>CM057454.1:684807500-686057500 GCA_016271365.2 Neoceratodus forsteri | reverse complement strand
AGGTGGGTAAGAGACAGAGTGGGGAGGATGAGGGGGAGGCAATGAGGTGAGTTCCAGTGTATGCCCCATCCGTATGATCTGAAGTACCCACTTGTCTGATGTTATCTCTTGCCAGGCCTCTAAATGGAGGGCAAAGGGACTGCCCACGGCTTCCGAGGCCTGGTCGAGGAAGCCTGGGCAATGCTTTAGTTGGTCACTGGGAAGTGGGCTAACCGGCTCCACCTGAGGGGTGTGAGCGGGAGCTCTTAGAGGTAGGAGTAGCGGTCCTGGAGGATGGCTGGGAATGATCATGGAATCCACCTCTATAGGTACCTCTGTGTTTGCCACTTCTCTTCAATTGAAAAGAGGATTGTGAGCAGTACCGGTAAGATGGCTGCGAGGAATGATACATGCCATGTACCGTACATAAAGTCCGACCAGAAGCCTGGAGATTATCCAGAAGCATTTGGGTGCCTGGACCAAAAAGTTTGGATCCATTGAAGGAGGCATTTACCACTTTATGCTGTACATCTGGTGTAAATCCTGATACACGTAACCAGGCATGTCGTCTGAGGGCAACGCTGGTGGCCGACATCTGGGCAGAGGTATCCACCGCATTGTACCCCGAATGGAGCAGATGTTGAGAGATGGAGCTGCCAGTTGAAACTGTTGCCAATAATTGGTCTTTCTGCTGAGAAGGAGGGAGTTTATTGACTAGTACTATAGCAGAGGACCAGAGGGTATGTTGGTATTTAACCATGTGTCCCATATAGTTTAAAATTCTGAGATTCATGATACCTGCCTGGAATACCTTCTTCTCATGGTAATCAAGATGGCAGGATTCCTTATCAGGGGGTAATCAGCTCATGTGCTCTGGACATTTGGTACGATCATGAGCCACTGTGATCACTACCGAATCCACTTCAGGGGTAGCAGAAAGGAAAGGGTGGTTGAGAGGAGCCTGGTACAGGTGATCTGCCTTTCTAGGAATTGCCAGAACAGCTGAAGGCTGGTTCCAAGCAGCCAACATGGCATTTTGATAAATTTGTATAAGTGGGGGTACCACTACAACAGGCTCCTCAGGCAGTTGAGGATAGTCTGTCATATCTTTTCTCTGTTTATCATGCTCCATAGTGCAAAAACCCCAGGATTTACTGAATTTGGACCATCATTTCATGGAAGGATGGGTCATCAGGAGGAGAGGCAGCCGCTTGATGGGAGGCATCCTCGTGCAAGGAGAAGATAGTTCAAATAGAGAATGAGAGTTCAGGTCCTAGAGCTCCACATCTTCAAAATCTCCTGGAAAATCTTCAGGAAATTCTGCCTCTTCTAAGAAACATTCTTCCTCATAGGATGAGGGGGACTAAGCCGGAGAAGGCTGGTTCTCTTTCCTTGGAAATGCTTAGGAGGAGGGGTGGGAGAACAGGAAGGGCAACTTGCCTCTCCTGGAGTGGAAGGTTGAGAACCACTCATTACTTCCAAAACCTGTTGCACTACAGCTACTACGTCCAATGAAGTAGTAGTAGTGGGCGGGGCAGGAGGTCTCTGGGAAACCAGAGGAATCATGGAGGTAATTGGACATGAGGTATAAATACATCTGGACCCTGGGTGATAAATACCAAGATCTCGGTCCCTATCTGGTAGGCCCCTGTGAGAGAATGGTTGTGAAGGAGGAGGGACTGTAGCCATAGAAAATCCAGTAGTCCTCCCCAGAAAAATCTGATCTGTCATTGATGGGGCAGTAAACGGGGAGGTAGTAGAATGTTAAAGACCAGCATTGTCGACGGTAAACGAACCACTGTCAACGGGGAGACACCAGAACTTACATAAGGTTCCGTAGAATCTGCTGAAAGGGCACCAGAAATCGCCATTGATGGGAGGGTGCAAACTCCCATCGACGAGGTAGCAGTTCTAAAGGGCATCGTCGACGGTGGAGCACCATTAATGGTGACCATCGACAAATGTCTGCGCAATGAGGATGATTTGTAATTATCCCATTTATGCTTCTTGTGTGAAGCTGTAGTGGAGGGCTCTTTGGGATGGGCCCTCTTCTCTAAGAGAGACAATTACTGCTCCATTAGGTGTGCTTCAGTTTCCTGCAGTCATCGTTGATGTGTTGCCTGGTTGAATTCCTGGCAGTGTTTGCAGGAGATGGTGTCATGTGTGGGACCCAGACACCTAACACAACCGGTATGGTTGTCGTAGCAGTAGATCTTCATACTGCAATGACATGACCAAAAAAGTGATGACTTGCTTGTAGATTCTTTGGACATTCATCGATGAAGATTGGAAAAGGAGGAAAAATCTGTTCCCAGCTCAAATTCTTGTCGATGACTGCTTCACAAGCGTTAGCTGCTACATGTGAGCTGAAGACAGTGGGAAAACGAAATGAGGATGCCTGGGGACGCCCACTCATTTTGGTGCAGGATGATGATGTCATGTGTGGACAGCCCCTGGAAAAGACTGCTAGAAGAAAGCTGCATTGCAGAAGAGCACCCTCTGGCGATGACCCAAGTGGGTTACCTGCTGCTAGAAATCATCCCCATGGAAGATCTGGTTTTAAACCAAAGAGAAAGGAGAAAGAAAACCATAACATCACGTCACATCACATAAGAGTATGTGTGTCTTTTTTTTTTTTTAACCCATCCATTCATTAGCCATTGACGTGTTATCCTTGCATAAGTGTGTAATTTTGCACTTCTTAATGTTAAACTTCAGTTGCCATACCCTGGAACACCCATTCTGTATTTTAGGTCCCTCTTCGTATCACTAACCCTCGCTTTGGCATCTAACCTGTCACAGATTGTAGTGTCATTGGCAAAAAGGCAGATTTTACCCTTAATCGCTTGGCCTACACATGTCACAGAAGAATACATTAAACAGTACTGGGCCCAGCACTGATCCCTGTGGCACTGCACTTGTGATTTTCGTAACCTCAGAGTGTTCCCCACTTACTACCACTCTGAGTCCTTTCTTCCAGAAAATCTGCTACCCACCTTGTTAGCTTCATGCCTGCCCCATGTTCCCTAGCATACCTTTCAGCTGCTATGAATTTCACACAGCGC
This sequence comes from Neoceratodus forsteri, assembly GCA_016271365.2. NCBI lineage: Eukaryota > Metazoa > Chordata > Ceratodontiformes > Ceratodontidae > Neoceratodus > Neoceratodus forsteri. The sequence goes on along the minus strand of CM057454.1, from coordinate 686,054,456 downwards.
TATGATTTTAACACTCAAATTTACCCTTGCTCTGCAAAGGTTTACTGATGTTCTTAATAATGTTAGAGATATTTCTGGACATATAAACTATGAAATCATTGAACTAACTTGACAGAAACATTCTGTAACACTAAATACATAGGGCCCACTATTTGTAGACATAGTATTCTTTAAAGTGAGAAAGTGCTACACATCCTGGGCATTTGCTATGAATTTTGAAGGCAAATGCCGTGAATATTAATGCTAAGAGGTTGAGAGATATGTTCCCCAGCTTCTTAACAAGCCTTGTGTGGAGCATCATGAAGGCTAGGTACAGCACATCAACCTAGAGTCAAAAGCATCAAGAGTAGCCGTGATGTAGCCTGCAAACATCATATTTAGCTGGTAGCTAACAACCTGGTGAAGATCAAGTCAAGTAAGTCTCATAGAGCAGATGTGATACATCCCAGCAATATAGTTCAGGTAACAAAACAATTAGCGGGGCCCACTGCAGTAATATTTCATTAACATTTCTGGACAAGTGTGGTACCATAGAACTGGAAAATGGTTCAAGTCAACAAGAAGGGGTCAAAGTTGGACCCCGACAACTACAGGTCAGTCAGCCTCACATCAGTGTAGGTCAAGGTCCTGGAAACCATTATTAAAGACAAAATAATGGAGCACTTGGTTAAAGTCAAATTTCTTGCCCCCTCTTAGCATGGCTTTATGAGGGTCAGGAGGTGCCAACCCAACCTGATCACCTTAGTCGAGGGCACTGACTAAGGAGGTGTACAGGGCAACAGACGTAATCTGTCTATACTTCAGCAAGGCCTTGGACACTGTAGTGCATGAAAAGCATCTATGCAAAGTACATCAGTGCAGTATACATGAGGTATGAACACAATGGATTGGTAACTGGCTCGCGGGCACAAAGCAGCAGAATATAGTGGAAAAGGCAAACCTTCAAGAGCAGTAGTACTAAGTAGTGTCCCTCAGGGATAATGTATTGAGAGTTGGGACACTGCTGTGCAACATTCTGATTAACAATCTGGAAGCTGGGGTCTTCAGCAGGCTGCTTAAGTTCACTGAAAACCAAAAGCTGGCTAGGGTAGTGGACTTGCTTGAGGATGGTGACAAACTTCAGGAGGACCTGAACATGCTATGTGACTGACTAGAGTCTTAGAGGTTCAATGTAGCCAAATGCAAGGTACTAGAATGCTACATTTGAGGAGCACTAAAACACTGTTTGGGGCTCCACTTGTTGCAGTGGAGATAGAAAAGGACCAAGGAGTCATAATAGATAAATGACTGAAGCATGACTAGCAATGCACAGTTGCAGTTAAGAGGGCCAGGAGCATCCTAGAGTGTATTAAAAGGGGGTAACTGGCAGGAAAGGGGAAATGATCCTACCACTTAGAAACCTAGACAATGATGGCAGAAAAAGACCAAGGGTCCATCTAGTCTGCACATAGTTCCCTATCTGCCATGGGACCTATTGCCCATATGGGGTTCAATCCCTTCATGTCCACCTCCCTACTCCTGACCTGAGTAATCACCAAACCCTTCACTTTATCCCAGCCATGCCTGAAACCATTTGTGGTCCTGGGGTCCAACACATCAGCTGGCAGACTGTTCCACAGCTCCACCACCCCTTCTGTAAAATAGAACGTCCTCACATCCCTCTTACACCTTTGCCCCGCTAGTTTCAATTCATGACCTTGGGTTTTTGAATTTTTACTCTTGCTAAACAGTTTCCTGCAGTTCACCTTGTTTGTTCTCTTTAGGAACTTGAAGGTCTCTAGCAGATCCCTCCTCTCTCACCTGGCCTCTAGCAAGTACATGTACAAAGCTTTGAGATGATCCTCACAGGATCTGCAATGTTGGCCCTGAATCATCTGTGTCACCCTGTGCTGCACTGTTTCCAGCCTGCCCTGTCCTTCCTTAAGTGAGGATTCTAGAAACAAGCAGAATATTCCAGGTACGGCCTCACCAGTGACCTACAGTATATAGGGGCAATACCACCTCCTTTTTCCTAATGTCAATACCACTTCTGATACACCCCATTCTTTTAGCCTTACTATAGGCCTTGTTAACACCAACTTATTTGTTTGAAGGAGTCATTAATGATGACTTCTTGGCCCTTTTCCTCTGCTGTAGTGTTTAGTTTTACTCCTCCCATCCAGTACTCTGTCCAGTGATTTTGTTCCCTACGTGCATAACCTTACACTTTTTGGCACTGAATTTTAACTGCCAAGCCTCAGATCACCTCTCTGGCCTTTGTAGGTCCCTCTGCATCTTCCTGATCCCTTCATTGCTATCTGCACTACCACATAACAGTGTGTCATCAGCGAAGAGACACAACTTGCCCTGGATGCCCTCCCCAGTATCACTGATGAGCATACTGACGAGGACAGAACACAGGACCGATCTCTGCGGCACCCCACTTGTGACCTCCCTCTCTTCTGATTTTACCCCATTTACCACCACCCTTGACTGTCTCACCTTCAAACAGTTTCCTACCCATCTAACTATGGCCCCAGCTGCGCCTTGGTCTTCCAGCTTCTTCAGCAATCTTCGGTGTGGCACTGAGTTAAAAGCCTTGCTGAAATCAAAGCAGAGTAAATGCACAGCATGCCCCTTATCTTCTACCTTTGTTATCCAGACAAAGATATCCATTAGGTTAGTCTGACAAGACCTCTCTGCCACAAGCCCAAGCTGTTTACTATCCTGTAGACCACTGCTCTATAGGTAATCCGTGGGTTTCTCTTTATCAGTGATTCCATTAGCTTACCCACTACAGAGGTAAGGCAGACAGGACTGTAATTCACTGGTTGCTCCTTGTTCCCCCCTTGCATAGTAAGACTATGTCTGCTACCCTCCAGTCTTTTGGAACTACTCCTATCTGAATTGCGCTATTGAACAGACATACTAGGGGTTCAGCCAGTTCCGCTGCCAATTACTTGAGCACCCTTGGGTACAACATATCCAGTCCAGGGGCTCATCTACCTTTAGGGCTTCTAGCCCCTGTTAATATGGCTGCCTCATATAAGGAATGCCTCTGACAGTTGCTTTGATGGCACTTTCAGGCAGAGGCCCGCTACCTTCTCTTGTGAGGACAGAATTAATTGTTAAGGACAGTTGCTTTTTGTTCATCTTTCTCTATTACTCTCTCACCCTCTGTTACACTAACAACACACCCTCCCTGTTTCCTTTTTCCTTAATATATCTGAAGAATTATTTTTCTCCACCCTTGACCCCCCCCCGCAATATACAGCTCTGTGTCTGGCTCCCCCCGACTGCCCTCTTTTCATTTCTAGTTCTCATTTAGTACCGTCTCTGCCCATTCCTCCTCCTCCCTCCGTTTTTCCTTGTACTTGGTAAAAGCCTTTTTCTTGCCCCTCACTACCTTCCTGACCCTTTCCGAGAACCATTTTGGTCTCTTGCACCTATTTTATTTTGTAACAAATCTTGTGTGTGACTTTGTTGCCTCAAGAATGGTCCCCTTGATAGCTCCCAATCCCTTCTCTACACCTCTGATGCTGTCCTCCCCTGGACAATTTGTCTCAGACCAGCTTCTTCATCCATCTGAAGTCTGCTCATCTGAAATCTAGGACTTCAGTTTTTTAATAGAGTCATTCTGGTCTCAAAGGCCAGCCTCAGCCAAATGGAGTTATGGTTGCTGGACCCCAGTGGCTCCATCTCCGAGTTGGCGAGCACCGAATTGAGAATGGCCGCCTACCTATTGGGTTCACTTTACAAGGCTCTGATCAGACCCACCTGGAAAACTGTGTTCTGTTCTGGGCTCCTCAATACAAATCGGAGATTGAGGCTTCTAGATGGTGCAATGCAGGGCACAACATTTATTAAGGGTTTGGGGGAACAAGTGCTCTCAGGGGAGGATGGCCACTTCAGTAGTTCTCGGAGAAAAGGAGGCTGAGAGGGCACATGATCTCAGTCATCTGCATGTTCAGTGACCTCAACAAGATTAAACCGTGGTATCTGATCTGGTGTCCTCCAGCAGGGCATAGATACATACACAGATCTACCTCTAAGTAGTAACACAGTGCAGACTAGATGGGTGAAAAGCCTTATCTTTCCTTTAATTAACTTCGGTACAGCAACAGTATTCTCTACGTTGGAAATCACTAACAACTAAAGTAAGTATTTCCAATTTTGGGGATGGGCATTCCATTCAAAACTGAGATTTTTGTTTGCTTCATTATACCAATGGTTTGATTCCCATTACTGAAAGCAATACCGGAATATTTGCCTCTTTTAGGGAATCCATATTTTGCAATGTCCTCGAGATACAAGAAACCCTACATCTGCATATTTTATGATTACTATATTATGTAATGTCCATGTGATACAAAAACGTCACATTTGTGTAAGTAACCACATTGTGAAATGTCACTGTCTCACACAAATCTCGCACCCCACAAAGAAACCTCAAAAAGCCCCTTACGTAATAAACACATTTCGACTTAAGAGTTCTCTGTCCTCAGCTTCCCAAATTTCTTTACAGCTGCTGCACATTAATATGTAAACAGGATCACTATTCATTAGATCTCATCTACTGTGGTTGCTTTTCACCTGACACAATAATCCTCTGTTTTTGACATCCATAATTATTTTTACAGATCTGACTGGGATGTCACCAGTAGAGGATTGTGAAGTCAGATACAGACAATAAGCCACCGTCTAATGAAACCCACATATATAACTTATTTACAGGGCAGTCTGGATGGACTACATGTCTTTTTCTGCTGTAACTTCTATCACTCTATGAAATATGATTCTGTTTTAATGTTATGTTTTTTAATAACTTATTTACCCAGCACAGATCAGCTGAGATTCAACTTCAGTGTACTTAGTTGTAATAAAAAGTGGAAGCTAAATACAGGAAATACATTAAATTTAAGCAGAAAAGTGTATAAAAATTGCTTTTCAACATCTCAGTAAAGTACTGCTATGCCTTCTGCTTGCAAGCACAACATTGGCAAAATATCATAATTCCCAGCCAGCCCAGTGACAAGGCAGCAGAGTGCTGTGCGTCCCCCTGGGAGACTATGGTTTGAGTGTCATTTCTCGAATTCCATGCTGGAGCCGGGCGTTTGGTGGAGGTGGGGTGCACAAGCTGCATATCATTTGTACACCCCTGATGATCAATCACAGAGCGCAGCTGCTATGAGTGGGAGAGGGAGGTAACAATAATAATAAAAATTAAGTAATTCAGAGGCGCACAACTATATTTTAGTTCTGTTGTGCAAAACACCTCTTTTTCCCTTGCACCAGCATCAATATGAACAGCATTTTCTTGTTTACTGCTTAAAAAAAAAAACCCTCTTATCCTGTCTCTGAGAAACTGTGCCTTCACCTCTAGATGAACTTTCAGATTATCTTAACCAAGGGCTTCAACTTGCAATGAACTTGCACACTATCAAAAGTAAAGAATCACGTAACTGCTGATTGCACATTGCAGCTGTAATTGTAATGAGCAAATTATTACTTCCTCCTAACCTACAAAATGCCTGACTGATGGAGTAGGCTTTTTATTTCTGGTGCATTTACAGTACCTAGATAAACAATGACATCTTCAAAGGCAGAGCTATTACAGCAATTCATAGTCTTTTCAGTTAGCCTGGCCCAACCAAAGAAATGCAAGTAACTTACCAGCAACTCCAGATCTTCAGGAGTATCTGCTTCAGAGAGCCACACTGTGCCTTAACCCAGAGGCACCTGGACCCCATAGAAACTAGAATTTTGGGGCTAACAAGATGCCCAAAGATGCCAACACAACATGAAGCCACCACTAGAAAAGCAAAACCTCTTCACTTTAAAGGATCATTAATAAGAAACGAAGTACCTTTAAATGTTAAAACAACAAAACCTATGTTTTGTTTTTCAATCATTAAGGGATCTATACCTGGCTGAACAGAATAATGTTGCTATTGAAAATACGGATTCCTTTCTATATTTGGGCGTGGTTCTGAATAGGGGCCTCACTTACGCTGATCATGTAAGTAACCTGGTCAGGATAGCTAATACACATGTACTCATTTTTTACCAATTGAAATCCTGCTTTACTCCTGAAACATGTATAACCCCTAGGTGGTGCTATCCCAAGGGCTACAACCCCTGCCTGTTTGACTACGGATAGGTTGATGGGCCTAGGTCCTATGGCGGGTGCCTCCACCCAGAGGTTAGGGTTTGTAGTGGTTAGACTAGCTTGGTCACAGCCCTCTGGGACACTGAGACCCCTTTTATTCCCTCTAGTGGCTCACACAGTACCCTGGAATTACAGCCCCAATACACCACGTATACACACTGTTCACTCATATAGATACCACTTACCCTCAAGACTGATTCTGCAGCACATCTCTGAAGACCCCCTGTAAAATAAGGTTAAACAATATACACAGCAAAACACAATACTGTTTCCATAAGTACCAACACCACAGACAGTATATAGTATAACAACAACAAATCTGATTTATTTAGGGGCAGTAACACGGGAGGGGGAAATCAGGTTAATTGGTGGCATTAAATCACAGTACTGCACACACATGCAGGGTCTGAAAAGTCACACTCTGGGTACCCAGGTTTGGGGGGGAGGGGGGTGCTAGGCAGGTCCGTTGCCCGGGGTTGGCCGACAGGTGTAGATGGATGGGGTCCTGTAGAAGAAAATATATGTACAACACCCAATTGTAATCTGGAGCTGGATGGCTCAGTCCATAAAACAGTGAAACAACAAGAAATAGATGACACACTTGTGATTGAAAACAGACTGCAGGGGGAATACCCTGATTTGTACTCACAATACCCAAGCTAAGGACCAGATGGTAGATGTTCTTCTGGATTGCCGGAAAAACAGGGCATGAAGACAAGGTCCTTGTGACTGGACCCCACTGCAGTTGATAGTAAACGTATTTAGTCAAAGCTAAGCTGGGGTTTGCTTCCAGCTTCAACACACAGCATGGGGGATTGGAAATAGCGATTCCCCACAAGCACTACGCACATTCATATGTAAAAGGAAAGTACTATACCAGGCAGGCTGCTCCTTGATCCCGATCGCAATTACTGCAAAATACCCGGGAGCACACACAGCAGCTTCAGTTCCTGGCAGACCGAGTGTGATTCAGCAATTTCTCCAGTCTTCTACAGGGTGAGTCTGGTTTCCACACTTCTAGTGCTTCTTTCTCCTCACAACTTGGATTTAGTCCAAAGTGGCAGTCACAAAGGCTGCAGACCGAAACTCAGGGCCTCACACTTCCCACGCAAAACTATACACCGCAGAAGCACACAGCTCCTTCTCTCTTCACTCCCACAACTGATCTGATCTTTCCAGTCACAGAGCAGGGCATTTCCTTTAACTCCACCTTTGTTTGTTGGCTGATTCAGCTGTCACTCACAATAAGAATCCCTCTGTTGGTAGAAAAAGGCACCAAGGTCAAAACTACATTTCCCAGAGTCACTGCCCATACAATCCCCTTGTGGCTGGCTCAAATTAAGAGTCCAAGTTCTGATTCGTCCATAGGCTCCATTTTAGGGCTCCCTTAACCCAATTGGCTCAGCACAGCAGTTTAGGTCCAAAATGGAGAGGTAACACACACAGAGTCCCAGCTGCAATAAAGGCAGGTTAGACAAACCACAATTGTGCTAATACTTTAAATGATTACAGGCAAAGAGTTACAGCTTTCAGATGGGCTCCCTTTGCACCTTCAGCGACCGCAAAATGGAGCGATTACTCCACAGCTCAGGTAGGACTCGAGCATTAAATACACAGTCCCCCCAATACAAACCAATTGAGTCTGCAAGCAGACAGCTCTTAAAAAGACAGTACGTGGAGGCTCAAATAGTACTCACTTGCAACCACAGTTAAGCAGCTCAGACACCGAACACCACCCAGGCTTGGAGCATTCAGGCAAGCTCCTGGAAGACTTTTGGGAACCCCCATTTGCAGGGGGTTACACCTGTACATTGACTGTTCAAAACATGATCCTACTACCACTGATCAAACATGGCCTTTTCATTTATGGAGCTACTACAGATAATATTTTAACTCAGATCAGAACTCTATAACCGAGCATTTAAATTTTTTTGGACGTTCTCCCATGGACACAATTCTGTTGTCTTTAGCCTGAATTGGTAAACAGACAGGAAGGGGGAGGGTCAACAGAGAGCAGGTAGGGTCTGTAGAGACAGAATATGCAAGCAAAATTTGAGCAGACTGGGTGAGCCAAGCGGAAGGCTCATTCTTGTGGAAAGTAAAAAATTGTCTGGTATCCACTAATTTAATTAATACTGTTGTTCAACCCAGTTGTAGATTGCTATTATGAACATCCTATGATCAAGTCCTGAAGTGCCCTTTTCGAAGGGCATCCTTGAACCAAACAGCCTTTTCATTCCATGATTTAAAAACCTGGAATTCTATACCCAAAGGCATCAGGGACAGCATTTCAGCCTTTTCTTTTAGATTTCAGTATAAACAGGGTTTATTAAATTGTGCAGACTAAAATTTTATTATAAACTTGTTTTAATGTTACTTGTTTTGTGTGGCATCTTATTGCCCTGGGCCACATTTGAAAAATGAAAATGACATACTCACCATAATTCTTGATCTTCTAAGAATACCATAATCATTGATTCACACCAATGATTCTGAGCTGGAAACGTAAAGACCAAGGGGAGCCAGCACTTTTCAAGAGGGCTGGGGCTGAGGTAGCGTGCACATACAAACGAAGATTGGCTATTGCCGCATGGCTACTATGGCACCAGCCCTCCACCGCCTCAGTACTTTTTCTTTTTTTTTTTTTTTTTTTTTACCAAGGAGGTGCAGCATAACCTAACTAGTACTCATGCACTAATCTAAGGGCATAAGATAGCCTGGTGATCCATGTAAGAAGGGTCAATAAACCAGAAACACAGTGTCTTCACAGTCCAAGCTAAGAACAAGGGGTGAAGACCAATAAACAGACTGGAGTGAGCCTGGGGAAGGCAGGTGGGTGTGTGAATCAATGGTGAAGATATTCCTAGAAGATCAAGCATTACTGTGAGTACGTAATTTTCATATCTTTCAAGACTCCGTTTTCACAACTGATTCACAATAATGGGTCAGACTACCAAGCTCAGACAAATTCCCCTGCACTAGGGTAGTAGGAGCTTAGGGCTCACTCAGGACTGAAGTCCATTCAGGATAGTTCTGCCAAAGGTGGCATGCTGCCTGGCATGAATATCCAAGGCACAGTGCTTAACGGAAGTGCGCAATGTGCTCCAAGTCACAGCTCTGCAAATATCACCGACAGGCACAGAGCTAATATTTGCCAAGGACGTGGCAACTGCTGTAGTGGATTGGGCATGTACCTAACCTTCCAGCTTGACCTGCACCATGGCATAGCAGTGGTGGAGACAGCTCACAATCCAGGCAGAAATACACTTGATTGTAACAGGCTGTCCCTTCCACATGGGCTGAAGGAGACAAACAGCTGTTTGGATTGTCTGAAGTTATTAGTTGTGTCCAGGTAAAATGTAAGGCCCCCTTAACATCCAGTGAATGGAGAGTGCTCCTTCATTTTGGAAGTTAGCAAAGCAGGTAGGCAGTACTAGCGGCTGATTTAGATGGAACTCCAACACCACTTTGGGAAGGAACGTAGGGTGTTTGCAGAGAAAGTGCAGTTATGCAAGAACTTACCATAACAGTAGATCTTTGAGGAACTGTCTCTTGCAGTAGGTTATTACACTTTGGAGTTCCACCAGGTGGCACTATCACATGGCAGCTTCTTCCAGCAGTCCTCTTCAGGGGTCTCTCACATGACATCACTTCTTCAGACTGAGTAGAAGTGTGGGCGGCCCCAGGTATCCTCTGTTCCCCGCCGGCTTCGGCACGCAAAGGTCAGGACCGAGGTATCAAGGAGTCCCCTCCTAATGTCCTGAGATCCGTGGACCCTGAGCAAAAGGCTGGGGGATGGAGGGTGGGATTGTACCTACTGCAAGAGACAGTTCCTTGAAGATCTACTGTTACGGTAAGTTCTTATGTAACTGCACTATCTTCTACGGAATGGTCTCTTGCAGTAGGTTATTACACTTCAGAGATTACCAAGCAGTTATGTCCAGAAGGGAGGACAGCCATGGCAGGAAGCCGGGCAAGATGGTGCGTCCAGAGGCCGGGCCATGGTACAAAACAACCTCCAACCTGGAAGGCCTGGAAAGGCAAGAAGTGGAGAAGAAATGGTGGCCAGTCCTGGGTGACAGGGACAGGACAGGCAAAAGCAGACAGAACGTCCATGAGAATGGATAGGAGAGAGGCCACGTGCAGAGGACAGGCGGCAACTATAGAGGAGTGCCACAAGAAATCACAGAGACGGCCATGAGAGCCCCAGACAAGGACAGCATCAAAGACCATCGTAGACGTGTCGACTCGAACCACACCCAGTAGGGCAGAGAAGCCAAGGGTGGGTGAGGACAACATGCTCCAAGTAGGTTGTAGAAGTAGGAGGCCATGCACAGTGATTCAACTTGATGAAGCAGGGGACAAAAGGCCACAGCAAGAAGTCAAATTCTGGAGAGCTCGCCAAGCATGGAGTGCACGGACAGGTAGCAGAGTTTACTGGGGCAAGAAGCGCTGGGCAGGCCACATCAAAGAACAACCGAAGGGGCTCCAGGAGAGAGGGCAGCAGGAGTTCCAAAAGAACAGCAGAGAGGAGGAGAGCGACCAAAATGAGGAAGCAGGCCTCCAAACAAAGGGCAGAGGGACTCCTGGGCATCTCAGAGGCAGGTGGAGGGATGCGAGGAGCAAGCCCTGTAGAGCGGTCGAGGAGGAGGGGTGGGCCCAGTCCTCCCAGAGGGAAAGGCATGAGATGGAAGGGCAGATGTGGCAGCCCTTCAAGAGGCCCCACCGTGGTCCCGAGCAGCACCCAGGGAAGGAGGCCAGGAACGGGATGACCCGGCAGCTGAGAAGGATGATGGGAACTGGGGGGCACGGGAGAGGTCCCGGACCGACCACTGGGTATGACTGCACGGCGGGGCAGAGAACCCAGAAAGGTCTGGGGACCAGGACCAAATAACGTGGCACCACAGAACAGGTGGTGGCAAATGACAAGTGCTCGTCGGGAGCCGAACCTAACACCCAAAGCCCGCCAGGGCGCCACAAGGCGACAACAGAGGCTGACAGACGGGCAAATGCAGCAATGGCATCGGAGCCCGTAGAAGGCCGGTGTTGGAAAAGTGAAGAAAGGCGGATGGGGCAGCGCCAACAGTGCCAGCCCCGGGGAGGGAGGCAGCGGCAGAGAGAAGGTGCCAAAGCAGAGGCACACAAGGTGTGGAGGCACTGGGCCACATGGACCACATAGTGGAGACTGCGAAGCAGCAAGGCACGAGAAGGCAAACCAGCACGCCAAGGAAATTAAGGCACCGGGAAACCACATCCGGTGGACAAGAATAGGCGTGACGGGGCCGGGTGTTCCAGGAAGGAGCCCCCATGACACCCACAGAAGCAGCTACAGAAGCGTTGGACAAAGAGGGAAGTTGCGACGGGGCACTGCACAGCCAGAAGGTGTACCCGGGGCAGACGTGGGGAGATGGCAAGCCCCAGGCATGTTGTCTTCCCCGTAGGGATCCCCCACAGCTGGACCCCAGACATGGGGCAGGGGACATCCGACCTGGGGTGGCACTGGAGGCCGAGAACAAGGGCAAGACCCAGGATTCGACTGAGGCACAAATGATGGGCACCCGAGGGGCACAGGAACCGTGATGGAGGAGTGATCCCCATCGACGAGGGAATGTGTGCCTGTGCCAGGATGGGCGAGGGAAACATGGAAGGGGAGCCCCGTACCATGGACGTCCCGGAGTGTGGAACCCCTGCCGTCAATGGAGGAACCACCCCCATCAAAAAGGTATGAAGGAGGGATTGCCCTGTCAATGAGGAATTAAACAGGAAACATCCAGTAGACGAGGAATTTAAAACAAGACATCCCAGCGACAGGGAACAGCTCTGTCAATGGGAGGAACAATACCATCGACGAGAAAAGAGAAATAAGGCTCCGTTGATGGGGGGAAGTGTTCACGATGAGGAAAAAGCAAACAGGTTCACGATGGGGGAGCTGCCCAGTCAACAAGGAACATTCCATCGATGGGGGGCGGGGGGAATACAGTGCGCCAACAAAGAAACGTCTCAGAGAGTGCTCAGTCAACCGGGTATGGCCTATCTATGAGAAACATTAGGCAGAGTGCTCAGTCAATGGGGTATGGCCTGTCGATGAGAATGTGAGGCAGAGTGCTCTGGTGACGGGCTATGACTCATTGACGAGAAAGGGTGCAAAGAAGGCTCTGACGACGGGGGAAGCAGCCCCGTCGACAAGGAACACTCCATCGACAGTGGAAGAGCAGGAGAAGCCACCGTCAATGAAGAGAGGTGAAGGGAGTGTGAGGAGTATAAGTCCTTTTCCCCCTACCAGCCAGAAATGTGAGCCTGAGCCGGGGACCCTCAGAGTGGGACCCCAAGGTCCATTCTGGCAGGGCTGCCTGGCAGCCAGAAAAAAGCCAAGGGCCTAACAGGAGTGCCGGGCCAAGAAGTAGTGGGGTAGTTGTGAGTGGTTCACAGGCCCGGACCAAAAGAAGGGGAACCGGGTAGCTGTGAGTGGATCACAGGCCCGGGACCAGAGGCAGGAGCCAGGGTTGCTGTGAGTGGTTCGCAGACCCGGGACCAGAGACAGGAGCCGGGGTTGCTGTGAGTGGTTCACAGGCCCGGGAACAGAAGCAGAAGAGCTGGGGTATCTGTGAGTAGTTCACAGGCCTGGAACAGTGAAGAAGAATCAGGTCCAAGATCACGTCGAAGACTGCAACACAGAAGACTGCACTAGCTGCTGTGCGGGCCGAAGTCAGCGGGAAAATGAACAGAGGATACCAGGGGCTGCCCACACTTATACTCAGCCTGAGGAAGTGATGTCATGTGGGCGATCCCTGAAGAGGACTGCTGGATGAAGCTGCCATGTGATAGCGCCACCTGGTGGAACTCCCAAGTTTAATAACCTACTGAAAGAGACTAGTCCATAGAAGATCTACCTTGTCCTTGTGGAAAACAGTATACAGGGGATCTGTGACCAAGGCATGGATCTCAGACACTCTGCAAGCAGAGGTGATGGCCAGTAGAAAAGCTGCTTTCCAAGTTAAAAACTTTAGTTCACAGGTCACACGGGGCTCAAATGGCTTGTGGGTGAGCATATCCAGCACAAGGTTAATATCTCAGGCAGCCACTGCCTTCCTGATGGGAGGCCATGTGTGTAAAATGCCCTTAAGGAACCTCTTTAAGAGTGGCAGCTGTGCCAGGTAAAGGGTACCGATGGGCTCCTGGTATGCAAAAAACAGCACACAAGTGAACCTTTTTTTTTTCCCTCCCTCCCTGCAGTCCCTCTCTTCGGGAGACACTCTACGGCCTTTTCAGCCCTCGCCACCTGCCTGTAGACCAGAGCAGTCCATCCCCACGAGCCTTGGTTTACCCCAGGCGGGAGTACGGGTGGGGCCCACACCCCAGACTTACTGGAATTCGCCGGGATGCTGTCTGGGCGGCAGGGCTTTGAGGGTCGGGGCCTAGTGCTCCGTCACCGGGGACCGCGAGGTGCTTTCTCCGGTGTTCTTATCATGATTTGTCGCGGTCCCCTGACGCCAAGGCTGAGCACCGACGCCCGGCACGTCACCCCTTCTTCCCCAGCACTGCCTTGCTGCGCCTCAGGTCTCCACCTGGGGACAGTCAAGCGCCGGGCTCTGGATCCCCCCTCCCCCCCGGAGAGGACGAGCAGTCCCTGGGACGCTCAAGCCCTCTCCCCCGGCCGGCCCTCCAGCTTCCCGGGCTCGTTCCCGAACCCGGGTCGCTGGCGTCGCAAGCGGAAATCCAACCACTGCGCCGGCGGGCCGGCACAAGTGAACCTTGACTGCAAAATACTGCAAGTCAGCATCAGAAAGGGCTATCAAGTACTCCAAAATCTTGTCAGGTGGGTACCCAAAGGGGTCTATGCGGGTTTCGAAGCACCAGATGGAAAATTCTTTCCATCTGGCTGTGTAAACCTTCCTAGAGGAAAGTTTACTGGTAGTCAAAAGTATTTCAGAGACCCTCTGAGATATCTTACACCTGTTCACTTCTATTTCTTCAGGAGCCAAATCTGAAGATGAAGTGAGTGCAAGCTGGGATGGACCACATAACCCTGGTCAGTAAGTCTGTCCTGAGTTGAAGGATCCTCAGTTTGCTGACTGACAGTCTGTTCAACAAAACAAACCATATCTGTCAAGGCCAGCAGGGGGGCGATCAATATCATCCTGCCCCGTGCACCTCTAGTTTGAGCAATACCCTCTGCATTAGAGGGATTGAAGGGAATGTGTAATGAAAAAGATTAAAAGACAAAGAACCTCAGCAGGCAAGCACTGAGACAATGGTTACCCCAAAGGGCACTGGCAGGGAAGCCAAGTTTCAAAGAAATACAAAATCACACATGCCTCCATAATACAAAGCATCATGGGCTGCATATGCAAATCACCACAGAATATTATGCTGGTTCAACTTTAAGCAGAAATGCATGGTGCCAAAAGGCCCCTCACACAGGTTGCAAAGGGTGCCAACAGAAGACACAGACACGTGTTTTGTTCTACTAGAACTCATCAGTGTGCCTCGTCTGTTTGACAGATTATGCCATTTCAGTCTGAATGCATCCTAACAGAAAATGCCATGTCCTGGACTTCTGAAGCAGAGTCGAGGCTATCTAACGTTGAGTGAGGACACAAAAAGGTCCACATCTGGAGTGTTCCACTTGTCAAACAGCGATTTCATGACTTCTAGAGCAAGTGACCACTTGTGAGGATTGGCCTCTGTTCAAATGAGTTCATCTGCCAGAGCATACTGTATGCCTAGCAGATAAATGTCTTAGAACATAATCCCTTGCTTCAGGCACTATTCCCACACTCTCATCGCCTCCCTGCAGAGAGGGTAGGAGTGTGTTCCTCCCTGCTTGTTGATGTAATACATCACAGACTTGTTTTCTGTCTGGAGGAGTGTTTTGAAGCTGACAAGATCCACTAGGGCTTGCAAGCCATAAAACACAGTTCACATCTCCAACACACTAATGTGGAGGTAAGTCTCAGATGGGACTCAAACACCTTGGGTTTAGAGGCCCTGACAGTGGGATCCCCACCCCCAACAAGGAGGCATCTGTGGTGAGAGTGACCTGAGGCTCCGGGTTGGGAGAAGGGAATACCCTGGAGAAGACTGTCCTCCATTGACCACCATGTGAGTGACTGCACCAGATGCTTGGTTACTCGCATGGGGTAGGTCTGAGGATGTGATGCTTGTGGCCACTGTCCACTGAGCATCCATTGAGTTGTTCTCATGTGCATTCGTGCCAGGGGCATTGCTAACACAGAGTGGCTATCAGACCAGCATGTACTACATAGAGTGGGCTTGATCAGATCTACACTCCATTATACACCCAAACCCTGGACCTATGTCAACCAGCCCTCCCATAACCCACTCTGGGGCAGGTCTCCATGTTGTATCACTGAACATATGCAGCCTTCTAAAGAAATCCGTCACACTCCTGTGCTGAGTTGCACAACACCAACACGATATTATTGCGTTAGTAGAGACCTGGCTTTCCAAAACAACCCCTGACTCCGTTATTTCCCTTCCTGGATACACCCTGTTCAGGGAAGACCGAGTTGGTAAACGCGGTGGTGGATGTGCAGTTTACATGTGGGACACCCTTATAAGCCATGCGCTCACTGCCCCAAGCTTGACTATGGGGCCCAAGCCCTCACTCTAAAAATTACCCCTGACCCAGCCAGGGGCCCACTCTTCCTCATGGTCTCCTACATACCCCCAAGGAACCAGAACCCAGCAGTCCAGTCTCTCATCGACTACCTCACTTTCCTACCACACAAAGCCGAGCAACCCATCCTAGGTGACCTCAACGTTAATTGGCTTGGTACCACTGCCTCCCATACCAGGGACTCCTTCACTGCCCTGGACATGTCCCAGTTAGTCACACAGTCCACTAGATTCAACTGGA
Organism: Neoceratodus forsteri; assembly: GCA_016271365.2. Lineage (NCBI taxonomy): Eukaryota > Metazoa > Chordata > Ceratodontiformes > Ceratodontidae > Neoceratodus > Neoceratodus forsteri. The sequence continues at coordinate 686,038,428 of CM057454.1, read as the reverse complement.
CAAGTGGCTCCAGCACCCTCCTAAACATAATACTATCGAACTGCCCTCATAAAATCTGGGATATCAACGTCCTCCCTAACTCACTTAGTGATCACTCACCTGTCCACTGTCTCTGGTCATCCTCCATACCGAAACCTGTGTTCCAGGCCACTGCGCCGGTGCCTACACCACGGGGGTCTCAGAAAGCTAAAACTGCATCTAGCACAGCTGGACTGGTCCCACATCCATCACACCCCTGATCTTGACTCTGCCCTAGACCTCCTCACCAATGCCTTCAGCAAGACCTGTGACTTTTTCACCCCCCACACCAGAATCCATACTAAAAAACAAAATGCCGCACAGATCTCCCCATCCCTTATCCAAAAAGTTAAGTATAAGATTAATCTCTGGCACATCGTTATTGAATCAGGCAAGTTGGCTGATAGACAAGCCTACAACGTGGCGCGTAATCAGTGCACCTGGGCCATTAGACGGGCCAAGGTAGAGCACTATCAGACCACCCTCACATCCACCTGGGGTTCCACCCAGACTTTCTGGGACAGCATGAAAGAGCTTAATGGAAAGACCTGCTCCCCCCATCATCCCAGCTCTCCATCGATGGCACCATCACTACAGGCCCCACTCGCATAGCTGATTACTTCAATACAACTTTCACTGACCTAAGCTCTGTCCTCCCAAACAACTTTTTTGACCAAGTCACTGCCTCTATCCCCCCTGCCTTGGATCGCCCTCCTTTCTACCTGCACACTATATCTCCACACGTAGCCAGGCCACACCTGCTTAAAGCCCTTGGTAGCAACAAACCCAGCTGTGACCCCCTGGAATCCAGGATCCTCCGCATGGTCTTGGATGTCATCCTAGTCCCCCTTACAGACCTACTAAACCAGTCTCTATGTCTCTGTCAGTTTTCCAGTGCTTGGAAATCTGCCGAAAACACCCCTATACATAACAGTGGAGATCAGTCTGCAGCTAACAACTACCAGCCAATCTCTATCCTCCCCCTGCTCTCTAAAGCCCTACAAAAAATAGTGTCTATTCAACTCTCTGAGTACCTGGCCAAATATGACATAATGTGCCCAGAACAACATGGTTTCTGCCCAGGACACAGTACCACTACTGCTCTCCTGGAGTTCTCTCAGTACCTGCACTCTGCTCTTGACTCCGGCAACCTTGCCGGCAGTGTTCATGGACCTCTCCAAGGCTTTTGACACTGTTTGTCACCCCCTCCTGCTCGACTTCCTCCATCAATTTGGCTTTTCTGCTGGTCCCCTTGCCTGGTTTTTCAGCTACCTCTCTGCTAGATCCCAGTGTGTGAAGATAAACGGCTCCCTGTCCAATACCCGGCCTGTTTGTTCCGGGGTACCCCAGGGCTCCATTCTGGGCCATGTACTTTTCAGCCTCTACCTAAACACTCTCCCTAGCTCCTGCACAAGAAAAACGCTCCTCTATGCCGATGATGCGGTTCTCTTTGCATCCCACCCTGATCCCCCTTCTCTCCAGGTATCCCTCCAGCACACCCACAACCAAGCTGAGAAGTGGTTCCTTGACCACTGACTTGTCATCAACCTAAAGAAGACTAAGTCAATGCTTTTCTCCCATCACCAAAACAGGGCCAAGAATGCCCCCCCCCCATTCTCCCCAGCACTCTGCACCCGCTGGAGCAAGTGACCTCTTACAAATATCTAGGCATCAATTTCGACTCGGCTCTCACCTTCCACACCCACATCAATGTTCTATCCTCCACCATAAATTCTCGGATAGGCCTACTATACCGTCATAGAGATTCCCTCCCCCAAGTTGCCCGCTGGCTGGCCATCACCTCTTCCGTCCTGTCACTAGTTGACTATGGCTTGCCCATTTACACTGCGTCGGACAATACCGCCTTGACTAAAATCCAGCTCTCAGTCAATAAGGCCTGCAGGCTCCTGACCGGCGCCCCTAGCCGCACTCACACTTGCCTGCTCTTCTCCACCGCCAACCTGCTCACCTACGCTACCAGACCTGCCTACTCACCAAAAAATCTCTTCTAGGGCTCTCCCGGGGGTCTCTGCTGCCCTACGGCATGCATCCTCATGCCCAGAACCAAGACCTTGCTAGCCCAGAGGTCCTTCCATAACCAAGCTCCTGCTTGATTCAACTCCCTCCCACCCTGCATCACAGACATTGCCAAAATTGGTCCCTTCAAAATCACCCTCCAGAACCATCTCTTCGATGCTCGTTGCTGTAGATGCACCCAATTAATCCCACTGTGGGATCCTCCTGTCAGGCCTCCCTGACTTGACAACATCCTCCAGACAGCCTATCCTCTCCCCCTCCCTCCCACCCCACTCCTCATCCCTATCTCCAGGTATTATCTAGGTATGTCCAGGGCTGTACCCCAATGTAACCCTTGGGTACCTTGTATTTGACTGTAACCTATGATAAGTAACATTATTATGTAACCTATGTGTACTCTATGTTTAATGTTCTGCACCTGTATTGTTCTCACTGTTGTAACCACACTATGAAACTCTGTCTAACCCCCCCTGTGACAAGGTGCCTTTGTAAATTGGTCCATGACTCAAAGATTGCAAATCTGACTTTTCTAATAAATAAATAAATAAATACAATGTAGCATATCATATGCAGGATCACCTGCATTCTGCTCTCTGGAAGGCCTGGGCTTTAGTAGTATCCAGAAGAGTTCCTAAAAACGACATTTGTTGAGAGGGTGGGAGCTGAGACTTTTGTATCCATACACATAAGGAACCGGGAGGCCATGGCCACTGCCTGTTTCATCTCCTCTCTACCCAGCTTGAAGGCCTCACCCACGGCTCCAGTTTTACCAACCCCAAAGGGCCAGAGTTTGGCTCCACAGGCATTGGCAAACAAGCCAGATGCCAGACCCACTGCTCTACAGGAGCTGCTCAATGGTGGAACTGACCACCAGAGTCCCCAATAAGGGACACAGAGGGACTCCGAGGCCAAGATCTCAACCTCCCATCAACAGAGGCCCTGACACCAAGAGAACCAGTGAGGACCTCTGTCTCCAGAAGACTGAGGATGTCATGGCAGACCTTGCAGAAGGTGACCTCAAGCGGTACTGTTTCTTCCCCATCCAATGGGAAGAGGAGGTATTCAAGGCTGAGCGGCACCAAGAACCCGATTGTTGGGGGTGGGGTTGTGGTATAACAGATGGACCAGATATCGAACTTCAAGTTCAACACACAATCTCTGTGTGATGTTTATTCAAAATGCAGGAGATAACCTTAAACAATGGCATATCCCTTCTTCAATACATCAGTTTGCAGAAACAGACTATGTATATCCTTTCTCTCCACTTAGCCAGCACCTACTGACACTGATCTCTGATCTAACTCAGCAGTTGAGATTCAGCCTCCACCCCTATGCCGGCCTTGTTTGCTTGGGTGGTGGGGGCTCAAATAAAAAAAAAAAAAAAAAAAAAAAAGCTAAAAACAAAAGAACCTCAGTGCAGAAGCACTGAAACAAGGGTAACCCCAAAGGTCACTGGCAATAAGCCAAGTTTCAAAGAAACACAACATCACACATACTTCCCTAATGCAAAACATCATGGGATATATGCAAATCAACATGACATTTCAGATTGTTCAACTTAGAGCAATTTACATGCATTTTAAATAGCACAACTAACTTAATTTCTATAATAGTCACCTAGTACTTTTTACCATTATCAAAAACATGTAGTGCCATGGTATTTTCAACATTTACAGGTTTCATAAACACAAGGTATCTACATCAAGATATTTTATGACATAGTGCTATTACATATTTAATCTAACAAAGATAAACACAACCTGTTTTACATACACTTGGAGCTCACCACAATAACCTCCATGTATGACAAGGACCTAAGAGGGAAAAGGAAAATTAAAGATGACACTATAGCATAGTCAAGAAAGGGAAGAGGTGCTCACAGGTGGCCAACCTTATGGACTAGAAATTGTAAAGGATAGATTAGGCTAAGAAATAGAAGAACTGTTGCAACAGATTTAAGAAAAGGTTGGTCCTCAAGAATGGCAGGAGCTCCCTGTCACACCAACCAGGATAGGGAATGGACCTGCTTCTTTTGGTTTTTTCCAGTTGATGCATGAGAGGCAGGCCAGACTGCATGCAGCTGCTGGAAGGCAGCATGTCTCGACTAGAGAGGGTAAGCGATCGATTCTTGTATGCAGCAACCACTGCGGGTGGGACTGGGAATGTACTACTTCCACAGGGGGATGCTGTCACATTGATGCTGATGGGCACTTCCCATACCAGGGGGAGGTGGGAGGCCACAAGGGAGAAAACGAGAGGAAATATTCCATGCCGTCTGAATGACAGTGATTCAACAAGCTGAACAAGGTATATCCCTGGTAACAAGACATACGCCAGGGACGGGGAAACAATTTTTTTCATTTTTTTATTTCTTTTTATTAAAAGTTTTCGTTACACACATTGCAAGTAAGAAAAGGGTTACAGTTAATTTATAAATGTTTACAATGGTAGCATTATTTTTGCAGCAGAATCATTAATCTCTAAGGGTAAAAAACTGTCCTATGAGAGCAGTACACCAGGTAGTGATATTATAATAAGTAGTCCATCTCCATGTTGCACCCCAATTAATGTCAAGGAAAGGGGATTAATCCTATAGTTATAAAAGGTATCCAAATAATCACCAAGGTATAAAGGAGTGTATTTGTGATTTCCTTCCCCTCATAATATAGGTGAAGTATAAGAAGAAATCCAGGTCAATCTGACCCCTGTCCAACCCCCCCGTCCCACACCCCATTAACTGCTAGGTGAGAAACTCAGGTATGACAACCCACAATAAGCGGAGAATTATGGGCAGAAGGTGGGGTCCACCGTTGATTGGTGAGAACCCACTGCTGCCATTTCAACAGGTAAGATGGACCCTTATTTTGTATTTTAGCATTGAAATTTTCAGAACAGTATATATCAGACATGATAATTCTCCATTCTTGGATCGTAGGAATCAGAGTTGACATCCACCTACGAGTTATAGCTTTTTTAGCTGCCAAAAGGTAGACCGGAAGGAGCGTCTTGTACCATGGGGGAGTGTGGTCCAGAAAGATCCCTAGTGTAATTTGTTCGGCTGTGAACTCCACTGGCACATTGAATATCCCAGAAAGTTCCATCTGAGGAGAGAGCCAAAAGGGCATCAACAAAGGGCACAGCCAAAACACATGACCTAATGAGGCCCTAGGACACCCGCACTCTCTCCAGCATCTCCCATATTTTTCTGGTAGAAACTTTAGGAGAATCGCTGGAGCCCTGAAAAATCGGGAACGGCACTTCCAAGCAAATTCCTTCCAACGAGGAGATGATGTAGGGGAAACAATTCTTGATGGAAAAATAGTATATGCATCTTAGGCGCAAGACTGGCCCAGTTTACCTTTAGGATCTAAATACGTAAGCTCTGCAGCTTTAGGGACAATTACCAGTGCAAATGTTCACTGCCAAGCTGCTATAGTGGTTGATATAAAATCCAGTGTATTTGAAGGAAGAACTTATGAAGGAGTGGAAGGAAGTAAAAGATACTGGCATTAAACCCTGGTATGAGGGTCATCGGCCTGTAGGTACGGAAATGAAGTGACTGCTGCTTGTTTTTAAGAGAGAATGGTCATGTTCAAGTAAAAAAAAAAAAAATAATAATTTTGCTTGCAAAGGGCAAATCGGGCAAAGTCCCACACTTAGGTATGGGGCTTTTGAACATGGACATTCCATTTAATAAAACTGCCTATTGGACACACAGCATGGATGTGATATGAGCACTGAATGGTGTTCCAGCTGGAAAGTATGCATAACGTCAAACTGAAAAGATTACAAAACTGGGAGACATTGTACAGGCATCTTGGAATCTCACGGAACTGTATGGAAAAAAAAAAAAACAATACCAGGATCACCTATTATGATTGAGCCAAGTATGGGTGAATGTTGATTTGTTTGGGGCCATTACTAATAAGCTGAAGACTTTGGAAGTAATGTACAGAGACTGAGCAGTCTCTTTTCTTTTTGACAATACTGGACTTGGTTTCAGAAGACAATTCATCTGTAAAATAATTTCTTGGTCCATTAGGACAAAGGATATTCTGGTGACCTTCCGAACTCTGAGCTTTTGAACATGGACATTCTCCTTTAATAAAACTGGGAAAAGCCAGCTATTCAAAGGGAGAGGGCGGGATGTACACAGATGACTAGATACTGTTCAAGGAAGACAGAAATACTGAATAATCCTCTGAAGGACAAAAAGCATCACATAGGGGTCCATTAAGACCTTCTCCTGAACTGGTGGGAACAGCAGAATCAGAAACAGACCCAACAGACTGAGGAGTTTATGATAATCCATGTGCTGCAGACAGACTAGTGGTAGGCAATCCAACATATGGCAGTGTAGCCTACAGGTTAGAGTAACGAGCTGTAAATGAGCTTGGTACATCCAGCACACGTCCAGCACACCTGGGTTTGATTCCCACAACCTCCACCTGCATACTGTGCGACTCTGAGCAAGTCACTTAACCTGCCCAGTGCTCCCAGGTCGCCCCTAAAAACAGGCACTTGTGCCTAGTGGGCCTTACCTGGTTACCAAAGACTAAAATATTACAAAAAAAAAAAAAAAAAACTCTTTGGAATGATGGGGGAAACTCTTTCCAGAAGGGTTAAACCAATATGTATTCCAGGCTACAGCAACAAGCCTGAGCAGCACCCAATGATGCGTCCATCAGGGATGCTTCAGTAATAGACAACCCGAAAAGGAATCAGGTGAGCCACTGCTTCATGGACTGCAATCATGTGTAGAAGTGAACATCTGAAAAAAGTGACCAGCTGAGTCTGAAGAACGTTTGAGACATACAGCAGTGAACAGGATCACAAATGGGGCCAGGATGAAAGTAGGGATAGTTCCCAAAAGCTGTGGGGGACCCTGTGTGGTGGCAGGTACCCAATCAGCCCAGGGTACAAACCCCAACAAAACAGGCTGCTGTTGTCATTGTCATGGTGCCAAAATGGAGGCGAGTACCGAGCAGGCCAGTGTCAGTGCCAGTGCCAGCAAGGACACAGAGGAGCTCAGGTTTGGTGCAAAATAGCGTAAAGACGACGGTAAGGGTGGTACGGTCAGTGCCGATAATGATATCCTCTATATCAATGGTGCCAAAAATACTGTTCAAAAATAGCACCATAAAAGGGTTGACTGGATTTTGGAACCAGAATAGGCAGTGACTTGGGTTAAACTGGAGTCTGAGAACTAATCCACCAACTCAAAGGACTGAAGTAGAAATGAATCCTCAAACTGTGGAAGAAGACATCTACAAAAGATCTGCTGGTGAGCGGGAGTCGCACTAGATTCTAGGTTCTGACTAGGATAACAGTTAGTGCCTTTACTGCCTCTTGATGGCTGATCTGCAGACCACATGTGCTGGACCTTAGTTTCTCGATCTTTTTTGTCATCACCAGATAATTATGACATTAAGGTCTGTAACCAAACATTGGAAGCACACCATACACAGGTCACTGGCAAACATTCTGATTGTGCATCGTAAACATGGAATGACTCCTGCCTGACTAGGGGCCCATGACTCCAAAGATGGATGACCAGAATTGACCGCTGGAGTGGCACAGCCAATACACTACGGCAACAAAGACTTTAGCAACAACGTCAAACTCACAGAAGATAAAAAAGAAAAGATAGACAATTCAAAACGAGGCCAACAATGTTTTGGCCCCCAGCAAGGTGAACTATGCCCTATGAGCCCCTGTCTGTTGTTAAAGATCATGTACAAAGGTTTTTGCATATTGTTAGTAAAGCTGGGGGGGGGGGGTAGTGCTGATGAGCAGCTAGCTAGACAGACGTGCCTGAACGCTGTTCCGTGCAATGGCCAGTAAAATTGCAAATAAAAGTTATAAACTTCCACCTCCACAGCAGGTGAAAGCGCGGGCATAATCTCACTCTCAGTGGCGGAGATGTCTGTGTTAGGCCACGAAGTGACCGGGCAAGTGATTGTGGCGCTCTAACCCAGGCTAATTAAATTAGAGGGCAAGACTGACCGTAAACTGCAGGAGGTGTTAGAACAACAGACACAGCACTCTAATCGACTTTCAGAGGTGGAGGACCGAATTTCCAGGCTGGAGGACGAAACCATAGAAGTCCTTGGACAAGATGACCCTGCAAAAAGAGCTAGAGGAACTAAAGGAAGCATTTGACTATCAGGAAAATTACCACTGCCAGCTTAATTTGCGCCTGAGAGTCTCCCAGTGGGCGCGGGGGCAATGTGTTGGATTTCTGCACAAAAGTCTTACTGGGCTTGTTGGGACTGCAGTCTAAAAATGGAAGAGTAAAGCGTGAAAGGGCCCACTGGGCAGTAATGCTCCCCCCCAGGAGATCAACCCCAAGACAAATAATTATGAGGTTCCACGCCTTTCAGGACCAGGAGGCTCCACTGAAAGCGTACCGGGAGAAGAGAGCTCTGGAGTTTGAATGCAAGCAGCTGTTTCTGTCCCAAGACTACTCCGCTAGGTTGCTTAAAAAGCGGAAGCTGTTCAACCCACTAATGAGCCAGCTGAGATATTTAAAGGTCAAAAATGTTCTTGTATACCCCGCAACCTTGAAGATCTGTCATGAGGGGGCAACCTACTCCTTCTGGGAGGTAGCCAAGGTGGAGCAATTCGTCAGCAAGTTACAGAAGAAGCTGAATAAATAAAAAAGCTCTGGTGGTGACCCTATAAGCAGTTACCCAGGTTACTTGTTCCAGTTAATAAGCATTTTAGCCCTAGTTTGGAAGGACCAGAGCTTCTATGAGCACCCCCTCCCTCTAAGACGGTGACATGTGGGTATCGTAATTTGACTTGCCATCCCTTCCCGAAGGAGACAGTAGCGGGAATCCACGTGGAGAGAGAGACCTGTTAAGGAGATGAACATCTGCAACTGATGGAGTTCCTAAAGTTGCCCAGGAAGTAGGATACCAGCAAGGAGACAACTGCAGAGGACTGATCACTTTTCGAGGTCTCTGAAGTAAAATTGTCTGCCAAGGGCAAGGTCATCTAACAGATCTACGCAGGCAGGCTGTTGGGCCTGCTGGCATTGCCTGAGCACGCGATGGATGGAGAGATCAGGAGGGGCGAGGTGCTTGGTGCATGTGTAAAGGGTGCGGCCTTCTCTCTCCCTCGTGAACAATATGGTCGGCTCAGGAAACAGGAGCAAAGCTTCGGATGAGTGCTGGCATCTTCCTTTGACTGGGGAAAGGACTTAACGGACTAGGGGAATGGCGGAAGGTGTTCCGATGCTGCGCGCCATATGCCCAGAAATAAGGTGCGTTTTAAGCCTTACTTCTAAAAGGTTTGGGTATGTCTCTTAAAGTTGTATTTAATTGCAATTTTTTTGGGGGGATTAAACAGGAGGAGGAGATCTTTATTAAACCTTAGTGATCTGCACATTGGACATGTTTATTTACAAAAAGAACAGTTATCTGTTATGTTAGTATAAGTCTGGTCGATGACTGCATATGGAGGGGGGATCATGGCAGTCTACAAACTGGCTGTTGCAGGAGTGGCAGGGCACACAAATTGATGGCGGGCAAACAGACACTCTTGCAACTAGTGTCAAATTCGCTTTGCGGGGGAAGATGATGGGAGATGAAGGGAATCTGGAAATGGACTGTTTCATAGGGGGAGACATTGGGGAGCAGCGAGGAGGGGATGGATGATGATGGTCTTAATAGATATGTGTCGTTGGGGGAGGGAGAGGAGGGAAAGGGGGTATAGTTACTGTTTTTGCTGTATACTACTGTTACTCTTTTTTTTTTTTGTGGTGCATCCTTTACTACATTCAACACTTAAAAGGCAAAGGTACAGACATTCTAAGTTCAACGAATGGCTATTAATGAATAGAGTGAGATACAGGAAGGGACTGGATGGGTATCATGGCTAATGTGCAGGAATTGACGGTGGTCTCCTGGAATGTGAGGGGGATCACTAATCCAGTCAAACGGTTGATGCTTCTCCAAGCACTTCGGAGGATAGCAGCCCAGGTGGCACTAATCCAAGACACCCACTTGTCTGACATTGAACATGCTAAGCTTGCACGGGGCTGGGTTGTTAAGTGTTTTGCAGCATCCTACTCTTCTCGTAAGCGAGGAGTGGCCATCCTTGTAAGTAAACACCTTCCCCTGGAGGTCCAGAGGGTAGTGAAGGACCATAGGTAGGGCAGATATATTTTTATGGTGGGGCAATTGCATGGTGAACAAATCACTTTTGGCAGTGTGTATGCTTCTGCTATATATGACCCAAGGTTTCTCCCAGATTTGCTGGACCTATTTACTAGGGAACAATTCCCAGGGTCAATTCTGGGAGGGGATTTGAATAGTGCAATGGACCCGACTATGGACCACTCTGAGGGTAGGGGTAGGATGACTGAGACGCTGCACCAGTGGCAGGCTGGGATGGCAGACATGGATCTGGTAGATGGTTGGTGAATGGTAAATCCTGGAGCAAGAGAGTATACATTTTTCTCTAACCCCCATGGGACTTCGACTCGCATCGACTATGTCTATTTGCCAGGGGGGGTGGAATGAGAGACTAGTGGATGTGGCCCATAGCCCCATCCATGTATCAGAGCATGCCATGGCAATAGTGTGGATTAAAATGAGAGTGGCTAAGGAGAGCCCGCCCCAGTGGAGATTCCCCTCTTATATGCTTCTTAACAAGAAATTTAAAGAACATCTAGTGGACCAGTGGGAGTTGTACAAGGAAACTAATGAAGGGAATGATGTCTCTAGAGTCACCTACTGGGAAGCAGGGAAAGCATTCATGAGCGGGTCCATAACAGAATTCATGACCAGGATTAAAAATGAGAAGCAGGAAAGGAGACTCGAATTGGAAAAACAGCTTAAGGATTTAGAAAAAAGCATGGCTAGGGGCGACAAGGGGGATGCAGAGACTCCCCTGGCTGTGACCAGGGAGGCACTGAATGCTCTAGTGCGAGGGGAAGCAAAGACAGCATGGTTTTATGGCAAAACACAGATGTACAAGTGGTCTAATAAACTGGGCCCCTTATTACTAAGATTAATGAAGGGGGTAAGTGCCCCACTAGGGTGACTGGCATCAAGGACAGGGGGGTGAGATGTACAGAGAGCATAAGAAGATCAGAGACCATTTTGAGGAGTTTTATGATCAGCTATACAAGGCTTAGTGTATGGGTAAAGGTCCTCTGATCAAGGAGTTTCTAGACAAGATGGAACAATTAGATCAACCTATCACGAAGGTTGAGGTCATGAAGGCTATAGGGAAATTACAACGGGGAAAAGCAAGTAGTCGGGATGGGTTCCCTGTATAGTTCTATAAGGCCTTGACGGGACAAATGGCGGACATTGTAAGTGGGGTTTTCCAGAAAGATAAAAGGGAAGAGCGCCCAAGATTGCCCCGGACCTGCTATGATGCAATGGTCTGTTTAATCCCCAAAAACCAGGCAAGGATGAGGTGGAGTGTGCGTCGTATAGACCAGTCTTCCTGCTGAATTGTGATCTTAAGATCCTGGCCACGATCTTAGCCACATGGCTGAAGGATGTCCTTCCGGGGCTGATCCACCCAGACCAGACTGGGTTCATGAAGGGGAGATTCTCCTACCACATTATGAGCAGACTACTGAATGTAGTGTGGAGAGCCGGTCAGATGGCAGGAAAAAAGACCTCTGTCATCTCTATGGAAGCAGAAAAGGCATCTGAAAGGGTGGCGTGGGAGTACCTCCCTGAGGTACTGGCCCGGTTTGGTCTGGGTGAATCGTATATCCAATGGATTAGGGCCATGTACGAAGCACCTAGGGCACAGGTGCTGGTCAATGGGGTGGCCACCGACCACTTTTATCTAGGGCGTGGGACGAGGCAGGGATGTCCCATCTCCCCCCTGCTGTTTGCAATGGCACTAGAACCACTAACAGTTGCGGTCCGACAGCATCAGGAGGTAGAATGTATTAGGAGGGCTCGGCGTACCGTGCACAAGATCAGCTTGTATGTGGAAGATATGCTTCTGTTTATAAGGAATCCCCAGGACTCAATGTCACCCCTGCTAGGACTGATTAAAACTTTCACTGCATTTTCTGGATATAAAATTAATCTTAACAAGTCACAAATGCTGTGCTTCCCGAGAACCGGGGAGGAAGACAGGAGGTGAAGAATTCCAGTGGCAAACACAAGTATCACCTACCTGGGTATTAAAGTGGGTAAGTCAATAGGGTCCTTGTATGGGTTAAATTGCACCCCACTGATTAGAATAATAGAAGCGGACACGAGAAGGTGGATGCAATTACCTATCTCTTGGTTGGGTAGAATCAACCTGATTAAAATGAATGCCCTCCACAGAGTTTTATACCCTATGCAGATGGTACCTATGGGTTTGACAGAGGCAGATATTAAAAGGGTGGACAAATCTTTTTCCCCAATTTATTTGGAGGGACACATGTCCATGAGCCTGCCTCCAAAGGCTGAAGGCAGAAGTGATAAAGGGGGGCCTCAATTTCCCAGATCTGACTAATTACTACCTACCGGTGCAACAGTGTTATATTGCAGACTGGGTGCACTGCCCTGAGATGGCTAGCTGGGTAGATTTGGAGCAGTGGGGCTGTCTGGACCGCCTACTGGCAAATTTGCATAGTAAGGGTTTTAAAGCATACTGCGAGCAGGGCGGTGGCAACCCCTTAGTGAGGACAGTGTTGGAGGCGTGGGGACGTATTAGAAAGCAGAAGGGGATAGGGGACTGAGAGACCCTTTGCTGCCTGTGGCAAAGAACCCCTTTTTCCTTCCAGGAATGGAGGATGGAGGCTTTCAAGAATGGGAAAGGAAAAGGATACAAAGTATGGGAAACCTGTTAAAAGAGGGGGTCCTAAGCCTGCTTGGGAATATTACTCAGGTATTGGGACTGGAGGGGCAGCAGTTATTTAGGTATATGCAACTGCGAGCCCTTATGTTTAAAATGGGTAGGGATGGAGCCCAGAATCAGGGGGAGCTTATGACAGAGGCCCTGATTTACCTAGTCAAAAAAGACCCTAAAGGGTTCATTCAAAAGCAGCAAAGCTGGGGAAACGGGACTACCCGGATCTAACCCAGAAAACAAAACAGCCACGGGAGAAAGACATGGGTGGGGAAATTACAGCAGAGAATTGGCAGACAGTGTTAGAGATGCATATAGGCCTGCTGATTTGCAACAGATTTAAAGAAGCCTTCTATAAATTTTTACATCGACTCTACTACCCTCCTGTGATGGTCAACAAGGCGCATCCCTCTATCTCCCCTGTGTGTGGCCAATGTGGGGAGGAGAGGGGGACATATATGCACTGCTTTTGGACATGTAGGGTGCTGCAGAACTTTTGGAGGGACATAACAGAGGAAATCTCTACTATGGCAGGGTTTTCTCTACAGGTAGACCCTTTAGTAGGATTGTTTAGGATAGGAGGAGGAGTTGGAGCCACTACGCAGATGGATGAGAGTACTATTGGTATTAGGTCGACAATGCATTCAGAACACATGGGTTTCCCATGTAGTGCCTATAACTCGGCAGTGGTATAACATGATTATTCAAACACTAGCCCTACAAAAACTAACACAGACGATCAGAGACATAGAGGAGGTTTTCTATAGGGAAGGAACCCCTTTGCTAAACTCATTGAGCCTGGACGAAGATAGAACTCTTCGTATGGGCCTCAATTAGGATCCTTGAAAGTACCATGTGGGTTGGGGTTGGGGTTACATCAGGTGAGGGGAAGACAATACTCAGTAGCGTGACAAATGCCAAGTGGAAAATGCTTGTGAAAATTAAAAACCAAAATAAAAATAAAGTAAGGAATAATTAAACTATAAAAGGGAGAGTAAAGGTATGACATACATTGTATGAAAAAGTGGAATTAATGATGTATTATTATTTGAAAATGGATTGTATAATGGAGTGCACCTATATGTTAGTTTGTTGTAGTGTATATGTGTTGTCAGTTGTTATCTTGTTTAAAAAGTCAATAAAAAGATTATATATATATAAAAAAAAAAATCAAGCTTGAATTCAGGTCCCTCTGTCACAATTAGAGTTTCCTAAAAATGTCATGCTGTTTGGTTTTGTGGTTTTCTTTAAATCAGCATTTAAAGTACAGTTACGTAAGAACTTACTGTAACAGTAGATCTTCAACAGAGGCTCTTGCAGTAGGTAATTACATATAGGACTGACGTCGGCAGGCGGCAGGACCCCACGGAAAAATTTCTAGCTAGCAGTCGCCCCCATGTCAGGTGACCGGAGTCAGGAGACATCGGTATAAAGGGGCAGTCCCTGATGCCCGCCTTCCAGTTCTTTCCCACCACAGGCCAGAAAGGCCGGACGAGAGAGGAGTGGATATTTCCCTCACTGGAAAAGGAGCTGAAAAGGCCTAGGGGGATGGAGGGTGGGAAGGTATTACCTACTGCAAGAGCCTCTCTCGAAGATCTACTGTTACAGTAAGTTCTTACATAACTGTACTATCTTACTTTGAGAGGGCTCTTGCAGTAGACAATTACAAATAGGACTGAATCCCAAGCAGTCTGGAACAAAGAGAGGTACCAGGAGGAGGAAAACTACTCCAAGAAGCAGTTCTAGCTGTGCAAGCCTCAAGATAAGAGGCTTTGCAGAACAGCCAACCCGAAGCCTGCTCTACAGTGAGAGTCAACATCCAAACTGTAATGTTTAGTAAAGGTATGAACGGAAGTCCAGGTGGCAGCAGCGCAGATGTCCGCCGCAGACACATTCTTGAAACAAGCCGCTGAGGCAGCTACTCCTCTGGTGGAGTAGCCTCTTACCTGACCCAGGAGAGTCTTGTTGTATTTGTCATAACAGAAAGTGATGCAATGAGTCAACCACTTAGATAGGCATTGCTAAGAAACAGCATTGCCTTCCCTTTTATGAGCAAAAGAGACGAACAACTGATCAAGTCTTTCTAAGATCCTTCGTCCTGTTGGTGTAGTATCTCAGAATCCAGTGAACATCCATAGTATGGAGTAAATACTCCCCTTGATTAGAGTACTGCATGAAAAAGGCGGGTAACTCTATTGACTGATTTAGAGTAGACTCTGCTACTACTTTAGGGAGAAACTTAGGGTTTGTGCGAAGAGCAACACGTTCCTTGTGAAAAATCAAGTATGGAATTTTACACATCAGGGCCTGGAGCTCGGAAATTCTCCGAGTGGAAGTAGTGGCCACCAGGAAGAGAGTCTTCCACGAAAGGAACTTCAAATCCACAGAAGCTGCCGGTTCGAAGGGAGGCATAGTAAGTTTCTCAAGAACAAAGTTCAAGTCCCAAGGGGGAGCAGGAGTATGGATAGGGGGTCTCAGATGGAGAACCCCTCTGAGAAAGGTCTTAGAGACCTCCAATTGAGCGAAGGTTTTGTCTGCAAAGGGGACATGATAGGCCGAGATGGCCGCCATGTGTACCTTCAGAGAAGAATGACTGAGACCCAGGTCAAACAGATGACGTAGATACTCCAGCAGAAGCCCCGCTGAAGAGGAGAAAGGTTCCGCGTTCTTGGAAGTGGCCCAGATAGTGAATCTTTTCCACTTCATGGCGTAAGTGGATCTAGTGGAGGGTTTTCTGGCCGCCACCAAAATCTCTGCCACTTGGGGAGACACCCCAAAATAGGATTGAGCTAAGTCTGCAGGAGCCATGCATGCAGCTGAAGGGATTTGAGGCCTGGATGGACCAGGGTCCCCTGATCCTGGGTCAGTAAACCTCGAGATAGAGGAAGAGGAAGAGGATGATCCTTTGAGTATTGTTGTAGAAGAGAGAACCAAACTTGCCTGGGCCAGAAAGGAGCAATCAGAATCATTTGTGCTCCTTCTGAAGCTAGTTTTGCAAGACTCGTGGGATAAGTGGAATTGAGGGAAAGGCATAGGCGAATCTGTCCTTCCAGTCTAGAGACAGGCGTCTCTCCAGAAAACGCCTCGCTCTGGAGCAGTGAGCAGAAGGCAGAGCTTGCGTTTAGAGGGGATGCGAACAGGTCGACCTGTGGTGTTCCCAAAAGTCGGAAGATACTGTCTAGGATCCCTTGGTCCAGTTCCCACTCGTGAGTCAGAGCAGAAGAGCGACTTAGCTTGTCTGCCAGGGTGTTGTCGACTCCCGAAATGTGAATTGCTGTGAGGTGAAGGTCGTGTTGTGTTGCCCAATCCCAAACCCTCATTGTCTCCCTGCAAAGAGGGTAGGACTGAGTCCCTCCCTGTTTGCTGATGTACCAAACCACGCACATGTTGTCTGTCTGGACGGCTAGGATGTATTGGTGAAGGGCTTGGAAAGCACACAACACTGCCCGAAGCTCGAGCTCATTGATGTGGAGAGCTTGTTCGAGCTTGGACCAGGAGCCCTGGGTCCAATGGGGGCCTAGATGGGCTCCCCAACCTTCGCCCGAGGCGTCTGTAGTTAGAGTCTGGGAGGGGGGAGGACGAAAGAAAGGAACTCCCCAAAACAGGTTCTCTCGAACCATCCACCATTGCAAGTCTCGAAGCATTGGCGAGGAGACCAGAACTGGGTGATCTAGGTCGGCCACTAACTGATCCCATTGGGATCGTAGAGTCCACTGAGAGACTCTCGTGTGGAGTCGAGCGCGAGGAACTGTTGGGATAGCAGCTGCCATGAGCCCGAGAAGGCGAAGGACTGACCTTGCAGAGACCCGCCTGCGGCTGGACAGCAGACTTATCTGAGTCTGGAGGGTGGATGCCCTGTCTGGTGGCAGGAACGCACTGCCCTTGGTTGTATCGAGAATCGCCCCAATAAACTGTAGTCTCTGGGATGGGATCAGGTGAGACTTGGAATGGTTGATGGTAATACCCAGGCAGGCAAAAACCTGCTGGGTAAGGGAGAGGCAGCACAGGAGTTCCTCCCTGGACGAGGCCGCCAGGAGCCAATCATCCAGGTTCGGGAAGACCTGCACCCCCCTGGTAAGCAGGTGGGCCGCCACCACTGCCAGGCATTTGGTAAATACTCGGGGCGCCGAGGATAGGCCAGACGGAAGTGCCTTGAATTGGTAGTGGTCCCCCTGGAATGCAAAACGAAGGTATTTGCGATGAGAAGGGTGAATGGAAATGTGCAGATAAGCATCCTACATATCCAGGGCACACAGCCATTGACCCAGCCGGATGAGGGGCAGAAGGCTCTGCAAAGAGAGCATCCTGAACCTTTTGTATTCCACAAAGAGATTCAGGGAGCTGAGGTCCAGAATTGGTCTGAGACCTCCTGTCTTCTTTGGGACCGGGAAGAAATGGGAATAGTAACCCTTCCCTTGTAGATGAAGGGGATGGGTACTATTGCTTGTTTCAGCAGGACAGCTGAAATTTCCTCCTGGACCAAGAGAAGGTGTTCCCTTGAATACGATGACTTTAGACGGGGGTGGCGAGGTGGTTTCTGAAGAAACTCTATCGAGTGTCCTTCTGCGATGAGCTGGAGCACCCAAGAATCTGATGTTATCCTCTCCCAGCCCGGAAGATGGAGGGAGAACTTCCTCCCTACCAGTTCCTCCGGGGAGTCCAGAGGCTGTGGGAGAGGGAAAGAGTCAGGTGGTGTGGGGCAGCGCCGCAGCTGCAGCACCTGCTGCTTTTTTGGGTGGAGGGGGGCTTAGTGGCTGTGGGGGCCTGGCGTTTTGTGGCCAGCCTTCCCTGGGGTTTCACCATGGGCAGATTCCGTCTGCGAAAGGGATGGCACTGCTGCTGATGGGGGCAGTACATGGAGTCAACAGACTTCAGTGCCATCCCCTTCTCCTGCAAATCGGTGATGATGTCCTTGACATCACCGCCGAAAAGCACCGACCCCCAGAAGGGCGTTTCCTGGATAGAGGATTGCACTTCCGGGACCAACCCTGACATGCGGAGCCAAGCATGATGACGTAGGCCTATGGCGAAAGTTGAGCTCAGTCCAGCAGTGTCCACTGCATCGTATGTTGCACAAAGCTTGTGTCGACTGGCCGAACATGCAGAGCGGACAAGATCAGCCAACTCCTGCTTGACTTGAGAGTCTGGCAGGGAGTCAGATTTGGCTTCCACCTGGGTCAGAACGGCCTTCTGGTAGTCCCCCATATGGCCGACATAATTCAGGGCCCTAATCCCCAGCATGGAGGAAGCAAAGATCTTCTTCCCATACTGGTCCAGAAGGTGGGATTCTTTGTCAGGTGGCGATGAGCTGAGGTGCTAATCACGACCAAGTCGGCACGAGGGTGAGACTCTAGGAAATCAACACCCTCGGGAGCCTGATATAGCCTATTCGACTTCCTTGGAAGTGGGGCTAAAGCAGACGGCTGTTTCCATATGGTGGTGACGAGGTCAGCATCAGGCTCTATCCAGGGTGGCACCAAGGTAGGAGCTGTCACGGGCAGATCCAGATGTTCAGCGAGTTTCGGACGCTGAGGATCTGGTTCCAAGGAGTGCCACTGATGAACCTCCTGGATTTTCCTTAGCAACTCCGCAAAAGAAGGATCTTCCGGAGAAGACTTCGGAGGAGTCCTTGGCCTGGGCTTCGATGGAAGCGTGGCTTGTCGTCCCTTTCGGAGCAACCGTCGAAGGATTCCAAGGAGTCCGAGGGTGAAGAGGAGGAGGAAGAGGAAAAAGGCTCCCTTTCCCGACCGGGGGGGAATGGACCCCTTGGGAAGCCCCCGGGGAAGCGTGTCCTGCCCCTCTCTGGACCCAGACGGAAAAGCCCTGGAGTCCGTAGGCGGTGAGGAAGTGTGCCGCCTCGGACATACGGGAACCTGAGATGGCCCATCGTCGGTAGGCGGCTCTCGACCTCCCTGGTGAGCTGAGCCTTGGCCTCAGCCCACCAGGAGGCCAGAGTCTCCTGCAAGTCCACCGGCGGCTGTGGGGGCGGTGGAGGAAGAGGAGGCGGGGGATAAGGATACGGGTTGTACCCATATGGAGAGTATCCAAAACCCGGCTGCGGAAAGCCCGGCGTCGAGTATTGTGGCGTCTGGTACTGTGGCATCAGAAAGCCTGGTGTCGGGTACTGCAGCGCCGGATACCGTGGTCCCGGGTACGTCGCGTCGGATAGGACGGAGGGTACCCGGGAGCCATGGGAGCTGCTGGAGCAGACGGCCCAGCCGGCGACCTCACAGGCGGATCCACATTGGGGGGCCCAGAGGGCCCGATGGTGGGGGGACATCCAGAAGTGGGATGTCAGCCGGAGTCGGCAGAACTGGCGTCGGGGGCCCTGGTGTCTGGGCCGGCATCTGGGGAGCTGACGTCAGACCCGATGCCCCTACAGGCAGATGGTCTGATGGAGGAAGGTCCCCAGCGTCGCCCAGGGATGGAGGGAAAAATTCCCCGGGGTTGGGCTGGGGGGATTCTGGGTCCCCGGACGGCAGCGAAGGCTGCGGAGAACCGGGAACGATGGACGTAGGGGGATCCGTTGTTGGTTCCATTGCCGATCGGGTGTCGGACAAACCAACGTGCGGCTTAACGGCGAGCATCCGGTGGGCGCCGGAGGGGCCGGCGTCCGGATTATGGGAGCTTTCACCGGAGGCAGACCGAGGAGAAAGATCGGCCTGGTCCAATGGAAGAGAGGCCGTGTGCCACCCCAAAGGGTCGTGCGTCTTACCAGCCTTCTCCGCGCGGACGTTGGAGGGAGCAACGCCTGACTTACGGTCGCCCTCGCCCAGTAGCCACGAGCCTAATGGCGAACCGGGGCGGAGGCCTCAATTGCCGGGCGCCCTAAAGGCCCGAGCATGAGCCAGACAGGCGGGCCGACGCCCCTTGGAAACCTCAGAGGCGGGGCTGCCAGAGTGGTCCCAGAGGGGACGTTACCTGTGACCCAGTGGCTCCCGAGGGAGACGCGGTAGAGGAGCCCTTGTCCCGGTGCCTCTCCTTATCCTTCTTCTTCCGATGGCCTTCGGGGAGAAGTGGACGCCTGCCACGGTTTTTTGAGCTCCTCCTCCATCGAACTCATCTTCTTCTTCAGAATATGGGCTTCCAGGGATTGCTGCCGCCTTTTCCGGGTAGCCGCATTGAAGCTGAGGCAGTGCTGGCACTTCTCGTCTGGGTGATCGGGGCCTAGGCATAACAGGCACAGGGAATGACCGTCCTTGTGCGGTAAGTGGGCGCCGCACGAATCACACTTATTTTTGTGCTCAGAGGGTGTAGTGGACAACATACACCGACGATGTACCTGACGTTAGTCAAAAAAAACAAATTACTTCGGTAAAACCGACGAAGGTTGGGCTGACGAAGCACGAACTTTTACGTGAGGCGCTGCATGAACTAACGGCTGGAAAGAACTGGAAGGCGGGGGTCAGGGACCGCCCCTTTATACCGACGTCTCCTGAAGCCGGTCACCTGACATGGGGGCGCTCCCTCGCCAGGGACTGCTAGCTAGAAATTTTTCCATGGGGTCCTGCCGCCTGCCGATGTCAGTTCTATATGTAATTATCTACTGCAAGAGCCCTCTCGAAGTAAGATCTTGCTTTACAGTGGCTGAAAACAGTGGAGTTACTGCTGTCTTTCTTTCAACCAAGCTTGGACAGCGATGACATCATCTTGGAGTACTGTAGCTTACTGCTTCAGATTCCCAATTACAGCAGACTGTAGAGTTAATGGTTTGCTCAACAGATTTCTTACAAACTCAGCCTGTGGTTTGCGTTTAGATAGATTAGCTTAAAATCTATCATTCTCTTTTCATAAAAAGTTGATAATTTGAGTTTCAATGCTGAATTGAAGTTGTGGAAATCTTTCTCTGTGAGAGATTAGCTTGTCTGTATCATAGCTCCCAGTTCTTTCTCATCAAAACCTTGTTTTTTTTTCTAACTATATAACACAGGGTTGTTTAATCAATATAAAATAAATCTAAATTTTATTCATTCATAGAAATAGTTTTTCTTTGATGTAGCTTTCATAAATTCATGCAAGAACATCTTTTTCATGTCAGATTGACAAACAGGTATCTGTCGCACCCTACTATTTCAAGCACATGTACTGTCTCAACTTACATATTTCAGTTCTTTGGTGGTTTCTGTGTGAAAATACATCATGTATGTGTATAAATAGAAACACTATATGGCATCCCCATGCACCGTGTCTCTTCCCCACAGTTGAGGCAGCTACACTCTTCTGCCACCTGTTCCCTGCCCCACAAGCTCCCTGCCTTCTGCTCTTGATTTGAGGCTGCTGCACCCTGCTGCCCACTGTCTTCTCCAACACAGTCGGGGATTGTGCACCCTGCTGCCTCCATCCCCTGCTTAAAGAATCAGGGCTGCTGCAGCCTGCGCAAACAGTTGGAGTTGCTGCACTCTGCTGCCCCCCCTCCCCAGTCAAGGGTGCTGCACCTGTTGTACCCTGTTCCTGTCTCCACAGTCAGGGCTGCTGTGCTCTGCTAAGCCCTAGAGTCCTAGGTCCCCTGCCTCTACAGTTGGAGCTGCTGCACCTTGCTGCCCTAGGTTACCTGAGGTGGGGCTTTTGCTGAACCCTGCTGCCCACTTCCATTGTCCCAAATGGGCAGGGCTGCTGCACCACGCACACCCTGTCTCACAGTCACGGCTGCTGCACCCTGATGCCCCCCAACCCCGTGTCCTGTCCCACAGTTGAGGCATCTGCACCATGTTGTCCTCTCCTGTCTACACAGTTGGGATTGCTGTGGCCTGCTGTACCCTAGAGCCCCATGCCTCCGCAGTTAGGGCTGCTGCACCATGCTGCCACTTGCCACAAGAGTCAGGGCATTTGCTGCACCCTGTTGTGTACCTCCACAGTTGAGGCAGTTGCACTCAGCTGGCCCCCTGCCACCTGAGTCAGATCCTTTGCTACACCCTGCTGCCCACATCCTTTGTCACAAACAAGCATGGTTGCTGCACCCTGTCCCACAGTTTGGGCTGCTGTACCCTGATGACACCCCTATCTCCTGGCCGAACAGTTGGGGCTGCTGCACCCTACTGCCCTCTTTTCCCACCCAAACAGTCACAGCATCCTGTTGTCCCTTGTTCCTGTAGGAGGGAGCAGCATAGTGCAATAACCCTAAATGTGGAGGCAAGGGGCTCCACAGTGCAGCAGGGCACAGTGGTGGCAGAGGACAGCATTGTGCAGAAGCCTTGACTGTGGGGCAGGACACAGGTGGGCATCAGGGTACAGCAGCCCTGACTGTGGCACAGGACGCATGTGGTGCAGCAGTCCAGCCCACCTGGGGCAATGGAAGTGTGCAGCAGGGTTCAGCAGCCCCAACTTTGGAGGCAGGGGGCATGGGACTCTAGGGTGCAGCACTGCATAGCAGCCATGACTGTGGAGACAGGAACAGGAGGAAACAGGGTGCAGTAGCCATGACTGTAGGAGTGGGGACAGAGGGCAGCAGGGTGCAGCAGCCCTGACTGTTCGGATAGGAGATGGGGTGGCATCAGGGTACAGAAGTCCAAAATGTGAGACAGGGTGCAGCAGGCATGCCTGTTTGGGACAAGGGATGTGGGTGCCTGGGTGTAGTAAAGGATCTGACTCTGGTAACAGGGGAGCAGGAGGGTGCACGTGCCTCAACTGTGGAAGCAAGCAACAGGGTACAGCAAAAGCCCTGACTCTTGTGGCAAGTGGCAGCATGGTGCAGCAGCCCTAACTGCAGAGGCATGGGGCTCTAGGGCACAACAGTCCACAGCAACCCCAACTGTGTAGACAGCAGCATGGTTCAGCAGTCCTGGCTGTGGTGACAGGGGACAGCATGGTGCAGAAGCCTCAACTGTGGGGATGGACACGGGGGCATCAGGGTACAGCAGCCCTGACTATGAGATGGGGTGTGCGTGGTGCAGCAGCCCTGCCCACTTGGGGCAATGGAAGTGGGTAGCAAGGTGCAGCAAAAGCCCTGCCTCAGGTGGCCTACAGTAGCATGGTGCAGCAGCCCCAACTGTGGAGGCAGGGGAACCTGGAACTCTAGGACTTAGTAGAGTACAGCAGCCCTGACTGTGGAGACAGGAACAGGGTACAACAGGTGCAGCATCCCTGACTGAGGGGGTGCGGGGGCAGCAGGGCGCAGCAAACCCAACTGTTTGGGCAAGGGACAGCAGGGTGCAGCAACCCTGATTCTTTAGGCAAGGGATGGCGGCAGCAGGGTGCACAATCCCTGAATGTGTGGGAGAAGACAGTGGGCAGCAGGGTGCTGCAGCTTTGAATGTGAAGCAGAAGGCAGGCAGCTTGTGGGGCAGGGGACAGGTGGCAGCAGAGTGCAGCAGCCTCATCTGTAGGGAAGAGACACGGTGCATCGGGATGCCATATAGTGTTTCTATTTATACACATACTTGATGCATTTTCACACAGAAACCACCAAAGAACTGAAATTTGTGAGTTCAGACAATACATGTGCTTGAAATAGTAGAGTGTGAAAAGCACATGTTTGTCAATCTGATATGAAAAAGAAAGTTGTGACATGAATGTATTTATGAAGGCTACATCAAGGACAAATTATTTCTATGAATGAAAAAAATTTAGATTTATTTTATATTCATTAAACAACCCTGTGTTATATAGTTAGGAAAAAAAATAAGAGTTCTAATGAGAAAGAACTAAGAGCTGTGATACAGACATGCTGATCTCTCACAGAGAAACATTTCCATTACTTCAATTCAGCACTGAAACTCAAATGATCAACTTTTATAAGAGGAGAATGACAGATTTTAAAGCTAATCTATCTAAATACAAACCACACCAGAATGAGTTTGTAAGAAACCTGGAGAGCAACCCATTAATTCTATAGCCTGTTGTGACTGGAAATTATGAAGAATCAAGCTACAGTACTCCAAGATAGTGTAATCGCTCTCCAAGCCTGACTGAAAGAGACAGAAATAACTCCACTGGTTTTAGCCACTGTAGAGCAAATTAACAAATGCCGATTTAAAGAAAACCACAAAACCAAACAGCATGAAATTTTCAGGAAACTCTAATCATGACACAGGGACTTAATTCAAGCTTTATTAACAATATGCAAAACCTTTGCACATGATCTTTAAATGTGATATATTAAATGTGACTGAAAAAGGGCTGTGCCCTGTTCACCTCCTGGTTCAAAAAAAAATGATGGCAAGAAATAAGGAAATAAGGTTGTTGGCTCCAGCAAAACTATATATAGGGCCAGCTTTGCTTTGTGACACATGCATGTTTCCCCCAAAGTTCTAGTTCCCTTGAGGTCCTAGCACTTCCGGTCAAGACCAAAGAGCAGGATATTGTGGAGATTATCTCACCCAGTTGGGTTCTGTCCTTTTTCTGGTCTAACAAAACATTTTCCTCACATGGAACATGACTACTTGATCTACCAAAAAAAAAAAAAAAAACACAGCACTGGCTCTGGGCAGCAAAGGGCTATATTTCTGAAATGCATTAGGCGTGTATCAGCATGTTTTGTTTGTCTTATGTAATAATTTTATGGGGAGACAAGTGTTTGTTATTGACAGGTGGTGAGTGCCCAAATTTTTTGTTTTCAATCCAACACCTCCTTCCAGTCCCCCCATCTCGTACATCCTGATTGGTTCCAATCAATTGGGGTGGTGGGAAAAAGGAAATATGTTTGAGTGGCTGCATAGATGACAGGACTGACGGGACTGGCCAATCTCTACTCATTTTTCACCTATGCTTGTCAGGCCCAAATAATGCTTGGTCCCTACCCCCTGCCTTGTTTATTATTTTTATTTTTTTTTTTATTCTTTGGTATCTGGTTAAGGGTCACTAGGCACAATGCCTGTTTTCAGGGGTGACCAGGGAGCACTGGGAAGGGACTTGCTCAGGGTCACACAGTATGCAAGTGGAGGCTGTGGGAATCAAACCCACGTCTGCTGGATATACCAAGGTACTTCACAGCTCATTACTCTAACCTCTAGGATATTCTGCCTATGCTGGATCCATACCCCCCCCCACCCCGCCAAAGTATGCCAGGCACCAACAGGAAAGGTGGGTGCAGTCAGGGAGTAGTGAACTGGCTTGGAAGGTCAGCAAAGCTAGTACTGAGTCACTGAGATAGTAGAAAGGCAAGTGAGTACGATGTAGCACTTGTCATTAGACTATGATATACTGTAAAAGGGCTTACTTTTGCATTGGATATATTTTGAACTCTGAAACCCATGGACCTTATAACTCAAATTAAATTTTGCTCTTGATGAATATCGGTACCCAAGTTTTATTACTCTATTCTTCCCCGTTTTTCACAGTACAATGGAATACGTCAGTACCCATATTCTTTTGAATTGCCACATGTATCTTTACTGAATTTTAATTGTTATTTAGTACAGCGGCCAGAGCTTTGGATGGGCACCTAACAAATAAATGACTTTGTACTGCCTTGCTCCAGGGTGTTGAAAGGAGAGAGAAGGGACTAAGGAAGAGGCAAGAGAGAGAACAGTTCATTTGGTTAGTAATAAGTAGGCTCAAGTGCACAACTGTAGCCCCAGACTTCTGGTCTCACACTACATGGACAGATCTGCAGCAGCCATTTTGAATTGTGCCTGTATTTTCCACCAGAAACCATAAAAAAAAAACAGCACTGCAGTGTGAAATACAACACAATGAAAGTTAGGATGCGTGAGTCTTAGATGCTATATCCGACTCCTCATTTCTCAGCATGGACCACGCTGGTTCAGAGTTCAGTGTTCTTTAAGCTCTGGTCTTGCGAAAGTCATGAATCGGTGTCAGTGGTCACCATTTGGAACTATGCCTGCAACTGATTTAAGTTTCATTTCATTTTTATTTTATTCTGGAAAGGCATGTGGCAAAAATGCCCGTTTTCACAAGTGTCCAGTTTAAGGGATTTTACAGTGGTGGATATACACTTTATACAGACATGTGGTTAAAAAAATACA
The DNA here is from genome assembly GCA_016271365.2 of Neoceratodus forsteri. Lineage (NCBI taxonomy): Eukaryota > Metazoa > Chordata > Ceratodontiformes > Ceratodontidae > Neoceratodus > Neoceratodus forsteri. The sequence goes on along the minus strand of CM057454.1, from coordinate 686,012,632 downwards.
AAGACAAAAACGTATAGAGGCATTTCAGTTACATACAAAAATGGCTTATGTACAGCAGCTACAGTATTAACAGCAAGTCTAAAAAAATTTACAAATACACGGGAGAAGGCAGGAAATACTCTTAAAGAGCTTAGAAGGGAAAAAGAGGCATGGAAGTAGTGAGGTGGACAAAAGACAATGCCTGGTTAAATAAAGTGATTGATTGACTGAAGAGAGAGGGGTTAAGAGACAAGAGAGGGAACGGTGTTTCAGGGGTAAGTAGACATAAGTGATAGTTAAAATACTGCTTTTGCCTATGATTAGATTTATGGAGAGGGATTCAAGCACAGAAGTATCAGTGTCTATGTGTAGTTCTGTATAGGAGAGCCTCTCTGACACAAAAAATAGGCAGCATACGTATTCATTCCTGCTTATGATATAGGTGGCAAAAATGATAGACCTATAGTCCATTCTAACCTTCATTTACTGTTACTGTGCTTTACTCTAAAGTCGCTACACAATGGCTATTCTCAAACTCAATCTGCCGCTTCGGTCCGTCTCAGAATCCGACAGCTATAATACTCTACTTGGGAACAGGATAAAATATAAATGTAATTACCAAATTTCTCCAATGTCAGCATGGCTCAGGTTTAAGAGGGAGAAAATACTTATTATATTCCTAAGATCAGAATTATAATGGAAGTGTAATATGTTTTCCAACCCTCTCATTACTTATTACAGATTATATGTTGGGCTATTTCCAAATAATTATGACTGTTCTTTTTTTTCTGAATGTGCCTATCAAAAATAACCTAAATTTTATGATGCTTTCCACCTTGTTCACTGATTTCATTAATATGGAGAAAAATCACTAATACTAAATTCACTGGAAACTACCTAAGGTTTTTATCCGGTTACAATTGTTTACAAATAGCTTAAGTTACGTGCAGTACAGACAAAACAGCAAAACACTGCATATGGAGGACAACTGAATTAGCATACAAATCACCTGGGCAAATTCAAAGTGCATAGTGCTAGAGTGAAGGAAGGCTGAGCTGGTACTGAAAGTAGGAGTCAAAACAGGTCAAACTTCAATGAGGTTGCTGGAACTGTGAGGTTAAGGGGAGGAAGGTAAGGGTGGTCAAAAGCTAGGCAAGGGTAATGAAGGTCTCAGGAAGAGGGTTGGAAGGAGCGGGAGGGGAGGAGTCTTAGCTGGTGTTTAATGGAGGGAAGGGGGTGAGAGACAGATGGAGGAGGTAGCTGCAAGGGTGCAACCACAGCCAAAATGTTGGGGGTTTGGGACACAGCTCAACCCCAACCCCCTCATGAGTGGGCTGCTATAACCGGGGACAGATTGCAGTATGCAGGGCTGGTTTTAGGATTTCGGGGACACACAGCAAAATTAATGACAGGGGCCTCCCACCCAGTTATCTTCTTACATCTAGCCCATGTTTTACTGTAATTTCATGGAATTTAAATACAAATCTTTTTGATTTTTTATTTATTTAGTTTTTGTTGACCGGGTGGGTGCACTAGCCATAGGAATGACTATTTTCAGGCACGACCCGGGAGATTACAGGGTAACATTACAGAGAATACAAAAGGGTAATATAACAGAAAAATGCAACAGGGTAACATTACAGAGAATAAGAAGTAGGTAGGTACAGTAAGGTCTACACAGTGATATTCTATAGTGGGTTAATCAGCATACAAGATTCAAGGTATTGAGAGCTGGTAACATGACATATTAACACAGTCATAACATTGGGATGAGGTGTGTTGGCAGTACAGTAAAAACAGTACTGTTACATAATACATACAGTAGTACAAGGGATAACTCAGAGATACAAGGTCACAAATTCAAGAAAACATAGACATATAGCAGCTGTGACCCTGAGGGAAAGACGATTTTCAAACAAGCAAGTGAATTATGGGAAACAATAACAAAGGACAAAAAACAAAAGCCAAAAACAAAAAATCAAAACATGAAGCATACTGTACCTATATGCTGATGTCTGCAAAAACAAAAATTAAAAACAAAATAGATAAGTGCCCAGTGGAAACGGGGGTGATTCAGAGTTTCGAGTGGGGTAAGTTAGACGATAGGAGTCAGGCAGGTAGTGGGTGAAGCAGTGGAAATAAGGCGAGAAAGGATATACCTCACGAGGAAGAGTGGTCAAACTGCTGCAGAGGGCTGGGAACAGAACAAGTAAGTGCAAAAGGGGGTTTGAAGCAGGGGAATGGCAGGCAGAGCTAGGTAGGTTAGGTACAGGGTGGCAATAGGGATGCAGGCCTGTAGGGTAGGGGGTGCAGCTGGGGAGGGGTGAGAGAGATGGTAATTTGGCGGGAGCAGGTTAAGAACTGAGGTCAGGGATGGGGACAGGGTGCTAAGGTGGATTAAAGCAGGAGCATCGGTTAGATGAGATAAGATGGAGACGGAGAGCTTTTTTTAAAGGTGTCATGAGTGGGTACTAGGCGGACGTCTAGAGGGAGGGAGTGCTAAATCTTACTTTTAAACCTTCTAACAAGCCCTTATTTCTTGTTTCTAACAAGTCTTTTGATAAATGCAATCCTGCACATTAGTCTATGTTAAAGAATTTGTGATGCACTGGTGTCAGGTAGCTTGGCATCTGGATTTATGCCTCACAATAGCCCTGGTATGTGAACCACAGATGTTTTAACATAAACAGCCAGGTTATTTTCACCTACCTTAAGAAGGCTGCTTAGTTATTTCATCTATGCTTAGGAACCAGGAGGATGAACATGTATCCAGATTCCCTTTGGACCTTAAAGTAGGTGAACAAAGTAGTTGATGTGATAGCATTTATTAGTTTTAAAATCACTTAACACAGCATTATAAAAGTGAACAATTTTAATGAGACCAACTACAAACCCAAATAAAAAGTAACGTCAATGAAAACCCAAATTGAAAGGAACAAAGTATGGTACACACACACACACAATACCCCAGGCTGCAAATACATATTCTGAGGTAGCCCTCATATACAAGTACAGTATCCATACACCCTCCCCACTACCACCACACAAGCTACACCCAGTATGTCTGTACCCTGGGATAAAGCTTATGGGGCCCGGGGGGAGGAAGGTGTGTGAATCTTTTGTATGTATACAATCTAAGATTGTGCGTTTAGAGACTTTTGTATACGAGCCCTAGGGCTGTGTGTTTTTCATTTATTTATTAAAATTTTGGAGTTAAGACCTTTGAGCCCTGAAGCTCTTTTACATAGGTTCCATGTCCAGGGACAAGGACAGGTACAGAACATCATAAACATTAGATACATTGAACACTTATACATGTATACATTGTAAACACTAGATACATTGAAACACTTATATATACACACAACTGGCGAGGTTGGAGAATGCAGCCAGCAGCTTTGTCAAATCAAAATCCTAATACAAGTAGCATGCAATGGGCAAAAGCATTGAATAACATATGCACGAGCTTGTAACAGACTATAAAACACAAAGAAGAAAAACTAAAATGAAGGTTTGAATGCATCATGGGATAGAGTATGTTAGTGAGCGAAGAATCAGGTAAAGCAGGTACAGGTTGCAATGATTAGTAGGTGTTCACAAAGCTGACATTTAAAAGTCCCAAGAGAGCCAATATTTGAGACATTAGTCGAAAGTGTGTTGAACCTCTTAGGGGCGTGGGCTGAAAGGGACTGCTGGGCTTGGGAAGCTCGACAGCATGGCACCTGGAAGGTTTGATTTTCAGAGCTCCTGGTAAAGCAGCGATTATTGGCCTGTTTTGTTATTTCTAAGACTCCCGGTGGCAACAGACCAAGTATAGACTGTTTGGCTAAGAGGAAGGACTGGTAAGAGACACTACTCTGCAGCTGGAGCCAGTTAGCTTGCTAACAGATGTCACAGGTACTGTGTGTGTAATTCTTGCAGCACCAGCGAAAAACCTGCAGGCCTTATTAAGGGCCAAGGTTATGCACCTAACAGCGGTGGCTGAGGCTGCCTCGTAAACTACCAGCCCATAATAAACAATGAAGAGGACTGAGCTTTGTCTTGCCAAGTTAAGTGCTTCCTGCGTCAGACAGTGTCTGCGCTATATAAAAGCCCAATCCTGGTGCTTTGCGCTCAGCTTACATTGCTCAATATGGGAGACATATGACAAACTGCTCGTCTAATGTGACTCCCAGATATTTGAAAGCATTTGTTTATTCTAGTGCAGCTCCTAAATCGTTCCTTATTTTTATTTGCCGGTCTTTAAACTTGCTATGAAGACCATAGAACAACATAGTTTTAGTTGTTTTATAGTTTAGGATAAGTTTGAACTGAATTGAACCAGACCTCAGCATCATTAAAGCTTTTCCTGAGTTGAGACTCAAGCAGGAAGGGGTCTGCACTACTGGAGTAGATGACTGCGTCATCTGCATACAGTAACATCCTATCATTGCAAGAGATGGGGAGTCTGTACTGAAAAGTAGTAGACCCAGGATAGAGCCTTGGGGAACACCTGACTTGACAGGGAGCTTGCTGGATAGAGCTTCACCAATCCTCACTTGCTGGAACTGAGCACTAAGGTCGCTTTCAAATCAGAGAGTGGAATCTTTTGATAGTCCTAGAAAGGAAAGCTGTGAGGTCAGAAGTGACTGATTGACTGTATCAAAGGCCTCAGTGAGGTCGATAAATGTTGTTCCAACAAGTTGGCTTAGATCCAGAGCGTGGTGGATATAGCTGGTAAATTCGAGAAGGGCTATAGAGGCACTGTGACCTTACAAAACTCATGCTGTTGTGGGCACTGGGCGTATTTCTTCAGATAGTCAGTGAGCTGATCTGCAACTATTCTTTTGAGTGCTTTGTTGGGGGGGGGGGGATGGAGATGGGTCTGTAATTATTATGCAGTGCCTTGTCCCATTTTTATGGATCAGGGTGACCAGTGTAGATTTCCATTTAGCAGGGAATTGAGAAAGCCTGAGGGATAGGTTGAAGATCTTAGTTAGTGGGGACAGAACTTCATCCAAGGTAAGGGCTACAAGTTTGAGATCGAGAGTATCCCTACTAAACCAGGATTGGCTGTCATTCCTAAGATGGCTTTAAGGTAAAATGGAGGGTGTACCACATTCAGCTCAGGGTATGCCCCGGTATCAGGGCTAACTATGGGATCAAAGGCCTAACATTAACCTCCATACCTCATAGCACTTCTTACCCTTAGTATCTCCTTGAGAGCTAATCTACCCCAACTCCCCCCTCCCCCACACCTGAGTCTTGTTTCAGAGGCCGTGATAATGCATCCTGCCCAGTCAGGAATTTGCCCTTGCCTTGTTTCACTGCCTATTTGAATCTTCATTGGTGTGACTAATTTGAACAATATTTCCTTGCTGCTATGTTGCGGTATCTCTTCCTAGACTGTGTAGGTTTTCTCTGCCTAAAAATTTTATGTGAATTGCATTGATTGTTATTGTCCTGGCTGCATGTATTTATTACTGCTAACTGTTTTGACCTATGCTATTGCAATTACATTGTACTCATGCTATGTACCTGTCTTTGATTGTTGTACTCTCCTGGGTCATGTCTGAAAATAGTCATTTCATGGCTTGTGCACCGACCTGGTTAACAAAAACTAAATAGATAAATAAAAAGAAGTTTGGGGGTAGCACATGACTTAGGCCAGTAAAAGCTGTGTTTAATGTGTTTGCAATGATAGTAGGGTCTAATAGGATAGAGCCATCAACAGACAGCATGGATGACGCAACTTTAGAATCCCTCTAGTAACTTCAGAGAGGTTACTCTAGAAATTCCTGCCATCCCTCCAGGTGGAGGTTAGCATGGTTCTGTAGTAGGTTGCTTTCTCTGTACGAATGGCTCTAGTGCAGGGATTTCTGGCTGTCTTTTAAGCTTGTACGTCATCTTGTTTCCCAGTTGCTCTTGCTTTAAACCAGAGCTGATTACATACTTTCAAGCACTCTAGGATATCATGCGTGATCCAAGGATTAAAGAGGCCCTTGGTCTTTCTCTTTTTAACCAGGGCATGAACGTCACAAGCTGCATTAAATGTGGTGATAAAGTACTCAAGGGCAGTATCCACATTGGTGGCATTGCTCAATTTATACCTACTCTGAATGACATTTTGAACAGCTTAACCCATATAGCCTCCCTGGAAAGGCTTTCTTACTTGGCCCAAGACCGAATGAACGAATATAGTCTTTGTTGGCAGGACTACATGGAATATCTTCAAACATCTAGGTGAAAACATTAACAGATTCCCTATTTTAATTTGCTTAAATATGTCTTACATGCAGCTCTCTTTGTTACAGTATTACACTGTTTTATAGTTATATGTAGGGTAGGTTTCTTTTCTTGTTTATAGTAGCATTAAGGATACAATACTTGAAGCAACATCCCATTGTGTTAGACAGAAAAGGAAGTGCAAAAGAAGAAGGAAACCACTTTGGTTCTCAAATATAGTAGCAGAAAAGGTCAGAGCCAAAAGGCTGGCCTTCAGAAAATATAAGGGAACACAGCGGGATGAAGATAGGGAGGCATACCAAACTGCCCTAAGGGAAGCAGGTAAGGCAAGTAGGCAGGCAAAAGTCCCAAACTGAGGAAACACTATACCTAACAGTAAAGAAGGTGACAAGACTTTCTATAGATACATTAGTAGAAAGGAGAAAGTCCAGAGGGTATTGCTGTTTAATGGAGAAAAGGAGCATGTGAGGAGGAGGGACCCTGTAAAGGCATCTATCCTAAATAGATACTTTTGCTCAGTATTTACTGAAGAGAAGGTAGGGCAGGGCCACAGCTCAGCATCATGGACACAGGGGAGGGAGGTGAGCACTACTCCCTCACAAAAAGAAAGGGTCCTACAAGAGCTTGCTAAGCTCAGGTGGATAAGGCAATGGGACCTGATGGCATACATCCCAGGGTACTTAAGGAGCTAAAGGAGGAACTAGCAGAGCCATTAGCAGAATTGTTTAGTGAGTCTCTGACACAGGAGAGGTCCCAGAAGACTGAGAAAGGCTCATGTGATCCCACTCCACAAGAGTGGTAGGAGGAGGCGTGAACTACAGACCGGTCCGTCTTACCTCAGTAGTGGGTAAGATTATGGAGGCACCCTTAAGGAAAGGATAGTGCAACACCTGAACTATAGCACAGGATCCAAGACAGCATGGGTTTACAAAAGGAAGGCAACATCCTGTCAAACCATTAATCTCATAGACTTTTGACTGGTAACCAGAGTGGTGGACCAAGGGGAGCAGTTGATGTCGCTTCTACCTTGACTTCCAGCAAAGCTTTTGACACTGTTCCACATAGAAGACTTGATAACAAGCTTGTGGGGCAGGTCTGGGTATTGGAAGTTGTCAACTGGGTGGCAAACTGGCTGACTGGCAGAAAACAGAGAGTGTGGTAAATGGTATACAGTCAGAAGAGAGATGCAAGTCAAAGCGGGCACTTGGATCAGTCCTGGGGCCAGTCCTATCTAACATCTTCATTAGTGACCCGTAGATGGACTAGAGGGTAAGGCTTGTCTGTTTGCAGATGACACCAAGATCTGCAACAGAGTAGATGATCCAGATGGGGTGGGCAGAATGAGAAGAGATCTGATAAACTAGCAGAATGGTCAGAAGAGGGCAACTGAGATTTAATGCAAAGAAGTGCAAAATCATGCACATAGGGAAGAGAAACCTAAGCCACTTTATAGGCTGGGAGGAGTTGTAGCAGTCACAAAGGAAGAAAGAGACTTGGGCATCATCATCACTGATGACCTAAAATCATCAAGCAGACCTCTAAAGCAGTAGGTAAGGCTAGGGGGTGTTAGGGTGTATTAGTAGGGGTATCACAAGTCGTAGAGGGGTAATAACTCCTCTGTACAAGACATTGGTTAGGTCTCATCTGAGTACTGCTGCAGTACTGGAGGCCACACCTTCACAAGGACATTAACCAAATTGAGGCAGTCCAGAGAAGGGCAACCAAAATGGCAGGGACTGCATCAGAAGACATATAGGACAGATTAACGGAGCTCAATATGTATTCCCCTTGAGCAAAGGAGGAGAGAGTGATATGATCAATATTTAAACACCTTAAGGGCATAAACAAGGTGAAAGAGTCTAACATGTTTAAATATAAGAAAAATAGCAGGACAAGAGGACAGCATGAGATTAGAGGAGGCCGATTAGGGGGAATGAGGAAATTCTTTTCACAGAAAGGGTGGTAGATGCATGGAATGGCTTACCACAAGAAGTGGTGGCTATGAATACAGTGCAGGGCTTCAAACAGGCATGGGATAGGCATAAGGGAGCAATACAAATGACTATGAATAGATAGGTCACTGACAGAGCAAAGGCCGATGGCACATTTATAAGGTAGAAAAAGAAATGGGCAGACTGGATGGGCCTTGCGGTCCTTATCTGCCGTCAACTTCTATGTAACTTCTATGTTATGTACAAGGCAGTTTAATCATACATGTACTTAAATACATATGAATAGACAGTTCTAGTTGAAATATGTATTGTAATTATGTGTAATATATGCTTTTTTTTTATGGCACTGTGTGTTCAACTAACAACTCTCTCTCCACATAATATACATTGTATTACCATTCATTTGAAAACCTTACTTGTACTATGATTGCAATATATAAGTAAAGAAAAATGTTGCTAATAAACAATTTAACTACACATTGGTGGCACTGTCAATCAGTGACCAATCTTGACGTTGCAGATGTGCTTTGAGGGGTGCAAGGTGCCCTCTGAGTAGCACTCTTCTATTAATAATTTTGGCTGGTGGCTTGGCGAATGTATTAGTCCAGGAACAGCAGAGAGGTGAGTGGTAACTTAAAGCATTGAGGAGAACCAAGGTGTTAGTAATCCGGTCGGGACAATTAGTGACCACCAAATCCAATAGTGTACTGGTTCCTGTCTTTATAATCAGTCAATCAGTTTTATTTATAAATAGTGCTATTCTAAAGCCATAGCGCTAGTGATCGTAAAATACATAAAAACAACTACACTTATCAAAACATATAAAAACATCTGCAGTTGATCAAACAGCATTAGGAAATGGCAGATTAAATAAGTTTTTAATGTAGACTTAAAACTCTCCACCATCAGGCATTGTCGAATCTGACGAGGTAGAGAATACCACAGGGACGGGACCACGAATTCAAATGCACGGGCCTCAGATGACTTTAAGTGAACTCTTGGAATCTCTAGCAATCCCTCGCCAGTGGAGCAAAGCTGCTGGGAGTGGCAGTAGGGGTGAAGAAGATCTTGCAGACAACTCGGTCCCTGTCCGTGTAGGGCTTTGTAGGTCAGTAAACCGACCTTAAAGGTGATCCGCCACTGAACAGGCAGCCAGTGCAGACCACGCACCACAGGCATGACATGACAACTACGAGGCTGTCCAGTCAACAGCCTCGCTGCAGCGTTCTGCACCAGCTGCAAGCGGTGGATATCAACGCCTGGTAGCCCTAGGTACAGGGCGTTACGGTAATCAATGTGGGAGGTTACAAAGGCGTGAAGCAAAACTGGTAGGTCGTCGTGTGGAACTAGGTGCTAGAGCCAGGCTACATTCCTTAGATGGAAAAAGGCATCTTTGACAACAGATGACACCTGATGTTTAAGCGACAGTCCGTCATCAAGAATCATACCCAGATCCCACACCCATTCAGAGGTCATCAGATGGTGACTACCGAGCCAAAGACCCGAGGCTCACCCCTCTACACGATGGCCTGGGTCCGCTACCAACACCTCAGTCTTATCCGGGTTCAATCTCAGCTAACTGGCACTCATCCAGTCCTCAATTTCCGAAAGGTGGTCGTCAAAACTCGAGACAGCCTCCCCTTGCTCGGCCACAAAGAACAGGCAGAGCTGAGAATCATCTGCATAACAGTGAAAACTTAGCTTATACCGCCTTACAATGTCTCCCAAAGGCAGCATATACACTGCAAACAACATGGGGGACAGTACAGAGCCCTGTGGAACCCTCCATGGCAGGGAGACCTTGTCAGAGGAGTAAACCCCTGTGACAATTCTCTGAAATCTGCCAGTGAGGAAGGAATGAAACCATCTGAGGACTGTACCAGACAGTCCGCTGATTAACCGCAGGCGCTGGACCAACACCCAATGGTCCACAGTGTCAAAAGCTGCCGAGAGATCTAGAAGAACCAAGATGAAACGGCTCCTCCGATCTCTTGCTATCAGAAGATCATTGAGGACCCGAACAAGGGTTGTCTTGGTACTATGCCGTTTCCGAAAACTGGACTGGAGAAGATCGTAGATACTGTGGATGGTCAGATGATCCTCCAGCTGCAGCGTAACCACCTTCTCAATAACCTTACCCATAAAGGGAAGGTTATAGATAAGACTGTAGTTAGCAAGACAGTCTGGGTCAAGAGATGGTTTCTTAAGAAGGGGTATCACTACCGCCTCCTTCAGAGTGTCAAGAATCACCTCGGACTCTAAAAACCAGACTATCTCTGCAAGGACTGGGCCGATGGTCTCAACACACCCCTCAAGGAGGCGCATTGGGCCCGTATCCAAACCACAGCAGGTTGGCCGCAAGGACTGGATAATCGTCACAATATCCGTGATCGCCGGTCGGCCAAAGTCAGACCAGAAGGACTGGGACTGCCACCCCCCACCAATCACTGTCCGCCCCATTTGGGCATCCCATGCAAATCTCAGATCTGATGTCGGCAACCTTATCGGCAAAAAAGCGAGCGAATACGTCACATTTCTCTTGCGACAATACTCTCCGAGATTGCAGACAGACTCGATTGCACAGTCTGTCTACAGTGCGAAAGAGTTGACATGGTCGATTTTGTGCCGCAGCTATTTCCCTGGACAGGAATTCTGCCTTCTTATGGGAGACAGCTGATTGATAATCCTCATAATGGGTAAACAATCTAAGTCTATTGACATCCAGGCCTGATTTTCGCCAGCAACGCTCCAGCCTTCGTCCCATTTTCCTCAGCTCCCTCAAGGTCCCATCAAACCAAGGAGACCGAGGGTGCTGGGTAATGGGAAGAACATGGATGGGAGCAAGACAATCCAGTGCCGCAGTCACAGCATCATTATAACCCCAGACCAAGGCATTTGGATCACCGCTACTCCTCGGCAGTCCCGATAGGTCCAGCACTGCCAAGAGGCCATCGGGGGATAAACTCCTTAAAGGGCGGTACCGGATCATCTCCATAGGGGTAGGCCTATAAGGGGGAGCCTGGAAATTGAACCTTATGGTGTGATGGTCCGACCAGCTGACTGGCTCCACCATCAAATCAGAGGCCTCCATATCCAGAAGGAAGACTAGGTCCAAGGAATGGCCGTGCCTATGGGTCATCAGATGGAGGAAGTCTTGACCAAACTGTGAAAGTTCATCGTCGACCCAGGCATTGAAGTCCCCTAGCACCATCCATCTGGGGAACTCCAACACCATGTTGACGATGACGTCCGTGACTTCCTGCAGGAATTGCTTCTCACCTATGGGTGGACGGTAGACGAGATGAATCCTGCACCCCACACCTGCGCCCACAATACATTCAAAGGACCAAGTCTCCCCTACTGACACCTCCACAAGGTTCAATTCCGATCTGAAACCAATGGCTACACCCCCACCCCTATGATTCAACCTCAGGCGGTGCGTCACCGAAAACCTGGCCGGGATTGCTGACACCAATATTGGACCAGAATTTGCATCCAGCCAGGTCTCTGTGATGCAAGCCAGGTCTGATGATCCACCACAGCCGTCTTGTTTTTAATAGACCTGGCATTGCATAACATCACCCGGGTTGGATGAGACCCCAAGGTCGACAGAGTCATCCGCCTACATACAGTGGAGCCTTTGGGTATGGAAACCAAACAGGGCAACCCCCTATCAGGAATCCATTTTGCCCCAGGGCATCCCCTAGTCCCCACGACTCCAATCTGGCCGCTTGGCTCCACTCTCCCGAGAGATCCACGGCTCCGGCCCCTATATCTTCTCCTAACAATCCCCAATGCACGGCATCGAGTATAGACTTCAGCCGGCAATTGGGGACAATCAAAGGGATGGAGGCCGCGAAGCTCAACAGGAGAGTAACGCCTTTCGGGGAGAGACCTCTGCCAACACATCAACATACTGCTAAGATCAAAGGGGATAAGGGGGCGTGTAAGGAGGACCATGTAAAATCATCTATCCTAAATACAGTAGATACTTCTGCTCAGTATTTACTGAAGAGAAGGTAAGGCAGGGCCCCCAGCTCTGCACCATGGACACAGGGGGGAGGGAGGTGTGCACTAGTCCCTTCACAAAAGAAAGGGTCCTACAAGAGCTTGATAAGCTCAGGGTGGACAAGGCAATGGGACCTGATGGCATACATCCCAGGGTACAAAAGGAGCTAAGGGTGGAACTAGCAGAGCCATTATCACAACTGTTTGGTGAGTCTCTGAGCACAGGAGAGGTCCCAGAAGACTGGAGAAGGGCTCATGTGATCCCACTCCACAAGAGTGGTAGCAGGGAGGAGGCAGGGAACTAAAGACCAGTCAGTCTTACCTCAGTAGTGGGCAAGATTATGGAGACACTCCTTAAGGAAAGGATAGTGCAACACCTGGAATCCATAGGAGCACAGGATCCAAGACAACATGGGTTTACAAAAGGAAGGTCCTGTCAAACTAATCTCATAGATTTCTTTGACTGGGTAACCAGAGTGGTGGACCAAGGGGGAGCAGTTGATGTTGCCTACGTTGACTTCAGCAAAGCTTTCAATACTGTTCCACACAGAAGATTGATTAATAAGCTGGGTAGGCTCGAGGTTGGTCAACTGGGTGGCAAACTGGTTGACAGGCAGAAAACAAAGAGTGGTGGTAAACAATATGTAGTCAGAAGAGATGCAAGTCACAAGTGGAGTACCTCAGGGGTCAGTCCTGGGGCCAGTCCTCTTCAACATCTTCATCAGTGACACTGTAGATGGACTAGAGGGTAAGGTTTGTTTATTTGCAGATGACACCAAGATCTGCAACAGAGTAGATGATCCAGATGGGGTGGGCAGAATGAGAAGAGATCTGGATAAACTAGCAAAATATTCAGAAAAGTGGCAACTGGGGTTTAACGCAAAGAAGTGCAAGATCATGCACATAGGGAAGAGAAACCCTTAAGCCACCAATAGGCTGGGAAGGGAGTTGCTGGCAATCACAAGGGAAGAAAGAGACTTGGGTGTCATCATCAACGATGACCTGAAATCATCCACGCAGACCTCTAAAGCAGTAGGTAAGGCTAGAGGGATGTTGGGATGTATTAGCAGTGGTATCACAAGTCGGAAGAGGGAGGTAATAATTCCTCTTTACAAGACATTGGTTAGGCTCCATCTGGAGTACTGCGTGCAGTACTGGAGGCCACACCTTCACAAGGACATTAACCAAACTGAGGCAGTCCAGAGAAGGGCAACCAAAATGGTGCAGGGACTGCATTAGAAAACATATGAGGACAGATTACGGAGCTCAATATGTATACCCTAGTGCAAAGGAGGGAGAGAGGTGATATGACTGAAACATTCAAACATCTTACGGGCATTAACAAGGTGAAAGAGTCTAACATGTTTCAATATAAGAAAAATAGCAGGACAAGAGGACACAGCATGAGATTAGAGTGAGGCCGATTAAGGAGTAATGTGAGGAAGTTTTTTTTCACAGAAAGGGTGGTGGATGTATGGAACAGCCTACCTCAGGAAGTGGTGGATATGAATACAGTGCAGGGCTTCAAACAGGCATGGGATAGGCATAAGGGAGCAATACAGATAGGTATGAATAGATAGGACATTGACAGAGCAAAGGCCTATGGCACATTCATAAGACACAAAAAGAAATGGGCAGACTGGATGGGCCTTGCGGTCCTTATCTGCCGTCAACTTCTGTGTTTCTATGTTTCTAAATAAACAACCAAAACAAATTCAATTAACACTTGTTGGTGTCTGTACTAGATGGAAAAAGTTGTAGGCTGACAGTGAATCCTTATAGTGACACACTCTGGGTGAGAGCCAGTTTTTACTGAAATCCCCTAGTAAAATGACCTCTGATTGTCGGCCAAGCGCATTGATACAGCCCGGCAGTGTGTTTAGCCCAGGCTCAGATTGCTTTGGCGGGATGTAAACAGCAGCTACAGTCAAGGCTTTATTGTGTGCGTCAAGCAGAATCTTTATGGCTAGGACATGGATGTTAGCACCAGAGCAGGGCACAGGCAGGACGTGCCCAGCTAGGCAGTCTTTTAAGTAGATGGCACAGCCCTCACCTTTTTCTGACTGTCTGTCCTGGCTGAAGACTGTATAACCAGGTATAGTTATGGCAGTATCAGTGTTCAGAGTGTGTGTGTGTGTGTGTGTGTGCGCCTGTCCTTAAATGTACATACAGCTTGGGCAAGTGGCATGTTTTTTAGTGAGATGAGCAAGTTAGCAACATTTTCTGAAAATGTCACTTTCCCATTCCATGCTTTTATTAACATAATATATGATCAACATCCCTAACATAGAATGGGTGAATGAAAAGCTCATGATATCTGCACATTAGGAGGGAATTGTCTACACAATCAGGCAATATAAATCAGCATATGTAACACCTCTCATGCCAACAAGTGCCACACCTGTGATGGACCAAACTGAGATATATGGTAGACTGCAAAAATTGTAAAGGTTGATTACTTTTTTTAGTCCTGTGGCCCTATAGATTGAATGGGTAGAACTACATAACCTATCAACATGTTTACACACACACACCTAAAAGGGATGGTGAAACACCCAGGGAAAAAGATCCCTATACTACCTTGAAAATGAATGAAAAAAAGTAAATGTAGTTAGAGAGTCTGCATTAACCACTTACGGTGATCCCCGAATATAGTTGTAAAGATTATAAACACGTCTCATACAAAAAGTAGCATATTAAATTAAAACATGAAATCCTTCAGCTTGAGGATCTATATGTTGTAGAAACAGGAGAACTAGCTAATTACATCAGATTTTAGTAGAGTATGCTTCCAGAGCTCATGGTGGGGGGGGGGCATGATACCATCCAGTTGCAGATCCATGAAGTGAAAAGAAACATATTTGCTGCTAAATCGACATGAATTAGAACCAGGAGAAACACCGAAAGTGCTGTACTGCTACCAGGACACTGCTTGGGAGGAAGGCAACACACGAGGTGCCATTCAAACATGCGGCCATTGTCACATTAGTACACCATTGCTATGTGCATGACACAAACCATAAAATAGTCATTCAGAGGAGAAAAAAAACAGTCCTGATACTTCTGTACCCAAAGACCCATATCAGTTAACTCAGCGTATGGGTGTAAATTCAAGTAGAAGACTCCTCAGCCCTCTTGTCACTGTAAGCATCCCGAGCCTCGGAGGACAGGTCCACATGTCTAGCACTGTAGCGTACTGTACACCCAACCCTACTTAACTTATTCCGATGCACAGCACACAGCGCCGGCTTATTTTTGGGAAGATCCCAGTCTTTCTGCAGAACCTTGGTGGGGAGAGGGGCTCCAGCTGCCCGTGGTCCAAGATCATGCTTCCAAACACCGCAAACTGTCATCTAAGCTCAAGCACAGATCTGTTAAAATGTGGTGCCAGTAGTTCCTCTCGCCACTAGGCTGCCCCAAACACACCGCTGTTGCTTGAGCTGCTTCTTCCTCACCATAGAGCGGTGGCTGCACTAACATAGCCACAAAAGCCTGAGCGGACAGACCAGTCCAGTGCATGGGAAGCAAGACCATTACAAAGAGCAACCCATCAGCACTCAAACTCTCCACTACTGTCGCTACCATCAGCATGTTACTTCTCTGGCTTCTATTCTGCGTTGCTTGATTTTCAAATTCCAGCACCAAGATGTCCTCTCTCTCATTGGAAAATGCAACAGGTCACGTCACTGAAAGTGGCCCAAAGTACCTGACGTGGGCCATCTTTGCTGTGGGCAGCCTGCAGTGCCAGTAGAATGCTTGGGACATGAACCTGAGAAAAAAACAAAAGCTCTCCAGAAGTTATGAAGTGGTTTAACTGCAGCAGCGGCAACCACATCAGAAAACTAAATAACAAATATCTGGGCACTGGAAAAGTTGAGAGATACAGGTCCTCCTCATCCACCCCCCCACCCCCGGAGATTGCACCTATGGGTAGCTGGTTCCAGAGGTAGGGGTGGGAGTATGAGAAAGCAAATTTCTCAGCTGAGACGTGTCAGTGAGGAAGGGAGAATGTGTGTGGGTCTCTTGAGCACAGGGAGTAGGAGGGGATGGGGAGAGAAGATGGGATAGGTATGAGGGAAGGGACCCAACCCAGTATTTAAAGATGAGGGAAGCACAGTGGAACTGGCGACATGAGGGGAGAGGGAGGATGGATAGGGAAGGGTAAAGGGAGCAACGGTGAGTATCGCAGGGTGAGTTTGTAGCAAAGTGGTAGAAGGCATTGCAGTGGGTGTCCAGTCTGGCAAGGGAGGTAGAGCAGTGCCATAAACTACACCTATATAGTCAAAAACTGGGAGAACCATTGGTGACCAACTCCAGTGGATCCAGACAGAAAGGCATTCCTTATTGCTGTACAATGCACCGAGTTTAGGGTGGAGTTTGGCACGGATGGCATCAATGTGGGCAGAGAAGTCAAGCTTGTTATCTAGCCACACACCAAGGTAATTAAAAACTTGGGCTACTTCATGCAGTGTGCCATCCAGCGTGGAGAAGACAGAGAGGGGGGCAAGTCGGGCCAGCTTCTAGATGTTACAAAAGGTCAGAGACACCATTTTTTGTTTTGTTTTTGTGTGTTGACCCGTAGCTGGTTGGACTGGAACCAATGTAGAACATTGTTAAAGTCTTGCTGAAGCAAGACTTCCAGAGATGCAGCTGAGGGACCAGAGGTGAAGAGAACTGTGCCATCTGCATACATGTGAATATGTGAGTTGGCACAGGTGGAGAGCAGGTCTTTAGGAAGATGAAGAAGACTGGACCCAGAATGGAGCCCTGTGAGACCCCTGCCTGGATAGGGAGGGGTGAGGAGATGGCATCTCCTACCTATACCAACTGTTGATGTACCAAGAGGTAGGAATGGAACCAGTCGACAGTGGGGTCTGAGAGGCCAGCAGTGGTCAGTTTATCCAGAAGTGAGTGGGACACTGAATCAAACGTTTTGGTTAGATCGATGAAAATGGCGGCTGTGATGTTCTTCTGATCCATCACTTAGAGGATAGAGTCAGTCACCCTGTAGGAATGGAACCAGTCAACAGTGGAGGCTGAGAGGCCAGCGGTGCTCAGCTTATCAAAGAGAAGTGAGTGGGACACTGAATCAAAGGTTTTGGCCAGATAGATGAAAATGGCAGCAGTGATGGTCCCCTGATCCATCACTTAGAGGATAGAGTCAGTTACCCTAATTAGGGAGGAGATGGTGGAATGATCCCTTCTAAAGCCAGACTGGAAGGGGAAGAGGAAGCTGGAGGAGGGAAGGAAGTCTGCAAGCCATGAGTAGACTAGTTTCTGCTGCAAGAGAAGGGCGGAGGGAGACAGGGGGTGGAAGCTGCCAGGAGTGGAAAAATCACCCCATTTGGGAGGGGGAGAACCTTGGCAATCTTCCAAGACTGAGAAACAGTGCAAAGGGTGAAAGGAGAGATTTAAGAGGTGGGGAAGGGGTGATGGCAGAAGATGAATGACGGAGACGTTTAGGGTCCAGGCCCTCTGGGCTAGATCTGGAAGGGTTGAGTGAGGAAAGGGTGAACAAGCTCTCCTGGGAAATTGCAGGGGAAAATCAAACCTCAGAGGGTGGTAAGGTAAAAAGAAGGGATAAGAAGGGGGAGGAGGAGTGGGGCCATGAGGCAGGAGAGAAGGGAGAGCACAAGTGGCAAAAAATTTGTTGAAGTGAGCAGCAACAGAAGGAGGGTCAGACACTGGTGAGCCTTTAACCATGAGGACAGGGGAAAGGACTGGGCTGGGGGGGTCAAAAAGATAGTGAATCACCTTCCAGAATTTGTCTGGGGAATTAAGATTATTCTGGAGGTCGACCCTGAAGTAGGGGGACTTGGCAGTATGACCGGCCTTAGTGCAAGAGTTCCTAAGCGCCCTGTACGAGAGGAGGTCTGACAAGGAGCGGGATAATTATTCCTGGCCCAGGTTTGGTCACAAGTCTTGCAACAGTTGATAAGATCAAAGGTGATCCAGAGGTGATGTGAGGGTTTAACCCTGGATTTCCTGATGGGGGCATGCTTGTCCCGGACAGAAGTAAATACTGAGTGGAAGAGGGAAAGGGCCACATCAATGTCTGGGGCAGTGAGTACGGAGGACCAGTCAGTTGCAGCTAGGTCGCTCATTAGAGCTTCTCTGTTCAGTGACTGAAGGGACCTGGACCAGATGTACTTCGGGGAGGAGGGAGGGAGCTAGACTTTCCTGACACAAAATATCATGCAGTGGTCATTGAAGGCATCCGGCAATGTACCTACTGCAACAATAGGGTAGGGATGGGGGTGGGGGTGTGAAGTAAGAACTCAGTCCTGGGCGGTATGTTTTGATGAGTGAGGACCGAGTTAGGTGGCTTTTATGATGAGCTGCTAATGATAATAATAACCTATCCTACCTCAAAGTCTACTGTCTATGCAGGGTTTATGCTCATGCTACCTGCCCGGCTGCCCCCATGTTCTCTGCCTTGCTGCTATCCCCTGGGTGACTATTAAACCCTTAATTCTGTTTCAACCATGTGTGAAGCAGTTAATGGTTTTGGTGCCCATCGTCTCACCTGGCACAAAATTAAGAAGAGCAGTGGCACACCCCAAAAACCAGGCAGAAAAGGCAGGATTTGCAAATAAAAAATGTGCATCATTTATTTGCCAACAAAAGAGCCAAACTCTGCTGTCTACAACAGAAGCACCTGCACTTCAACCGTTAGGTCTTCCTGAGGGGGCTCACCTGGCAGGCTGCTCCATGGCTCAACCTCTTTCTCTGTCAAAAAAAAAATAAATAAAACTTTATATGTGAAGGTCTCTATCATATTGCTTCCCTCCCTTCTGGCCTGCAGTGACTGTATGTTCAGTGCCCTGAACTTATCCTCATAAAATCTGTCCTGGAGGCCCAGAAAATGTTTTAACTCTACAATGCACTGTTCTGTATCCTGTCACTGTCTTTCCTCAAGGACAGTTCTCCAGGTGTGGCCTTACTAGTGATCTATAGAGAGGCAGTAATACCTCCTCTCTCCTGCTATCAAATCCCTCCCAATACGCCCCAGTATCCTCGACTGCCTTGCTGTAGGCCTTGTTACATTGGCTATATTGTTTAATCAAGTCACTTATGATGACTCCTAGGTCTCTTCCTCAGCATACGTGTCCAGCTTAACCCCTCCCATCCAATATTCCATCCTAGGATTCCTGTTTCCAATGTACATCATCTTACTCTTTTTGGCGCTGAACTTCAACTGTTAAACCTTGGACCACCCACCTCTCCAAACTCTGCAGGTCCCTCTGCAACTCCCTTACCCCCGCTTCGCTGTCTACCCTATGAGAGAGCTTAGTGTAATCTGCAATGAGAGACATTCCATCCGAATTCCTTCTGCTATGTCACTGATGAACATACTGAAAAGAACATAACAGGGTGTGGGTTAGGCTGATATAACAGCCCGCCCATGGGGATAGTGAGGCCTGACGGAAAGTGAGGAACAATTTAAATAATAAAAAGGTTAATTTTCTTTCACTAAAAACAGGTATTGTCCTTTGTTAAAATAACTAGTAAAAGTTATACCCTGGACATAAGTGAACAGCCACTGAAATCATCAGACTGGCAGTTTACCACCGGTGTAAATCCTCTGATAACCAAAGGCTGTTGATGAGACTATCCATTTAATCATATGCAGCATAGGAATAAATACAATAAAAATAAAAACACAAGTCAACCTCTTTAATATTTGTATTTTATTATAGTAAAAAAAAATTTACCTTGGTATAATCGCAATAAGCCACTCTGAGATGTGGGTTATTGGGCGATTTACCACGGCTGGCAAGGATTTACCCACTCAGCTGCACCTCGTGGACAAACCACTCCAGCTGTGATAAATCCCCTGATAACCCACACACCCTCGTGGCTTATTGCTTAAATTTACCATGGCTGGCGAGGATTTACCCACTCGGCTGCACCTCGTGGACAAACCACTCCAGCTGTGATAAATCCCGTGATAACCCACACACCCTCGTGGCTTATTGCTTAATCAAACTTCTGTAGAATTTCTCTGGCAGAATGTTCAATAGGATTACTCAGATTCTCAGGAATCCATTCCATGTGCAGAAATAGGAATTTTGGAAATTCTGATTTCAAGTCTGATTCCATTCTGCCTCTGATTAAGACACAGGAGTGGAATCGAAGACGGAACTCGAATTTCAGATTCTGCTTTCGACCGTACATTTTTGGTGACCAAACCTCCCCACACCCAGTACAGTGTTGCCCTAACTGGGCCAGGACAAAGCGCTCCTCCCACCACACCTTTGCCTCCTTCCCTTACCTTAAGCCACTGGAGGGGGTCCCTTGGCTATTGTTGTCAATGTGGTGGGCAGCTATTAGTGGAGGCGGCTAGGGTTCAGTGATCGATTCAGCAGCAACCTAACTCCAAGCACAATGAAAACAACCCCCAGCCCCCTCCGACCCCAGACCTCCCAGTACATACAGGCAATGTGTTGTTGTCCTCCTCCTTCAAGACACTAGCAGTCCACAATCCAAGATTCATGCTTATGCAATGACAGACAGTCCCCTTAATCCACAGCCAATGCCATAACCACAGATCCCCTGTAATACTCCAAGAGGAAGAAAGGAGGACCCCTGGTGCGCTCAACCCAACTTCCCAATCGTGCAGCTGTAGTAAACCTAAGCACACCGCACAGCACACTAGCGCAGACACGGTCTGTCCATTCTGTTTTGCCCACTGTTCCTAGAAGCCCCTAGTTCTCCTGGTAGGCTGACCTAAGGAAAGTCCTGCAGTTAGCCCCAACCAGACGCTTATGGTAAGCGCTCTAGTTTGGCGCCACTTGGAGTACTGTGTACAAATATGGTTGGTACAAGAAGGATTGTGTGGCAATTAAAATGGTGCAGCAGAGATTAACAAAAATGATCAAGGCACGGAGGGCCTCTGTTATTTTGAGACACTAAGAAGGCTTGGAATGTTTACTCTGGTGAAGAAAAGGTTAAGAGGAGACTGTATTGCAATTTTTAAATACTTAAGGGACTTGCTAAAGTAGACAAGTCATAAGGGTAGGGTATTTCAATTGGTGCAGAGCAGTACAAGAAGAGGGCACAGGTTAAGAGTTAAAGGAGGAAGGATAATGCGAGGAAATACCTTTTCTCACAAAGAACTGTAAATATTTAGGATAGACTCCATGAGGAGGCTTTGACTGCAAGAAACATTCCATTTTTTAAAGAGAAACTGGGTAACTGTCTGATAGAGAATAATACAACAAGTTAAATGATATGATACTGGGGTTGGCGTGGGGGTAGATGGTCACGTGTGACAACACTGCATGACTGTAACAATAACAGAGTTATGAAAGTTTAACTGTAACCAGTGGCAAGTGAAAAAACATTGTTCTCATGTTTAGTACCTTGATTGCTGTCTGTATATTAAAATCTCAACTCTGAACATGAATATACAAGTCTCCTGTCTTTCTTTTAATTAAAATATCAATTTCAAGACCCCATGTTTACCTGAATGAAAACAGTCGTATTTCTCTTTTCAGCTACACCATGCCAGTCCACTCAGTGTATTACGTTATTGAAGGAGTGACATGTTATGCTCGAGGCTGTCGTAAGAATGAAAAACTGGATGAAAGTGTGAGTTTGTTAAGGATGTATATGTTGCTCATTTTATACTTGTAGACAGCCCCCTTATTCTATTGTTCAGTGCTGTATATTTGAGTAAATAAAATTAAAAAACATGATCTTGCATTATGTAGTCTTGTAGGCATGATTTTTCAGCCCGCTGTCTTGAAGCGTTAAATGTATGCTAACTTGTCAGCTAGTGTCCCCCATTGACTTAATAGTGCTTTCATTTACAAATGTCAGTTAGCAGTTGGGTATTTCTACAATCATTGTGGACACTCGCCCTTACATATAGGAATTAATGTATAATTATTTAACCCCCCCCCGATGTGATATTGGAAGGCTGAGCATGGCTGATAACAATGTAAAAATACCTGCTCCTTGCAGGTCACAAAAATCAACATTTCTTTCCAGCTGTGTCGAAAGAAAATCTCTTTCTCCAGCAGAGCTAAAAAAAAATCAGTATCCCTGTACACAGCATCTTCAGATTCTGGCAGCCCTTTGTTGTCAGGGCCGGATTTTCCTGTTTATCTGTGCATAGGACCCTTGCTTTCTGGAGGGCCTTTTCTGAGCAGTTTTCATTCTGTGCAAAATTTAATTTGGTACGTTGGTCAATTCAGAGACACGGGATTGCAGGGCTGTCTGAGGACTCAGAAGTTTTTCCAACCTTGTGGAAAGTCAGTTTATTGTCTGGAGGTGGAGTCCACCCCGTGCAAATCTATGCGTGCCCCCCACCACCACCACTACCCTGTTGTGTGCTTACTGGGACTCAGCAGTAGGCAGTGAGCATAATAGGGAGCGGACACCGTGGCTGCACAGAACAGTGATCAGTGAAGAAAGGAGGGTTACTAGCGGGGTACCGCAGGGTTCAGTACTGGGACCGGTCCTTTTTAATGTCTTTATAAGTGACATTGCAGAGGAACTGGAAGGAAAAGTATGTCTCTTTGCAGATGACACAAAGATCTGCAACAGGGTTGATACACAAGGAGGCGTGGAAAGGATGAGAAGGGACTTGGCAAGGTTGGAGGAATGGTCAGAAGTATGGCATCTAGGATTCAATGCAAAGAAGTGCAAGGTAATGCATCTGGGAAACAAAACCAGGGAAGAGTACACAATGGGGGTGAGATACTGACAACAATAAAATGGAAAGGGACCCGGGGTAATTATATCAGATGACCTAAAGGTGGGCAAGCAATGTGAGAAGGCAGTAAGGAAGGCTGGGGGATACTGGGATGCATAGGAAGAGGCATCAATAGTAGAAAACAGGAAGTTGTTATCCCTCTGTACAGACAGTTGGTGAGACCCCATCTGGAGTACTGTGTGCAGTTCTGGAGACCCCATCTCTGCAAAGACATAGACAGAGTGGAGGCTGTCCAGAGGAGGGCAACCAAAATGGTGCAGGGTCTGCACCAGAAGACATACAAAGAAAGACTAAAGGAGCTTAATATGTATACCCTTGAGGAAAGAAGGGAGACAGGGGACATGATAGAAACTTTCAAATACCTCAAGGGAATTAACAAAGTCTAAGAGGTAGCATCTTTCAGAAAAGAGATGTGCAAGAACAAGAGGGCAATTTTAAGATAGAGGGGACGGCTCAGAGGTAATGTGAGGAAGTATTTTTCACAGAGAGGGTTGTGGATGCATGGAACAGCCTCTCTGAGGAGGTCGTGGAGTCAAGAACAGTGGGGGAATTCAAGAATGCATGGGACAGATATAAGGCAGTCCTAGTGGGGGGGTAGGAGGAAGTAAGCTGTTGGTTAACTAGGATCTGCAGCTTATCTGTTAGGTAGGAAAATGGGCAGACTAGGTGGGCCAAGCGGTCCTTGTCTGCCGTCAAATTCTATGTTTCTATGTTTCTAGTGTGGCAACCATACAGTTATACTTTGGGGTCGTACTGACCGAGACGAGGTGGGTCTACTGTCTAAATGTAGCAGCTGTGAAGTAAAGGAGCCGAATGGGAGGGATAAGAGCCAAGGGGGCAGTCGGCCAAGGGGTATTTCATACTGAAAATGTGTCACCTGACAGTGACGGCTGGCAGCTGGCCACAGACTTCTGACTAGAAAGTTTAAAAGTATAAATGTCACTACTACTAGAACTCTGTGGGCTAAGCTGCTGGCTGCTAAACTACACTGTAAGCTGTGTGTGATTGTGCTCCGATTTCCACAACTTCTCTGTGAAGAAGACTAAGGATGGGCAGCATGTGCATATAATGGTGGCTGGCACAAGCAGCCTGTCAGGTGGCACAGCATGGCACTGTGGTAAGTCTGGGATCTTGGCAAGGAGGGCAAAAGCTGGCACGGGAGAGGACTACTGGAGCAAGCCAAACATGCAGCAGGGAGGCAGGTAAGATTCGGTATATTCAACTAATATTTTCATAAATATTATAATTATTATATAAAAATATAATTATTTTATATATGTATATATATATATATATATATATGTGTGTGTTGTAGGACAGTGAACTGTAACACAGGAGGTCCAGGCTTGAATCCCACTGCAGCCTTTGTTTTAGAAAGTTTATGACACAGCTTAGTGTGTGTAACTCCACATACACACACACACACACACACAGGCTGTTTAGATGACTGGAAATGAAGTATTGTGATCAGCTGTTTGATTAGTCTGGTTTAGCCTAGCCAAAGAAGAGTTAGACAAAACACAGAACATTCTGGGACAAATTTGTGGTGAGTAAATAGCTTTCACTATGTTTTTTTTTCTGTTGGTTTGTGAATAGAAATGCTAGCTCTGTTTATGGCAATGATCACCAGATGGTGATTAGTTGTATTTTGTAAAGACATACCTCTTAAATGTCCCTGATTATGATGGATGTCCCAGAAAAGACCAAACTGTATACAAGTAGGGGTTGTGGGGATCAAACCCAGGTCTGTCAGATATACCAAGCTTGTTCACAGCTAGTTGTTCTAATCTCTAGGCTACACTGACAGCCCATGATAATGGATGCTGGCATGCTTTTCAAAAAAGGAAGATTTTTACCTAGCTTTCAGTTACTCTTAGGTCTTTTTAAAATTGTTCTTGTACTACCGAATCTAGTGTAGTGCAAAGGGAGTGCTATACTGCCAGAGTGTGCCAACCACTGACATGGTTGGGGGGCTGTCACCGAGCCACCTTTGAGGGTTAGGCAATGTAGAAGGAGGGCCATGCCTACTGTTGTGCACAGGGTCCATGACAATGTAAATCTGACACTGTCTGCTATTCGGATCTAAGCCATCCTCTTGCGGGTCTTTCAGTAATACATTTAGTGGTTCCAGCTCCCAGGAAAGAGTGCTTGAGCCAAGTCCAGGTAGAAATACCAGTACCATGTGATAAAAGCGCCAACAAAATCGGCGCGCAACACAATGGCCAGTACATATAGTTGACAGTCAAAAGAGCGAGCCGCTCCACGTCGACCTCCACAATCAGAGACTCACTCTCAGCAACTCTACGGTGCTAAAATATACTTTACATTTAATGTGGGGGACTGTGCCTCCCTGCACCCCTCATCTTTAATATAATCAACTCTGGGAGTGGGGCACATGGCAATGGGGGACGGGGAAACTTGGGACGGGGCTAAAGTTGACATAACAACGACAAACAAAAACCTATAGCCAGTCCTGAACACAGGTCCATCAGAGACACAGGCAGTGTCTCTAACCACTACACCAGATGGCCAGCTCGGGACTGGCTCACCCAACATACCCCTGTATACTGCATAACTCCTCCTCTCAACACATGCAGTCTTGCTATCCTTCCCATGGGCTATGAAGTACACATAGCCCATTTTACAATCGCCGTTTTGATGTCACCCAAATTAACTTGCTCTTATTGATTTGCCCATATCATGGGTCATCGAAATAGCTGACTGCTAGCTAACAGCAAAGGGCTGCCAGAATCACATGGATGCTGATTTTAACTCTAAAATACACTAAAACACTAAAATTGTGATTCTTTTCTAAGAGGAAAATAATAATGAAGATGGCTAGTAGTCGGCGATTCCATGAGCAGGTCCAATGAGTATGATCGACGGTGGGAAAGGAACTGAGGCGAGATGGGACCACCCATGTTTATGTAGATGCTGATGCACGATGTCGTTGTGGGTGGCCCCTGGCCTGCAAAGGTTTCCGTGTGGTACTAGCACTAATGTAGGTATAGTTCCATAGGTGTGGCCTGACGAAAGAGATAGCCTTGAAGAAGATTGTTTATTCCTACGTGCAAGGGCAAACGTCCACAATGATTGTGGAAATACCTGACTACTAGCTGATGTATTTCACTACTAAGCTGAAGGAGGATGCTAGCTGACAAGTTAGCATTTGCTTAACGTTTCAAGATGGAGGGCTGGCAGCAGTCTGAAAAACCATGTTTGCCAAGACTACAGGACGCAAGATCATGTTTTCTATTTTTATTTTAACTATGTACTCAAATACATACCACACAACAACAGCTAATAATGGGGCTGGTTACAAGTAAAAAACAAGTAGTATATACACCCTTAAACTCGCTCTTTCATCCAATTTTTCATTCTTACGACAGCCTCGAGCATAACACGTCACTCCTTAAATGACGCAATATGCTGAGTGAAACGGAGCAGTGTGGCTGAAAAGAGAGGTACAAGTCTTTTTATTCAGGTAAATGTGAGGGCCTGAAATTGATATTTAAAACAAATTTATTGACAGGAGACTTGTATGTTCATGTTCAGAGTTGACATTTTAACATACAGGCAGCAATAAAAGTACTAAACATGGCTGCAATATCTTTACATTGGCCTTTGATCTTTAAGTCTGTAATTTTTGTAATGTAGCTGCTACACCAGGTCACTCTTATAAAAGAGATTTTTTTTTTTACTACTGTTCTTTTTTTTGGTAGAATAAAATAAATAAAATAATACAAAATGCCTAGGAGGGGATCCTATCGCCCGATATCATTACTAAACACAGACTACAAGATCTTCACTGCTCTTATAGCATCTTGCCTTAATAGTATAATCCCCTCACTGATCCATATGGATCAAACAGATTTTGTAGTTGGCAGACAAGCCTCAGACAATGTATGCAGAACAATTAACATTATCGATAAAATTACTAAAGACCACACCCCAACGTGTATTATGAGCGTGGACGCAGAAAAGGCATTCGATAGGGTGTCGTGGAGCTTCTTGTTCCTCACCCTAGAACACTCTGGATTCCCCCCAGTCTTTTATCAAGAGCATCAAGGCACTATACACGGGACCCCAGGCATATGTCCATGTAAATGGGGGGATATCGGACAGATTTTCCTTGGGCAGGGGCAGTCGGCAGGAATGTCCCCTTTCCCCTTTTATTCACCCTAAACATAGAACCCATAGCAAGGGCCATTCTAAACGATCCCCTAATCACAGGAATAAAACTCAATGAGGCAGAACATAAGATATCGTTGTATGCGGACGATGTCCTATTGTATCTAACAAACCCGGACAAATCAATCCCACAGACATGGGCACTGTTGGAGAAATATGGTCTGCAGACTGGCTACGCCCTGAATAAGAACAAGACGGATGCTCTCAGGTTTCACTACGATCCCTCCCCGGAGGTCCTGGCCACTCTACCACTAGACTGGAACAGAAACAAAATTAAATACTTGGGACTCCAGATACCCAAAAATCTGGCTAGGCTATACACAGTAAACTTTATTCCCCTGACAAATCAAATGTGACAAGACATGCCGGCCCAGTGGTGCTGAGGGTTGAGGCCCGGGACGCCACACCTTGCACCATACCAGCGACCCGGGTTCGGGAATGTACTCGGGCCTCCGGGAGCTGGCAGGGAGAAGAAGGGAGAGGAAGGATTGAGCGTCCCACAACTGCTCTCCTTCCTCTGGGGTAGGTGGGTGCAATGCAACACACTGTAGCGGTGACTGGCAGAGGCCAGCTGCACTATAGTGGCATGCCTAAAAGGGGGGAGCACATCGGGCGTCGGCACGGATGTGCATCTGTCGCCATTGCATGTCCGGCTCCTAAGGGACAAAAAGTAATGGCAGAAAATAGCGGGGCAATCTCGGCAGCTGAAGCCATGCCCTGCGCCCCCAGACAAGAGAGGCACCTAGCCAGGGTGCAGAGCATTAATGGCGGTCCTGTGTGTGTGAGTGTGTGGGCTCACGACACGACCTGGTCCGGCGGCAAAGTGGTGTCGTGGTACAGAGATTGCAGGAGTCTGCCTGCAGGGGGTGAAAAACAGAAGTAAAAAAAAAAAAAAATGCGACAAGACATAAACAAGTGGCCCTTGTTAAACCTCCCAATATATTCCCGCATCCAGTCTATCACCATGAATATTTTACCTAGACATTTGTACTTATTTCAATCCCTGGCTCTCCAGAGCCCCAAAACACAATTCCAGTCCTAGCAGAGATGGATCTTCCAATACATATGGGTCTCCTTGCAGACCTAGGATAAAATCCCACACATCATGCAGGCTGACAAAAGTAAAGGGGGTAGAGTGCTTCCTAATTTGGAAGAATACTACATGGCTGTGCAACTCTGCTATGCCCTTTTATGGTCAGCAGAGGGATTTCACTCTCACTGGAAGGATATCGAACAGGCAAGCACTGATGGGGCCCCACTGGGGGCCAGGGTCATGGACCCCCTCACTGAGCATAAATGAGGGGGAATATCACTCTTATTGGTGAGAAATACCCTGGCTTTGGTACACTGGACTTGGGCCAGACATAGACTGGTGGGGGCACTATGGCCCTGGAGATGGCTGGCGTGGGTTGGATCCTTCACCCCAGCCCAGCTGGATCACAGCTTTCGTCACTGGTCGAGGCTAGGTCTTTGCCAATTGGGTCAGTTGGTGGCGGGTAACGTGGTCCAGGAATTCTGCACTATTAGGGACACGTTCCACCTCAGAAATAGTGACCACTTTAGTTTCTTACAGATAAGAGCCCATACTAACAACTTAAGGAAAGAGGCGCAGGCCCCACCACACTCCAGTCAACTATTAGGAACAATACAGGCTATCCTAGACCAGATAATCACAAAAGGCCATGTCTTGGCCATATACAAAGCTCTGTGACATCTAAATGATGACTGCACCATACACATACAAAATAGGTGGGAGAGGGAGGCAGAAACCCATTTCGATACTGAGGAATGGGACAGAATTCTCGCCTCTCGGCTAATAAAACCACACAGTCATCATTCTGGCAAGATTTTGAATGGAGAATTAGAATCAGATTCTTCTACACCCCAGCAATCCAGGGTAACTGGAGTGCAGGACGTCCTACTACATGCTGGAGAGGTTGCTCGGAGAATGACGCTCATCAAGCCCATGTCTTCTGGCAATGCTCAATATTCCTCCCATTCTGGCAACAAGTAGAGGAGGCGCTCTCTGAAATATTCTCCTTCACCACACATTTGACTCAAACACCTGATTTTAGGCTCCCCCCACAGGAGATAAGAGGGTCAGATGGGTTGTAACTATGGAATGTGCTGCTAACAGCAGCCCAAAAGTCCATCACCCGAAAGTGGCTGTCACCAGACCCACCAACCTTACAACAATGGCTTGCCATTGTCAGTGAAATTCAAGACATGGAGGAGCTGACATTTAAGGTCAACTTTAAGCTCCACTTATTTACACATAGATGGACAAGATAGTCAGTCTGGCAAGAACAGTGCAGCTCACCTTAGGGGAGTGATGGGATGGGGAAACTGCACAGATTCAAGCCATTCTGACATTACGATGGATGGGATCTGAACTGTCATATACGGAGGAGGGTGGAGGGGGGAGGAACAGGGGGCCAGGAAGGATGAAGGGGATTCCTCTCGAGATCTACATGTTAGACAATGAATGAACTAATCTCATGCAATGTTGTACATTTTAAGACCTACTGTACAATGGGATGAAATTGTGTGCATTTTAAAGTGCCCAGATGTTTCAATAAATTTGAATAAAAAAAAAATGCCTAGGAGCAACAGGCAAACATCTTGTGCCTCGGGTTCCCAGAGTTTGTTTTTTTTTTGCCACTGGCAGTTTTTCCACTCCTTGGTGCCAAGATTAATAAAAACAAAAATGGCCAGTTTTGTGTTCAATAACATATGATGCCGGCAGAAGACAAATCGGGTGGATCACTGGTCTATTTTCATCTTGAATTTCCTATTTTCCAAGTCTAAATGTGATTAAATAGAACACTGTTCCTAAAAGTTGTTTACACATGATTTGTAAGTGTATGTAGGATTTTGTTTTTTACACTAACGATATTTCTCGCATCTGACGTTGTTGCTAAAAAGTAACAATATTCTAGCCTTTGCTTTAGTTGTTATTTATGTAATGACTATGAAAATAAACCACCAAATAACCCTGACATTTTTGCTTGTCACAGACCTACAGCGAAAATATCATGCTATTTTCACTCTAGGTGGATGACAAAGCAAATATTCACAAGATAGGTCCTGCAGAACAGAAGCTTGAAACCATTCCATTCCAGAACTTGTTAGTATTCAGAAAGGTCTGCTTACAGATTTATTTGAAATTTATTTTAAAACTGGTAACCCGGAAAGGCACAATGAGTCAAAGGTCAAAGCTCGTTTTTAGGTGCCACCTGATAGAACTTTAACACACCTGAGACAGAAGCATGTCCCAACAGTCTTACCACCTGAACCCATGATATTGCATAAATCAAATATGGTACGGACATAATACAAATATGCCAATATTTCACTTATGAACTGTGAACCCTATAACATCACTTGTGGCTTCCCCACTGGGGATGCTACAGGGCCAAAGACCACTCGTAAAATATCAGATTTTTTTTAGTAGCTCACTGAGAGTATGGAAAGCTCAACCTTGGCTAATTCACTGAGATTTAGTCACTTTTCTTGTACATTTTTCTTAAATTCTGTAGTAGCATTACTGGTGTGTGGCCAACATCAGAATCAAACAGTTATAGTACCAGTGCACCCCCTATGCTGCTCAAAAGGTTCTGCAAAACAAATAAGTTTTTCCACTTTTTTACTCACTTTCTGCCATCATTTTAAATGGGGTTTGTGGTCTCATTATTTGGCCGACTCATGGTAGAAACATACACAATGACGGTAGAAAAAGACTGAAGGTCTATCTTGTCTGCCTGGAGTTCCCTATCTGCCCCAGACCAATTGTTCATACTGGGTTTTATCCATACCAGTCCCCACCATTCCCCTTCCCTCCCCTCCCTCCTGCTACTGACCTGAGCAACCACCAGTCCCTTCACTCTGCCCCAGCCATGCCTGAAACCATTAACAGTCTTGGCACCCATCACCTTCACAGGCAGACAGTTCCATGGCTCCACCACCCTTACCATAAATTTGAATTTCTTAACATCCCTCTTAAACCTTTCCCCCCCTCCAGTTTCCACTCACGACCTTGGGTTCTCGATTTTGTACTCCTGCTAAATAGTACTCCACAGTTCACCTTGCTTATTTCCTCCAGGAACTTGAAGGTCTCTATCATATCGTTCCTCTCTCACTTGGTATTCAGTAAGTACATGTTCAGTGCCTTCAGACAATCTTCATTAGATCTGTCCTGTTGGTCTTGAATCATCTTGGACTCCCTGCACTGTACTGTCTCCATCCTGTCCCTTCCTTAGGTGAGAACTCCAGAACTGCGCACAATATTCCAGATGCAGCCTCACTAGTGACCTGTTTAGTGGTACAGTACTGTTACGTAAGAACTACCGTAACAGTAGATCTTCGAGAGAAGCTCTTTCAATAGGCCACACCAGTAGGACTATGCCGCCAGGCAATAGGACCACATGGAAAATGTCTAGCTAGCAGTCTACCACGGGGGATCACCCACTGCCGATGTCAGTCACCTGATGTCAGTACAGGCTATACAGGAGGGCGGTCCCCCACACCCACCTCAGTTCTCCCGTCGGAGACTCTGCACGGCCAGCTGATTGAACTGAGGAGGTTATCCCGAGAGCCAAAAAAAAGGCAGAAGCAGATACGATGGAAAAAGAGGAGCAGGGGAAGGAGGGAGGGAAAACAGGGCCTTGCTGCAAGAGCTTCTTTCTAAGATCTACTGTTACTGTAAGTTCTTACGTAACTGTACTATCTTACTTTGAGGAAGGCTCTTGCAGCAGGCCACACTGGTAGGACTGAATCCCAAGCAGTATCACCAGGATGAAACCACCAGGAGGAGACAAGTCAGCAGTCAAGATCTCATGACAGAAGGCCCTGAAGAACCGCCAGACCAAAGCTGGCTCTACGCCGAGAGGCAATGTCCAGACTGTAATGTTTGGTGAAGGTGTGGAGAGAACTCCAGCTGGCAGCTGCACAGATTTCAGCAGCAGACACATTCCTGAAGCAAGCTGTGGAGGCAGCCATACCCCTGGTGGAATGGCCCTTGACTGCCCTGGGAAGGGGCTTGTTGTACCTGCAGTAGCAGTAAACAATGCAATTAGCTAACCACTTAGACAGACACTGTTTGGAAATGGAAGCACCCTTTCTCTTGGGGGCAAATGAAACAAACAACTGATGAGTCTTTCCCAAGGACTTGGTGCGGTTTGTATAACACTGCAGCATTCTGTGAACATCCAAAGAATGGAGCAAAGCCTCCCCCTGATTAGAATACTCAGGAAAATAAACTGTAAGGTGGATGGACTGATTTAAAGTAAACTCAGACACAACCTTAGGCAAAAACTTAGGACTGTTATGCAAAGACACCCTGTCTTTGTGAAAAACCAAATGATGCTCTTTACACATCAGAGTCTGAAGCTCAAACATCTGTTAAGTGAAAGTAACAGCAACTAATAAGAGCGCTTTCCATGACAGAAAGTGCAGCTTGCAACTCACGCCCAGTTCAAAGGGAGGTAATGCGAGTTTCTCCAACATAAAATTGAGGTCCCATGGGGAGACCGGGTCCTGAATGGGAGGATTCAGATGCAGAATGCCCCACAGAAAAGTGTGGGACACCTCAACCTAAGCAACAGCTTTGCCCTAGGTCGGTGCATGGTACACAGAGATGGTGGAGAGGTGTACCTCAAGAGAGGAGTACCCCAAGCCTGAATCTGAAAGGGAAAGGAGGTACTCCAACACCTGACTAACCAGGCAGGTGAACGGATCCAAATGGTGAGCAGTGGCCCAAATGGAAAGGCGCTTCCATTTCATAGCAGAAGTGGCCCTGGTGGAGGGCTTCCTGGCTGCAACCAGGATGTCGGTGACCCAAGAGGAAATCCCAAAGTGGGAAATGGCTAGGTCCACAGGAGCTACACATGTAGATGCAGGGACCTGAGGTCCAGATGGACCAGGGTGCCCTGATCCTGGGAGAACAAGCCTGTGCACAGAGGAAGAGGCACCAGAGGTTCCACTGCCAGCTGTTGCAGCAGAGGAAACCAAATCTGATGGGGCCAGAAGGGAGCTATGAGAATCATCTCCGCTCCCTCCAACTGAAGCTTGAGTAGAACCCTCTGCAAGAGTGGGAAGGAAGGGAATGCATACAGAAACCTCCCCTTCCAAGAGAGGGACAAAGTGCCTCACCAGAAAAAGCCAGGCCTAGGATCAAGCGAGCAAAAAAGTGGCAGCGTTGCGTTTAGTGGGGATGCAAAGAGATCCAGCTCTGGCCGACCCAACCTGTCGAAGAGATCTTCGACCACTGAGATCAGAAGCTCCCACTCGTGAGCCTGAGACCTGGAGCAGCTGAGACTGTCGACCAGCACATTTTGGACGCCTGGAACATGAATGGCCGAGAGCTCTAGATTGTGCTTGATGGCCCAATACCAGACTTTCATCGCCTCCCGACACAGGGGGTAAGAGCGTGTTCCCCCCGCCTGTTGATGTAGTAAACAATGCATATGTTGTCTGTCTGAGTCAGTAAAGGGCCCAGGAGGAGGTGGGTCTGAAAGGCCTGTAGGGCATACAGAACCACCCACAGTTCCAGGACACTGATGTGAAGAGCTTGCTCTATGTCTGAACAGGTACCCTGAATCTGACTGTCGGCCAGATGGGTGCCCCATCCTATACCGGAGGCATCCGTGGTCAAAACCTGCTGGGGAGTCAAGATCTGGAAAGGGACCCCCCAGTAGATTGGCCAGATCCATTCACCAGGCCAGAACCCTTCGGACCAGGTCAAAGACCATGACCAACTAGTTGAGGTTATCGTGTATTGATCCCATTGGACTCGTAGGGTCCAGTGTGGTACCCGCATATGCAGGCGGGCCAAGGGAACTGTGGCAACTGATGCCGCTATGTGACCCAAGAGATGCAGGAAGACACTGGCAGGAACCTGACTGCTCGTGGAAACCAGACGGGCCTGCTCTATCAGATGGGCCGCCCTGTCCTTGGGCAGAAAAGCCTTGCCCTGGTGTGTGTGTCCAGGATCGCCCCTATATATTGGAGGTGCAGGCAACGGGAGAGGCAGGACTTCGGGAGATTTACTGTGACTCCCAGTTCCTGGAATAGATGAGAGGCGCATTCCAGGGTTGAACCAAGCGCTCTCTGGAAGGGGTTGCTAGCAGCTGGTCATCCAGGTAAGGAAAGACATAAAGCCCTGTCTCCACAATGCCACTGCCACCACAGGCAGGTATTTAGTAAACACCTGGGGGACGAAAAAAGGCAAAGGGGAAGGGCCCTGAATTGGAAGTGGGTACCCTGAAAACGGAAGCGGTACTAAACGGCGGTGAGCTGGAAATACCTCGATGTGCAGGAAAGCATCCTGCATGTCCAGTGAGCAGAGCCAGTCCCCCTTGTGCAGCAGGGCATCTGTCCCTGGTGGGTCACCATCCTGAAGCGTTTTCGTACTCTATGTAGAGATTCAGGTTGCTCAGGTCTAGGATGGGCAGAAGATCCCTGGTCTTTCTGGGGATGAGCAAGAAGTGGGAGTAAAAGACCTTTTCTGATTGTGCCTGAGGGATAGGCTCTATGGCTCTTTTGCACAGAAGCTCCTGAATTTCCTCTGAAGTCAGAGGCAGGTATGCAGGAGGGTAGGTAGAGTGGACGGGAAGGGTCTCAGGTGGCCACTCCACAAACTCTAGAATGTGACCTTGAGCTACGAGCTGGAGCACCCAGTTGTCTGTGGTCACTGCTCACCACCCCGCAAAGTGGAGGGAGAACCAACCCCAACTGCCTCCACTGACCCCTCGGTCAGAGGGGGAGGTTGGCTAAAGAGTCAGGAGGAGGCGAGAGTGGTGAGGGGGGCCAGGGGACCCGAGGTGGGGGTCGAGCAGCAGCCCCTGAGGGGACGGTGGTGGTCTTACGAGGCTGCTGGCCCTTGGTAGGTAGGTCTAGAGTGTGCGTGCAAGAGGACAGACAAAAGGGCTAGCATTGGTTTGCTGTGAGCTGGGTATGGTAGAGCAAATGGACCGACTGAAGGACTTTGCCCGACTCCTGCAGATTAGAGATGAGGTCCTGGACATCACCCCCAAAAAGGACCGAGCCCCTGAAAGGAGCATCCAAGATGCTGGCCTGAACATTTGGAGCAAAACCAGAGACCCAGAGCCAAGAATTGCGCCGAAGGAAAATGTTAGCCACAGTTCATCATCTAGAGGCATTGAAGGCATAGTAAGAAGCCCACATCTGAGCCTGACTTCATGGAGTTGGGCAAGCTGGATTTTTGTTGGATCCTCGTGCAGAGATTGAACCAGGTCCCTGGCCTGGTTCCAGATGGCATTCTGGTATTGTACCATATGGGTCAGATAATTGATGGCCATAAAGGCCAAAGTAGCTGAGGCAATGATCCGCTTGCCAATCTGGTCCAGCTGCCGGGATTCACGGTTTGGCGGGAGAGCACTAAGTTGCTTAGACATCTTGGAGTGGTCTTGAGCTGCGTTAATGAGCAAGGAATTTGATTTAGGGTGACTCCCAGAAAGGGCTTGCCCACTGGTGCATGATAAAGACAATTTGCCTTCTTGGGAAGGGGAAGAATAGTGGAGGGGTAAGCCCAAGCCGCCTTGGTGACATCCTCATATGAATCAATCAAGGGTGGCACCACCACAGGCAAGGCATCCTTCTGCCACAGAAAAATGGCTAGACAGTGTCTCTCTGGGTCTTGCTCATCTGTCTCCAATCCCACAACTGACTGAAAGTGGGCAGCTCCTTTAGCATGACCTTGCCACCCGAAGACTCTCCGGGGAAGAGGAAGATCCCCAGAATTCAGAGTGATCATCAGAGGACTTGCTGTCTGGTACTGGCATCAGAGATAGACGCTTGTTCCGCTTGGAGCTTGTACCAATATCAGGTCTAGCCCCAGAGGACCCCAATGTATGGGGTCGGAAGGTCCAGCCCTGCCAGTGTCCTGGGACTGGGTGTCCCCCGGGGGAGGGAGGGGAGAAGCCGGAGGGGGGCCCTGAGGGGCGGGGGTCTGTTTCTGCATAAATGCCCACCATGCTGTGAATAAGGTGTTGTAGTCCACCTGTGCAGCAATACTGTACACACAGGTATGAATGGCAATCCACCGCTGGGTTAGGGAACTATAGCTGTGGAGCCGGTGCTGTGTAATCTGGCATAGGTCCATATAGCACCAGCAAACGATCCAGCACTGGCCCAGCCAGCATCAGCCGTGGCAAAGGCGACACTGGCGCTTGGCCCACTAGCTGGGGTGCCGACCTGTTGGACGATGGTCTGGAGTGCCCCGGCGAAGGGTTCGCTGATACCAGTTCCACAGAGGAAGCTGGCACTCAAGGGGAAGGGGAATCCCACAAGCAGTGGCAGAGGTGACATCGGAGAGGAGGAGACAGTGTCAACTGCCACAAGTGCGGTCTATCAGAACTGGCGTCGGTCCCAGAGGAGAGAGCCGATGAAGGCAGAGCCATGGCCGGGGGGGGTCGATGGGCGCACAGCTGCCACCCGAGAGCCCAGAACTGGCCGAGCCACCTGGCTGAGAGCCCACAGAGGAGATGAACCTGAGCATCAAGGGCTGGGGGCAGGAGAGGATGTCCCCTGCCCCAAAGAATGGCCAGTCAAAATGGAGATATGGACAGGCAGAGGAGACACAGAAGCCCAAAGGAGGAAAGGGCTGGCGAGACTGGAGACGCCAACCCCCCACAGAAGGAGGGTGCCATCGCAGTCGGGGGTTTGAGAGGCGACCACAACCAGGAAGCTGGCTGGTCCCATTCTCGATGTTGGCACTTTCCCCGACTTCTCCCTATGGAAGGAAGAGGAGGACCCGGAGGACTGTGCCAGCAAGGCCTAAGAGCTCCTGGCCTGCAGCTCCTTCTCCATGGCAAGCTTCTGTTTGAGAAGATGGCTCCCCAGCATTTTCAATCAACTTCTCCGAGTGGCCTGGCTGAATTTCTGGCAGACTTCAGTGTCATGGCTGGGGCCAAGGCTGATCAGACACGAAGAGTGATCATCCTTTTCAGGAATCTGTTTGCCACGGCCACACTTAGTGGAACGATCGGAAAATGAGGCTGGTGGAGAAGACAAACTCATCGGAAAAAAACACTGAAGCATTCAATATTTAACTGTAAATGAATCAAAAATAAAAAAGTGTGGTAAACGCAGGAAATGGCAGTCAACTATAGCTGCGACATTTATTGAGGTCCAACGTGCACAGTCAATGGCGGGAAAAGAACTGAGGTGGTGTGAGGGACCACCCTCCTGCACAGCCTGTACTAATGTCAGGTGACTGACGTCGGTGGGGGGTGGTCCCCGGTGGTAAAATGCTATCTAGAAATTTTCCATGTGGTCCTAGTGCCTGGCAGTATAGTCCTACCGGTGTGGCCTGCTGCAAGAGCCTTCCTCGAAGCAAAATTTTCTTTTTCCTGCTGTCAATACCCATTCCGATATACCTCAGCATCCTATTAGCCTTAATATAAACCTTGTTACACTGACTTGATTGTTTGATGGAGTCACTAATGATAATTCCCAGGTACACACGGAACCAGTGGAGGACATTGTTGAAGTCCCGCTGAAGCAAGTTTTCTGCAGAGGAAGGACCATCCAGATGTGAAGATGACTGCATCATCTGCATACACGCGTAAATGTGAGTTGACATAGGCGGAGGAGAGGTCACTGAGGAAGACTGAAAAAAGGAGGTGTCCAAGGATGGAGCCCTGTGGAGCCTCAGATTTGATAGGAAGGGGAAGTGACAGGGAACTACCAATAGTACCAGTTGAAGACGGCCGGTTAGGTAAGAGTTGAACCAAGCAACAGCAGAAGCAGAAGCAGAAAGGCCATCATTTCTCAGCCTGACCAGAAGAAGCAGTTGAGACACAAAGTTGAAAGCTTTGGCCAGCTCGACAAAAATTGCTGTGGTAATGAGACACTTGGTCCATACTGGAGAAGATGGCATCAGTGACAGGCAGCAGGGAGGAGACTGTGGAATGGTGCTTTCAGAAGTCAGACTGGAAAGGTAACAGGAAGTTAGTAGATGAGAAGAAACAGAGGCATCTGGCATGGACCAGTTTCTCTTGCAGTTTAGAGAGGGAGTGGAGGAGGGAGATGGGACGATAGTCACCAGGAGAAGATGGGTCACCCCCTTTGTGAAGAGTAGTAACTTTGGCCATCTTCCAAGGCTGGGAAACAGGGCAGAGAGTGAAGGAAAGATTAAGCAGGTGAGTAAGGGGAGCTACAGTAGCAGGAGCTGAGAGGTGTAGTAACTTAGGCCATCAGGCTTGTTCTTTGATGGGTTGAGGGAGGAAAGGGCAAGAAGGGTTTCATGGACAGCGAAGGAGGTAAGTGGTTACCTGGAGGGGTATGGGGAGGAAGGGAGTTAGTAATGTCACTATCTACCCTACCACAGAGCTTTGTGTCATCCGCAAAGGGACACAACATGCCCCGGATGCCCTTTCCAATGTCAATGATGAACATATTGAAGAGAGCAGAACCCAGGACAGAGCCTTGTGGTACCCCATTCATGAGCTCCCTCTGTTTTGCTCTGACCCCATTTCCACCTCTGCTGTCTCTCTTCAGACTTCTACCATCAACTCGTCCCTGACACCCAGCTCCTCCCTTCTTCAACAATATTCTGTACAGCACGAGAATCAAAGTACACAGAATCAAATGAAATAATGCAGTGGCATATCTACCATTGTGCAGTCAAAAATGGGTTGGTCTGACGACCTCCCTGACACAAACCCATGCTGTTTGCTATCCTGTAGACTGTTTCTCTCTAGGTAGTCCACAAGGTCCTTTTTATTTATTTATTAGCTTTTGGTAACCGGATAAGTGCACTAAGCAAAAAACCTGCCTATTTTCAGGCACGACCCGGGACAGTACAATTTGAAAAAACAGCAGTGACAACAATCAGGTACATAATTCAAAGATAACGTCAGGACCAAAATAAAACAGCAGTAGCTTCAACAGAAATTTATACAACACAAGGATAACAGCAAGAATAATGCAACTTAGAGATGTAATACAATTATTGCATAATAGCCAGGTAAACAAGTCATATGGCCTGACTGCGGGTGAGACAGGTAGACACACATTCACATTAGGCATACAGAAATGGGCATGAACACAAGCTGGTGGACAAAACAGAGAGACAGCACAACAGTTAAGTGCAGACACAGTTACCAATAGCACTGAGGTGGGAAAACAGAGCATGCTTAAATGTAAGGTGAGATGAGGAGTTCTTAACATGGAGAGGGAGTGAATTCCAAAACCTAGGTGCAAAATAGGAAAAAGCTTGCTCACCCATTTTAGTGGAGCAGGGCTGAACTGAGAGCAAGGGGGAAGTGGAGGACCTAAGGGAGTGAGAGACTGGGGTAAGCATGTCACCCAGAGTGGTGGGACGATGAGTTCTGGTTAAGGAGTCAACAAAACAACCCAGAGCGTAAGAACAGAGGGCACTGGGAGACAGCTAGTTTAAGGCAGAATAGAGTAGGCAGTGATGGGTTAGGCGAGGACCCGATAAGGTGAATCTGCAGATATTATAAGAAGTGTACAACTTGCGAAGAACCCCAGCACTGGCATGAGAGAGTACTGGGAGGGCATACAGCAGTTGTGGGAGTAAAACACCTCTCGCTACAGAGATCCTAGCAGCTGGAGTGAGTGAGTGACGCACTCTATAGGCTGCACCAATCCTGGAGTTAACTGAGTGACATACCTCATTGACATGGGCAGCAAAATCCAGTACCGGGTCAAGCATAACCCCAAGGTATTTGAAGGATAAAGTGTTAGAGACAGCAGACCCATCACAGCAGCGGACCAGAAGCTTAGGGGCTCAGCAGGCACCTTTCTAGAGGACTCAAAAAGCATGGCCTGGGTCTTAGAAATGTTTAGGATTTGATAGTTGGAGGAAAACCAGGATTGGAGAGTCTGAAAGGTTGGTGAAAGATGTTGATTGATGTCGACAATAGACTTGGAGGCAGAGTAAAGCAGCAGGTCATCTGCGTACATAATAATACTGCAGTGTGGAGAAGGGACAGGGATATCATTAAGGAAGAGAGAAAAGAGTAGGGAACCAAGAATAGAACCCTGTGGATCTCCACAGGTGATAGGGGCATGGGAAGAGAGAGAACCTTACAGAAGGAGACAGCCTGAGAACGATTTTCTAGGTAGCAGTCAGAGTCACCGAGTGATTGCAGCTTAGCCAGTAGTAGGGGGTGATGTACCATGTCAAACGCTTTAGAGAGGTCGATGAACACAGCTCCAGTAAGTAAGACCTTGTCCATGTTGCATTTAACATCACTGGTAAACTGGGTAAGAGCAGTAGTTGTGCTATGCCCAATCCTAAAGCCATGTTGCATTGGGGACTGAAGTTTAAAGTTGAGTAGGCGCGCAAAGACCTGTCGATGAACTAGTTTTTCAAGCAACTTACTGAGCGTGGGCAGGAGTGAAATGGGATGGTATTTTGACAGGATTTTAATGTCACCTTTCTTAAACACAGGGATGGTTCTGGCTGTTTTCCAGACCGAGGGGACTGAGGCTGAGCAGATTGAGAGTTTGACGAGCCTGGTTACTGGCACAGCCAGACAAAAGGTAAACTTCCTAAGAATCCTTGGATGAATGCCATCAAGGCCTACACTACCATTAGCAGGAATAGTCTTTAGTAACTTAAGGACTTCTTGGCGTGTGACCGGCGCCAGCTCAAGAGCAGGGGGTAGCAGTGGCTAGTGAGGATGGGGACGCCAGGGAAATGAGGGATGAAGAGGGGGTGGAGGTGGGAAGTATGGAAAAGAGGGAGTTGAAAGCATTAGCTATGGTGAGAGGGTTATTACAGTGGGTATCATTTATAAGCTTATCATTTGGAGTCAGAAGCTTATTGTTCCCAAGGATTTCCTTAATTTGAGACCTGTAACGTTTTGGGTTTGAGGCAGAGGAACTGAGCAGGTTCTGGTAGTAAATACTCTTGGCCGAGCGAATCTCCTTTTTACAGGTGTTGCTCAAGGACCGGTACGCCTCGAAGTCGACTTGAAGGGAGGATGACTTCCATGATGACCAGAGTTTATCCCTACGTTTCAGCAGCTGGAGTAGGGGGTGCTTGAGCCATCTGGTGACTTTCCATTTTACCCTATGCGTGGTGACCGGAATGTGTTGGTTCTGAAGAGAGCATAGGATAGCACTGAAATATTCAGCCGCTATGTTAATATCATTGGTTATTTAGCGGCGAGACCAGTCAACCAGGTTTAAATCTTGCAGGAACGCAGCAGGGTTATGCTTAGAGAGGTTGGAAAAAGATAAGACTTTAGAAGGGTAGAAGGGAGGGAAGGGGAGGTGTCCCAAACGCAGTAAACCGGGCAGTGATCACTTATGGAGTCAGGCAGAACTCCAGCAGTGGGGAAATATTCCTTCCTGTTTGTCAGGATCCAATCTATGAGGGTGTTGCAGGAACCACGAAGAGAGATCCTAGTGGGGGCCTGGATGAGCTGAGTGAGGTTGGCCTTGCTAGTAATGGATGATAGGAGAGAGGAATTAGGCCCGGCCCAGTCCTGATTAAAATCTCCCAAGCAGATTACTTTATTTTTCCCAGAAACTGACGGCACAAGTTTGATAAATTCTTCAAGACCTAGCCTGGAGTTTCTGGGAGGTGTATAAATCCAGAAGATGTGGAGTTTTTTGCCACCCCCAAGCAATAGAAGGGAATGAAGAACCTCACAGTTTACCAGAAGGGGACCATGTTTGATAGACAC
The DNA here is from genome assembly GCA_016271365.2 of Neoceratodus forsteri. Lineage (NCBI taxonomy): Eukaryota > Metazoa > Chordata > Ceratodontiformes > Ceratodontidae > Neoceratodus > Neoceratodus forsteri. The sequence continues at coordinate 685,970,870 of CM057454.1, read as the reverse complement.
TTTGAGATGAGACTTGTAGTACAGTGCCAAGCCCCCCCCCCCTCCGCATTTATTTATTTATTTATTTATTTTTTTTTTTAGAGTTAAGGCGATCAGCCCGAAGCATATTATAGCCCGGCAGGGAGCAGAGGGAGTCAGCAATGGAAAGCTTCAGCCATGTTTCAGATAAGGCAAGGACGTCAGGGTTGTTAGAGCATTCCCATGCCTCAAGTTCGGGGAGGTCAGCAGTAAGGCTCCTTATGTTAAGGTGGGCGAAGGTGAAACAGGATGATTGAGGCAAGCAACTGAAGGGGTGAGACTGGGGGACATGAGTAACACTAGCAGGACCTAAGTTGGTCTCGATATCCCTAGCAAGGGTAAGGGATAGGGTTATTATCCATAATAATGCAGTCAAAAATGCCTGAGAGGCACACCCAGGGGAGACAGAGAACCTCCGCAAGATATATCTAAGTAATACACCTAACTGTTTATAATTAAGCCCTGACAGAAGTGATGGATTAGGGGCTGGGTCAGCCAGTAAGCTGGAGTAGCAGAAGTTATCAAGTGAGTATACATAGCGATAAAGGGATACTCAGACGGATCAGTAAAAAATACAAGAAGAAATAGCGTAGCAAATAATGGCATGAGGGGGTATATAGCCCTAGAATTCATGGTGAGAAAGGAGTATGAGTAAGGGTTAGTTAGGGAGCAGAGAATGGAACAGAGAGAGAGAGAGGAGAGAGGAAGACAGAGCTAGAGAGAAAATGGGTAGGAAGAGTGGATAGCTGGAAACAATGGGACTCAGAGGAGAAGGAAAGGAGTGTGAAGCAGAGAAACAGGTCAAAATATTGATTAACCGGAGAAAATAAGGAGAAAAGAAAGTAAAGAAAACAGATCAGTTAGCCAGGGGGAGATGAGGAAGAGTCAATACTCCAACAGGAGAGGACAACTTGGAGGAGCACTGAGGCAGAGACAGATACGTTGATCTCAAAAGAGGTCAGACGACCTCTAGTGGAGAAATACTATAAAGTGCAAACGAGATACCCGGGAGATAGAAAAAAATGAGAGAGAAAGAAGTGTCACGAGAGGATACCCTAAATATTTAACAGCAGCTAAGGCTGGGAGAGTATTGGGGGGGTGGGCAAGGAATAGCCAGGCAGATCTCAGAAATAAAACTGCAGCCTGATACAGATTACAAGCAGCTAGGGAAAGAATCAGCACGAGCTGCATGCAGTATTAATTTGGCTCCGAATTAAAGTGGAGCAGATATTAACAAACAAGCAGTCTGGCTGAATTTAACTGAATATCAGTGACTCCCTCAGTTTACCTAGTACAGGGGTAAGGCTGACAGGTCTGTAATTTCCCAGTTGTTCCTTGTCCCCCACCCCTTATGTAGCGGGACTACGTCCTGTTACCCTTCAGTCTTTCTGAACTACCCTGTCTGAGTTGAGCTACTGAATAGCCCGACAAGGGGTTCAGCCAATTCCATGAGAACCCTTTGGTTCAACCCATCGAACATTACAGATACCTTTAGGGCTTCAAACCCCTTCTGGACCCTTTCTCTGGTAAATACTGGCTGTCTCATTCCAGGAATGCTCCTGACAGCTGCCTAAATACCACTTTCATGCAGGGACTCACAGTCTTCCATTGTAAAGACAGTGCAGAAGTAATTGTTAAGGATGACTGCTTTTTGTTCATCTTGCTCTATTACCATCCCCCACTCTTGCAGACTAACAATACCCCCTCCCTGTTCCCTTTTTTCCTTACTATATCTGAAGAATTGCCTTTTCCCCACCCCTGACCCCCTCCACAATATGCAGCTCCGTGTCAGCCTTTGCCTCCCTGTCATTTTGCTTTGCTAGTTTTTTTATTTTGTACTCTTCCCATTCCTCCACTTCCTGCTTTTCCTTGTACCTGGTGAAAGTCTTTTTCTTGGCCCTCACTGGTTCTCTGACTCCATGACTTGGTTGCCTCAAAAATGGTCCCCTTAACTGCCCCAAGTTTCCTCTACACCTTCAATGCTGTCCACCCTGGTTAGTTTGTCTAAGACCAGCACCTTCATTGAATGCTCTTCTGAAATCTAGGACTTCAGTTTTTGACAGAGGCATTCTGGACCGCAGGACCAGCCTGAACCAAATGGAGTTATGTTCGTTGGGCCCCACTGGTTCCCCTATCCTCACTCCACTCAGCAACTCTGAGTTGGTGAGCACCAAACCAAGAAATTTCCTCCTGTCTAGTGGGTTTCTCCACCAGCTGCACCAGTAGGTAGTCCTGCAATGCAGCCACAAAACAAAACCGCACACTTGCTGTAGAGATTATATCCCTTGATGCAGTGAAAATCTACTTCAATATCCCAAAAAATACTGCATGCAGGATTTAGGCAAAAAGTGACAAACTATGAGCACACAAGATTCAGCACTCTGGAGTGCTCTGCCCCTTCTTCGGGAAGCAATGTATCCAGCAGGCCCTGACCTCTGTTGTACCTGGCTGCTGGAATGTCCCAGTCAATATCTGGCAGGTTCATATCACCCACCACCAACACCACTTCCCCCTTCTTCACTCTCCTTGCTAGCTCTTCCCTGAGCTCCCTGTCTCTCTCCTCCTCTTGTCCGGGTGGATTTGCCTGACCACTGATGGCAAGGTGACCCCTCACTGGCCAGGTACCTACACTATCAATTTTAACATGTGAATGTAAGTGGAGGTCCCTCTTGCTTTCTCTATTTTTTCTTGTGTGTAAATCACTCTGTGGCTTCGTTTTTTTTTTATACTGTGCCTGGCTTCACAAGGGGCTCACAGGTGACCAGTGACGCACTTACTAAATAGAAGAAGGCCACACCTATCCTGTTCATTGAATCATTAAGGGCATAGCAAACCCAACCTTGGCTAATTCACTGAGATTTAATCACTTTTTATTTATTTATTTATTTATTTTTTTAACACATTTTTTAAAACTTGTAGGCGTCCTACTGGTGTGGTCAACATCAGAGTGAAACAGTTATAATACCAGCGCATATTTGTATTAGGCCCATGCCATATCCTAGATTGATTTCCATTGATGATACTCATGTAACCCCCCTACAAATGAGGGTCACTAAAAAGCCTTCTTTGGGTGAGCCCAAATGCTCTCCGCCAGGCTGGTGTTCTGTATTTCAGCTGATTTAAAAATAACTGAGTGAGTGTGCCTAATGCCTCCTTGTACTGTCACTTTAAGAGCTGCCAAACTGCAGATAATTATTTTGAAATGGGGGGTCTGTGTGTTTCCCTGCTCGAGTCCTCATATGGGCCACTAAGCAAATCACTCCGTTCTGCAGTCATTATATGGGCAGAGAGAGCTCTTTCAGAAGATGTAATTGTTTGCTTGTAACCTGTTAAAATGGTAATGAAAGTGCAATTTGTTTTAACCTGCTTTCTTATAGCCAGGACTGTCTCCCCATGTTGGTCCTGAACTGCTGAACTGGACCAATCAGTGTGGGGATCCTTTAAATTGGAGCCTGCTCTGGGCGAATCAGAACTTGGACTCTCCTCTTGAGCCAGCCACAATGGGACTGTATGGCAGATGCTTCTGGGAAATGTAGTTTTGACCTCGGCGCCTTTTTCCACCAACAGGGGGAGTTTATTGTGAGTGACAGCCAAACCAGCCAAGAACTGGAAGGAACTCAAAGGAAGTGCCCGGTTTTGTCTACTGGAGTTCAGTTGAGTTGTGACTGTGAAGAGGGAAGGAGCTCCGTGCTCCTACGCCGTTGAGTTTTAGCGGAAGCTCGTGTGGGGCCCCAAAGTTGGCCTGCAGCTGTTTGTGGTGCCAGTGTGGACTGAATCAGAGTTGTAAGGAGAAAGAAGCACCAGAAGTGAGGAAACCAGGCTCACCCTGTAGAAGACTGGAGAAATTGCTGAATCGCTCGGTCTGTCGGGGAACTGAACCTGCTGTGTGTTCTCCGGGTATTGTGCAGTAATTGCGATCGGGATAGAGAAGCAGCCTGCCTGGTATAGTACTTTCCTTTTACATATAAATGTGTGTAGTGCTTGCGGGGAATTGCGTTTCAAATCCCCTGTACAGCGAACTGAGTGCATGAAGCTGGAAGTAAACCTCAGCTTAATCCAGACTACATCCATTTGCTCCAAACTGCAGTGGGGTCCACATGGTCTGCTCCTCCTGGCAATCCAGGACAATCTGCCTGCCATCCAGTTCCCAGCACTGAGTTTGTGAGTACAAAGCAGGGTAGCTCCCTGCCATCTGTTTATCAAATTGCAAGTGTGTTATCTAATTGTTGTGTTTTATTTCTTCACGAACTGAGCCATCCAGCTCCGGATTACAACTGGGTATTGTGCAAGTGTTTTTTCATCACAGGGCCCCAACCAGCTGCACCAAATAGGCGAGCAGTCTATTGCCTGGGTACCCAGAGACAGTGACTTATAGGTTAGGCCTGTGCACAGTGCCCTAGTATAGATATATATTAGAGTGGTAAGCTAATTAACCTGATTTCCCCCAGTCCTTGTTATCCCCCCCTAAATAAATCAGATCTGTTTGTTTCAGCAAAGTTACATTGCCTGAGGTATTCGTTTATGTTAAAGTATTGTACTGTGGTTTTTGCACTGTATCATCTTGTTTTACAGGGGGTCCCCAGAGTCCAGCTGACCGAACCAGTCCTGGGGGTAAGTGTATATTGCAAGGGTACTGTGACTGATTTGTGTCGGCCACTAGTGGGAAGAAAGGGGAGCTGCAGTGACCCAGAGAGCTGTGACCAAGTCATATCAGACTGTCTTAACCCCGACCTCTGGATGGAGGCACCCGCCATCGGATCCAGGCCCCTCAACCTGTTAGTGGTAAATCAGGCAGGGGTAGCAGCCCTTGGGATAGCGCCACCTAGGGGTTACACTCATATTAAATTTATGATACAAGTGGTCTTGTTTTTCATATCCTTACTCTCATTTATATTACTGATAAACATTTCATGAAAACTGGGTCTCAGTCCTGTGATCCTCATATGATCTGGCTGCTTGTCTACAAGTGACATCATAATACTCACCAGTAAGGAACATCATAACTGGTCACTGTAAAAAAGGTTATGATGTCACAAGCAGAGGATTATGACGTCACTTGTAAACAGGCAGTCAAAGCATGGAAAGATCAAATGACCAAGAATCCTGTTATCATGCAGAGTTCTAGTAATAAACAACAAGGGAAGGGCAAATTCTGGAGGAGATACTGTATCTAAATTATACGTTCAATTTTTTCTAAAAATGTTTTACAAAGTTTTGCCTGTTATATTGGCGGTTCTTTAAATTATCTCTGTACAGAGCACTCTATTCAGTAATTCCTCACAGAGGAGGAAATAAAAGCTGTGAAATGTTCTAACACTGGTGGAAATCTTCCAGAACAAAACTGAGACTTAATCGCAGTTTTAGTAACCCATACTCATGTAACACTGATACCAACTGAATAAACTAGGTTTGGTATTTCAGCTAGTGTTTGTTCAGTGATCGGCTGAGAGTTACTCAATCTCAGAGTCTGTCTAAGTGAACAAAGGAGTGGCCCTGTGGTGGACTAAAGAAGGGTTGGGACACTGGGTGGTTTGTGGTGCTGGTAAGTGGGGCATGATGGGAGATGCAACTGCACCCATTAGCCTTGTGAATGAGTGGGCACCACCAACAACTCCAAGGACTGACAGAACAAGGAAAATGAGGTTGAGGACAGAAGCAAGGTCACCATCCTGGACTGTCCTCCTGCAATAAGATGTGGTTTCTGCCTAGCTGGAGATCCCTGCTGTGTGTGTGTGTGTGTGTGTGTGTGTAGTACCTGGGAGACTAGGATGGCAAGTCAGACTGGGGTTACCAACTTGGTGCAAAATGTTTACTGAAAAACACTCTAACTGCAGCTGAGCAAGACAGAGGCAGTACACAATGATTAAAACAGTCCAATGAGCCAGAAGACGTGGGTTCAAATCTCACTCTAATCACTTACTCTATGACCCTGAATAAGTCATGTAATGGTCCAGTCCTTACTGCTGTGAAATTGTGAAGAAGCAGGACACCAATAAAAATGAGATGCTTCGTCTCAGCTCAAAGCAGAAAATAAGCAGGTTCACATTGCACTTTGCAACCAAAAAATGCTACTTGCTAATCAAGTGCAAACTTAATTAGCAGAAGTTGTTAATCAAATGATTACCCCACTACAGTAAATATTTGTGAACTGCGATAATTTGTTCCTGCAGTTTTGATTTTTGTCCCCTGAAACTGCACTCTTCTGGACAGTATCTTACAGATAAAAATAACCCTTAAGTGAAATTGCGCCACACACCTGGCTGGTAACTAATATAAATTTCATTGATTAGGAGAGACTGCTTATCAAGTTTCAAAAGCTAATTTATGCCTTACCTGAGCTATCCGAGGTAAACGAAAAAAAAAAGTGTAACCAAAAAAGAAGAAACACTGACAAAAGGAAGGTGGCAGCTGCTATGTTATGCCCTGCAATATGTAGTCAAAAGATGCACACACACAACAGGATCCAACTAACAATTTTTTATTTATTTGAAATTACACCAGCTGGGATAAGTCAATGAGAGGCAGCATCTTGTTTTCATGGGGGACCCAGGGAGGACAGCAGCAGTCAACAGGTTAACATAGTCCAGCAGGAATAGTTAGGTACAGGATAAAATATACACAGGAAACAAAAACTATAATGGTAAGTAAGTAACTGACTAAGGACTAAAGCTGCTCAGAATGAGAGTAAGATCACCATTTCTAAAGCCACACATAGTAGACTGCTACAACGTGCAAGCTGGCTGGCACGCCGCTAACAGGTTAAAGTTGTTAAGTCATATCCACCATATCTTCAGAGATACAACTCTTGCATAAGATGCTTCTGTTGGTTTCCATTGTTCTATTCTTGCAGACTCGTCTGTCTGGACTGCTAAGCTGTCAGGCAGACGTTTATGCATTTGTCTTAATAAATGTATCACTTTCCTTACTTCCCGACCCTGCCTATACAGGCCTGGAAGGCATAATTTTTATTTTACAATTTTGGGCCAGGAAAGACACACTGAGCCAAGGCTTGTTTACATGTGCATCCTGGGAGCACAGGGAAGTTAAGTGACTTGCTCATGGTCACACAGTATGCAAGTGGTGGCTGTGGGAGTCAAACCCAGTTCTCTAGGTTTGCAGCTCCGTGCTGCTGAGCACTGTGCTATACTGCTTCCCTCTTCAATGGACAAGCAGGTGGACCCTTGGAAAAATAAGTTATATTTGAGCACCTCAAGCTTCAAGAACTGATTGGCCACCAAAAATGAACAGTGTGTCAGAAGATGACTTATTACCATAATATTTATTATACCCCTCATCACACTTTTTTATACTAGTTTTGAGTCAAAGCTCTACCAAACACAACTGTCTATTACCAGCATCTCCGATGCCTAAAGTAAGGTCTTCCCAAGGACTGCGGTCATGTGCTGACTACATCCCACCCCTATGGAATGCACTCCCAGGAAATATCCAGGAATGCAACTCTCTCAGGGGGATTTAAGAGGGGACTCAAGGCTCACCTGTTGGAGCTTAACCAATGCACTTGTTACCGATGATATCATAAAGTATTCCTCATTGTATCAGCTAATCTATTGTGATTGTCTGTATCCACAAATCTCTAGAATGGATTAACAAATGTCGAATACTGTTGAACGTTATAATGTGAACAATTATCATATGTGTATGTTGTAATGTGAACGATTACCTTATGTGACTCTGCAAGTTTTATTATCTGTAATTAATTCCTGGTTGCCCCTGAAAAAGGGACTGTAATGGTCCCAGTGGGCCTACCTGGTTACCAAAATGAAATAAATAAATAGATGTTTTAAGTTCAGCTAGCGTCACTTACTCTGGCCTTACATAGATTTTGTGCCCATAACATTAGCGATGAAGACCAAAGCCATGTTTGTCATGTTCTGGTTATGAAACATGAGGGAGGTGGGCGTGGAACAGAATCTAATCTTACCACACGCTCCTCACCTTAACCTTAATCTGGCAGCACTAATGCCTCTGTGGCCTCTCACCCCGTGAACTTCCAAGGAGGTTTTTTTTAGTGATACAGTCATGTGTTGCACTGAAATAATGTAATATAATCACTAAGAATACTTCACTGCTGTATATACATGTAAGAATGTTGCATGCCAATAACTTGTATATGTTCTACTGCTTACCAGGTCTTGTATTGTAACTCCTGGGTCACCCCCGAAAAAGGGACCTCCGGGGCCCAGTGGGCCTACCCGGTCATCAAAATTCAATAAATAAATAATGTAGGCTCCTGTGATAACCCTGGAAAATACCAGAAACTTTTTAAAAACAATATGACTGTTAATCCAGGGCTACTTTGTCTCAACTAACTTTGCAGACAGCCGACCAAAGGCACAGTTGGCCAAATACTGGAAACATGCAAATGTGATACTTTTTACATTCATTCTTACTTCAACCTTGCAGGTGTTAATTTAATGCAAATTATATGGCAATCTTCAAGTGGCTTGTGCAGAATATTTTTGTTGTGGCTGAACAGGTATCCTGCATATCCAGAGTGCACATCTAATCTCCCTTCTACAGGAAAGGCGGAGAGGAGCCCAGAGACAGCATGCGGGACTTGTAAATTCCATATACAGACTGAGACTCTGAGGTACAACATAGACTGTAATCTGACAGTTTTCTTAGTCACTAGGAAATACCTGGAGTAGAACACCAAGATGAGTTCCACAAGGTGAACTGACTGAACGGCACGTCTGCACAGCAATGCCTGTACCACTTCTCTTAGGATAGTAAGGTGCTTGAAAAAATAATGATAGGGCCTTGGGGGTTTCAGTCGACGCCATGAAACTAACTTCAGGGCATACCCCATTCTGGATGGTGTCCAGACCCCACTGTAGCTACAACAGAAAACAAACTCAACAAAAATCAAAGACAGAAACAAAGCTTCCACTGGTCCAAAGTTCAGTCTCTTGATGACAGGAGAAAAATAACTAAAGTAGTTGAAGGGCTGCCCACACTACACAGGTGCTGCTGTACACCACCAACATTCACACAGGCACGTTGACATAGGTGGCCCCCATCTTGCAAAAGATCCCTGCTAGGTCCTGGCTCTGACGGCTTACAGTCCCCCTCATCTGTATGGAAGTAGCTAGACAAAGAAATAGGGAAATATATTTTGGGAGGTGCTCATCCTCATATTAAAGTGGCCATGATAAAATAGCACAAAGACACAGGGGTCTAGGACTTCCTCATCTTAACCATTATTGTTGGGCAGCTCAGGCAGCCTTCAATGTTATAGTGGCTTACCCATTAGAGTGGGACTGAATGGCTGGAAATGGAAGCAACTGCACTGCTGAATGGGTGGTTCTTTGCTCGCCCACTATGTCATCTTATGCCCTTCTTTTCAGAAACCTATATAATCCATGGACAGTGCACACTCTGAAATATTGGGTGGCTATTTGGGAACATCTAAAGTGGGTGAATGAAGGCTCTCCATTGGATGGCACAGTAGGTAACTCTACTAGGTAATCTGGCTCCAGGTTTTAAAACATGGGAACTTAAAGGTTTTTACTTCACAAAAATTAAAGAATACCAAGGTATAAACATTTAAATCCTTTTAACAACTGAATATTGAATATAGGCTGGGACACCAAGCATTTTTTTGCTGTTTACAGGTTTTACAATATTTATTATAGCCAAACGTCAAACGGTATGTCTTAAGATCTCTGTCTTAATTAGAAGCTCCTGCTGTTCTAGAGTATGAATTGGGGTTGGCCTTGAAGATGGAACTGGCTATATGTGAAGTATTGTAAGACACGGAGGTGACACAGTTGAAGGCTATTCAGAACTCTTGGTAATGCAAAATGGGTGGGGAGACTCTTCAATGTCTTTATAAGCGACATTGCAGAAGGACTGGAAGGAAAAGTATGTCTCTTTGCAGATGACACTAAGATCTGCAACAGAGTTGATGCACAGGGTGGGGTGGAAAGGATGAGAAGGGACTTGGCAAGGTTAGAGGAATGGTCAAATGTATGGCAGCTTAGATTCAATGCTAAGAAGTGCAAGGTAATGCACCTGGGAAACAAAAACCCAGGGGAAGAGTACACAATGGGGGGTGAGATACTAACAACAACAAAAATGGAAAGGGACCTGGGGGTAGTCATATCAGATGACCTAAAGATGGGCAAGCAATGTGAGAGGGCAGCAAGGAGGGCTGGGGGATACTGGGATGCATAGGAGAGGCATCACCAGTAGAAAACAGGAAGTTATTATCCCTCTGTACAGACAGCTGGTGAGACCCCATCTGAGTACTGTGTGCAGTTCTGGAGACCCAATCTCCAGAGACATAGACAGGATGGAAGCTGTCCAGAGGAGGGCACTAAAATGGTGCAGGGTCTGCACCGGAGGACATATGAAGAGAGACTTAAGGAGCTTAATATGTATAGCCTCTAGGAAAGGAGGGAGAGGGGACATGATAGAAACTTTCAAGTACCTCAAGGAATCAACAAAGTCCAAGAGGGTAGCATCTTTCAAAAAGAGTGTGCAAGAACAAGAGGGCACAATTTGAAGATAGAGGGGGCGGCTCAGAGGTAATTTAAGGAAGTATTTTTCACAGAGAGGGTTGTGGATGCATGGAATGGCCTTCGGAGGAGGTTGTGGAGTCAAAATCAGTGGTGGAATTCAAGCATGCATGGGATAGTCATAAGGCAATTCTGGGGGGTGGGGGTAGGAAGAAGTAGGCTGCTGGTTAACTAGGATCTGCAGCTTATCCAGTAGGTAGGGAAATGGGCAGACTGGGTGGGCCAAGCGGTCCTTATCTGCCGTCAAATTCTATGTTTCTATGTTTCTATGAGACACGAGACCCAATATGGAGGCATGCCATACGGGTATGTAATAAAAATCAGAAGGCCCCAAGCTGGAGAGAGTTTAAGTGAAAGATGTTCCTTTTTTTTGTTTGTTTAACTCCAACCCACACATGAAACATTATTCTGTTAACCACTCTGACTGCTGTTGGAGAAACTGCAGTCAGGAAGGCACTCATTTTCATAGTTTTCCATCTTGGAAAACTTCTGTTGGTTAAGCTGCCTTCTCTTATCACTTTCCTAAACTCTGGTCCACTCTTCAACTGTCAATCTGCTCTTCCTTTCTCTCTTAAGTCTCTTCTTGAAGACTTTTCTACCCCCACCTGCAACTGTTCATGACCCCTACCTCCTTGGTCTCCTTCCCCCCCACCCTTACTCATACTCTCCTGGCCATTTTGCCTTCCCTCCCCGCTATGCCTTGTGGGTAACTGAAATGAGCTGGTATCAGCTCAGTATGTATTTCCTGGTTAAACTTTTAAATAACACATTTTTACCTACCACATGTACCTGTTCTACTATTACGACATACAGTGTTTACGATTATGCTCCTTTGATGTACTGCATTACGGTATACAACTTTTTTTTTTAATATTGGTAATTACTATTTATTTTTTTCTCCTCTTGTACTATCTTCCATATCCCCCGGATGCATCTGGAAACTAGCTGTTATCTCAATATGTCTTTTCTGACACTAAGCATTATAGCAGAGGAAAGGGACATGGAAGCCGTCATTATGTACTCCATCAAACAATCACACCAGTGTAACAAGGCATATAGTAGGGCCAATAGGATTATTATTTATTTCAAAATTTTTACCAGGAAAGATATACTCAGCTGCTAACAGCTCGCTTCCAGATGTGTCCTGGGGGAAGGGGATATGGAAAGTAAAATACAGCAAATACAACACAACACAACACAACAGGAGCATAATCAAAAAAACTGAAGGCAAACGGTATGAGAGATATGTGCATTGGATACAACTCCTACAATATAGGTGAGGGAACTACTCTTTAAGAAAGAAACATTGAATAAGAATGACGTAAACAGACTACAAGGGCAATGGGGGTGTTAGGAAGCGGGTCATGGACAGCTACAGGAGGGAGAAAAAAAATCACGAAGGACAGACTTTAAGGAGAAAGCAGAAGAAGCAGAGTGAACTGATAGGGGAAGAGAGGACCAGAGTTAGGAAAGCAATAAAAGAAAGCAGACTGATCAACAGTGGATTTTCTAGAAGGAATAGAGAGGGAACGAGTTGTAGCATAGTGGAGAGGGTAGTTGGAAGAAGGGGGAGAGGATAAGAGGGATGAAAGGTAGAAGGGAAGGGAGCCAAACCAGAATTTAGAAATAAATGAAGCACAATGGGGAAAGCGTCTGGTATCAAAGGGTGGGAGAGACACAGCAGAGTAGAGTGAGCAATGGTGGGTACGTGGGGAACAATCTAAAACAAAATGACAGAAAGAGTGAAGGAGGGGGTCAAGTTTGGCAAGGGAGGATCTGGTAGCTCCACTGTAGACTATGTCACCATAACCAAAAATAGGAAGAATCATCTTTATTACAATTTCTCGGTGGACAGGTAGCAGGATACACTCTTTGTTCCTGTACAGTGCACTGAGCGTGGGGTGGAGCTTTTGGTGTATGGCATCAATATGAACTAATAAATCAAGATGATGTCAAGCCAGACCCCGAGGTACTTAAAGGAAGATACATCCTCAAACATAGCACCATAAAGGGTGTGAAATAAAGGGAGAGGGATGAGTCTGGCAGGCCTCTGATGGGTGCCAAAAGTCATGGAAACTGTTTTCTTGGCATTGAGGGTTAGCAGACTAGACTGGAACCAGCGCTGAATATTGTCAAAATCCAGCTGCAGCTATGAGGTAAGACCATAAGAAGAGGATCCACATGCAAAAATACTGTTTCATCAGCATACATATGAATGGAAGCAGAAGAACAGACAGAGGGAAGGTCATTCGAGAATACAGAAAAGAGAATAGGTCCCAGGACAGATCCTTGAAGGACACCTGACTAGATAGGGAGTGGTGAAGAAATTGAGCTACCTATCTGGACAGCTTGAGACCTACCCTCAAGGTAAGAATGAAACCAACTGACTGCACAGACCAAAAGACCCGCTGCTTTAAGCTTGTCCGGAAGGAGCGGATGAGTTATTGTGTCAAAAGCTTTAGCAAGATCAATAAAATGGCAGATGTGATTTGACCCTTATCTATACCTGAGAGTATGAAATCCGTGAACCAACTAAGGAAAGTGGAAGTGGAGTGAGATTTCCTAAAATCAGAATGAAAGGGGGTGAAAAAGGAGGAAGAGTCAAGAAAGGAAGAGAGCTGAGATAGTACAAGGTACCCCTGTAACTTGGCTACGTAGGAAGGAGAGATATAGGATGAAATTTTCTAGGAGTAGAGAGATCACCACCTTTAGCGAGCAGAATGACAATAGCCTGCTTCCAGACTTCAGGGACAGTAGCAGAGGAAAAGGAAAGGTTAAGGAGAAGGGTAACAGGCAGTGCAATAGCAGGGGCTGAGAAAAGGAGAAGTTTGGGATCAGTGCCATCAGGGATGTCAGTTTTATGAGGATTAAGGATAAACAATGACTTAAAGGGGAAATAAACCTTGAGGGATCACTCAAATTGTGAAAATCCATGGTAAGTTATTTTAAATGAGGTACTGGACTTACACGTAGGCATCAGGAGTCCTGAGATAAGAATATTTAAATTATTTGTAAATTACATCAAGGCAGTAGCCATTTCATTGGCTCTTGAAACAGAAAGCGATGTTACTGAGGGGCAAGCTGTTATGAACATACAGCTTGCCCCTCAATGACATCACTTTGTTTCAAGAGCCAATGAAATGGCTACTGCCTTGATGTAATTTACAAACGATTTAGATATTCATATCTCAGGCTCCTGATGTCTACATGTAAGGCCAATGCCTCATTTAAAAAACTTTCCATGGTTTTCACAATTTGAGAGATCCCTGCAAGATGTTCTTCCCCTTTAAGGGAAGCAGTGGTGGTGGTGGTGGTTTTAGGAGAGAGAGAGAGAGAAAGATTTAAAGGAGGAGAAAGAGAGAAGGAAGAGCGGGAGGAAGGGATAGAAGAGATGAGAGAGAGTGTACAGGCACAGGTAGTAAAGTAGGAATTAAAGGATGATGAGGTGTATCACAAAGGGCACTGACAACAGGAAAAAGGAGGTACTACTACCTCTATATAGGTCACTGGTGAGGCCGCACCCAGAATACTGTGCTCAGTTCAGTTCTGGAGTCCTCACCTAAGGAAAGACAAGGACAGGCTGGAGATGGCGACCACGATGATTCATGGCCAACAGGGCAGTCTTATGAAGACTGTCTCAAGGCACTGAACATGTACTCACTGGAGACCAGGTGAAAAAGGGGAGATAAGATACGAGACAGTCCAAGTTTTTATTAAGTTGTCGAATTACAATACCTTTAAACTAAAGCTTCTTTTACAAAGGTTCCATGTCAAGCAGACAATTACACTGTGAAAGACAAAAAGAAATAGACTCTGGACAAAATACCATAATGTAGGATAAACAAAACAATAGATTACAAGGAGCACTGAGTTATGTCAAGGGTACATGAAATCAATGTAAGTGCAGGGGAAGGGGTACAGGTTACTAACAGCCAGAGGGGCATTGTCAAAAAAGAGCAGAGGGAGTGTTATTGGGGAGGGGAGACGGGGGTAGGAGGGGCAGGAGACATGCTAGTGGGTGCAGGAAAGTACAGTTAAGCAAGAACTTACCGTAACAGCCGATCTTTGAGAGAGGCTCTTGCAGTAGGTATTCACATATAGGACTAAGCTGCCAGGCGTCAGGACCCCATGGAAAAATTTCTAGCTAGCAGTCTCTGGCAGGGGACTGCCCCCATGTCAGGTGACCAGCATATTACGATGTCGGGTATAAATGGGCAGTCCCCCACGCCCACCTTCCAGTTCTTTCCCGCCAAAGGAGGCAAGATGAGAGAGAAGAGGATATCTTCTCCCATGGAAATGAAGTCAAGAAAACTTAGGGGGACGGAGGGCGGGAAGACAATACCTACTGCATGAGCCTCTCTTGAGATCTACTTAGCAAGGCATTTGACAGTCCCACACAAAAGATTAATATACAAGTTAGCCAGCCTGGGAGTGGGTCCCAAGATGACAGCATAGGTAAAAAATTGGCTAAAGAACAGGACACAGAGGGTAATAGTAAACAGAGTCCACTCTGAAGAAAGGGGGTTACTAGTGGGGTACTGCAGGGTTCAGTTCTAGGACTGGTCCTCTTCAATGTCTTTATAAGGGACATTGCAGAGGGACTGGAAGGAAAAATATGCCTCTTTGCAGACGACACAAAGATCTGCAACAGGGTTGATACACAAGGTGGGGTGGACAGGATGAGAAGGGACTTGGCAAGGTTGGAGGAATGGTCAAATGTATGGCAGCTTAGATTCAGTGTTAAGGGTAGTGTCAGCTGCATCTCCGTAGATGATGAGACCATAGTCAATAATGAAGAGTAAGGAGCTGGTGATCGCAAGATGGACAGCACTGGGGGGAGACAGTGTCTATGCCTGAAAAGGAGCCCTAGCCTAGTGTTAACCGCCTTGGCTACATTGTCCATGGTGGCAGAGAAAGACATGGCTTTATCCAGTGTTACTCCTAGGTACTTGAATTGCTGGACCAGTTCCAGTAGTACATTGTTTTTGTTGATGATGTTGAACTGGTGGTGTCTGTGCCTGTTGTGTGTGATGGCGAAAAGCATGTTTATTTTTTTTGTAGTTTAGCAGAATTTTGTGTTCAATAAACCACTGCTTAATTGGAGAGAAATCGTTCTGTAATTGTTGTTGTTGTAGGGGAAGGGGGTCGGGGAGACTAGAGAAAATGACAGCGTCGTCCACATACAGAAGTAGGTTAGTGGAGCAGGCATGGGGGGGAGAGTTAAGAATTAGACTAAAGAGTAGGGGCCAAGTATTGAGCCTTGTTGGACACCTGACTGGATGAGGCACCTGTCAGAGAGTGACTCACCAGTTTTTACTTTCTGAGTCCAGTCAGTTAAATAGCTTTGGAACCACCCGGTAACATCATCAGAGAGACCTAGAAGAGATTCCTGAAGGGAATAAACAAGGTGAATTGTGAGGAACTATTTAACAGGACTACAGAGTCAAAAACATGAGGTCACAAGTGGAAACTGGCGGGGGGGGGGGTGTTAAGAACTTACATGAAGAAGTAGTATTTTACGCAAAAGTTGATGGAGCCATTGAACAGTTTGCCAGTGGAGGTGTTGGGTGTCAAGACTGTAGATGGTTTCAGGCATGGCTGGGACAGAGTGAAGGGTTTGGTGAGTGCTCAGGTCAGCAGCTGTAGGGAGGGTAGCAGGAGTTGGACTAGGAAGAATAAATCCCCGTATGGAAAACAGTTCCTGGAGCAGCTAGGGAACTCTGGGCAGGCTAGATGGACCTTTGGCCTTTTTTGCTGTCACTGTCTGTGCAGTATCAGGTTTGTCCTAATTGTTCACTGGCATCCTGAAACGATTTCTTCAGTGCCACAACTGGGACGAGTGGCAGGCTAATATTTTATACTGAAGTAACTACTGCCCTTTGTTCTGTGTACATCTAAAGGTAAAATAAAGGCCCTTCTGCAATCTGACTGGTTGTTCTAAACTCTGAGTTAGAAAGATTTATGACAAGCAGGATAATAAAATTCCATGAAAATAAAACTAGAATGGAAGCTGCTTTGCCCTCTGTTACCTCCCATCCAAATGTCAATGATCATAAAAAACAAAATGTCCCTTTTACCTACAGTAAATGATAGGAAAAACTATTATTGTTTTAAAGCCTTGTCATTCTAACCTCTGGATGGCCTTACAGGTGCAATACTTCATGAAATGATATGGTTTTGAGATCTGGCATGAAGCATGTGTTTCTTTTCTTTTGTTTTCTGTGACATGTGGCTAAAGATAAGGATTCAGCAATGCACACACTCTGCCAGGAAAACATAAACACACACAAAAAAGATATTTGTCAGAAGGCCACATTCCTCTTTTAGTGATAGCCCAGCTACAATATTCACTTGTTTTTTGCTTTTGCTAGTATAATTCTTTCAGTGATACAGTTGCTGTAGATGACAGTATACTAACCCTGCTTTATGGGCTCAAATAAAGTTTAGGGTTTGGGTTCAATAACTCCTGGGGGGATTCATTACTCAGCAATGTTACTGATGATAATAAGCTGGAAGATGCCTCACTCCAGGGAATGATTAAGTGGGCTAGGTAACAAACTAGCACTACCACTTGACAAACCCACTATGGTCCCCACTGGTACCAGTTGACAACACCCTTAGTCCAAGGGTGCTTTCAGGGAGTCCTGGATTCATTTTGACAGGCCCAATTGTAGCACTGCACATGGTTGGCTAGAGTTGGCGTGCCATGGAACCATAAGCAAATATAAACCTGTAAATCCCAGCAGTTGGTCTAGTCCACATAATATTAGCCGCAAGCTGTGGCCCTATATAATAAATGATGGGTTGAAGACCCATGGCCACAGACTGGTTACGATCAGGCTAGTAAGCCACAGTCTCTGGCTACAGTCCTTGCTGGATGTATCTGTTCTTTCCCAAAGTTCTCTGTTTTTCCTCCAGTGCCTCTCTCAGCTCTGCTCTGCCAACTGCTCTCTCTGGTATCTCATGCAGATTTAGCTGGGCTCTCACTCCATCTGTCTCTCTTGGTGTCTTGAGGAACCCAGGCCTACATAGCTCACCTCTACAAACCTCAATGCAGTTCCATTTGCAGGCTGTCCCCAGGCAGTGGTGATGATCAGCATGGTGGCTTTAGGTCCCTGCTGGCTATGTCACAGTTGCAGACCTCTCAGATCTACTCAGCAGAAAGCTCCCACAGCTATAGACTGAAACTCAGCCGCAGACTTCTCTCTCTCTCCTTCTCTGTGCTGCAATCAGCATACTCCTTCTCTCTGCTGTAGAAGCACACTTCTCCTTTAAAAGTGTCTGGGTATTGCGGCTCACCTCAGCATACAATAGATCCGCTCCCCAGATCATAAGTCCAACAGATTGCCTCCTAATTGGCTCATCCTCATTTGTTTCTTGGGAAGGACTGCCTGGCTGTTCCTCAGTGGTTGAGTGGGTGGTTACCTCCCAAGAGTAATAATAAGGTTCCAAAGTGCCCTGAAGCCCTTTGTGGCTCTGGATGAGGCTTTGGAGCCTGATTGGCTAGGTTCAGTCCTGCAATCCTGGTGGTCATACTGAAAAAGATCACAGGTTGGCAAGATGGCTGCCATTTTGTAGTACATAGGGGCACAAGTCTCAAAGTTTTCATTTCAGAGGGATCCTGCTCTTAAAATATTTTGTTGTGCCCCCAGTCTGTGTGTGTGCAGTTGGTGATGGTGTCAGGTTTGGTCAGGGCAGCTGTCGGGGGATTTTTCCGGCCTCTGAAAGTGCCAATTGGCAGTAGTGCAATAAGACTGGAGCCAGGGTTTGCAATGGCGCAGGAGACACCAAATATTTCCCACTAACAGTTTCCCAAGCTATATATTGCACTACGCAGTGCAGGACAGTGCAAGTAAAGAGTCGCCATTCCCTCGTTTCTAAATAGAATAACACCAAAGTGCTTGTACTTAGAAGTAAGCAGGCTGAGACTAAATGAATTACAGGCAATAGGTTATTTTATTCAGCTAGATAACTGTACCTTACGGCAATGCCTTCAGAAACTGTACCCAGTGAAACATTGTTTGCTTAATAAAATACCTGTTGCTTGCAACTGTGTTGGTCTCAGCTTGTTTACTTTTGAGTGCAAGCATTCTGGTGTTGTTCAGAGCCAAAGATATCCTCCTGCTTCTGCTCTTGTGGGCCCCCACCACACAGTCCAACTCCTCATTGGCTGGAGAAAGCAAGAAGATTGGCAGCGGTGGCAGTCTGGACAGTGGCTAGGCTCAGCAAAGAGAAAGGTAAGCCCCCACACTTTGGGGCAGTAGGGTACATAGAGGTATGTTTGATACGCAGGCATCTAGGTGAATTGCAGACATGGATGATCGTTGTGTTTCTAGTCCTATTCCAACTAAATCACCTGCCTTATATGTGTAACCTCCCCCCGCAAATGGAGGTTCCCAAAAGTCTTCCAGGAGCTTGCCTGAATGCTCCAAGTCTGGGAGGTGTTCAGCGTCTGAGCTGTTTAAATGTGGTTCCAAGTGAGTGCTATTTGAGCCTCCACGTACTGTCTTTTTAAGAGCTATCTGTTTGCGGACTTAATTAGTTTGTATGGGGGGGACTGTGTGTTCTAATGCCCGAATCCCACCCGGGCTGCTGTCAATTTGCTCCGTTTCTGCCATTGCTACATGTGCAGAGGGAGCCTTGTTGAAAGATATAACTGTTTGCCAGAAATCATTTAGAGTGATTGAGAAAATGTAGTTTGTCTAACCTGTCTTCATTTCAGCACAAACTGTTTCAGTATAGCTCTTTCATTTTGGTTCTGAATAGCTGACTTGGACCAATCAGGATGACAGGGAGCCCTAAAATGGAGCCTGTGGACGAATCAGAACTTGAACTCTTAATTTGAGCCAGCCACAAGGAGATTGTATGGGCAGTGACTCTGGGAATTGTAGTTTTGACCTTGGCGCCTTTTTCTACCAACAGAGGGAGTCTTATTGTGAGTGACAGCTGAATCAGCCAACAGAATGGTGTGGAGCTAAAGGAAATGCCCTGCTCTGTGACTGGAAAGAATATATCAGTTGCAACTGTGAAGAGAGAAGGAGCTCTGTGCTTCTGTGGTGTATATTTTCGCGTGGGAAGCATGTGTGAGGCCCTGCGTTTTGGTCAGCAGCCTTTGTGAGTGCCAGTTTGGACTGAATCCGATTTGTGAGGGGAAAGAAGCACTAGAAGTGTGGAAACCAGGCTCACCCTGTAGAAGACTGTAGAAATAGCTGAATCGCGCTCGGTCTGTCAGGAACTGAAGCTGCTGTGTGTGCTCACGGGTATTTTGCAGTAACTGCAATCGGGATCGAGGAGCAGTCTGCCTGGTATAGTACTTTCCTTTTACATATGAATGTGTGTAGTGCTTGTGTGGAATCGCTATTTCCAATCCCCAGTGCTGTGTGCTGTGTGTTGAAGCTGGAAGCAAACCCCAGCTTGTCTCGGACTAAATCCGTTTGCTATCAACTGCAGTGGGGTCCAGTCACAAGGTCTCTGTCTCCATGCCTTGTTGTTCTGGCAATCCAGAAGAACATCCACCATCCAGTTTTCAGCTTGGGTATTGTGAGTACAAGTCAGGGTATTCCCCTGCAGCCTGTTTTCAATCACAAGTGTGTCATCTAATTCTTGTTGTTTCACTGCTTAATGGACTGAGCCATCCGGCTCCAGATTACAATTGGGTGTTCTGCATATATTTTCTTCTACAGGGCCCCATCCATCTGCACCTGCCGGCCAACCTTGGGCAATGGAGCTGGCTGGCCCCCCACCCCAACCTGGGTCCAGAGTGTGACTTTTCAGCCCCTATATGTGTGCACAGTACCGGGATTTAATGCCACCAATTAACCTGATTTCCCCTCCCGTGTTACTGCCCCTAAATAAATCAGATTTGTTGTTATACTATATACTGTCTGTGGTGTTGGTACTTATGGAAACAGTATTGTATTTTGCTGTGTGTTGTTTAACCTTATTTTACAGGGGTCCTCAGGGCGTGCTGCAGAATCAGTCTCGAGGATAGTGGTGCTGGTGACAGTGTGTATCGTGAAGAGTATGGGGCTGTAACTCCTGGTACTGTCACGAGCCACTAGAGGAATAAAAGGGGGTCTCGGTGTCCCAAAGGGCTTTGACTAAGTTAGTCTAACCACTACAAACCCTAACCTCTGGGTGGAGGCACCCGCCATAGGACCTAGGCCCCTCAACCTGTCCATAGTCAAACAGGCAGGGGTTGTAGCCCTTGGGATAGCGCCACCTAGGGGTTACATATGTTTTCTGTATCTTTCCTGTCTCTCTTTGAGATGGACATTATCTCCCCCCCACCACCACCAAAACACCACACCACACCCACAACTTGGGCATTCTGTTACCAGAATCTTAATCTTCATTAAACAAGTGCTGCACAGTTTTTCCTTTTGTTTTCATTTTCAACATCAAGGCATTTACAAAGAAAAACAACAATAATAACGTTTACAACCTGGCAATAAATGTTGTGTTCACTGCACTAAGAAATCCAAAACAAAACGCTGAGTGAAGGTTTTCATTTTGTAAATAAGATTAAATAACTGTTTTCAATAAAAAAAAAAAAAGAACTAAGAAATATATAAATGATCTATTTACTGAAATAATTTCACCAGGTAAAATATACAGAGATACAGCACAAATCTCATTTACAGATGTGACCTGGGGAAGGGGGATTGAAAATACAGGCTGCAATATAACAGCAATCAAGTGATGGGGAGTGTAATATGATAAAAGCAACACAGAAATGTATACAATAAGTTAACTGCTACATAGAAGCTATACAATATGCACAAAAGAGTTTATATGTACAGTAATAGTAGGTACTAAACTGGCATTAGGGTGTGGGGCATCCAAATGTACAAGCAAAATTAGGCTAATCACAAGCACAGCGAGGAGCTATCACAGCAGGATCCAAGCAGAATTCAAAGGGACTGTTTAGTGGAGGGGCCACTGATAAGTAAATGTTGGCAAACACTTACATTGCCATTGGGATTTAAAAAACAAGGATCTACCGTCCCACCCGTGCAGCAGCAATGTTACCCTTTGTGGTGCTGACAGCCTTGCCTTGGGAACAAGCCAAGGCCGTCTGAGGGCCATAGGAGGAGGACTGAATGTCCCATCGGATGCACTCCTCCTCTGGGGAGGGAGGGCAGTGCACCTCACTGCTTTACTGTCACCTCAGTGACCACAGGTGGCAGTGCAGGGGGAATGCACATGTGTAGTACGAACATACGAAACTGTCAAGCAGATAAAGGCCTAGTGGGCTATCAAGTCTGCTTGAATGTGCAGCTAGCATCCCTTATTCTGCAGCTGCCCCTCCCACCCTTCCCTTTGCCCTCCCCCTTGCCCTGTCCCAGACCCTTCTGAAGCAGTCCACTGTTCTACTGGATACCACTTCTGCCAGTAACATATTCCACCCAGCTAACCACCCTCTCCATAAAAAAGTGTCTCCTCGTCTCCCTCCTGAACATTCCTCCTCCAGTCTCATATCATGGCCCCAGGTGTCCCTCCACTCCCTTACTTTGAACAGCGCCTCTGTACCTGTCTTGTTTATTCCTTTCCTAGTGTGGGGAGTGGAGTGCATGTGCATCTATACATCTGGCTTCTTGGTACCATATAAAGCCATGGTGTTCTTGGTGGGAGGGCTCAAAGGGGAACAATGGCGCTGGCCAGGCAGATGAAACCCTGCCTGCTCCTCATGTCCACCTTCAGGCTTCCACTGCCAACATCTGGGGGCACATCTGGGATTTACCTTCCCCGTGAGCAGCTGGATGAAGTTGGGTGGTACCACTAAGGAGCTGATGGCGGGTCCTACCTTGGGGGCATACAGCATTGCGTGACATGGGTGGCCTGTGTAGCCCCAGGAAAAGTGGTAAATGGAACCTCGAGGGACAGGAGGTAGAGCTGGCAGAGGTGGAAAAAGATCCTAATCAGAGGGTCTGGGGGAGAAATCAGAGTTAAAAAAAAAAAGGCCTTTTAGTGTATGTGGTTATGGAGCTGGTAACACTTCAATTTACTTAGACAAAATTGATGTCTAATCACTTTAAGATTTGCAGTTGCACAGCAGTTGGATTTCCGTCTGCGACGCCAGCGACCTGGGTTCGGGAACGGTTTCGGAGTTGCTGGGAGAGCCAACTGGGAAGAAGGAAATGAGTGCCCGACGACATCCGCCTTCTCGTGGGGACACGGGAGCCCGGTGCCTGCTGACCAAAGGAGGCTGGAAGTACAGCAGGACATTGGCTCAACACACTAGGGGAGTGATGGACATTGGCATATGCCTTGACATCAGTGGGACGTCGCTCCTCAGGGGAGCAAATGGAAAAATGGCGCCTGGCCAATCGGGTGACGGCCTTCCCGAACCCTCACCACCGGGCTCCCGGACTTACCATATGCCATCCCAGCAGCACCACAAGATCGTTGGTTGGCCGCCAGGGCCCTTCTCCTATGAAGGTAAGAGACCCGCCCGGTGAAGGGATACACCGGAGTTACTTGGGGCTGGCTGCAATGTGGAACAGCAGGGGTCATAAGTAGCCGCAGTGGGGCAGTTCATGTGGGGGCCTGAAGGAAAGCTCGGACAGGCGTGGGGAAAGAGTAAAAAAAAAAAAAGTGCAGTTCTTAATCTGTGCCACTGCAGCATCTACAGTATGTGATATTAATAAATAGTTACCACGTGCACTATTCATGCACTAATGCCAGTTTTCAGAAACATGAAGTAAAAAAGTACAGAAATACATCAGTGAGGAGCTGAAAGAGCTCTTGGGTTGTTTAGAGCTGCTCTGTACTGTTTCACATCATGCATTCCTGTTATGTATTGCAAATATCTGACATAATAGTAGAAACACAAAATCTGATACAAAAAAAAAAAAGTTAAGCTGTAAAACATCAAAAATAATGCTGAAGAATTTTAGAATAGATTGCACAAATTTTTTTTTTTATAAATGGCTCAAACTGCCATGTGTGTTTATGGTAATAAAATGGGTAAGTACACTGCAATTATTAACTACACAGTCAAGACCACAGACATAAATGCACATGTTGATTACTGTTAAATAATTAATGGGTCTCCCCTTTTTCCCCATAGGGAAACCATGCCATAATTTGCTGTTATAAAGGAGCATTTATAATGGCAAACACGAGCAGTTTTCCTCGCTCTGTGCATGCGCCCACCACAGTTAGTCCCTTCCAGCTGCTCGCGTTTCCTTCTCGCCCGCAACTCAACTTCCAGAGGAACTCGGTGGTAATTTTTTTTTTTTTAAATGTAATTTTCCACATATACGGGGCTAAGAAAACATTTTAAAACAATTAAAAATCTAGGACAATGA
The DNA here is from genome assembly GCA_016271365.2 of Neoceratodus forsteri. NCBI lineage: Eukaryota > Metazoa > Chordata > Ceratodontiformes > Ceratodontidae > Neoceratodus > Neoceratodus forsteri. The sequence goes on along the minus strand of CM057454.1, from coordinate 685,946,998 downwards.
AAATGTGGGAAACTGCCAAAAACTGAACCAAAGCGTGACCACAACTGGAATGTCTTGTATTTTATATAATTCCTGTGACGAAAAAGGGGAGACCCAGCAATGTGTGTAAACTCAAAGTTCACACACCCCCTCGGTGTTAGATGCTTTTCACAAACCCTCAAAGCTTCGCTCTCGGGTTTATGTAACATCTAACACCTTGAGTGCGTATAAACTTCTCATTACACAAATCACCCCATACTTTATTCTAGTTACAAAATAAAAGTGGGAGAAACTGAAAGCGCCATAGTGGATATAACAAACCAATGCATTAGGATAGTGGCCAAAGGGAAAAGAAGAAGAAAACCACTATGGTTCTCCAAAGAGGTGGGGCACAAAGTCAGGGCTAAGAGGCTGAGTTTCACGAAATATAAGGGGAGCCAAAGAGAGGAGGACAGGGAGGTGTACCTTGAATGTCTAAGGGAAGCAGGGAAGGTTGTTAGGAGGGCGAAGGCGCAGACAGAAGAGGGCTTAGCACGGTCTGTAAACAAAAGGGTATAAGGCGTTTATAGGTACATCAGTGAAAGAAAAAAACCGGGAATTGTAAGGCTCAAAGGGAGAAGGAAGAGTGTAAGGATGGAGATTTGGACAAGGCGAAATACTGAACAAATACTTCTGCTTAGTATTCACTAAGGAGGGGAGGGTCAAGGACCACAGCTGAGTTGCAGAGGCAGTGGGGGTGGGGGTAGAAGTGGACACCAGTCCATTCACAGTGTGAGAGTTCTGGAAGAACTCACAAAGCTGAAGATGGATAAAGCCATGGGACCAGATGGCATCCACCCCGAGGATATTAAAGGAGCTGCGAAGGGAACTAGCAGCGCCTCTGGCAGCCCTGTTCACAGAGTCACTCAACAAGGGTATTGTTCCAGAGGACTGGAGGATGGCATACGTAGTCTCACTGCACAAAAGCGGCAGTAGAGAGGAAGCGGGAAACTACAGGCCAGTCAGTCTCACCTCAATGGTGGGTAAGATCATGGAGACACTGCTGAAAGAAAGGATAGTGGCACATATGGAATCCAGCGGTGCTCAGGATCTGAGGCAACATGGATTTACAACGGGAAGATCATGTCAAACAAATCTAATAGATTTTTTTGATTGGGTGTCTAGGGAAATAAATCAGGGAGGGGCAGTAGATGTCGCCTACCTAGATTTCAGCAAAGCCTTCGACACCATCCCACACAGAAGGCTGATTAACAAGATGGGTAGTCTGGGCATGGGCGACAAAGTGGAAGACTGGGTTAGGAACTGGTTAACAGACAGGAGGCAGAGGGTGGTGGTAAATGGGGTACAATCTGGGGAGAGGGGGGTAACCAGTGGGGTACCACAGGGATCAGTACTAGGACTAGTCCTGTTCAATGTCTTCATCAGTGACATTGCAGGGTGCCTGGAAGGAAAGGTCTGCCTGTTTGCAAATGACACCAAGATCTGCAACAGGGTAGATACTCCAGAAGGGGTGCAGAAAATGAAGAGGGACCTGGAGAAGCTTGAAAGATGGTTGGAGATGTGGCAACTGAGGTTCAATGCAAAGAACTGCAAAATAATGCACTTGGGTAGAGGGAACCTTGGGGAGAGCAACAGGTTGGGGTGGGGGGAGGAGCTGACTGTCACCAAAGAGGAAAGGGACCTGGGGATTATCATCTCTGATGACCTTAAGGTATCAAAGCAGTGCACAAAGCCGGCAAGGAGGGCCAGCGGCATGCTGGGGAGCATAGGCAGGGGTATCACTAGCAGGAGGCGGGAGATGGTGATGCCATTGTATAAAACATTGGTGAGGCCTCACCTGTAGAACTGCATGCAGTTCTGGAGGCCACACCTGCGCAAGGTCATAGATAAGGTGGAGACTATCCAGTGAAGGGCAGCAAAGATGGTGCAGGGCTTGCACCACAAAACATATGAGGCGAGACTAAGGGACCTCAATATGTACTCACTGGAGGAGAGGAGATAGCGGGGGGACATGACTGAAACTTTCAAGTACTTCAAGGGCAAAAACAAAGTGCAGGTGGGGGACCTTTTCCAACATAGAAAAAGTACTAGAACAAGGGGGCACAATATGAAATTGGAAGGGGGTAGATTAAGAGGTAATGTAAAGAAGTTTTTCTACACAGAAAGGGTAGTCGACACTTGGAATAGTCTGCCACAGAAGGTAGTGCGGGCAAGCACAGTGGAGGGGTTTAAGCATGCCTGGGACAGGCACAAAGGAAGCTTGAGAGGGGAGGGAGTGATGAAAAGCCATTGATCACATAGGGTCAGTGGCCACATACAATGTATAGGGCTGATGGGCAGACTGGATGGGTCTAGCAGTCCTCATCTGCTTACAATTTCTATGTTTCTATGTCACCTTTAACAATACAACAGTTATTTCTGGTACTACTGTTGTAGTAGGTGTTGGTTACAGTATAACTGACAAAAAACATTTTAATTCAGTTTTATGAAGACATGTCCCTCCCACCACTGACGTTGTCACTTCTGGTTGACCACCCTACCCTTATCCTTCTTAGGCTGGCCTACCATCTAGTGAACTCCAATGCAGAGTCTTGCCAACCTTCACTTATATATTCTTCTTTTCTGGTAATACTGATTATTAGATGTAGATAACTTCAATTCTATTTTGTTGCCTGTGTAAATGTTGCAGTGTTTTCTGTATACCTTGTATTATTGTAATGTTTGTTCAACACTGATTTGGAACCTTTGAAAACAAGTCCTTGACTCAAAGGTATTAATCCCAAACTAAAATAAATATATAAATAAATAAATGAAGACATGCCATGTGACTAACTGTTTAAAAATGGGAAAAGTCTGCAGACTGGTCTCTCAGAAAGGGCGTCTGGCTGCGATACTGTTGCCTATGTCACTACATGCTCATCTGAACACCGACTAGCACAAGATCTGTATAGAACCTTATTTAGTGCAATTTTAAAAGTATCCCCACTCCCTGCTTCTGCAGCCTCCTATATTAGTCTATTCCACAGGCTCATCATCCTTTGACGTACAGTGCTAGCCAGGGATACGTCTCAGTATATGGTTAGATATCTAGGGGATATGCAATGGTCTGACTCAAAGTATGCAATTTATCTTCAAGTATAAGGCGGCAGGACCATAACTCACGAGTGGCAGAGTGACTGGTGAGTCATAAAAGGTATGCCCCCTTCCAAGTGATAATAAAAACTGCATAGTTATATCAACGCCACTGCTTATTCGATTTATACAGCATCAGTTTACTAGTTTAACTTTTAAATCTGCTGTTTACTTGAAGATTTATACTGTAACTGTTTCTCTTTGACTTCAACTGTTGGCTTCAGTGCTGCACTAGGCAACTGTAATATCATCAAAGCTGCTCTCCGATTGGTTCAGTACTTTACTGCAATGCTAGTCTTCAAGATATCCATTTATGTATTTGTCTACCGGGTAGGTGCACCGATCCTATGGACCGTTTTCAGGCGCAACCCAGGCCTTGAAGATTGCACAAGGGTAAAAATACAGTTCAGAAAACAAGTACACAGATAACAGGATACAGTCAAGGAGAAAATACAAGTACATTAATAAGATAATACAGAATGGTAAAAAAAAAACAAAAAAAAAAACAATGGAGTTATAATCCACTGTAAGAACTGCAACATATTTTAGATTTTTTGCTATTACTGTTGTAATCAGCCAAGACATCACTTTTATCTTGTCATTTTTAACCTGACTTCTGTTGGATAAATCTAGTTATAAAATGGCAGGAAAAAATACAGTAATTTCACTGGCAGAGAGATGTCAGCTGACCATATATTAAATCTCTATAAATGCACGGTCAGCTGCCAACTCTCATATTCCTGCCCCAAAAAACCTACCTACCGAAGAATATCAGTAAGCCTCCAAACAAACAGAAAGTAGCCACCATATTGAAAATATTACTCTTTACTACCAGCATATCTTAAAACTTATTTTACACATACTGTTCACAATATAAAAACAAAGAGAATACACTGCTATACTTTGCACATATGCTCAGAGATTTCCACATCATTTTTATCAAATATAACACTTCTCCATAGCTGGGAAAAACCTCTTTGGCCTCTGCCTAAAACAGAATAGTTTTCACTCCACCCCCAACTAACCCACACACACCCCAAAGCATCTGGCAGCATAGCACAAAGTCAGTTTACAAAAGTAACTGTTTTTTTTTTTTTTTTTTTTTTAAGTCTAAAGGATAAAACCTTATTCATTTCAATGTCACTCACTAACGTTGCCAACCCACCATCATTTTTCCATAATGGGTGGATCCGCATCGAGCACTGTGCAGAGCTAGGAAAGCAGGCAGTTCGGTGTGGCAAATCAGAACCATCCTTGGTTACTGAGCCACCAACTCCCGAGCATGACAATCTTTTTATCAAACAACCAACTCCCAAGCCTGACCATGCTGCTCGACACCAGTCCCCCAAGTTTTCAGCAGAAATGGACCACTTACAAAAAGATAGAGCCACCATTGAGATTAATGGGGATGTATCTCTTGCTACTACTGTAGTTAAGATGTAAAGACGTTTTGGCTTTGGATAGATGGCAAACTGCCAGCTGTCAGTTTTTTTCTAGTAATGGTAACATCATTTCAAACTGAAATTTTTCTTACAATAATGTACTTGCTTAATGGTTTTAAAACATTACACACTATGATCATTATGATCAGGGTATGTGGGGTAGTAATGGAGAAACTGAATAGCTGTGAGTGCAACTCATGGTAGCTGCAAGGCAAGAAACTGTGCTTTGGGGTGATTTATAGACGTTCAGGCCAAGGTGGGGGGGGAGAGAGACAGAGCTTAGGGAAGAACTTGAAAGGGGGACGAAAAAAGGAGAAGTAGTGGTGGTGGATGATCTGAACCTGCCAAATACTGACTGGTATATTTCGGTGGCCAGGAGCACCAAAGGTCAGGCCTTTCTGGATGCCATCCAGGACTGTCTACTGGTACAAACCCACCAGGTAGACTGCAATTCTCGATGTGGTGTTCACCAACGCAGAGATGATTGAAACTGTAAGAACAGAGGAGCCACTGGGAAACAGCGACCATAACTCCATTTGGTTTAAATTGGCCCTTGGGCTGGAAAATCCCAACTGAGAGCTAAAATCCTGGATTTCAGAAGAGTGGACTTCAATAGGCTGAGGGATCTGGTCCGGTAAAAGTTAGTCAGGGTGGACAACATGGTGGATGGCAGAGAGAGAGAGAGAGGGGGCAATTCTTGAGGCATTTAAGTTGTGTATGAGAACGGTAACCAAAAATAACAGGTTCAAGAGGCCATCATGGTTCTCGGCAAGAATCTGGTAAGTGTTAAGGGCAAAGAAAAAGGCCTTCTACAAGTATAAAGGAAAGATGGGGGAGGAAGAATGGAGAGAATGCATACTTAAGTATAGGGAGGCAAAGAGGGTGGTAAGAGAGACAAAAGCAGACAGAGCTGTGTATTGCGGAGGGTCAAGAGCAGAGAAAAACAGTTTTCTGATATTCAAGGGGAAAGCAAGAAAGGAGGGGAATCATAAGGTTAGCGGGGGTTAGGGTGACAGAGGAGGGAGGTAAAAGGCCACCATTCTTAATGATTACTTTAGCTCAGTTTTCACTAAAGAAAACAGAGGGCCCTTGCCAGAAAGTGTCATCTAAGTGGCCACTAAGGGGGTCCCAGAGATGAGGCAGTCAATATTTACAAGCGAAAGGATCCAGAAAGGGTTGGCAGCACTAAAAATAAATAAGGTCTTAGGGCCAGATGGGTTTCATCTAAGATTACTTAGGGAGCTGGCAGTAGAACTGGCTGAACCCCTGGCAGGTCTATTCAACAGCTCTCTAAAGACAGGGTTCATTCCGAAGGACTGGAGGGTGGTGGATGTAGTTCCACTTCATAAGGAGGAGGGGGACAAGGAACGTGTGGGGGGAACTACAGACCTGTCAGTCTTACCTCTACTACAGGGAAGCTGATGGAGTTACTGGAAAAAAGAGGACCTTGTGGACCACTTCGAGAACACCAGGCTCCAGGGCAGTAAACAACATGGATTCAAGGCAGGGAGGTCTTGTCAGACTAACCTGATAGTTTTCTTTCACTGGGTGACAAGAGGGAATTGGATAGGGGACACAGGGTGGATTTGCTCTACTTTGACTTCAGCAAGACTTTCGACTCAATGCCCACAGATGCTTGTTGAAGATGGCGAATATGGATGCAGCTAAGGTAGCAGTAAACAGGGGTAGGTAACTAGCTAAAGGGAGGCAGCAGAGGCTTGTAGTCAACTGGTCAAGTCAGCAGAGGGAGGTCATAAGTGGGGTGTACCACAGGGATTTGTTCTGGGACCTGTTCTCTACAATACGTTTATTAGTGACATTGGTGAGGGTATCCGGGGCCGGCTGCATCTCTTTGCAGATGACACTAAGCTCTGTGGGTGGGTGGATAGTAACAAGGGAATCAGGGACATGCAGAGTGGAGTACGAAAGCTAGAAGTGTGGTCTAAGGTTTGGCAGTTGAAATTCAAGGCCACAAAGTGCAAGGTAATGCACCTAGGAACAAGAACCCCAGGACAGAGTACAGGACGGCTGGGGTGAGACTCAGCACTACAGCTGAGGAACAGGATCTTCATTTGTCATCAGTGACTCCCCTTAAACAATTCAGTCAGTGCAACAAGGCATACAGCAAAGCAAGTAGGATGCTGGAATGTATTGGGAGGGATATTTCTAGCAGAAGGGAAGAGGTAATACTTCCTCTATATAGATTCTTAGTGAGGCCACATCTGGAGCACTATGCCCACTTCTGGAGCCCCCACCTCAGGAAGGATAGAGATAGGCAGGAGATGGTGCCGCGCAAGGTAACAAAAATGATTCAAGACCAACAGGGCAGGTCCTAAGAGGAGCACCTTAAGACACTGAACATGTACTCGCTGGAGACCAAAAAGGAGAAGGGAGATATGATAGAGACTTTCAGGTTCCTAAAAGGTATGAATAAGGTGAACTGTGAGGACATATTTAGCTTGAATCTAGTTCATGGTCACGTGGACACAAGTGGAAACAGACTAGAAGGAGGCTCAGAAGGGACATGAGGAAGTATTTATTTGACAGAAAAGGTAGTGGAGCCATGGAACAGTCTGCCTGCCAAAGTGGTAGGAGCTAAAACTATTTGTCAGGTTCAAAACACAGTTGGGATAGAATGACTGGTACAGTGGTTGCTCAGGGCAGTAGAAGCTGGGAGGGGAATGGGGTGACAGATGGGGAATGCTAAGACCCTGGAGGGACACTAGGTCCCAGGGCTAAATAGGGAACTTGGGCAGACAGGATGGACTGCTGGTCTTTTTCTGCTATCATTGAGATGATTCTATGATACAAAAGTTCTGTTTTTCCCTTAAACTGGCCTTCAATTTCTGCTGATCATGCTGATATAGGAATCAAAGCATTTAAAACAAAATTAAGTATTACAAAACGCACTATTTTTTTTTCTTTAAACGACAAATATGACATCATGCACAAACACTGTGATTGGCAGAGAAGCATGCTAACACAACTGTGAAGCAATTAACGCACTTTCTAAAACATGGTTAAGCTCAGCGCCACGTCAAGACAACCCCAGCAGCTGAGACCTAACTCTTCCTTTCTTAGATCATTCTGCATGAATGTAAAAACACAGCTATAGTACCTTGTTCCAAGTATTAACTTGTCAAATAGGGTCTCATATGCTTCTCCTTAGAGTTAACACTGCCATGTTTTACTATTTCAGCTGAAGTCTAAAACCCTACAGCATTTTGGCTAATTGTTACCCGAACCTTTAAGCTAATTGCCAATATTCATCACCAAACCTAATAACACATAACTGAATATTAATCCACAGTCTGTAGAATTCCAGTAGCAATTCAGCTACTTGAGCAATATTCTTTGTACCCATTTACAGAAATGCTTAGCAAAACGTTTTTGGGTTAGTAACAGCTTATATGCCGTCGCTGATGTTTGTTGCTTTTTAAAGGTGACCAGGAAACAAAGAAACGGGCCTAGTCAGTAAAATTATCCATGTAAGGAGCTGGAAAATCCCCCAACATCTTTTTACCCTCAGGGCCTTATGGGTTTCAGTATATTGGTTAGGCCTACTACACTGCTCTGTTTCTCAGTTATTCTCTAAGAAGCCACATGGTAGTGTTGACACCTGTGAGGAGCCTATAAGGCCTATTGAGACCTCTATGATTTCTGTGCAATTCCAACATCTCTTGAACCCATAAAACATGTTTTTTTCTTGGATATGACTATATAAAATGTGATGGGTGGTGAACTTTGCAATCCCTATAATTCTGTGGCAATGAGGTTTGGAAATCCTGTGATTCTTGTGAAATGACACTGAGCAGGGTTGGGAACTGCTAGGGCTACCAGTGCTATCCCCAAAGAGGTACGCGGAACACCACTGCAAAACCACAATGAAATTGCCTGTAAACAAATTTTAAAGGAGCTCACCTCAACTGGTGCAATCTTCACTTTTTTATTCAAGCAGCAAGTAGTGTTGAACAAATAAATACACGAAGACAAAAGTGCAAGTGCATCCTAAACTTTGGGGCTCAAAAAACAAAACAGATTTACTGCCGACACCCACTGGTATTCACCAAGCTGACAAGGCGGCCTGCAGACAGCATGTGTAGCGGATGGGTCACGCACTATGTGCTGATGTTTTGGCTAAATGCCTTCCTCAGAGCTGAAATGACACCACTGAAGGTTAGGTCTCAGTTGTTGGACTAGCCTTGATTTGGTGCTGAATTTAACCATTTTATTGGCTTTGAATCCATCCATGGGGTGACAGACTCCTGAAATTACTTCAACACATTTGCTTTTTGTGGGTACACATGATGCAGTATTTATTGTGTCAATATGACATGACACATATTGGTCCACCTGGGAGTACTCTGAACGAAACATCCAAACGTGTACGTTACAAGCATATGTATTCTTATAAATTTTCACCAAACATGCTATAAAGACATGAATCAACTTAAACAACTGCCATACAACTGTCATCCAGGTTCATCAAATATTTTTTCATATAGGTTATTTATTTATTTATTTAGTTTTTGTTGACCGGGTAAGTGCACTAGACAAATCCTGCGTATTTTCAGGCACGACCCGGGGGAGGGGGATACAGATGAATGCCAACAGACCTTGAACCAGATTAAGCTGTTGGTGGTATTTTTAGTGAATGAGGGAAATTTGGCTGGGACACCGGGAAATTCCCCTACTCTTCGATAAGTGCCATAGGATCTTTAACATCCACCTGAACTACCACCAATCCAGGCAGATGGGACCTCGGTTTAACGTCTCATCTGAAAGACGGCACCTCAGAAGTGCAGCACCCCTCTCATGCTGCAATACAGTGTCAGTACTGGGATATTAACCTAAGTGCCAGATGTGGGAACTGAACCCACAGCCCTCTGATCTCCTGGCCTCAGAGGCAAGTGTGCTACCTACTGAGCCACTGACACTTCTCCCTCTTGTTTTCTCCCTCTGCCCCTCCCAATTCCCTGTGCCATGCCTCTATGGGAGACACACACACACACACACACACACACAAGAACAAGCTCCTCTGCTCACCGCTGGGGTCACCGTGATGGCAGAACTTGGTGCCACCCTTCCCTGGCTGCCCAGTCCAGCTCCTGAATTCTCTCCCTACCCAGGTCATGTACACAGCAGTACTTAACTGCTCAGCCCAATCAAAAATTATAATTAAATGCAACAAGCATGGCATTGGAAATAGGGGTGTGTTCTTATGCCAGTCTATTTTTTTGCCTTTCCGAAGCCAAGAACTACATGTGAAAATAAAAATAAAACAGAATTATCAACTTTCCCTATAAACACTGGAAAAATGCCATAGTCCATATAAATTCAAGAGCAGCTGGATGTTCCACCAACAAATCTGGGTGGCTCCTTCAAACAATAATGCTGAGAATGCTACAAACAAGAAGTGTAATCCACACGCTGAGTCAGAATAGGATTCATTTGACATTTTAATAAAATTGATAGTAAATAACAGCAACTACCAAGAAACAAGCAGTCCCGGCACTGTGAGAGCTGAATACCACTTCTTGAAGGCCTCTGAGAAAAGTATTCAACCTTTAAACTCTAGAGACTACTTGTTACTATTAATTGCCTTGTCATTTTACATGGGAGTCTATGAATGCAAACTTCCTAATTAATCAACAAACAAAAACAAGCAAAAAAAACTTACACAGGATAAACAGGAAGATAGACAGACATATGGGGAGTAGTGCAATGTACTGGCTGTGGGGCAGCAGTCTTCCGGGAGTCTTTCTGGAGGCTCAGATGCTGCACTATTTTCAAGCAACTCTCTGCCCTGAGGGAGGAGGCTGCCCGTCTTCAGGCCACACTAGACAGTAGTAAAAGAACCTCCCCCACCCAGGGAGCACCAGGGCCACCACCACTGCCTCAGAGATTGCCAAGAAAGAGCAGCAGTTGGACCACAGTGGGCTCAGGGAGGGTGAGGGTGGTGGAACAGAGGCATGCCCAGTCAGCTGTACCACTCCACAATCCATACATCATTCTGGTGGTGCACAGTTCCCCTATGGATGCACCCGCAGAGGAGACTAAGGAGGTTGCGGACAACTGTCGCAAGGGAGGCCCACAGGAAGGAGGCAGAGGACACCACAGGGAAAGGAAGCAGCTCCTGGTGGGGGAGTCAATTATTAGGGGGATAGAACTGGGCAGAGTGGGGAAAACTGAAGTAAGGTGCCTGCCTGGTGCCATGGCTTGGAGAAACAGTAAGCGCATCCTCAGGATCACAAGAACAGCTGCATGGGAGACTGAGCTGGACATCATTGTCCACCTAGGGACAAATGACTTGGCTCAACATGAGATTAGAGCAGTGCAGAAGGAGTTTGTGGAGTTGGGGAGGGGCCTAGGGCAAGCAGCACACACAGTATCCTTCTCAGAGGTGCTGCCTGCCTATGGCATGGGTGAGGTGAGGGTACTTCGCACCATGTGATTCAATGAATGGTTGAAAAAATGGTGCAGAGCACAGGGGTTTGGCTTCATTGGGGACTGGGGTTCCACCTGGAGGGATACCAGCCTATACTGGAAAGATGGCCTGCATCTGTCCAGGAAGGGAACAAGTCTTCTGGGCGATCAGTTTAAATGCTTCATTGGCAAGCTTTTAAACTAGTCAAGGGGGGGGCACTGATAAGCAGCAGGGAATTCCCAGCCTCCCCCTACAAAACAGGGCACTAAATGAGGTAAAGACCAAGGTAGAAAGGTCAGTAGGGAGCAGGACAGGGGTAAATGAAGAAAGCAAAGTCAATGAGGACATAGATGTTGCTACAAGAGGTAAAACCATCAAAAAATGGAGAGAAATGAGTACCAATGCCTGTAGTCTGGGTAACAAGCTTCCTGAATTAGTGACCTTGATGGAGGAGGTACATCTGGATATCGTGGCAGTCACGGAAACATGGTACACACAGAACCATGACTGGGACGTAAACATACCAGGATACTCTATCTATAGGAGGGACAGGGAGGGTAAAAGAGGAGGAGGACGAGCTCTCCACATAAGGGAAGGAATCAAAGCAACAGAACAAAAGGGTAAACAGGGAGGAGAGGAAGCACTGTGGGTCAATCTGGAGACAGGCAATGGCACCACAATTCGCACAGGGATCGTATATAGACCCCCATCTCAGAGGGAGGAAATGGACAAGGAAATGATAGAAAGTATGCTTAGAATGGCAGAAAAAGGGGAGATATTGCTGATGGGGGATCTGTATATGCCAGATGTTAACTGGAGTGCATTTGCAGCAGCCACTTCTAAGAGTGGGGTTATTCTAGATGCCCTACAGGGGGCATGCCTTAGACAACTAGTATTGGAACTTACTCAAGAGGGAGCAGTCTTAGACCTGGTACTCTCAAATGGAGATGGAGAGAGGATCACAGATGTAGAAGTGGGTAGCCATCTGGGAACTAGCGACCATCGAACAGTATGTTTCATGATAAACACAGCAAAGGTACTGGATTTTAGGAGGGCTGACTTTGCCAAAATGGATAAGTGCTTAAGGAATACACTAGAAAATGGGCAGGAAGGGGGGGTGGAAGAAAATTGGGGAATAATCAAAACTGCCATCACAGAGGCAACAAGCCTTTGTGTGAAGCAAATAAACAAAACAAAATGATGTAACAAACCACTGTGGTTCTTAACGGAGGAGGCAGGGAAGGTTAGAGAGAAAAAGAAAGCATTCAGGAAGTACAAGGAATCACAGAAGGAGCAAGACAGAGAATTGTATCAGTTAAAGCAAAAGGAAGCTGGGAAGGCAGTCAGAACAGCAAAGGCCCAAATCGAGGAAAAGATAGCCAACTCAGTTAAGAAGGGGGATAAAACCTTTTATAGGTACATCAGGGAACGAAGGAAGACCAAGGGAGGGTTAGTGAGGCTTAGTAAAGAGAAGGTGGGGGGGGGGGCAGAGGGTGACTGTGAAAAGGCACAGATACTAAACAAATATTTTTGCTCAGTATTCACAAAAGAAGAGGGGGAGGTACCTAAACCAAACAATAGAAACACTCTGGATACGGTGGTTGATACCAGCCCATTCACAGAAGAAAGGGTTCTGAAAGAACTCTTAAAACTAAAGGTGGACAAAGAAATGGGGCCTAATGGGATTCATCCCAGAATTTTAAAAGACCTAAGTGTAGAACTAGTGACACCACTGACTACCCTCTTTAAAAAAATCAAGGGAGGATGGGGTGGTACCCGAAGACTGGAGGAGGGCAGATGTTATTCCACTTCACAAAAGTGGGAGCAGGGCAGAAGCAGGAAACTACAGACCTGTTAGTTTAACCTCAGTGACAGGGAAAATGGTGGAATCACTTCTGAAAGAAAGAACTGTTGAGCACCTAGAGGCCAGAGGGACACAGGACCCAATGCAGCATGGAGTCACAGCAGGAAGGTCATGTCAGCTGACTCTAATAGATTTCTTTGACTGGGTGACCAAAGTAGTAGATCAGGTAGGGGCTGTGGACATGGCTTACCTAGACTTTAGCAAGGCATTTGACATAGTCCCACACAAAAGAGTAATATACAAGTTAGCCAGCCTGGGAGTGGGTCCCAAGATGGTAGCCTGGATAAAGAATTGGCTGGCGAACAAGACACAGAGGGTAATAGTAAGCGAGTCATCTCTGAAGAAAGGGGGGTTACTAGTGAGGTACCGCAGGATTCAGTACTAGAACTGGTCCTCTTCAATGTCTTTATAAGTGACATTGCAGAGGGAATGGAAGGAAAAGTATGTCTCTTTGCAGATGACACAAAGATCTGCAACAGAGTTGATGCACAAGGTGGGGTGGAAAGGATGAGAAGGGACTTGCAAGGTTGGAGGAATGGTCAAATGTATGGCAGCTTAGATTCAATGCTAAGAAGTGCAAAGTAATGCACCTGGAAAACAAAAACCCAGGAGGAGAGTACCCAATACTAACTGAGATACTAACAACAACAAAAATGGAAAGGGAACTGGGGGTAGTCATATCTGATGACCTAAAGGTGGGCAAGCAATGTGAGAGGGTAGTCAGGAGGGCTGGGGGGATATTGGGATGCACAAGGAGCATCACCAGTAGAAAACAGTAAGTTATTATCCCTCTGAACAGACAGCTGGTGAGACCCCATCTGGAGTACTGCATGCAGTTCTGGAGAACCAGTCTCTGCAAAGACGTAGACAGCATGGAGGCAGTCCAGAGGAGCGCAACTAAAATGGTGCAGGGTCTGCACCAGAAGATATATGAAGAGAGACTTAAGGAGCTTAATATGTATAGCCTCGAGGAAAGGAGGGGGGCATGATATAAACTTTCAAGTACCTCAAAGGAATCAACAAAGTCCAAGAGGTCACAACTTTCAGAAAAGAGGTGTTCAAGAACAAGAGGGCACAATTTGAAGATTGGAGCTGACTCGGAGGTAATGTAAGGAAGTATTTTTCACAGAGAGAGTTGTGGATGCATGGAACAGCCTTCCTGATGAGGTTGCAGAGTCAAAAACTGGTGGAATTCAAGAATGCATGGGGCAGTCATAAGGCAATTCTAGGGGGTGGGGGTAGGAAGAAGTAGGCTGTTGGTTAACTAGGATCTGCAGCTTATCCATTAGGTAGGGAAATGGGCAGACTGGGTGGGCCAAGTGGTCCTTATCTGGTGTCAAATTCTATGTTTCTATGTAACCCCTAGGTGGCGCTATACCAAGGGCTACTACCCCCGCCTGCTTGGCTAGTAGCACATTAAGGGGCCTGGGTAATGAAACGGGTGCCTCCACCTGGAGGTCAGGGTTGTTAGTGGTCAAGCTAACCTGGGCACAGCCCTCCGGGACACTGTAACCCCCCTCTTTCTCTTCTAGTGGCCTGAACAATATACAATAATTACTTTCACAATGACCCTTATTCACCAGGCAATTACCCACACTGTTTGCACTTACCACCAGGGCTGGTTCCTCTAGCTTGACCCTGGGACCCCTGTAAAACAAGGTTAAACACAGCAAACAGCAACAGTACAATACTTTGGCACAAACTGGAACCACAGTCAGGTTAAATGCAAACAAAGTTAAATCTGATTTATTCAGGGACTTGAACAAGGAGGGGCATAATCAGGTTGATTTGCTTAAAGCTATATTAATCAGACAGTTATGCATGCAGTTCAGGTCCCTACACAGTCACACGCTCTGGGTACCCAGGTAGGAAAACGGTGGGCTGGCCAGGAACGTTGCAGCTGGTTGGGACCCTGTGATGGAAGAAAGCAACGTGCACAACACACACTATTTGCAATCCAGAGCCGGAGGGCTCAGTTCATGAAAGAAAAAGGCAACAAGGCAATCAGATGACAACACTGTTGTTGCAAGGAGCTACGCTGATGTTTACTCATGATACCCAATACTGGACACAGGCAGGATGAAATAGAGACTGTAGGCTGCTGAGCTGGAGTGCCCGGAGAAGCAGGGCCCACACGAATCACCCAGGCGTCGTTCCTGTTGAAGGCGTTGAGCAGGGGGATGATCCCCAGGCCGGTCTCTCGTCGATGACTTTCTCTGCGTAGCAGGTATTCTGGCTGGGCCAGTGTAGCAGGGCCCAGGCAAATGGAAATGGATATGGATTCAGTCTGTGGAGCTGGATACAGCCTCCAGCAAGCAAAACACAGTTCAGACACACAGTGGGGAGCCAAATCACAACCCACTATAAGCACACAGCACATTCACATGTAAGAAAATCCCACTGTACCAGGCAAATGTCTCTCTGGTCGCAATTACAGAGTCTCTGCACAATCCGAGAGTTCAGAGGTAGCTGGAAGTCCTGACAGGCCGATCGCATGCAGCAAATCTTCGGTCTTCTTCATGTTAAAGCCTGGTCCCAATTCAGTGGCTTAACTCGCTCTCCAAATTCGGATTCAGTCCGAAAAAAGCACAAGTTCTCTCTCAAGAACAGCAGGCAGGCATGCAGGCCAAACTCAGGCCTTTCCACAGTTCTCCCGGGTGAATCCACTATGGATTGCTGCTCGAACTATCTCGAGCTGTTATTTCTTCACTTTCTAACTCAGATCTAACTGAAACTGCAAGCAGTGTGGAACTTTCCCTAAGATCCAAAAGGTTCGGTTGGCTGATCTGCCTGTCAGTCACAACAAGGGCTCTCCCTCCAGGTTATTTTAGGCGCCAAAAGCCCAAAACTACAATTCCTACAAGTTTTGGCCCCACCAAGCCCCTGTAGGCAGGCTCCATTTTAGAGTCCCAATGTACTGATTGGCCCATTCTGACAGTCCAGGACCAAGATGATGGAAACAAACAGAACTGTCCATACTGCAAAGAAGGCAGGTTAGAACAAACTGCAATATTATTACTACTCTAACAAATGATCAGCTAACAAGTACATCTTTTAACAGAGCTCCCTCTCAGATTAATAATGACTGCAATCTAGGCAGCTCTTAAAGAGACAGTACACAGAGGTTATACAGGCACTTTCTGGCAATACATTTAAACTGCTAAAACACAGGACACCAGCCGGGCAGTGAGCATTTAGGCAAGCTCACGGAAGACTTTTCGGGAACCCCCATTTGTAGGGGAGTTACATCTATGTATAATCGCATTCTGATCTGTGTGGACTGCACCTTTTTCTTAGGCACTACAGTTTATATAACTCTGTTGGGTCAGCAAAATACTTGCTCTTCTGATCTGTTTAGATGATCCATCATACTTTATGAGCCTGATATCACAGCGCATAAATAGGAAAATAGTGCAGAATTAAAAACAAAACATTAAAAATGAAACTGATAACGGAGGAGACTGGGTGATTTTTTTTTGTAACATCTTGTAACACTTAGGGTTTGTGTTCCAGTTTTGGTTTGGGTCACAATACAAATTAGTTTGGTAGTGAAGAGTTTTTTTTTCCCCTCCACCTCTCAAAAGCCCCTTAGATCAGGCAGCTTCCTCGCTCCAACACTCCCCTTACCTGAGCCAAGGCATCTTCCACGGTTAACCCTTCGTGATGTGGTGTTAAGAGTGGATCCTTTCTCTCCAGATGAATGTCTATTTGCTCCACCAAGGTGGTGAAGTGTGGAGCCCAAGAATGCTGAATATCTTTCAAAGTCTCGCTCTTTTTCTGTTTCATGCTGTCAGAGGTGTGAGCATACCAAATAGTCCACTGACACCATTCTCCCCAATTCTCAGGTGCTCATGGCATGTTGCTGCTCCGTGGGACACATTCAACTACCCCAAAGGCTGAGAGCATCTACTGTCAAGTGTAAGAGTAATGTCTCAGACTCAGAGAGTGAATCCAGGCTGCTGGCACGGCAAGTGGTTCCACAGTCACTGTGCAATCTGTTCAGACCTGGTGGAAGTTGACTGATGTCACAGTCATAAAGCAAACATGCGCAATTCAGCAGAAATGGCAGTCTCTGCCTGAAAAATGTCCTGCATTAAATGAGAAAGACACCTTTGTCACTCCAGGAGGGGGCACCACTCTACATACTGTGGTGCAGTTGCGTAGGGATACTGTGCTGTATGTCTGTACTGCACCAGGCATATGACCTGAGGGTTCTCTTCTCTCATCATGTATTTATGTATGCATGTACGTATGTATTCATTTATTTATTAATTAGTTAACATAATTTAAACAGGGTAGCTCCATGGCCATAAAAGTAGTACATTTTTACTTATTTATTTGAAATTACTTTATCCAGGATAACCACATCAGATGCAGTATTTTGTTTTCATGGAGGTCCCAGAGAGGACCTCAGAAGTCAACAGGTTCAATCAATCAATCAATCAATCAAAATCTTTATCCAGGTGAACATCATTGAGCGAGGCTCATTTGCAAGATGGACCTGGGTATAACAAGGTCACATACAAAAAAGTGAAAAAAAAAATCATACATAGGTGTATATATAAGTATACATGATCACAATGCACTAACAATACATAAGGCACAGGGTGGAACAGATAATAGACATACATAAGGGAATATCGTGGGAGAACCATATATCAATTTCAATATCCATATATAGCTAAGTAGTGGGGAGAAATCCAAGGGAGCCCATTTTTAGTACTGCATGAGGACATACACTTCAGGGGGCAGGGAAGGGAAGAACAGCGGGTGAAGGGTAGCAACCCGACTGGAACAAAGTTAAAGTCCTAGGGACCAGAACCAGGAGCCAGGGTCAGGCAGTATTATGCTAGAAGGATTAAGGGATAGGCATAGATACCACACAGAGTAGGCAGGCACTGCAGGATTAGGATCAAAGGAGACAATTAAAGCCAGC
Organism: Neoceratodus forsteri; assembly: GCA_016271365.2. Taxonomy (NCBI): domain Eukaryota; kingdom Metazoa; phylum Chordata; order Ceratodontiformes; family Ceratodontidae; genus Neoceratodus; species Neoceratodus forsteri. The sequence goes on along the minus strand of CM057454.1, from coordinate 685,929,218 downwards.
CCCGGTGGTGCTGAGGGTTGAGGTGCTGGACACCACACCTTGCAGGCGACCCGGGTTCGGGAGCGATCTCGAGCTGTTGGGGGTTGGCCGGGGGGGAGACAAGCTGGAACGTCTGACGACAGCTCGCCTTCTCCGGGGGAGGGAGGGTTTCACAATCCGGCAAGCGGTGACCCCTGACGGAGGCTGGGGGCATGACGGCAAGCTGGGTTCCCGAGGGCGCGATTGGTTGAGGGCGTAGGTCAGCAACCAATCAGCCACAGGGACTTGGGGAGGGACGCTGCCGACATCGGCGCTCATGCCTTGACGTAAGGGTCCACAGCGTCCCACAGAAATGCGGAAACACCCCCACTGGAGCTTGGAAGACGGAGCGCTGAGCCAAGGTCTCGATGTGCTGGTGCCTGCCTGTGATCTCAGACCCTGACGCATGTAAAATTCGGGGGTCCGCCCCTACCCTGACCCTGCCCGGGGGGTTTCCAAGGCAAGATGGAGGGACTGAGACCAACAGGTAAGGCATTGGCAGAGACCAGCTTGATTAGCGACTCCCGATGGTGCGGCTCCAGTGGGGATGGCAGGTGGGATAAATAGTAATTACAAAAAAAAAGAAGACAATTACAAGATTCCTTAATAAAACTAGAGTAAAGCGTCTTGAAAGTGGCAACGCTGACAGGAGTTCTCAGCTTCAGTGTTTTCTGAAGATTGTTCCATAGGGAGGGCAACACAAAGCTTATAGCCGCTCTACCAAACCATGATTTGACTTTGGGGATCGTCAAGGAGATGGTTGTAGAGCTCCTCAGGGCATACTTGCCTAGCTGGTTTATGGGAAGGCAGTCAACGATGTATTTGGGGAGCTTGTTGGAGATCTCTCTATGAGTCCACAGAGCAGCATTTCTATTCCATCTATACTGGAGGGAAGTCCAGCCCAAGGCTGCATATGGTACACAGTGGTGTGTAGTGAAGGGAAGCCCTGTAATAAACCTCAAGGCTTTGTGATATAGCATGTCCAGTTTTGAGAGGAGAAAGGAAGGACAATGACTGTACAACAAGTCCGTGTAGTCGATAAAGGAGAGAAACGTTGTTTGAACCAAACGTAGTTTGGCATCCTTTGTTAGGTAGTGACTGATCCTGGAAAAAAAGGCCTAATCTTTGTCGTAGTTTTTTTAGCAAGTCCTCTGTGTGCTCTATAAATGAAAGCCTATGATCCAGCCAAACTCCTAGATATTTGAATTTTGAAACAAATTCCAATCTTTCTCCGAGGATTGTAGAAATTTGCGGCACTAGTCCTACGTTGACCGGGTTAGCTGCATGAATCAGAGGAGAGAAAAGCATTGGTTTGGTTTTCTTATCACTGAGCAAAAGCTTTTTGTTTAGGAGCTGTTTTTGTAGTAAATTGAATTCAGCTTGTAGGTCATTACATGCCGATTCTGTGGTTGAACAGCTCAAATAAAGTACAGTATCATCTGCAAACAGATGAATGTTGGCCCTGGTTATAGAGACATCAATGTTGTTGATGTATATAGCAAACAAAATAGGACATAATACAGATCCCTGAGGAATGCCTCTTAGAAGTGGTTTGAGGGTTGAGAATTCACCTTCGGCCTTTACTTACTGGAGACGGTCTGAGAGGTGGTTATTAAACCATCGCAAGGATAGAGTGTCCAGCCCTCTTGCTTGCGAGGGAGAGAGTAGCAGACTATGATCTACAGTGTCAAAAGCTTTGCTTAAATCTAAAAATACAGCACAGAAGTAATTTCTATTATCTAATTCTCTTTGTCAATCCTTTGTCACCTTTGCAAGAGCTGTAATAGTGCTATGTTTTGCTCTGAAGCCTGATTGGACAGGATTTAGGAGATCCGTATCGTCTAGGTATAGCCTTAGCTGATTACTTACAATTTTTCCAGTAGTTTGGACAGGACAGGAAGAATGGAAATAGGCCTATAGTTGTTAAGATCATTGGGATTTCTTGACTTACACAGAGGAATGACGTGCCATTTTCCAAATGGACGGTATGATCCCTTGGGATAAAGAAAGGTTAAATAAGTGAGTAATAGGCACAGCTATCTCGTGTAGTGCCACTTTCAAAAAATAGTGATTGAGAAAGACTGCACCAGCACTTTTCTTTGTATCCAGCTTCAATAGCATATCTTCTCCTTCTTTGAGAGAGGTAGGATGCAGGGAGAATCTCGAGTGAACAACACAAGGTTCCTCATCTTGGTCACCAAGCTGTAGGCGTAGTAGGTTTGCAGGCGAGTTATCAAATGCTAGGCCTGCAGTCGCAAAGTGGTTGTTGAAGGAATCCAGTATCTTCAACCTGTCACTAATAATATTAGTGCCAGAGGTGATCTTGTCTGGTAGAGAGTTTCCCAGCATGTGGCCAGACAGATCCTTAAATGTTTTCCAGAATTTAGATAGATTCTGGTGGCATCGTCAAATTCAGTGCGATAATAGGCCGCTTTTGCATCTCTAATCAATTTGGTACATAGATTCCTAGCCCTTCTGAACTGGCACCAACCTGTAGGGGTCTGAGATTTTCGTGCTTTTTTCCAAAGCTTGTCCCTCTCTAATAGTGCAGATTTAAGATCTAAAGTGAACCACTGACAAGTTTTTTTTTAAATGCGGACTTTTTTAATGGGAGCATATTTGTTTAAGGCCTCTAAGATTACTTCATTGAAAATGTCGTAAGCCGACTGCGCGTTTTTTGCCAAATAGAAATCTTGCCAACACAGGGAATATTTGAGTTCATTGGTATAATGTGAGGAAGTATGTCTTCTCTGTGCAGCAGGTAGTCTGGCTGGGCCAGTGTGGCAAGGCCCAGGCCAAATGGAGACAAATTCAGATACAGTCCGTTTTGCACTGGATACAGCTTCTAGCAAGCAGAACACAGTTCACACAGTGGGGTACCAAATCACGACCCACTTTCAATACACAGCACATTTACATGCAAGGAAATTCTACTGTACCAGGCAAACTGCTCTCCGGTCACGATCGCAAAGTCTCTGCACAAACCGGAGATTCAAAGGCAGCTGGAAATCCTGACAGGCTGATCGCATTCAGCAAAATCTTTGGTCTTCTTCAGGTATGAACCTGGTAAAAAAAATCAGTGGCTTACTTTGTTCTCACAAACTTGGATTTAGTCCAAATAATTCTCTTCGATCCCTCTCAGGGCAGCAGGCAGACATGCAGGCCAAAACTCAGCCCTGTCATAGTTCTCCCATGCAAAACTACACAGAACTACTGCCCAAATCACTTGAGATGTTCTCATTTCACTTCCCAGCTCAGAACTGACAAACAGCAGGCAGCTTGGGGATTTCACTCAGATCCAAAAGATTCGGTTGGCTGATCTATCTGTCAGTCACAACAAAGGCTCCCCCTTCAGATGCAAAAAGGCACCAAAAGCCCAAAACTACAGTTCCTACAGATTTTGACTCCAGACAGCTCCTGTAGTCTGGCTCCATTTTAGGTCCCACCAGACTGATTGGTCCAATTTGGCAGTTCCGGGCCAAAATGGTGCGGATAAACAAAACAGTCCTTGCTGCAAAGAAGGCACGTTAGACAAACTACATTATTATTACTACTCTAATGAAAGATCAACAAACAGTTACATCTACTAACAGGGCTCCCTCTGCGCAATTAGCGATGGCAGAAATGGAGCGATTACCTGGCAGCCCAGGCAGGACTCGAGCATGACAACACTCAGCCCTCTCCCAGACTAATTATTACTGCAATCTAGGCAGCTCTTAAAGCGACAGTACATAGATGCTGCACAGGCACTATCAGGCAATAACGATTAACTGCTAAACGCAGGACACCAGTCTGGCAGTGAGCATTTAGGCAAGCTTGAGGAAGACTTTTCGGGAACCCCCATTTGTAGGGCGGTTACAGAAGGATTTTCAGTGTCAAGGGACTGGATGAGCAAAAGGCGTGTTTGTTCAGTGCCAAGTTCAGGGTCCTCAGAGGAACCAGTGGTGTGCGTACCTCAGTCTCATTGCAACTGTGATTCCAGTGAGCTTCTAGAGACTGTGACCTGATTTGAAAGGACCACACCTACCAGGCTGGCAGTGTGGCTGAAAATGCCTTTAGTAGCCACATGTGACTAAACTTCATTAAAGTTTTCAACTTAATATGAAGCTTAAAGAGACTGTGAAAAAGGACTGGGCCACACAGGGAGCCATGGGCGCGTACCTGAGTGCTAGGGCACTCTGAACCCATAAGGGGAGCCAGACTGTGGTGTCACTCCTAGGTCTGGTTTCCTTGTGGCCTAACAGGCCTTGCGTATGTGCTCTGCAATCTGGCCTGCTTTGTAGGCTGAAGGGGACAATCTGCTAGATTCTACAAGCAAGTAGAAAGGTGCCAGTTTTCCAAGCTGCAAAGAAAAGGTCCAATCTGCAAGGTGCCTGCTACTTGTCTACATGTCTCAACCTTCGCAAATTTCAGAGTTCTGCTGGTCCATCTACCCCAGATCTACAGTGCCAATGCCACCCGAGACTGTCTGCAGAACCATGAGTACAAGCAGGGATTGTACTGCACCTGGCGGCTGTATATAGTTGTTTAAAGAATTGCGCAATAGCATAGTAAAATCCTAAAAGTAGGTCACAGATGTACAGAAAAGTTAACTTTTGATTCAAGTAAGCGCGCCAACCAGCTGCACCACAGGCCTGCAACAAGTTAGTACTGGATACCCAGGGATGGAGTTTTGGGGGTTTAATATGAACCAGGGTACTGGTACCAGTGGGGTTTGTGTAATTATTTACATCCTTAAGCAGCTAGTTAGTCAGAAGGCTAATACAAATTCATCAAGAGGTTGGTTGGTGTTGGTCTTAAAAAATGTGTTTGAACTAATAATGCAAAAATCCGTAATGAAAATGTTTGCTTAACCTCTACTCCATCTACCCATTCCTAACCCTCCTCGTGTAAATAAATGGTGTTTAACTGTTTGGGGAAATTTTGACTCATGAGCATATTATTAGCTTAAGCCAAAAATTCAGAGTGTTGAAATTGGGGGTTTGGTGTATGGCAATTCCATGTGTTGGGGTGACTGGAGAGGTGGGTTGGTACAGCATCCCGGGGGTTGTACCGCTAATTATCAGACCCACTTAAAATGTACTCTGGGTGGAGGCACCACGCTAGTTTTTTCTATCTTGGGGGAAAAAAAAAACAATAACAGCAAAATAGGAACCCATGCCCCTCAACCTTGTACTGGCCAGCAAGGCAGGGGTAGTAGCCCTCTTGGTAAACGGCGCCAGGCTACACTCAGATACATCTCATCTGGCCACAGGGCCTTATCTGTCTTAAGGGCTCCTAGCTCTTTCCAAACCCTTTCACTGGTACAGTAAATACTTGTTGCCTCATCTTAGATTGCCCTTACAACTGCCTTAATGCCACTCTCTGGCAGAGGCACTCTGTCCCCCCCTTGTGAATACAGAGCAAAAGCAGTCATTAAGAATGACTGCTTTCGGACTGTCCCCCCTCAACTACCGAACCAATTGTTAGCCAAAGAATTACTCCTCCCCATTCTTTCTTTCTCCTTAATATAGCTAAAGAATTGTTTTTCCCCACCCTTCACAGACCACTCTTCTGGTTTCCCTTGTTCTCATTTGGTGCTCTCTCTATTCTTTTTTTCCTTTGTGTTTCCTTGTACTTGGTGAAGGCCTTCTGCTCTCACTGCTTCCCTGACATTTCCAAATAACCATACTGGTCTCTTGCACATTCTTCCTTTGATTACTGTTCTCATGCAAGACTGTTGCCTCAAACATAGAAACATAGAATTTGACGGCAGATAAGGACCGCTTGGCCCACCTAGTCTGCCCATTTTCCTACCTAACAGATAAGCTGCAGTTCCTAGTTAATCAACAGTTTACTTCCTCTTACCCACCCCTAGGACTGCCTTATGCCTGTCCCATGCATTCTTGAAGTCCCCCACTGTTCTTGACTCCATGCTCAAGAGTTACCCCCTTGATTGGCCCCCATCTTTCCTCCACATCCCTGATGCTGCCCACTCTGACTAACTTGTCCCGGACCAGCTCCCTCATCCTGTGGAAGTCCGCCCTTCTGAAATCTAGGACTTCAGCCTTTGATGAGGGCTTACTTGTCTCAAGGCCAGGTCAAACTATATAGCGTTATGGATGCTGGACCCCAGTGTCTACGATACCCTCACCACCCCTACCACTTCAGAGCTAGACAGCACCACATCAGGAATGGCAGCCTGCCTAGTGGGTTCCTTAACTACCTGCACCAGCAGGCAGTCCTGCAATATCTCCAGTAGGACTTGCTTTCTGGAACTCCTGGCCGCTGGAATGGCCCAATCAGTATCTGGCAGGTTTAGATCTCCCACCACCACCTCCGTCTTTACCACCTCCCTTTCTAGTTTGCCCCTAGCTCCATATTTCTCTCATTCCCCCTGTCCTGGAGGTCTATAGATCACTCCCATTTGTAGCTTCTTGTCTGAGGATGCTGTGAGCTGAACCCAAAGCAATTTTGTTTCCCCATTACCTCCCCTGATGTTTCCATCCTCCACTGCCTCTATATCCTCTTTGACATATAGGGCTATGCCTCCTCCTTTACCTTTCCTCTATCCCATCTGAGCATGGTGTAGCTTGGGACTGTCAGGTCCCAACTGTTATTCTCTGTGACACAAATTTATGTGATGGCTACTAGATCCATCTCAGCATCTGCTGCCACTGTCTGGAGTTCACTAATTTTATTTCCCAGAGTCCTGGCATTAAAGCAGACACCTTTCCATCCTTCTCCTGATCCCCCCTTTTGCTTTTTCCTATTCCTTCTCCCTAAATCTTTCCTAGTTTTCTTTAATTTTTTACTTTTCATGCTGAATGTAGGCTTTGTCAGTTCTGCTTCACTGACCTCTTCCCCTCACCTAATTTGAGCTTCAACCTCACTGTTTCCCACCTTACTGCTACTAGCCCCCCTGTTCAGGAGAAGCCCTAGCTAGGTTCCCCTTTTGCTATCCCTTAACAGTGGTTCCCCTAGCCTCCATCTCCCCCGCAGTTAAGTTGTCTAACATAAACATCAAACGTCTGCCTCAGAGCACTGGCTCCCTCTCGTGTCAGGTGAAGGCCATCACCCTTGTCCCAGAAGCCCTCCAGTCCTCCACAAAGTGATACCCCTCCCCCGATACCATCCTGACAAACACCAATTACACGCCTCAATCTTTTCCTTCCTTACTCTATCGTACCCATTCCCCTTATTCTACACAGGGAGGACCTCAGAAAAGGCCAGGGAAGCAGAGTGTGCCTTCAATCTGTTCCCAGAATATTAAAGTAGTTAAGCAGTAGTTTATTTATTTAAGTCTCTGATTACAGGGTAGGAGCACTGATCCAGGGGACTGTTTTCAGGCACGACCCAGGCCAACAGTATGGCACAATAAAATACATACCAGAAAACAAAATTATACAGAATGCAAACATAACAGTATAAATAGCACATTGTACAAAGTGTTGGGGGAAATTAACATAATACACTACATATTTCAAAGAACTGGGGGAAAGGGTGACAGTATCCAGTACACAATTACATTCTGAGTAAAAATTCAGAGACAAAGTCATTGAAGTCACAGTAAAAAGGTAACAGGCACTAACAACCAGACTAGCAAAAAAGAGGGTAGTCACAGAGTGCTATATTAGGCAAGGCAACTGTAAGAGCTGGCTTGGCAGCTAAGGTAGGCAGGATAGGTAGTAAGCTGAAGAAGCTTAGCCTGGAGAACATAGCCATTTTGCCTGTTTCAGTAGCTAGGATTTGAAACAGTGTTTGAAAGAGCTGTGATCACCTGCAGACTGGAGTGGGGCAGGAAATCTGTTCCAGAGAGAGGGAGCAGCAACTGACAAAACTTTGCCACCCATTACTGTGGAGACTTTAGGGACTTCCATAAGGGGAACCAATGATACACGTAGGCTTCTAGGAGCAGCTCTAGCCTTCAGGAAGGATGCAGAAGGTGAAACACTGCCATCTCTATCGGTGTTGTCAATGATACAGCCCCGTGCATATTCAAAATGGCCAGAAAGAGGGAGCCACCCTAGTGCCTGGAAAAGGCTACAGTGGTGCGTAGAGCAGGGTGCCAGAACTACAAATCGACATATGTTATTGTAGACGGAGCTTAGACGCTTGCATAGGGTTGAAGATACTGTGGAATATATGGGGGAGTAGTAGTTAATGATAGGTAGCAGATTGCCTTGGGCAATAGCTAAGCGGACCTCGCTGGTCAGGAAATGTTTGAGCCGATATGCAGCCCTGAGTTTTTGGTTAACCCAACGTACAATGGAGTTTACGTGCTCCGTGTAGGAGAGGGTGGGGTCGAGGGTTATGCCCAGGTACTTGAAATTGGGAACATTTTCTAGCATTGGGCCATTGGGTGTAAACATTGAGAGGGAGGAGTCAGACTTGGCGATACCGGCCAGGTAAGGTTTGGACCCAAAAAGCATCGCCTTAGTTTTATTAGCATTGACTTGTAGCCTATGCAACAAGAACCAGTTGTGTACCGAGCCATAGTTATGGGATACGATAGAGGATATTTTTACCAGCAACTTGTCGCTGTAAAAGAGCATGCTATCATTGGCGTACAGAAGGGCTTCACAGGAGAGGCAGTAGGAGAGAAGGGAGTTTATAAAGATGGAGAACAGTAGTGGGCCAAAGATGGAGCCCTGAGGGACACCCGTAGAGACAGGGAGGGCAGGGGAGATAGCAGGGCCAATACATACAGACTGGGATCGTCCAGAGAGATTGCTTTCTAGTTCACAACTGTATAAATTTGTACTGCATTGATTGTATTAATTGTTACTGTACTAATTTGTACTGTACTGAGTATACTGATTTGTACTTTATGATTTGCTTCTCTAATGCCGAGCCATTGATCAGAAGAACACAGTTTATATTTTATATGTTTTTTTTTCCTTTTATAACTTTTTATCACTTCTATCAGAAAACCACCAAAACACCTGCTACACAAATCAAATATGACATGGGTGAGAATGAGCTAGTAGAAGCATCTTCACTCTCTATTGCTGACCTCTTCTAACCTTACCTTTGGCGTCACCATTCTTGAGGTCAGGAAGTCAAGTATACTTCATTAAGTTGTCTCTACTATCTCACTCTCACCCATGTCATATCCTATATATTTACTTTGTTGGTATCTATTGTTGTACTAAACAATTAATTCCATAGAACCACCACCTTCAGAAAGGACATGCATGCCTACATTCTTTACAAGCCATTCTTCAGCCCATGTTTTCTTGTTATTGAATCTGATACCAAAAATGCTTACTGGCATAAATAGAAACATAGAATTCAATGGCAGATAAGGACTGCTTGGCCCACCTAGTCTGCCTATTTTCCCAACCTGTTTCAGATACCGCAGATCCTAAATGACCTGCGGCTTACACTCTCTTTCCTATCGTTAGATTTCCTTTATGTCTGTCCCATGCATTTTTGCATTCCCCTAACATTTTTTCCTTTACAACCTCTGCCAGGAGGTTGTTCCATGGATCTACCCGAGGAGGTCGTGGGATCATAAACAGTGGGGGAATTCAAGAATGCATGGGACAGACATAAGGCAATTCTGGTGGTGGTTAGGAAGAAGTAGGCTGTTGGTTAACTAGCATCTGCAGCTTATCCAAAAGGTAGGGAAATGGGCAGACTGGGTCAGTCAAGCGGTCCTTATCTGCTGTCAAAGTCTATATTTCTATGTTCTATGTTTCTACCACCCTTTCCATGAAAAAATACTTTCTCACATTACCTCTAACTCTACCCCCCTCTATTTTCATATTATGGCCCCTTGTTCCTGAACATCTTTTTTTGTTTGTTTTAAAGATGCTACCCTCTTGTACCTTATATACACATGAGATATCTGAAAGTCTCTATCATATCCCCACCCCCAAGGAATACATACTGAGATTCTCCAGTCTCCCCTCAAATTACTTTTGGTGCATTCCCTGCACCATTTTTGTCGCCCTTCTCTGAACCAATTCTACTTTGTTTCCTTCCGGAGATGCGGCCTCCAGAACTGGATGTAGGACTCTAGATGAGGTCTCAGCAATGTTCTATACAGTGGCATCGCCACCTCCTTCTCCCTATGCACCCCAGCATTCCACTGGCTCTCCTCACATTGTTTGGTAACCTTTAGATCATCAGACATTATTACTCCCAGGTCCCTTTCCTGTTTGGTGGCTGTCAGTATCTCTCCGCCTCCAAAATCATATACTCCTACCGCACTTCTGTGCCCTAAGTGCATGGTCTTACTGGATACAGTATATTCTGTCCTTTCCCCTCAGAATTAAGTGTACTACATTGATGTATGTTTAGGATCAAACATATATATATATATAGATATATATGTATGATTATCATGATGTCTGTATATTTTTCTGGATGTATTTTTGTATACTTCTCTGACATATTCAACTTCAACTCTCCCTATTTGGGCTGGTTACAATTATTATCCAATAAATGAATTGATCAAAGAAACAGACAATGATGGCAGAAGTTCACAGGTCCATCTAGTCTGCCCAGAGTTCTCTGTCTGCCCCATGACCGCCTGTACATGCAGGGTTTTATCCTTTCCAGACCACCGGTTTCCCTCCCTAGTGCTACCAACCTGAGCAACCATGAAACCCTTCACTCTGTCCCAGCCATGCTTGAAAATATTTATGATCTTGGCACCCACCATTTCCTCTGGAAGACTGTTCCACAGCTCCATCACCCCTTCTGTAAAACAGAACTTCCTCACATCCCTCTTAAACCTTCCCCCCGCCAGTTTCCACTCATGACCTTGGGTTCATGACCCTATATTTATGCTGAATAGTTCTCCACAATCCATCTTGTTTATTCCCTTCAGGAAAGAACAGTTGTGCAAGAACTTATCGTAATAGTAGATCTTCGAGGGGATCTCAGTCATCAGGTCACACTGTAGGAACTTCACCATCGGTAAAGCACGATCCACACAGAAGATTTTCAGCAGTACAACTGGGGCCACCCATGTCGATGTCATCTGTTGACATCATCAACCCTATAAAGGTGTGAGCGGTCTTGCTCCCTCCTCAGTTCTTTCCCCCAGAGACAAAGGGAGCATAGCTCTAGCCACAGGGAACCGAGGAGCGAGACAGAGACAGAGAGGGAGGTGCTCAGGCCGATAAGAAAGGCTGGATACACCAGATAGCCAGTTCCAGTAAAGAGTCCCAAAAGTGGGGGGATCGTGGAAGGGAAAACAGATGTGATGACTGAGATCCCCTTGAAGATCTACTGTTATGATAAGTTCTTACGTAACTGTTCTATCTTCTTCAGGGGCATCTCAGCCATCAGGTCACACCGTAGGAATGAGTACAAGCAGTTACAGGTGCAGACAGACAGTCTAGGAGGAAGGCCAACCATAAACTTAAGACAGGTGGCCCTAGAGCACAGCCCTACCAAATCCTACACGGGCTCCTGAGGCAATGTCCAGACTGTACGGCTTGGTGAAAGTATGGATGGTACTCCAGGTGGCAGCCACGCAAATATCAGTGGATTTGACCCCATGAAAACAAGCCACAGAGGTAGCTATGCCTCTTGTGGAATGAGCCTTACTACTCCAGGCAATGCTTAGCCAAACTTGTTATAGCAGAACAAAATGCATTTAGCCAACTAATTAGATAAACACTGTTTAGAAACCTGAATGCCCTCTCTACCTGCGGCAAAAGAAACAAACAACTGCTTCAACTTCCTGCATTTCTTGGTTTGGAACAGATAATACTTCAAAGTTTTGCGCACATCTAATGTATGGAGCAGTGCTTCCCCTGGATTGGCACACTCAGGAAAATAAACAGGTAGATGGACAGATTGATTCAGGGTAAATTCAGACACCACCTTGGGTAGAAACTTAGGATGTGTGTGCAAAAAGACACTGTCTTTGTGAAAAATGTTATTAGGCTCCAAGCACCAGAAGGCCTGAAGTTCTGAAATTCTTTGAGCAGAAGTAACAGCAACTGAAAATAATGCTTTCCAGGAAGGAAGGCATAGCTCTCAAGCTGGCTCAGTTTGAGACAGGGTCAGTTTCTCCATAACAAAACTAAAGTCCCAAGCCCAGACAGGAGAACAGACTGGGAGTTTCAGATGCAGGATGCCCCTGAAAAAGGTACAGGAAACATCCAGTTGAGCTATGGTGTAGCCACTCATGGGCTCATGGAAAGCCAAGATAGCTGAAAGGTGTACCTTGTGGGAGGAGTATTGGCGTCCGGGATCTGGTTCACCAGAAAGGTGAAAGGGTCCAGGTTATGCTTGGCAGCCCATATGGCAAATCTCTTCCACTTATGTGACTCGAGTGGAAGACTTACGAGCAGCCACTACTGTATTAGAAACCCCAAATCTGGCAATGGCTACATTCTCAGGAGCCAAGCATGCAGATGAAGGGACCAGAGGCTGGGATGGACCAGGGTTCCCTGAGTCTGGGTCAGCAGGTTCCGGCAGAGGGGGAGAAGGACTGAAGGTTCCTCCACCAGCTGCTGTAGTAATGGAAACCATATGTGATGAGGCCAGAATGAAGCTACCAGAATAATGCTGGTCCCCTCCATCTGCAACTTGATTAGCATCCTCTGAATAAGAGGAAATGGAGAGAAGTCGTACAGGAACCTTCTGCTCCAGGAGAGGGACAACATGTCTTGCCAGAAAACTCCAGGCCCTGGATTAAGTGACCAGAAATTGGGCAGTTTTGCACTGAGTGGAGATGGGAAAAGGTCCAACTCTGGATGACCCCTCATCTGTTTAATAGATCAATTGCGACGAATGAGAGAAGTTTCCACTTGTGTATGCTGGACCGAGTCCGATTGAGGCTGTCCACCAGAGTATTTAGCACTCCTGGGACTTGGACCACTGAGAGGGTTAGGCCGTGGTCTAATGTCCAATACCACACTCTCAAGGCCTCCCTGTATAATGGGTTTGAATGCTTCCCCCCCGCTTATTGATGTAGAACTCTACACTGAGATTGTCTGACTGAATCAGTAGCTGATCCGGAAGGAGACGGTTCTGAAAGGCCTGCATGGCATATAGAACTACCCACATATCTAGGACACTGGAATGCAGGGAGGTTTTGATCTGGGACCAAGAGCCCTGAGTTTGAAAGGAACCCAGATGAGCCCCCCAGTCCAAGCTGGAGGCATCCGTGGTAAGGATCTGCTGTGGAGAGATCTGGAATGGAACCCCTTGCAACAGGTTCAGTTGATCCATCCACCACTGGAGCACTTTGCGGACTGGGAAGGAGACCAGCACTAACTGACCTAATTTGTCCGTTCACTGGTCCCACTGTATTTGGAGAGTGCACTGGAGGATGCGCTTGTGAAGCCTGGTTGGTGGAACAGTGTGGATGGTTGCTGCAATCAGACCCAACAGCCTCAGGTACACCCTGGCAGGGATGAAATGGCTCAGGGCTACCTCCTGAGCCTGGCTGATAAGGCATTCTGCCCTGTTTTGAGGCAGGAAAGCCTTCCCCTGTGCTGAATCTAGGACCACCTCTATATTTTGCAACCTTTGGGACGGAACCAGGACCGACTTGGGCAGGCTGACCATAATGCCGAGAGAGAGAAATAAATGAAAATTACGTACTGACTGTATTTCTTGATCTTCCAAGATATCTTCACCATTCATCACAGGTGGGAGTACATGCCGGAGGCTGGAGTGCAAACAGAAGCATATAGCTTTAAAACTTTAGGAGGGGTGCTGGCCCGGTGGCACAGAGGGCTGAGGTGCTATACCTTACCTCGCACTATCCCGGCGACATGGGTTCGAGAATGACCTTAGGTCGTCAGCACAGGGAGGGGAGGAAGTAGGATTGAGCAGCCTAATGGCAGCTCACCTCTCTCGGGGAGGTTGTCGCACCCCCCCCCCGTAGTTCTCCTGCCAACAGGTGGAGATCCAATGGCAGCGCAGGCAGTGGCAAGTCGGGAGGGAGTCTTGGAACGTGGCATGCACATGCTTTCACATGCGCGCCTGGGCACCCCAGGAAGGGACAGGGTGAAAATCAGGAAAAATACCCAAAAAATGTAAATTAAAAAAATAAATCTTTAGAAGGGGGAGTCGAAGTCAGGACAGCGCCACCCATGAGGCCTACGCATGATGTGGTGCTAGCAGAATGGCCAGTAACCGACGCCAACTCCCCAGCCTCCTCAGTTCTGGCTGCAGGAGAGGAAAAACAGGGATAGAGAAGAAGCGAGGGATGGGGCAAAGGAGCCTAAGGGAGTGAAAATGGAAAGGAAGCAAAAACTGAACCATAAGCCAACCAGAGAGGAGAAAATAGTAGAGAAAGGGATCTGAAATAGGACTTTCAGGGTCAGAAATGACCAGTCTCTGGGCAGGCCTATGGTTAAAAAGAGGACAGAAGATAGATAAACAAGGAGGAGTAACAGGATCCCTTCCTGGTCCTGAGAGAGAGGAGAGAGTCTCCCAGTTCAGAAGAGGCTCAATGAGGCAGAATGCTAAGAGGGAGATGCAGACACCCCTTAAATGAAAGGCTAGGAGATCACCCAAGATTAAAGAGGGCCTCAGGGAAAAACTCAAGTACTTATACTTGATAGTACACACACACAAACAGACTTGAGTTCAGAGGAGGGGAGACTTGCTCGCCCAGACCAAGAAGGGACCCCATAAGGATAGGGAAGGGGACAGCTCCCAGAAGTGCTGAGAGAAGAAGTGGCTAAGGAGGGCTAGGTGTGCTCACCAGAGAGGTGCAGAGCCTTCAGCTATGTAGATCACTTCCCTAGCTGAAAGGGAGACAAGAGGACCCAATGTCCTCCACAGCCTGTAACGTTAGAAGAGCCCCTTTCTCCCAACAGGATTTTATTAGAGGTAGTCTGTTCAGCAAGATTTCTGATAGGGGAGATCCATATATGCCAAAGAAGAGGGAGATCCCTCTGAAGAATTAGCCTGGAGGTACCGCCTAGAAGGAAGCAAGGCAGAGCTGTTTCCCATTGCCTCCCTACCCTGAAGAGAAGGAGCAGAGGGGGCAGGACCAATCGCCTACAAGACAGGGTCTCCCCCAGAGGAGCCTACCACTGTCCAACCCTCATGAAGGGGAGAAGGGGAACAGGGAGGAGGCACTGCCCAGAGACCTGGTCATTTATTTATTTAGTTTTTGTTTACCAGGTAGGGTGCACTAGGCATTCATATGCCTATATTCAGGCACGACCCGAGAGTTTACAAAGAAAGTTTCACATAATGGATAACATCAACAAACAAACCAGAAATTGTACAGGGTTCATAGGACATCACCAAAACAATTGCACATATTGTATTTAAGCAACAGACAGCACAGTAATTGCACAGAGTTCATGGAATATCAGTGACAATTGCACATGTTGGATAATGAGGGGAAGGTGGGTGGGAAGCTGTAATGAATGGTGAAGATATCTTGGAAGATCAAGAATTATGGTGAGGGCCGGCCCGCCCGGCACAACAGTAGCGCTACTGCATGCATAATCGGCACCTGGGTTTGGGAACCAGCCTGGGTCGTCAGAGGGCTGGCCAGAGGAAGGAGGACTTCTCCTCCTCTGGGGAAGGTAGGTTGCCGTTCCCACTACTATACTGCCACCTGGATGGCCACGGGTGGCAGTGCAGCTGGGACGGATGTAGTGGGCGAGGAGGATGTCGGCTGAGGTCCTGAGTTGCGGCATGTCTCGGCGTATGCCCACCTCCTTGGAGCTCCTAGTATGTCATTGTCCTTGGGGGTTAGGGGGACTGAAAATGGAAAAAGCCCCACACCTGCTCCTGGTAACAGGCTCTAGCCTCAGCCTTCAGACCAGGCAATGGGAGGACACAGTACAGATCAATCTCGTATCGCTACTTGTGAGCTGGAGGAGGACCCGGGCTCTCCCTCTTCCCTGCCCAGGAGATAAATTGAGACTGGATGGGGGAAGATCCCCTGAGGTTCCCTCGGAAGCCTGGCATAGCCATAAAGGACGCCTTGTGAGTCCCATAAGGAGAGGAGTGGGCTGCAGGAGGAAGGGGGCATAAACTGTGCATAAAAAAAAAGAAGAATTACAGAGAATATTTACATAGATACATAGACAGTGTCGGCAGATAAGAGCCTTCGGCCCACCCAGTCTGCCCACTGGAGCTTGTAAGTTCACTTTATATTTTCCTAGAAGTCTGCTGCCCCTTAACCCAAACCTCCAGAATTCCTTTATGTCTATCTCATGCATTCTTAAATCCTGTGATTGTTTCAGCCCCCACCGCTTCCTTTGGCAGGGTGTTCCACTTGTCCACCACCCATTCTGTGAAGAAATTCTTCCTCACGTTTCCCCAGAATCGTCCTCCCTCCAACTTCATCCCATGCCCTCTAGCCCTGGAACATCTTTTTTGTTTAAAAATTGTGTATTCCTGCACAATTCCAGTTCCTCCCTGTAAGACTTGTATGTCTCTATCATATCTCCTCTCTCCCTGCTCTCCTCCAGGGAGTACATATTCAGTTCCTTCAACCTGTCCTCATAGGACTTGTGATGCAATCCATGTACCATCTTTGTTGCCCTCCTCTGAACCTTCTCTACCCTGTCTATGTCCTTACGTACAGTAAGTAGGGTCTCCAGAATTGTACACTGTACTCCAGGTGCGGAGTCTAGTGTCTTGTATAGTGGAATTATGACCTCCCTTTTCCTGCTGGTGATGCCCCTGTCTATGCATCCCAGCATCCTATTTGCTTTACCTGCTGCCTTGTCACACTGTTTCCCTACCTTGAGGTCATCAGAGATGATAACCCCAAGATCCCTTTCCTGCTTGGTGCATGCTGTATCCTCACCCCAACTGATATATTGTGCCAGGCTTTTGTGCCCCATATGCATTATCTTGCACTTCTTGCACTGAATTTCAACTGCCAAACCCCGACCAATTTTCAAGTTTCTGCAGGTCCTCTCATTCTGTCTACACCTCTGGTGTGTCTACTCTGTTATAGAGCTTGTGTCATCAGCGAACAGGAAATTCTGCCTCTAGGTCCCAAGGCAATGTCACTGATGAAGTTGTTGAATAGGACCAGTCCCAGCACTGATCCCTGTGGTACCTCACTGGTCACTCTTCCCTCTGTGGAGTGACAGCCATTTACCACCACCCTCTGTGTCCTGCTGCCCAGCCAGTTACCTACCCACCACATTACTGTCCTGCCCACACCCATATTCCCCAGTTTGTGTAATAGTCTTCTATGTGGCACTGTGTCAAACGCCTTGCTGAAGTCCAGATAGGCCGTGTCCACTGCCCTCTCCTGATCCACCTCCCTAGTCACCCAGTCGAAAAATTCAATGAGGTTGGTCTGACATGACCTCCCCCTGGTGAAACCATGCTGCCTTGGGTCCTGTAGTCCACTGACAACCAGATGTTCCACCAGTCTCTCCTTCAGTAGTGCTTCCATGATCTTCCCCACTACCGAGGTGAGGCTGACTGGTCTGTAGTTCCTCGCTTCCTCTTTGTTCCCACTTTTGTATAAGGGGACTACATCTGCTATCCTCCAGTCTTTGGGTACCTCCCCTGTTTCCAGTGATCAGCTAAACAGGATTGCCAGAGGTTCAGCCACCACCTCTCTTACCTCTTTAAGGACCCTGGGGTGCACCCCATCTGGCCCCATTGCTTTATCAACTCATTACTTCCAGTTCCTTCAGGACCATTTCTCGTGTAAAGGGACTTGTGTCCATTTCTGCACCACTCCCACCCCTTGTACTCCCTTCAGACCCATTACCCTCCTCTTCCTCAGTAAAGACTGAGCAGAAATACCTGTTCAATATGTCAGCTTTACTGTTGTCATCCTCCACACGGCCCCCATCCTCCCCCTTCAGTCTCACTATCCCGCCCTTTGCCTTTCTTTTTTCACTTATATACCTGTAGAAAATTTTGTCCCTTCTACCCACTGATTTTGCAATGTGCTCTTCTGTCTGAGCTTTGGCTTCCCTTACTGACCTCCCTGCCTCCCTTTGCTTCTCCTGGTACTTCTCCCTATCCCCTTCTGCCTATGTCTTTTTGTATTGCCTGAATGCAATCTTTTTGGCTTTCACTTTCTCCACTACCTCCTTGGAAAACCATAATGGCCTCCTTTTACTTTTCCCCTTGCTAACCTGCTTAATGCATAATTCTGTTGCTCTTGTAATCCCAGTTTTAAATACTGCCCACTGTTCCTCAACCCCTGATTCCTGCCCCATTCCCCTTAATGCCTCTTTCAAGCATCTCCCCATTTTCCCAAAGTCTGCCCCACCTCAAATCCAGGATACGTGTTTTTGTGTGGTTTGGTTCTGCTCCTTCTGTGATTTCAAACCACAATGACTGGTGGACACTGTTCTCCAGGTGCTCCCCCACTGTTATCCCCATCACACTGTCCCCGTTTATGAGCACAAGGTCCAGTATTGCCTTCTGCCGAGTTGGTTCCATGACCAGTTGCTTGAGGAAGGCACCCTGAAGGGAGTCCAGGATAAATTTGCTCCTAGTTGATGCTGCTGCTGGGATGCTCCAGTCCACGTCTGGAATATTGAGGTCTCCAACCAGCACTACCTCACTCTTGTCTGCCATCCTTTGGATGGCTAGCATCAGCTCCCTATCTGTTTCTTCCTCCTGGGCTGCTGGTCTATAGACTACACCTGTGTGGATGGCTGGCTCCATTTTCCTTTCCAACTTAACCCACAGTATCTCTCCCCCATTTTGTTCCTCCTGGATCTCTGTGGCCCTTATGTCATTTTTCACATACAGTGCCACTCCTCCTCCTCCCTTCCTATCTGCTCTGTCTCTTCTGAATATGTTGTAGCCAGGTATGGCCATCTCCCAGTCGTGGTTCTCATTATACCAGGTTTCTGTGATGGCCACAATCTCCAGGTCTGACTGCACCATGACAGCCTCCAGATCCTCTATCTTGTTGCTAAGGCTCCTGGCATTGGCACACATGGCTTTCCATGATTTGACCTCCTTAGACTGTTTAGCTGTTCTGCTCCAGCTCCTTCCCTGGTTGTCATTTATCCCTGGTTCTCCTTGCTGTCCGCCCTTCTGTTGAATTTTGCCCCTTTTCTGCCTATCCACCTCTTGGGCGCTTATCTCCATCTTTTGCACACTGCTTTGTAGAGATATCCACTCCTCTGGTTCACTGGTTCCACTGCTAGCTGTGGGGGGTGGACAATTAGGTACCCTCCTTGGCTAGTTTAAATGCTTGTCAATGTAGCATTTAAACTTATCATTGAATGCTTGGATTCCCCTCCAGGATGGATGCAGGCCATCAGGTTTGAACAAGCCTCCATCCCTCCAGGTGGGTCCCCAGTCACCAATGAATCCAAACCCTTCCTCGCAGCACCAGTTCTTCATCCATGAGTTAAAGTTCCTGGTGCATGCACCCCTATGCTCTCCCATGTCTCTCGCAGGTAGTACTTCCAAGAAGGTGACAGAAGTAACTACTTGCTTGAGACCCCGCCCCAATTTCTTAAACTCTTCCTGAACTTCCTTTGGCTCCCCATTTGCCAGGTCATTAGTACCTAGGTGGATAATGACATCCAGCTCACCCTCCCGTCTTGCCTTCCCAGTGATCCCCAGGATCTTCCTTCCATCCCTCCATGCCGTGGCACCTGGTACGCACCTCACCTCCCTGTCCTCCCCCTCCTGTGTTCCTAGCCAGATCCCTCTTATGATGGAGTCCCCCACCAGGATTCACTTCCTCCTTCTCTTGGGTCCACTGCTCTCCCCACTGAGGTCACCTCCTTGGCTAACCTCCACATCCTTTCCTTCCACTTCTCTGGGTACCTCTATTTGGTGGTCCCCATTTGCCAGTGTGGCATATGAGTTCTTGAGTGGAACAGGATCTGGGATTTGCCTCTGCCTGATCGCCCTAACCCTCCCTGAGCCCACTGTCATCCAAGTGCTCCTCGTTCTCGGCATCCTTTGAGGCAGTGGCATTGGACTGGGTGGTCTCTGGATAGGGGTGATGGCACTCCTGACCCAGTTTATTTCCGCTCCGAGTCTGGCTACCTCATCCTGCAGTCCAGAGAGATGCATGCAGATTGGGCAGCACATCAGCGTCCATAAGGTCTGCCTAAATATGGCTGCCCCCGCTGCCACTGCATTGCACCACTCCCCACATTATACTGCACTTATACTGCTTTTCTAGTACTTGTCTGTTACTGAAGCTCTCCTAGTTCCCTTTTTATTAATTTACTGTCCTAAAAATCCTGCCACTGATCCTCAGATACTTTTCTTTAAAAAAGAAGAAAAAAAAAAAAAAAATCAGTCAAAACACTTGTCGTGCTGTGGGCGGGCTTCTTCACCCTTATGCCCCTCCTACTCCACACCCCTACTATCCCCTGTGCTTAGCTCCTGTCAATCAGATTTAGCAGGGCATATAATTAAGAGTTGGGGCAGGGGGGCAAAAATTTGCAGCAATTAAAGACAGCAAAGGAATAGACCACCACTACAAGCACACCAAACTAGATTTTAAATTTTCAACAGCCCAAAAACAATTCTAAGTAAAGACAGCAAAGAAATTACAGTGTCACTAAACACCCACAATCTAAGTTTAAAACAAAAATAGCAATGAACAGTTACTGTAAAGCACTGAAATGAATCTGTTTCCTTCCCCTTCTGGCTTCTTCCTTAATTTTCATATCTTCCATAGATCAATCTTCACCATTCATCACAGGTGGTAGAGTACCAAGCCCCCCAACAAAGGTAGTGTTGGCAACCCTGAGGGAAATGGAGGCCAATGATTTCTCCTGTTCACATTGTTCTTACTATTAGATGTTCTTGACAATGCCTATTAGCTGCTACTGACTCCAAACTTATGTACCCTCCCCTACCCTTGTGATGATGATCCTTTGTAAATCAGCTTTTAGCTCAAAGGTTGTAATTCTGATTATTAAATAAATAATTAAAAAATAAATGAAAATGGTTATGTTCCCTCTGCCCCTTGTGGGGGAAGAACACAAGGAGGTAGAGCCCCCTATGGGTCCAGTGGGACTGGCGATTGGTTAGGGGCAGATGAAGGCTCCTTTCACCTGGAAGATGGAAAGTGCCCCACTAGCTCACACCTGAGCCTAGGGAAGAAAAACTGGGCCCACTGGAAATGTGAGGCAGTCACTCTACGCCAGCCCAGGGGTGACAACTGGGAATGGTGAAGCCATGCCTTCCGCCTAATGCAGACCACTTATCCCAATAGTCTGGAGGCCACCTCGCTGGCATCATAAGATGCCCTTGCCGGGTGCCTCGCTACCTCCAGACCCCATGAAGAAAGGCAAATGACTTGCTTGGTTGCCATACAGTCTGACAAGAATCTGCCCTAGCATCGGTCACAGGTAGCCATGTGGACCTCATGTGCAGCAATGCACATGAGAGAGTGCCACTGAAAAGACTCTGTGGCCCCAATGGTTGAACTCAGCTGAGTCCGAGTCAGTGGGCGATCACGCTCTGGCAACAGTACCCGGATGAGGTGTCCAGGAGCTCCACACCAGAGGAAGGGTGGGAAAGGGCTCCTGGAAACCTCAAGGGAGCACAATATCTGTGCTGGATGTTCCCAGGAGCTGGACAAGGGGCAGAGGGACAGCACCACACAGCCCGTGATGCCTTTATAAATGGCTGAGGGCACAGAGGTATGACTGTGGAGTCAGAACTGTACTCTCCCAAGAGAGAGAGCATCGGCCAGGCAGGACTGCACACAGCAAAATGATCTAAATGCAGGTCATTCAGCATCCCTGAGAGGAAGCGCTAATAAGAGTCAGTATCAGCGTTGGAGGAAAGGTGGATCAATGAATCCTCTTCCTCAGCCAATGAAGATGGGGATGAGGATGAGCTGCTCTCAGAGATCGGCGGTGCAGGGGTCTCCATCCGAAAAATTACCTGGTCCATGTCCCTAAGGTAATGGGGGCATGCACTAGCTGATGCTCTGAACTGTTCGCAGGTAAGAGGCCCCGAAGGGCCCAAAATACCTGGAAGAGGAGAAGGAGGAGGCAGAGGATGAGGATAGCAAACTACAGAAGGCCCTCTGCCAGGGATTTGAGATTAGGCAGGGAAACCTTCCCTGGGAGGGGGGCTGTGAATCTCGGCCACCACAGGACACCCAACTGGAGAGCGGTGGACAGGGTGGTGCCCATGAGGGAATTTCCCCTGCTGGGGAAGCTGGAGTAGAGCAGGTCACAAAGGGTGGCCCCTATTCCCACCCATTGCAGGCCTAGACTGGGTCAGGGGAAGAAACGGAGCAAGATCCATCACTCCTGCTCCTGGCAGGGACCTTGGCAGGTTGAGCTGTGGCACAGGGCACTGATCCAGACCCTCTCACTCCACCAGAAGAGGACTTGGCCCTCGAAGGAAACCCAACCGGTGACTGGGTAACTGAAATAGAGGTGACGACACCGCCAGTGGCGCTAGCTGTCCCCTCAGTACCGCCAACGATGCCGGAATCGAGCCCATCACCCCAAACACCAGAACCCGCAACGGCATTGGAGATTGCACTTCCTCCAGAATGGCATCGGCCATGGTGCCGCCAGCCTCTCTGGCACCAAGATCAGCACCAGAAGCATCCTTGAGAGATGTGGGAGGAATAGCACCGAACCCAACACCACACGGAAAGTTCTCCAGTCCACCCGACATTGAAGGCCTCAAACTATGCCTAGAAGGGCATCAGGATTTCACGGAGTCTAGGAGCCAATCAGGATCATCCCGATCCTTCCCTTCCAAAGGAGAGGAGATCAGGGAGATCTCTAATGAGGCGACCCCCGAAACCCTTCCTCCTCCTCCGGTGCTGTTAGCGGCAACAGGAGGGGGCCCAGCTGCATGGATGGCACCACCTCCCTCACCCACCACACCTAATGAGCCAGGACCTGAAGCAGCACATGACCGTGGTGTCAAGGGGTACACCGGCATGGGCCAAATGTGTAACTGTGGCGCCATCACTGGGGGCGCCCGGACCTCCAAGGAAGTACTGGACAGCAAGGAGCTCTCAACTGCCCCCCCCCAGGAGGGGCTTCAGCGAGAGTGAGGCCGGCCAAGGCCTGCTATCCCTTGGTATGTGTATTACCAGGGAGGAGCCCAGGGGAAGGTCCCAAGGACCTGGACCTGGAGTCCTGGTTGTGATGGTGTCCTCCAGAGTTCGGGGGGGGGAGCGGTCCTTCCCCAACTTCATCATGCAGATTTCAAGGCTGCGGTAGTCCATGGAGAAACACACATCACACTTGTTCATATCATGGTGTCGATCTAGGCAGGCGAAACACTGATGATGACGGTCAGCAGTCGCAATACTCGTCCTACAGGGGCACCGACACATTGGGGGATGACCCGCCTTACTCAACAATTTTTCAGCCACATGATTGGACATGATCGATTTACAGAAATTAACTAAAACAATAGAAAAGACTCGGTCTGCACTCTAGAAAAATGAAAAGGAAATGCTAACTGAAATGTCAAGTAAATGGCGAGAACCAAGAAGATCTTCTGTTACAGCTCGAAGTTCCACGAAGTCAGCAGGATGCATTCGATGGCAGGAAAACAGAACTGGAGGAGGAGGGGAGTTGGCTGTGGTTACAGGCCATTCTGTGAGCTCCAAATCATGCGTAGGCCTCATGGGCAGCGCCATCCCTGATGCTGACTCCCCCTTCTAAAGTTTTAAAGCTATATGCTCTCATTTGCAGTCCAGCCTCTGGCATGTACTCCCACCTGTGATGAATGGTGAAAATTGATCTATGGAATATGTGAAGAGTTCTCTCCGAAGTCCCTAGGAGCTATTCCTTGGATGGAGCTTTTAAAAGACAATCATCCAGATATAGAAAAACGTACAGACCCTCCCTTCTGAGGGCCACAGCTACTGCTGCTAAGTACTTGGTAAAGACCTACAGTGCAGAGGACAAACCAAAGGGCAGCACTTTGAACTGGTAATGCTCGCTCTGGAAAAGAAACCTGTGGAACCTCCTGTGGGGAGGAAACACTGAGATGTGCAGGTAAGCATCCTGCATGTCCAGAGAACACAGCCAGTCGCCTTTCTTGAGAAGAGGCATTAGACCTGGCAAAGTTACCATTCAGAACTTTTTGTATTGCACATACAGATTGAGGTCCTTTAGGTCTAAGATGGGCCTCAGATCCCTGGTCTTTTTGGGAACCAGGAAGAACCTGAAATAAAACCCCTGGTTTCTCTGGCACCTGAGCACTGGCTCGGTGGCCTGTTTTTGAAGAAGGGACTGTACCGCTGCCTGGAAGACAGATGGTTCGGGGGATAGTTGGAGGGTAGAGGCGGAGTCTCTGAGGGTTGCTTGGTGAGCTCCAGAGTGTGACCCCTTTCTTTCACTTGAAGAATCCAGGCATCTGATGTGATGGTTCTCCATTAACTGAGATGGAGGGAGAACCGACCTCCAATCAACACCTCTTGGTCGGGGACCAGAATTGGTGTTGGGGGGTCTGGTAAGGAATCAAGTGGAGGCGAATCAAGCCACCGGGGCTGGTCCATCATCTCTAGGACACTTGGTTGCCGCTCCAGTGGTGGAAGGGGCGGGCAAGGTGGTGGAGGCTCTACATTTGCCCTGGGGCCAAGAGGCTGCTCCTGCCCTATTGGACGCCTCGCGAAAGAGAGGGTGCTGTTTACTCTTAGGTTGCATGTGATAAAGCGAATGGACACATTTGATAGCCTTGCCAGATGCCTACAAGTCATTAATGATGTCCTGGACATCTGGCTCAAAGAGCTTGGAGCCATTGAAGGGGGCATTAAGCACCTTCTATTGGACATCAGCAGTAAAGCCAGAGACCCTCAGACAGGAGTGTCTATGGAGGTAGATACTGGTGGCAGTAGGCCTGACAATAGTGTCTGAGATGTCACAGAGGGCCCGCAGGAAGTGCTTGCTAACATCCTCAGTGGTCTGCAAGCATTTGAGAACCTCTCCTGTTTCTGGGTACCATCTGGAAGGGCCTGGGCAGCGGCCTTGCCTTTCTTCCAGAGCTGGTATTCTGGTACTTTACCATATGGTACAGGTAGCTGGCAATCCTCAGCACAAGGGTAGAGGAAGCATAAACTCTTTTGCCCCAAAGATCAATTCTGCATGACGCTTTGCCTGGGGGAGGGAGATAAGATGCTTGGTCACCTTAGACCTGTTATGAGCTGCTTTTATGACCACTGAATCTGTTTCAGACTGGGCAGCATAATGTGGCAACCCCTGAGAGGCATGATAAAGTTTTTATCCCTGCAGGGCATAGCTGGAACCATGTCAGGCCTGTGCCCATTGCAGTAGTAGCATACTTCAAAGCATGCAAAACAGGAGGCATGATCCTGGGTGGAGACTCTGGGATCTCCATGAAATCCACCAAATCTTTTCTGGTGGCATCCTTTTCCTCAGTAAAGAAGCTCATGGCTGAGGACAACTGCTTCATGATATTAAAGAAGGTAGGGTCCTCTGGAGGAGAACTAGGAGTATGTTTGACAGGTGAGGGTTCTTCCACCTCCTCTTCCTCATCAGGAAGAATAAGGTCAGGATGATACTCCTCCTTGATGTCGACCTCTGCCGGATCAAGGTCTGACATTTTAGGCACCAATGATGGCCGGGGGCTTCTATCTGTATAAGTCTGGCAGGAACAGAGACATGGACAGCAGATTTATGTGTCGGCGCAACTCCAGCTGATGAAGAACACTTGGACAAGAAAGGAGAAGCTGTTCAGGAGCAGGACCACCACCGGGGGAAGTGGTCCTGATCTTGGCCTTTTTTATGACTTTTCTCCAAGGACTTGTCTTGGGCCTTAGTGGCCTGGGAGCTCAACAACCTTGCCAATGGCTGAGAAGCAGGGACCCAAGAGGACCCCTGCCCGGAACTGGATACCTGTTGATTCATGGGGAAATCTGTAAGAGCCTTTTTGTGCCGCCTGAGGGTTATTTGATTAAACGTCTGCCACAGCTCACAGTCGGAGACTTTGGGGCCAGGCCCAAGACACAGACAGAGAGATAGTGTTCATCTGTAGTGGCAATCTTCTTTCCGCAGCAGCAGTGACGGAAGAGAGAAGTCGAAGGATTAACTCTGGACATAAACAAAATAAAAATCTCTTTGTATAAAGAGATTATAAAATATTAGATATGAAAAAGCCGTAGGTGAAAACTGGCGTGAAACTGCACTGCAGCTTTCAAGGAGCCCCATGCGAACAAGCTGATGGCAGGAAAGAACTGAGGAGGGAGCCGGGACCCAGTTGTATTGCTAAAAATATTCTGTGTGGATCTTGCTTCACTGACGATGAAGTTCATACGGTGTGACCTGAAGACTGAGATATCCCTGCAGAAGATCTTGAAGGTCTCTATCGTATCCCTCCTCTCTTGCCTGGTCTCCAGTGAGTACAAGTTCAGTGCCTTCAGACAGTCTTCATAAGATCTGCCCTGTTGGCCCTGAATCATCTTGGTTACCCTGTGCTGCACCATCTCCAGCCTGTCCCTGTCCTTCCTTAGGTAAGGACTCCAGAACTGAGCACATCGTTCCAGATGTGGCTTCAGCAATGACCAATATAAAGGTAGTAGTACCTCCCTTTTCCTGCTATTGGTCCCCTCTTGATACACACCAGCATCCCATTAGCTTTACTACTGGGCCTTGTTACACTGGCTTGATTGTTTGAGATGGTCAGTAATGATGACTCCCAGCTCCCTTTCCTCTGCCGTAGTGCTCAATTTAAACTCTCTTATCTAATAATCTGTCCAGGATTTTTTTTACCCTAGGTGGATAAACTTGCATTTTTTGGCATTCCGTTTTTACTGCCAAACCTTAGACTGCCTCTCCAGCATCTGTAGATCTCTCTGCAATCAATCAATACATCAATCAATCAGTCAATTGTAAATCAATCAAAATCAATGTTCCACCGAGGTTTCCTCCTCTCCAAATCAGACATTTCTCTTGTCTTTATGCATAAACTACCCCCCCCATCCATTTGAGATTTCATAAACTACAAGGTGTTGAACCCTGCTACATGGATGTACTGTAAGTCTGAAACACAAATGATGATGCCATGACACAACTTTTATCAAAGCTGTGAAGCAAAAGAAGTGTTCAATAGTTCAATTAACGATACCCTTCAATAAAATATTACAAGATTGTGATGCCAGAGCAAGCGAGTGCTGAAAAGGGCAAGATGTTAAAATGAGGATCCCTGTGTGCTTTTCTGATACTTGTCAAAGTAAAAGTTAAAAATCTCACAACACTGGAATTGTGCCTGAGCCTGGGATTTGACAAGCTGACCGGCAGGAGAGTGCTAAGCAACTGTACAGAAGCTCCTCTCCTCCAGGTGAGATGGACGCTGATCCCACAGTCAGACTGCTTTCTGGGGTTATCAGCACAAGTAGGGACACGAAAGACGCAGTGCCATCTGCAAGTAAGGAGTGACATGGTGGAGAACCCACTTGATGATGCTGTGGGAGGGGAGAAAAGCAACTAAAAATAGTAGATGGTTTTTGGGTGACAGATGAGCAAAGGGCTGGCTCAGAAGTGGTTGAAGGGGATGGGACGTGGATCCGTGTGGTGGAAGGAGGTCCTGCCCAGGACCGTCCTAGAGGAACAAAGAAAAAGGTAAAACTAAAAGAAAAAACTAAAAGATCCCATGAGACTTTTCAACAAGAGCTGGGGATAACCCTGCATCTTGACCAACATTCCCAAGTCAACAGGAACTAACCAGCAGAGGAGTGAAGAGCATCTGCATAGAAGCTCCTCTTCTTTGGGTGGGATGGATGCTGGTCCTGCTGCCTGACTGCCCCCTGCTGTTACCACAGAAAGGAGGGACACAAGGAAAGGAAGCGCCGTCTGCAAGTCAGGAGTGACATGGTGTCGCACAACCTGATGATACTGTGGGAAAGGAGAAAAGTGATGGAAAATAGTACACGGGACTTGGGCGGGCAGATGAGTGGAGGGTTCAAAAGTGGTTGCTGGGAATGGGAGGGACATGGGTGTGATGGAATAAAGTCCTGTCCAGGCTACCCAAGAGGAACAAAGAAAGAAAAAAAGATCTTATGGCACTTTTCTAAAAGAACTGGGGGTAACCCTATATCCTGGTCAGCATTCCTTCTATTCACAGACCAGGTTCAAATACAGTGCTGCAGTTCATGGCTGTGAGCAAATGCTGTATGTGCTTAGTATCCACTGCTATGTTTGTAAACATTAAGTCCCTGCAATACCAGTATTTCATTTGCTGGTATGTCAACTGTTTTGAGATACAGGGCACATGAAATGTGCTATGTTAAACCACATTTTCCATTCTTTTCTAGCCCTGAGAAGATAAACAATATCACTGAAAGGGTTAACCACTACATGACTGCATGTTGCACATCTCAATCTCAAAAAAGGAATATGAAACCAAACCAAAAAAATCCAATCCTTCCTTCATGCCATGTCATCCTAACCTTTGGATGGCCCTACAATAATTATGACAGCCTGTAAGAGGTATGAGCAAATTTTTCATTCCAATAACTCAGTCAGGCTGACCTGCCGGTGACCTGAAGTATACACAGCTCTATTGCACAGAAAAAACCCCACCCCAGAACAAAACAAAAACAGTATCGTAAGTCTAATCTACTGAGATAAAGCCAGGCTGAACTTTTATTGAACTGCGACATAGGTGTTCGGGAATGGGAGGGTGTGGGATTCTGGGGTTTGAGATACTATGATCTCACTTTATTCAAGCAATTAAAGTTTACAACAGATAGTAAAGTATGGGAGTTCAATGCCAGGCATTCCCATGCAGTGGACTCTTTTTTAGTACACATACTTTTTTGCAGTCTTTTTTTTCTGGGTTCTGAAAACTTTCAGTAAATAGCAGATAAATCAACCACAATCACCGTTTTTATGCAGACATACAGATTTAGTTTTTGCCGTATTGGTCCTTGAAAGAACAGATCCAAAAGTAAATTATTTGAAAGCTAAAGCACTTTGTTTTTTTTTGTTACATCTATGGTGGTCCAATATAAGGTATCAAATCATTTGCTTCTGGATCTTTTTTATGCTGACATACAGAAATAGATTAGTTGCCGTATTGGTCCTTGTAACAACAGATCCAGAAGCAAATGGTCTGATATCTTTTATTGGACCAATATAGATGTTACAGAAAAGAAAACAATGTCAAAGCTTTCGGAACACCCAAGTCCTTCCTCAGAGACTTATAAGTCTCTGAGGAAGGACTTGGGTGGTCAGAAAGCTTAGACATTGTTTTCTTTTTGTAACGTCTATGTTGGTCCAATAAAAGGTATCAAACCATTTGCTTCTGGATCTTATTTATGCTATATGTTCTCATTCTCAACTGCGTATCACAGCAGCAGGAACATGTACAGTCCAAACATGATAAAAACAAACACAATATACAGATACCTCAAAATACAAGGATAAAATGCCATGAAACCTAAACTATTTATCGGTTTAGTTTCTGTTCATCGGGTAGTTACAACAGACAATACAACGCCTATTTTCAGGCACTACCTGGGAGAATTACAAACGTCAAAAACAATTTTATATAATGAAGACCGTAACAATAACACAATTGCGACAAATCAAACAATAGATAACAATGCTGCTAGAAGAAAGCAGGCAGTGCATTACACGTCAAGTATGACAGGCAGACTAATGAAGTGGACTGGCAATGACCGAAACAGTACAGTACCATCAGGTACAGGAACACATATCTGTGGCTCTTAAGAACTTATGTATCTCCCTCCTGAAGTGTAGAAGAGATTGTGAAAGCCTATGGTTAGCTAGACGGGAGTTCCAAAGTCTTGGGGCAAAGAAATTAAAAGGAAAACGCTTGCACATGCATGTTTATTGAGCATTTTCGAACGGACAAAAGTAATAGGTAACTAGATTTCAGGGGCTAGGCCTGATTAGGATATTTTAGTAGGGCGGCAGGTTTAGAAGACCTAACAATCTTATCAATTGTACAACCTAGGGCATACTGTCGCTGTGAGGATGGACACAGCCAATGTAAAGAGAACCTTTCCTGATATTTTGAAAAACTGAATGCAAATAAGAGGAAGCTCCGTTGCCTCCATGGGAGCTCCTCTGTGGTGTTCTGCAGATTTTTGTAACCACCCCTGAGTGGAAGGATCATGAATTACCCCAAAGGGCTGGCACATGATCCCTTCCACTTCGGTTGCTGCGCATGCCCTCACGCTTCCCGGACATTTATACTACAGATGAGTGCAGGGACGCATTCCAGTGAAGTCTATAGACCGTGATTTGTAAACACAGTGTTTGGCCATTTAAGTGTCATTTAATAAAATTGGAGCTAGGGTTCAACTGACAAGGCTCTTCTAAGTTGCACCCTATGGCCACTTAAATGGGCAAAAACCTGTGTTTACAAATCATGCTCCATAGACTTGACTGGAGTGTGCCCCCACACTCTCCCTATACATACATCATAAAACGCTGGAGTGCAGGGGCATATCCAGCAACTGGAAAGAGGAAAGGAATCACACGACTAGCCCCTCGGGGGCAATTTATGATCCCTTCCCTTCCTTCAGGGCCATTACAAGAAAATCTGCTAACACCACAGATTAGCTCCCATGGAGGTAGGGGAGCTTCCTCTTATTTGTGTAAAGCACTGAGAAAGGTGCTCTTTAAGCTACAATAGAGTGTGCAGTGATGGGTAAATTGGGTCACTGATGGGGCAAAATGACGGATGGAAGTGGTATTCCATTTGGCTAGATTACTTCTACCCATTTGAATAAACAAGATAAGACCATATATAAAACTAAGGACGACTCCCTGAGCAATGGCAAGTCTAGCAGCAGAAGTCAAGGTGCATCTAACTCTATAGGTCAGCCCAAGTTTAGTGCTGACAGACTTGCATGCAGTAGCAATATGTAACGTAAAATCCAGGGCCAGATCAAGGGTAAGACCTAGATACTTGAAAGAGTCACAGATGGTGATGAGGGAGCCATCTAAGCAGTAGATTGAGAAGTCATCAGTACACACCCTCAGCTTGGATGCTAATCCAAGCAGCATGGCATGAGTTTTGCTAGAACTGAGAAGCTTATTTTGCAGCCAAGTCTTAACACTAAAGAAGTTGATACTGAGTCACATGTTAATATCAGCTATATTCTTGGAGCTAGTGTATAGCACCATGTTGCCTGCATAAAACAGAGAGAAGCAGGAGGATGGAACCACAGAGATGTTATTGATAAAACTGGTGAAAAGCAATGGATCTAGTATGGAGCCTTGAGGGACACCAAGATTTATAGTGGTAAGATCAGATTTGTATTTATTCACTTTTACAAACTGTTGTCCATCACCAAAGTACTCACTTTGATCCACAGACATCACCTCCTTGATTGTTCCTAAGTGCTCAACCAACATTGGCAACCAGGCCTTCTCCTCCTCCTCCTCTTCTAAAAAGCTGTGGAACTCCCTCCCTATCAATATTTGCAACTCTCCAACACCACCACCACCATTCCTCAAAGCAGCCCTGAAAGCTCACCTACTTATAGCCTGTAGCTGCACTTAACCTCAAATACCACCCATTGTCATCTCCACCCAACCATCCCCTCCACCACTTCCCTGTACACCATGCCTAGGTTTAACCTGGCCAGTGCCAGCTGTTTCAATGTTTATCTACCAGAATGCTCACTTGATACCGACTTGTTTAATACCTGTTATCGATTACATGTACCCTGTACCTGTACCCAATTGTATTTGTCTGTACCCAACTGTATCTGTCTGACCACAATGTGACGTGGCACCTCTGGTGAATGCCTATTGATTTTTGGCAAATCTTTGCTATGTAACCGAAACGCAATGTATGTCTTTATGTGACGAAGTACCTTTGTAAACGAGCCTCTGGCTCAAAGGTTGTAAACTGATTCTTAAATAAATAAATAACACTCCACTACATTTATGCAGTCAAAATGCCCAGTCCAGACCTCTTTTGTTCCTAGCAAATTTGACTACACTACTTTAATCCACTATTAGTAATTTAATGTACTATTCACTTAATATCACACTGTAATGCTTATGGTTTGTGCATGTGATGTCACTTTGGTTGTGTACCTTGCTTAGCTCAATTACTGTTGACTGCTGATTTCTTGTCTTGTACTCTCCCAAGTCACGTCTGTAAATAGGCATTAAATTGTTTATTGTATGCTACAAGTCTCGATGGCTGAGAGGGACCTGGGGGTGGTGATGGATGTCAAGATGAACAACTCAGAGACTTGTAGGAGGGCAGCAGCCAAGGCCAACAGGATGCTGGGATGCATCGCTAGGGGGATCACCTCCAGAAGGAGGGAAGTGATACTCCCTCCGTATAACTGCTTGGTGAGGCCGCACCTCGAGTACTGCGTGCAGTTTTGGAGGCCACACTTAAAGAGGGACATTAAACCCTGGAGGATCCAGAGGAGGGCAACTAAAATGATTTGGGGCTTGGGGGACAGGACCATGAGGAGAGGCTTGAAGAGCTAAATATGTACACATTGGAAGAGAGAAGGGACCAGGGGGACATGATAGAGGTCTTCAGGTACATGAAGGGGTAAATAGGGGAGGAGCAGTCAGGGTGCTTCGAAGGAAGGAGGAGGGGGCCACTAGAGGGCATGGGTGGAAGCTGGAGGGGAAGATTCAGGGGAGAAAGGAGGCGGTACTACTTCACTGAGAGGGTGGTGGAGCCATGGAATGTGCTGCCTAGGGAGCTGGTGGAGGCAGAGACGGTGGAGGGGTTCAGGGGGGTGGGACAGGTACAGGGGAAGGGTTCTGGAAGCAAAATCCAATGCAGCGAGAATATCCGGAACTGGGAAGGAGAAGCCAGAGAAGGCGAGGGGGGCAAGGTCAGCTCCCAGGGTGGGGCTGACCAAACGAGCAGACGCGAAAGACCGTTAGACCTATTCTGCTGGCATTTTAGTATGTTAGTACTTACCCAGTTACCAAAAAGCAAATAAATAAAGCCCCTGGCAGGGCCGGATTAAGGCATAGGCAACATAGGCACATGCCTAGGGCCCCTGCCTGCCAAGGGGCCCCCAGCAATCCCCAACATATATTTGCTATATATCCTTTTCTTTCTGCCTGAGCTACATATTTTTTGTAAAGGACTCAGCCACTGAGTAAGTCAGGGGCTGAACTGTGACATGTCTCTCGCCTCCCTGATTAGGTGTTAAGTGCAGCTGACAGCTTCAGGGGCCCTAGCCAGGATGACCTTTAAACTGTGAACAAGACCAATTCCTTTGCTTTGTGTCCCACACCCATTTAGAATCCCAGCTTAGAATTTTGCTCTTAACTACAGAAGATTAACAGTGCAATTCAGTGTGTATGCTTTATATTTTATCTTAAGTATCTGTTTTATTGGCTTAGGAAACCTTGCATCATCCTTGAAATTTGAATATAATCAATAGCTTAATTTGCTTAAAACCTTTGTACCATGTTTGACTCTGGGTTGTTTTACCCTCTGCATTCATTTGTAATACCTTTCATTGTATTGTCATTTTCTGTTGTTTTGTACTTTATGACGTGGAGCCTTTGCAAAGGAGTCTCTGACTCAAAGGTTTGTAATTCTGATATCTCAAAAAATAAATATTTAATCTCACTCCTAAAATTAAGAAATCTACAATAAGTTTCAGTGGTACAATTAAAAATCATACTCTTTTTTTTTTTTTTTTTTTTTTTAATTCTCTCATATCGCTCATACTCAAGTACTGACCTTGATACAGCTCTGTTTTCAGGGTGAACAAATGAATGCATTTCAAGATTCCCATCAGTAAATCTTGCCATTTATGGATCCTGGCTGGCTGGCTTACTTATCAATAACAGAAATGTTTGATCCTGGGAATGATTTCAAATTCTTCCAGTAATCACTCGCTTTGCAGTATAATCTCTAAAGTTCATAACCCCCTAGTAAACCACAAACTTAACTTCTACACCACCCAGGACCTAGCCTGTTTTAGAGATCAGTCCCTACCCAACCCAACAAAACTCCCACATCCTGGTTCATACTACCTGACAGGACAGTATGATAACACCCAGATTGCGAGTGCACACATGTGTGTTTGGGGTTGGGGGGCTTTGGAGAAGTGCAAATCATGATATTTTGCATACATAAAATTGTTTTAACAGGCCTATTATTATTTTTTCTAAATTATCAAAACTCAGGCTACTTTTTTTTTGCCATACTGATAGTATTAGTTTCAGTATTATTTTTTTTTTTTTAACTCTCTTTATACTCCCCCTTGCACCGTGACCAGTCCCTCTCTCCAGGCATCCCAATGCACCCAGTCTGTGCCATGAGGACTGGAAGGATGTTCCCATAGGTGCCCTGCTCCTATACAACTCTAGAGACCTGGTTTGACCACCCCCTCCCGGGTGGGGCAGAAGAGTCCATCCTACCACCTCCAATCCTCAGTGGAACATGCAACCAAAGCTCCTTCCTGGTTCCTCCATGGTCACAGCGGTGCAGAAGCCCTCTGCCTAGATCAGCTGTGGGATGTTTTTCCTTATTCTGGTCCACCCCCTGCCGACGTCAGTGCTGGAGTAGGACCAATGAGACAGAGGCATGCAGAGACGTGCCTCCGCTCCGCTTGAAGCATTTTGTGCCACTTTTTAGGGACAGTAAGAACATTGTTTTCATGTTTCAGTAGCTGATATGCAATAGCCAAGAGGTGCAATCATGGCGAAGGGGCATGGTTACAGTAAGGGAGGGGCCCACATTTCTCTTGGGCCTAGGGTCCCAGGTTGCCTTAATCTGTCCCTGGCCCCTGGAGGTCTGGCTGGACTATCACCTTACTTTCTCAGTCATGTGAAGGCCATCCCCAGAAACTTAACACCAAACTTGGTGTGCTTTATAGGAATAAAGGAAGTATCCCGCTTCCTGTCCAGAGAGAGATTGTCTTGAAGATGATATTCCCCATCTTCAACTATGGTGACATAATATACAGTGTGTCTCCCAATTCTACAAAGAGAAAACTGGTTAGCCAGACTAGCTAAACCCCAAAAGCTGTGCACATTTAGATAAACCACAAGTCAAATTCCATAGTGAAATGATTGTTCCGTTTATTGCACTAGGACAAGAAAGTACTCCGGAGTGTTTCATATCTAAGAGGAATCCTTCATCATGGGGGCAGGGTCTGCCAGAATCACAAAGGATTGATACAACAAAGTTAAAAAACAGCTGATGCCTTCAGATGAACTTTAACAAAAAATAATATTTAAAATAATATTTAGACATAGTTCAGCTTATATTTCACATTAATTCCATAGCTGGCCTCTCCATTCTTTATTACTGAGGTGATTTGCAAGAAAACAGGATCTTTGCTTCTTAACGGTTTATTCCTGTTGCTTTCTCCCTACTTGATGTCATAATTCCGCCTGCTTGTGACATCACAGCTACTCCCATGACAACAGATTGTGATGTCACAACAGAGCATTATGATTTGTAGTAGGGAGCAAGCTAACGAGGCAGATGAACTCTCAGTGATAAGATAATGTATTCATGCAAATTTCCTCAGTAATAAATAAAGGGGAGGAGAAATCTATAGAATATATATGGACTGCAAGCTGAATTATACCTAATTATTATGTTTTTGAAAGTTTTCTTTGAAGCGTCAGCAGCTCTTTAAAGGTATATGTTCAATTGATATTTAAATATAAACCACAATACTGGTGCCCCTGTAAAGCAGCTCTTAAAAAGCACACATCAATCATTCAAAATGTTTTACACTCACCAAGTGTAAAGTGATACAATTAAGCAAGAGGCTACTTATATGAAGCATTAAATGGGCAAATCTTTAAGTTATAAAAATACTGAAGAACGCTAAATCACAGCACTGCAGTCTATATGAAAAAATTCAATCAGTGCTTGGTTACATAATTCAGTGGAAAAGTTTTTAAATATACAGAGAGACTATTTCAAAGAGTAGTGTTATACTTCTGCTGGTTTTGAAAAACATGATCCAGACCATCTGAAAAACAGGTGAGACAAGACAAACAGAAAACAGAGAATGAACAGTTGACAAAACATCCATGTCATAAAGAGTTAGGTCCAAAAGATAAGGAGTGATCTTCTGAATACTCAACACTCTGACAAAAATGAAGGCAGCAGGGTTAATCGCCTTACTGAGTTGAATTCAGTGACCTCTCGTATTGCTTGCACCTTGAAAAGATTTTGTGAAGTTCGGAAAATGGATCCTGATCTCAAGAATGTAACTGGTGATTTTCCAAGACTTGTTTATAAAAAAGGCAGTAGTGCTACGGACTTGATTGTGCATAGTCACCTTAGGCCTTTACTGGCTAGACAATTGCCACCTGCGCCTCAAATGGATTCCATAGCTGTAGAACCTGTATTATTTGCAAATATCCTCACCAGGGAACCAGCGTTACGTGTCCAATGGATTCTTGGAGCTATCAAGTGCAGATCTTTATTTCATGCCGGACGTCTTTTGTAATTTACGCCATTTGGTGCAACTGCCCCTAGCTCTACATAGGGCAAAGTGTTTGCCCTATGGAAGAGTGCCTACAAGAACACAATTGGTCCACTGTAAGTGGAAAATGTGAAAAACTGGATACTTTATGTGCTTATACCAGGTTAGAAGGAACCGTAGCAGGGGTGACAGAGTGAAGCTACTGCTTCAGAGAGAAAGCAGACTTATAGTGGAGTTGTGAGCCTTACTCCCTGCAGGATTAAACAAAAACTGAAACACTGTCCCCTTTTTGTAGTTTTCCTCTGTGGAAAAGACCTATATTTATGAGCTTTGTTATTGGCATTGCTAGAAATGTTGACCTAATTGTTTACGACATGGATTCATTTTTCAAGGTCACCCCATATATTCAAGGTACACTACAAAAATGCTGTACTATTGAACGTGAACTGCAACTCATGATCTCTGCCACCCAGTCTCATTTGGTATGTGCTCTACCACTATGATGCTCTTCTCTTTTACAGTTTACGGTCTCACAGCTGTATTTCGATATCCTGCTTTTTATTCTAATTGTATACAATTATTTTTCTCTTATGTACTTGAAACTGCTCATGTATATAATGTGTTTTTAAGTTGTCTTTTTTTGAAATCCACCATATGTTTCTTTCAGATCCTTCTTGCACCAATATATAGAAACCGGTCCTGTATTTCTCAGTTTCTATCTTGTGCCATCTAGATGACCTGGGCTGTACCTGAAAACGGACCCTGGGACCAGTGGACATACCCAGTTGTCAAATAAATAACTAAATGTTTTGTTAACTGTCTGTTCATTCTCTAGTTTCTATTTGTCTTGTCCATCATGTTTTTCAGATGGCCTGGATTATGTATTCCAAAAACAGCAAGAAGTGTAACACTTTTTGAAATAGTCTGTCTATATATACGTAAATAGTGAGCTGGGGGGCAACAACTTTTTCAAATATTTTGTTCAAAGTGGGGAGGATGACAATGGACCTTTAATTATTTAGGGGTTTGGGGTCCCCTTTTTTAAATACAGAAACAACATGAGAACCATATGAGAGGCTTTCCATAAATCAGGCACTACACCAGTAGTGAAGGATAAGTTAATTTAGCAACAGGGGAGGCTAACTTGGTGTCTACGAACCTAAGGAGTTTGGGCTCAATACCATCTGAGCCTACAGATTTAGAAACAGGAATTTGCATGAGAAGTCCGTGAACCTCAACAGAGCTGACCCATTTAAAATAAAAAGGGAGCTGTACAGAGCTTTGGGGGGGCACTGGAAGGGAGTCACCATTAGGCAAAGAAAAGGGCATATCAGAGAAGGCCTAAGTGTAGGAGGAGGGGTCTGAGAAATAATAGTTGAATACACTGGCTATGGTGGAGCTACTTTTACAGTTAACACCATCTAAAACCATGTCCAAGGAAGAGTGATCCCCTAACTGACCCAACATTTTTTTTGTTTTTTTTCATTCACAGTTTTATGCCCCCTTCTTCACCGCAACCCACTCACATCCTTCCAGGGCTCCCAAGGCATCCTTATGGTTCTGCCAGGCTTCCCTTCAGTGGACCAGTCCCCATCCAGCCCCTGCTTACCCTCCAGTCAGGGAGGAGGGAGAGCCTAGATCCTTCCCCTCCAACTCACTGTAGAGCATCGGGCAGTCCACACTGAGCCCCCCCGAGCCTAGTCCGATAGATTAGGTGCCGGGGCCCATCAACAGGTGCAGGGATTTTCCATTTTCTGGTGCAGTTCCCCATTCCCCCAAAGATAACGGCATACTAGGAGGTTCAAGGAGGCAGGTGCATGCCGAGACATACTGCTGCTCTGGACCTCAGCCGACATCCTCCCCTCCCATTACGTGTGGTCCATCTGCACTGCCACCCGTGGTCACCCAGGTGCCAGTATAGCAGCAGAACCCACAACCCACCCTCCCCAGAGGAAGACAGTGGCCCCTTGGGTGCTCAATCCTACTCCCCCCCCCCGGCCGGCCCTCTGACTACCTGGCCTTGTTTCCAAACCCATGTCGCCGGAGTCGCAAGTGATAGCTCTACCACTGCGCCAGCGGGCCAGCTACCCAACATCTATTTGATGTGCTTCCACAGAAGTCTGGGGTTTTGGGAAGAGGAGCTAAATAGAAGTTTGCAGCGACAGCCTTTATTTTTTCTGACTGCTCTTTTGCATTCATTACCCAGTGTTCAATAGGCAGAGCAGTCCGCTGGAGAT
The DNA here is from genome assembly GCA_016271365.2 of Neoceratodus forsteri. NCBI lineage: Eukaryota > Metazoa > Chordata > Ceratodontiformes > Ceratodontidae > Neoceratodus > Neoceratodus forsteri. The sequence goes on along the minus strand of CM057454.1, from coordinate 685,890,701 downwards.
GAGGAGGCTTTACACTCTTACCATTTTATGTCTCTTTCAATGATTCTGATTAGTACTGGGTGGTCCAGTCATTTAAAGATTGGGCACGCACCCTTCTGCTGAATGGGGCAAATTTGTCTTGTAGTTCCATGAACACTTAAGTAAAGAAGGCAGTTGCTTGATCTATATCAGAAGTCTCATATTGGTAGGACAAATCTATGTTAGAAAGCACAAGCCTGAAAAGCTCAAGATCCTGATCAGAGAATGTCCTGAAATGGATAATACTAGAAGGACTTTTTAGTTAGTGCTGCACGCCATATGCAAAACACAAGCAAATGATCACTAATGGCATCAGACAGAACATCTGAGCACCTAATCCTATCTAACCTGGGTGAGAGTATTTATAAGGGTTTATGTGCTACCATTGTTAGAACACCTGGTGGGCTCTGAGATGAACTGGGCCAGATTAAGTGAGCTAAGGGCCTGCATCACTGATTTATTAAGTCACTAAACCAATTTATATTAAAGTCAACAGATGATATAAACTTATTATTCTTGACCACTGATGCAACATACTTGATCAGGGAAGAGAGCAGGTTCATATTTCCAACTGAAGAGATATAAATACAAAAAAATGGAGCCTTTTACATCACCCTATGAGAGCACTCCACAGCAACATTCAATGGGGGATTTGAGACGGGGATCTGGTACTGAACCACCAAAGTGGGATCCACAGTAACAGGGTGCCACCCCCCCCCAAGCTGCTTGGGTACAACCTTGTCCTTTTCTTAAAGAAGGGACCATACTGGCCACTTTCCAGTCCTCCAGCAGCACACCTGTTTGATAGAATCATAAATGATTACTACAAGGAGCCCCACCAGTTGTTCCACTGTATCCACTGTGATTCCTACGGTGTATCCCATCAGCCCCTTGGGACTTGCCTGGCTCGATCTTCACCAGGGAGTCAGCTACCAGTGCAGTCAGGTGTCTGCAGGCTCCATCATGGCTACACCTGATGCCCTCTCAATGAGCACCTTCCCTCTCCGGGGACCCTCTGTTGAACACAAAAGCAAAGTATTGATTCAAAATCTCAGTCATCACCATTGACTCCATCACAGCCCCACCCCAAACCCCTGTTTCAGGAGCCCAGTCCCTTTCTTCACCTTCCTCCTTCCATATACAGTTATAGACATCAAGCTATTGGGATGTTTTCCAATATTCCTCAGTGCTTCTGATAGAAATCTCTTCGGTGGCTCTACAGTGGAACTGCAGGCAGACAGTTAATTTCTCTAGAACTATCACAGAAATTTCAGGAAATATGTCAGTAGCTGCAGCTGTATGTACTGGAAGAAGGCTTTGGTGTGGTCCACAGCTCCTGCTGTTATCCTGGATTCCAGCCACTCTTTGGCTGCTACAGTTCTAGTCCTTCAGTTTCTTGGTGCTGCTCTGTACTGCTATCTGGCCTGGAGGCAACACATCTCTTTCCAACTGTCACAAACTTTTTATTTTATTCAGGATCAGTTGCCTTAGGTTCCAGTGGAGCCAGGGTGCCCCTTTTTGGTCCTGTTCCCCTTACTGCTTACAGGCATGCAGACCGCATGCTTCAGGCCATTGGCATCTGAAACAATATGGATCTTAAACTCCCATGTAAAAACAGAGGCAGAGGGTGAATGATGACTATGAAAAGGATGAGAATTAGAAAGTCTAGGTGCAGAAGCAGCAAAATGTTGATCTCCCATAGTACAACGTAGTAAGCATGGGGACAACAATAAATCCCGATTCCCAGATGTCAACAAGCATGAGGACTAGTATTACAGTATATGACAGACTCCAAGCTGCAGAGGTCCCAACCACTGAATGGCTTTGTAAGCAAGTAATAAAACCTCAAACCTCACCGATTACTAACTGCCAGCTGGTGTAGATTCAGCAGGGTCAAAGATAAATGAGAATAGGGAACAAAAATCTTAGGACTTTTGCTATGGTATTCTGGATTAACTTCAGATGGAGAAAGCTTTACAGCTGGCCAAAATAAAATGCATTACCACAAAATCTTACCCTGATGAAGAGAGGTAGGCATACAGACTCAAATGGAGCACCAGCAGTGATAAGAACATTTAAGGAACTACAGCTGATATATGAATCTCTCAAAAGCCAAGCTGCAGTTCAGAAACACTCCAAAACCAAAAAAAAGCGCCAAGGCATGTCATAGTCAACATGGAACAGAACAAAGAATCAGTAAAACCTTCCGGTTGCTATTTCTTACAAACTAGAAATACTATATATTATCTTTATAAGGGTTGACTCTGAGCCAGCTGTCTCAGCTAAGTCATATTTTTGGCCAGACAATGATTAACAAACAAGACGGGTCTACTGGTAATGAGTGGAAAATTAAAAGTGGAGCTGAGCGCCATCCTTATAAAAATTACAAATTGGCCAATATTTTCTAATGATTTCTTAAAGCTTCATTATACATGTGCAAGCTGAAATCAGTGCTAGCCCTGAACCTCGACAAATGCCTGACAAGAGCTCAGCTGTTCAATATGCTATAATACAATGCAATTTATTTTGCATGACCGCCGTCTTTCGCATACGGTGCACCTCAAAATGCTTCACAGTGGAATAACCTCCAAAATGGGAGATATAGAACAAGAAATACAAGGCAAACAAAATCTAAAACAGGACACTATATTGCAATGTGTACAGTATCAAACACTCGGTACCTGCTAAGGCAGCAGCCAAGTGCAGGCTGTGACAGCTGGGGAAGTAGACAGTCAGTAAACCAAAATAAGCAAGAAAAATAGAAGTAATAACAACTGTGACCCAGGGGAAAGGGTATGAAGGGGTACATAGTAACAATGAAAGTAGCAAAATACAATGCAAGAGTACATAAGATACACAAATTATTCAAACAAGTACAGTCAATTAACTGGCATAACATATACAATGAATTGTAGATTAACTGTAGCACTGGACAAAAAACAAATAAAGGGGAATAGGGATCAGACAAAAAACAGAATTGCAGTATCATCACCAACTGAATATCAGATTGTGAAAGTTACTGGCACAGAAGAGTAGAAGGACAGCTAAGGGAAGGAGTATGAGGAGGTTAAGGGCAAGAGCAGGAGGGAGAGAAAAAATAATGAAGAGAGGAATTAAAAGGTACTGTAGCTAGGAGGGAGAGAAATGGAGGGAGATTATACCAAGATTATTGCAAACTGATGGGAGACTTAAACAGAATTTATTTATTTGGATTTTGTTGACTCAGTGGGCCCGCTGAGAACTGAAGTCTCTTTTTCAGGGGGCAACCAGGATTTAATTACATACAACAGTCAATGACAAAGATTCAGTAGGGCATATTATGGCCACTCACTCTGCCGAAAAATGTTGGGTTCTCATGAAATCTATAATTAATACATTAGAAACTACATTTATTCCCATTAGGCAAGTGAGGAATTCCAAGGGAAAAATTCTGCCATGGCTAACCAGAAAAGTAAAAAAACAAATTAAAAAAAGGTAAAAGCTTTCAAAAAATTAAAGAACAACTCCTGCGAACATGCAAGGGCCAATTACAAAAATGAACTAAGGAGATCTAAGAGTGTAATTAAAGAAGAAAGGAACACAATTGATTTCAAACTGTCAGTCAATGAGGATCACAAAGCTTTTTATGCATACATCAATAATAGTAAAACAAATCCAACTATACACTGGGACCAATAATAGAAAACAATACAGAACTGAGGGAACCAGTAAGCATAGCCAATGCTTTTAGTAAGTTTTTTGGATCCATCTTTTCAACTGCTAACCCAATCTCTTCACCACCACCAGTGTCCAATGACAGGTTCTATCACATAACAGAGGATGAGGTCATTAAGATCCTATATGAATTGAAAGATAAATCCTCCCCTGTGCCTGACAATATAAACACCAAATTTATCAAAGAGACAGTGGTTGAGTTGCCTACCCCCCTAACAATTTTGTTTAATAAATCCTACCTCTCCAGTCAGGTCCCAAATGACTGGAGAAGGGCCATTGTTAGTGTCAGTACACAAAAAGCGTAACAGGAATAAGACAAGTAATTACAGACCCATTAGCCTTACTTCAGTTGTTGGCAAATGCATGGAAAAAATACTCCAGAACAGACTAGAGAGGGAAATCCATGATAAAGATATAGGGGACATGACACAACATGGATTTGTTCAAGGCAGATCATGTGCAAGCAACCTAATATCCTTTTACGAGTCAGTTAGCAACTGCACAAGAGGTGCTAGCTACACATTCGAGCAGACTTGATAGACTTCTAGGCCTTTATCTGCTGGCAAATTTTGTATGTTCGTATAGACAAGGCTACCCCAGTAGATGTTTACTAATGGACTTCAGGAAAGCATTGGATACCATCCCCCATTCCCTGTTAATCAACACAAATGCTAAAAAATGGGACTGAACCATTACATTATCTATTGGGTGGCCCAATGGCTCACTAACAGAGTACAGCAGGTTTGAGTTTCTGGGGTCCTGTCAGAAGAGATAGGGGTAGCAAGTGGGGTACCACAGGTATCACTCTTGGGCCCCAGTGTGTTCAGAATATTCATTAGCGATCTCCAGGAAGGAATTCAATGTAAAATTATGAAGTTCGTTGATGATACTAAACTTAGTTCAGAGGTCAATACCCAGCACAAAATTTACACCTTTCATCAGGACAGCCATAAAACAGAACAATGGGCTGAGAAAAACCTTATGGAATTCAATGCAGACAAATGTTCTGTCATACATTTTGGGAAAAGGAACCCATGTACTATTTATGAAATTAACAATAGTATAATCAAATCAGTTGACTCTGAAAGGGATTTGGGCATTATCATAAATAAGGAGTTAAGCCAAAGTGATCCATGCTGAAAGGTGTCTTTCTTTACTAATAGAATCATAAGATCAGTTAGAAAAGCATTTGTAAACAGAAATGAGACCTGCATCCTATCACTGCATAATGCCTATATCAGACCTCACCTGGATTACGCGGCATCATTTCGGGCCCCATACCTGGCCAAGGACACAAAGATGGTGGAGTCAGCCCAATGGAGAGCTACTAAACTTATAACTAGAGTATGCAACCTTCCCTATTCTGACAGACTAAAAGCACTCAGTCTGTACAATTTAAATAAATGTAGGGATAGAGGTGATCTCCTAATGATCTTCAACATCTTACAGGGTCCAAACTTGACCAGGGAATGTAACCTAACCAGAGCAGATAAACCAATTGGTTTGAGAAGCTATAACAAACAACTTTATATTCTCAAGGTTAAATCTAACAAAAGAAACAACTATTTTACCATCAGGGCTAGTAAACTACGGAACTCATTTCCCTAACACCTGGTGGATATCAGTAATTTTTGATAAGTTTAAAGTGGAACTAGTGTTCTTCTGGGTAACAGGGTTTAAATCACCCCGCTAGTGCGGGGAAGCTAGTCTCGATGGGCTTTCAGCTTGCTTCTACCTTTACAAACCAAGTAATACCGAGTAATTCAAGATGAAGTTTTCCACAGCATTAACAATAAAGAAATAGGACAGTTTACAATAAAAAGGCAAAAACAAATGGGTGACAGTAATCAAAGATAAGCAACAACAGTTAAAATAAGCAGAAGCCTTTTGCAGATTGCCCAGAAGTAGTTTGACAGGCAGAAACAGAAAAACAGCAAGAGTCAGAAGAGTGGAGGGAGTAGTTGGAAGAATGTACACAGTATAAGAGACAGCTAAGGTAGGGAGGGAGGGAGGAAGACAGGAAAACCAGAAGTTGGAAAGAAAGGAAACACATGAAGTAGACAATGGGAATCCAACGAAGGCAAGCAGAGGGATTGACAGAAGAGACAGTGGGAGAGTGAGAGGAGCGGAGTTTGAGGCAAAACATTGGGAAGAATTAAAAGGTGGATCTAGCTCGACCAGGTAAAATTTGGGAGCAGCCCCACAGACCACACCCATGTAGTCAAACACTGGCAAAATCATTTTCAGAAGAATGTCATAATCAAAATGGCAACAGCAGCAAAAGAGAAGGATCTACCACCAAGCTGAATGGTTGGGAGACTGGAGAGAGAAGAGGCTAATGTTAGAGGAGCAGAGAGAGAGGAAAGGCCTAATTCACAAAGCCCCCAGAAGGACGCAAGCTGTCTGCACCTAACATATATGACGCAAGTGGCACCTTGTGCCAAAAGATGCCCCAGGAGCTATTCAGAAAGGCAGCCTGTGTCAAACGCAGGCTGCCTGTGCCAAAATGTGCTGGCACCAGCCTTGCACCACTAAACTGGCTGCGGCATGGCACTAGGGGGCGTGCGGCTGATGCAAGCGGTCACATCCCCTAAAATGAGATTCACAAAACTGCTCCTGAGGGCACATTTCTAAGCACCATTAGATCAGCCAGGGCTGGTCTAAGGGTACTTTAGAATATGTCCCTCTGGGACAGTTGGGCAATGTGCAGCTGTCTCCCCGATCCCCGATATCACCCGTTAGTATATTATAAATTAAGTCCCCATGACCTGGTGGTCTACTGGTCCCCCTCCCTTATCCCTGAGAGCATCCATTAGTGTATTATAAATTAAATCCCTATGATCTGGTGGTCTAGTGGTGCCTCCTCCCCGATCGCGCCTGTTAGTGTATTATAAAGTACTTCCCCCTGACCTGATGGTCTAGTGGTCCCCCCCTCCCCAATAGTGCCCGTTAGTGTATTAGAAATTAAGTCCTCCTGACCTGGTGGTCTAGTGGCCCCCGATCCCCGATAACGCCTATTATTGTTTCATAAATGAATTCTTACCATCATGGTGATCTAGTGGTCCCCCAGTCCAGCATGTTTTACCCACCACCCCGTTCCCCCCAATCCCGAAACCCAGCTGGCAACTGGCACAGCCCACTTCACACCTCCGTGGCCAGCCGCCGGACTGAATGGTCATTGAGCGGCTACTGTATAGTGTGTGCGTACACTATACAGTGGCCGTTCAATGACAGTTCAGGCCAGTGGCCAGCCGTGGAAGTGTGAGGTGGCCTGTGCTGGTCGCAGGCTGTGTTTCAGGAGTGGGGGTGGGGTGATAGGCACAACCTGCTGGGGTGGGGGACCACTAGACCATCAGGACGGTGGGGGGGAATTCATCTATGAAACAATAATGGGCGCTATCGGGGGGGAGTGTAGTGGGGTTGGGATAGTCAGGATAACAAATCATGCAGACCCACAAACTTAGTGCATAAAAAGCGCTGGAAAGGCACTTATTTTATTTTTGTCAGGAAACGTTATCTTCAGGATTCACAGAAATCAGGAACATAAAGTTAGTTCAGTCATTTTCGAAGTCTCAACAAAATAATGAACAGATGAGCTACACTCAGGATGAGACACTGCCCTGCCCAGCAGTGCCACCAGGCTATCTCCTTGCAAACGTATATACTTCAGAGGTCCACCACCTCTGGCAGTCAGCTCCACCTGACATCCTCTTTCTTAACTCCCTAGTGGTAATCTTTTATACATTTCTGGGGAGTGACATCATAATCAGATGATCCTCCTCCTTTTTGAAAAATCAAAATAACATACTACAGGTTCCTTTTTTACTTTACATTTTCATTCCTAAACATCAGGGCCCGGATATACAAACTGCGCCATTCTGAGGCGCAAGCCCTTGCGCTGCTCAAAATAGTTGCGCAGGGGTGTGGCCGGGGCAATATTCAAAGGAGTTGCGCTATTGAGCAACTCCTTTGAATATCATCCCCCAGCCACAGCCACTGTGCATGGCGCAGTGGAACTTGCGCCACCGCAAGTTGTCAGAGTTGAGCATTAAACTTGCGGTGGCGCAAGTACCATTGCGCCATGCGCAAATTTCCGATATTCAAAAGGTGACATGCAAATGGGGCCATAATTCATGCAAGGCGCGGGGGGGCATTTGCATCTGATTATGGCCCCATTTGCATGCCATTAGCATGTAGGTGCGCCGATCCCCGAGGACTTGCACCTGGCCGCCCTGCCAGGCAGCAGCCGTCGGGGACCGATGCACCCTGCAGCCCGATCGCGGGCACAACGTGAAAACAACCCCCCGCCCACACATCTCCCAATGCCCGATCGCGGGCAGAACGTATCATGACAACCCCCCGCCCAAAATCTCCCAATGCCCGATCGCGGGCAGAACGTAAAACACCCCCAAAACAGCTCCCAGTGCCCGATCACGGGCAGAACGTGAAACAACCTCCCCCAGTGCCCAATCGGCAGAATGTAAAAGACCCCCCAACCCGAATATCTCCTGGTGGTCCAGTGGACCGTAATGCCCGATCGCGGGAAGAATGTCCAGTGACAACCCCCAAACATCTCCCTGGTGTCTAGTGTCCCCCACCCCACCCACCCACGAAGCCCCACCACCCCGCCCCCGCAGCCGGCGGGGCAGCATCCACTCGGCCGCGCTCGCTGCTGCCGAGATCAGCTCACAGCATATTGTGCAGAGCTAGAGCCAATGGGCGGTAGCCCATACTATACATGACAGTCCAGATGAGACTACTGTCATGTACGTATGGCTGCACGCCCATTGGCTCTAGCTCTGCACCACGGGCGGCAGCCCTACCGGACAGTCAGTCGGCAGGGCGGCAGGCGGGTGGATGCTGCCGCCCGCCGCCGCCGGGGAGCGGTGGTGGAGCTGCGGGTGGGTGGGGACACTAGGCACCAGGGAGATGTTTGGGGGTTGTCACTGGACATTCTTCCCGCGATCGGGCATTACGGTCCACTGGACCACCAGGGAGATATTCGGTTGGGGGGTCTTTTACATTCTGCCCGCGATCGGGCACTGGGGTTGTTTTTCACGCTCTGCCCGCGATCGGGCATTGGGAGATGTTTGGGCGGGGGAGGGGGTTGTTTTTCACGCCTGCCCGCGATCGGGCTGGTGGGGGGCACAGGGACTGAGTTGGGGGCCAGCGGGTGGCAGCTGCTGTGTTGCGCCCTGCAATACAGCAGCTCACCTGTGGGTGGCCCTCAACTTGATCCTTTTTGGCTCAAAGTTGTGCAGGCGCAGGTTGGGGTTGGCGCTGCATACTCTGCACAACCCGACTGAATATCGGGTTGCGCAGTTTATGCATGGTTCTCCTCCTGTTGAGCATGCATTCATTTGCATTGCGCTGTTGCTCAACCTGTTTTCAGTGGCGCAACTGCCTCCTGCTGAATATCGCAGAATGGCGCAATGTAGGACTTGCGCATGCGCAACCCTGTTGCGCATGGCGCAACCCTTTTGAATATCTGGGCCCAGGTATATAAGTGTATAACAGTATTTGTTCTAAATAATCCCATAACCTTACTTTGATGTCCTAAAACAATGTTCATAGAGTTAATTAATCTCAATAAGGCTAAGCCTCTCCCTTGATAGTGACATCACTCATTACAACTTCTATAAAAGCAGACAAACTGTGAGCTGCCAGCACTATAGAACACCCATGCAGCTCAACAGGTAAGACAAACAAGAATATATTACTCACTTTAAATTTACTTCTTTGCCAAAGGGCACACCCTGCAATATTTAAGGACTCCCTGGTCTCATTTCCTACATGGGTTTTGTTAGTGCAACTTCTTTATTCATTTAGAAGCTAGCATACTTCCACACTTTGCAAAAAACACTGGGTGGGATATTCAAAAGGGTTGCGCCATGCGCAACAGGGTTGCGCATGCTCAAGTCCTACATTGTGCCATTCTGCGATATTCAGCAGGAGGCAGTTGCACAACTGAAAACAGGCTGAGCAACAGCGCAATGCAAATGAATGCATGCTCAACAAGAGGGGGAGGAACCATGCATAAACTGCACAGCCCGATATTCAGTCTGGCTGTGCAGAGTTCTGCAGGCGCAACCCCCAACCTGCGCCTGCACAACTTTGAGCCAAAAAAAGGCTTAAGTTGAGGGCCACCCACAGGTGAGCTGTTCGCATTGCAGGGCGCAACACAGCAGCTGTCACCTGTGGCTGGCCCTCAACCCAGTCCCTGTGCCCCCCAGCCCGATCAAGGGCATCAATAATGCGGCTCCCTCCCATTCACATCCCTGGTGGTCCAGTGGATCGAAATGCCCGATCACGGGCAGAAAGTATCCAGAACCCCCACATCCCATGTGCCCGATCGTGGGCAGAAAGAATACAGGACCCCCCCACATCCCATGCCCAATCGGCAGAAAGTATACAGAACCCCCCCATCCCATGTGCCCGATCGCGGGCAGAAAGAATACAGGACCTCCCCCATATCCCATGTGCCCGATCGCGGCAGAAAGTATACAGAACTCCCCCACATCCCATGTGCCCGATCGCAGGCAGAAAGTATACAGAACCCCCCACATCCTCCTGTGTCCGATCGTGCAGAAAGTATACAGAACCCCCCATCTCATGTGTCCTGATCACGGGCAGAAAGTATACAGAACTCCCCTCACATCCCATGTGCCTGATCACAGGCAGTAAGTGGTTGCCGCCAAAATATCTTCTGGTGCTACTTGCCTCACTCAGCCCCACTCCCCCCGCCTCCCCAGCGGCGGGCGATGCAGCATCCCCACCCGCCTGCCGCCTGCCGCCGGCCGAGCGGTTGGGCTGTACGCTCATTGCAGAGCCAGAGCCACGGGCTGCGGCAGCTCATTTTCATACATGACAGTCCAGACGGTGAATGAATGTCATTCTAAAATCTGACTGTCATGACGGTGGTTGGGCTGCACGCCCATTGGCTCTAGCTCTGCACCATCGGGCGGCAGCCCTACCGCCAGTCAGTCGGCGGGCGGCGGGCGGCAGACAGGTGGATGCTGCCGCCAGCCCGGGGAGGGGGTGGTGGGCTTCGTGGGTGGGTGGGTGGGGCCACACTAGACACCAGGGAGATGTTTTGGGGTACTATTTACATGCCCATGATCGGGCACATGGGATGTGGGGGTCTGGTATACTTTCTGCCCAAGATCGGGCATTTCGGTCCACTGGACCACCAGGGAGATGTACGGGAGGAGGTGGGGAGCTACATTGATGCCCGAGATCGCAGGTGCGCCGGTCTCGATGGCTGTTGCCTGGCAGGGGCGCCAGGCTAAGTCCTCTGGGATCGGGCGCACCTAACAAGATGATGCAAATGGGGCTATAATGACATGCAAATGGCCCCCGCGCCTGCATGTATTATGGCCCCATTTGCATGTCGCTTTGAATATCGGTGATGGCGCATGGCTCAATGGTACTTGTGCCACCGCAAGTTGACTGCTCCACTCTGTCAACTTGCGCGTGCGCAAGTTCCACTGCGCCATGCACAGTGACTATGGCTGGGAAGCGATATTCAAAGGAGTTGCTCAATAGTGCAACTCCTTTGAAAATTGCATGGGACACACCCCTGCGCATCTATTTTGCGCAGTGCAAGGACTTGCGCCTTTGAATGGCGCAGTTTGAATATCCAGCCCACTGTGTTTTAGTTTATTGAAATGCTCAATACAGAGAGCTCTGTTTCAGAGGGGTTGCTAACAACAAAGGTTATCTTAGTTTTTATTTTATTCAGGTTCTCTCCCTTCTCTGCAACTATTAATTTGAAAAGTACAACTCTTTTCTTTTGGCTGATTAGAGGCATGAACCGAGCTGCAAATGAAAATCTTTTCTTAAGGTTTTCTATGTCCTGGGCGGGGGAAGGGGGATTTCAAAAAACTGCAGAACTCCTGCCTGAACCAAACAATACTTTTCCCCTTCTACTAAAATAAAGTACAGCACATTGGTAATTCCTTCTTCTATTAACTAAACCAATGCTCTCAAAAATGCAGCATAAGGTAATGAAATGAAAAGGGATAGGGAACGCAAATAATTTTGCTTGTTCATTATATTTCTGTATAACAGGCTATCTGCTCAACCAAATCTAACAGATAATGCTAGAAAAACTAAGGACCTAACAGACTATTTTAAAAGGATCCTGCAAAGCTGTGAAACAGACAACTCTTAATACATGTTGTGTCTGCCCCACTGGGCACTTAAGGTACTTCTGCTTTTATGGAAGCAATACTCCTTTAATATATCCATGTGTATGTATTATATGTTTCTACATTTCACAGAAATGCCTTCACTATTCAGCATATGGTACTTTATGCCTAAGCATGTTATCTATTTTGGGGGGGGGGGGGTACTTGGAAGAATATTAGGGCCTGTACTCATCACAGGGAGCACCCTGTGACAGGGAGCCACTAGACCAGCAGGACAGGGGGACTTAGTTTTTAATACATTAGCAGGCACTATCGGGGAGGAGGAACCACTAGACCATCAGGTCAGGGGGAATTAATTTATAATACTATAACGGGTGCTATCGGGGATCAGACTGTTAGACCACTACAGTGACCGTGTTTACCCATTGTCAGGCATATCAGGGTGGGACAGGGACCGCTACTCCACCAGGGATGGGGGCAAGGATGCTTGCCTGAGCCACAGGAGCTTGCGGCAACCCCTCCAGTGTGCCAGGTGTCTGTTGCACGGGAGAGGTTGCCGCAAGTGTGGGGACTTAGGTGCCAGGACCCCTCCTGTACCTGAATCTGGTGCAGGGTCCCAGATGCACCGGGCTTTGGTGCAAGCTGCTGTTTAGCACAGCTTGCACCATTCTCAGCCCCTTTCGTAAATCGGGCCCAAATGTTTTTCTTTTTTTGTTTCAGATAGTTTATTCAGTTTTTAAATAGCACAAAAAACATACACAGTAAAACATATATCAGTACACACAAAGCACTGACAAAACTATGCATGGACATCCACATTCTATGGTAAAATACAGCAGACTATTGGAGAAACATCATGCAATGATGCAAATCATTAAAAAGTTACAGCTGATGGAGAGATTTAATGCAGAGAGCAGATCAGTGAGATAGTTAGGAATAAGCCCATTAAGGATCTTTTTTTTTTTCCTTTGTCTCGGCCCAAGGCTCTGGTCCCCCGCCCCGCCCACTGCTCCCCCCATCTCCAGGCTTTCCCCCTGGACGGGGCTACTGGGTGAGTGACACCCTCCATGGAAACTTGAGTTACGAAGCCCTGGCTTGCCCCCCAGGGTGGGGTCATGGGAGAGGGACCACCCCCCCCACCAGCGGACTTTGGTCAGAGTGGGAACAGTGGCAGAGGCGGGGCCATCATTAGCAACTGACATTTTTTCAGAACATCCCCCCCCTTGGGCAGGGATGTGCAACCTCCCCCAGTTTGCGTGTGTCTGCCTCCACGAGGGGTCCTCATTGCGCCGAACACTCCCCGAGAAGGAGAGCAGTCCATAGGATGCTCAATCCTTCTCCCCCTAGCCAGCCCTAGACTTCCGGGTCCATCCCCGAACCTGGGATGTCGGCGCCACAGACAGATGCCTTGCTGCTGCCCATTAAGGATCTTGAAGACAAGGAAGTACATTTTAAACTGAATCCAGAAGAGGACAGGGAGCCATTTCAGGCCACAAAGAATGGGAGGAGCAATGTGACTGTGTTTATTGGTTGGGTAATGAGGCATGCTGGGCATGCTAAAGTTTTAAAGGGTTAGATGAACTTAGGAAGGCCATAAGAGCAGGAAGTTACAATGGCTGAGATGACAGAAGATAAAGGCACAAATAAGGATTTCAGCAGACTAGTGGTCCAGAAAGTGGCAGACACAGGCAATGTTTCAAAGATAAAAAAGAATGTTTTTTGAATATATAAGAGATGTGAGAGGAGAAGGATAGCCCAGGGTCAAGTGGAGCAGTAAGGTTCAAGACTGAAGAGGCAAACTAAGGGGAGGTCTGAGTCAAGAATGGAAATGGAGGTTGAGAAGTTTCAGTGGAAAGAGCTTCTCTTTCCCAAAAGTAAAACTTCAGACCTGGTTACATTCAGTTGAAGGAAATGGATATTGAGCCAGGCTTTGATGTGGGTAAAACAGAGGCAAATGAGAAGTATAGCTGGGTAGCATCAGCATATAAGTAATATCTCAGACTACTGTGTGTAATGAGGCATATAAGGGGAATAAGACAGACTGTAAAGTGAAGGTGATCAACCAAAGAGCTCTGGCATACCATAGAAGAGGGGGCGGAGAGAGAAGGCTAAAAACATCACCTGAGACAAGGAAGAAACAACTGGAGAGGTAAAGCAGGAATGGAACCAAGAGAGGAGAGGTAAATGAGCCCAACTCTATGAACTGTGCTCTGTCTTGAAGGTTAAAACTTACATTACTGCAAAAGATTCCAAAAAAAGTCTTAAGATCTGTTCCAAAAGCATGCCATAGTACACAATCTGAAATGTCACTGCAAGATCTAATAAGATTAACAGGTCACATATGTCCATCTCGTGGACAAGGTCAATCGTGCTCTCACTAAGGGTATTTCTGTACTATGATCCTGCCTAAAACTGGACTGAAACACACAGAGAACTTAAAAGATAGAGTACAGATGCCATCACAATGGTCCTTAACTCATTTTTATATCCTTTAACGAAATCACTTGGTTTGTGGTGGCCATTTTGAATGAGGCTGCATGAAGAATATTTTGACTTGTATATAGGAACCAGAAGAGAATGGGTTAAAAAAAGAAGACTCGAGACCAGGCAAAACTCTAAAGGCACATGCATCAAGAAATGGTTTCTTGAGTAACGATTTAACCACTGCCCATTTATGAGAGCAACCTGATCTCTCACAGAAAGGCACTAGCTGCAAACAGAGGGAAAACCCCATCACTTAAACTAATACAGAAGCCTGATATCCCACTACACTAACAAAAAAGCAAGATGGAGTATGGATTCAGAAGACTAGGAGTGAGGTGAAAAGCAATAAAAACATGAGCAAATCTGGCAGCAAAAGCAGCTCAAACTTGCACCGACAGTAACAACTAGCAAATTCATGAGATAGAGTTCTTTTCAGTTCAAAGTAAAGATTATCAAGCTGACCCACAGTTGATCGACTTGCGCAAATGACAGAGAAAACTCCACAAAGGGAACATCTGATGGAAGAAGACAACCTGTATTTATCCAACTGTTGACGACCTGATGCATATGTTAACAGTATTAGCAACAGTTCTCTTTTATTTAGAAGCAAGTTTTTTTGTTTCTTTGTGTTTTTTGTGTCTGGAATCACTGGTAAAGCTAGGTGATGCCAACTCCTAATGTTCTCTTCTGCAGGACCATGCAAATAATAAAATATGATCCGTTAATTTACCTAAACCATTTTATTAAAATATTAAGTTACTAAAACAGAAGACTACTAAATGTACTGCAAATTCCTGTACCACGACTCTAACGGAAATCAATCTGAATTGAAGTAATTTTCCCCGTATAAGCTGATTTTTAAAAACTTGATCCAGCTGTATTACTGCTCCATCTCTACGGGCTTTTTGTTAACTTAGTGGGCGTTTTTGATTCACTCACAGGTAGTAAGTACCATTTCTGGTACTGTGTGATGTAGCTTTTTGCCCTGTTCAGCTCTTCCACTGTCGGCACAATGCATTTATGTTCTGTTATAGAATGAAAGAGGCATAAACTACATCATACAGTTCTAAAACTGTACTGAACACCACAGTGTAAATCACAAACTACAACTGAGGTTACTAATAGACCTATATAGAACAATAACAAAACAGGAATCAGTGTTAAAAAAAAAAATTACTTCTATAGTACTTTGAAAATTATTTTAAAGTTTTGCACAGTTCTCCTTTAAGGTGAACAAAACACCAAATACATTTTCTGCAGGTCTTAATAAACCGATTTGAGATATTTCTCAAATAAATAAATCAATAAGTAAATATGTACCAGTGAAGAACCTCACAGTGCCAATGTTGCCACTCTGTATCTAATGCCTGGCCTCTGAACCCAACTACCACTAGAGGAGTTAGACGTATGATGCATTATTATTGCTGGCCCATCCGCACTGCAGTAGCGCTACCGCTTGCAGCACTGACAACCCGAGTTAAGAAGCAAGCTCAGAAGTCAGAGGGGTAGGAGGATCGAGCATCCAAGAGACTGCTCACCCTCTCCAGGGAGAGGAGGGATCAGTGCTGGGCATTAGCCTGCCTCTAGTGGTGGCTGTGGATCGGCACACCGGGACCGCACAAGGGAGGAGTGGAGGTTGGGTAGATGCCTGGCATGCTGTGTATGGGAGTGTGCACAGTATAGTCATTGGCATCACTGCATGCCTTTTCTCTGCGCTGTGGAGAAAACGGAAAAGGGTCAACCGGTAGGATGACACCAGTCTCCCACAGGCCCTGCACCTGGCTATCTGGGCAAGTGCACATAAATCAGATCCTGTTTTCAGTGGGGCTTCACGGGGTGCAGCTGACCTCGCCGGGGGAGGAGGGAGATGGACAGGTAAGTACCAGAGGACACCAGGGTGCCAGATTGGGGAGACGGGGGATGGGGGCCAGTCGGCAGGGGGGAAAAGATTAAAAAAAAGATGTGTTATTGTGTTCTGATTTTCTGAAACTTTTGCAAAAGCGAGTTAGATTATGGGGACACTAGAATGGGTACTGAAATACTGTATGTGTGAAGTGATTAGCCCTATTAGAAACTGCTGGGTGTTATTCAAAATGTGCCAGATATTAAAGAATGATGTCAAGGGATACCAAAAATGTTACTTAATCAAAAAGGTTTTTTTTACGTTTAAAAAAATACTAAAACAGCAATAAATTAAAAATACTGATAAAATGTTTTCAATTAAATGACAACAGAAAGTCTGAAAAAGGAAGGAAAACATTTAAAAATAAACGTGGTAAAAAAACAGATCAGTTTAGTTATTTCATTGAAAAAATATAGTTCTGGGTTAACTTTTTTTTTTAAATATGTACTAAAAGGCATATAATCAAATAGCTATAGAAACATAATTACATTATCTATTATTTGACCAGGACAAGCTGAGTGGTCTGTACACTCACTTACAATGATGCACTATGGGTACAACACCAGGCACAAATAGTTCATGAAAAAGACATAAACGACATTGTTACAGAACGTAGACTATAAAACACACATAAAATTAGTAGAAAACATTTCTTTCAAGTATGTTTCACTTACGTCTTTAATGGTCTGTGCCCTGACATAATATATTTATATCTTTTGTATTAACCATTCATACCTTCTGTTGCAGCCCAGGACATTAGTGTAAATCAGCCTTTGACTCAAGGTCTAACCTGGTCAAAAAACTAAGATAATGACATATTTTATCAATATTATTAATACTAGCAATAATCCATAATTATATTACGTATAATTAGTTACAGATAAATAGGGAAAAAGTACACCACTGAAAGAAAAAAAAATTACTGAAACATTGCATGCACAAATGAACAATTTGTGAAGATGCATGTTGAGGACTGTTTCTGTTGGGAAGATGTATGTGTATACTCTTACAAGGAGCAACATAGCTTTTTTTTTTTAGTTTAAAATGTATTTGCTAATGCAAAAGACAGTTATTTGTACTTTGCCCACACAGGTATCAGAGGCAGAACTAGAACCAATTGGTAAGTATCCCTTAGAGAGGAGCTTGCCAAACTCCTTCCGTTGGCTGTAAAGCAAGCTAAAAGTAGTAAAGGCATAAATAAGTGGGATTCCATTGCAATATACAATCAAATGTAGCCCTGATTACCAGCAACTGCTAATCAACTGATTTGCCACACTGCAGTTAAAATGTTTGTACTTAATTTGTCTGCAACTGCAGTAACAAATTCCAATGTGGCCCTTTTTACCACAATTGTACTCTTCTGGACTATATTTTACACTGCAAATTAACCAGTTTGACAAATTGCTCTTCAAACTGCTGTCATTTCTAATAAAAATGTTTTCACAACTGCTGCTTATCGAGTTCCTGAATTGATGCCTGAAAGTAGATTATTTACAAAGGGCGAGTTCCTAGATTGGTAATGGGGGATTGGTAATAGATCCTTTGTTTTCTCCCTCACATCCACGAATTCTGCACTTTTGTACTACAATACCTCATGGTAAAACATAGGGTGTGAGGGATGAAGGCGGTAGGCCACATGGTCTATATTCACCACTACAATGTTTGTAGGAAATAAAAAAAGTTGAGCCACAAAACAAATGCAATCCAGTGGATGATAAAACTTTACAAACAAAAGCAGCACCTCCATGTGTAGGGTGTAAATTTAGTACAACTGAAAAAAGGAGCCAACCCTGTAGCTGTATTCACAACACCAGGAACCATAGTTAGGAAACAAACTCAGATTGCTTGGGGGGGGGCTAGTCGGGGGAGGATGGACTGAGTGTCCCATATATGGCTCTACTTCCTAGGAAGGGGGTGACACAGCATTCTGATATTTGCCTCCTGGTGGAACATAGTTGGCAGCACGAGGTAGTGCACAGTGTAAGTAGGGGTGGCTGCTAGACGCTGATAGCATTCACAAGTACCAGCGTGTCTGTGTTTCGCTGCACGCCGGCCACTGTCCGAGTGAAAATCTGGTGGAAAAACCCACAGCCAGCACCCTCACAGGCACTGCACCAGCTACCATGGTACCCAACAACCAGATACTGATCCACTGCAAGTGGTGGAGGTAAGTATTGGGGAAGATGGGTGATGGAGCTTGGAGATGCTGGCAGATGGGGGCAAAGATGGGCACCACAAGGAGATAAATAGATGTAACTTGCCTACTGCCACAGGGGTTATCAGTTAGACAGGTTTATTTAAAATTCTTTATTGCACTAAAAGGGGTAATTCTTTATCCTGTCAAAAGTACAAAAAATGTTGTTTCCTGTCATTGCAAATTTTCTGCCTTGGCAGCAAGATGTTGCCCAGCATGTAGCACAGTCTGTGCCCACTGGCTTAGCACTTTGCTGGTTGTTTCTTCTCTCCCCCCGCTTGGGTTCATAAAAGGGGCCCTGGTCCTGCCAAAAGTTGTTCCTTAAGTTCTACACTAGTATTCCAGTAGCAGAGCCCTTGGGGAATGGGGTACCTAATGGTGCATTCCTCCAGATGCAGCTGCCTGGAGGGGGCTTGCGAGCTCAGGATAGTGACAGGGTTCTGGGTCCACCGTGACACTGGCTCCCTCTGGTGCAGGTCTTTGGAGGCTCAGATCCCACCAAAGGTCAGAGAAAAGAGATCTGTTGATGGTCACCCTCAAGAAGGGATGCCTGATGGTGTTCACATTCCATTACCAGAAAGAAAAAACATCACTGTTCCAGGTGGACGAAATGATAACCAACCAGTCAAACATGAAGAGTTCTAAAATGTTTGCACTTCCTTCAGAAAACTCCACACTGCGCTCTGAAATATGCTTTAAACAGTCTTTAATGGGGGAACTGTCAGCAATAAGAGCCTCACACCCAAGTGTGAGGCTGATTCCAATTTGCAGTTTGTGTAAAAATAATGTTTTTTTATTTACTGTTTACTGCAGTATAGTAGAACGTATTTGGCTAATTTTTGCTGACTTCTAAGATTCTGTTTTCTGTAACCAGAAATCCCAGAATCCCTGTAACTGACATAAGAGGACTGCAGAGCTGGGAGATTCAATAGTCCGTAGTACACATGTTAAAGATTTTGCAAGCTAAAATCAGATGTTTGCTGGTCCTGCTGTGTTCATGTGACTTAGTACAGTTCTCTGTGACTATATCTAGCCCCAGGAGAACAGAAGAGCAGCAAACAGAAGATTACAGCTTATAAAAAAACTGTGACATTCATAGAAGGCTACTGAATCTCCCACTGTTGCAGTCCTTCTCTGATGTTAGCAGCAGGAGAGTCTGGCATTTCTGGTTACAGGAAATGTCAGCTTACAAGTCAATGAAATTAGCCTGATATAATCTACTACACTGCAGTAATCAGTAGGTTAAAAAAAGTGTTTTTACACACAAAGGGCTAACTGGGATCAGCCTCACACTTGGGTGTCAGGCTCTTATTGCTGACAGTTCCCCTTTAATAAGCACATCAAATAAGAGCAACTAAGCTTGTAAATATCATCACAGTGGTAAATACCCCAGTGCTCTGCCAAACAACGAGGCTTCCTAAGGGGTCAATGAACTGAAAACATATTAAGCCTTATATACTTCCCACTGATGACATCATTAGGCTGTCAACTGTTAATGACATTTTTAGTACAACATAAAGTTCTGCAGAAGATCAGTGCAAGAGCTGGTGGCATGACATCTGAACCTCAAAGTAAAGGGGTAGGATGTTGTGAACCGAAGGAGCTTCACAGCTGTGACTACACAGCACTGCAACACCAAGCCTAGAGGAAGGGGTAAGGTACAGCTGCCGATTTCCATCTTAGTGCTTTAAGAGTCCATGGCTGAGGACCATGTCTATCTAAGAGGGTATACTCCCTCCTGTACTACCTCCGCTCAGGACTCCCTGTGCAAATGCTATGCATTTAAGGGTATGTGTACATCCCAAAGCCCAGTCCCCTTGCAGGCAGGAGTGTAGCCAGAAATTTCCATTTTGTACACAATCTCCAACAGTTACACCCCCCAATTAGAAAATGTACACATCCTTTCCAAATGGCACCCCCTTCCAAACAAGTCAGATTGTTGTCAGATGACTCCTCTACTCTCTAAAGAGGTTATACATGTATTGGACACTCCTCAGTGGCCTACACTAACCCAAATACTACAGATTAGAATTATAATATTAACAGAGTGGCTTATGGTTTGTGGCAGGCACTCAACAAAACTGTACACAAATGTGTACAGTGAGTATGCCTGTCTACACCCTTGCTTGCAGCTGCAGGGGGATCTGTGTGACCAGAGTTGCAAATATGTTTAAACTGCTGCTAAAGTTGTACCCATGGTCGACAAGCTAAAGATCTGTAAATATGGCTAACTGCTGATTATAACCGGGCCTTGGGCAGGGTTTTGGTTGAGGATCCAGCAGTGTAAACCCTTGTCACCAATAGGTATGTGCACTATGCCTCTGTAAATAAATGCTGCTGTTTCTACAAGCAGGTTTAGCCTCAGGTGTTACACCCTGTGTCCGTTTCAGAAAGGTAAACAGCATTCAAATGAACTAAAAGCAGACCGAATAATGAAGCTGTGGTTTAACATTAAATTAATTATCCCCAACATGTGGTGCCCTACCAGGATCAGTGTATATAGTGTGATGCAACATAAATCTATCTTCTGACCAACCAAGGGGGGGGCTTAGATTATCCCCAGAGAGAGTGGCTCCTATTATTTCCCACAGCCAAGGGAAGAAGAATGTGATGAAGGCCCAAGCAGCGAAGACCAAGCTGGCATAAACAGACTACTGGAAGAACGGGATGCACCACAGTGTATCCAAGAAGAAGTAAACAAAGGTAACCAGTCTCCCCATGATGACCACAGTGTAGCATGGTGCAGTAGTTCCCCAGGTGTGGCAGAGAGACTTTATAGATGGCGCCACAGTGATGACACCTACCAGATTATGAAGAAGCCAGACCCAGAAAAGAAAGGCAGGGGGTAGCTCTGGATGAGAAGCTCCATCCTAATATCCCTAAGACATAGGAGCCCACCCCTGGGTCACTACCTGCTCCCCTCCACTCTCCAAGGCAGATGGTTGAGCCAGCCGATAGTGGGTGGGGTTGTCTACATCTAGTACGGTACTTCTTAGTTCAGCCCAGGATGTAGTCACATCTTGAATGAAATAGGCTTCCAGAACTGGAAAAACATTTAAACATGATGCATTATAAGCTTCTTCAATACAAGCACTAATCAATCCTGAAATGGCAGCTGTTGGTGCCTTCTGGCACTCTATATGGTATTTGAAAAGGATAAACAAGCTTTCTCTCTACAGTTGTATGTTTTTGATGGTAAGTACTTGTATGTTTCTTAGGCATCAAATGTATGAAATTATCTTTCTGTGTTATTCTTGGGATGAAGAGAAAAACATTGTACAACTACCTCCGATTACAGTAAAAAGAGTTGCATACATTAGGAATAAATTCCGTATTGGACTTCAGTGAGACAAAATCTTGTAATACCAGGTGAGGTTCTTCAATGTAAAAAAATCACATACTGTAGCTTACCCAATTGTTCTTGCTAAAAAAATGAGAAAATACACTGTAATTGAACTCGGTGGTTTAAAAGGTTCCTTTTTGAAGCCCTTAACATTTTATTTAAGAAGCTACTCAACTCTAACTAAGACCATGTTAGTGCTAGTGCCCTGAGAACACCTTTATTATGTGGCTAAGAACACAGTCTCCCGCTCTGAAGAATAAAGCTCCTAAAGCTAAAACCTATGGCAGTCAGACTTAACCCCATCTAAAATCCTTGTTGAAGATACTCCAGAATAACTGTAATGGAAATATCCCATATCATATATTTTTCTTTTAAGCAGCATTTTAATCTCTTCCCAAAATTATGGTATACTCTCAATGTTAATTCTTTTCTTGGCATAACCATAAGGTCTATTAAATATCTATAGTAACCACAAGCTTTGAATGCATCCCTTTCAATCTGAACACCATCAGAAATACAACAGAACTAGTGCATTAAGGACGCCTTCAGTATTAATCTGTTCTGAATTTGTCCTCAGTATGTAGGTTGCACATTACCTAAGAAACTATGAGTCAAGATTTCAAGAAACGTTCCTAATGCTTTGTCAGTCTTACCTTGCAGTGTCCTTTCTAGGGAAGTGTTACTGTAATTTTCTGAGATCCAGATTAAGAACTGGATCTCTTCTATTGTTATTTCCCTATTCTGTTTTTATTTGGCCACCATCACACTACCTTTCACTTTTGTGGTTCCTTCAGTCTCTTTTTCTGCTACTTGCTTCCTTCTCCGTACATCTAATTCACAAGCCATCTTCCTGTGATACCCACTGATAAAGAGTTCCACTATGGTAGACCCAGTCCAGGTGTACCCTGTACTGGAGGTGGAGAGTTACCCAACTGCTATTTAGGGGCTGGTTAGAGGGTATGGCTCCATGGTACTAAGGTCAGTTATGCACATGACATGCCATTGCTTCTCAGGGAGCAGTGTGAAAGGTTCTGTTTGGATGCCATCCATCAAGGAACAGCAATGTAGCGGCAAACACCAGAATACTTCCCTTGAGCATTGCATGTCCCAGCCAACAGCTCTTTCCTGCAAGCCCAACTATGGCTCCCAGTCTCAGTGCATGACTAAGGGTTCCATGGATCCCAGGCTCAAAGCATGACCCAATATTCTATGGCTCCATCATTCCACTGCATGGAAGATGGATGTGCCTTGCACTGGGCCACCCAAAGAACTGGACTATACAATATCAGATCTTAGATAATACTTTAATAGTGATTTATCCATAGTTGTAGCTATCCTTAATTTTACTAATTGCTGAAGCGTTTCCACTCTTCTCATTCCCATCAGAAATGATTGGTCTCAGTTTAAAGTAAGAAGTCTGATACAATGTTTATCTTGTAAGACATTTTTTTTTAATTTTCTTATCTTTAGCAGCCTTACCATATTGATGGTCATGAAGAAGCTATGGGAAATGGCTATTTTTTGCTATGTCTCTGTAACATATCAGTTGTATATAAAATGATCTGATACTTTTGTAGGCAAAGCTTATGAAAGTAAGGCACAGTAGGAGTTGAAAGAGGGGAGAGTGAAATGTCTGCAACATGTTTAAGGGCGTAAGATGAATGAAAATTAAGTTGCCAATTATACAGTTTCTAATTAAACAGTGTGTTGTATAACGCATGTCATTTTATGTATGGATACAAAAAATATCAATACAGTCTGCTGATACAGAAAAGTACTGATAATACACTCAAAAAATGGTTTTTAGATAGTATCAGTACATATACTGTAGAACAGTATCAACACAAAAATGGTTTTAATAGGATTGATTCCCAACGACCAGACTCCATGCTCTGATTAAAAAAGTTTCTGATCGCAAAAGTTCCAATATTAGACCTTTCCAAAGATAATTTCTTTAAAACACGACACGTTTGGAACCGTTGGGGCTCAAAACTAAGCAAAAAAAATGTTGACATGACAGCTTGGTATTAGTTTTGTTGATTTACTGATACATGACATTGCACAGTACATCTTCCATATAACGATTTATAAAAAAGTGAAATGGTTCAAAACATTTTTTTTAAATCCTGTTCGTCTCAACAACATATTATGTTGACATGTACGTATGAAAATGGACAGCGTCTGTCCTTGGGTACATATCCAGTTAACAAAATCCTAAAATAACAAATATTTTGTGTCTGTAAATCTGAAAATTGTCTGTGCTATCTCTGCTGCCCCTAGGCATTAGTATACAAGCAAAAGGTTTATTTTAACTCATAGTTTATTTTTTCCTCTAGCTCCTCTATATTCCCTCAAGCTGCATTCAACCCCCCATCAGATTTTGCAGACTACCATTACTGTCTATATTTCCAACCAACATTTGAAGGAATTCAGGGTAAGTCTTCCTGCCAATAACTGTGGGGGCCAATCTGGTAAATATTTGTTTTAACCTCCATTTCAAGCACAAACTAGTTTTCCTGGTAAAATTAAATAAAATACTAAAAACAAGCGATGCCATAACTTAGTAACCAAACAACAGACTACTGAAGGTGTGAAACACATGGATTTGTGGGACTTGAGGTTAAGACCAAGGAAAGGCTTAGCACAGACATTAATGAATGTACAGAGGAAGAGCAGGTAGTCGATTTCTGTTTGAGAAGGCTCTATGGATATGCACCATACAGACAATTCAGTTTTCAGCTACTGTATATTAAAGTTTTTCATATGTAAATACTTCTTTAATTATTAACCTACTTTTTTATATTATTGATCGAGGGAGCGCTCCTTACCAATCAGAACCCTTAATCAGAGGCCTTTCCTCTGTGTGAGAGATTCTTAATCTGTGAAGAGCATCTCACATGCAGATGCCCTGGAAACAGACACATTCTGGTACTGTTTAAAAAAAATTATATATATATATATATTATTGATCATGCTTGATCTACAATATAATATGTCCCCCATTGCCACTTGTTGCTAGAAAAGAGTGGTTTCACTTGCATTCTGTTTGAGCCAGAACAGCTCAGCTTCCCCTTGTTGTTCTCGCTTGAGCAGAACGCGCATGAAACCACTCTTCTTTGGCAACAACTGGCTATGGGGACATGTTCATATACACTGTATGGTGGAACATGGTTGAGGATGGAATTCCATCCCAAGAATAGGCTTGTTGTGCTGCTGTAGTGACACTGCGATGCTTCTGTGCTGCACTGAGGACATCACTACTGCAGCACTGTTGCACCCCATCCATCCTTCAACCAAGGTGCCAAACGAAGACTAATTTTTTTTTAAACTAGTCCAAAATACAGCTGATGTGACTCCGCTCTCAGTGATGTCCAATCTTACTATAATATCAGACCCTCTCCAATATCAAATCTGGCCTCAGTTTAGCCTGCTCCCAAATTCACAGATGCCACCCCAACTGATGCCCCAAACTGCCAGCTCTGTGCAATGACCCTCAGCTCATTTTTTTCCTGCTTCGTTCATAGGCCATCTGACTGAGGCCTCTTAATGGATGTACTGTATATATGGCAGACTCTGTGATCAGATATCTAGAAAACTAAAACTTCTAACAAATATGGATGCCCATACACTATAAAAGATAATGTATGGTCATCCCTACACAGAGAAGCCTTTGTCTGAATCTCGAGTTATCCATGGCAACCAGGAACCTTTTGAGCTTCTGGTTGCCTCAGAAAACTCTCAATGCAGACATAGGTTTGTTGTGTATAGATGCCCATACATTATCCTCTATATAGTGTCTTTTCTCAGAGCTGAATCTTGTAAATCCATTACCTCAGAAAATACATTCTGCCTCATTTTAGGCAATCGAAGTAGGATGACTAAACACTGTAGTTTTTGTTTTCATGAGGCAGAAAAGTTTATCAATTTATTTATTCAATTTTGATAACCATGTAGGCCCACTGAGACAAAATCCCTTTTCAGGGGTGATATGTACTTCATCTTACAAAAGGGATACAAACAGAGCCATTGGCTCCAGAAAGGAGTAATATTTTATCCCAAACAGATCATCACAGAAGGACATTGAATTTAAATAACTATTTCATCACTTCTTACTGGTAATTTTGTAAAAATAGCAGCAAACAAAATAGCACCTATAGTAACATATCTTTTAACTGGAGTTTAAAGTCAGGGTCTTTTCCACAAATTTGAAAGGAAAGCAAAGCGATTCTAATCCATAAGGGCGGAGATACCTCTGGCCAGGAAATTACTGACCAGTAGTGCTCCTGTCTATACTTTCTAAATGTTTGGAGAAACATGCTCCTCTTCAGCTGAGTACTTGGACAAGTATAAACATTTGATGCCTTTCCAGTCTGGCTTCAGGAAGGGTCACCCTACAATGCTGGCATTGTTAGAATTTAATGACCTTGTGTGCTCCTCCCTGGATGCTGGACTGGAAACTGCAGTCATTTTCGTGGACTTGTCCAAGGCCTTCGACCTGGTGGACCACTCCCTACTGCTTGACAGATTGAGAGGCATGGGTATAACAGAAGGACCGTGGAACTGGATGAAGCCATATTTAATGAGGCATACCCAGAGAGTACTGGTTGCTCAAAGCCTCTCAAAGACTCAAAGTCTAAATTGTGGTGTACCCCAGGGGTCTATCCTGGGACCCTTTTTGTTTTCATTATTTACCAATGAATAACCACTAGCAGTGCAACATTCAGCCTTAAGATTGTATGCTGACGATACAGCTATTGTTGTTTCTGGGTCAAATTTAACAGAATTATAAAATAAACTTCAGAATCATTTTGATAGAGTAGGGGAGTGATTCACCAGGTCGGGGCTGAGGATGAATGTAAAAAAGACAAAACTGTTACATTTTACATCAAGAAGTACTACATCACAAATCTGTATACTAACAGATAAAAAGAAAAATATTGAGCAGGTTAGTGAATATAACTATTTGGGAGTAACTTTTGATGAGCATTTAAGTGTTACTGATCACATTACAGCACTTGTAGAGAAGACAAATAAGAAACTAAGGGCTCTTGGACAAGCCACAAGATGTGTGGATATGGTAGTTAGAAGGAAAACAGTGGAACAACTGCTAATGCCTACATTAGAATATGAAAACAATCTATCGTATGGCAAAGAAAAATCTGCTGAGTAAATTGGATAGGGCACACCACAGAATTGCTAGATTTGTACTGAGGTGTAATTTCAATACACATCACTTTACCATGTTGGACAGGTTAAATTGGCAAACATTGACAGTCAGAAAAACTAAAGCATGGTTAAAACTTCTTCATAAATATTTAATTTTTAATCCAGCTCATTATATTATAAGTATAGTATCTGGCAGAGATAGTAACACAGTTCGTGAGTTTAAAAGATCAGTTCATGTACTGTAAACAAAATTTATCACCCAAAAACAAGTACTAAATATGGAGACAAGACCTCAAGATTTCAAGTAGCATTACTATGGAACAAACTGCCGTTTACAGTCTGCACTTTATCCTCATATCACATTTTTACAAATGCCTTGGATGAATGTTTTCCACTTGTATGTAACGGTGTACAGTTGGAAAATGCATTACTGTATTGGCTAATTTGATTTTTGTGAAATCAACTGTATGTCAAGTTTATTCTTAAGAATTTCATGTATTTTAGAGTAACTGATGATAGGAATTGAAACACAGGACTGTCTTGTAAACAGGGTGCAACAACCCTTACGATCTGTATTTCCTGTATAAAAATAACATTTTTATCTATCTATCTATCTAACTGTCCTTTCCAGCTATGGAGTCGTTTAACCAGCAACTGTTATTATGCTTGACAGACTGAAAATGAAGGACCTCTGGTATTCCAGCTCAGAAATGTAGATTTAGCATTTGCCGTATTGGTCCTTGCAAGAACAGATCCAGAAGCAAATGATTTGATACCTTTTAATGGACCAACATAGATGGTCACATAGTGTTTGAAGGACCAACCAGTCCTGTTTCTAAAGGACTGGTTGATCCAAAAGCTAGAGCACTTTGTTCTTGTTGTTACATCTATGTCGGTCCATTAAAAGGTATCAAGTCATTTGCTTCTGGATCAGCTCTGAAATGAAAATTCCTTCAGGTTTCTTGGTGCTGGTAATGTAAAGCCACAAAGTTCAGAACAGAGTTAATCTTCCTGATTACAGTCCTGACATGTGGTATGTTCTGCTTTGCAGCAATGTCTGCCACTGCAGTAGAAGTAGCAGCCCATGAGCAAAAACAATATCAAAACTGTAGCTTTTCCATCAGAAACCTTTTCTACTTTACCTGTAAATTCTACTTTAGACTAACTTCCTGAGCATCACCCTTCTTCCAATAGGACAAGTACTTTTTCTTCTTTGAGTTTAGTGACAGTTCTTCTTATCCTTGTGCAGTGGTTGTAGTTGGACTCTTAAATCAGTCACAGTGGGATACAGGAGGACAGGCTTCTTTATTTCCATTTTCTTCTGTCCGGTTTCCCTGCCCCTGTGTTTTCGCCTTGTTATTTTTCTTGGTACCTTGCTTGGAGAAATGCTGTTCAGTATTGTCCATATTTTGGCTGGAAGTCCCTAGTTTTATCTATTTATTAAGTAAAAATTGTGCAGGAACGGCACACTGAGTCAGATCTTGTTTTGCGATGCGATGTGAGGGAGAGAGTTGCGGGGAAAAGACAGTAAATGACAGTGAATCTTTACAGATATCAAGAGTACAAAAACAGTGCAAATAAAACAAGGCACAAAGTGGCAGTGACAAGGAGGTGTGACTAAATGCACAGATAAAATTCTAATAAAAAACAAATCACAAAAAAGGGGCTAAGAAAGTACAGGCAGGGGAACAAAAGTAAGCAAAAACAGGGGCCAAAGGTAGAAATGTCATGAGGTTTATGGGGAAAAAAGGAGAACAGTAACTCGGGCAGTGGTGGAAAAGTGAATGAAAAGGGAAGAAAAGGAAGAGGAGGGAAAGAAAAAAGAGACAACATATTATCTAGTTGCAGGAACAGGAGGGTACAAAATAACCCTTGAGAAAGGCTTTGTGAGAGAACGGTGAGGAGAAGGTGAGGATGTGGAAAGGGGGGCTGTTCCTGAGGCAGGGGAGATGAGAGGAGAAGGCAGATTAGTTTTGTACCTGGGGAGGCAGGAAAAAAAAATAAAACAGCCGTCAGATAAGAGAAGGGAGTAGGAGGGAGAGCTGGGTAGATCAGTAAGGGAAGGAAGAACCAGTATTTAGCAAAGAAAAAGGAGAAATGTGAAAGGCAGTGAAATTGAAACAGAAATGCATTTCTTTCTCTACTGCACAAAATACAGCTGTATACGAGAACAGTGTTTCCTAGTATCACACAGAGTAGGATTTCCAGCTAATGAATGATGAAGCTAAATTCTGTATACTGCTGGGAGAAAGAGACAATATGGCAGAAACAGCTGCAAACTACATAGCATCCTGCCACCAGCTTTGAAATACAACACAGATGAATTTAATTTCATTTCATTTTATACTGAAAGGCCTGTGGGCAAATTGTCCATATTCACAGGCGTCCAGCTGCATACATAAATACCATACTTGCAGCAATTACAATATACTACAAAACAATTGTATAGCAAACAATAAACATAAACACAGAGAGTACAATCAATTAAAACACTTGCAAGTAGTATTAGTTAACAGATGACTTCTGAGTATTTATTTAAGTGTATTTAAGGGCACTGTAGTATGATTATGTCTTACGGATAAACTTTGGCAATACCTGTATATCTTGTCATGCCAGTAAAGTTATTTTTGAATCTCAATTGGAAAGGAATCACTACTCAAAAAGGGAGAAAGAGATTACAGTAAAGGAAGCAGTGGTGGGTACAAGAAGGACAGAAATGGTGAAAGAGGGAAGCCAGTTTGGTGAGGGTGGAATTAAGGGCAGCACTGTAAAGGTAGTCAAGGAAGCACCCTGATCTAAAGCTATAGATAGATTCCTTAAAAAAAAAAAAAAATCATTATGAGATCTGGGTTTAGCTGCTAACAAGACTTGGATTTTTTGGGAGGAGGCAGTTCTAGATCTAGCCCAGTGACCTCCTCAGAAGATAATGCCTCAGAATAAGACTCCCCTGGTTATTCAGTCCTTGTGACTTGCTATTTCATCTACTTAGACCAATATCTTTTGCTGCCAAGACATACCAGCTCTGCTACCACAGCTTTATGTTGTTTTTTATAGCTTTTACAATTCTTTATGGGGCAGATTCCTTGAAGAGCAACACACGCAGCTAGGAAAACTTTGATGAACATAATATTTAAACAAAATGTAACTTTTAATTTAAATGTTTTCAGTATTAGCCTTACCTCGGTGTTTATTGCCATGAAAACAGAGTCCTTACATTTTAGTTTATCTATTCTTGCTGTTCATTCCCCACTTGAAGTCGCAGTCCTCCCTGTAATATAATAATTTGCTGCCAAGGACGTGGCTGTGATGTCATGTGCAAAGGATTATGACTTCAGTTGGGGGGGAAGAGCAGTTACAGCAGATGAAGTCTAAAGGGCGAAAGCTCTGGTAACACACAAATATTCTTAGGAAGGATGAAGAAAGAATAGAGAAATACAGAAAAGGAATGAACTACAAACTGCACAGTGTCTATGTGATGTGTTTTCAAAAGTTTTACAGGCAAAACACAGTAGCAGTGTGTCCCTCCAAGCCCCTAGAACATAAAACCAACTGGGAGGATCTATCTCTCTCTCTCTCTCTATACATACACACACACACACACACACACTCTTAACCCTTGCTCTGACACCGTCCAAATTTCCTATCCATTCAAATTCTGTCGGCAGCCTAAGGGTTAATAGTATACCAAGCAAAAATGGAGACATGACCCAAGTATTTTACTGTGTGCCAATACTAGCCATCCAGCTGACACATCAATCAATAAAACCAAACAGCAACATTTCGTGGTCTAATATCTCACCACTTTCTCAAGGCATCAATATATTTAAAAAGCCAACTATAACAAGTTAGTCTCTCATATACAAATACTATAGAGTTTATCCCAAGGATACCTGTGATATAATGATTAAAATGTTTTTTTACCAATATCCTAACCCACCACCAGGTGTCAGATATCACAGGCCAAAGCACCTGAACTGTCTTATGAGTGTTGTTATCTACACAGTGTTTACTAACCTAGGATGCTATGTAATGCTATCAATCACACTCCCCCTACCTTCTGTTCAGTTACTGCTTGCATTAGAGGAGAACGCTGTTAAATTTACAGCTTTATAAACAGTAGTCTGCTTGATCATGTAATATTAAAGACAGGCCATGTATAACCTTTACAGGCCACAATATACTTTACGTAGACATCGTCTCCTTTTAGTTTCCAGTCTTTTTTCAAATTTCTATTGTAAACTAATTTTACGATACTAGCTTGACAAAATATAGAACAAGAAACTTTTGCGTACAGCATTTTCAACAGTTTTTCCAAAGGTGCCAGCTGCTCTATAACTTCAATGGTTGTACACAGTTTAGATGCAAAGACAACCAAAGTCAAGAACGGTCTCATGGTGGCCTGGTAGATGTAAGGCAGAAACAACTTCAGATAATAAAAACTCAGTGAGATGCAAGATTTATCTTTCATATTTACTGCTATGGGACCCTTCAAAATTAGCAGAATTTGAAGATACTGTACACCATTCTGACCAGATGCTGTGGATTTGTAGGTTGTTCTTCCAACAGTGCTGCTTCTATACCATTCTCCAAATGTCACTCTATGCCAGTGTCAAAATCCTATGCCATTGCTTAAACATATACATGTACCTACTGGGTAAATACATACTACAAAATAATAGATATCTTCCAAGATTAGAAATAAGTCACTGGCTCCTTGGCGCCGAGTGAAGGGGTTCGCACCCCGAGCCCGGGTGTCAGGAGCAGAGACCGGCAGGGAGGGGATCCAGAGTGTCCACTGGATGCTTCCCTCTTGGCGGGGGGAGGGCCTCGGTAGCTGGAGGGGGATTGGGTGATGTGCAAGGAGCGTGACGCCTCAACACACCCCCGCACATCCCCGCCTAAGGTTGTCATCCCCATGTAGGCCAAATCAGGGTGAGAGGGAGGGCAAGAAAATGGAAAATTGCCCCTCGATCAGTCGGATGATGGTCACTTGTTCCTGTTACCACAAAGTCCCGGATTGCCCGGACCGACCCCCACAGCACCCACATCAATGAGATGCACCTACCAGCGCCTTCCTCCTTGGAAAGGGGGGGACCCGTCCAAAGAAGGGATACTTCAGGTTTCCCTGGGGGCTGCCAATATGTGGAGGTGGAGTGGTGGCAGGGTGCACCTAGGAGGCCCGTAGGAGTGGCCAGTTGGGGGTGCTCGGGATGAGCCAAAAAAAAAAAGAAAGAAATAATTCAATGTTTGACCTAATCTCACCATATACCTGCACTGCTAATTATAGCCTGTTACGTAAGCCCATTAATCTGTTTCGGTATTTCCTGTCAGAAAGCTGTTTGACTGTATACTGCATAAGATGAAATGAGTAATAAATTCTGTCAGCCACAGACTGCCGCTGGTACTCTAACCGGTTAGTGCGCTAACTGCTGTAGTGTCTGAAGAGCACTGAGGTTAGACTATGCACTCAGTTATGTTTGGATGCAACCCTACAGTAAATCAAGACACTCAAAGGAAAAACGCTCTGAATCACTCCAATGAGAAAAGCAGAGTTCTGTCTTGGTAAAAAGCTGAGTTTATTAAAATATACTGTTGGCACTGAACTTTATTTTATTTTTATTTTTTTAGCTTGTATTTCTTGAGCGCCCAATCCCAGAGGCTCTGGACACTTTACAAATGTAACCCCTAGATGGCGCTATACCAGGGGCTACTACCCCTGCCTGATTTGCCACTAACAGGTTGAGGGGCCTGGATCCAATGGCAGGTGCCTCCACCCAGAGGTTAGGTTTGCAATAGTTAAACTAACTTGGTCACAGCCCTCTGGGACACTGCAACCCCCCTTTCTTCCCACTAGTGGCCCACACAATATATCAGAATTACCTTCACAGTATACACTTACCCCAGGTCTGGTTCCGCACTGGGACCTCCTGTGAAATGAGATACAGTGCAACAATCACAGTACAGTACTTTAACATAGACAAATACCTCAGGCAGTATAACTTTGCTGAAACAAGCAGCTCTGATTTATTTAGGGGATATAACAAGGACAGGGGAAATCAGGTTAATTAGCTTATCACTCTAATAATCTACCTATGGCTCTGTGCACAGGCCTATCCCTATCAGTTACTGTCCCTGGGTACCCAAGCCCTAGTGGCTAGTCCAAACCTGTGGCAGCTGGTAGGGCCCTTTCACACAGAGAAAAGGAGAATTAAACAGTCAGCAGTACAGTAATTCCATTTGGATTTAATGTGGCAATTCAACAGGAGCGACCCTGAATTAGTACTCACGACCTCCAAATAAGATAGGGTCCTTCAATGTCAGCAGGGCTCACTTGAGGTACACAAACCTCTTCACACATCCATATAAAAGAAAGCACTATACCAGGCAGGCTGCATCTGTATCCCGATCGCAATTACTGCACAATACCGGAGAACACACAGCAGATTCAGTTCCTGACAGACCGAGTGCAATTTTCAGCAATTCCTCCAGTCTTCTACAGGGTGAGCCTGGTTTCTACTCTTCAGAGATCCTTTGATTCTTTTCACAGGACGGTTCAGTCCTAACAAGCTGTTACACAAGCTGCAGACCGGAACTCTGGGCCTTACCCACATTTTTGACTAAACTGCACACTGAAAAGCACAGGGCTCCTTCCTTCTTCACTGCCAAAGCTCAACTGAAACTCCAACCGACAAAACCGGCACTTCCTTTGAGTTCCTCCCAGTTCTTGACTGGATTGGCTGTCACCACAATAGACTGCTGCTGTTGGTCCAAAAGGCACTGAAGTCTAAACTACATCTCCCAGAGTCACTGCCCATACAATCCTCTTGTGGCTGGCTCAGATTATGAGTCCAAGTTCTGATTCGGCCCAAGGCACCATTTTAGAGCTAGCTTACCCACACTGATTGGTCCAGTTCAGCAGTTCAAAACTAGAATGGGGAACTAGCAGACACAGTTCTGACTGCAAAGAAAGCAGGTTAGACAAACTGTAATTTCATTATTACTCTAAATAATTTCTGGCAAACAGTTACATCTTTCAGATAGGTTCCTTTGCACTCCTAGTGACTGCAAAATGAAGTGAATTGGCAGCAGCTCGAGTGGTACTCAGAGAAGCACACAGTCCCCCATACAACTAATTATGTCTGCAAGCAGACAGCTCTTAAAGAGACAGTACCAGAGGTTCTAAAACACTCACTGATAAATGGCTTAAACGCCAAACACCATTCAGGCTTGAAGCATTCAAGCAAGCTCCTGAAGTCTTTTGGGAACCCCCATTTGCAGGGGTTACACCCTTCCTGGCCTGGGAAAGCTTGACGTCCGCGTAGCAAGTACCTCCATAAGTTTTAACTGCAACCATATACATTTGCATTAGGCTCACACATGTAATCATCAGTCAATATATCATTTTACCAAGAACACATTTCTGAAACATTGCAGTACGCCACTCTTTACACAGTATTACACACACATTGTACCATAACTCAAGTTATTACCTCTTGTACATGAAACCTGAAGAGAGGGGGCCCTTCCCTATCAGTTACCTTGGGGCTGGACGGTGCAAGGGCACCATACTTAGAGGGCAACACAAGTAACTTGGAGTTAGCACTGACGCCAGTTTGGGCAATGAGCTCGGGGACACATACACTCCTTTATGGACAACATTGAGAGGCAAGTCCACAGGCCTCCCAAGTGAATCATAACTGAGGTGCACCACAGGCTTTACAGCTCGACCAGTCTTTCTAGGGGAACTGTTATAGTCTCTGCACTCTGAGCCTCATTTTCAGCATTGTCCTCACTTGTCAGGGAGTCTCCATGGGGTAGAGAGGCTAGAACTTGGGGCACTTTCAGCTCCAGGAGTTACAGTTTCTGAGTCCACAACATTTGGCTCGCATGGAGAGCTTTCGACACTGGCAGTGGACTGTCAGGGCACTCAAAATACTCTTCTTGTTCGGTGTATCACCAGTCTGCCCCATCTATCATTTTCCTCCCTGAAAGCTCAAACAGTTCAACCATGCACAATGATTCCATTTCATCTGATCTGATGCTTTGCACTTCACTTTCTGGGAGACATTGGCTCCAGGGATGAAGCTGGGGCTTAGACAGTCCAGAAGGCCCAGCTTCATCTCCAGTATTGGCTAGGGATTGCCTCTAAACAATTGACTCAGTTCGTAAGAAGGATAGTATTCAAAGTCACTCTCACTTTCTTCCGATATGGACTGACAGTCATGCTCAACTGGGACTTGTGGAGGGAACACTTTAACTTTGCTTCTGTAGGTGCAGACTTTCTTGATCTTTCTTAGCAGCAGCTCTAGTCACTGGTCCAGAGGGGCATCTTCTAGGGGCTCAGACTCAATTAAGATTTGTCCAATGGGCAGTAAATGATTTCTATGCATTGTTTTTACATCTTTGAATTATTCTCAGGCCTTACTTTGTACACTGGCAGATCATCTAGTTTGCCCACTACAATGTGAGGAGATGGTGCCATCTGTCAGCAATCTTGTGCTTGCCATGCAGTCCCAGATTTCTTAGCAATACCCAATCTCCCTCCTGGAGTTCCTGTGCTTTCACCTTTTTATCATACCTTTCTTTGTTGGCCAGATTTCTTTTGGCAGCCATGGTTTGAGCCAGTTGGTACGCATGAGTTAGCTGGGCCTTTAACTTTTGCACATACTGTAAATAGTTGTCAGCTTGAACCCCATCAGGAGAGACCCCAAAACACACATCTACTGGTAGTCGAGCTTCTTCCAAACATCAGGCGGTAGGGGAGAATCCAGTGGCATCACTTTTGGTGCAGTTATAAGCATGTACCAGGGTGCTAATTTGTTGGCTCCATCTAGGCTTGTCCTTTGGGTGCAGGGTGCCTAGCATATCTAGCAAAGTGCGGTTGAAGCGTTCAGGCTGTGGGTCCCCCTGGGGTGGTAAGGAGTGGTTCTGGACTTTGACTCCCACAGAGAAAGCATCTCTTTGATCAGACGACTCTCAAAGTCTCTCCCTTGATCAGAATGGATTCTTTGTGGAGCCCCATAGTGAACAAAAAGTTTTCTACAAGTACTTTGGCCATAGTGGATGCTTTCTGGTCTTCGTGGGGAAAGCTTGGGCATATCTCGTGAAATGGTCAGTGACCACCAGCACATTACTGATATTTCTTTGATCTGACTCCAAACTCAGAAAATCAATACAGACCAGCTCCATGGGTGCACTGGTGGTGATGTTAACAAGGGGCAGCCCTCTGGGGCAAAGCTTTCCTCTGTAAGCAGCCACTACAAGTTCGAATGTGTTGCTCCACATCAGCCCCCATCTTAGGCCAACAGAATCTGGATCTCACCAAGTCAAGTGTTCTGTCTATACCAAAGTGCCCCATGTGGTTGTGCAAGGACCTCAGTACTGAGTCTCGAAGGCAGTGGGCAGCACTAGTTGTTGTTTGTCTACTTGTCCCCTCTGTCTACTGTTTCTCTGTATAACAGTTTATTGATCAGTTTCAACTTAGGACCTTCTTTGTATAACAGTGCAGTTCTCAAATCAGTGGGCGTAATTTGGACACATCTTTCCTGCATAGAGGGGTCTAAGGCTGCTTTGATCATGGGATCACGGGATTGAGCCACGATACTGTCATTGTCCAGCTGAGGCAGTGCACCAATGTCTATTGCAGAAAAGTGGCAATAAGCAGCAGGTATGCAATTCTCAGAGGCTCCCTGCAATCCACCATGCAGTCCACTGCGCCCGTGGACATTTGTTCCTCCCCTGTCAACTGGCAGAGTGCCCGAATGTCAGGTTCTGCCAATCGACCCAATCATTCTGGGGAACAGGGCTCGGGGAGAGCATCAGCATCTATGTGGTTCAGACCTGCTCGTATTCAAGAGCATAGTCATATGTAGATAATGCAGAAAGCCACCCATGGCCAGTGGCATCCAACTTAGCTGAGGTCTGCACATAGGTCAAAGGATTATTGTCAGTTTTACTAGTATTTTAGCCCCATACAAGTACTCATGGAATTGGTCAACAATAGCCCACTTCAAAGCTAGGAACTCTAACTTATGTACAGGATAGTTCTTTCGGATGGGTCAGGCTTCTACTGGCAAAGGCCACTGGTATCAGGCCATTCTCGTGCTTTGGTACAACACAGCCCCAACCCTTGCAAGCTAGCATCAGTGTGCAGGGACGAGGTTTTTTGGATCGGTATAGGCCAGCACTGGAGCATGGGTAAGTTGATATATGATCTCATGAAAAGCAGTCTCAATAATCAGGAGTCCAGCGGGCCCAAATACTTCACTCGGATGAAAATACACTCTTTCAGTCTTGAGGGACGCTTGACTTTTGGTATTTTTGTGGGTTGGGGGATACCCTTGAGTAAGGTTAAGTAAAGGGCTGGATCACTCTTGAATAGTCCTTGATGAAGCGCGATAATAACCACAGAATCCCAGGAATCTTTGCAGTTCTTTTAGATTTTGGGCTGTGGCCAGGTGGTCAAGGCCTCAACTTTACTTGGGTCGGTCTCTATTCCTCGTTGGATACTATGTGTCCCACATACTTTTACTGATGTTTGAAAGAATTGACACTTATCAATGGACAGTTTAAGGCCAAAGTCCTCCAGTCGGTCCAATACCTTAAATAATCTGCTCTCATGTTCCTCCAGTGAGCTGCCAAACACAATAACATCATCTAGGTATACCAGGCACTCTAGTAAGTTCATGTCCCCCACTGCACGCTCCATCAATCGTTGAAAAGTGGCTGGGGCACCTGAAATCCTTGAGGCATCCTCCTTGAATTCATAGAAGCCAATGACAGATAAAGGCCGTCTTCTCACGGTCCTCTGAGCCCATCGATCTGGTAGTACCCACTGCGAGATCCAGCACAGAGAACCACTTGCTCCTCGCTTAGGCAGTCCAAGCATCCTGAATGCGGGCATTGTGTACTGATCAGGGATAGTCCGCGGTTTAAGGTGCGATAATCCACACACATCCTTACTGTTCCATTCTTTTTCCTCACTACCACAATGGGGAAGCATAAGGGCTTCTGGATTCTTGTATTACACCAGCAGCTAACATCTCTTGCAGATGCCGCCTCACATCATCTATGTCACAGGTGCCAGGTCGAGACCTCTCACGAAATGGTCTTTCGTCATGCAGCCGGATATTGTGCTCAGCCCTTGCACGCATCCTACATCCCATTCCTTTAAAGAAAACACCTGGTCTCTCTGGGCAAGCTTCTCACTGATCCTCACTTTCCATTCAGCTGGCAGCGGGGAGTCGCCAAATCAAACAAGTCAGGCTGTTACTCTTTCATTCTTCCTTGAACTCTTGCTGCTGGGTAGCACTGCAGTGTCTGCACAATGCACATTGGCCAGATGCAACCTCTGTTTACTCGATGTCTCTTTCAGACACTTATGAACTTGGACCATTACCCTTCTGGCATAAGCATGGGCTCTAGCGGGCAAAATACTAGGCTTGACCAGCAGTCCCTCTGGCAATTTTCCATCGCCTGGTGCATCCAACATTAATATTTTATTCTTAACATCCTTTCTGATACGGACCTCTCCTGTAAGGTACACTGGGCATTTGGCGCCAGGATCAGAGACTCAGGATCCTTCTTCCATACAATTCGACCGTTCCTCTGGTTCTGTTTTTCAGCATCTCTCTGTGCCTCATAGGCCTTCTTAATTAAAGCTGGAACTCTTAAAGCTCTACTAGTCTTTGACCCTGTTTTCATAACACAACTGTGCCAGCCTTCCGAACATATGAGCATTTGTTCCAATCAACAAAGGACACCATCATACAGTCCAGTGGGGACACACTAAGGCTAGGGTCTCTACTTATTCGCCACTCCAGCCACGGAGGTGGGGAAAGACAGCCAAATTCGGATATACCGAATAGGGGTAGGCCTTCTCACTTAACCCCATACATGCAGTCCTTCTAATGGTTGTAAGGGTACGCCTGACAAATGCTTCTGATACCAATCCTGGAACATAATTGTCACTTGGGAGCCACTGTCTAATACAGCTCTTGTAGACACTCCATTCACCTTTACAGTGGTCTCCATGGAGGACCCACTATCTGGACCAGTCTGGAGAGGCAGTAGTGGGGGCCTGGGCAACTGACCTTGCCACAAAAGGACGGAATTAGCATTTTGGTGCCCTCACTGGGATCATGTCGCGGCACCTCTTAACCACTGATTTGTTCTCCGATGCTCTCCTTGTAGCCTATATGCAACTTTGTCAGTGTCTTTTGGGGACTGGCATTCCCTTTTCATGTGCCCATCTTTCCCACAATTATAGCAAACATACTTTCTGGAGTTTGAGCTGGCCGGCGCACACTGGGAGCCAGGCGGGGTATTACTAACTGGAAACCTGGGTGCCATCTCTGTCTGCGGCGTGATAAGCATTTGGAGACATCTCGTCAGTTTCTCCACTTCCATGGTCAAGGAATTGAGTTTGGAGCTGTTATCAGCAGGAGATACATGGGTGTTTACCCCACCCCCATAGCAGATGCAGTCGGATATAGTCAGGAACCCATTACTTGCAGGCGTGGCCTTCCATAAAGGGACTGTTTTTAATCTCGGATCTCTCTCAACAGTTCGCCCCATTGTGGCATATCTTTTCCTTGTCAGAGCACTCATTGACTGTCAACTTCTGCCCTGAACTTCACTTGATGGGTCACCCTCAGTCACTGGGGTAGCCACAGCTGTTGGTGCAGGTACCTCCGAGGTCATTTTTCAACTCCTCAATTTCTCTCATTAACTCATCATAGGAGGGTGGGGATTCCAGTCGATTTGCCAGGGTGAATTGAAGCAACAGCAGTTCTGAGAAGGGGCAGACTTATGATTCTGTCCAGTCTGGTTCGGTCCAGTTCAATCGCTGGCAAACTACCCTTTCTGAGGCATTCTTGCAACAATTTTTCCAGCTGAGAGACATACACAGACAACAACTCCTTGGTACTGTTGTGCATTTCTACTCTCCACCATAGGTCCTCATCAGAATCTGGGCTCCCATACACATTCTCCAAGGCCTCAAGATAGGCCTGTGCAGTCGCTGAGGGTTACTGGGTCTGTTTAGCATGGATGGTAGCCAGAGCAGGACCTCGGGAGGCTCTCACTAACCCTCTTCTTCGCTTTCTGAGCATTGCCATTCTAGCACTTGGGGGCAACATAGTCTATCCAGGTCTCCAGTCATCCTCCCTTGGGGGTGGGAGGGTGCCAGAGAAGATCCTCAACCTTCGGTAAGAGTCGTGACTAATGGCAGGTGCAGAAATAGGAGTCTGCATTGGTTCAGCCACCATTACGGGCACTGGAGCAGGAGAGGGTGTTGGGGAGGAACACCCCAGGTGGCAAGAATAGTTTCTTCAAGTCCTCCACAGTTTTCCCCTCATCCCAGCAACCATTCAGCAAATTTCTCCTCAAAAGTTTCAGATAGTGGTGGGCTGATTCTCGGTCTTTACTGTCCTTAGTTATCACTCCAAGCAGTGAGGCTCCCTCTGGGGTAATGGTCTGTGGCACTTTGGAGCTATCTATGGGATCCTTAAACTCTACTAGGGCCAGGAAAGTGTGGGTGAGCAGATTAGCATGCCGACCCACCACCACAGGGTTTTGTAAACCTTCCACCTTGGAAAGTACTCCTGCACAGTGTCCGTATTGATACCCAGGGGATGTCCAGGATAAGCATAGCATTTTGGGGTCGATCTCTCCCCAGTACACCACTCCACCAGCCGTGCACACACTTCTGTCGGGTACCCATTTTTTTCTTAACAGTGGTTCAGAATATGGCCACTAGAGGACACACAATCCCAGCGTGTGAGCCTCCAAGATGTAACCCCTAGATGGCGCTATCCCAGGGCTACTACCCCTGCCTGATTTGCCACTAACAGGTTGAGGGGCTTGGATCCAATGGCGGTGCCTCCACCCAGAGGTCAGGGTTGCATAGTTAAACTAACTTGGTCACAGCCCTCTGGGACACTGCAACCCCTTTCTTCCCACTAGTGGCCCACACAATATATCAGAATTACCTTCAGTATACACTTACCCCCAGGTCTGGTTCCGCACTGGGACCTCCTGTGAAATGAGATACAGTGCAACAATCACAGTACAGTACTTTAACATAGACAAATACTCAGGCAGTATAACTTTGCTGAAACAAGCAGCTCTGATTTATTTAGGGGATATAACAAGGACAGGGGAAATCAGGTTAATTAGCTTATCACTCTAATAATCTATCTATGGCTTCTGTGCACAGGCCTATCCCTATCAGTTACTGTCCCTGGGTACCCAAGCCTAGTGGCTAGTCCAAACCGTGGCAGCTGGTAGGGGCCTTTCACAGAGAAAAGGAGAATTAAACAGTCAGCAGTACAGTAATTCCATTTGGATTTAATGTGGCAATTCAACAGGAAGCGACCCTGAATTAGTACTCCACGACCTCCAAATAAGATAGGGTCCTTCAATGTCAGCAGGGCTCACTTGAGGTACAACAAACCCTTCACACATCCATATAAAAGAAAGCACTATACCAGGCAGGCTGCATCTGTATCCCGATCTGCAATTACTGCACAATACCGGGAGAACACACAGCAGATTCAGTTCCTGACAGACCGTGTAATTTTCAGCAATTCCTCCAGTCTTCTACAGGGTGAGCCTGGTTTCTACTCTTCAGAGATCCTTTGATTCTTTCTACAGGCTGATTCAGTCCCAACAAGCTGTTACACAAGCTGCAGGACCGAACTCTGGGCCTTACCCACGCTTTTGACTAAAACTGCACACTGAAAAGCACAGGGCTTCCTTCTTCACTGCCAAAGCTCAACTGAAACTCCAACCGACAAAACCGAAGCACTTCCTTTGAGTTCCTCCCAGTTCTTGACTGGATTGGCTGTCACCACAATAGACTGCTGCTGTTGGTCCAAAAAGGCACTGAAGTCTAAACTACATCTCCCAGAGTCACTGCCCATACAATCCTCTTGTGGCTGGCTCAGATTATGAGTCCAAGTTCTGATTCGTCCAAGGCACCATTTTAGAGCTAGCTTACCCCACACTGATTGGTCCAGTTCAGCAGTTCAAAACTAGAATGGGGAACTAGCAGACACAGTTCTGACTGCAAAGAAAGGAAAATTACGTACCTACCGTAATTCTTGATCTTCTCTGTATCTTCACCATTCATTACTTCCTGGGTGTAAGCCGGGTGGCCACACCCGCCACGGGTTATCTTTTTTTTTTGTGCTGTTTAACGGCCCCGCCGCGAGCGACGGGCATCACGCACAGGGGCGGCCGTTAGTGATCAAATTCCTCCTCCAACTCAGTTCTGTGGAGCCTGAGAGGCAAAAGTGAAAGCAGAAAATATAGATAGCGAGGCAAGATAGCCGAGGGATAGCAAAGCAAGGAAGAATGAACTGAAAAGGAATAAGCCGATGGAGGAAGGACAGAGGAGCAAGAACATCCCTAGCCTAGGGAGTGCTGGCCTCCTTACCTGGGCTTACTCTAGGAGGAGATGAGTAAGGAAATGAAAAAATAGAAGAAGAAGAAGAAAGAGAAGAGAGAGATGGATGTTGAAGGGACCAGAAGGTCTCAACGAGCATAGTTAGCTTGTAGCTGAAGGCTCGACTCAAAGGGGAAGTAAGAATCCTCGGAGATAGAGCTGGAAGAGAAGGTTCACCGAACCCGCTAGACAGATCTCCAGGAGGGCATAGTCCTCATCTTCAACATGCCATTAGTTTTGACACCCACTCTCGGCCTCCCGGCACGCGTGGGAGGGCCTTTTAAGTGGAGGACAGCTGTAGGGAAGAATAAAACCTCAGCAGCATGAGAGCGCTGCTCAGGGTTTAGAATAGAAAATGTAAGCCTTCAGTGCTTCAAGATAGAAATGGGACTCAGACTGACTGGCTAAGGCCGGGCAAGGCTTAGGCTGGCTAAAATTGGATATGGTCAGCAGAGCTCTATTGTAAAAATTGTCCAGGAGGACATAAAGGGAGAAACCACTAGCAAAACAGCTGCAGAGGGATAGCCTACCTTCTCATTTGCTTTCTTTGTTTGATTTCTCCATTTTTTTTTTTTTAGTAGATGCATGACCCAGATACCAAGATGCCTACAGCAGTCGGAGAGAGTTCCCTCAGCATTTTTTTTTTTTTTTTTTTTAAAGAGAAAGGAACAGACGTACTCGTTCCTCTGCTCTGCAAGATAAGAATAGAGGGGGAAACAGATTTGTGGGCAACTATCTGAACACGGGATTGCAGGATCAAAACTGAATAGCCTGAGCCAGGCCAAAAAACCCCAGAGGTATCTTGCCATAAGAATAGCAAGAGATAGTTGTGCAGTCTGATCGCCAATGCAATCCACGAGATGGCCCATGAATCTTAGAGTAAGTAATTTTTCTGGATTTTAGAACCCCCCCCCCAAAAAAGATATTTTTTTTTTTTTTTTTTTTTTTTTTGGAAAATTTAAGGAAATTTTCCCTATATTTCATATAAATGCAGAGAGAGGAAGGAGACGGGAGGTGGAGAAGCCACAGGAAGAGGCACTGAGGGGATGGTGGGCGGGTGTAAGTAATGAATGGTGAAGATACAAGAGAAGATCAAGAATTACGGTAGGTACGTAATTTTCCTATCTTCCCTTGTCAATCTTCACCATTCATTACTTCCTGGGTGAGTACCAAGCTCCTCTTCCCCTGGAGGGGGAAGAGGCCATACCCTGAGGGAACAAGACCCCCAGCCTTCTGCTGGTGAGAAACAGAAGGAGAAGACCCTGGCTTATTCAGAAAGCCTAAGAGGGAGAAGAGCTAGGAGGTGCCTCCCGAGGACGAGGAGACGAGGGAGCCCCTGTAAAAGTCTCCTAGCTCTGGAAGAGAAAAGACGGGTCCCCCGAAGGCGGAGCGAATCACCCTACGCCGGGCCAGGGGTGACAACCTGAAAGACGAGCCATGCCGTCCGGCCTGATGTAGATCGCTGTCCCCGCGAAGCCTGGAAGC
Organism: Neoceratodus forsteri; assembly: GCA_016271365.2. Taxonomy (NCBI): domain Eukaryota; kingdom Metazoa; phylum Chordata; order Ceratodontiformes; family Ceratodontidae; genus Neoceratodus; species Neoceratodus forsteri. The sequence continues at coordinate 685,846,796 of CM057454.1, read as the reverse complement.
CACCTCATTGGCGCCGTAGATGCCCTTGCTTGGTGTCTGCCAGCTCCAGGCCCACTGCACTGAGAGGGCAACGGTTTGTCTGGTTTGTCTCAGATCAGGCATAGATGCCAGCAGCTGGGACATCATCGACCACAGAGATGCCGGTTGTAAGGCACGCGGTGAGCCTGATGATGCAATACAAGCACTCGTGACGGCAGAAGAGAACACTCTTCTTCCTAACGGTCGAACTGGAGAGAGTCCGAACTGTGGGCGGTCGAGCGCATGGCAGGCAACGGCTTCAGAAGGGAGTATCCAGGTATGACCAAACCTGAGGACGGGTTGGGAAGGGAACCTAGAGACTCAGAGGGCACAATACCCACGCATGGCAGTCGCCGGGCTGGGAAGAAGCGGCAGGGACTGCCATGACCGGATAGACGTCCCTGGAAGGGGATAGGCCAGGAAGGTACCACCAGATGCTGGGCACTGAACTCACCAGGAATTCATCGCCTCCCGCTCGGGTATTGTCTCTTCGAACGAGGGAAACTGGAGATCCTCACCATCCTCGAGAGGAAACGCTTGATATTCTGTGAAATCAGCATCGGAGGACAGATGAGCAGGGTTCCTCTCCCCGGAGGGGGAGGCGTATATGATGGGGAACTGAATGCCCAGAGGATTCCTCGCGCGGTGGGAGAGCCGAAAGACCCGCCATGCATGTACCTAACGTGATGAGGGAAGGCCGCAGAACCCTGAACTGCTCCCAGGATAACGGACCCGTGAGGGCCGAAGCATGTCCTGGGAGGGGGTGGTGAAGGCAGAGAGGGGAGAGGGCACCTCCGCTGAGGCACCACGCTTGCGAGGGCTCTGGAATCCGGGGAAAGGAGCCCTGAGAGGGGATCCCAGAAATCAGACCAGGCCGCAGAACGAACTCTGGGGAAGCTGAGCCTGAAGAGCCCTGGGGAGAATCTCTCCTGTGACGCACGCTGACTGCATGGATCCAGAAGGGCAGTCCAGACAACGCCTTCAAGGACACCCTAGAACTCCTGGAGGGAGGGCGCAGGCTCTGCACTGCTCCTGGCCACCCCTGAGGTGGCCTAAGGAAGACCGAGCAGCAGACCCTGCCCCTCGACCCCTCGGGACTCAGAGAGGGCCCTCCTCCCCGACCACAGCTCCCCTGTCCCTAGAGAGTGACATACCCCAGAAGGTAGCTGTCACCGGCCTCCAGAGAGGGAGCCCCTCAAGGCCACCCCGCTGCCAGCCCCTCAGGGGCTCCCCGCCACCCCCAGCCGGGAAACCCTCAGGAGGCGACGAAAGGGGGGACAGGGAGGGGCCCGCCATGCCTGGCACCTTCTAGCCACCGGGACCCAGACCTCGAAGAGTGGGGGTGCCAGGATGGGTCCATCGCTCGAATCATCGCCTCCCAGGAGACGAGACCAGCAGGACCTCAATGCTGGCCACCCCAGGGGTCCCCGAGGCTATGTGCGGCCAACGCCTCGTACCAAGGGGAGGCGCCGCTTCCCCTCACGCCGGTAGCAGCCAGGCTTAGCTCCACACCTCAATCATGCCGGGCGCAGGTGGCACCGCTTCGAGGAAGGACTAGGCCCACGGCGCTGGCGTTGCCGGAAGGCGTAGGGCCAGCTGCTGACGGCGCCGCCTCGTTCATCGCGCCGCTAACGGGCGCTAAGGCCCAAAGCTGCACGCTTAACGGGCGCCGCTTTAATCGACTGGCGCCGCTGAACGGCGCCGGGATAAAGCAAGACTGACGGCGCCGCTTGATCACCGGCGCCGCTGAACGGCGCCAGATTCAAACGGCGTTGAAACGGGCGCTGCTCGATCAATGGGCAATCAGCGAACGTGCCAGGATCCCAAACGGGCGCCGGGGTGCTGCTGGGCGCCGAGGGTCCACCCTTGTGCCAGGGCCCAAAGACGCAGGGCCTCGCCACGGGGAGCCTGCACCTCCGGAAGAGGTGATTGCCGAGGGCGTGTCTGTGCCGCTGTCTCGAAGGGACTCACACGCTCCCGACACGCAGAAGGGCCTCCTCCTCGGCAAGAAAGACGAGGAGACCCCTCCCTCCTCAGACCGTATAGGCCCCGGGAGGGGACCGGGGAAGGGCCTAGAGACCTTACCTGAGAATCCCTTTGGCGATCGTCGCCCGCGACGGTCGGCGGGCTTTGCCGAGCTTGGAATGGGCAGGACTTCGAGGGACACGCGTCCATGGAGAAACAGGGCCGCATGTAATCCATGTCATGGTTGTCCCAGGCAACGGAAGACAACGCCATGCCGGTCCGAGACGGAGAAATGCCGCCACAGTAACACTCGACGCATAGGGCCGTCTCCTTCAAACACGCTTAGCTCGGACCCGACATAACGCGAAATCAACAAGAAAACAGTAGGAAAACACACCCGCGCCGCTTTTAAAAGAAAAAGAACGGTCTTACCGATCGCGCCGAGTGTGTGGAAAAGAGGAGTCGCTGGCGCAGTGGAGAATGGACGCCCGAAAACAGGTGCTGCCTCGACGGGAGAAACAGAACTGAGTTGGAGGAGGAGTCGGTCGCTAGTTAACGGCCGCCCGCGCGATGACGCCGCTTCGAGGGCTGGGCCGTTAGGCAACTTTTTAAAAAAAAAGCTCTCGGACGGTGCTGGCGCCCGCTTACACCCAGGAAGTAATGAATGGTGAAGATTGACAAGGAAGATAGCAGGTTAGACAAACTGTAATTTCATTATTACTCTAAATAATTTCTGGCAAACAGTTACATCTTTCAGATAGGTTCCCTTTGCACTCCTAGTGACTGCAAAAATGAAGTGAATTGGCAGCAGCTCGAGTGGTACTCAGAGAAGCACACAGTCCCCCCATACAAACTAATTATGTCTGCAAGCAGACAGCTCTTAAAGAGACAGTACCAGAGGTTCTAAAAACACTCACTGATAAATGGCTTAAACGCCAAACACCATTCAGGCTTGGAGCATTCAAGCAAGCTCCTGGAAGTCTTTTGGGAACCCCCATTTGCAGGGGGGTTACACAAAGAATGTATAAAACACACAGTCACATATTTACAGGGTCAGGCAGAATAAATAATGAACAATAATACAAGTTAATAGAAACAGAATTAGCTAAAACTGGGCTATCACTAAATATCAAATGCTTGTTTAAACATATGTGTTTTCAGCCCCTCTTAAATGCCTCCATCGACAGAGCCACCCTCAAAAACTTTAGAAGCGAGTTCCAAAGGGCCGAGCCGGCCACCTCAAATGCTTGGTCTCTGAGGTTTTCAGCCTAGCCCTCGGAACCATCAGGAGGCCTGCATTGGAGGAAGAGAGCGGTGCGCCCAGTGCAGACAGGTGTCAGGAGGTCACTCAGGTAGCCAGGGCCCAATCTCTATAGGGCCTTATAGGTGAGCTATCCCACCTTAAAGGTAATCCTCCATCTGACCGGCAGCCAGCACAAATCATGTAGGACCGAGGTCACATGACAGGACCCAGGAAGGCCTGTCAGCAACCTGGCCGCTGCATTCTGCACCAGCCGTAGTGGACAGAGATTCCCTCCACTGACCCCAAAGTAAAGAGCGTTACAGTAATCAAGCCTTGACATGACAAAGGCATGCAGCAGCAATGGCAGGTCATCACGTGGAATTAGGGGTTTAATCCAGGTGAGATTCCGCAGATGATAAAACCCACTCCCAGATGATGGATGACACCTGAGCTTCAAATGTCAACCCATCGTCAAGGACGACTGCATAAATACTGACTCAATAATCTAAGTATTCCTTGTATGGCAGCAAGATGTAAGCACATCACAGACAAGCACTCTAGTGCTTTGCGGCACTCTGCCACTTCGTCACAACTAATGAAGTGGTGGAGCACTGCAGAGCGTCACAAAGTGCTGGGGTGCTTGTCTTTGACATGCTTACATCTAGCTGGTATGTAACTTCAGCACCTATGTGTGAATAAGCTCAGCTTTCCACTGAGACAGACCTCAAGTTTTCTCATAGGAGGGCACCAGAGTGTTTTTCCTTGCAGTGTCCATCTGACCTGCTGTTGTCCCCTAGGACCCCCATAAACAATAAGCTGCTGCATCTGCAGGGTTTTTATGCTGGGAAGTAAAATCCTCAAACAATAAATATTTATATACAGTACATTCAAATGGAAGTTAGTGATTTACCCAACAGGAAGGCTCTATTGGTTCTGAAGGTTTTCTCGTGTGGAAGAGGCGCTTCATTACAGTGTACCAATGATGTACATGTTATACATTTTATGTTTTATAAATACTTTGGTGATGTAAGGCACAGAATTTTCTTGAACTTGCGTCATGAACTAAAGTCAAAAACATCAGTCAGGCTACTGAAATGAATACCAGTCTTAACTTTCTGTGGTAGAAATGCAGTTGTGTTAATGGGAACTGCAACTTGCGTGGGTGTGTGAAACACAAGCAATAAGGGAATATACAGTAGTTGTAAAACTGACTAGCACAATGTGATTGCATAAATACTGACTCAATAATTAAGTATTTCTTCACTTATGATTTAATATGCAAATAAATTTTGATATATAAATACATCATCACTGGGCATTGATACGAAGGGTAACAATCTTATTTTAAAGTGACATGAATGGTTTGCCTCCAACTAAAACTGTGCTAGAATAAGACTGTAGGCTTTCATGTGCTATCACTGAGTGACTCTCCATCAAGGATTTAAGTCACCAGCTTTTTTTTTTTTTTAAACTTACTATGCTTTATCTGCTTCCGGCAACGAATCCCTGTCAGCCACCTGCCTCTGCAGGTGGTCCCGGGATCTCCCATACACAGTGCCCCCTGGATTACCCTCCAAGGCAGAGCCTCCAGGTGTGACCCCATTGGATCTAGGTATCAGATGTGATGGGGACCCAGATCTGCTATGGGGCAGGGGAATCACTGGGCACACCTGAGGTATTTTTTTCCATTGTGGTCCTTGTGGGGGGAGGATCATGTGGACACTGCGACACAACCTGTGCCATGCGTCCAACACGCCCCCTTAGAGCAGCGCTTGCTGGTGCTCTGATAACAGCGCTTCCTGTGGTCACATGGGAGCACTGGACCAGAGTCACTTCCCCGAGGTGGAGAGCATGATGTAGCTGTTCAGTTCACCCCCATTCCCGGCTGGTCCTTGGGTGTCCCAAATTCATTCCCGAACCCAGGTCACCAGAGTCACAGCGGTAATTATTTCTGCTGCACCAGCGAGCCGGCCAATCAGCTCATTAACAAAACAAGTATCTCCTTAGTTACAGTTAAACTGTATCTTTGAATTTGCATGATTCTGACCAGAACATGAACCCTTTTGGCTGGCCTCTCAAAAAGTGTTTGTATGATCAAAAACAGGGAGTGAACTCTACAAAGAAGTTCCTTCTAGGCTGCAGCAAATGTTAACTGTTTCACTATCTTGACTCTTTTTGGGAAGTTTACTCTTCATGGACCAATTGGCAACACTTCTTGTTTTTTTATTACAAATTATCTGCCCAGGATGACCCAACAGAAGTATATTATGTAACTGTGGGAGAGCTGAGGGGCAGGACTGAAGAACGGGAAGGTTGGGGGCTTACTACAGATCTCATTGGGAGCCACTGGTTTTGGAGGGACTTGTATCATAGATCTTATAGTTCACAGTGCTGTTCTAGAAGGTCAAACAATTTTGTTGTCGACTGACATTACAGCGACTCCTTTATTTCGACTGCATTTGTGGTCGGCATAAAGGGAGTCACTTCGGACTGTGTTTTCTTCAGGGGCTTTGCCCCCGAACCACCCATGCAGGAGGGTACTGCCCTCCGCACCCCCCAATACTAAATTAATCAACTCAGAGCTGCTTCGGGGAGGGGGTGCAATACCCCCAGAAAGCAGTGCTGGGGTCCCGCATTGACATTACAGCGACCTGTCATTGCTGTCGCTGCACTGTCAGTCACAGTAAAGTTGTCACCGTAGCGATGACATACCAACCAAAACATTATGTGTGAGTCATTATGCTGCAGTCAAGGAGCAAAAGGACCTTTGAGCCATAACAAACAAGGGGGCTGAAGCAGGAGAATCAGTATGCAGCTGATGCCAAGAGTGCCAGCAAGATGCTGAGGTGCATCAAAAGAAGAGTGATTAGCAGAGCAGGAGGAGTAATCCTACCACTGTACAAGGCCCTGGTCAGGCCCTACCTAGAGTACTACTGCATGCAGTGTTGACCTCAATATAAAAAGGACACTAAGGCAGTCGTAAGGGTGCAACACAGGACCGCCATAATGATCAGCAGTTTGGGGAGCAGTAGCAATGAAGAGAAGCATATGGTTGTTCTGTTAAGGTCTTTTAGCCGTCTAGGGGGTAAATGCATACTGGCAGACCCCACTTTGAGGGGCAGACATGGCAGAGGTTGAATGACACCATCGCCGTATTGAGTAGGGCATAACTGATCAGCAAAGGCAGAAATAAAAGGGCTGCCTTTGATAGGATTGCCACACGTTAAATATTAAACAAAGAAATAAATAAATGTTTGTATTGTCCCACGATCATAACCTCCTTGAGTGGGACTCTGAGGGAAGACAAGATCCTTCTGAGAAGGTGGGAGAAGGACTCCCAGTTCCTCCCTGGGTCCATGTCCTCCCAGCTGTCCTCATCCAAACTGTACAAATTAGCATCCAGATGACAAGGCCAATGGAGACAGTCTGATGACTTTATGTTGGGTGCCTATCTGGGACTGACCCTAAGCCAGACCTGCTTTTACACTGAGAATGACCCACTGGAACCAAAGGACCCACTGGAGGTGGTGGCCAAACATGAAACAGAGGTGGAGACAGTTTTGGCAAACATACTACTAGGTTTACTGGGGCGGAGGAGCTAAAGGGATAGCACCACTAGGCTCAGGGAGGGGCTGAGCAACTAGTGGAGGTGGTGCCCAGGCAGGAACTGACTTGGGAACTTTCGGGTCTTCAGCAGCTGGGGACGGGCATGCGACAAATCCATAACCTGGTGGAGCAGAGAAGTCATCATCACCACAGTCTTGTTCAGTTTGCTTTCCAAACAGGTACTGGTAGTACACACAATGATCAACTGAGTAGGACTGTGATCAGCAATACTTGCAGGTCTGATGTCAACTGCCCCTTCCCTTAGGCTTTTTCTTTGACATTTTTGAGCCAGATGAGAAAAGCAGAAGGAGCTTCTGGATGGGTAATAGCATGACCAAGATCCACATGACTAAGTCGAGGATCTGGAGCTTTGCCTCACTTGCTTTCTCTATCAAGGGGAGGGTGAGGGGAGTGCAGAAGGAAGAGGGACTCCTTGACAGGGTCCTTGAATCTGAAGCCAGTAAATCACCCCTGAAATCAGTCCCAGAAACATGGGACTCTTCGCCCAACTTGGACCATGACATGAGCCTCGTAGGGTATTACTCTAGGTAAACATTCACCAGAAAAGGCTGGTGTCCTCTGACAACCACCTTATGTAGTGGGACCATAGGAGGATCGATCACCTGGCCTTGGTCAACAGGCTCAGCATGCCGAGGAGCAATGGAACTCGGGGGTTGCCCATATGACCGATCCAACAGGTGTCCACCCTCTAACACAGTCTGTGTCATGAGGGTTTATGGGCTCACTCCCTCCTTGAACTTTTTTAGGGTAATGATGGAGTTGATCATGATTGACCGGTTAGTAACTCAATGCCTGGGCAGGGCCCACTGCATGGGTGCAGAGGACATAACCAAAGCTGAGCTCTGGAGAGGCCATATCCTTGCCCTTCAACTTGCCATGCTGGTCTGAGGGCTTGAAGCACTGATGCTGATCAGTTATGCCCTATTAGATCCGGCGAAGGTGGTGTGGTATCATCTGACCTCTGCTATGCTGGCTCTCAAAGTGGGGTCTGCCAGTATGCAGTTACCACCCTGGAGGGTTTCAAGGGCCTAAGAAAGTGGTTGGTTCTTCTTATCATGTTAAGGACCGAGGCAGTACAGGCAGATGTTGTGCGATCCATTTTCAACATCTTCTAGTTAAAACAATCACATCATTTTAAATCTGGTGTTCAGGACAAAAGTCTTTGTTATTTGAAACCGAACAATAAAGTTCCTAAGAAACTTCATGGGAACAACCTCATGTTGACTGGATGTAGGTCTAACTAAGCAAAGTAGCACAAGAGTCTCCCCGTCCCAACCCCCTGAAGAACGATTGAGAAGCTTTAAGAAACACTTCTTACAACGACATGGGACAGAGCTACAAAGGGGCAAACTCATATTCTAGCAGAAAGAAGGATCTGAGGCATGGAGAGGCAAAGGGTGCTACTTAGAGGAGAGGAGCTGCAGCTCGAAGCAACTGGCCTTTCTGAGGACTTTGACAATGCTCAGAGGACTGCACAAATGTGACTATGTAGAAGGAATCTAGGCATTTGTAACTCAGTCAAACATCTCATACGAAGGGGGTCTTTCAATAGTTCAGCCCCTCCCTTACTGATACATTAGTGTCAGTACTGGATATTAGCACAAATTCCTAGTGCTGGACTAGAGTCCATGATCTTCCAACCTTTCAACCCCAGAAATGAGCATGCAACCTATAGAACCACTGACACTGAATATATATTGCAGTGTCAGTGGCTCAGTAGTTAGCACACTCACCTCTGAGGCCGGGAGATCAGAGGGCTGTGGGTTCAGTTCCCACATCTGGCACTTGGGTTAATATCCCAGTACTGACACTGTAGTGCAGCATGAGAGGGGTGCTGCACTTCTGAGGTGCCATCTTTCAGATGAGATGTAAAACCAAGGTCCCATCTGCCTGGACTGGTGGTAGTTCAGGTGGATGTTAAAGATCCCATGGCACTTATCGAAAAGAGTAGGGGAATTTCCCCAGAGTCCTGGCCAAATTTCCTTCATTCACTAAAAATACCACCAACAGCTTAATCTGGTTCAAGGTCAGTTGGCATTCATCTGTATCCCCCTCCCCCAGGTCATGCCGGAAAATAGGCAGGATTTGTCTAGTGCACTTACTCAGTCAACAAAAACTAAATAAATAAAAGAGTCAGCAAACCGCTCAAGAGTTAGGGAGCCCCTCACAATGCCAGATCCCTGGGCTATTGCTGTGGTAATGTCCAGTCAGTCACAGGGGCCACAAATAAGGCATGATGGAAGTGGTGCAGTGCAGTGGCTGTGGAGTGGCACTCTTCTGGGAGATGTTCTGGAGGATGTGGTGGTGTCCCATCTGCAGGCACTTTTCTGGGCTGAGGGAGCAGGTAGCTTGTCTCCAGGCTGACTTGACCAGGATTCAGGGGACCTCCTCTCCCACCCAGGGACCACCAGGACCTATGCCACTGCCTCAGAGGTTGCCAAGAAAGAGGAGCAGTTGGACAACATTGGGCTCAGGGAGGGTGAGGTTGGAGGAACAGAGGCACATCCCTCCAGTTGTAGTGCTCCACAATTCGTACGCTGTTCTGGCAGAGCGTGGTTCTTCTATGGAGACACCCGCAGTGGAGACCAAGGAGGATGCTGGGAACCTCCACAAAGGAGACCCACAGGAGGGTGGCACAGGACCCCGCAGGGGAAGGAAACAACTCCTGGTGGGGGACTCAACTGCTACAGAGGTAGAACTGGGGAAGGAGGGGAGAGGAAGGTAAGGTGCCTGCATGGCGCCATGGCTTGGAGCGACAAGGAGCAAATCCTCAGGATTGTGGGAGCAGCTGCATGGGGGAGGGAGTTGGATGTCATTGTCCACCTAGGGACAAATGACCTGGATGGGAATGGAATCAGAGCAGTGCAGGAGGAGTTTGTGGGGTTGGGGAGGGGCCATAGATAAGCAGCATGCACGGTAACCTTCTTGGAGGTGCTGCCTGATGCTCCTGCTTTTAAGAACTGCACAGCCACCATAGTATCTCAGGTTTAAAAGTTGGAGCCGCATGCACAAGCAGCAGAACGCAAACTACATCTCGCTGCTGAACTTTACATCTGCCACCTGACATGCCTGTTTTTAAGAACTGCACAGCCACTAACCTGCACTGTCTCCATAGACTGTTCCTGTGAGGGAAAGCTGCAAGATCCTTTTTACTGCTGCTATATCCAGGACACTACTAAAACTCTCCATCTGCATTGTACAACTCAGGTTGGTGCGTGGGGGCTCGCGAGAGCCAGCGACCAATCACGCAACTGGTGAGAGGAGTATCTCAGGTTTAAAAGTCGGAGCCGCACGCACAAGCAGCAGAACGCAAATTACATCTCGCTGCTGAACTTTACATCTGCTGCTTGACGCTCCTGCTTTCAAGAACTGCACAGACATTAGCCTGCACTGTCTCCATAGACTGTTCCTGTGAGGGAAAGCTGCAATATCCTGAAGATCCATTTTGCTGCTGCTATATCCAGAACACTGCTAAAACTCCCCAGCTGCGTTGTACAACTCAGGTTGGTGCGTGGGGGCTCGAGAGAGCCGGTGACCAATCACACAACTGGTGAGAGGAGTATCTCAGGTTTAAAAGTCAGAGCCACGTGCACAAGCACGAGCAGTGCATGAGCGTTGAGTGGCACGAGCGCCACTTCAGTCCTTGTGCAGGGTGCCCTGGTGAGTAAAGGTGGATTTGAAATTTAATTGTTACTTAGTTTGCTTGTTTGCTCGCCAGGTCACACTGCACATAGGAAGTACCTAGTATTAGTCTGGAAGCTAAAGAGCAAACATTTAACTGCTAAATTTAGCAAAACTAAAATGGGTGTTTTAAACGTGTGGATATATTTTATGGTGTTTTTTGTAGTTTTGTGCCCTATAATTAAAGGTAACGTAACAAGACAGTATCCAGCTGACTCAATTTCCACAGCGTTTTTCAATCAAAACTGGGGGGACCCTAGATGGACCAAAGTGGACTATGTATATACAAAATGAAGAAACTATTTTGCCTCAGTCAGGGAAACGCTCACACATGCCAAGGGCATAAGGATGAAATTGCACTTTAAAACCCTGGATAGACAGAGCTGTTGTTGCTTAGTTCTGTTAACGGGTAGAGATATTGAACTAACCCCAGGTCCTCCTCCTTGTTCAGTTAAACTGATATATGATAATGCAAGAAGCTTGAAAAATAAAACAGACATGATGAGAGCCTGGGTTGCCACAGAAAATCTGAGTATAACTGCTTTAATAGAGACCTGGTTGACCCCTAAAATAAATGATGAAATCGACCTACAAGAGATATTACTTACATAGAAGAGATAGGATTGGGAAGAAAGGGGGTGGACTATTATTATATATTAAATGGGAATTAGGTCAGAGTAGCTTACTGTTCTCAGGGGAGGTGGGGATGATAGAATGTTTGCTGGTATGTATTAAAAAAACTGAACTTGGTAATAGGTCTCATCTATTCCCCTCCAAAAGTTAAGGCAGCTGAATTTGATAAGATGACACACATACTAGAACAATATTCTATGGGTCTAGACCTACTTCTTATAGGTGATTTTACTGCAGCGTGGAATAAAATTAGAGGGAATGCCCTCGAACTTATTCTAACTCCATTATCTCTGATGCAAATCATTGCAACATCTACCAGGAAAACACATTTATCTAGAGAGGGAAACATATTAGACTTGATCTTTATCTCTGAGGGAATTAAAGTTACATCAACAGAGGTGAAGGATCCTATATTTGGGGACCATTGCTCAATTTCATGTGGATGTGAAACGTACTCGTAAGGAGACTGTTTAATAAATTAGGAACCTAGAACAGTAAAGCGCAGAAATTTTAAAAAGTACAGTAAAGAAGCACTTCCAAGTAAATTAAAAAATATCCCTTGGTATAGGCTATTCATAACCCCAGAACTTGATTGGGCAATACATGAATTTACTAAACCTTGTGCAGGCCTGTGATGAAGCTGCCCCCTTTAAAAACAGTATAAATAAAACATCTCATGTCCCTTGGATTACAAATTAAAACAACAAATAAAATATAAAAATAGTTTATGGAAAAAGGCCAGTAAAACCTTGGATGCAAATGGTTGGGCAAAATATAAAGTTGAACGTAATAAAGTTGAACATAATAAACTTAAATCCCAAATTCGAATTTCAAAAAGATGTTATTATAAACATAAAGTAGAAAAATGTACAGATCACGACAGTATTGGACCTTAATTAGATCCTTTGAAAAACCAGTGGAAAACAGGTTGCCCATACAAATTAAAGACGGGGGTATCCTACTGTCATCACAAAATTCGACAGAGAAATTGAACCAATATTTTGTCATGCTTCCTGATATAAATATCCCACAAAGAGGGTATACAGAGGATAAACTGGTAGATTCATGGCCCTTAAATGTGGTGAAATTTAGATTTAGAGTTATCGCCTGTAAAGAGGTGAAAGAACAACTGAGGAAACTTCACTCACACAAGGCCCCAGGCATGGATCATATAGGAAACAGATTTTTAAAAGATTCTCAAGGTAATAGCTCCAGTATTAACACAATTACTAAACTGGAGCTTAATGGAAAAAAAGTTCCACACGGCATGGAAAAAAGCAAAACCTGTCCGATTTATAAAGGGGGTTCACCTACAGAATCTACAAATTTTAGGCCAATCTCATTGTTGTCTGTGGTGTTGAAGGTCTTGGAGAGGCTGGTATAAAAAGCAATTAAGTGGATATCTGGAGGAGAACTCCTTGGTGTCCTGTTACCAGTCTGGCTTTCGTAAAGGCCACTCCATGGACACGGCGCTCACTGACCTGGTAGATAACATCGCTACCTACTTAAATGGGGGCAGGTCGGTGGGTGCGGTGTTCGTGGCTCTCTCCAAGGCCTTCAACACCATAGATCATGATATTTTGTTTAATCAAATGTTGGAGATGGGGATAGAAGAGGAAACCCTTCCGTGGTTCCTATCATACCCTACAAAAAGATCACAGCAAGTGCTGGTGTGGGACTCCTTATTGAGACCAGCTTTTATCAAAAGGGGAGTCCCACAAGGCTCGATATTAGGGCTATTGTTATTCACCATATACATAAATGAACTGCCTAAAGTAGTAGGCCATACGGCAGTCAGAATGTACGCAGTTTTACTGGCCTATGGAAATTCAAATCAGGATATGGAATCTTACCTCCAAGAAGATTTTATTAAAATGGAGAGATGGCTATTTCAGTCAAAACTCATACTAAATAGTAAAAAAATGAAATTGATGACCTTCTTCCAAAGTAAAAGGAAAACATTAAGTCTTCTACATAAAATTCATATAAAAACCACAAGCAATGAAATATTGAATCAGATGGAAACTTATAAGTATTTGGGAATAAGTTTGCTATTAGATATGATTTAAATAGGAAATGTATGTGTAATGACTGAGCTGGTCTATCTTGATCTGTTTGCTTAATTGGCTGTGTGCCTTAGGTATATGTGAACAGATTTTGTTGGGGCATGTAGTACTGTACGAGGTAACCTTGTTATTTGGGGTATATGTAGATTGTTAATGGATAGAATGTTAAATTGTAATTTATTTGAAACTTTTACATCTTTTTAAATGAAACCTGAAACAGGTCCATCTTGAAAATGGGTCTTTGACCCAACTATGTATTTTGTAAAATCTACCTGTATAAAAAATAAAGTTTTACTACTTACTACTACTGCCAGTCTATGGCATGGGTGAGGCTAGGGTGCTCCAGACCATGGGATTCAATCAATGGTTGAAAAACTGGTGCAGAGCTCAGGGTTTTGGCTTCACTGGGGACTGGGGGTCCACCTGGAGGGATGCAGGCCTATACTGGTGCGATGGTCTGCATCTGTCCAGGAGGGGAACCAGGATTCTAGGTGATAGGTATAAACACTTCATTGGCAACCATTTATACTAGCCAAGGGGGAGGCACTGAAAAGGAGCAGGGAAATCACAGCCCCCTCCAAAAAAAAAAAACAAACAGGGTAGTTAGTGAGGTAAACACGAAGATAGAGAAGTCGATAGGGAGAAGGGCAGGAATAAATGGAAAAATAGGCAAAGGCAGTAAGGACAGAGATGGGGCTAAAAGGGGTAAGGCCATCAAAAAATGGAGGGCAATGAGTACCAACGCCCACAGTCTGGGTAGCAAGCTCCCTGAACTAGTGGCCTTGATGGAAGAGGAACACTAGGATATTGTGGCAGTCACAGAAACATGGTACACAGAGAACCATGACTGGAATGTCAACATACCAGGTTGCACAGTCTACAGGAGGGACAGAGAGGGTAGAAGAGGAGGTGGAGTAGCTCTCTATGTAAGGGAAGGGATCAAAACAATAGAACTAAAGGGTAAACAGGGAGGAGAGGTGGTACTGTGGGTCACACTGGAGACAGGAAATGGCACCACATTCCACACAGGTGTCGTATACAGACCCCCATTTCAGAGGGAGGAAATGGACAAGGAAATGATAGAAGGCATCCTTAGGATGGCAGAAAAAGGGGAGATATTGTTGATGGGGGGCATGAATATGCCAGATGTTAATTGGAGCACCTTTGCTGCAGCCACATCCAAGAGCAGGATCATTCTACAGGCGGCATACCTCAGATAGCTAGTGTTGGAACTCGCTCAGGAGGGAGCAATCTTAGACTTGGTATCTCAAATGGGGACGGACAGAGGATCTCAAATTCAGAAGTGGTTAGCCATCTGGAAACAAGTGACCACCAAACAATGTGGTTCACAAGAAACACAGCCGTAGAGTTAACCCATACAAAAGAGAGGGTGGGTGGGCAGAGGGTGACAGTGAAAAAGCAGGGATATAGAATGAATACTTCTGCTCAGTATTCACAAAAGAAAATGAGGGGAAGGTACCTAATCCAATCAATAGAAGCACTCTGGATAGGAGGATTTATACCAGTCCATTCACAGAAGAAAGGGTTTTGGCAGAACTCCTAAAACTGAAGGTGGACAAAGCAATGGGCCCTGATGGGATTCACCCCAGAATTCTAAAAGAACTAAGGGGAGAACTAGTGACACCACTGACTACCCTTTTTAACAAATCATGGGAGGATGATGTCGTACCTAAGGACTGGAGGAGGGCAGATGCGATTCCCCTTCATAAAAGTGGGAGCAAAGCAGAGGCAGGAAACTACAGACCTGTTAGTCTGACCTCAGTGGTAAGGAAAATGATGGAATCGCTTCTGAAAGAAAGAACTGTTGAGTACCTAGAGGCCAGCATGGCACAGGACCCAAGGCAGCATGGATTCATAGCGGGAAGGTCATGTCAGACAAATCGAATACATTTCTTTGACTGGGTGACCAAAGTGATAGACCATGGAGGGGGCTGTGGACATGTCTTATCTAGACTTTAGCAAGGCATCTGACACAGTCCCACACAAAAGATTAATAAACAAATTAGCCAGCCTGGGAGTGGGTCCCAGGGTGGTAGCTTGGGCAAAAAATTGGCTGGACATCAGGACACAGAGAGTATTGGTAAACAGAGTCCACTCCAAAGAAAGGGGGTTGCTAGCAGGGTACTGCAGGGTTCAGTACTGGTTCAATTTGGCCACTAGAACTAAATCATCCCTTTCCGAGGCAAAAATATGGGACTTCAGAGGAGCTGACTTTGATAAGATGGCCAACACCAACAGAGTTAAGCTAGCCCTGGCAAGAAGAAATATAGGTGAGGGGGTACAGGCAAAGTGGGCAAGCATTAAGGATGCAATACTTACAGCAATATCCCACTGTGTTAGAGAGAAAATCAAGAGCAAAAGAAGGAGGAAACCACTTTGGTTCTCAAAAACAGTAGCAGAAAAGGTCAGAGCCAAAAGGTTGACCTTCAGGAAATATAAGGGAATGCAGCAGGACAAAGATAGGGAGGCATATCAAACTTCCCTAAGGGAAGCAGGGAAGGCAGTAAGGCAGGCAAAGGCCCAAACCGATGAAACACTAGCATCAACAGTAAAAGAAGGGGACAAGACTTTCTATAGATAAATTTGTGAAAGGAGAAAGTCCAGAGGGGGTATTGCTAAGATCAAAGGGGAAAAGGGGGATTGTGTGAAGGAGGACCAAGGAAAAGCCATCGATCCTAAATAGATACTTCTGCTCAGTATTTACTTTTTTTTCTTTCTCTTTATGCCCCCTTCCTCGCTGCGCTGGATTCCTTTCTTCGGGGATCTCCTAGGCCGTAGGTTCCCGTAGCCCCGCCCCAGGTACCTCGCTCCGGGTGCTTGGCTAGCCTTCCCCATCCTGCCGTGGTTTACCCCCCAGGCGGGGAGGAGAGGGACCCCTCCCTTAGTCCCTCTCTCACGCCTAGAGACTGTGTCAGAAGGCCTCGCGAGCCCCATCTATGGAGCCTGGTTAAGGGTTTTCTCGGGGCAGCCGGGTCCCGTCTACAGGAGCCCAGTGCAGGGTTCTTTCCGCTTTTCTGGTCCCGACCCCTTGGACATCTGCACGCAAGGGGGGCCAAGGAGTGATGCACGTCTCGACGTGCTAACGCTCCGGCTCCCAGTAGACGTCCGCCCTCCCCTTGTATGCTGTCTCGCTGCACCTCCACCCGTGGTCACCCAGGTGGCGGTATTGCAGTGGGACTTGCATCCCACCCTACCCGGAGGAGGAGAGCAGCCCCTGGGCTCGATCCTCCTCCCAGCCCTCCAGCTGCAGAGTCGTTCCCAACACGGGTGCTGGCACCCTGGCAGTAGCCCTACGCTGTGCCAGCAGGCGGCTGCTCAGATTTACTGAGGAAAAGGTAGGGCAGGGCCCACAGCTCAACACCATGGACACAGGGGGGAGGGAGGTGTGCACTAGTCCCTTCACAAAAGAAAGGGTCCTGCAAGAGCTCGCTAAGCTCAGGGTGGACAAGGCAATGGGACCTGATGGCATACATCCCAGGGTACTAAAGGAGCTAAGGGTGGAACTAGCAGAGCCATTATCAGAACTGTTTAGTGAGTCTCTGAGCACAGGAGAGGTCCAAGAAGACTGGAGAAGGGCTCATGTGATCCCGCTTCACAAGAGTGGTAGCAGGGAGGAGGCAGGGAAACATAGAAACATAGAAACATAGAAGTTGACGCAGATAAGGACCGCAAGGCCCATCCAGTCTGCCCATTTCTTTTCTACCTTATAAATGTGCCATCGGCCTTTGCTCTGTCAGTGACCTATCTATTCATAGTCATTTGTATTGCTCCTTATGCCTATCCATGCCTGTTTGAAGCCCTGCACTGTATTCATAGCCACCACTTCTTGTGGTAAGCCATTCCATGCATCTACCACCCTTTCTGTGAAAAAGAATTCCTCACATTTCCCTTAATCGGCCTCCCTCTAATCTCATGCTGTGTCCTCTTGTCCTGCTATTTTCTTATATTTAAACATGTTAGACTCTTTCACCTTGTTTATGCCCTTAAGGTGTTTAAATGTCTCGATCATATCACCTCTCTCCCTCCTTTGCTCAAGGGTATACATATTGAGCTCCGTTAATCTGTCCTCATATGTCTTCTGATGCAGTCCCTGCACCATTTTGGTTGCCCTTCTCTGGACTGCTTCAATTTGGTTAATGTCCTTGTGAAGGTGTGGCCTCCAATACTGCACGCAGTACTCCAGATGGGGCCTAACCAATGTCTTGTACAGAGGGATTATTACCTCCCTCTTACGACTTGTGATACCCCTACTAATACACCCTAACACCCCCCTAGCCTTACTTACTGCTTTAGAGGTCTGCTTGGATGATTTTAGGTCATCAGTGATGATGATGCCCAAGTCTCTTTCTTCCTTTGTGACTGCTAGCAACTCCCCTCCCAGCCTATAAGTGGCTTCAGGGTTTCTCTTCCCTATGTGCATGATTTTGCACTTCTTTGCATTAAATCCCAGTTGCCACTCTTCTGACCATTCTGCTAGTTTATCCAGATCTCTTCTCATTCTGCCCACCCCATCTGGATCATCTACTCTGTTGCAGATCTTGGTGTCATCTGCAAACAGACAAGCTTTACCCTCTAGTCCATCTGCGGGTCACTAATGAAGATGTTGAATAGGACTGGCCCCAGGACTGATCCCTGAGGTACCCACTTGTGACTTGCATCTCTTCTGACTGTATACCATTTACCACCACTCTGTTTTCTGCCAGTCAACCAGTTTGCCACCCAGTTGACCAACTTCTGACCCACCCCGAGCCTACCTAGCTTATTTATCAATCTTCTATGTGGAACAGTGTCAAAGCTTTG
Source organism: Neoceratodus forsteri (assembly GCA_016271365.2). Classification (NCBI taxonomy): domain Eukaryota; kingdom Metazoa; phylum Chordata; order Ceratodontiformes; family Ceratodontidae; genus Neoceratodus; species Neoceratodus forsteri. Next base: position 685,828,742 of record CM057454.1, on the reverse strand, counting down.
CTGAAGTCAAGGTAAGCGACATCAACTGCTCCCCTTGGTCCACCACTCTGGTTACCCAGTCAAAGAAATCTATGAGATTAGTTTGACAGGACCTTCCTTTGTAAACCCATGCTGTCTTGGATCCTGTGCCCCTATGGATTCCAGGTGTTGCACTATCCTTTCCTTAAGGGTGCCTCCATAATCTTGCCCACTACTGAGGTAAGACTGACCGGTCTGTAGTTCCCGCCTCCTCCCTGCTACCACTCTTGTGGGTGGGATCACATGAGCCTTTCTCCAGTCTTCTGGGACCTCTCCTGTGCTCAGAGACTCACTAAACAATTCTGCTAATGGCTCTGCTAGTTCCTCCTTTAGCTCTTAAGTACCCTGGGATGTATGCCATCAGGTCCCATTGCCTTATCCACCCTGAGCTTAGCAAGCTCTTGTAGGACCCTTTCTTTTGTGAAGGGAGTAGTGCTCACCTCCCTCCCCTGTGTCCATGATGCTGAGCTGTGGGCCCTGCCCTACCTTCTCTTCAGTAAATACTGAGCAAAGTATCTATTTAGGATAGATGCCTTTACAGGGTCCTCCTCCTCACATGCTCCCTTTTCTCCATTAAGCTAGCAATACCCCTCTGGACTTTCTCCTTTCACTAATGTATCTATAGAAAGTCTTGTCACCTTCTTTTACTGTTCGTGCTAGTGTTTCCTCAGTTTGGGACTTTGCCTGCCTTACTGCCTTACCTGCTTCCCTTAGGGCAGTTTGGTATGCCTCCCTATCTTCATCCCGCTGTGTTCCCTTATATTTTCTGAAGGCCAGCCTTTTGGCTCTGACCTTTTCTGCTACTATATTTGAGAACCAAAGTGGTTTCCTTCTTCTTTTGCACTTCCTTTTCTGTCTAACACAATGGGATGTTGCTTCAAGTATTGTATCCTTAATGCTTGCCCACTTTGCCTGTACCTCCTCACCTGTGTTTCTTTTTGCCAGGGCTAGCTTAACTCTGTTGGCCATCTTATCAAAGTCAGCTCCTCTGAAGTCCCATATTTTTGCCTTGGAATGGGATGATTTAGATGTAGTAGCCAAATTGAACCATACCATGTGATGGTCACTGGCTCCCAGGTGACCTTCTACCTGGAGATCTGTGATCCCTTCTTTGTTAGTCAGTACTAGATCTAGGATAGCCCTGTCTCTTGTGGGTTGCTGTACCAGTTGTTTGAGGCCCTCCCCCTGCAGGGAATCCACTATGAGTCTAGTTCTGGCAGATGTTCCTGCTGGTATTGACCAATCTGTATCTGGCATGTTGAAGTCTCCCATTATCAGAACCTCCCCTTTAGCTGTCATGTTTTGTATATCTTCTAACAGTAATGTGTCTATGTCCTCCCTCTGGTCTGGGGGCCTGTAGACAACCCCAGTTCTTATGGCTGTCCCATTTCCTGTTTCCAGGGTGACCCACAGTTCTTCTGGCTCCTTATGTGTATTCTGAATTTCTGTAGCTTTGATATTTTCATTAACATACAGGGCCACCCTCCCCCTTTTTGCACCTCGGTCTCTTCTGAACAATACATATCCAGGTACTGAAGTCTCCCAAGTGTGGTTACTGGTAAACCACGTCTCACTAATTGCTACTATGTCCAGTTTAGCCTCTGACATTATTGCCTGCAGGTCTGGGATCTTATTTCCCAGGCTGTGAGCATTTGTGTACATGATTTTCCACAAGATTTTGGTGTGTTAGTTGTTGGGTGAAGTTTGGCATTACCCCTGTGCATCGTATGGGGAGACAAACCTTTTTCTTACCTGGTGATGCAAATGAATGGCAAACACGCTGAATTCCTGTTTGACCACTAGCTGAGGGGAGGTGTTCTTCCCATTAACGTGTAAGGTGCTGCACCCCTCTCCCCATTGCTAGTTTAAATATTCTGCAAAGGCGTCAAACTTCTGCCCCAATGCACTGACTCCCTCTTTAGTCAGATGCAGTCCATCAAATTTAAAGAACTTTCGCTCCCAGAACTGTTGCCAGTTCCCTACAAATCTGTGTCCTTTTTCCTGGCACCAGTCCTTGAGCCACGTGTTTAGCTCCCCTATCTCCCCTTCTCTGACCTTCCGTCCATCTGCTCCCTTCTCCCAGACTGGCAGGATCTCAGAGAAGGAGATGCCGGACGAAATAGATGATAGTTTGTCACCCAGCCTAGTCAGGTGTTCCTTGGTCTCCACAACTGACCGGCTGGCGTGATCATTAGTCCCTATGTGTACTAGGACATCAATGTTTTCTCCTGCTTTGTGAACAATTTTAGCAATGCGGTCAGTGTCTCTCCATGCTGATGTACCTGGGAGACATCTGACCATCACCCCTGGCTGGAGATGGGTATCAACTCCCGAATCATGGAGTCTCCTATGATCAGAAGTTTTTGGATTTCCTTGTGCTTGTTTAGTTTTGGTTCCTGATTTGGGTGAGTATTGTTGTGCTAGCTCCTGTGCTGAGTGTCCTGCTCTGCAGTGTCTTCTGCCTCTTTATTTGATTTCAGAGATAGAGGCAGATACCTGTTTGTAGTGTTTATATGGTTTTGGAGTAATGTGTTGGAGAGCAGAGAGTGATGGGGCACCTGATTTGCTCCTCCTAACCACCTGCCAACCTCCTGGACCAACTACCCTCTGGTCGAGGTTTTTCTGTTGGATGCTGGGGAAATGGCGGTGGTTCTTATAATGTATTTCCTCTTCAATATGAAATTTGAAGTGCAATCTCTGCCCATGCTGCCCGGACTGAGACCTAAGATCTCCAAAGGCCCAGCATGTAGGACAGTGTCCTAAATCCTGTAAGACTGTCCTTCTGAAAATTGTTCCACAGTACCTGCAGTTAATGAAATCCATTCCAAATAAGTTGCTGGGTTTGTAACCTAGTCAGAGTAATTAGAAGGAAAAAAAAAAATGCAAGTAATGGTTTAATTGTGCTTTGTTTAACTTGTTATAACAAGTTAAATTACTAGTGCCCTGTAAATGAGATCACCTTGTGGAGGCCCCACTGATCCGCCCCTTCCTGTTCTGCCACAGGAAATGTTACAACTGTGGTACCCTATAAAAGGAGTGTAGTGTGGGGTGGTTGGGGATGGGGGTGGGTGGCTGGGCCCTTCCCTGCCAAAAAGAAGAACCACGGACGAAAGAACAAGGAGGTAAGAGAGAAACAATCAGTCAACAACAAATGCAGTAACCCTGAAAGCTTATCCTAATGTTAGATAAAACTGTAAAACCTGTAAAGCACCACCTGTAATAATTTCAGAGAAGATATACCCTGTAAGAAACACTTTGCTCCAGAGAAAAATAAAGCAGTAACAGAAGATATACCTTGCAAAAGACAATTTGAATCAGAAGATTACAGCAGTAATCTGTTAGCACACACCTGTAGGCACACCTTGTAATAATGCAGAAGAAGGTATACCAGCAACAACAATTTGAATCAGAGAAAAAATAAAGCAATGAAATGTTAGCAACAAACAGTAGCAATCCCTGTGAGTAAAAAATAAAAACACCACCACACAGTAAATCTGCTTAGCCAAACTAAGTCTTAATCCTTCTCCCTTGCTCTGGTAAGTTTCTCTACTCTGCCTTTCAAGCAGTCTTAGAAGGAAAGAGCTCAGGTGAAGCTAGGTGCCTTGGCCAGCAAACCAAGTCTTCTACCTCTACCTTGGGCATCATCATCACAGATGACCTGAAATCATCCAAGCAGACCACTAAAGCGGTAGGTAAGGCTAGAGGGATGTTGGAGTGTATTAGTAGGGGTATTAGAGGGAACTACAGACCAGTCAGTCTTACCTCCGTAGTGGGCAAGATTATGGAGGCACTCCTTAAGGAAAGGATAATGCAACACCTGGAATCCATAGGAGCACAGGATCCAAGACAGCATGGGTTTACAACAGGAAGGTCCTGTCAAACTAATCTCAGATTTTTGTGACTGGGTAACCAGAGTGGTGGACCAAGGGGGTGCAGCTGATGTTGCCTACCTTGACTTCAGTAAAGCTTTCGATACTGTTCCACTTAGAAGATTGATTAATAAGCTGGGTATGGGCTCGGGGTGGGTCAGAAGTTGGTCAACTGGGTGGCGGGCAGAAAACAGAGTGGTGGTAAATGGTATACAGTCAGAAGAGATGCAAGTCACAAGTGGGGTACCTCAGGGATCAGTCCTGGGGCCCGTCCTCTTCAATATCTTCATCAGTGACATTGCAGATGGACTGGAGGGTAAGGTTTGTCTGTTTGCAGATGACACCAAGATCTGCAACAGAGTAGACGATCCAGATGGGGTGGGTAGAATGAGAAGAGATCTCGATAAACTGGTAAAATGGTCAGACGATTGGCAACTGGGGTTTAATGCAAAGAAGTGCAAGATCATGCACACAGGGAAGAGAAACCCTGAAGCCACCTATAGGTTGGGAGGGGAGTTGCTGGTAATCACAAGGGAAGAAAGAGACTTGGGCATCATCATCACAGATGACCTGAAATCATCCAAGCAGACCACTAAAGCGGTAGGTAAGGCTAGAGGGATGTTGGAGTGTATTAGTAGGGGTATTGCAAGTCGTAAGAGGAAGGTAATAATCCCTCTTTACAAGACACTGGTTAGGCCCCATCTGGAGTACTGCGTGCAGTACTGGAGGCCGCACCTGCACAAGGACATTAACAAAATGAAAGCAGTCCAAAGAAGGGCAACCAAAATGGTGCAAGGACTGCATCAGAAAACATATGAGGACAGACTAATGGAGCTCAATATGTGTACCCTAACGCAAAGGAGGGAGAGAGGTGATATGATCGAAACATTCAAACATCTTAAGGACATTAACAAGATGAGAGAGTCTAACATGTTTCAATATAAGAAAAATAGCAGGAGAAGAGGACACAGCATGAAACTAGAGGGAGGTCAATTAAGGGGTAACGTGAGGAAGTTCTTTTTCACAGAAAGGGTGGTGGATGCATGGAATGGCCTACCTCAGGAAGTGGTGGATATGAATATAGTGCAGGGCTTCAAACTGGCATGGGATAGGCATAAGGGAGCAATACAGATGAGTATGAATAGATAGGCCATTGACAGAGCAAAGACCTATGGCACATTCATGAGGTAGAAAAAATGGGCAGACTGGATGGGCCTTGCGGTCCTTATCTGCTGTCAACTTCAATGTTTCTATAGGTGCTAACTGAAAGGAAAAGGCAAAAGAGGGTTGTGAGGGGATGTATACATACAGTACGAAACAAGGAGATATGAAGCAGTGTGTTTGGACACTGGTAGTTCATTGCAATATGCAGACAAAATAAGCAGCTACTGGGCTATTCAACATTCCACAAAGTCACAGATAACTGCATTAGACTCTTTTAATGAGACAAAGTTGGCTGTGTTTCCCGAGAAAAATGGGAAAGGGTAGAGGTGTTAAAAGCACAAGACACATTTTCCCTTTCCTGTTCTGTAACTGATCTCCCTTATTTCTCTGAGAAACTTCATATTTCGTTGTCTCCTTTTATATGTTATTTTTCTTTGCCATCCAGTGCTTCAACTTTAGCCATAAAGGGGGATAGAAGCAGTACAGGGGACCACAGCTCGTTTTTTAACATGGTGTGAAGCATGCTGCCTTCATAAAAGCACAAGGATTCCAAATGAAAGCAAAGGGGCACCCCATGCATAACCATTTTTTTTTTTGGGGGGTTGTTCTGTGGGGATTAGGAGGAAAAATGTGAATGTTTAACATCTTAGTTGAAAGATGGTATCTCCAATATGGCAGCACCCCCAGTAATGCAATGCAGTGTCAGTTTTGATTACGAGTTCAGGTCCCTCGGGTGGGACTTGAGGCCATGGCCTTCTGATCCAGAGGTGGTATGGCTACCACTGAATGACACATTGCCAGAATGTTGTGGAAAGAGATTCAACACTTGTAGTATTTCTTTTTTTGCAATTTATCCTTGACCTGAGAAATAAAAAATAATTGAGAACTATCAAAAGCAGTTTCTAATCTGAGGCTAATCAACCTTTAAAAACATGATGCTATGCTTTTTCACTGCCTGTAAAGCACAGTATGAGTTGGTTGTCAGACCCACCAAAGTACTCAGCGTATCCTCATACAACCTGCACTACATATAACTAAAAGTAGAACAGAACCACTTTCACACGCTTGCTTCAACTTTCTACAATCCCACAGTCTCACCGAGAGTGATGTTTACATATTATGAGTTTTTACTGCATCTTTTTATGTTTCTATGTTTTAAAAATGAATGCATATATAATTTTTTTTGTTTCTCCATTTACAGTATTTAGGTCACGTGTCAAGGTCTAAGTATTTGGCATTTTTCCAGAGCTGATGTCAACCGTATCACTTGCCAACCAAGAAAATCTTTTGTTCAAAACAGTACTCCCGCTTCCCCAAAAGCACTTTCTTCATAAGTAGATCCCTAGTAAAACAATGAGCAATGTTTTTCAGAAACTTTCATGTTGCACTTTGATGTTTCCTGCTAATCAGAACAAAGTAAGCAGCAGAGTTAGTCTTTAAGAGCCCCGCCATCTCAGGGAATGCTTTGAAAAGCCATATTTAGAATCAATTTATTTCATATTCCCTGTATTTTCTATGGAAACATAGACTGACGGCAGATAAGGAATGCTTGGCCATCACTGCTAACTTCTCTCTACCTACATTATTACATCAGACTATGCCCAATCTACAACTTTCCCTCCCTCCCCCCTTCTTTTCCACTATGATTCCTTTGTGCTTATCCCATGCATTCTTGAACCCCACCACTGTTTTTGCTGCCACCACCTCTAGTGGAAGGCTGTTCCAGGAATCTACCACTCTTTTTGTGAAGAAGTACTTCCTCACATCTCTCCAGGATCTACCCCCCTCCAGCTTCACAGCATGTTCCCTTGTTCTTGAGCACCTTTTCTTCTGAAAAATACTTCCCTCCTGTACCTTATTTACCCCTGTGAGGTATTTAAATGTCTCTATCATATCTCCCCTCTTCTGTTCCAGGATGTACATACTGTGGTCCTTTAGTCTCTCCTCATAGGGCTTTTGATGCAGACCACGCACCATTTTAGTTGCCCTCTTCTGGACTGCCTTCACTTTATGTCCTTTCACAAATGTGGTCTCCAGAACATACATTAAGCTTCTCCTTTTTTTTATAACTATAATGAATTAACTTCAAAAAAGAACTTGGCTTTTTGATGCACTGGTAGGGTTATCACTTGATACACCAATGACTGGGTTCGGGAACATGCCTAAGTCATTGGGGGCAGGGCAGGAGGAGGACTGATCTTGCTAGAGGATGCTTTCCTCCTCTGGGGAAGGGGAGCAATACTCTGCATTAATACTGCCACTTGGGTGACCACAGATGTTGTCCACAAAGAAAATAAACAGCAAGACGTACAGAAAAAGATGGATATAATGCACAATAAATATTTCCTGTTGTACTTGTATACAGAGAGGGCATGCCATTATCAGGCACAAATCTTAATGTAAAAATCTGTTTCTTGCTATTTATTTTCTTTTTGGATAACCTTGCAATAATGTATTTAATGAATCTATGTAAGTAGCTGGAGGAGTGGGCTTCTTTATCCCGAATGTTATTAAATGTGATGTAATGCACTTTAAGGTTTTTTTTTTTTAATATTCTGTTTATTGAGAGTTTTTAATTTACAGACAAACTTGGACATTTAAAAGACACACAACAGAAACAAATAAATAGATGCAATCGTGTAAGTAATCTATTATTAACATTAAGAAAAGGAAAAGAATCATATTTCCAATCCATTCCATATATTCAGGTGTTATTCCAACTCATATGTTCAGCCCCATTCTGAGTATCACATTTTCAGAAACACTCAAAGAGGTTAGGAAAGGCGACCATTCTCTCACAAATGCCTCCTCCCTATCCCTGACCACCTGCGTCAGCCTTTCCAGTGCGAGGGAGCGAAAAATTGCCCGCCACCACTCCAACACTGTAAGCCTAGACCCTGAAACCCAGGTATTTTGAATGCAATGACGGGCCAATACAAACAGGACCCTTATCCATCTAGGAAGTGGCAGCCACTCCTCTTCACCCCCAATTACCTTGACTCCAAATAAACATATCAGGGGGTCTCGTGGCAATTGTCTTCCAACTATCTGGTTCACCTCTTTCACTACCTCCCCCCAGAATTCGACCAATACTGGACAAGACCAGAAGCAGTGGATATAGGTGCCTACGTCTCTATTACACCTTCGACACTGCGAGGATATCGCGGGGTGTGCCCTGTGCAGTACTTTAGATTTTAATTTGATTGGGTGCTGACTTTAACATTTACATATCACTCACTATAAATTAATGGGCACTTCTAGTTGTAACAGATCTCTCTAATGAAGCTTGGCTCTGTCCAAGCAGAATGTCAGCAGTGTGCGGCAGTGGTCATATCATCACCTTATTGCATCTGGCAGCTTGGTGGCACATCTATGTGGGTGATGGATTTAGGCTGCAAATTTTTATATTAAAAATGGCAGGTGTTTGGGGGGGAAAAGTTTCAGTGTAACTTCCTTAGCTACGGGTGCTTTGTGTTTTTGCACTGTACTGGACTTGATTTTACTGAGCCCTGTAGAGCTTAGTCCTGGTGCTCTACCCTTTTGCTCAACTACTTAAAATAAACCTGCTCACTTCTAAAACAGACTACGCAGGGTAAGGAGCTGATTACTTCATTCACTCGGAGTGCTATCTGGGTCTGCTGCCAAGCAGAAACATTCTGTTGTAAAGACTTGGATTGGGGTCAAAGCTACTGGGTTGGGGGGTTGTCAACACCATTAAAGGGACAATGTTAATAGACTGTGGGGGTTATCCTTAACAATGGCTGCCAGCTGACAGATGAAGACAAAAGTCTGACCTGGAGGAGGTGAGGATGGTGTGGAAGCACCAGCAGTGGTAGTACATGAAGTGCACAACACTGGACACAGTAGAACATTTTTATTGTTTTGTTTCATTGTTACTAGGAAAACCTTCAAGCACAGGTGCTCTTTTCCAAAGGTTCTGTGTCAGTAACATTTACAATGGTGACAGTACAGGCTGACAACAAATGAGACAACATAACCAAACCATTGCTGGACAGATAGCAAGGCCCACAGAAATACCACAGAGGGAGGGAGCCACGTTCTAGATCTATCTGTGTAATGGTTCTGGTTATGTTGTGCTGTATTTTTAATGTAGTGTTGCATGCTCCCAATACGAACATATGAAACCTGCCCACAGAAAAAGGCCTAGCTGTCCATCAAGTCTGCTCGTATTGTGGAGTCCCAAGTGGTAGCTAAGGGCTCCACAGTCCCACCCCCAACTGCTTCCTTCCCTCCCTTTCCACCAACTATCCTGTTGGCCCTGACCTTACCATTTGCTCTGTCCCATCCCCTTTTGAAGCCCTCCACTGTCTCCAGTGAGACCACCTCCTCAGGGAACTTGTTAAACCTTGCAACCACCCTCTCTGTGAAGAAATACCTTCTGAGCTCTCTCCTGAACCTCCCACCCCAGCTTAAGGCCATGTGCACTTGTAGTTTTATCGCTGCTGAGACTGAAGAGGCTCATATTGCTCACCTTGTTAATGCCTTTCATGTACTTTTAGATCTCAATTATGTCCCCCTTCCCTCCCTCCTCTCCTACAGGAAGTACATGTTCACGTTCTCCAGCCTTTCCTCGTATGTCCTGCCCTCCTGACCTTTTACCCTCCTAGCTGCCCTCCTCTAGACCACCTCCAGCAGATTATCTATATAAAGACAATATGACTTCCTCCCACCTGCTACTAATCCCCCTGGAATGCAGCCCAGCAGTCTGTTGGCTTTTGCCATCCTCATCTTCTGCAGTGTGAGGAGTGCTTTACATCATTAGTGAACATTACCCCCAGGTCTTTCTCCTCCTTGGATCTGATTAGCAGGACTCTTCCCAGGCTGCACTCCATCCTTGGGTTTTTGGAATCAATGAGCAGGACCTTACACTTCTTCATATTGAATTTGAGTTGCTATATTTCAGACTATCTCTCAAGCTTGGAAAAGTTTTTCTTTAGGTCCTGTATCCCTTTTGCTGTATCCACCCTCTCATAGAGCTTGGTGTCATCTGCAAACAAGAAAATCTCACCATTTATGCCTTCTTCAAAGTCGTTAAGGAAGACATTAAACACTGGCCCAAGCACCGAGCCCTGTGGGACCCTGCTGACTTCCTTAGAACCTGAGTGGTCACCCAATCACCACGCTTTGTGTCCTATCTTTCAGTCAGCTGTCTATTGTCTACCCATCCTGAGACACTCTCGCCTATACCCAGATCCTCTAGTTTTCTGATCAATCTCCTATGAGGCACAGAGTCAAAGGTCTTACTGAAGTCCAAGTATAGGACAAAGTCCAAGTATAGGACATCAACTTCTTGGCCTTTGGCTACTGTTTTAAGGGCTCAGTCAAAGAAATCAATCAGGTTTGTTTTGCAGGATCTCCCAGACATGAACCCGTGCTGTTGCTCATTCTGGAGACTGTCTTCTTTCAGGTAACCTACCAACCTTTTTTTAAGGATGGCCTCCAAGAGCTTAGACACGAATGAGGTCAGGCTGACCGGGCTGTAGTTGCCTGGGTCATCCCTGGGTCCACTATTAAGGAGCAGTATCACATATGCTGTTCTCCAGTCCAGGGTACAACCCCTGATTCAAGCAAACTATTGAACAGGTCCACCAGGGAGCCTGCCTTCTCTTGGCTGTTTTCTCAGCACTCTGAGATAGATGCCATCCGGGCCTGGGAATTTTTCTACCCTGAGGAACAACAAACCTTCCTTCACACAGTCCTCACTTATTTCAGCTGCGACTCCCCCTTCCCCCAGCAGTATTGGGTCATTCCTCTCTTTTGTAAAGACCAAACAGAAGTATTCGTTCACTACTTCTGCCTTGTTCCCACTATCTTCCACCCACCCTCTCCTGTCTTTAGCCCTATTACGCCATCTTTCTTATGGTTTTTCACTAATAAACTTAAAAAAAAAAAAAAGACTCTTTCCTCTTTTTTTAACTCTTTCTGCTAGCTGCAGTTCCTTCTTGGTTTTGGCCATCTGGACTGCTTTCCCTGCCTCTTTGGCTTTACTCTGGGATTCCTCCCTGTCCTTATCCCTCTGGACCTTCCTGTATATGGTCCTTATATCCCTGACAGCCTGGACTACTCGGCTACATCGGCTGGGTGCTTTGGCTGTTAAGTTTTTCCCCTTTAGTCTGACACACTCATTTGTGACTGCCGCTGTTCCCTCCTTTATGATGGACCACTTCTGATCCACTCCCATCCCTATGCTAAGGCCAGCCAAGTGACCCCTTAGCAGCTTCCCCATCTTTCTTAAGTCCATCCTTTTGAAGTCTAGGACCTTGGTCTTTGTGTTTACCTTCTCCCTCCTCATGTCCAACCTGAACCACACCATGCATATACACTTGGCAATGTATGCCTGGTCTGTTTGGGATGCCTGTATGTTAAGCACGGAAACTTAATAAAATATATTTAATTAAAAAAAAGAACCACACCATGCAGTGGTCACTCCCTCCACTGGGGTCCCCAACCTAGATGTCCTGGACTCGGTACCCACTCATTAGCACCAGATCAAGGATTGCTCCCTCCTTAATGGTTACCATGACACCTTGGGTCAGAAATCCATTCGGTACATCATCTAAGATTACCTGATTCCTGGCACAGACTGTGGCAGGGATCTTCCAGTCCACCTTTGGCAGGTTAACGTCCCCCAAAATTAACAGCTTACCTTTGCCCGTAGCAGCCCAGATTAAGAACACCAATTCCCTGTCCTTTTCTTCCTCCTGGTTAGGCAGTCTGTAAACCACCCCTGCCCTTACCTTCTTTACCCTAATGGACTGCACCTACACCCATAGCACCTAAGCCTTCCCCTCTTCTGCCTTCTCCCTCGTACAGGTTATTCCTTCCCTCACATATACAACTACCCCATTTCCATGCTCCCCTGTCTCTTTTGTACAACTTTATATCCAGGGATCAAGAGGTTCCTATCATGGTTTGGTGTAGCTCAAGTTTCTGTGACTGCAGAAATGTTCACCCTCTTTTCTGCCAACACTGCCTGCAAGTCATATATCTTATTAACAAGTCTTCATAAGCCGGCCCGGTGGTGCTGAGGGTTGAGACGCTGGATGCCACACCTTGCGCCACCCCGTGACCCGAGTTCAGAAGCGAGCTCGGGCACCGGGGGTCGGCAGTGACAGGGCGAGGACTGAGCACCTGCAGGGCTGCTCTCCTCCCACAGGGGGAAGGCTGGCTGGGGATAGCTCGGCGTGCCAGCGGCTCCTGGTGGAGATCGGGGGCACTGCAGCACGTTGGCTGCATGTCAATCAGCGTGGATGACATGGGCAGGGTTGTCGTGCACCAGTGCAGCATGGGTGCATCACGCAGGGGGAGGGGCACCAAGAATATGGAAAAATCTGGCTCCGCAGGGCAGTCGAAGGCACCCGACCCCCATGCCCACCGCCGGATCCACCCTGCCTGACCTTCCAGGTCCTCAGCCTGGGCCCCACTCCCACAGCCAGAGTCTACTTGTAAGCGCACCCAAAGAGGAGGGACGGCCCCACTCCGGATGGGTTAAGCTGGGGGTGCTGGCTGGGGGGGGGAGAGGAGGCACAGGATCAGGGGGACCTCAGGTGGGGAGGATCAGGCAGGATGTCTGAGAGAAGCTCTGCAGGCTGTGACTGGAGGGAAAAAGATTCAGAAAAGAAAAGAAAACAAACAAACAAAAAAAAAAAAAACAAGGCTTCATGAATTTATGGACACCACCCTCCACCACAACTCTGTGACTCTTACCCCCCCCCAGCACGACTGTTCTCCTTGCTCGCTGTTTCCCATTCCCTTCCCCTGCCATTTACGCCCCCGTTCCCATTTAGTTTCCCTGATATCAACCAATCAATTAATCACTTTATTTAACCAGGCATAAACACCATTGAGCAAGCTCATTTTCAAGGTGGTCCTGGACATAAATACAATACAGTACACTTCATAAGATTACAATTACGGTGGACAACGGTGCAAAAAAAAAGAAAAAACATTGTGAAGGTGCCGGTCAATATGGGCCTATACATACCGGTCAACATAATTAACATGCAAAGGTACATAATGATAAGCTTTACTGAAATGAGAAGAGAGAACAATCCCATATAGTCTCCGCTGAGTAAGAGCTCATACCTAAATGATAAAAAATAAGGAGGTATTAAGGAATAGGGTAGAAATTGGAGTAAAAGAGTAGGCAGCCAAAAGGGAGGCCAGAATAGGTAAAAGGTAGAGAATAGGCAGGGTCATCTTGGATTAAGGGAACTAGGCTTATAGGTCCTAGGTTTCTGTTGTTAGGAATGTGGGGTGGATGAGATACTTAGGCGTAGGATTTGAGAGTGGCACCCGAGGCTTAGGGGTTACCGGCATCTGAAACAGTTGCATGATTCCTTCAGATAATCCGTTAATAGAGCTTTGAATGTGAAAATGCTTGGAAGTGAGGATAATTTTCATGAGTCTTGCACAGTGTTCCAAAGTGATGGAAGTGAGAAGTTGATTGCTGCTGAGCTAAGGGTAGTTTTCACTCTAGGAATCTGGAAGCAGATTAAGGAGAAGCTTCTCAGGCCATAGGAACCTTTAGCATGTTTGAAGATGTTCAAGATGTATGCAGGGAGGTTATTAGATAATGCTCTAAAAAACCAGAGGAGAGCATTCCTTTTTCTTCTAGTTGAGAGTGAGGTCCATCCCGAAACCTGGTATAGACGACAGTGATGTGTATTATGGGGTAGATTTAAGATACATCTTAAAGCCCGGTGGTAAAGGGTGTCCAGTTTGTTTAGCATCGTTGATGGGCAATGACTGTAAAGGAAGTCAGCATAGTCCAGTATAGGTAGGAATGTAGTTTGTACTAGTCTCATTCTGGCTTCTAACGTGAGTAGGTGTTTAATGCGACAGAATAAACCTAATCGCTGTCTTAGTTTCTTCAAGGTTTCATTTAAGTGGCACAGAAAGTTGAGCTTGTCATTCAGCCAGAACCCTAGGTATTTAAAGGTATCAACTACTTCAAGGGGTTCATCTAAGAGTGTTCGGATCTGTGTGATATGTGGACATCCGGGAAGTACACTTTGGTGACAGAATCATTGCTTTAGTCTTTTTGGCGTTGAGGAGGAGCTTATGAGTGAGAAGGTTGTGTTGGAGGGTGACGAAGTCTTTCTGTAAGTACTCATGGGCCAGATCCAAGGATGAATTTGTGGTACAGAGTACAGTATCATCTGCGAATAAGTGCACATTTGCTGTGCCCAGCTGCGAGTCCCAGATTATTGATGTATATTGCAAAGAGGATAGGGCCCAGGATGGAGCCTTGTGGGACTCCTCGTAACAATGATTTTTGTGGGGACAGATCTCCTATGGCTTTGACTTGTTGTAACCTATTGGTTAGGTAGCTGGTGAACCATTTAATGGCAGAACTATCAAGTCCGATGTTACTCAGTGCAGTAAGCATGATGGTATGATCCACAGTATCGAAGGCCTTACTTAGATCAAGGAAGAGCGAGTGCTTCTGCCTTGTAGCCAGCCTCCCTCCCCATGTAGACCCCCAATCCTCTGCCCCCATAAGGTAATGCCCACCTTTCTGTCTCAGACCTTAATCCCAATTCAAAAAAGTAAAGTCATTGGACTGTTAAACTCCTGCTTTTTCATAATGAATGTTATCTTTTTATTTTTTCACTTACTATTATTTTATTTATTGGTTTCACCATATGGTGTTTAGTACTAGTGGTTCTTGTTGCTGCTCAGACAGATGTATATCTATTTTTTTATGTACTGGATGATTTGGTGCATTGTCACTCTAAAGGGATTACAAATAAAAGGAAGATCCTGAGTACCAGGACCGCACCTCCTGACGAAGAGTCCCGGAGAGGACACAAAGCGCTGGGGTAGTGTGTGCTGTGGATCCATTTGCTCCCATATGCTGTAGTTTTGGTGTGCATATTTGGCTTTTCAAGTTCTTCTGTTGTTTGTGACTTTACTTATATTTTAAGACTTCACACCCACTCGTTTCATGCAGTGCTAAGGCACCTGTGTTTGGGACTTTAATCATAATTCAACCTGCTTGGATTGGGGGGGGGTGTCTAATGGCCTTTTCCTCCTCCCGGATACTCTGGGCATGAATACTCAGTGTGGTAGTCTTTTATCTGACCATGTTTAACATTTAAATGGCCAGGGTCCCAGCCAATAAAAGATTTTACACCCACTGCATTTTAAAATATGTTTAGTTTGAATTTGTGGTGCTAGCCCTTCCGTGGATGTGCTGATGCCCTGTGTATGACATCAAAGGGGCTAGACATCCACCTGAGTAGCAGGGTGTTAACCAGTGAGATTGTGTGGGGAAGGGGATACAGCACCAGCGCCGCAAAGAGTGCTCTGAGAAAAGTATGGCAAAATCAACTCATTCATTTTAACTGTGACAAAAAGTTTTCATGCTTTGATGTATTGTGCTGCTTTATTTCTAGGGACAAGTACATTTTGGGCAACTACTTGCCCTGGGACTAGTTAAAAAGTTTTGGCTAACTGTTGCCCTGTATAGTAGCAGACTCAACTCCTTATTTTGACTAGTGAAGCCCCCATCTAATACACCCCAATATCCCACTGGTCTTTTGTAGTAAGATAGTTACACAGACAGTATGAAAGTCAGGTTACAGGCTATAGGCCGAGCCTATGTTTCTTACAGATGGTACATAAAATTTAAATAAATGCACCTGTAACCCCCCTGCAAATGGGGGTTCCCAAAAGACTTCCAGGAGCTTGCTTGAATGCTCCAAGCCTGAATGGTGTTTGGCGTTTAAGCCATTTATCTGTGAGTGTTTTTAGAGCCTCTGGTACTGTCTCTTTACGAGCTGTCTGCTTGCAGACATAATTAGTTTGTATGGGGGGACTGTGTGTTTCTCTGCTTGAGTACCACTCGAGCTGCTGCCAATTCACTCCATTTTTGCAGTCACTAGGAGTGCAAAGGGAACCTATCTGAAAGATGTAACTGTTTGCCAGAAATCATTTAGAGTAATAATGAAAATACAATTTGTCTAACCTGCTTTCTTTGCAGTCAGAACTGTTTGCCTAGTTCCCCATTCTAGTTTTGAACTGCTGAACTGGACCAATCAGTGTGGGTTAAGGTAGCTCTAAAATGGTGCCTTGGACGAATCAGAACTTGGACTCGTAATCTGAGCCAGCCACAAGAGGATTGTATGGGCAGTGACTCTGGGAGATGTAGTTTGGACTCTGGCGCCTTTTTGGACCAACAGGGGCAGTCTATTCTGAGTGACAGCCAATCCAGCCAAGAACTGGGAGGAACTCAAAGGAAGTGCCCGGTTTTGTCTGCTGGAGTTTCAGCTGAGCTCTGGCAGTGAAGAAGGAAGGAGCCCTGTGCATTTTCGGTGTGCAGTTTTAGTCAGGAAACGTGTGTAAGGCCCAGAGTTCCGGTCTGCAGCTTGTGTAACTGCTTGTTAGGACTGAATCCGTCCTGTGAAGAGAATCAAAGGATATCTGAAGAGTAGAAACCAGGCTCACTCTGTAGAAGACTGGAGAAATTGCTGAATTGCTCAGTCTGTCAGGAACTGAATCTGCTGTGTGTTCTCCTGGGTATGTGCAGTAGTGCGATCGGGATAGAGAAGCAGCCTGCCTGGTATAGTACTTTCTTTTACCATATAAATGTGTGAGGAGGCTTGTGTAGCTCAAGTGAATCCTGCTGCCATTAAAGGACTTTTGCCTGTTACTGTTTACCATATAAATGTGTGAGGAGGCTTGTAGCTCAAGTGAATCCTGCTGCCATTAAAGGACTTTTGCCTGTTGCAGTTTGTCATATAAATGTGTGAGGAGTCTCGTGGAGCTCAAGAGTAGCCCTGCTGACGTTGAAGGACCCTATCTTGTTTGGAGGTCATGAGTACTAATTCAGGGTCGCCCTGTTGAATTGCCACATTGAATCCAAATGGAATTACTGTACTGCTGACTGTTTAACTAATTTTTCTTTTCTCTGTGTGAAAGGGCCCCTACCAGCTGCCATGGTTTGGACTAGCCACTAGGGCTTGGGTACCCAGGGACAGTAACTGGTAGGGATAGGCCTGTGCACAAAGCCATAGGTAGATGAGTAAAGTGATACGCTAATTAACCTGATTTCCCCCTGTCCTTATTATATCCCCCTAAATAAATCAGAGCTGCTTGTTTCAGCAAAGTTATACTGCCTGAGGTATTTGTCTACGTTAAAGTATTGCACTATGATTGTTGCACTGTATCTTCTTATTTTACAGGGGGTCCCAGTGCCTGAACCAGTCCTGGGGGTAAGTGTATACTGTGAAGGTAATTCTGATATACTGTGTGGGCCACTAGTGGGAAGAAAGGGGGGTTGCAGTGTCCCAGAGGGCTGTGACCAAGTTAGTTTAACTATTGCAAACCCTGACCTCTGGGTGGAGGCACCCGCCATCGGATCCAGGCCCCTCAACCTGTTAGTGGCAAATCAGGCAGGGGTAGTAGCCCCTGAGATAGCGCCATCTAGGGGTTACACACCCGTTCAAAATGCTATTGGTCTCAATTATGGCAAAAGTAAATCAGTACTATGCCATCACGTGATGGTCTTTTGGATTTTTCTAGTAGACGACTGAGTAGAGCTGATCCCTTGGACAAAAAAACTTTCCCTACTTGGGCTTACAGAAAAGACTGCAGCAGATCACAAGGCTGCCCTGAATCTTGCTGTCTCGCAAGCCAGGTAATAACTGAACACAACTCTTTGCAACTGTCTCCCCCAAGCTAAGTCCCTCCTTTTAATATCCTCCTCTCCTGTGTCACATGACTGGATTGTCACATGGTATGAAACATAATTAACTTGATTTTCTTTCTCTAGATAGGTAACAAAAATGTAAGAATGAGGATCTCAGCTCTATACTAGTAAGTATTTTGATTTCAGGTACACAGCAAGGGGTTCACTAAGCTTTTTTAATCTAAGCGTTATGTACTGTACTGTTTGTTTGCTGTGATGTATTGCTCTCTTGACAAGGTGCCTTTGTAAATGAGTCTATGACTCAAAGGTCTGTAAACCGATGATCTAATAATAAAAAAAAATAAAAAAGACGCCAGTGCTGTCTTACATATAGTCAGCTCCAAAAATCCAGACAAAGTTGCACTCATGAGCTGAACTACACATAGAGGTAGCCACTTTATTCTACAACTCGACAAAGTAACACAGAAAGCATCAGCCTGGGACCGGCGCTTTATGGAATAACCACTTTTTTAAAGAAATAATCATTATTAATAAACCTTCTGTAGCTCTGGCCCTGGTCTCATGACCTGTCTTCCCAAGGTGTAAAAGCAGGCAGGTTTGAGCAGGGGATACTCTCTTAGGCACAGCATTCACACGGTAAGTATTTTCAGGTAAGGCCATTTTATTTTAGCTGTTTGTTTAATCACGAGGTAATTTTTGCTTTAGTAACCCCGCTCTTTATTTCTTTTTAGGTTCACTGACAACATACAGTAACAACATAAAAAAGAGGCTGTACAGCTGCACGTAATGTCCACACACAAAATCCAACGTTAGGAAAAGCAAAGCTTTTATTAACATAAAGCAAAGTAGCACCCCCCTGCATGTCAACATTTCATGCTTCTCTAGCATTTTTTCAAGAAGGAAAGGTCTTGAAAAGTGCTGGGAAGCGTTAACTGATGTGCGGGGATGATACTTTGCTTTATGTTGATAAAAAGCTTTTTAACGCCTCCCTATTGCTGATTTTGTGTGTAGACATTACTGCAGCCATGCAGCCCCTTTTTGATGTTGTGCCACTTTGTTTGTTCTGCACTTGGCTCCATTTTGGTATTTCCTGAGCTGCCAGTTTGATCGAACATACAGTAACATTCGCAGCAGTTAAAGGGAGACTGTCAGCTAAAATTATTATTATTTTTTTTTTTTGGCATTATCTGTTTATTCCCCTCCTTGCTCCTGATGACCCCCACTCCTTCAGGCTCTTTCCAAGTCCTCACCGATCCCCACTGGCCTTACCCAAGCTCTCTCCGACCCTCACATCGCGGTCGATCCATGGGATATCCCGGACGTAACCCTTTGCCAGGCAGGTCCCCCTCCTCCGAGGGGGAAGGCACCAGAGGATTCTAACGCACTCTCGATAGGGCCCAGGGATGCTGCTAAGGGAAGGAGGCTCGCCGAGGGCACCGGAGGTATCAGGGAACAGAGAGCTGTCATCCGGCAGCCACCGAGCAGTATTTCCGGTTTTCTAGGTTCCCTCATCGTGCCGCTCATGCAGTGCCTGCAGTCTCCACTAGGGGCCGCTGCTGAGTGAGGCATTCCCCAACCCTACCCCAGGATAGGAGAGCAGTCCTTCGGACGCTCAGTCCTATCTTCCCCCTGCCGACCCCCGGTGCCCCGAGTCCATTCGCCGGTGTGGTTTGAGGTAAAGCACCAGCATCTCAACCCTCTACTCCACCGGCCGGCCCAAAATTATTTTTTTTTACAATATTAAATAAACACATGATGAAAAAAGAACTAGTGTCGTGTGTTATTTTTTCATGTAACTTTTTTTTATATCTTCTTTTGGAACAATCTGTAACTGTTTTTCATGAACAATTCAATTTTGCTTATTTTTTCATATTTGCTATTTGGTATTGTGTTATGTAAGTTTATAAATTTCGTCATGTACAGGTTATGCTGACTTGGGATGTTCTGTAAACGAGTTTTTATACTCATGGAACTTATCCTGTAAACCTTTAACTTTTAAATAAAAAATAAAAATAGATCTGTATTATGTTTAAAATTAATTTGTTTAGAAAGAGTTCACTTGAAACCAGCGGCTATCTCAAAGTGCGTGCTCATCCCCACAGCAAAAGTCATGCCAGGCAGCTGTGTGGAACGAGTAAGCATGTTCTTGCTTCTAAACAAATTCAAAAGGGGATGGGACAGGGTGAGAGGGGGGTTACTGTGAAGGTGGGAGGGGCAGCTACAAAGTAAGGGAGACAGGTGCGCATTCGAGCAGACCTGACAGACCACATAGCCTGTTTCTGCTGGCAAATTTGTATGTTCGTATGTAAATTCATTTTAGACATAATACAGATGATTTTTTTTTAATAACAAAAGTTACAGAAGCAATAACACACAACACCTTTTTTTATCAACGTGTTTATTTAATATTGTGAAAAAAGGCATTTTTATCTGACGTCTCACTTTAAAATAAACATGTTAGTTAAATACCTGTGTTTTATACATTATGAGAAAAGTGAGGTAATGTGTACTTGCATGTTACATGTAAGCAATAAGACACAATGGTGTCTGCATTAGACAGTATGAATGCTTGGTCAGGGCGTAGTAAGGAATTAAGCTGCAGGCTGAGTGCTTGCAGTCCCTGGCCATGCACTGGAACTGTCTAATGCACATCTCCAGAGTGTCTTATTGCGCCAATAAAATGGGACTTTGAATTTTAGCTGCATATAACAATTAAATTTAATAAGTTAAAATAAAAAAAAGTTAAATCGTTGTCTATATTTTACATAAAATTGTACCTCTGCCTGCATAAGCTTCATGCTTTTCTTAATGTTGGATTCTTGCCCATAGCCATCTTCCGTAGTTGTAGTTTAAATAGTACTGTTCCTGTGGGACAGTGCAAATTCTTTTTTTTTTTTTTTTAAGTTGTCATGGAGGAAAGTTGAGGACTGTGAGGCAGTTGCTTAGAACTGGGATAGCTAGTGTGAGCAAATGTCAGTTCTTTTTTTATTTTTTAATTTAGTTATTTATGCTCCCCGAGCCCTGGCAGGGGCTTCGGCTTTCCGGAGGAGGGACACTCTTCGGGTCCTGCCACACTGCACTTGCCAACCCCGGAGATTCCCCCAAGGCTTCTTGACCCCCATGTTGGGGCCAGGGATGTGGCACCCCTTCCCCGGGGACCCAATCCAGAAGCTGGGGTCAGCCCTTGGTGTGGCAGACTGTCATGGAGCCCTGCCAGGCTCCTTTTCCTTCCTGTTTCTCTCGTCCCCCTCTACTGACGTAACTACATCGGCGTGTGCCTTCCCAATCCATACTGCCCTCCAGTCACCATTAGATTGCAGTCAGCAAGCGGGACAATGTGGGACCCTCCTCCTGAGAGAGGAGAGCAGTCCTCCAGATGCTCGATCCTCTCTCCCCCCTGCCAGCCCAGGTTTGTTCCCAAATCCAGGTCATTGACATGGAGCGAGGTGTGGCATCCAGCGCTTCAACTCTCACCACCACTGGGCCGGCTAGCAAATGTCAATTCTGGAAAAAAAAAAAAGTGTACCAGCAAGCATAAATTTTTTTTTTTTTTTACCCTTCAAATAGGATGAGAAAGAACATTGATAAGCGGCTGTCCAGGACCCCTGTCACATATTCACAGACATTTAAAAGGTTACTTATCATGGGAGCAAATGGCGGGTGGGACCGAATACCTGGCACATGGCCATGAGTGAGTGCATGGCGAGCAGCCAGCAGTGAGTGTCTACCCTACTGTGCAGGCAACAGATTGCAACAAAAATTGAAAGAAAAAAAAGAGACACAAAAACTGAAATCAAATGTTCAAGTACTGTGTTTTACACAAATGCAATTTTCTTTTTTTGTTTGTGAGCAAGGAAGGGAGTGGTGGGTAGGGCGGTTCCATGTTAAAATCGCAAAAATATAATCGCGATTGATTTAATAGCGCATACATTTCGGGGAATCAACAAATAGCACCTGCATAAATCGCCTTTGTCAATATAGTACTGGTGTAAATACAGCGATCATGGCAAAACTGGTACATCAAGCTACAGAACAAGCGCTATGTTACAGTGTACTGCAGCATGATTGTGGATGTCGGAAAATAAACTATGCTTTGTTTGGTTTGCTTTCTTTCTGTTATGGTGAACTGGTGATCAGAAAACGATAAAATAAAAAAAAAAATAAAAAAAACATTCAATTTTGACATTGCTTGGTTTGCTGGTTGCAGCATCCACGTCTACTTTTCTGCAGTTTTGTGTTATCTGCAAATAGATTCCCCTTGCTGTGCAATCCCACTCGTATGTCACTTACAGACATATTGAGTAGTATCAGTCCAAGCACCAACACCTGGGGCACTCTATTTGCATCCTTCCTGGCATCTGAGAATTTGCCATCAAGGACAATTTTTCGAGATGGGATCTGTCA
This sequence comes from Neoceratodus forsteri, assembly GCA_016271365.2. Taxonomy (NCBI): domain Eukaryota; kingdom Metazoa; phylum Chordata; order Ceratodontiformes; family Ceratodontidae; genus Neoceratodus; species Neoceratodus forsteri. The sequence goes on along the minus strand of CM057454.1, from coordinate 685,806,611 downwards.
GACAACCAGTTAATAATATATCTACAGTAACTTAGTGTATTTCCAAGTCCTAATTCTCTAATCTTTTGGATTAGTCTTCTGTGAGGCACTGAATCAAAGACTTTACCAAAGTAAAGGTATAGGATGTCTACTGCCTGGTTCCTATCTATCATCAGCATCACTATGTTGAAGAAGCCAATCAGTCTGGTTTGACACAACCTCCCCTTTGCAAACCCATGCCAACTTCTGTTCCATGAGTCCATTTTTTTCTAGGCAGTGTAGCATCTGCTGTTTGATGACTGACTCCAGCAACTTACCCACTACCAACGTCAAACTCAAAGGTTTATAGTTACTTGAGTTGTCCCAATCCTCACTCTTATGTAGGGGAACCACATTTACCACCCTTCAATCCTCAGGCACCTTCCCAAATGCTGGTGATTCCATAAACTCACCTGCCAGGAGGACTACTTTCCGTAAGTATCGCCATGTGCAACAAGTCTAGTTTGGAAGCCTTGGGCACATTTAGTTCTTGCAGACCCTTCAGAACCCTTTCCTTAATAACTACTGCTGTTCCAAACCTTCTATTGTTGCCATCTGGGAACTTGTTTTTGCTCTTGGGCAAAGACTCAACACTTTTATTGTGAACACTGTGCTGAGATAGTCAAAATATGCTGTCCTTCCCATATCACCTTCAACGCTTATCCCACCCTTTCTGATCCTCGCTATGTTTTATGACATATGATAAGAAATTTGTCTCACCTTTTTCAGAGTCCTGTGAGATGTTAGAGGCTCTTTAACCCAAGTACAGTACTGCAACTTACTGTTGCTCATCATCATTTCTGCCCATACGATGGACTGTGATGCTGAACTGCACAGCATAACACAACGTCACTTCACTCCCACTAAGTATGCACTCCCCCATTCAGGACAGCAACTAAGTTTGGTTTGAAGTGCACCTTTGCACTTTCTCCTTATCCTTGGTCTTTGGACTCGATAGCACTGGGTCCTAAATAGCAGCCAAAAGTTCATTCAACTGGCAGCGGACTGATGTCACTTCTTATTGTGAAAGAGATCGACAGCTGAGTTTCACATATTAACATTTCCAGTCAGAAAGGGCAAAGATCATAAACATGGGTACACATCTTCTGTTAACCCCATAACATGAGTCCACAAATGCTGAATTTTCCTTGACACACTTGATCTGAGGAGCAGTGGCAGAAATAACGCACCACTTGTTCACTCAACTTTTAAATGGACTTTCCTACTCATTCTTTTCATAGAAGTAAGCTATTTTGAAGAATAGGACTCTTGAAAATGTTGTGCAGGAGGACCCTTGCAAATCAGCAGTGGGACAGATTCCACAAAAATGATCTACCAGAAACAGTAAAGTAAAATGGTAAATAGTAGAGGTCGTAGCTACTATCTACTGAGCACATAATATATATTAGAAGCTATTCAAGAAGTATCAAGTATGTTTTGGTAATCTTTGCCTTATAAGAGGCTAAGCTCAAGTAGCTTTCCAACACCAGTTCTGAAGCCACTGTCATTTCCCATGTTTATCTTTGGTTTTATCATTTGAGTTGGGCTTAAAGGGTCAGTAATAAGAGGCTGAGCTCTTTCCTCCACATATCTGTTTGTAAACCACTAACGTTAGATGGCATATTTCTGAAGAAACAGTTAGTGACCACTGATTCACAAGAACATAATACATGTTTGAACAAGATAACTACACCCTTATCTTTATGTCCTTATCTTAATTCTTTTCAGAAACACTGGAAGCCAAATCTACAACACGAAGAATGCTTTTAGCTGGGTTACAGGTCAAAGGATACTTGAAGAATCCATCCACCCATCAAGTCAAAGAACTTGACGAGAAGCTGCTTCAGAGTTACAATCAAAAGAATATGGCTTCCCAGAACTTCTGGTATTTTTTTTTTTGGCCTATTTTTTGGCCTAATTGGCCTAATTCAAGCTAATGGTCCAAGAAGAATCATTTCAGGTGTAAAACTTGTTTTATTTGTGAGAAACTCTGATCAATGAAAATCATTCCTATTTGGTAATATAGAAACCAGCGTGTTAACAAGTTTACTGAAGTTACTAAATTTGAAGGCAGACTTGCATGGTAATTCTTTTAATGCTGGCTCTCACAACTCAGTATTTATTTCAAAAAAATGTTTGTCTTGGTGAATTAAGAACAAGGAACAGATCTAAATAACACATAGTACATGTCTTCATCACTTTGTTGTGCTTGCAACAGATGAATGTATATGCTATCAAGTAGAGTACAAAATAATCAATATAAAACTATCCTGGATATACAGTCAAAAAAGCAATTTCTCTTAAATAAGCTCATTTGATAAAATTATACTTAAGAAAATAAAATTAAAAAATTATCAAAAACACAGCCTGCAGGAAATACAGTACACAATAACATTACTAGAACTTGTGTTCCCTCCATTTTCTTTGTATCTCTTCTTAGTCAAAAACTGGGCTAGCGGTTGGGACTTCCTAGTGCATTTTCAACAAACACAGCTACTTAACAGTCAATTCTTCACTGAAGCAAGGATAGGGTTACCAGACACCAAAGGGTCAATCTTCTAAAGCTTCCATTTCAGTGCCTAGTGGTTCTTGAATTTCCACTCAATCGGTTAAATCTGACCCATTGTTGAACCTGCCTAATGCTTTTTAAACATTTTCAGTACAGTGTTTGCAGGTTTTGCTGTCCTTCTGTGACAGCTGGGTGGAGCGGTGTAACACTGTCAAAAAATCAATTTTGTACTGCATAAATCGGCTGCTAACTATTCATTATTCTACATAAACAATGACAGTCAGACTAAAAATACAAATATTTTATTGAAGTACAAGTATATGTTTCATTAGCTTAGCTGAAATCTATGTTTTCAAGTTCTTAAAAGAAAATACTGAATACATATTTCACGAAAGCCAATCTCTATTTTGTTGCAGTTCATACTAAAGTTTCTGGGGCAGATAGAAGCATACAACCAGGTAAACTGCCCCCTACTATTTCAGTGGTAATATTTCAGTGGTGGTGATGTAAGTCCCCAGGTTTTTTTTTATTTCTTTATTTTTGCTTGCAACCACAAACAAAGGAAGACTATTCTACAGTCCAGTGATCCTCTGAGTGAAAAATAATTTACTTTTTCACTTCTAATCTTATTCTTCTGTAATTGTAATGAGTGCCCCCATGTAATTTCACAATCCTATTTATTGGTATATCAAGGGTTACCATCAATTGTGGTTCATTGATAATATTCATAGGTAAACAACAAGTCCCCTCTGATTCGTCGGGCTTCCAAAGTCATCAATTTTGGTTTTCTAGCCATGTTTCATAACCAGTGTGTCTCATGCTCCTGATTGATTCTGTTGCCCTTCTCTGTACTTTTTCAATACTTTTGATATATATTTTTTTTTTTATTATACAGGCCCAAGTTGCATTCCATAATCTAGCTGGGAACGTATGTAGGCTCTGTACAGTGGTGTTATTATCTCTTTATCCTGCCTTTTATTATTTATTTTGATGTTCCACTAGATTTTACTTGTTTTCCCTATTACTCTGCTACAGTGCTCACTCAGTTAGCATCCCCAGTCCTTTTTTAAGAATCCACTGCCTGAAGTACAGAGCCCGAGAATTCGTATTCTTGCTCCGGATTATGTTTACAAAGATGCAAAACTGCACATACTCCTTTACTAAAACTCATACCCCCAAGTGTTGGCCCATGCACTTATTTTATTAAGGTCTGACTGTATGGATTCCCTCAGTATTTGTTTCATATACTCCTCCTAGTTTGGTGTCATCTATGTATTTCTTGCGACAGTTCACTAAATTATTGTCTAAATCTGCAGTGAATATGGTAAACAGTATGGGCCCCAGGACTGATCCCTCTGGGACCCCATTTTGTGTCATGCTAATTTTCTCCTTAATTTCCAGACTACTTAGGAGTAAAGCTATACTTGCATTGACAGTGGCAAGTTTGGCACTATTAATTCCAATTCAGTATTCATGTTTTTTCTCCACAGAAATGTCTCATTCACCAGCTATACTTATCATAAGGATATACCCTGGTCCCAGAGATATATCCTGATCAGGCCTATTGTTGTTGGGCCCTCCTGATCTCTGCCTGGTGCCAATTTCACCCTCTGTGACAGAGGCTCTGGGGAAGAGATGTTCTTCCTCCTTTTCCACCGAGGCAAACCATTTCAGGGCCAGGCACCATGGTCAGATCTTAAGGGCTCAGGAGCCTAGGCTGTCATGAAGATGGTATATGGGTCATTCTCCTGTTTTTTCCTTGTTCCTCCCTCCTTCCTTGGTGAAAGCAGAGCCTTCTTGTGGCTTCAGCTGTTCATAGCAGCGTCCCATGGAGGGACACTGGCCCACCCGCAGGGATTGCTATAGCACTGGAGCCCATCGCCAACCCTCCCTAACCACAACTGCTGCAGTCTGGCCTGCCTCCAGGCCTGTCATCCCTAGCTTGCTTCTGAACCTGTGTCGTCTACACAACAGTAGGCTGCTCTGCTGCTGGGTCATTGTGACTGCCTCAATTGTGTATTCCTTACAGGAGAACTACACTGAGCATGTAAACAATTTCTTTCTATAGAATCTGTTTCTAATTCTGTTATTGTTCCATCGTTACTTGACTTTCGGTACACTCCATGGGTATTTCTGTTTTACACACTGGTGGTAAGAGCTATTTTACAACTATACTGAACCTGCAAACAATTTTTCTTTTTTTTTTTTTACAGACCCTGGCTCTAATTCTGTTATTTTTCCATATTTACTTGCCTTTTAGTACACTCCATTGGTATTTATGTTTTACACTGTGGTGCATAATGAACTGTAGCTATGTCCCTCTCAAACACAGAATTTTATAGTACAATACACAGGCACTGGGTCATAATGTAGCCAATCACAACAGCACAGTCAAGAACCGCACAGCAAAAATGCCGCCGTTTTTTCGTTTTTGCCCCCAGCTCCCCCCGTACTAATAGATCCCAACTCCAGGGGGAGCAGATCATGGGGCAAGATGAAATCTGTGGGGCCGTGGAATACTGTTTCCGTGGCCCCTAGTAAAAAACGAAGTCCCGAAAACACAGAAAATCAAGGGAGACCAGGAGTAGAACCTGGGTCTCCACTACCGCCCCACCGAGCTGCTCCATGCCTCAGCCCCTCCACACCATGGGAGCAGCTCAGCCAGGCTCCTGGATCCTTTTGCCCTTGTGCTATAGCAGCACCATGGACAGCGACCATGGGAGTGCTTACTGCACAGTGCTGTAAATCCCCTCTCGCTGTTCGTGGTAGTGCTGTACTGACTAGCGCTGTGTTGTTGGGCGCTGTTCTTGCAGCACTATTATAGCCGGTCACCCAATACACATGCATTGTGTTAACAATGCAAGACTTTAACAAGGACGTAAACTGTATTATATCACAGTAATTTTAAAATGGCATTTATGTGAGTGTGTTAATTATCAGAAACACCAAAGTTCACTAAAAGGCCAGAACGGTTAAAAACAAAACAAAACACAGATTCAACAGAAAATGCAGGTTTACAGGTTAAATGTACTTCTTCAAAGAGCTATACCTCATATACTGTAAATCTGATCTTTTTTTGTAAGTGTCAAACATCTGTTGAGGACGTACAGTTGTTTTTTTTTTTTTTATGTTTACAGTAGTGGCCTTTTATTTCTTGGGAGAAGCATTCGCAGAGAAACAAGATGCCAATATGCCCAAATACACCATTTATATCTATGCAGCAAGTCTGAATAACCTGAAAAACTCTCTCAAGAAACAAAGTGAAAGCAACTGGATAGGTCACATCTTTGCTGCAACTGTGTGCTCTTTGTTAGAGCGTAAATCAACAGACAGAGATGCTGTAAAGACAAATGGGCATAGTGACATCTTTTCATTGTTAACGCTGCTCCCAGGAACAAACACAATTTTTCAACAATCAGAAAATGGAGGCACGCAAGACAGCTATAATAAATATTGAATAATACATGGAGTAGTGTGTATAATGAGAATTTTACACACACCCACGGTTTTGGATGCTACATAAATCCAAAAAGCGAAGCTCGAAGGGTTTATACAAGCATCCAGCACCAAGGGTCTGTGTTAAAAGAACAGTTACATACTTACCGTAACAGTAGATCTTCGAGAGAATCTCTTTCATCAGGCCACACCTATAACACTATAGCCACCAGGTACTAGGACCACATGGAAACTTTTTGCAAGCAGCCTACCAGGGGCTGCCCATGACAATGTCTAATGTCAACGTCCTCCGGTAAATTAACGAGGATGGCCCCTCTCCTTCCTCAGCTCCCTGCTGGAGATCATACTCAAAGGAAGTCTCTTTAGGGTACAAGGATAGAGCTGAAGTGTCCAGCTACCAGGCAGAGAGACATAACTGAGAAAGCTCTGAGTCCAAGGAGGATGGAGGGTGGGATGGCATGACCTGATGAAAGAGATTCTCTTGAAGATATGGAAATTACGTACTTACCGTAATTCTTGATCTTCTTGGATGCAATCTCCAACACTCATTCACACTTATGGGACTACACCAGAGGCGCTAGGATCCCGTGGGAGTAAAAAATCTCCAAGAGGGCCGGCGCCGGGATAGGACCATGCATCCGCGGCACCGTGAGGCTATCTCGTGCCTGTATAGGCTATCTCAGCGTCGAACCTCCAACCACCTCAGTACCTTTTCGACTGAGGAGGTGCAGTGTAACTAACGAAGATAAATAACTTATCTAAACCTCGGGGCCCGGATGACCCATGCAAGAAGGGTCAATTGAACAATGTCTTCACAGCTCGAACAACAAGACAGTGAAGACCAAGGAAACAAAAGCGAGTGAACCCGAGGGATGGTGGGTGGGCGTGTGAATGAGTGGTGGAGATTACATCCAAGAAGATCAAGAATTATGGTAAGTACGTAATTTTCATATCTTCCTGGACTCAAATGTCCACCACTCATTCACACTTATGGGACAGTAACAAGCTAAAACCAACCCACCCTGAGCAGGGTGATCAGATATAGAGCTCACTCAGAACAGAAGTCTAAGGGACTGTCCCGCCAAAAAAGAAAGCTGTCTGGAGGACATCCAGAACATAGTGCTTTACAAAGGTATGCACTGAGCTTCAACTCACTATCTTGCAGAAGACTGCAAAGGACATATACGAAACTCTGCCAGGAAGCTGCCACCACTCTGACAGAGTGGTGTGAAATCAGCCTTACGGTGTGGTCTGAGACAAGGTAAGTAGTGTTGAAGGCATGCTACTAAGCTAGCTGAAAACATCTCAGGCAAGAAGCTGATCTAGCTGAGGCATGCTGAAGCTACAAAAATTGCTCGAAATGTAGCTTTTTTGTTCTGTCTAAGAAAAATCGCAGAACCGGCCTAACATTCAGAGAGAGAAGGGAACGCACCTTTCCCTTCTGGAGTTATGGTAAAAACTTAATTAATGGTAAGAGCCAGAGGAGTCTACTGGCTCAAGCTAGACCGAAGAAGCTCAGATGTGTACCCCCACCACCAAGTATGGCTGACCTGTGAAAGACAGGTCCAAGAGGCATTTTAACACATTACTTGGTGAACACTGAACGGTCCAGGTGGGATCTGTTCATCAAATGGAGAAGGGTCTCCATTTAGCCACGTAAGCCTTCCAGGTGGAAGGCCTATACACGATTTAGAGGACATCTGCGAAAGTCTGGGAAAACCAGAGTCTACCCACTTCCATTCTGAAGAGGAATCGCTCTGCCCCAGTTTGCCTTCAACTCGAGCAGCACTCTCTGAACCAAGAGAAGAGGGGAAAAATGTACAGGAGAACTTGTCTACTGTGATAAAGATCCTGACAGAAGACACCAGGGTCTGGATTTCTGAAGCAGGATGGGGCAGACTTGTGTTAAGAGGGGACACAGGAAGGACTAGACTAGGGCTGCCCCAGTCATTGAAGCGACTGTACGATGACTGAAACTGGCACGGCATGCTTAAGGCACCAGCCATCATGGCCTTCCTGTAAGGGGGCAGGAAAAACGCTCCACCTTGCTTGCTGACAAAAACATCACAATTTTATCATCTGTCCAAAGGGAATAACTCTGTGACAGAGAGCCTCCCTCACACTGGGGAATTTAGGGGAGCTCCTAAGGGAAGGGGCTGCTGGGGAGGTGAAACTGACACCATATCCGAAAAAGAAAACCCCCTCCTGGGGAAGGGAGAGGAAGCTGAGGCAACTGCTTCCAAAGAGTCTAACCCGGAGTGACTGATATGGAGCCAATGTGCAGGAAGCGAAGGTTTGAATATCGAAGAATTCCTTCTTGAACAAGGACCTAGTTGACCTATAAGGTCGAGAGAGGGAGAATGCCATCTGTTAGCTTGGAAGCAAGCAAAGAAGTAGGAACCTGTGTTCCAACTTGCCATGGAGCTGCTTCTGATGCTCCGAGGCCCTGATCCAAGGAAAGAGAGTCTGACAGAAAAAAAAAACACTGGGCGCTGCCCAGGTCTGGGAAAAATCTCTGAATTAAGAAAAATTCCCTCTTGGAAAAACCTGATGACCCATATCGCCACTGGATTAGAATTCCCCTAAAAGTAAAAGTCGTCAGGTGCCCTCCACCGTTATGAAGCGGCGACTGCCTCAGGAGCTGAAGGCAGAACCTGGGTTGGATCCAGAAGGATAGTATCGAGTGCTTTCAGCCTAGGCCCTCTGCTGAGATGATGTTTTACTGCCTGACAAGGCTCTCAGGTCTACCTTGAAAAGACTACCTATTACACGAATGACGATGATGTCCATCTGAGGGGCAGAAGGAGCCTGAGCATCCATAACTAAAACTGAGGACCAAACCAATGATTACAGCCGAGGAGATGTAAATCACCCGCTGTCGATTTAAGCCACCATAGGGGCAGTATCACGGGGGACTATATACCCCTATCAAAGGAGTGGAAAAGTCTGAAAAGCTCTCGACCATTGAATTAGTGTGATCCAAAGGGGTACTTGTACTGACGACTGAAAGACGTCCAGACACAGACGTCTTTGGTCCACTGAAGAAGCCTGAGATGTTATGGTGTACCTCATATCCCTGAGGAAAAACTGAAAAGATCTTCCATCATAGACTTTGGTGATACAGAGGGCTTGCATTCCAGCCACTCAAGAGAGTCATCCACAGTATCACCGACAAGTAGGACAGGGAGAGACGCATCTGGAATCACTTCTACCCCAGAGGAACCTCCAAAGGAGGTCTAGGTCAGAATCGCCAGAGACTCCCCCAACCAGAATGGTGTGGAGGAGCTCGACATCACCTCATGGAACCGGTAATAGTGCTGCACTGATGCGCAATTCTGCCGGCAGAACAGCGCAGAATCAGGAATGTAACTGGATCCTCCGCGGATCTCCAGCCGCAAGGCCCCCCGCAGAAGTATTCCGTGGAACAGAGCTCCATTCCACGGAAAACCACTCCGCAACTTCCACGGAGAAGAAGAGATCCACAGAAAACCAGTTGTTCTGCAGCACAGCACCCACCAGCACCACCCGTGGCACTGGCATAATCCTCAGCAGGGGTAGTCACCAAGCAGCATGGACGCCACCCATGGCACCGCACATACCCACGGCACTGCCCGCAGCACTGTGCACACCCCCCGGCACCACGCGCACCAGTGACACCGTCCACAGCGTCACACAGCACCAACTGCACTGTCCGCGGCACCAAAGGCATCGATGGCGCCGCACCACAGATTCTGAAGAAAAAAGGGTGAAGAAAGAAAGCAGTACCCGTGCTGGCCCCTACATGGAAAAGGGAGGGGGGGTAGGCACCAGGGGTCAGCACAATGGCGCTGGCACCAAGAGGGCAACACGCACATCCTGACCCAATCTACCCGGCCCCGACCCAGCAGCTCCGAGGCTCAGAGGCCTTGGAACTGGGTCCACTGGCCAGGAAAACTGGACAGACGTCGAACACCCTACTCCAACAGAGCGGCCCAGAGGTGAAACTGCTCACCAGATCCCCATCGAGGACAGAGATGGGATCTGGTGTCCAAGAAGTGGCCGTTAAGAGTGGGGCCAGAAGGGAACCCACCAAAGTCAATTCAGGCCTACCCGCCCTCCACCACCAACAATCCCCGTGCAGACGTACCAAAGGGCAACCTCGAGTGGTACCGATTCTTCTTCCTCCACAGGAGGAAGAAGAGCTCGAGGACAAGCAGAGCTGGATTCCCGGAACTGCCAATTTTGTGCTTCAGCAGACTGTCCTCCCAACCCCCTGAGCACAGGACTGTCTGTGGTCGGACCCCCCTTTCGCAAAGGGCGGTGGACCGGACACAGACCCTCTGCCATCACAACTTTCAAACAGTTGAATTTCTTTGTCTTCAGCTCGATCACCAATCATGACCATGATGGGTGATAAGTCCACTCCTGGGTTCCGCCATTGCCCTGGCAGGCAGAAGATGGCCTAAACTGATCCATACTCCATGTGCGTCTACTGCCTGGGGCATAACTACATCCCCAGGCCTGCGATTTTTCTTGCTCCTTTCATCCTACCATTCTCGAGGACCATTTAGCTCGACTCAAGTAAGGCTGACCGAGCAAATAGAACCCTCTGGTCAAATCCAAGGATGCCTGTTGGGTGGTCTCTGCGGCTGCGTGATCCACTGAGCAGCTTGCGGTGTTTGAGGAGGCAGTGGCCAGGCTGCGTCCCACTCCTCTTTGGCTTCTGCCTTCATGCCACTCCAGCTGGGCTCTACTTTTATGGGGTCATTCAAAGAACTATGCCAGTCCCTGCTGACCCTCGGTCAGGGACCCTCCAGGCACAAATCTAAGTCCAAAAACAGTCTCACCGTCATTCGTGAGATCGGGAATGCGCTTGGTTGAGAGCTTCGGACTTACATGCTTCTCTGAATCTGACCTTGGTCGAATCCTCAGCCCAGGCCGCCAGCTCCTCGGTAACCCCATAAGGCCAGTTGGCCAAGACGTTGGTTGATCTTCCGGCCGAGATTTTTCTCGAGCTGGTCAACCAGTTGTTGACTGAAGAGGCTGACACTTCCTTATCCAGGACTCTGGTCCTGACTCAAGACCGCTGGAGGGACGGATCAGTCCACTGACCCGCCACCTCTGGTTACCGACCACAACCTTGAGGAGCCTCGGCGTTCGCCAACTCCCTCTGAGCCCTGCCGCCTGTCTCCCCAGTGGTCACAGTCAAGGTCTCAGTCCTATTTCCATGGGTCGAGCAGTTCCTGCTGACGTCAGTGCTCCTGCTCTCGGCACCATGGGAAGCGGTGCTGTTGCTACTCTTTATCCTCGTCCCCCTCGGGTGAGGAGAGGCTTCAGCTCGAACTCTGTCAATGCTATGAGGATCTCATGTGGCAACAGCTGGTGCTCACCAGCGTGAAGCTGGCACCAGCTATTACGCCGGCCATCATCTGGCTTTCACCCGACAGGCCGACACCTTCTCCACCTAAGGAGTCAACCAAGATAATCCTGGCTCGGCCAACCCTGACATCACCACCATTTCTGGTGGAGCCACCACCAAAACAGCCGCCGTCTGGTGCTTCGACCAAGGAGTCTTGGCCAACTAAGGGGCTTCCCTATCATCTGTTAGTCACCATCACCCCTGACCATCCGTGGAGGGTCAATGGGGACTCAGGTGGTCAACCCCTCTTTAGCAACTCCTAGGAGTCGGAAGGGTTCTTTCCTGCACTCCCGTTCAGTCAACGTGGATTCAGTGGGGGATCTCTCGACGGACGAAGGCCCTTTTTCTTTTATGGGCCTTCTCCACCTGATCTCCAAGTCCACAGGTATGAAAATGGAGCCTGTCCAGAAATGGGCTCATTACCCATTGACCAAGATACTCAACCGGAGAGATACTCCTAAGGAGGCTTTCCTGGTGGCTGAGGCCATTCTTGACCCTGCCATGGAACTTTGGCAGTGCTCCGCTTCCTGCCCTGCACCCTCTTCCCAGAAGGCCCACAAGTAAGCACTACCTACCGATTCCCTCTCAGGAGACACAGAACACCCCTCGGCTGAGGGGCTGGTGGCCAGTTCTGTGTTTAGGCACTCCGGCAACACTGGGGATGATGACAAGCTGCCCAATAAAGAGTCCGAAAAGTTGGATCATGTGGTTAAAAAGGTCTATGCTGCCTCCTTGCTTGGTATTCACCATGTGAGCTCAGCCCTTCTTATGGCCCACTTCTCCTATGCCCTGTTGGGTACCCTGGATAAGGTGCTTCCTTACCTGCTGGTGGATGTCCAGACCATGGTCAAATAGGTCCAGGACCAGGGCTGGGCTGTTGCGAAACAACAGTTCTAGACAGCCATGGACACTGGGGAGTCCTGTGCCCGCTCTGTGGTGGCCACAGTGGCCATGCGCCGCAGGGCTTGGCTAAGGATCGCGACCTTCACAGCTGACACTCAGCACAAGCTGGCAGATGTTTCTTTCCCAGGAACTACCTTGTTCGAGTCAGGGGTCGAGGGCCATCTCACCAACACTGAAGTCCAATACCACCTTGGACTCTGTGACATCTGCCCAAAAGGACCCCAAGGGCTCCAAGCAGCAGCATAAAAGGAAGCCCTTTCAGTACACCTCCAATCCTGTGGCCAAGCCAACCCAACCCCAGGCTGGTCAGCAGGCCTGGGCCTGGCAACCTCAGTCAAAGTCAGTGGCCTCAGTCATCCATAAGCCTTGGGGAGAGGCTCCCGGTGGCTCCTCAGCCGGACCCTTCTCCTCCTCTAAGCCTGCCCAGTGACATAATGAAGGATGCCTCCCTCATGCCCATCACACCTCCCCGGGTTCTCCTGTGGGGGGCCGGCTCTGCCACTTCCTTTCCACCTGGGCCACTGTCACTATGGATAGGTGGGTTCTCGAGGTGGTCGGTCAGGGTCTGCCTCTGAAATTCGAACAGTACCCTCCTTGCTGGGCCCGCGCCCCATGGGAGGACTTGGTTTCCGCAGACATTCTGTCAGCTCTTCAAGACGACACAGCCCAGCTCCTCCGCATGGAGGCCGTGATTCTTGTTGTGGATCCTCCGGAACACACCCAGGGTTTGTCTTCAGGTACTTCCTGGTGCCAAAGCAGATGAGAGGCTGGCGCCCATTCTAGATCTGCATGACCTGAACAAGTTTCTCAAGCTCCACACCTTCAGGATGGTAACTGTGTCTCAGATCATACCATCTCCAGAGCAAGACATGAGGTTTTGCTCCCTGGATCTTCAGGACGTGTTCTTTCACATCCCAATCCGTCTGTCTCACCGAAGGTTCCTCCGCATCTGAGCAGGGGAGCCCTCTATGAGTTCCAGGCCATGCCATTTGACCTGTCCTCAGCCCCCAGGGTTTTCACCAAGTGCATTTCAGTGGTGGCAGCTTACCTGAGGCACCAAGGGGTCCAGGTTTACCCCTACCTGGACGACTTGCTGATCGCAGGTCTCTCCAGGCTGAAGGAGGAGTGGTCCAGGGACCTAGCCCTCCAGACCTTAGTCTCCCGTGGCCTCCTGGTCAACAAGGCCCAGTCAGAACTTGTGCCTTCGCAGGTGATCAACTTCATCAGGGCGGAGTTCGACTCTTACAGAGCCAAAACCCAGCTCCTGGCAGACAGGGCGGAGGCTCTCTCCTCCTTTGCTCGATCATTTCGGGTTGGGCAACTGTGCCCTGCCCGGGACTTCCTGTGACTTCTGGGTTACATGGCAGCCTGCACCAGCGTGGTCCACTGGGCCCAATGGAGAATGTGCTCCCTGCAGTGGGAGCTGGCCAGCCAATGGTCTCAGTGCAAGGGTCACTTTGACCAACTGGTCACTGTGACCCAGCAGATTTAGGATGCCCTCCAGTGGTGGTTAGTCCCAGAGCATCTGCAGGAAGGGATCCCGTTTGTCTGCCCAGAGATGATGGTCATCTTGATGACTGATGCCTCTCTCATGGCCTGGGGTGCCCACCTGGGGGAAACACAGAGTCCATGGGCTCTGGATCCCGAGGAGTCCCGGTGTCACATCAGCCTGCTGGAGCTCCAAGCAGTTCGGTTGGTGTGGACTGCCTTTGCACCTCACATTCGGGGTCAGGTGGTCCAGGTTCAGATGGACAACACCATGACCATGCACTACCTCAACAAACACAGCAGGACACACTCCCTGTCACTGTGCAAGGAAGCTCTCTGTGTGTGGACCCTCATGTGCAGCTTGGGGGCCGATATCCTAGCCATCTATGTGGCAGGTGCCTCCAACCAGCTGGTGGACGCGTCGTCTCACGACTGGTCTTTCTACCCAGAGGTAGTGCACAGTCTGTTCTCCCAATGTGGCACACCTCAGGTGGACCTGTTTGCCTTCAGTGAGAATGCAAAGCTGAGGTTGTTTTGTGCCTGCCCCCCCCGCAAGGAATGTTGCAGGGGGATGCCTTCTCGAGGCCCTGGACCCCAGGCTTCTTCTATGCCTTACCTCCACTTCCCTTGATCCATAGGGTGCTACTCAAGGCCAGGAGGGACAAGGCACAGGTGATCCTGGTAGCTCCTGACTGGCCCCGCCAGTTCTGGTACCCCGATCTCCTCAGCCTCAGCAGCAGGCTCCCGAGGCGTCTTTCTCTTCACCCAGACCTGCTCTCTATTCAGGGGAAGGTACTCCATACGGACCTTCAATCCCTGCACCTGACAGCCTGGTTCCTGAGCAGCTAGAGTTCCAGGCTTTGGGTCTCTCTTTTTTTTAACTTTATGTTTATTAATTTTCTGTATTAACAGACAATTAACATCCACAGAAACTCATACATGGCATAAGAATCAAATCATTACAGCAACCGATAGTTAATGTTAACAGACTGTACTGAACCTAGGATACTCAGACTTGGAGCCTCCCTACTAGCCACTCCAGTTACTTGGCTTTTTAACTTGTCTATCAGCACCTCCTTCGTGCCTTTAGCCTGGAAATCTGCCAGAATCATACCGATTTTCAAGCAAGGTGATCCTAAACCTCGGCCCAAATATTGCCCCACTGCACTTCTACCTACCCTCAGCAAGACGCTAGAAAAACTTATTCACCGTCAGATCTCTGCCCACTTATTAAACTTCAAACTCCAGTCGCCGGTTCAACATGGCTTCCAGGCTGGTCACAGCACCACCACAGCTCTTACCCTGTTCACTAGTGAGGCTAAGACTAACATGGACTCTGGCCTCCTTACTGGGGCCGTGTTCACTGACCTTACCAAAGCTTTTGACCAGGTTAATCACCCTCTATTTGTGCACAAACTGTGGTCTCTTGGGGCCTGTGGTTCCACCTTGTCCTGGATCTCCAGTTACCTCTCTAATCGTTCTCAATCTGTCTCCTTCAATAAAGTCCTCTCATATCTGACCCCCATCTCCTGTGGCGTCCCTCAAGGATCCATTCTCGGACCCCTGCTTTTCTCTACTTTTGTCAATGACTGTCCCTCTTCCTTCCCCGACTGCAACTCCATCATGTACGTTGATGATTTGGTGCTGTACTCAGCCGCCCGTTCTGTTGCCGACCTTAA
Source organism: Neoceratodus forsteri (assembly GCA_016271365.2). NCBI lineage: Eukaryota > Metazoa > Chordata > Ceratodontiformes > Ceratodontidae > Neoceratodus > Neoceratodus forsteri. Next base: position 685,791,160 of record CM057454.1, on the reverse strand, counting down.
TGTTCGCCTGTCGTCCGCGTTCCAAACGCTCTAATCCTGGCTCCTTACCAACTCCCTGATTCTCAATCTACCAAATACACAGGCCATGCTCTTCGGGTCTGCTAGAAAAAATCCATGTTGGGACCCCTAAGCTTTCCGTGCGCTGCAGTGATGGGTCTGTGGTCCAATCCACAGCCTCCTTCAAATACCCTGGAGTTACACTGGATCCAGCTCTTGATTTCTTAAATCATTTAATGGAGGTGTGCAGATCTGTAAAAATTAAGATTGGCGCCGCATACTGGGTGAGTCATCCCTGACCCCTGCTGCTAGGATCTCTATGGCCAGAGGGGCCCTGCTTCCTCGGCTTCTGTATACCCTCCCCATCTTTTCCCATGCCAGTGCTGGTATTCTTCATAAATGGGACACCACATACAACAATATCTGCAGATTTGCCCTGTCTGCCCCTCGCCTTACTCACCACTGTCTCCTGTACTCCACCCTACACTGGCTGTCCCGCAAAAACCTGCACCTATATGCTCTGGGCTGCTTCACTGACTCCATGTCTAGACCCCCTCGTCCAGGCAATATAGGGGCTATGCTCAATCCAGTGGCTCACTCCCACCTACTGAAATCCTCTAATTCCTCTTCACTTGCCATCCCGCACTGCTCTACAAAATTGGGGGAACAAGCTTTCTCTCACTTTGCTCCTAAATTCTGGAACTCTCTACCGCCTAGTCTTAAATGTTCTCTATCTCACTCCTCCTTCAAAACAGCACTTTTTTCCTACCTATATGCACTTGATTACTGTGTTTGTACCTAACCCCGCTTTTTTTTTTTTTCAAGCTTTCCTAAATTCGCTTACCGTTGTCTCTGTTTATTAATTTAATGTTTTTTTCTGTTTTCTGCCTGCTTCCTTCCATCCCTGTATGGATGACCATTGTCACATGTATGATTTGTTTCCATGACTATCCCTGTGAGGATATCTACTGATTCTATATTATTTTATTGCTTGTCTTTTTATAAACTGTATATTGTACTCTCCCGGGTCGTGCTTGAAAATAGGCAGGGTTTTTGCCTAATGCACCTACCTGGTCAACAAAAGCTAATAAATAAATAAATATACATAGTAAATAACCCATGTAATCTTGTACAGTAGGAGGAGGGAGGAATCCCAGACAAAAGTCCCAATTATCAAATCCCAAAAGTCTCTCAGTAATTGCCAGCCTCTTCAGCGGTATAAGGTGTGTCCAGTAGGGAAAAGCCATATTAAAATTTTAACACAATCCAAGATTGCTGATTGAAACTGTTGCATGACTAGAGAGAAGACATAGGACTGTGACCCCTAGTGCAGGCCCCCCCCCACAAGCATGGCAAGCTTATAGTATAAATTGTAATAGCTTTACTTCTATATCAAGAACAGCTGAAATCCTAAAGCTAAACCATACATTTGATATCAAGGTGCTTAAATAGTATAGCTCTGGCTCTACAACACATATCACTGAACAAGCATAATGCTCTCTGTCTGGCACATAATGAAGGAAATCAACACAGGGGCAGGATTCCTGCAACAACCGCGTGGCATCTCTGCCATGGAACATTATCTGTACTTTAACTATGCAATCCCTTCAAGCATACCCCCTAAAACATTTATCAAAGGTGATAGGGAAGCAAACACAACAATTCTCCTCCCCAAGAACACACCAGAAAAGAAAAAAAAGACGTCTCAATACACGGAGCACTGCTATATTGTCCAGACCTGAATGTTCATTTTTATTCAACTCACAGTTCAGGTATCTTCTGAATCACAGCTCCTGGGTTCGGACTGAGCACGACGTGCTACAAACTTGTGCTCCATCTTTTCCATCCAGCGGCCTGCAACCTGCGGAATCGTGAACTGCCATGATTTGCCTACATAGACTACACGGTGCCTTGCAGGCATTAAAAAAGAATGAATAATCCCCAAACTACAAAGTCGATGGTGCACTGCATCAAAGCTTTTCCTTTTAGCACAAGTCTGATAAGATAGATTGGGGTACAACTTGACATCCGCTCCGTTGATTCCCAAGGGGGTATGCTGCTCTGGCCGCTGTGATCACCACATCATGGATCTCCCGATCCCCTGGATTTAACAAGGATGGTGCATGGCTGGTTGGTATCTACCGGGTGGACCCTCTGATTAACTCTATAGGCTTTAGTAAATGCACCCCACTGGAAATCCTCGCCCAACTGTAGTTTGTTCTTTAGCCATTCCAACAAAAAGGATAGCAGGGGTGTCCCCTCAACACCCTCAGGGATCCCTACAATACGAATGTTCCTGGCCCGTATCTCATTTTCAAGGGCCTCCCATCTTCATAGTTAGCTTCTTTCTTTAGTCAGGGAGACAACTGCAGCAAGTGTAGATACCGTCCTTTTGTCCAACTCTGCCACAGACCCTGTTAACTTCAGGATGTCAGCATCATGATGTTCCAGCTTTTGTGAATTTTTTTTCAATTTTTTGAGTCCATGGCCTACATGGATTCAAGCATCGCCTGCCAAGGTGGTTCCGTCGACGTTGTTTGGTTACTGGCCCAGCTACCACTCAAGGGACCAGCGGCCTTCTTAGGCTGCGCAGGTGGCTCTTTCTGTGGTTCTGACTGCTGAGCTTTTGGTCTTCCCATGTTGGATGCAGTATCTACCGATTCGGGGTAATTTACTGTATCGAATGCTACCCTTAGTTTCCAAGGAAAGCAACTTTAAAAATCCGAATTTAAACAATTTTGCCACCTCCTGAGGGAGAGTCTGCAGGAATGTGTCCTACCTGGAAGATGTCTCTCTCTAGCGCCCCAGCTTTGGGTCTGTCTGAAGATGTCCTCACTGTTGTGGAGGCATCTTGGAAGGAGTCGACCAGGAAATGCTATGCCTTCAAATGGACGAGGTTCTCTATTTGGTGATAGGGCAAGGGGTTGGGGACCCTTTGTCCTGTCCAGTGGCTAGCATTCTTGACCACCTGTAGTTCATCTCTCAGTCGGGCCTTCGGTCGACGACCCTTAAGGTGCAGCTGGCAGCTATCTCTGCTTACTGGCATGGGCCAGTCAGCAGTCGGTGGCACAGGAGAAGGTGGTATGGCATTTTTTCAAAGGCCTTGACCACATTTCCCTCTGATGCATGAACCACCACCACCGTGGGACTTGTTGCTGGTTTAGGCAGAGCTCATGGGCAAGCCATTCAAACCAATGCACAGGTGTGACATGTCTCACCTATCATGGAAGACCGCCTTCTTGGTGGCCATCATGTCAGCCAGAAGCATCAGTAAGCTCCAGGTGCTTTCAGTGGAGTTTCCTTACCTGGTCTTCCATAGGGACAAGGTTGTCCTGCGCCCTAACCTGAAGTTCCTCCCGAAGGCGGTGTCAGAGTTTCTCCTTAATCAGGTGATTAATCTCCCGGTGTACTTCACCAATAACACCCACCTCGGAGGCCAAGCACAGGCTCCATACTTTGGACCTGCGGTGAGCACTTGCCTACTATGGAGCACACGGCTAGAGTTCGGGGAGATGTTCACCAGCTATTTGCCACCTACGCTGAAGCCGCACCTGGCAGACAGGCAGCTAAGCGTACAATTGGCAGGTGGAATATATCCTGCATCGATCAATACTATAGGTTGGAAGGTAGGGAGACTCCCGTAGCGCAAAGGGCTCATTCCACCCACCATACCGCTGCCTCGGTGGCTGCTTCCAGGGACGTCCTTATCCAGGAAATCTGCAGGGCTGCTACCTGGAGGTCAGCACACACTTTCATTTCCCATTATCACATTGACCTTGAGTCACGCTGAGATGCTGGTTTTGGGGCCTCAGTTCTTCAATCTCTGTTCCCGAAATAGGGGGTGTGCGCCTTGCCTCCCTCCTCCCAGAGAACTGCTAGGTGTCTGCCAGAACGTGTGGACAGAACATCATATCCATGTTCCTAGAAAAACAGGTTACTCACCTGTAACAGTAGTTCTAGGACTGGCATTTGATGTTCATCCACACGGACCCACCCGATCTTCCCTGGCTTTGGTGCACAGCACTGCTTCCAGCAAGCAAGATCTGGCATCATGGGGAGGAAATGAGAGAGTTACCACCGGGTGGGTGGGTGGGAGGAGCCAGCTTGAAGACATTTCAAGCCAGTCGTAGACGGAAAGGCAACTGCCAGAAAGTGTGGATGAACATCATATACCACTCCTAGAAAGTACAATTCCATACTTACCATAACGGTAGATCTTCAAGGGGTATCTCTTGCAGCAGGTAATACACTTGGGTCGTCATCAGAGGGCGCTCTTCTTCGCGGCAGCTTTCTTCTAGCAGTCTTTTCCTAGGGGCCACCCACACATGACATCATCATCCTGCACCTATATAATCAGTTCCCCACCGGATTCAGCTCGCTAAGCGAGGACTGAGGGAGAGCCGAGGTACCTTAGGTATCCCCTCATGTATATATATTTGGATCAGAAGTTGTTCACTTAGAGATGGAGGAAGGGATTGTACCTGCTGTAAGATATACCCCTCGAAGATCTACCGTTATGGTCAGTACTCAACTGTACTATCTTCCACGGGGATAATCTCTTGCAGCAGGTAATACACTTGGGATGACTCCCAAGCAGAAGACCTAGGAAGAGCAGAAGAGTTATGATAGAAGGCCTTGTAGGACAGAGTGGCCAAAGGCTTTCCTTCTGTGAAAAGCAATGTCTAAGTTGTAGTGCTTCATGAAGGTATGTATTGTGGACCATGTGGCTGCATTACATATATCTGTGATAGATGCCTCTTTGAAGCAGGCCGTTGTAGTGGCCACAGCTTGGGTAAAATGGGCTTGAACAGGTCCTGATAAGGGCTTGTTATACTTCTTATAACAAAATGTTATGCAATGTGACAACCATATGGAGAGGGTCTGCCTGGCAACTGGGAAACTTTCCCTGGTTGGGGCAAAACTAAAAAAAAACTGAGGAGTCTTCCTGAAAGATTTGGTACGATTTATATAATATCTCAAAATGCAATGAACATCTAAAGTGTGTAAGAGATATTCTCCTGAATTAGCATGCTCAGGGAAGTAGACTGGCAGTTCTATAGACAGATTTAAGGTCTGCTCCGAGACCACTTTTGGTAAAAAAGAGGGATTGGTATGAAGGGACACTCTGTCTAGTAAGGTCCCCTACACATTAGGACATGCAACTCAGATATATGTCGAGTTTAAGTGACAGCAACTAAGAATAATGTCTTCCAGGCTAAGAAGCAGAAGTCGCAAGTAGCCGCAGGCTCGAAGGGGTCAAGGGTCAGCTTTTTCAATAGGAAATTCAAGTCCCATGGAGGGGTGGGCCGTCTAATAGGAGATTTGAGGTGTAACATACCTCTTAGAAACATCTTGGCAAGGTGGTGTTGATAAAGTAGTCTCCCCCTAAAGGTTTATGAAAGGCTGAGATAGAGGCCAAATGGACTTTGATAGAGGAGTAGCCCAAGCCCGTTGCAGCAAGCGAAGTCAAGTAATCCAATACCTTAGTCAACGGACATGAATACGGGTCCAAAGACAGGGAAGCGGCCCATATGGAGAAGCATTTCCATTTGACATTATATGTTTCCCTGGTAGATGGTTTGTTTGAGGCCAAAGGAATATTGGCCACTGGTGAGGAGACTTAAAAGGCAGGCTACGAAAGTGTCCTCAGGAGCCAAGCGTGAAAGTGTAGTGACTTCAGGTTGTGGTGAAGGAGAGTTCCCTGATCCTGTGTCAACAGGTTTGGCCTGATGAGCAACGGGAGTGTATCCGCCACTGAGAATTGTTGAAAAAGGGGAAACCACACCTGCTGAGGCCACATAGAGGCTATGAGGATCATGGTAGCAGGTTGAGTTGTAATTTCAGTTAAGTCCATTGCGGGAGTGGGACGGGGGGGAAGCATATAAAAAGAGTTCTGTCCATGGTTGGGACAGGGCATCAATAGACAGTCCCTTTTTGTTTGGGATAATGGAATAGTATCTGGGTAGGCGGTGATTGTCAGGGGAGACAAAGAGGTCAAGGTGTGGGGTCCCCCACAACTGAAAGACCATCTGAAAAACTTTCTGATGAAGTGTCCACTCGTGCGTGGAGGTCTGGTGACTGAGAATGTAGGCCAAGGTATTGTGGCATCCTGGTAGATGGATGGCAATCAGTGACAGATGCTGAAGTATGGCTTCCTGCCAAACCACTATCACTTTCCTGCAGAGCGCGGGATTTGGCACCTCCTTGTTTGTTCAGGTAATACACCACCGAGGTGTTGTCTGATTGGATCAGTAGGGGTCCCAGGACGAGGTGGGGATGAAAATCCTGAAGGACGAGGCAGACTGCTCTCATTTCCAGTATATTTATATGAGGAGGGTTGGAGTAAGGGGACCACCTGCCCTGGGTAATGTAAGAACCCAGATAAGCACCCCAGCCATCGGAGGAAGCATCCGTGGTCAACGTCTGCTGGGGAGGAGGGGACTGGAAGGGCATGCCTTGAGATAGGTTGGCACGACTGGTCCACCAGTCTAGGGCCGATCGGAGAACAGGAGTGACTCAGATTTTGTCTTCGAAGTCCCCTATTTTTTGCCTCCTCTGACTTTGAAGAGGCCACTGGATTGGTCTCATGTGTAGATGGGCAAATGCCACCGAGGGAATGGCTGCAGCCATATGTCCCAAAAGGCATAACAGGCACCTGGCTGTGAAAAATTGCTGAGTTTGTATCTGGGAAGCCAAAGACAGAAGTTTGTCCTGTCTGTCGGCAGGGAGATAAGCCCTGGTGGAGGTGGTATCCAGAACGGCTCCTATGTACTGGAGCACATGGGTAGGAGTTGGATTGGATTTGGGCCAGTTGACAAAAATTCCTAGGGACTGGAACAGATTGAGGGTTTCCTGGCGGGACAAAAGCAGAGAAGTTTTGGAATCTGCTTTTATGAGCCAGTCGTCTACGGGAGGATGAAATATCCGTCCCATCTCACAGCTGCCACCACCACTGCTAGGCACTTGGTAAAGACTCTCAGGGCGGATGAGAGACTGAATAGGAGTGCCGGAAACCGGTAATGTTGTCCTAGCAGGTAGACGCGAAGGAACCGGTGGTGTGCGGGTTGTATGGGGATATGTAGGTAGGCATCTTTCATGTCTAATGGGCATAGCCAATCTTCTCATTTTAACATTGGCATGATGGATGTTAAAGTGATCATCCGGAACCTCTTGTGCTGAATGTGTAGCTTCAGCTGTCTGAGGTCTAGTACAGGTCTGAGGTCCCTGGTGCGTTTGGGTACCAGAGAGAAATGGGAGCAGAATCCCTGATGGCACTCTGAAGAGGGGACCGGATAAACTGCATTCTTGCGAAGAAGTGCCTGGAGTTCTTCTTGAAGAATAGGGATATGGTCGGGTGGGTAAGAGACAGAGTGGGAGGATGGGGGAGAGGCAGTGATGTGAGTTCCAGCATGTGCCCCATCCGGATGATTTGAAGCACCCACTCATCCGAGGTCATCGCTTGCCAGGCCTCTAAATGGAGGGCAAAGTGACTGCCCATGGCTTCTGAGGCCTGGACGAGGAAACCCGGGCAATGCCCCAGTTGGGTCACTGTGAAGAGGGCTGACCAGCTCCACCTGGGGGTGGGAGTGGGAGCTCTTTAAGATAGGAATGGCGGTCCTGGAGGATGGCTGGGAATAACCATGGAATCCACTTCTGTAGGTACCTCTGTGTTTGCCGCTTCTCTTAGATTGAAAAGCGGACTGCGAGCGGTACTGGTAAGATGGCTGTGAGGAATGATGCATGCCATGTACCATATATAAGGTCTGACCTGAAGCCTGGAGATCATCCAGAAGCATCTGGGTACCAGGACCAAAAAGTTTGGGATTCACTGAAAGTGGACTTTACCACTTTATGCTGTACATCTGGTGTAAACCTGCAGCACTGTTGCCATCAACGCATAATTTTGCATGCAGATGATGCTGTCATATTCTCAAGCCAACCTAACTCCGCTCTTCTTGAATATCACCTTCAAGTCGGTTTTGAGGAAGTCGAAAAATGGTTCTGTGACCAGAAACTGGTATTAAACTACAAAACAACAAAGGTTATGATGTTCAGCACCTCGTGCAGTAAGTTTAAAGTACATACCCACAATATTAAAAACCAACCTGGTGTTCCACTTGATCTGGTGAAGCACTTCAAATAACTGAGGGTTACCTTGGATAGCCACCTCACCTTTGCCTAGCACATCAAGAATGTAGCTAAGGTCGTAAATATAAAAATCGGGCTCCTCTATCCGCATAAGTGTGATCTAACTCCTGAAGCCCTCAAACTGGCTATCCATAGCTCCATTCTCTCTATTATATACTAAGGAACTGGTAACTGAAGTGGTGGAGACCGCTCTCAATGTTTCAGAGCCCCATCCCCAAGGGGATGGGGGAGAAGGTGTCTGCCTGTTTTCCAGGGGCAACCCCCCGGGTCCGGCTAAGGGAAAGAAGCTGCCTGTCTTAGTTGTGCTGAGGCACCAGAAGCTCTGTAAGAGATTCCTTGTGGAGAAAGCCTGTGGGGCACCTGCAACCAAAGGGTGAGTTAGCTCTGAAAAAGGGCCAAGTGTTTTCACCTGAAACAGAAGAAAACTAAAGGGACTGTTACTATGGGGTCAGGAAAAGACAGCCAAGTACAGTTGGAAGATGTGGGGATTGGACTGGTTAACTCAGTGGGGGGTCTAGAGTAATGGACAAAGCCACTTATAAGTATGTTCAAGGCCAGCACAAAATGGAAAGAAAGAATGTGGGGACTGGACTGCTTAACCTGTGGGGGGTCTAGAGTAATGGACAATGCCACTTATTTTTAAGTATGTTCAAGTCCAGCACAAATGGGAAGCAAGACAAGTAGATTGAATGTGAAATACATTTAGCAAGGATCTACACAGCCAGGTTCTAAAGGATGAGGTGTTTACAGTCCAGAGAAATGGCCGGGTATGAATTGTGGGAGCGAGAGGTGGGAGACCCCCCCCATCAGTAGTAACCAAATTCACCTCTACGGATTTGCTCTGAGACACCTTTTGCTTTCCCTCAGGTACTTGGCCAGTGCCTGAGGAAAGTACCCAGACGTGGGATTAAAGAGGAGGATTCCCTGATCGAGCTGAGGTGCTCTTAGGTGGTTTAGGGAGCCACCAGAAAATGTTTCCATGAAGTATGGAAGGTGTCCAAGTGGCTGGCAAGGGAGCCGAGCCAGGGAAAACCCAGAGCAGTGTACAAGTTTGGGCTGTGTAACCGAAAGCAGCGTACAAGTCCAGGCTGTGTGCCCAGTGTGTTGTACAGCCTGAGGGATAAAGTGATAAGGATGTGTTCTGGTCTCCTTTAATCTGCATTACCAGGAGTGTAGCCCCGTGGGGGTCCATCTATGTATTGTTTATTCTGTTGGATGTGAATAAAAGCCACACTTTAGAATCCCACTTCTGGTACTGGACATTACAGTTATTGCTTCCTGTGTTTGGAGTTACTTGGGTGCCCCTGTGCGGAGTAGCCAAACCTAGCCTTTGTACCGAGTGGCCTATTCCTCCCTGAACCCAGCCCACCTGGTAGAGCTGTCAGATACTAACGGCATACTGGGTAGGGGTTACATAGGAATAGCAGGAACAGCTGAGGGTTGGTCCGAAGCCACCAGTACAGCATTTTGTTAAGTTTGCATAAGTGGGGGTACCACTACGACAGGCTCTTCAGGCAGTTCAAGATAGTCTGCCATATCCTTTCTTTGTTTATCATGTTCCGTAGTTGAAAATCCCATGATTTCTTTGAATTTGGACCATCATCTCATGAAAGGATGGGTCATCAGGAGAAGAGGCAGCAGTATGACGGGAGGCATCCTCATGCAAGGAGGAGATAGTCGAAAGAGAGGATGGAGGATGAAAGTCCAGGTCCTGGGGCTCAAGATCTTCAAGATCTCCAGGAAAATCTTCTGGAAAGTCTGCCTCTTCTGAGAAATACACTTCCTCACAAGAAGGAGGGGACCGGGCCTGAGAGGATTCCCTATCACCTTGGAAGCATTTAGGTGGAGGGGTCGGAGAATGTGAGGGGTGACCAGCCTCTCCTGGAGTGGGAGGTTGAGAATTCCTCATCGCTTCCAGAACCTGTTGCACCACTGCAGCCACGTCCAATGAGGTAGTAGTAGAGGGTGGGGTAGATGGTTTCTGGGAGACCAAAGCAATCATGAAGGAAACTGGACATGAGGTATAAACAGGTCTGGCCCCTGGGTGGTAAATACCAGGGTCTCGGTCCCTATCTGATTGGCCACTGTGAGAGAATAGTTGTGAAGGAGGAGGGCAGTAAAAATGGCAAAACCAGTAGTTCTCCCCATGAAAATCTGGCCCATCGTCAACAGGGCAGTAAATTGGGAGGCAGTAGAAGGCTTAAAAGCAGACATCGTCGATGGGAAGCGAACCTCCGTCGACAGAGAATCATTGGAACTTACAGAGCATTCCACAGAAACTGCTGAAAGGGCACCAAAAAGTGCTGTTGACAAGAGAGTGTAAACTCCCATCGCCAAAGTAGCAGTCCTCGAGGGCATTCTCGATGGTGGAGCACCAGTAGCGGTGGATGTCAACAAATGACTGCCCAATGAGGATGATTCATCCATATCACATTTATGCTTCTTGTGTAAAGCTGCAGTGGAGGGCTTCTTGGAACGGGCCCGCTTCTCTTAGAGAGATAATTTCTGCTCCATTAAGTGTGATTCAATCTCCTGCAGCCGTCGTCAACGGGTTGCCTGGTTGAATTCTTGGGGGTGTTTGCAGGAGATGGTGTCGTGTGTGGGACCCAGACACCTAACACAAATGGTATGGTTGTTGTAACGGTAAATCTTCCTACCGCAATGACATGACCGAAATAGTGATGACTTGCTTGTAGATTCTTTGGACATTCGTTGGTGAAGATCAGAAATGGAGGGAAAGTCCGTTCTAAGGCTCAAGTTCTCATCGATGATTGCTTCACAAACTCTAGATACTGCGTGTGAGCTGAAGATGGCGGGAAAATGAACTGAGGATGCCTGGGGCCACCCACTCTTATATAGGTGCAGGATGATGATGTCATGTGTGGGCAGCCCCTGGGAAAAGACTGCTAGAAGAAAGCTGCCGTTCACAAGAGCGCCCTCTTGCGGTGACCCAAGTGTATTACCCGCTGCAAGAGATTATCCCCGTGGAAGATCTACTGTTACAGGTGAATAACCGTTTTTTTTTCCTTCCTCGTCCACTGGGAAGACAGAACAGAAGTATCTGTTTAAGATATCTCCTTTTTCCTGTTACTCTTCTGTACAGTCCACCCTGTACTTTTTAATCTCACAGTCTCTCCTGTTGTCTTCTTCTTCTCACATATGTACTCTACAAAAGGTCTTGGACCCTTCAGTTACCCCTTTGGCAATCCTTTCCTCACTCTGCACCTCTGTGTTCCTCACTGTTTTTCCTCCTTCTCTCTGCCTTTCCAGGTACACTTTCCTATCCTCTTCCCTCTGCATCTCTTTGTACTGTTTGAGTGCTACCCTTCTAGCCTTAACCTTTTCAGCCACTTCTCTTGAGAACCATAGCGGTCTCTTTTTTTTCTTTTGTTTTTGGGCACTTCTTTTGTGCAAAGGTTTGCTGCCCTCACTATGCCATCCTTTAATTTTGCCCACTGCTCCTCCATCCTACCATGGCCATTTCCCCTTGCAAAGCTGTCTCTGAGGCATTCACTTATTTGTTATCCTATTTTATTTCCTATACTTGTTATACCTTTTTTGCTTTCACCTACAGCCTGGACAGTATAGAATTTTTCCCAAAAACATTCATGGTAGAAGGGGCCTGTAACAAGCTAGTGCCTTTTTAAGGTTTTGTGAAAAAAATATTACTTGGTTCCAGAGGGAGAAGGATTTAAGTTTTTTTTCAGAGCATGTTCACCAGGGTTTTAATATAACCCTCTGATACGACCAAAATGTTGCTGTCCCAAGAGTTTTGCTTTCACACTCCTAGTGTTTTGGGGTCATGAGAAAGATTTTCAGGTCGTAACAGCAACCAACTTTTCTATTTTTTTTTTAAACTAAAAACATAGAAAAAACTAAAAATGATGTATTTTTAAAAAATAAACACCTGAATCTTAGCTAAACGTGACCCGTTTAGCTAGATTCAGTTTTTTTTTTTTTTTAATAAGGCATAGAAATAGGATTTCCAGGCACCCTAAAATCCTGGGTGTCCAGCTTTGCGAAAGGAGCCATTTCTCAGGTTGTGACTCAAGAATTCACCTGCTGCACGCAAGGTGGTGTGAAGGGGAAATTTGTTTTTCAACTCACACCCACAAGAGTGAAACTTGCATGCTCCCTCTTCCTCCCAGTTCAAGTCAGATCTCCCTCGTCAGCCTGGGTGCTCGTTTTATTTATTTATTTATTTTTTTAACTACACCCCCTCAGCTCAGTCAGCCCTTCCTCGTCCTTCCAATTCTGTTTTCTTTTATTATTATCCCTCTCCTTTCCAACTCAGGCAGCCCTCCCCAGTCTTTCCCAAATGTTGTAATGACCTATAAACGGACTGCGGTCACCCCCAGTACCACTTTACCACATCCCTCCCCTCCAGATCGCCCACACCCCCAAAACATAGGTGGCAACATGGGGGTGCCCACCCCAGTGCCACCAAACAGTAAATGCCAATACTGGGGTGCCCAACCCCCAGTGTTGACTCCTGTCCCCCTATAAAGAAAATCTCTCTTTGATCTTTTTTTTTTTTTTTAAACAGTTTCAACCTGAAAAGAAGAAAACAGTCCCTAGTAGATCTCTGCACACCCCCACCCAACCCACCTGAACCCCCACTCAGAACCGACCACTACACACACCACCTTCACTCACCTAAACATGGTCCCACATCGTAGATCCACTCTCAAATCAGAAAGATGTCCTCCTCCTGGAACTGCGACTGTGATATGAGAAAATAATGCAAGTCAGGTTAATGTATTTTAGGGCGTTTTGAACTTTTACTCATAACTTAATAATTTTACAATATTTTTCTACCAAATTTTTAGCATGGTCTTTTTGGGACCCCATCACATGAACAAGGTAGATGACATTGCTCAAATCTGACCAGAAAGATGATTTTGCAGTCACTCTACAAAATCACTTTTCGGGCAGGATTTGAAATGTTTTACCTACCGTATTCATGAGGTGGGATCATAAGAGGACTATGCTGAAAATTTCATGTAAAATATTGTAAAATGACCAGGTTTTGAGTGAATTTTTCCACCAAACTGTCAACATGGCCTTTTTGGGATCCCTTCCTCTCGAACAAGGCACGTGAAGTTTTGAAATCCTACCAAAAATGTGATTTCTGTGAAATCATCTTTCAGCCAAGATTTGAAATTTTTTTACCTACTGTATTCATGAGGTGGGTCATAAGAAGACTATGTTGAAAATTTGGTGGAAATATATGTTAAAATGACCAAGTTATGAATGAACACTGAAATAGTTCAACATTCATTCATAACTTCATTTATTTTCAATATTTTCCACCAAACTTTCAACATGGCTTATTTGGGATCCCCACCTCACGAACAAGACAGGTGAAATTTTTGAAACCTGGCCCAAAAGGTGATTTCAGTGTCATTCTACGAAATCACATTTTGGGCGCGATCTGAAAATTCTCACCTACCAGGTTCATGACATGGGGTCATAAGAAGGCTAAGTTCACAATTTGAGGTCAAAATATAAACAAAAAGTTATGCATGTATACTGAAAATTGTCCATGCTTGCTCATAGCTTTTGTAATTCTCAGTATCTTGACTCCAAACTCATTTTTTCACACTACCTCATAAATGTCACAGGTTTCATTTTTCAAATTCTGGCCAAACCGTGTTTTTGCACTTGTGGCATGAAATGATGTTTTGGCCACCATTCTATAAATGAAACATGTCATGTTTAGAAGGGGAGTCTTAAAACAACTATCTTGAAAATATGGGGTAAAAAAGTAAAATATATATATAAATATATATATAGCCTTGTGTATACTGTAGTGCCAGGCTTTAGACCAGTGGGTAGTGCTTTGTAATCCTGTGCTGGTGAGCTGAGTTCAGGGGTGAGCTCAGTGAACCAGCTTGATGGGCAGAGGGTGGGGACATGGTGCGGTCATGTGGCACCACCCCCAGCCTGGGAAAGAAAGGATAGGATGTTGGTGCACTGGCCCAAGTATCATACAGTAAAATCTTCTCTTAGCATAGGACCCTGCAGCTCTGCATCTGTGGGTGCCAGAAGGCCTTGCACCTTGGCTGACAGACTGACTCTTTGACCTGTGCATTTGTATCTGTGGCCACATTAAAGAGCAGGGTCCAGAGGGCTCTGCACTTCAGCAACCTGCCAGACAGACTGCACTTCCATAGGCATACAGGCTGTTCCCTTGGTGCAGGTCATCTGCATCTGTTCACACAGGTCCTGTATGAATAAGGATATGATTCCACTATCTCAAAATGAAAGGAACTTTATTGAAAAAACTGCATTAATGCACCAGTTGGGGTTCAACATAATGCCACAAAGGTAGGGAAATGTGGCTTTAGGGTTTCTAACCCTAACTCCCTCCCAAGCAGCAAAAGGGAAAGACCATACAAACAACCATAGACAGCCATCATCAGGTAAGAGAAACAACATACAACTGTCTCCAGATGACACAAATGTAGTAGCACTGATGTGGTACCTTCTTGGATTTGTATCTGTAGCTGTGGAAGCACAGGCTACTGGGGCCTGTGTGTCTGCAGTCTCAACTGTGTGTATGTATTACAGTATTTATGAGTACCTGTGGCTGCAGAAGTACTGTTGTGATCTGGGTGTCATGGATTTCTATATGCACCTGTGGAAATGCAGGCTGCACAGTGGCTTATGCTTCTGCAGCCAGAAGGTGGTGTGTATGTCTTACATCTGCAGCTGCAGAGGCGCATGCTCCTCAGTGGCCTGTGATTCTGGAGACAGAAGTACTGTTGCAATTTGGGTATAATGGATTTAATAGTGTCTGCACGTCCGCAGCCAGAGGTCGGTGTGTATGTCTAGCACTTGAGTCTGCAGTAATGCAACAGGGGCCTGTGCTTCTACAGACAGAACTGTATCTATGTCTTACAATGTGCATGAGTACCTGCGGCTATAGAGGCACTGGGCCTATAGGGGCTTGCACTTCTGCAGACAAAAGAACTCTTGTAATTTGGGTACTGTCATTGTGTATCTGTGGCTGCAGAGGGCCTGTGCTTCTGCACACAGAAGTAGTGTTGTGATTAGTTTCATGGATTTCCATCTGTAGTTGGAAGTAAGTGTGCATACCATAGATACAAAGCCACAAAGGTAGCATATCAGTGCTACTACATTTGTGCCATCTGGAAACAGCTGTATGTTGTTTGTCTTACTAGATGACGGTTGCCTGTGGCTGCTTGTGAGGTCTTGCCTTTTTGCTGCTGGGGGGGGAGGGGGGTTAGGGTTGGAAAGCCTAATGACATTTCCCTACTTTTTGTGGCATTAAGTTGAACCCCAACTGTTGCAATAATACAGTTTTTTTATTTTTGCAATGAAGATATATATTTATTTATGCAATAGGCTAACTTAAAATATGCAACAGAAACATAGAAGTTGATAGCAGATAAGGACCGCAAGGCCCATCCAGTCTGCCCATTTCTTTTTCTACCTTATAAATGTGCCATCGGCTTTGCTCTGTCAATGGCCTATCTATTCATACTCATGTGTATTGCTCCCTTATACTTATCTCATGCCTGTTTGAAGCCCTGCACTGTATTCATATTCACCACTTCCTGAGAGGTAGGCCATTCCATGCATCCACTACCCTTTCTGTGAAAAAGAACTTCCTCACACTACCCCTTAATCGGCCTCTCTCTCTCTAATCTCATGCTGTGTCCTCTTGTCCAGCTATTTTTCTTATATTGAAACATGTTAGACTCTTTCACCTTGTTAATGCCCTTAAGGTGTTGGAATGTTTCAATCATATCACCTCTCTCCCTCCTTTGCTCTAGGGTATACATATTGAGCTCCGTTAATATGTCCACATACGTTTTCTGATGCAGTCCCTGCACCATTTTGGTTGCCCTTCTCTGGACTGCTTCAATTTGGTTAATGTCCTTGTGAAGGTGTGGCCTCCAGTACTGCACACAGTACTCCAGATGGGGCCTAACCAGTGTCTTGTAAAGAGGGATTACCTCCCTCTTCCGACTTGTGATACCCCTACTAATACACCCCAACATCTCCCTAGCCTTACCTACTGCTTTAGTGGTCTGCTTGGATGATTTCAGGTCATCGGTGATTATGATGCCCAAGTCTCTTTCTTCCTTGACTGCCAGCAACTCCCTTCCAGCCTATAGGTGGCTTCAGGGTTTCTCTTCCCTATGTGCATGATCTTGCACTTCTTTGTATTAAACCCAGTTGCCACTCTTCCAACCATTTAGCTAGTTTATCCAGATCTCTTCTCATTCTGCCCACCCCATCTGGATTATCTACTCTGTTGCAGATCTTGGTGTCATCTGCAAACAGACAAACTTTACCCTCCAGTCCATCGGCAATGTCACTGATGAAGATATTGAAGAGGACTGGCCCCAGGACTGATCCCTGAGGTACCCCACTTGTGACTTGCATCTCTTCTGACTGTATACCGTTTACCACCACTCTCTGTTTTCTGCCCGTCAACCAGTTTGCCACCTAATTTACCAACATCTGACCCACCCTGAGCCTATCCAGCTTATTAATCAATCTTCTATGTGGAACAGTATCGAAAGCTTTGCTGAAGTCAAGGTAGGCGACATCAACTGCTCCCCCTTGGTCCACCACTATCATTACCCAGTCAAAGAAATCTATGAGATTAGTTTGACAGGACCCTCCTTTTGCAAACCCATGCTGTCTTGGATCCTGTGTTCCTATGGATTCCAGGGTCTGCACTATCCTTTCCTTAAGGAGTGCCTCCATAATCTTGCCCACTACCGAGGTAAGACTGACTGATCTGCAGTTTCCTGCCTCCTCCCTGCTACCACTCTTGTGGAGCGGGAACACATGAGCCCTTCTCCAGTCTTCTGGGACCACTCCTGTGCTCAGAGATTCACTAAACAGTTCTGATAATGGCTCTGCTAGTTACCCTTAGCTCCTTTAGTACCCTGGGATGTATGCCATCAGGTCCCATTGCTTTGTCCACCCTGAGGCTGATCGAGGCTCTTGTAGGACCCTTTCTTTTATGAAGGGACTAGTGCACACCTCCCTCCCCCTTGTGTCCATGGTGCTGATCTGTGGGCCCTGCCCTACCTTCACTTCAGTAAATACTGAGCAGAAGTATCTATTTAGGATAGATGCTTTTACATGGTCCTCCTCCTCACACACACCCTTATCTCCTTTGATCTTAGCAATACCCCCTCTGGACTTTCTCCTTTCACTAATGTATCTATAGAAAGTCTTGTCACCTTATTTTACTGTTTGTGCTAGTGTTTCCTCGGTTTGGGCCTTTGCATGCCTTACTGCCTTCCCTGCTTCCCTTAGGGAAGTTTGGTATACCTCCCTGTCTTCATCCCGCTGTGTTCCCTTATATTTCCTGAAGGCCAGCCTTTTGGCTCTGACCTTTTCTGCTACTGTTTTTGAGAACCAAAGTGGTTTCCTTCTTCTTTTACACTTCCTTTTCTCTATAACACAATGAGATGTTGCTTCAAGTATTGCATCCTTAATGCTTGCCCACTTTGCCTGTACCCCATCACCTGTATTTCTTTTTATGTATTTATTTGCTTTTGTTAACCAGGTAAGCACTCTAGACATCCAAGTGCCTATTTTCACGTGCGACCGGAGGGTTAGAGAGTACATATGAAACATAATACAGAGTTGAGGTAACATACAGGAGCCACAGGCATCGACAAGTAGGTGGTACAGCATATGGTACAACAGGCTTTAAAATAGTTAAGTAGGCAGAATAGCAACAAGATACATAGCAGCATTAAGAGGTAGAATAACATCATGAAAGAGAATGACATCAAATAAATGAAAATAGAAGCAGGTACTGATATGACAAGAGCACCCCTCCAATAGGAGGGCAGAAAGTGAATTATGCTGGTTATCAGCAGAGATTTAACAGCAGCCGGTATTAACGGTACTCTGGACAGCTCCCTCAGTAAATCGAGAGGGAGGGAGAGAATACGCTGGGTCTATATGGTACATAGACAGGCAGAGGCAGATTTGAGGAGGGATAGCTTAACTCTGTTGGCCATCTTATCAAAATCAGCTCCTCTGAAGTCCCATATTTTTGCCTTGGAATAGGATGATTTAGTTCTAGTGGCCAAACTGAACCATACCATGTGATGGTCACTGGCCCCCAGATGACCTTCTACCTGGAGATCTGTGATCCTTTCCCTGTCAGTTAGTAGTAGATCTAGGATAGCCCTGTCTCTTGTGGGTTGTTGTACCAGTTGTTTGAGGCCCTCCCCCTGCAGAAACCCACCATGTGTCTAGTTCTGGCAGATGTTCCTGCTGGTATTGACCAATCTGTATCTGGCATGTTGAAGTCTCCCATTATCAGAACCTCCCCTTTAGCTGTCATGTTTTGTATATCTTCTAAGTAATGTATGTGTCCTCCCCTGGTCTGGGGCCTGTAGACAACCCCGTTTGTATGGCTGTCCCATTTCCTGTTTCAGGGTGACCCACAGTTCTGGCTCTATGTGTATTCTGAATTTCTGTAGCTTTGATATTTTCATTAACATACAGGCCACTCCACCCCCTTCTGCACCTTGGTCTCTTCTGAACAGTACATAGCCAGATACTGAGGTCTCCAAAGTGTGGTTACTGGTAAACCACGTCTAGCTAGTACTATGTCCAGTTTAGCCTCTGTCATTATTGCCTGCAGGTCTGGGATCTTGTTTCCCAGACTGCAAGCATTTGTGTACATGATTTTCCACTGGCCAGATTTCAGTGTTTTAGTTGTTGGGTGAGGTCTGGCGTTTCCCATGTGCATCGTATGGGAAAGAGGACCTTTCTCCTTACCTGGTGATGCAAGTGAACTGCAAACATGCTGAACTCCTGTTTGACCACTAGCTGAGGGGGGAGGGGTGTTCTTCCCATTCGATGTTTGGGGTGCTGCACCCCTTTCCTATTTGCTAGTTTACTATTCTGCAAAGACGTCAAACTTCTGCCCCAATGCACGGACTCCTTCCTTAGTCAGATGCAGTCCATCAAATTTAAAGAACTTTCGCTCCCAAAACTGTTGCCAGTTCCCTACAAATTTGTGTCCTTTCTCCTGGCACCAGCCTCTGAGCCTCATGTTTAGCTCCCCTTCTCTGACCTTCATTCCATCTGCCCCCCTCTCCCAGATTGGCAGGATCTCAGAGAAGGAGATGCCAGACAGAATGGATGATAGTTTGTCACCCAGCCTGGTCAGGTGTTCCTTGGTCTCTACAACTGACCAGCTGGCAAGATCATTAGTCCCTGTGTGTACCAGGACGTCAATGTTTTCTCCTGCTTCATAAACAATTTTAGCAATGCGGTCAGTGTCTCTCCTCGCCGATGTACCTGGGAGACATCTGACCATTACCCCTGGCTGGAGATAGGTATCAACTCCCCGAATTATGGAGTCTCCTATGATCAGAAGTTTTTTGGATTTCATTTTGTTTTTTGTTTTGGTTCCTGTTTTGGGTAGTTTTGTTGTGCTAGCTTCTGTGCTGCAGTGTCCTGCTCTGCAGTATCCTCTGCCCCTTTATTTGATTTCGGAGATAGAGGCAGATACCTGTTTGTAGTTTTTATATGTTTTTTGGAGGTAATATGTTGGAGAGCACCGAGTGATGGGGCACCCAATTTGCCCCTTCTAACCACCTGCCAACCTCCCGGACCAACTACCCTCTGCGGTCGAGGTGCTTCTGTTGGATGTTAGGGAAATGGCGGGTGGTTCTTATAATATATTTCCTCTTGAATATGCAATTTGAGGTGCGCAATCTCTTCCCATGCTGCCTGGAGCCAAGCCCTTAGATCTCCAATGATCCAGCATGTAGGACAGTGTCCTAAATCCTGTAAAACTTCCCTTCTGAAAAGTGTTCTGCAGTACTCTACTTTGAAAGACAACATTATCTTGCTAAGTTGGGTCAAGATAACATTTATTTATTATAATTTCAGATTAATACCTTTGAGCCAGGAGCTCTTTTACATAGGTCCCACGTCAAGTTACATATACAGGTACAAAGTAAATTAAACAAGGATCAAGTAACATACATAGTGTACATACAGTATTGCAGCCCGGAGGCCTTGTTAGGTAGAAGTAATGTAGCCTTGTTAGGTAGCAGTAATGTTAACATTGAATACTAAAATTGAGCCTAGGCATTGGACAATGTATGCCTGTCCTAGTAACTAAGCAGACAGTGAATTAGCAAATTGAGCAGAAGCATAACCAACAATGACCAGGCATTGGGCAAAGTATGAGTGTACTAAGGATAAGAAGACTTGACCTAAATATCAAAGAACTGAGTATTTCTAGCATAAAGTTCTATCTGTACAATAAGGTAAAAGATGCAGCCCAGAGGCA
The DNA here is from genome assembly GCA_016271365.2 of Neoceratodus forsteri. NCBI lineage: Eukaryota > Metazoa > Chordata > Ceratodontiformes > Ceratodontidae > Neoceratodus > Neoceratodus forsteri. The sequence continues at coordinate 685,770,696 of CM057454.1, read as the reverse complement.
TTGTCAAGGTAAGGGAGAGGAGATAAGAGAGAAGGGGTGTGAGACTGGGAGGGATAGAGTGGTAAGGGTAGAGGGTGATAAGGGTGAAGATAAATGATGTAGGGGCCAGGCTTTCACACATTCAAATAGCAGTCACAAGTGGCACTAGCCATAAGGTGTCACCATAGTTTGCGTTTAAATGGGCCTACTGTGGCAGTGTTGGTGAGATTACTGCTAAGGGAGCTGTACCACTTATGGGATCTGACAGTGAACGACCGCTGGCCTTGTGAGGTACGCCAGCGGGTGATTTGGAAGGCAGTGTTGTCAGAGCTTCTTGTGAGGCAGCTGGGGCAGGCTGGGCTGAGGAGCTTCTGCACCCCTGGTGGCATGAGGCCAAGGGAGGTCATTTTTGCTACCAGGCATGTTTGGTAAAAGAATCTGCCTTGAAGCTGGAGCCAGTTTGCCTGTTCATAAATGTCACCTGTGTGTGTGAGGTGGGTGGCCCCAGTAAGAAGTCTGCAGGCTTTGTTACGACCAATGTAAAGTCAATGTAGGGCAGTGTCAGTGGTATCTCTTATATCTATTTATCAGTACACAGGAGTTGTATAAATATATAGATAGATACATACACAGAGAGAGAAAAAGAGACAGAGAGAGAGAGAGAGAGAGAAAAGTGTTGTATACAATGAAACAGAAACGTAGAAAAAGTACAGGCAGAAAAAGACTCTAGGTTCTTTCAATGTGCCTGGTATGCCCAAACTAACAACTTATGGCATGGCATAACTGGGTTAACATAATACCATCAAGGGAGCTGAAGAGCTCATAAACCACAAGCTTGAATGGCACATTTGGGTGGTGGGGGAGAAGACTGTAGGGGGATTCAAGACAGCATGGGATAGACACAAAGGTCTAATGTTCGGGGGGCAGGCATTAGGAAATTATAAAATCCTAATTAGTAGGTAGGTACACTGGGCAAACTGGATGGGCCTGGCGGTCCTTTTCTGCCGACACTTTCTATGATTCTATGAATGGCTTTTTGAGTGCTGTAAACCCCAGCAAGCTGTTCGCTTTGGATTCCAAAGGTCCTTTGCCTTCACCAGAGCCAATCTACCCCAAGGGAACACCTACACTTTATGTCATAGAGAAACACAGTCTGGCTTTTTACCAGCCCGACAGGACTGCGTGTTATTTGTTTTGTTTTTAGTAATATATTCATCCAGGATAGCCCAACTGAGACGCAGCAATATGTTTTCTTTGCATAATGTATTTATTAAGGTTTTTCAAAACAGGCAATACAAACATACAACAAAGAAATTCATCAAACCTACAAATGGATCCAGTTCATTCCATTATTAATTACAGAAATAAAATGTATATTGCCTCTACTGTCCATCTCAGAGCATATCTTAAATAAAACCAGAGTGTCACAGATGTATCACTGTTGCACAGTGGTACATACCTCTTAATAGGTCAATATCACACTATATGGCAAATGCACTCTATAGTGGGGAAGACATGTCAATAACTGCTTTCTAGGCTTTCCCCTTGCGTCCTCTATCCAAAAGACGAATAATCAAACCCATCTTGTAATATCAGGACTTCCCCAGGGGATAAGGAGAAGATAAAGGGATCCCAAGTGAAGGAATTGCTCGCCTCTCCCCTTCACTAAATACAAGAGTCTCTCCATTGCTAGAGCTTGGCGGGCTAGCAATATGTTTTTTTTGAGGTCCTAATTCTACCCAGTGTTACCACTGTGCAACAGTGATAAATCTCTCACAGTCTGGTTTTATTTAAGATATGCTCTGAGATGGACAGTAGAGGCAATATATATTTTATTTCTATAATGAATAATGGAATGAACTGGACCCATTTGTATATAGGTTTGATGAATTTCTTTGTTTGTTGTATGTTTGCATTGCCTGTTTTGAAAAATCTTGATAAATAAATTATGCAGAGAAAAAGGGATCCCAAGTGAAGGAATTGCTTGCCTCTCCCCTTCATTAAATACAAGAGTCTCTCCATTGCTAGAGCTTGGCGGGCTAGCAATATGTTTTTTTTTTTTTTGAGGTCCTAATTCTACCCAGTGTTACCGCTGGCATGCCTGGAGCAGAGAGAGAGGTCAAGTGAGTCATACAAGATCATACAATTAGTCAGTGATAGTCATCATGTCCGTGGGTCTCCCAATGCCTAGGCATGTGCTTTAACACTGCTTCCTAAATGCAACATAGTACTATTAAATTGTGCTTTTTGGAGGAACTACACTCACTTGCAAAACTGCAGAGAAACTATTTTGGTTTTTCAGCCTGCTGTGCATATAAGTCATTAGATCCTTTCAGGTTAGTGTCTCTATAATGTTTTGAGCTACTCAGGAATGTTGTTTATGGTATTAAACCTGGAACTAAGCCTGGAACTTTGTATGTTGTTGTACTAGCTGTTATTTTTCCAGGATAGGATGGGCACACTATACAATTTTATCCTTTAATTTCATGCTTTGTTAAAGATCCTCTATAGTTAAGACCACCTGTTACAAGGAGCTGCTGACTTAATGGGTTAGCAGCAGGTTTAGGAGCTTCTAGGTCACTGGTCTGCATCTGGCCCAGGTAAGCAGCAGCTGAAGTAATTTTCATCTGATAGAAGTTCCATGGCCTGTGCAAAATTATCTGTGGTAGTCTCTATTCAATTACTCGTGGGCAGATGACAGCATCATGAGAACTCTAGCACCGTTGCCTGTAATAAGCAACCTCGTTAGTAGTATCCCATGACAGACAAATGATTATGTGGGCATGGCATCTGGGAAACCATGTTACTTATGAGGTGGTACATAGAGGACAGGACTAAGGCATGCTAGCTGGGAAGCTTGTAGTGTGACTGTCTTGTACATGTCATGAGGATTAGAAGAGGGCTTCAATCTCCAGTGCAATTTATGTGGCACCTTTCATAAGCACAAATTTCACTGCATCAAAAAAAAGGTAGATTAAGTTATACATTTCTCATGTGATTTCAGCCAGTCAGCACACGGAGCCACTGTACCTCTTATGTGCACACAGTGGTCTCTCATTCAGGAATATCAGGAGTGGAATGTTCCACTTCAGAGCTGCAGGAACACTGGCTTAATTTAACTTACGAAATCAAAAAGATATGAAACAATCACTTTAGCATACCTGAGTGACTTATAATAAGTTAATAGGGTCTCCACTGGGTGTCTCTTATGGTAAAAGAGACTCCTCTCATGAGGTCTGGGCATCCAGAATTGCTTAGCTTCATTTTGTGGTCCTCTTGCCAAACATCATGTTCGGAGTCTCTTATACCAGAACAGACACCCAGCAGGGGCTCTATTAACTTATGAACTCCGTAAACCAGTGGGGTTTGAATGCTCTTGTCATTTAGTTGATAAGGCTTCCCTTTCAGCCTGTGTGTTATTGCTCTCATAATAAGGGTTGCAAAAAATAGTCATGCTCTGAGATTGTTCAGTCACCACTCCAACTATATAATTATGTGAGCACAGCTCACAATTTGGTACTTCTTACAGCAACCAACTTCAGTGCTTCATTAAATCCCTACACATGGACCAACTGAAACAGTTTAATTTTCATACACTGTATCTCTAACTACTTTACATACCAACACATTAGATAACTGGTAGTATAGTGAAGTGACTGTATATGATGACTGACTGTAATGTACAGAGGTATTAGGCAGGATGCAACAGTCAGTGATAAGCATGTCACTCTTTTCTGTGTAACAAACTGGAATAATTGCCAGTGGATTAAATTGTGTTCCAGAAGTATTCTAACGCATGTCACTGGCAGGAACTGTGGTAAGAGCACTGCATCCTGACTGACCACTGCATATTCCAGCCCTTTTTTTTTTTTTTTTTTTTTTAGAGCAGTGCAGTACACTTTGTGCTGAACTGCTTTGCTTCGCAATCAGCTTGTCCTCATTTGCCCCGAGTACCTTTGCACTCTTCTGTGGTGTTGCTGAGGTACACTGCTAATAGTACCACTTCCCATTCGCTGAGTCAACTGATGACAATTACTTTCAGAATGTGGTTACTGCCTGATAGGAACTGAACCATTACCACACTGTTTCCCTTCCTAACTGCTGACGCTACCTTATTCTTACTAGCTACCAATCCTGGTATAAATAAGGATGCTGGCAGCAGGAGTGCACTTCCTTGTCTAGTATGAATTCTCAATAAAATGCCTGCCTTAGGGTAGTTCTGATTTACATCTTAAAGGAGACAACATGGCACAGAAATGTGGGTGATGATTCCCCTGTCATCATGCATTAACCTCACAGGTTATTTATTACCTGTGCTAAATAAAAGATGACAGGTTGCACATTTTGAACTCTGTATTGCATAGTGCCTACGTAAAGTTCATGCACCATCGCTTTGTGTGCAGGCTCTTTAAAGGTAAAATATGCCCACACTTCTATACTGGTTGTATCCCAAAAACTGACTGCATGAAAACTATACTTAATATCACAAAAATGTCTTGCACATATTTTGTTTGAGGTTTTCCAACATATGTTGCCTAAGGTAATAGATTCTTGAACTTTTTGTTAAGAAGTGCAACTTGCTACCATTCAAGCCCTGCACAGCCTTCGATGCCATTCCCGACTTAACTCAAAAGATTAAGTAGTAGCTATTCCAAACATGACCTTGCTAATAAGCCCCTAACTGCATGATAAACTGTAACATAATACTGTTATTTCTCTTGAAGTCTTGATGCTGTGCTTGGAGTTCTCTTGGGTAAAAACATACCACTACTCAGCTGTACTAATAGCTTTTTATCTAATTTGTGCTAGTAAATGCACCTTGTTAAGCCAAAGGCAGATTGTTCAATGACTGATAATTGCAGACAAGGTTTGGTATCGACTCCTTCAGATAAGTATCAATTGCTGGGAAAAATACATTTACTACTACTAGCAGCCAATCCAGATGTTGAGATATGCTATTAAAATATATTTTAGAAATCATATGCTCTTTTATGTAGTTGTGCAGATTGTTCCATTATTTATATGATGCCAGTAGCATGCTCTATGTAAGAAATATGTTTTTCAAACCCTAATTAATTGGTTAAGTTTTAATTTACTACCTGTATAAATGAAGTGATTATCTTAGTTTCTCTTTTAAACTGCTTTTTTTTTTTAGAAACAATAATAAAGTCATCACAATAAAGAGAAATACAAATCCTGCAGCCTTGCCACCTTGGTACCTGATCCCATCAAATCTCAGAAGCTAAACAGGGTCGAGCCTCGTGTGACAGGATTCAATAAGGCCCTGTCCCATTTGTTATGCAGAAAGAGGTTAAATGCAATGATCTATTCTGTCCTTTCCTTTTCTGTCTCTTGTCTGTCTGGTTGTGCAACCAAATTTTCTTGTGAGACCTAGTAACTGATCACTCTGACGGTTTCACAATTCTTCGCCTCTCGCTATCTCTCTGCCTTTCCCTTGCTGTTGTGTCTTTTCTTCCTCCTTGCATATCGCAGTTATAAAAATATATGTGAATCTATATGTGGAAATGTCACTGATACTGGGATCCCTTTGTTTAAAACTGTATATATTTATACTGTTGAAATGATTGCAAAAAACTGGAATTCAAGGGGTTAACCCAAGATGCTGGTTTGAACCATGTTTCCAGAGCTGTCAACAAGAGGTCAGTTCTGGGTCACAATGTTCTTTTTGCTGCACCTGCTGAAACTGACAAGAACACTGTGTGAGAAGCAGAATATTCTCTTCACAAGCTCCCTGCATAGACTTGTTATAAAAAGAGCTGCAATATTTTGCAAGAGGAAGAGACAGAGACTGAGATTGGAAATTGAGAAGAAAAACTCAGAAGGACTCTGCTTTCTATGTATGTACTGCCACTGTAAATAGTTATACTTGACAATTTCTATTTTTCTATTTTGCTGTTATTAATAATAAAACTTTTACAACTGCTCCTAGTTTTCCTATGCTTCCTGACCTGTGCCTCGATGACATCTGGTCTGTAGTCAGATGGGAGACCTCAAAAAAACACATGGTGCTGCACAATGTAGCTCTGCATGGGGGCACTGGCATTCTGACCTTGATTATAAACAGGGGCACTGAAAATCGTGCATGCAGCATTTAGTTTAGTTTAGTTTATTCAGCTACACATTGCAGCCAAATACTCCACAAGGTGAGTAGTGGCTGACATTACATACATTTTTAGAATAAAAAAAAAAACAACTTTGTAAGAAATTACAGAAAAATCAATAACAATTTTAACAAATTACTACATACAAGGAGGCCAATGTAATGTTTCAAAAACATGTATCCCAATAAATATCCTTATTACATCAATCATACTTCGTGACACGATCACGGATCCTGCAAAAATACACCTCCCCTGCAAAAAACAACCACATCCCACGAAAATACCCTCCAGCTGCAAAAGCTGCTTTACTAATAAAGTTTCTTACTTGCAAAGTCCATTTTTTCTTTGGCTCTCCATTTGCATGAAGACGCTCTATCATGGGGTGGGGCCATACTTCAAATAGTGTGCAATGTGGCTGGTCATGCTTGATAACACCACCATAACAAAATACAGTAATGGCGGGCTGGCCCAGTGGCATGGAGGGCTGAGACATCACTGCCTTACCTCCTGCCACGCTGGTAACCTACGTTCACAGTACAAGCGGGTCACAAGGGGTCAGCTGGAGAGGGAGAGGGAGAGGATCGAGCGTCCGGAGGACAGCTCTCCTCTCCTGGTGAGGGTACCCTGGTAATCCCGCCTAATGACTGCCCCCAGGTGGAAGCCTAAGGGCAGAACGGCCAGGGACTCCAGTGAAGGGAGGGTGTTGCAGGACTCTGCAGCGTGTGTACGCATCCACGAATGTCACTTATACATCGTGCCCGAGCAATGGGGAGAGCAGAAAAACGGAAAATGGTGGTGACCGGCAGGAGTGTACCAGTCCCCCTTATGATCTGCATCTGGTCAGCTAGACACCTCTGAGCTGGTAGGTAAGTAAACTGGTGGATGACGGGGAGACGGGGCTGGAGAGGGCCAATAATAGGGACAGCCAGTTGCCGAGGAGTATAAACAGAAGATGAGAAAAAAACAGTAACGGCAGACTGCAGAATGCTGGTGGGTGGTCGCCAGGTTATTTCATATGCCATGCTAGCATTCAGCATGGCACAGTAAGAGCAGACAATTTCCAGGGGTGTGTGACCTGCTGGTCACCACAGCCCAATCAATGGCTTGTGATGTTGAAGTTGCTGGGTTGTCTTTGCACTGCTGCAGTAGTATGCAGGATGGTAAGGGCAGCCAACAAGAACGCTGCCTCTGATTTCAAAACCTGTGCCAAAATGTGCCGTTGCATCCCCCCCTCAGGTCCACTTATGTAGCTAAAGAGAGAAGCTGGAATTAGGGGACTGGTTACATCATCCAAGTGCCACCAAAGAAGACAGCTTAGAAGGTACCAATGGCCTGAATTGCCACACTAAGCATGATTTGGAGAGCTCTCCCTGCATGTCAGAGGATGATTTACTTCACTATTGAGCTGCTTTTGTGCGGCCGCCACATGACTAGATCACACTCACATAGGACTGCCTGGTGTCACAACGGGACTACAGATTTGTCCAAGTCAGCTATTTTCAGACAGCCTAAAGGTTAGTTCATTTTTATTTATGCATTTTTGGGGATAAATTTGAGACGTTGCTCTGCATTTCATTCAACAAGATTGTTAACATGCTAAGGTCATTATAGGAGGGATAAGAAAACAGGACCAATCCCTTACAGTTGCCACTTTTAGCTGGTATGTGGGTAGTGCCATTTCACTGTATTGGCTTTCTTGTGGTCTGCTGGTTCGGGGGTGAGGGCTGACGAAGTCAACAGAGAGTAGGGATCATGTCCTTTTTTTTTGTTAAGAGGGCCAGTAAAGGAGTCAGATGCTTGAAAAGCAAACATATTGGTTGGTGGAAGGTGGGAAGAAGGCCATGCCATTTGTGGCAGCTGTTATAAAAATTTGTAATAGTCCAAGAACGTGGACAGAGGGTGGGAAGCTCTGTGTCAGGTTGGGGAAAGTGTTTTAAAAATTGTACTAGTCTGGGAAATTTGGTGGAGGGTGGGAAGATAGACCTACTGTAACTTCCTGCCCATGAGCAGTTTTCCATCCAGTCTGACAACTGTTCTTCTGATTCCATAACTACACCTTCAACATGAACACTACATGTAGGAAGTTACACTGACAAAAGCAGCAGCATACAGTGATAACAGCTGATGAAAGAATGGCATATCCTAGAATGAATCGAAATGTCAACTTCTGCTGTTGTTCCAAGGACTTCAAGGGTCGTGCACTCTCCAGGGCAGACAGTCATGTCCTCCTCAAGCCACAGTCTCCAGGAATCAGCTGATCAGGCTGTAGGACTCAGGAGTGGGTGGAGTTCCAGTTTGAGTGGAAAAATCAAGTAGGTGCTCTGCACCCACAACTGCACCACACTGACTTTAACTTCTTACAGAGGTCTTTAGGGGCCATGAGGGGTCCCCCCCCCCGCCATGATCACTGCTGCAGATGCTTTCCAGTGACAGGAAAAAACATCTCCTTCTCAGGCCTTAGTATCCATGAAACAGACAATTGAGCAGCAGGACTCAGGACTGGGCAACGCTGATGGACATGCCCAGTGTCACAATTTGAGTTTTCAAAGCCAAATTCAATATAGTACAACCCTCGTTTCTGCAAGTGAGCTACTTTGCTAAGCTCAGTTCACTGTGCAGTATCAGAAGATGAACTTAGTCTACATTGTTTAATATTTCTGACACAGGGTCTGGTGAAAGGGTTTACACCTCAGTAGTGACTACCAGAATGGTGCATATCAGCTTAAGAGGCCTGAACTCATCAAAAAACAGAAAAAATGTTTTCCAGAGTCCTGCAGCACTAGACCTCAATATGCACGAGACTGACAAACACTTTATATGTGTAAAATCAGTTACTCTGTGCAAATAAACAATTCCATGGAGTTGAGGAAGGCTACGCCAAAACATCATCTCCACTGCATGCACGTCATGTGCATGCACGCTGTCTCACCAGCTACCTGGCTTACTTGCCAGACTGGTTTACAGCCAATGAGTGTCTGCGTGAATTTTGAGTTCTTTTAGATGACCAGTTATGCCACCTCCTAAGCACTTTGCACTGGAATTGTTTGTTTGCATAAAGTAACTGATTCTGCACAAATAAAGTGTTTTTCTCCATAAAAAGGAGGTAAGTGGGTGATTTTGTTTTGCACTGCTTAATATTTGCCAAATTCATCCATGGTCTAGTTTATGGGTGTTTCGGGTGCCATATTGACACTGTGACTGTGCACCGGTTCAGGTGGACAGGAATAAGTGGGTCGACAGTCCAACTAATAACTATTAAAATTGACTACTTAAGGGCATAATATGCCAATCTGGCAGCATAAAGGCATTCATTGTGAACACAGACTGCTGCAGGAAAGAAGCTGGCAATCACAGGCTGGTCAGCCGGACTTGATTGGTGGGAAAGTCAATGGAATCACTAATGAAGGAAATAATTGTGGAATATCTTAATCCAATGGGTTACAGGACCCGAGATTCATGTGGAGGGGGGAGGTCAAGTCATGCGTTAAGCCTCATATACTGATGTGAGCCTGACGTCGGTGGTGAGAAAGTTAATGGAATCACTGCTGAAGGAAAATACTGTGAACTATCTTGAATCCAGTGGGTTACAAGACACGAGGCAGCACTGTTTCACAGGGGGATGTCATGTCAAATGAATCTGATAGAGTTCTGTGACCAAGTGACCAAGGAACTAGATCTGGGTGAAGTGGTGGACATAGCCTACCTAGATTTCAGTAAGGCATTCAATATCGTTCCACATAGGAGAACAGTAAGCAAGCTGGGTAGCTTAGGAGTGGGTCCAAAGGTGGTAAACTGGGTAAGAAACTGGTTAATGGATAGGCAGCAAAGGGTGGTGGTAAACAGAGTTCACTCACAGGAAGGGAGGGTGACCAGTGGGGTGTCTCCGGGATCAGTGTTGGGACCAGTCCTCTTCAATGTCTTTGTAAGTGACACTGCAGAGCAGCTTGGAGGGAAGGTCTGCCTCTTTGTAGAGAACACCAAAATCTGCAATAGGGTGGATACTCGGGGGGGAGGGGGTGTAAAGGATGATCAGAGACTTGAGAAAACTTGAGAAGTAGTCAAGGGTATGGCAGCTGGGTTTCAATGTGAAAAAGTGCAAAATAATGTACTCGGGGCACAGAAACCCAGAGGCTGAATACAAAATGGGGGGAGTGGTACTGACAACCACCAACCAGGAAAGAGATCTGGAGGTAATCATATTGAAAGACTTAAAGGTGGCCAGACAGCGTGACAAGGCAGTTGGGAGGGCTAGTGGGATGCTGGGGTGCAGAGGGAGGGGTATTACCAGCAGAATGAGATTACCACCGTATAAATCACTGGTTAAGACCCCACCTAGAGTATTGTGTCCAGTTCTGAGGACAACATCTCTGGGAGGACACAGAGTAGAGGCAGTCAAGAGGAGGGCAACTAAAATGGTACAGGGTCTGCATCAGAGGGCCTATGAGGTGAGACTAAATACCTAAATATGTACACTCTTGAAAAGAGGAGAGAAAGGAGTGATATGATAGAGACCTTGAAATTCCTCACAGAGGTAAACAGGGTACAGGAGGGAAGTATTTTTCATAAGAACAGGTGCACAGGAACAAGGGAACGTGCTACAAAGCTGGATGGGGCAGATTAAGGAGAGATGTGAAGAAGTACTTCTTCACAGAAAGAGTAGTGGATTCTTGGAAAAGCCTTCCAGCGGAGGTGGTGAGGGTGAAAAAAAAGTGGTTGGGTTCAAGAATGAATGGAACAGGCTTAAGGGAATCTTGGAGGGGAAAGGAAGGGATAGCGGGAGAATGAGCTGGAGATCAAGTAGGATCTGCGGTAATGCTGTAGGTAGGGAAAATGGGCAGACTAGGTGGGCCAAGCAGTCCTTATCTGCAGGCAAATTCTGTTTCTATACAGGCTCTTATTTAAAAAGGAAATACAAAAGTCAGCCAAAAGCTGACAGTGTCCCTTTAAAAACCACTGATCAAGTCTTTCTTTTCTTAGGCCACCTTCCCCTTTTCCAGCTGTGGCCATGTCAGTATGGGCAACACTGAAGTCCAGCGAACATTTTTTTGAGATCCACGTCAGAAAAAGAAAACTGAACTGAAATACTTTAAAAACTATCTGGGAAATTGCCATTGCTTACTTGAGCAATAATTCTGAAAAACTTGCCAATCCCAGAAGTAAACAACCAATATACAAGGAAGTAGTGCAAAGCATAACTTTAGCAATAAGACCAGTCCTGGTGGGTTTCTTTGTCAGATAATATCTGCCAAAAAATAAATGCCCAAGCCACAGGTGAGGATATGAGATGGCCAGTAAGAGATATACTTGGTACTCTCTAAAAAGGGTGTTATTGCTTTTATAAACTGGCTTCATTTACTGTATACTAATACCGCATCTGAGACCACTCTTACGATTTTAAGAGTGGTCTCATATGCATTCTTTGTGTGTGACAACCATGAACTAAAGGTGAGTAATTCTGATACAATAAAGATGTAAGTGAACCAACTCTTTCAACCGTAAGAATGTTCTCAGCAGCTTGCATGTGCCAAAGTCCCGCAGCTCCTTCCTTTCTTGTAGTGCCCTGCAGGCCCACACTTCCCTTAGGGTTCCACCAGGGGCAGTCACTCAGCAGGAACAGAACGTCTCCCTCCCTGGGAGAGGAGAGCAGTCCATCAGACGCTCACCCTCTCCCACCCCAACTGGCCCCCAGCAACCCAAGATCGCTTCTAATCCTGGGTCGTCGGCACAGCTAGCAGTAGTGCTACCGCTGCACTATTGGGCTGGCTCACCGGATGTTTCTGTGTGTGTGCATATACCACACTCTGTGTATGGGAGGACTCTGGGAGGATGGATTTCTCCATCTAGACCCATTAGGTTTTTGGGTTAGGATGGTACCACATTCAGACTCTTCAGATTTTGCCCAACTTTGTGGTATAGATGGAGCTCAGGTAGCACTAGTCCTCATCTATCTTTAGGAAGGGTCAGCATTTTATATCGCATCCTGAGTCTCTTACTCATCCAAATATAGTGGGAAATGGTTTGGTGCCACTTCTTCAAATCAGAGCTTGTAGGTGGTGTGGGAAGTGGTGCAGGAGAGGATTTGAAAGATACAGCAAGCAGGCAGCACCACCATTAGAATGGAGTCAGTTCTCCAGAGTAGCCCCAAGAGCACTTTTCCAAATGAGTGCGCACTGGGAAGTGGTGCTCTAAAACCAACAGAAACTCCCAAATTGCAAAAAAGGTTTTGGCACTCACAAACTCATTAGAGAAACGCGTGAAATTAAAGCATAATTTAATAAAATACCACACAACATAACATAATTCCTGACATGTTTCGGACTGACCACACAGTCCTTTCTCAAAGGTTTAAAAGACATCTAGAGAACACAGTATTTATACAGTATCTTAGCATCAATTATCCAAACAAGCGATCAATTAATTTCACCAATCACTACACACAAGTATTCATTAAATTCTGCTTGATTTAAATATTGACATCTGCAGTAAGACCCAAGAGCAGCATGTCCCACCTTGGAAGATCTTCTTCCATTTGTTTGGTTATCGAATGATAGTTTTCCTCAAGTAGATCAGATTATTGTTTTGTTAAGTTGATTCTGAGGTATTTCATAGTGCAAAGTGTCCACTTATAACCATGCACCAAGCGCTTTTGTGGTCTGGAAGTTGAATGTTAGGACTTCCGTTTTCCTGGTATTACTTCTGTAACCTAATAATGTGATGTATTCTTTTAATATTGCTGACGGTGCTGGGAGAGTGTTTTCTGGGCCAGTAAGGTACAGAATCACATCATCGGCATATAACGCCATTTTACATTCTTGGCCTTCAATCTCTACTCCATTTACCAACTCGGTGTTTTGGATGGCTTGGCCAGGGGCCTAATGTTTAACACAAACAAAAATGGGGACACAGGGCAGCCTTGACGAGTTCCCCAGCCAAGTGGAAAGTATGAGGGGGCAGTGTCTGATCGCTTCCACTGCTGCCTTTGGGTGTATGTACATATTCCACAATAAGTCATGGAATGGAAGTGGAAAGTCGAATTCCAACTGCACCTGGTACAGGATAGGCCAGGAAACATGGTCGAATTAATTTATTTATTAGATCATCGGTTTACATACCTTTGAGTCAAAGACTCATTTACAAAGGCACCTCGTCAAGAGAACAATACATCACAGCAAACAAAACAGTACAGTACATAACTCTTAGATTAAAAAAGCAACCAGTGTTACAGGCATTCACTGGTGGTACAAGCTTGGTAATAGGTAGATCACAGTAGTCATAATATAGGTACACAAGTACCATGTCAGGTAGCAACCAGAGATAATTTATTACATCAGTTAGCAGATGTTACCCGAGACCCCAGGCATATGCAGCAAAAGTAGACAGGGTAGACCCAGCCTAGGAGTGAGGGTAATAAGGGGCAGGTGGCAGAATGCCCTCTCTGTGTCAAGGCTAATCCCTAGGAAGACACTCTGACCACATCAATGAGGGAACAGGGCTTCTATCTTTTTTATGAGAACAGACATAAATATTTTATAATACACATTCAATACTGAGACTGGGCGTGATAAGCTACACTCAGTGACCTGTTTCCCAGGTTTTAGGATGGCAGCTATCGCAGTGTATCCACACGTGTCAGGGTAGAGTCTGCAACCAGGACTACACTAAACAGTCAGGCTATATGAGGTACACAACAGTCTTGTGACATTTTGCAGAATTCCACAGGGTATCCATCAGGATCTGGGTCTTTTTGTCTTTTAGAGAACTGTAGTGTGCAGAATTTCTTATGAGGTTATAAGGCCGACCATTTTTCTTTTTGTTCCCCCGTCAGTTTTGGGAGGTTCAGACTCTGAGGTATGTCTGGGTTTTCTCCTGATCATGGTGTCGTCCTGTGCAACTGAGGTCAGCATAGTAAGCTTTGAATGCATCCACCACCTCTGTGGCTTTTCTACAAGTGCCCTACCAACTACTTGGAACCAGCTGCAATCTACTCAAACTATCCAGTATAGTCTCTGTGAATTTCTTCAAAAGACTAGTGGCCTCACTAATAAAGGATACCTGTAACTGCTTTTACTCCCCTTCCCCATCCTTCTCTACTCCCCCATGCTTCCTCTTACTACACTGCCATTTTTGAATTTGTACTAAATATTATTTCCTTCTGATCATTGACTGATGTATTTTGCAGGACCTAGTCTGCCCTTTATGTACTGTCATATCATTACCTATATGCATTGTTTATTTTGCTTGTAAATATGTCCTTAATGCATTGTTCTGTTATTACCTATATGTATCGCTTTTTTGCTTGTAAATGTGCCCCAGGACCTTCTTGTGAATGAGCTTGCTCAATGGAGTTTTCCTGTAATGAACTTGAACAAAGTACAGGTACTGCCTGATTTTGGCTATGGTACACTTTGCTCCTTGGTGCCTGAGCTGCGAGGCCAGGAGTTTCATTTCTCTCAGCCTACCTTGTAAAAAGCACCTCCATTTAATGTCTCATCTGACGGAAGGTACGTACCTCAACAGTACACAGGAAATGAATACCAGCACTGGAGGAATGATGAAAGACCAACAGACTACTGTGTTCATCTGAATCACATTTAATCATATTCAATTGGTAAGACACATGATTTTACACTGTAGCTGAGGGTGCCAAATAGCATTGGTGTTTCCATCAAAGTGGTCTTCATCAGGGGTACACTGTGCAGCATCCCCTAGTGCTACACGACTGTATCAATATCGGGTATAAACCCAAATTTCTGGAGTGGGACAAGACTGAACCCATGGCCTTCTGATATTTCAACCCCAGAGTTGACGGTGCAACCTACTGAACAACCAACAATGCTATGCCTTGATCTCGCTTACCCTCTCTGTGTGCCTATTGGCTGATGCCAACCATTCACAGCTTGTAAAGCGCACTGTGATACAATGTGTATGATAACTGTGATATAACGTGAGAGACAACTACTATGAAACCAAATTCATTTCCTTCCTTTTGATGAACAGGTTTCAACCTTGTTATCACACAAACAGAATACTGAACCACTCTTTATCAATAAAGTAAATCCTAAACTCATTTTGGGAGTCTTTGTATATTGAAAAGGAAGCAATAGATTAGTACTCAACTACTGGAGTTACCTTTATGGGGAATGGAGTTTGATCACTGATTTATGTTATTTCCACAGGACAAGCATCCCCATTACATGTTTGGAATTATTACTATTCAAGCATGCATTGCAATCTTTAACCAATCAGACAACAAGCTGCCAGGCCACTGACAGCTTATGGAAGTTAATGATCAATGCTGCACCAGTCAGGAAGCATTCCCTTAGGTGAGTGGTTTCTGCAAAGTGCCGCCACTAAAACATACCTGTGGCTGGACTTTTGTTTTCTTACATCAAATATCCTATTATGATAAATCTCTTTCCATCATACAGTAAACCACGTCTTTGCTGCCTGCTCTTTGGAAATGTATTACCCATGTTTTTTTTTGGTTATATAATTGCAAGTTTAGGTTACATAATTGCAAGTTTCTTTACATTTGTGATGAAGAACTGTAAATGCACACAGTTGCGCAAGAGACTACATTTAAGAAACACTGCCTTAGCTTAAGTTTATCTTAGTAGTCTATGTACAGTAAATAGTATTTTCAAAGTCCAGTAGATGTACTTCTGTCCCATGCCTTACTTTAGGCATATATTTTCTTTTATGCTGAACTTTGTGTCACTATGGTAGAGCATTTCCTTATGCAAGTAAATGGAGTAATGGTTACAGTGGTAGCGACAGACAAGTCCCAGCATATCTAGCTATATCAAAAGAAATCCCTGCTCATTTCAGTAGGATTTCCTGTAATATACAGTATCTGGCCTATATCTAGATGTCTTCTGGGCTGTATCTCTGACTACGGCTGTGCATATTGAGAACACCTAGTATCTTTAGTAAGATGGAATGCTTCTGAAACTTCAGTAAGTCTTTGACACTTACACAGCAGAGTCAACATGTCTTCAAATAAGAAAAACAAAATCCAGTGTAACTAACGGAAATAGCAGCTGTAACACCCAATATACCAAAGGAATAAAGAAGCTTATTTGTAACTCTTGATGTTCTCAAGGATCTCCCCCACGGAGCCATATTCTCTGTTCTTGTGTCAGTGGTACTAAGAACCCTCTTATGACTGATGAGCCTGCCTGTGTCATATAAATGAGGTGTAACAGTTCAAATTCCCAAATTGATTGAATAACTGGATACTGTGGTTCAGTCAATAAAGAAACACAGTACCACAGGTAGGAAGACAGCAGGGCTTGAAGTAAAGACAGTGGATGAAGGTAAGGAGCAAAGAAAAGGAAACTGAAGTTTATGTTGCCTTTAAATGCTTTCTCAGGTCCATCCTACTTACCTTTACTAATAAAACTGTCAGTTTGCAACACCACAATGTGGGGCACCTCTTCATGAAGTATGAGTGTGGAAAAGAGGCAAACTGTGAGGACAAGGGCACCGGATGAAGAAGATTTACGTGGAACAATGCAGAAATAGTTAATAAATTAAGGTCTGGTAGTTATGGAATACCAGGGATCCCCCTAAAGCATCTTTGCATTGGGGTGCCCCGTCCATTTGTTTTGAGCCCCCATCCTTCCCCCATGTTTCCGACAGAGATCTGGGCCCCAATACAGTTACAATTACAGCAGCTGAGTGACTTCAGAGAGTAAAACATCAAAGGAAAGGTGACACTGGGCTACAAAGAAACATGCAACAAGAAAAAGAAAAGTATAGGGACTCAGAATGAAATGGCAGGGAATCAAGGAATAATAGTACATATCATACCTATGTTTCTTGACTAATGCCCTCTATCCTTTCCATTTTTTTTCTGGAGGAAAACACTGGAGTATTGCAAAATATTATGAACTTCTGCTTCAGAATCCAACACCATTATTTAGACTAGTACCCCTGAATGTGGGCCAGATAGGGATTCAAGCTGTAAAATGAGGACTAGTGGAGAGGTATAAGAACGTCTTCAGGGAACAGGCCCAACAAAGATCATGTGTGTTAACTCTTACCAGCTCAGCTTTCACAAAAACCTGAAGATGCAGTCTTTAATGGCATTTGGAAAACTCTCTGTGGGACAGTGAAATATTATCATGCTAAGTTATGAGGATGTGCTAATTATAAGGCTGAGGAATATCATACCAGGATAAAGCCGGGGATTCTGCACTGCAACCAAAGGAATGCTCAAGCCATCGAAGAGCCAAACCATCTCCTATTCCACTGCCAGATGACCTCATGTTATACTGACACAGTGCCTACGCAGTATATTAATAGCAACTGTAAATGTGTTACCTGGGAAATGTCTATTTCAGTGGTTAGATTTTAGTTCAGGCCTTTATTTCTTTTACAGCAATACAAACTGATATCATGTTACTCAGCAGCAGAATTACTTAGAGATTGCCAAAAAGGGCGATCATTAAACCTGAGCTGTTGGAACCAGTCAGAGTGAAGGAAAACTAAAGCGTGAAAGAAATGCTTGCATATAGCCAGAAGAATATGCAATCTTAAAGCATCTGGCTCTAGCACTGTGCCTAGACTGAAAACCTTTCACTTTAAAAAGCTACATGGCAATGTTATCTGACAAGACTCTACCCTTTTAAGGCATACACTGTGAGGGAGTCATCACAAATGGCAACAGATATCATGCCTCCTTGGCATGCGTTCTTATTAACATAATTTGGAATATGATGCCTATCATAGTAATAAAGTTATGGGCCATGGACATAGTGCTTTGGCCAACCGCTAACTTAAGGTCATGGCTCCATGAATGCCACTACATACTGTTCTTCTTTAGAAGCCCTAGTTACTGTAACAAGATTAAAGATGATTTGCCAATCTGTACAGCAAGAGTTATTTATTTATTTAAATGTTTTACCAAGAAGGCACACTGAGCAGACTACTGCTCGATTCCAGATGCGTGTGGAGGAAGGAAATAGGGATACAACATAACATATACAGTAAGCACAAAATATAGAATTCAGAGAACATTTACAGTGGACAAGGAACCTTCCAGCGAACATAACAAATGAGCCGTGTATAAGGCAGTAGTGAGAGGCAGCTACTGCAAGAAGCTCATGTCAGAAGCAGCTAAGCCTGATAATAGCCTCCAGCAGAGCATAGGCTAGACCATGCTCTAGGGCTAGCATGGTCGCAGGAGCAGGTGGAGAACTGTGCTTTGAGAAGGGAGTTGAGGTGCCGGCTAGGGGCGGTATTGCAAACTGATTCAGAGAGGGAGTTCCATAATTTAGGCATACGACATCTAAATGCAGACTAGCCAGCCATGGAGAACATGATGGTACAGACAGTGAATCCAGAGCTCTGTTCCTGGGAGAGAGTATGCTGGAGGGGTGGCTGGACAGGACAGAGGCAAGGTAAGGAGTGAGGGGCTGGGCCCAGAATTTAGCTGTGAGACTGGCACAGTGAGAGTGCCGCCGATCATGAAGCGAAGGGAGGTCCAGGATCCGATACAGGATGCAGTGATGGGTGAAAGGAAGACAGTCAAGGGCAAAGCGACAGAAGGAATGGAAGAAGGGGTCCAGTCTGGCTAGGATGGACTTGAGGATGGCACTGAAGACTGCATCCCCGTAGTTGAAGATAGGGAGAATCATTTTCTGCACAACTGCATAGCTAGCCACCAGCGGGATGCACCCACGATTGCGATGCAAGGCACCCAGCTTGGGATGAAGCTTTTTGTGGATTCATTCGATATGTACAGAGAAATCAAGGTGCTGGTCTAGCCAGACCCCTAGATATCTAAACAAGGTGCAAGCCTCCAGTGAAGTCCCATCCAGGGTGTGGAAGGAGGGGGTGAAAGGGAGCCGAGAAAGCCTCTGCCTAGTGCCAAAGGTCATGGAGACAGTTTTCTTGGCATTGAGAAAGAGCTAATTAAAGCAAAACCAAAGCTGAACATTTTTGAATTCCTGTTGGAGTCTGGTTGCAACATCAGTGGGCAAGGGCTGGAAGTATACAGTACAGTACCATATCGTCTGCATACATGTGAATAAGTGTGTGTGGGCAGGCAGTGGGAAGATTGTTCAGGAAGATGGAGAACAGTAGCGGGCCAAGAACCGAGCCTTGGGGTACACCACAGGTGACAGAAAGGGAGGCAGAGGTGGAGTTGCCAATTGTAACCGACTGGGATCTGCCTACCAAACAGGAGTGGAACCAGCTGGTGGCCACGCTAGAGAGGCCAGCAAGGAAAAGCTTAGATAGAAGGATAGAGTGTGGGAGACAATGTCGAAGGCTTTTGCCAGGTCGACAAAAATGGCTGAGATAATGTGACCTTTATCTATGCCAGTGAGAATGGAATCAGTGAGCCTAAGGAGAGATGAGGTGGTGGAGTGAGACTTCCTAAAACTAGACTGGTAAGGTGTGAAGAAGGAAGAGGAGTCGAGACAAGTGGAGAGTTGAGAAAGGACAAAGTGTTCCTGGAGTTTAGTCAGGATAGGGAGGAGGGAGATAGGATGGTAGTTCCCAGGAGCGGAGGGGTCATAGCCTTTACGGAGGGGGATGACTGTGGCATGCTTCCACTTGGAGGGGATAGAGACAAGAGAGAAGAAGAAATTGTAGAGTGAGGCCAGAGGAGTAGCAATGGCAGGGGCAGAGAGGTATAGCATTTTGGAGTCCAGGAAAGAGGGGCATATGCCTTAGAGGGATTTAGGGTGACAAAGGGCGTTGAAAAATTCAGCCGAGGAGATCGTGTGGAAGGTAGAAGAGGGGGCAGAGGGAGTATCTAGAACAGGGGAGGTGGAGGAGGTGAGGCTTGATGGACAGCAGGGAGAGAAGCCAGAAGTGATGAAGCACAGTTTGTAAAAAAGGTGTTGAATTCTGCGGCCACTGTGAGAGGGTCGGTGATTGTGGAGCCACCTATGTTCAAGATCGGGAAGGGGGGCTGGGAGGAATGTGAGAATAAAGAATTAACCACTTTCTAGAATTTAGTAGGGTGGTGTAAGTTGGTTTGGAGGGTGTCTTTGAAATAGTTGGCTTCTGCGTGGTGGATTTGCCTTGTGCAGGCATTTCGTACAGTTCTATACTTTTGTTGGTCTGCCGGTGAGCCGGACACCTTGAAGGACATCCATGCCTTATTCCTAGCTCGCAGAAGGGCCAAGAGGTCTGCTGAGATCCATGGCAAGTGAGCACCCTGCACCCGAGTATGTCTGAGTGGGGCATAAAAGTTTCAGACTGCGAGGAACCTGGTTTTGAAGTACTCCAGCGCGGAGCCGATCGAGGTGGCAAGGAGGATGTAGGACCAGTCTGTGTTTGCCAGGTTGTATAGGAGTGATGCAAGGTCAATTGATTTATAGGACGCAGTCAGGAGAGTCCTGGGGGGCGGTGCCATGGGCCGGAATATTTTCCTCATGGAGTAGGTCATTCACAGAAGCAAGGACACATCAGGGACAGGGAAGGCAGTCTAAGCTTCCCTGCCTCCATGTGGATTCTCCTCATCTCACATGGTCTGAGTTCGCATTCAGTTCGGGTTCATGTTTTTTTTTTTAGGGTTCAAGTTCGGTTTGGAGCGGGTGAAAATTGAAAGGTTCGGTTCATGGACAAACCCTGGCTCTACCTGAGATCTAGGCAAGCTCAGAGGAACTGCCCAAGAGTGAACTGAATCCAAGCAGTTAAAACTGCGGTTACCACAGTTACAGTATGTTATGGTTGACACACGTATTCCAGCCCCCATTTCATATTATTACAATATTAACACCCCCACCCCTCTCAAGTGTAATGCCCCAAACTCCACGAGATTTCACACTTATTTAGTAGGCCCAACTTTAAAGATGACAAAACTTATGTGTTTGACGAGAAAGGTATTCAATGTAATCAAGAAAAAGAGGCATACTAAAGAAATAGTAATAACAAAAACAAACATATGGCTGAATGCTTAAATGAACATTTCTCATCAGTATTCACAGAAAAAAGTGATGCTTAAACCACTGATGCATAGATTGTGGCTTGAGCACCTCCGTCCAGAGCCCCAGTACATATTTATTCAGTAAATTACCTCATCGCTGGTAAAATTTAATTTCTCAGTTGGTGCAGCCGGCATATTGGTTACAGGAATGCAGCCCCTTGGGAGATCGCACTAGGCAAACACTGCAATATGACGACACGGTTTTGCCACTTTCTGTGTATTGCCCTAATGTATGGAGATATTAAAATCTCCGTATTTTCTATGCCTTCCTTTTTTCAAAAGGTGCCTATATGCCAAGTGTGTTCCGCAGTATTTGCCTAGTGCGATCTCCCAGGCAGCTGCATTCTTTTAACCAATATGCTGGCTTCACTGACTGAGAAATTAGATTTTACAAGTGATAAGGTAATTTACTGAGTAAATATATACTGGGGCTCTGGGGGGGATCGGAGTGCTCGAGCCACAATCTATGCATCAGTTGCTCGAGCACTGTTGCCAGTAGTTCTCCTTTAAAGGGACTGAAAACACTGCAGCAGATGGTAAATATAAACATGGCAGAATGCACCACCAACTACTGAGGAAATAGCCAAGGAACTACCCGCCCCCTTGGCAAAAATATTCACCGAGTCATTCAGAAATTACATGCATGCCCGACAAACAGAGGATGCTACACATTCCACTAATATTTGCAAAATTAAAATGCTCCTGGGGTGAATCTGGGAATGACAGACCAGTCAGCTTATCATTAATAAAAGCTGCATGAGACAGTCATAAGAAACATGTTTTTTTTGTAATTCTTTATTTTATTAAACTTTTCCTGTATTTATAAGTTCAGGTGCAAAGGACTACAGGCATAATACATGCATACATAATACATGCATTGTCAGTACCCTCTTTCACATCAGGACCAAAAAGTTGCAGTTGTCCAGCACTGTCAAGATGACCATTAAACATTTTAATATAGAGAATAATGAATACCTAACTATCAGTAACAAGCTGGTTAGTTCATCGAGAGGTTGCCAAGGCGACCGCTTGAACCTCAAGAGCACAGCTCGAGAGGTTCCATCACCATGGGCAACCTCCACATGTACTAACCCAGCTTGTTACTGATAGTTAGATATTCATTGTTTTTTTATAGTGTAAGATGCCAACTGCTACCGAAAGTACATAATTTAAACTACTTTACTTTGTTTTTCCCCCACTGTGCCACTCTCTTCACTCTGCCACCGCCGCAGAAGCTGCTTCCAGTTGTGCAACGTAGCAAGACTAAGCACATTCAATGTTGTTATGCTATAGTAGCTACATAGCTAGTACGGCATAACAGCTACGATGACATAGCTACTACAGCATAAAAACCTTCTGAAAATGATGGATTTTTATGTACCGTATAACAACTTTCCATCATACACTATAAAACATTTTCATCTGCATCTCTATACCTGCTCTCATTAAATATTTTGTGCGATTTAAACAGTAAGGGTGATATAATTTGGGTCTCCAAGTGTGAATGGTACCTACTGAGCCCCCTGCCCAGCCATCCTGCCTGTCCCCTGCTTACAGAATCACATCAGGCCTATGTGCCATTAGCCACAAAAAATACAGGTTACTCACCTGTAACAGGAGTTCTAGGAATGGTATATGTTGTTCATCCACACTTATTGGCAGGTTCCTTGCCGCTTTAAATCTTGCCGGAAGGTCTTCAAGCTGGCTCCTCCCACCCACCCGGGTGGTAAAACTCGGCTCCGCCCCATGGCGCCAGATCTGGCCCGCTGGAAGCTCAGGTTGTCTTGTCGGCCGAGGTCGAATTGGGTAGTGTGGATGAACAACAATACCATTCCTAGAACTCCTGTTACAGGTGAGTAACCTGTATTTCTAGGGACATGGATATGTTGTTCATCCACACTTATTGGCAGACTCTAGCAGTTCTCCGGGAGGAGGGAGGCAAGGCGACACCCCAATACTTACTTGGGAAATAAGGACTGAGAACCGAGGCCCCAAAACCAGCATCCCAGTGACTCAAGGTCGATGTGGTAATGGTAATAGGTGTGTGCTGACTTCCAGGTAGCAGCCCTGCAGATTTCCTGGATAGGGACGTCCCTGGAAGCAGCCACCGATGCAGCAGTATGACGAGTAGAATGAGCTCTTATCCCTCTGGGAGGCTCCATGCCCGCCAACTTATAGCAGTGATCTATGCAGGAGGTGACCCACCTGCCTATCGTCCACTTGGCTGCAGGTCTGCCAGGTGCGGCTTCAGCGTAGGTGACAAACAGCTGGCGAACCTCTCCCCAAATTTCAGCCGTGCGCTCCTTATAATAAGCGAGCGCCCTTCTAGGGTCCAGAGTATGGAGCCTATATTCGGCCTCCGAGGTGTGATTGGGGTAGAACACCGGCAGAGTCAGCACCTGGTTAAGGTGAAACTCCGACACCACCTTCGGAAGGAATTTCGGGTGGGGGCGCAGGACAACCTTGTCCCTGTGGAAGACCAGGTAAGGAGACTCGATGCAAAGCGCCTGGAGCTCTCCCATCCTTCTGGCTGACGGATAGCCACCAAGAAGGCGGTCTTCCACGACAGGTGAGAGAGATCACACCTGTGCATTGGTTGAATGGCTTGCCCATGAGCTTTGCCAGTGCCAGCAGTAAATCCACGGAGGTGGAGGTTCTCGCCTGGAGAAATGTGATCAAGGCCTTTGAAAAGCGCCTGACCACCTTTTTCCTCGCCACCGACTGCTTCCCAGCCTGCGCCCGGTAAGCAGAGATGGCTGCCAGGTGCACCTTTAGGGTCGTCGACCTAAGCCCTTGACTAGAAAGGGACCATAAATAGTCCAAAATGCTTGCCACAGAACAGGAGGAAGGGTCCAAGCCCTTGCCCTGACACCAAATGGAGAATCTCTTCCATTTGAAGGCATAGCATTTTCTGGTCGACTCCTTATGGGACGCCTCAACAACATTGAGGACCTCGTCGGAAAGACCCAAGGCCTGGAACTCTAGCCGCTCAGGAACCAGGCCGTCAGGTGCAGGGATTGAAGGTCCGGATGGAACACCTTCCCCTGACTGACTGAAAGCAGGTCCAGGCGAGCTGGAAGCTGCCTCGGGAGCCTGGAGCTGAGGCTGAGGAGATCTGGGTACCAGAACTGGCGGGGCCAGTCTGGGGCTATCAGGATCACCTGCGCGTTGTCCCTCCTTGCTTTGAGTAGCACCTTGTGAATCAAGGGAAATGGGGGAAAGGCGTAGAAGAGGCCCGGGGTCCACAGCCTCGAGAAGGCATCCCCCTGCAGCGAGCCCTGCTGAGGGGGGCGGGCATGAAACAGCCTCAGCTTCACGTTCTCCTTGGAGGCAAACAGGTCCACCTGAGGTGTGCTCCAGTGGGAGAACAAATCTTGTACTACCTCCGGCAGGAGAGACCATTCGTGAGATGCAGCCCCTATCCGGCTCAGGGCATCGGCCAGGGTGTTGGAGGCTCCTGCCACATGAATGGCTAGGAGATCTGCCTCCAGGCTGCGCACGAGTGACCAAATGCGGAGAGCTTCCTTGCATAGAAGCATGGAGCGCATCCCACCCTGGCAGTTCAGGTAGTACATGGTCGTGGTATTGTCCGTCTGGACTCGGACCACTTGACCCCGGAGAAACGGAGCAAAGGCGGCGAGAGCTAGGCGGACCGCTCGGAGCTCCAGCAGGTTGATGTGGCATCAGGACTCCCATGGGGACCAGAGGCCGTGCACTCGGTGTTCCCCCAGATGGGCACCCCAACCCATCAGAGAGGCATCGGTCGATAGAGAGACCGTCGGCTCGGGGCGGACAAACGGGATGCCCTCCTGCAAATGGAATGGAACGGTCCACCACTGGAGAGCGTTCCACATCTCCTGGGTCACTATCACTAGCTGGTCCAAAGGATCGCAGCGTTGTGACCACTGGCTGGCCAGTCCCCACTGAAGGGGGTGCATGTGCCAGTGGGCCCAACGGACCACGCTGGTACAGGCCGCCATGAGACCCAGAAGGCGCAGGAAGTCCCGGGCAGGGCGCGATTGCCCAACCAGAAATGATTGGGCAAAGGAGGTAAGAACCTCGGCCTTGTCCGCCGGGAGTCATGCTCTGGCTCGAAGAGAGTCGAGCTCTGCCCCGATGAACAGGATCACCTGCTTTGGCTCGAGTTCCGACTTGGCCTCGTTGATGAGAAGGCCAACTCGAGAGCAAACCTGGAGGGCCAGATCTCTGGACCGCTCCACCTCCCGTCTGGAGGAGGCTGCTATCAGCCAATCATCCAAGTAAGGGTACACCCGAACCCCTCGGCGCCGCAGGAATGCTGTCACCACTGCCATGCATTTGGTGAAGACCCTGGGAGCTGGAGATAAGCCGAAGGGCATGGCTCGGAACTCGAAGAGGGATCCTTCCGCTCGAAAGCGGAGGAATCTCCGGCGTGACGGACGGATAGGGACGTGAAAGAACGCGGCCCTGTAGGTCCAGAGAGCAGAACCCACGCTGCGGTTCCAGAGATGGTATTATCTGCGCCAGAGTGACCATTCTGAAGGTTCGAGACCTTAGGAACTTGTTCAGGTCGTGTAGGTCGAGAATGGGGCGCCAGCCCCCCAACCGTTTCGGAACCAGGAAATACCTGGACACGAACCCCGAGTCTGAAGGGGAGTCCTCCACTTCCGTGATCACCTCCTTTTGGAGGAGGAGAGCGATGTCGGCTCGGCGAGCCTCCAGTGAGGCTGTGAACCCCGAGGCCCCCCGAGGTGCGACGGCTCTGAAGGGCGGGGCCTGCTCGAATTCCAGAGGTAGGCCTTTTCCCACCACCTCCAGTACCCACCTGTCCGTGGTAACAGTGGACCAGGTGGAAAGGAAGTGTCTGAGCCGTCCCCCCACGGGGAAACCAGGGGTGAGGTGACAGGGATGGGGGCGACACCCCTCAGCCCATCACTGGGCAGGCTTGGAGGAGGGACCGGCCGAGGAACCTCCTGGGCCTTTACCTCCCTGCTTCCTGTTGGAGGAAGCCGATGGCTTGGGCTTGGGATACCAAGGTCGAGCCTGCTGGCCCTGATTTTGTTGGTCGGGGCGCAGGGGACTCCAAAGGGCTTAGGCTGTGGCTTGCGGCCTTTGTCCTTCTGAGCGGAAGAGAGACCGAGTCCAAGGTAGCATTGGACTTCTCGATCCTCTGCAGGTGACCTTCCACCCCAGGGTCGAAGAGGTCAGTCCCCAAAAAGGGAACATCCGCCAACTTGTGCTGGGTATCCGAGTAAAGGTGGATATCCTCAGCCAAGCCTCGACGACGCCTGGCCACTCGCGGCACCACAGACCTGGCACATGAGTCCCCGACGTTCAACGCAGTCTGGAGCTGCTGTTTAGCCACTGTTCCTGCCTGATCCCGCACCTGCCTGACGGTAGTCTGCAGATCTGCGGGAAGATGAGGGACAACCTCATCCAGGGAGCCCAACAGGGCATGAGAAAAATGTGCCATGAGGACGGCCGAACTGGCCTGATGAAGGCCGAGAGAGGACGCAGCATAGACTTTTCGCCCGGCATAATCCAATTTCTTGGATTCCTTGTCGGGAGGTTTGTCCACATCCCTGGCATTCCTGGCACGCTGGAAAACGCTGTCGGTAACCAACCCCTCGGCCGAGGGGTGTTCCGAAAAACCGACAGGGAACCTGGGACCGTGATACTTCCTGGCCAACCCTGGGTCAAGGCGCAGGGCAGGAAGCAGGACGCCGCCAAAGTTCCAAGGCCGACCCACTATGGCTTCGCCACCGGAAAGGCCTCCAGAGGAGAATCCCCTCGGTCCAGAATCTCCGTGGAGGGATACCTGGCCCATTAGAAACGGGTTCGAGCTTAATCCCGTGGACTCTGAGATGAGTCAAGCAACCCTAAGAAGGACGAGGGCTATAGTCCATTGACTGTCCTCCGAGGACTCCAAGTCTATGCGCTTGGAGAAGAGGAGGAACTAATCATCGGACTCAGAAGAGTCCTCAAAGAGCTGCCTCGGCCCTGAGCCACCCTCCACCTGCTGAGGTTTATCGGCAGTGAGGGTGACCGACAGCCTATGGGGCAAACCCAAAGCCGACCGAGAATTTTTGGTCGGAGCCCCAACTAATGGCTGTGGGGGCGGAGGTTCCACCAGAATCAGTGGGGCAGCTGGAATTGGCCGAACAACCGGCCTGAGAACAGGCTCCTCGACTACAACGAGGGGTTGTTTTGGCTGCTCCGGTGACAGCCACTTAATGGCCGGGGAAGACGACTGGGTCGGCTTATTCCCGGTCAAAAGGAGCTGTTGCCACATAAATTCCTCGTACCTGCGACGCAACTTGCGCCGAAGCCTCCCCTCGTCCGAGGAAAAGGAAGAGCGGCGGCGCCGCTTGCCGCGGTGCTGAGACCAAGACCGCCTATGACGGCGGGATCGGTTGGACCGCGAGGATGTCCGAGACCGAGACCAAGAGTCTCGACTAGGCCGAGGAAGGCAAGGAGAAGTGTCGGAAATCAGCACTCCCCTCGGCTTGGACGATCCACCGAAGGCTCCGGAACCGGAGGCACAGACGAGCCGACGGGATCCTCAACTCCCACCGGGGGAACCGGAAGAGGGGATTTTCAGCTTCTCCAGCCGACAACCCGTCCAACGGGTCGAGAAAAATCTCGACCGCGTCGACAGGAGTCTCGGCAAACTGGCCTGATGGGGACACCGTGAAGCCAGTGGCCGAAGCTGAGAAGTCGACTGTCGACAAGGGGAGGAGGATCTTTCCCGCTCCCAAGAGCGTCGGCGGAGAGACTTACTTTTGCTCTTTTTGGACCTGGAAGAAGGTCCCGAAGAAGTTGAACCCTCACCTTTGGTCGAGAGGGTCAGACAAAGCTCCTTAAAAGAAGCCGAGTAAGAGGCACCGAGAAGCCGGGACAAATGCACGCCGGTGAAAGCGGCCAGCGCCTCCTCTTCGAGGCGATCATCTGCTCAAGCTGATCCGCCGAGCCCCGCATGACACTGCCAATCGGGCCTCTTTAGATTTCACCGGTGGAATTCTTTCTCTCGGGCTCTGTTGTAATCGGGCAGCACAGACTTCAGGTCGAGGCGAAAAAGGAAGAGCACAAGTGAGGCCATGGGTCGTGCTCAAGGCCCAGGCAGTAGACGACGTGAGTGTGTGGATCCGTCTCTAGACATCTTCTGCCCGCAAGGGCACCTCCAAAATCCGGGAGTCGATTTGTCCATCGCAGCCGTGAGGAGAAGACCGAAGTCTTTTTGCAAAAACTTTTCAATTTCGAACTTTTCGAAGAATTAGGAACCAGTCTTAAGCGCAACGCGCTAAGGAGGGAACCTGAGCTCCAAGCGTAAGGAAGATCTGGCAGGCAGGAGCTGAGAGTTTTACCACCCGGGTGGGTGGGAGGAGCCAGCTTGAAGACCTTCCGGCAAGATTTAAAGCGGCAAGGAACCTGCCAATAAGTGTGGATGAACAACATATCCATGTCCCTAGAAACAGCTGTTCCACTGGCTGGTGAAGGTATCAGTGCTTGGGGTCTAAATCCCGCTGTCAGTCTTCCCATTCTGTAAATAATCAGTACTATATCCTCCCAATCTTGTTGACTTGGCACTTCTGGTGTCAGCCATCGTCTAGTTATGCTCTTTTTTGTAGCTATTAACCAAATAAATTCTTTATTGTTTCTGGTGGAGTTTTTCTTTCAAGTGGGAGGGTAAATTAAAAATAAAGCTATGTGGATTGTTAAGTCTCCTACATTTGGCAATAACTTGTTTAGGATTGTGACAATGCTTCCCAATAAGGTCTGATAACTCTACAGTCTCCAAATATATGGGTATGGGCAGTGGCAGTTTTAGGCACAAGCGAACCAAGCGGCCGCTTGGGGCGCCAGCACAGAAGGGGCGCACTGAAGTAGAACAAATAAGCAGAAATCATCTTAAAATGCAACAAAGTGTCAATCTAAAAACCATAATTCTCACCCCAAGTATTCTTCTATATTCCTTACTCTCTGCAGTCAGCCTTCTAAATAGAACTGCCCAGAGATAGAACGTTATACAAACTATAGAACCTATCATTGGCTCATGCCACTGATTCAAATTACTGCCCTTATCAGCTGCAACGTTCCACCAACATATCAGATTTCTTTCTCTGCCTGACAAGTCAAGATGCCCTCGAGACTTCCTCTCAGTTGTCTTGGTGGTTCTTCACAGAAAATAAGTATTTTAATTATTCCTACTACTGCCTTTATTTCTGTTTAAATTCCTACTGTTAGTTTAATGCTTATTTTAGTGTTTTGGGTTTAATTTTCTCGGTTCCTCACGGTTCGGTATAACTGTTGGGGAACCAAGCCTTAGATCCCTTTCCAGAGCTTTTATTTCCTTATCTCCAGTTCAGTTTAGTTATTTTTAGTATTTTATTTTAAATAAATTCTTGCTTTCGTTAGCTGCCAAGCCGGTTCAGTGAACCGCTAACCCGGTTCAAGTTCGGTTCTCGGTTCAGTATTGGAACCTTCACCAGTTGCTGAACCATCCGCAACGGGGGAAAAAAAAACAAGTTTACTTTATTTGCGGTTCTGTTTTTCTTAATCAGTTTGATGATGGCAGAAAAACCTAAGAAAAAGGCTGGACCCCCATGGTTTAAAAACTGCCTTAAGTGTGGGGACATTGCCTGGCCTGGTGGCACTGAGGGCTGAGGCACTGGATGCCACACCTTGTGCCACGCCAGTGATCCGCATTTGGGAATGAGTGTGGGCCACCAGGGGTCAGCAGGGAGGAGATGAATTGAGCGTCTGAAGGACTGCTCTTCATCTCCGGGGGGGGGGGCAATCTGCAGTTGGCGTGCATTTGACCCCTGGCGGAGGCTGGGGCTTGACGCTACGCTGCCACAAGTAAGGGGGACAGGAGCTCAGCAGATGCTTGGTGGGGACACGCATGGGTGCATGCGTGTGCCCACTGCTGGTGTCACTGCATGGTGAATGCCCATAAGGGAGAAAATATGTAGGAAAAAGACCCTGTTGGCTGGTCGTGGTGGCTTGATAGCTGTCCCCTGGCACTTCATCTCTGGCGGTAACACCATGAACTGAATCCTGCTTGGCAGGTGAGTAGGGGGCTCCCCACAGCCCCGCCATGGGGGGTAAGCTGTGGGAGTTGCAGGGCTGAGTGCCTAAAGGAGCAAAGCATGGGGATGGCAGCTGGGCAAGGAGATGACCAGGGCCAGGGGGGAGAAAGATAAAAGCAAATAAAACAAGTGTGGGGACGTTTTTGCCAAGGCAGAGAAGCATGGCTTATGCATGGTCTGCCTTGGAAATTAACAGTTTTCTGCAGATTGCGAAATCTGCTAATCATTTCCACAAAAGACAATTGACAAGAGGCTGGAAAAGCTCCAAAGAAAACTTGAGAAGGGTGATACGGGTTCTGATCAACCTACACCCTTTAAACATGCAGGTGAAACCTCACTGTCCAAACTGAGCACCTCTGACAAGGGTGACGCAGCTTCCAGTAAAAAGGTAGGTGAACTGGCTGACTCTCCAGTTCCTACCAAAAAAGACAAAGAAAACAAAGCACGTTGAACCCCTGACTGAGAAACCAAGGGGGTTTCATCTGTGTCTCACAGCCTGCCATCCTCAGAAGAGATTGCCCAGGCCATGAAGGCCATACAGGCTTTGCAGGGTGTTATACCTGCTCCAACTCCTCCAACACCGGTTCAAGTCCCGGTTGGATCTTCTTCTGTCCCAACTCCATCACAGAAGCAGATGCAGTTTGAGGAGTATGATCTGCCTGAAGTAGATGAGGGTGAACCTATTGAGGCTGAGATCTCACCTGAACAGGAATTTGGGTCTCCTCCTAGAGCAGAGGATTTTTCCTCTCATTTTCCCTTCATAAGGAAAATAGTGGAAGCCCTTGATTTGGCTACCACAGAGGCTACACAGGATGAGGAAGAGGCCAAATACGTAAAAATGATGGGGTTAACACCCACAAAGAAGATATTACTCCTATCAACAAGTTTTCAAAAAGACTTGTTTAAGGTTTTGAACCCAAATTCTGCCCCGGGACAAGAAGGCAGAAAAAAAGTACCAGCTGGACAGACAGGGGCTTTGTTCCTGTTCTCTCACCCGGACCATCAAGGGATAATCCAGCAAGCAGCCTGTGAGAAGGAAAGGGTGACAGTGGCATCACACCCACCTGAGAAAGATTCATGCAAAATAGGAAGTATGGCCAAGAAGGGCTACCTGGCATCCTCACTGGGAGTCAAAAAGGCCATTTACCAGGCTTATTCTGCACAGTATCAAAAGTCACTGTGGCAGTCAGGATTGCCCGTGGTAGATAAGGCTCCTTCGGGCCTCTTGGATGATTTGGCTGAGATAGCCAGGTTTGGGCTGGAAGCAGCAAAACACCAATTTCAGATGGCAGCAGATGGCAGTGATAATGCTTCCAGATGGATGACCCTTACCATAGCTCTTAGGAGGTTGGCCTGGTTTAAGACCACTAATCTTACACAGGATACCCAAACCAAGGCTATGGATTTTGCTGTGGAGAATCCTTCAATATTTGGCCAACAGACTGAGACTTATATGAAGAAGGTGGATGAGTACAATGCCACCTATAAGAGCAACTGGACAAAGGAGAGACCCTCCTACTCCTACAGGTCATACAGAAGGGGAGACATAGGTGGAGCAGCCTACACCAGACCTTTTAAATCAGGCCCAGGCTGTCTCTCAATATCAGCAATATCCGCAGCAGACAAGGTAGTTCAGAGACAGGGGTAAAAGGGTCTCTGGGAGGGGATTCCAGACTACCCAGGCCCAGCCCCAAGCAAAACAGAATCTCTGACTCAGTGGTCAAGGCCGTCTCCCCTGGTCCCTATCCCAGTAAGGGGCAGGCTACTATTTCCAGGCTTGGGAGTCCATTACCACAGACAAGTGGGTCCTGGAAGTGGTGACTCAGGGTCTGCCCCTAAGTTTCAAGTAATTCCCTCTCTTGAGAACAAAGGTGTTCAAAACCAGCTTCCCTCTTGGAAAAGAAACTATTGGAGAAGGAGGTTCAAAGCCTCCTCCTGTTAAAAGCAGTAGAACATGTTCCACTTCAGCAGAAGAGATACTTTCTCACCAAAAGGAAAAATGGGGAGTGGCGACCTATTCCAGAACTCAGTCTACTGAACAAGTACTTAGTAAAGCTAAAGTTCAAGATGGTCACATTGACAGTTATTCTGCCAGTCATTCAGAAGGGAGATTGGCTAGCATCTCTGGATCTGAAAGATGCCTATTTCTACATTCCCATAAGAGAATCTCACAGAAAATATCTCAGATTCAGACTTCCATCAGGACATTACCAGTTTTCAACCCTACTCTTCAGTCTCTCCTCAGCCCCGAGGGTATTTGCAAAGCATCTGGCAGTGGTGGTGGCACAACTAAGAAGGTTAGGTTTATCAGTCTACCCCATCTTGATAATTGGCTGGTGGTGGGAAGCTCACCCAGGCATGTGCAAGATCACCTGCAGGTAACACTAAACCTGTTACACTCACTAGAGTTCCTGGTAATTCAGGAGAAATCTGTCCTCACTCCAGTACAGGTTCTGCACTTCACAGGAGCAGAACTGAACACCTTAGAGGGAAGAGCCTTCCTCCCTCAGGACAGAGTGCAACGCATCTGACAAATAGCAGCTTCTTTCAGGCGGAACGAGCCAAAGCCAGCAAGACAATTTTTGCAGCTTCTGGGACACTTGGCTGCAACCAACAGGCACAGTTTTGGGTGCCAGGTTCCAAATGAGAGACAGTTTCACCTTGGTGCACATTGGTGCCAAAGGAAAGACACTCTTTCAAAACCAATTCCAGTAATGAGAACACTGCTGTAAGCCCTTCAGTGGTGGAAGGAAGCAGACAACTTCAGGGAGGGGGTATCCTTTCAATGGGAAACCCCATCAGCCATTCTTACAACCGACACCTCCCTGTTAGGGTGGGGTGCTCACTTAGGGGAACACACCACTCATGGAACCTGGTCCAGCACAGAGTCACTCCAGCATATAAATCTGTTGGAGCTGAGGGCAGTGTTCCTGGCACTGAAGGCATGTGCACCACTACTGCAAGGAAAAGTGGTGCAGGTCAGGACAGACAACACCACAACAGTGTACTGCATAAACAAGCAAGGGGGGACAAGGTCAGGCCCTTGTACATTGAAGCAGTGAAGATCTGGAGTTTGGCTTACACACTGAAGGCCTCGCTACAGGCCATTCATGTGCCAGGGAAAGACAGTACCCTAGCAGATGCCCTGAGCAGAATCAATCTGGCCCACCACAAGTGGTCCATCAACAAGCAGATACTGAAGGCAGTATTCAGGAGGTGGGGCACACCAGAGATAGATCTCTTTGCATCCCTCGAATCATCACCTGCCTCTTTTCTGCTGTAGACCACCAGCCAAGGGTACAATCCCACTGGATGCTTTGACAATGGACTGGTCAGGAAGAAGCCTATATGCTTTTCCTTTTCCTCTCATTTTCAGAGTTCTGATCAAACTTGGGTCACAACCTGCATCAGTGATCTTGATAGCACCAGACTGGGCCAGACAGCCATGGTACCCCCTCTATGATTCTCCATGTCCATAGCTAAACCAATACATCTACCCAGGAGGCACAACCTGCTGATCTCCCATCAGGGCAGGATCCTGTACCTGAACTTCAGATCTCTTCAACTCAAAGCATGGCTCTTGAGGACTTAAGAGTTTGCACACTCTTAAGTGTCCTGGATATCCTGAAGGGCTACAGGAAGCCTTCTACTAAGAAGACCTATGCTTCAAAATGGAAGAGGTTATCTGTTTTTAAATGGTGCAGGATCTGCAAGAGAAGCCGTATGAGGAGAGACTAAAGGAGCTTAATATGTATACCCTTGAGGAAAGAAGGGAGAGGGGGGACATGATAGAAACTTTTAAGTACCTCAGTGGAATCAACAAAGTCCAAGAGGGTAGCATCTTTCAGAAAAAGAGATGTGCAAGAACAAGGGGACACAATTTAAAGATGGGGGAGCGGTTCAGGGGCAATGTGAGGAAGTATTATTTCACAGAGAGGGTAGTGGATGCATGGAACAGCCTTCCTGAGGAGGTTGTGGGGTCTAAAACTGTGGGAGAATTCAAGAATGCATGGGACAGACATAAGACAATTCTTGTGGGGGGTAGGAAGAAATAGGCTGTTGGTTAACTAGGATCTGCGGCCTATCCTGTAGGTAGAGAAATGGGCAGACTAGATGTGCCAAGCGGTCCTTATCTGCCGTCAAAGTCTATGTTTCTATGTTTGGTGTGCTTCCAAAGGTACCTCCCCCTCTCACATAGGGATACCAGCTGTCCTGGATTATCTTACCTACTTACACTCCCAGGGTCTGCAACATACATTCCTGAAAGTGCATTTAGCCTCAATATCTGCTTACATTTCTGCTGGGAGGAGCACCTCCATGGCATCCGGTCCCATTTTCAAAAGTTTTTTTAAAGGTCTGTGTCATTTCCACCCACCCACCTATTAGGGAACCAGGACCAGCATGGGACCTGAACATATGCATTACCCAGCTCATGAGGCCCCCATTTGAGCTCATGGCTTCAGCACACCTAAAGTACGTTACCTGAAAAACTCTTTTTCTGGTTGCTATCACTTCAGCTAGAAGAATTAGTGAGCTTCAGGTCTTGTGTGTCTAGAAGGATTATCTTTCCTTCAGAGACAAGGTAGTATTATGAATAAATAGAAAATTCCTCCCCATGGTGGTCTCTGACTTTCATTTGAACCAGTCCATTACCATGCCAGTCTTCTTCACTGAACATACTAGTTCAGTGAGCGCAGACTCAAAGTCTGATGTCAAGAGGGCATTAAATTACTACATGATCCACACCAGAGATCGTGGGCAAGACAAACAGTTGTTCCTGACTTATGGGGATGTGGGTAAAGGTAACCCAGCTTCAAGAGGTCCACTTCTCACTGGATAAGCCAGTGCATTCAGTTTGCTATTCAAAAGTTGGCAAGGAGCCCCAGCAGGGCTCAGACTCATTCCACAAGGGCACACTGCAACCATAGCAGCAGTCGAGATGTTTTATTAGTGGAGATCTGTAAAGCAGCTACCTGGAGGACAGCACACACCTTTACTAACCACTATAGTCTAGACACTTAATCCAGAAGTGATGCCAGGTTTGGCACAGCAATCCTGCAAAGCCTCTTTCCAAAAAAGTAGGTTCTGTGCCCACTTCCAAAGGTACTACTTTGAAGTCTGCAGACAGTTAGGAATATAGAAGAATACCTGGGGTGAGAAGAAAAAATTACTTACCATAGTAATCTTGTTTCTTCCAGGGTATTCTTCTATATTTCTAACTCTCCCACCCTGCCTCCCCTTCCAGAACCAAAGCCATTTGCACTCCTAACTGAGCTTTTAAATATGGAGTCCCAAACACTGACATACGTTGTTTACACCCTAATGGGTGGAGATTTTCCTTCCCTTCTTTTTCCAGGTGATTCTGGCATTCGGGAAGGGGGGGGGGAGGGTGTGCAGGGTTTATGTTAATATTTGTAGTTTCTACTAGACAGTATAGTTTTGTTGTAGATAGATAGATAGATAGATAGGTATAATTATAGTTAAAATCGCCTTGCAGGCTCCTTAGATATCTGATACGTTGGTGGAATGTTGCAGCTGATTAGGGCAGAAGTTTGAATAAGTGGCATGAGCCAATGATAGGTTTTATCATTTGCATAACATTCTATCTCTGGGCAGTTCTACTTAGGAGGCTGATTGCAGAGAGTTAGGAATACAGAAGAATACCATGGAAGAAACAAGATTACTATGGTAAGTAACTTTTTCTTGTTGTCATCACCCTTACATTCATAGAATTATTATCACTTTTTGGATGTGGATTGGGGAAGAAGGAAGGATTGGGGGTGATGTGAAGCAGTGTAGGGGGCACCACAAGTATTTCTGCTTGGGGTGCCATTAGGTCTTAAACCGGCTCTGGGTATGGGTAGCCGGTGAAGTCCCACATCCCTTCGAGAATGAGTCCCTAAACTGAGGATTAAATGTTGTGGTTCTCTGCAGGCTTTGATAGATGCATGCTACTGTCTTCCACCTGAACTACTTGCACTGGCAGCTGGAGGTGACATTATGTTGTCTACAGCAGGCCAACTGCCATTCCCCTTTTATTGTAGGGTTACCTGCCCCTTCTTCATCTGACATGATCAGTCGTCCCCCTTCACTGCTGCAAACCTTCATATGCCACAGAAATAAAGTTTGGTGGCTCTCCAATTTCTATAACCTGAATAATATAGTAAGGGAGAAACTGTATCCCTGTCCCACTCTAGGCCCAACCTGTTTCCCAAATAATTTCTAACCTATAGGTATCTGTAATGATCTGTCGTCAAGAGACAAAATTCCTGTTAGAGCTGGGCAAAACTTTTAAAAAGTGCCATTATCGTAACATTGATAATTGTGCCTCAGACCACCACTATTTCACCTATGAAAAGAATAATCTAATTTTAACGGTGGGAAGCAGTCATCACAGATTATCTATTCTAGGTATCAGGCATCTTTGCATGCAGACGGGATCTGTAACAAGAACCTCCAGATAAACCAATAATGGTTATGTAAGAGGAGACTGGGCCTCTAACTCAGGAGCCATCTATTATGGTGTGAACGAGGAATGAACAAAGTTAGACTTGTTTTCCCACACAGAAACACAGAATTTACCAGCAGATAAGGACCGCTTGGCCCACCTAGTCTGCCTATTTTTCCCTGCCTATAGTATCGCCGTACATCCTACATGATCTCCAGCCCGTTCACCCCTTCCCTTTTCCTAAGACTCCCTTATGCCTCGCACATGCATTCTTGAACCCCACCGTTCTCACCCCCACCACCTCTGCTGGAAGACCGTTCCAGAAATCCACCACTTTTTTTCTGAAGAAGTACTTTCTCACATTCCTCCTAAAGCTACCATCATCCAGCTTTTTATCATGCCTCGTTGTCCTTGAGCATATTTTTTCTGAAAAATACTTCCCTCCTGTACCTTATTTACCTGTGTGAGGTATTTAAAGGTCTCTATCATATCCACCCCCTCCCCTGCTTCCATGGTGTACATATTTAGATCCTTAAGTCTCTCCTTGTAGAGCTTCTGATGCAAATCACAAGCAAGAACTTAAACAACACCCGTTGTCAGAAAAATAATACCAGAAACCAAATAGGTCAAATCAATGTGCTTTATTACGTAAAAGGTGCCGAGACCCCTTACCAGAAGGGTGATCACCAGTGGGACCACACCGACCTCCAATCGGTTTCGCTAGAGTGTCATCAGGGATGCCAGGACTTCTGATGCATACTCTGCACCATTTTAGCTGCCCTTCTCTGGACCGCTTCCACTCTGTCTATGTCCTTCCAGGGATATGGTCTGCAGAACTAGACACAGTACTCCAGGTGGGGTCTTACTAATGATCTATACAAAGGCAATACCACCTCCCTCTTTCTGCTGGTGATACCTCTCCAGAGGCACCCCAGCATCCCACTAGCCCTCCCAACTGCCTTGTTGCACTGCCTGACCAGCTTCAGGTCTCTTTCCTGTTTGGTGGTCATCAGTACCACTCCTCCCATTTTGTACTTCGCCCTTGGATTTCTGTGCCCCAATTGTATCAGTTTGTACTTTTTTGTGCTGAAACTCCACTGCCATACACTTGACCACTCCATGAGTTTTCTCAGGTTTCTGCTCATCCTCATCCACCCACCCCCCGTGGGAGTGTCTACCCTACTGCAGATACTGGTGTCATCCGTAAAGAAGTGACGCTCCCTTCCAGCTCCTCTGCAATGTCACTTATAAAGACTTATAAAGGAATGTATTCCTTGGAGTATAGAAGATTAAGATGGGACATGTGTTTAGTCTTCAAGGCACTGTCTGACAAATCACTTTGGAACCAGTTGGGACTCGATGTCAAAACACACAATTACAACATGAGAGGATACCACCTGCAAATCACAGGCAAGGGATACTGAACTAACAAAAGGAAGAACTGGTTCTCAGTAAGAGTACAAAAAATTTGGAACGGCCTACCTGTGGAAGTAGTAACAAGCAAGACATCTGAGGAATTTAAGCATAGATTGGACACCGGGTATTAAATAAGCTGAAAAATTGATTAGCAGCTTTACGCATGAAAGTGCTAGTCAGCTATGAAAATGCATAGCACTTGGCACACAATGGTTAGCAAATTGAAAGAAATTATGTATATTTTTATTAATTTTGTCCACTGTTGCATGGACCCCTTTTAAAAATGGATAGCAGTCTACTGCTACACATTTGTGGAAATGGTTAGCAATACCCCGTTTTGCATAGCATTTTGTTATGCTGTACCAGCTATTTAATACCCTGGGACCAGTAAAATAAAGGGTTATTGATATTATAAGCCAGGGGAATATAGACAAGTGGTGAATATTATGGACTTCGGTCTCCTCTACTCTGGATACCTATGATTAAAGAGGACCAGTCCCAGCACTGGTCCCTGAGGCACTCCGCTGGTCACCTTCTCTACCTCTGAGTGAACTCCATTTACCACCACTCTCTGTGTCGACTATCCCCAATTAATTTCTACCCTGTTTTCCACCTTTGGACCCATTCCTAAGCTACCCAGCTTGCTTACAGCCTCCTATGTGGGATGGTGTCTAAAGTAAGCCTTACTGAAATCTTGGTAGGCCACGTCCACTGCTCCACCACAATCTAATTCCTTGGTCACCCAGTCAAAGAAATCTATCAGTTTTGTTTGACATTACCCCCCCCCCCGGTGAATCCATACTGCCTCAAGTCTTGTAATCCACTGAATTCCAAATATTCCACAATCCTTTCCTTCAGAAGTGAATCTATTAACTTTTCCACCACCAAATTCAGGCTGACTGCACTATAATTGCCAGCCTCTTCTCTGCTACCAGTTTTGCGAAGTGGAATTACATCTTCCCTCCACCAGTCCTCTGGAATCAGTCTTGTTTCCACTGAGCTGACTGTCAGAGGTGCAGCCAGTACCTACCTGAGCTCCCTCAATACCTTTGGATGCACCCCATATGGTCCCATTGCTTTGTCCACTTTCAAATTAGTGAGTCCCTAGCCGGCTAGATACCATACCTCATGCCACATCGGCAACCCGGGTTCCGGAACAGACTCAGGTCACTCAGGTGTCAGCAGGAGTGAGGAAGGACTGAGTGTCCAGCTCTCCTTCCTCAGGGAGGTGGGACTAGTGCTGTGCACTGTAGAGGGTGTCAGCACAGGTGCACAGCCACACACGGGAGGGCCCATGTCCAGGGCGATAGGCTGCCTCCACGGAGGCAGGGACAGCCACTCCACCCATTGCATGAGTGTGGGCTCATGAGGAAAAATTGCCGGGAGGCGAGAGGACCTATGATGGACTAATGCGTTCCTCCACAATGCTGACCCAACTTTTTTTTTTTTCCACTTTCTCTTTATTCTCCCCCTACCCGCAGCACCTCCACTCTTCGGGAGACACACATATGCCTTGTTAGTCCCCGCCCTCTTACCTGGAGCCTGGCATGGTCCATCCCCCATGTAGCCTTGGTTATACCCCCCAGGTGGGGTACGAGGTGGGGCCCTTACACCCAGAGGTCCTTCCTGTTTTCGTTGGGATGCTGTCACCAGGGCAGGTAGGGGCATTGGGGATCGGGGCCATTGCGCTCCGTCTACCGGAGGTGCTGCAAGGTGTTTTTCCTTGTTTCTTTGGCGTGCTGTGTGCCCTGACATCAAGGCGCTAAGCGCCGACGTCCAGCACGCCACCCTTCTCACTGGCTTGGGCTTGCCATACCTTGGGTCTCCACCCGAGGTTGGACATGCACCGAGCCCTGGATCCCCGAGAAGGCAAGCTGCCCTTAGGGCGCTCAAGCCTCCTCCCCCTGGCCGGCCCTTCAGCTCCCGGCTCGTTCCCGAACCGGGTCACTGCTGTCAAGTGGAAATCCAACCGCTGTGCAGGCCGGGCGCTGACCCAATCCTGGATTTGTGCTCCGGGAGTGGCAAGTGCTCCCACTCCTGGATCCACTGCGAAGGGGGAATCGCGGGGGTCAGTGGAGCAGAGCCAGACAAAGGAGTCCTCCAAGAGAGGGCCAGAGGTGCTGAAAACTGTACATTAAAAAAATAAAAAATAAATAAATAAAAATTTAACGAGTCCCTTCAAGATATACTCCTCTGAAAATGGACTAGTGCCCAGGTCCCTCCCTCCAATGCTGTTACTTTTTTGTGGCCCCTCTCCTTCTCTCCTTCCTCTGTGATCGCTGAACAAAACTATTTGTTCAACATGTCTGCCTATGCCTGGTCCCTCTCTGCACAGTCCTTCCCTTCCCTTTTTAATAGTATGACCCCACTCCTGGTCTTCCTCCTTTCACTTACTCACCTAAAAAATGTCTTAGCTGAGGGGAATTTAATATACAATAAATACACTTTGAGGTTTTTAAAGCTTGCGCAACCTACAATAAGCCTTGGGACAGGAGCAGGCATGGTGGTGTACTGAATTCCCTGCAACTGTAACCCAGCCTTGATATCAACAGTGAGGAATTATTGGATGCTGCCTCACAGATTTTGTTTAAATTCAGGAATGGGAGGACGGTAGAATAAACCCAATTAGTTAAATAAGGAAGTTAAATGAAAAAACAGTTCAGGGCCAATTGTAATGTTCACACCACGAGCATGGTATTTATTTATTTTTCTTTTGTATTTTTTTTATAGTTTTAAGGTTTCAGAATAGCCAACGTTTCAAGATCTGTTCTCAATCTCTTCTTCAGGGAAAACTAGCTAAACATTAAAAACAAAATGCACTTATTAATATTAAGTTATTATGTTAGTTCCTGCATAATTTATATTATTTCTTATGAGGTTAAAAACTCTGAGTGGACAAATCTCTTGATTGCCTTATAAAATTATCACAAGGTTACTCTTATAGATAAATGTAACATTTCATTTCTACTTAAATAAGGAAGTGACAAAATAATTCCTATCACATCACATCTCTAAGGGCAGAAGGAGGAAAACCTATTAAATCTGTTCCTCGGCTACTGAGTGGGCATGTACTGTATAGAAATCCCTTTACTTGAGAGGAATATGTGAAGCTTAGTTTTAAATGGACCTAGCATCACTACCACCAAATCTACTGGCAAGCTATTCCAAATTTTGCTCATTCTATTAGAGAAGTACCTTCTGAAATATAATCTAAAACTTCTTATTTTCAATTTGTTTACATGACCCCTGGTGTGGTTATCTCTTGCGAAATTTCAAAAATGCAGCTAGTTCTACATTAGCAGCCCCTTTTAGGATCCTAACTCCAATAGCATGCCTCCCCAAAGACTTCTATACAGGGAAAACAGCTTAAATTCAATTAATCTCTCCTGATATGTCAGATACTGATGCATTTCATTCCTTCTACCATTCTTAGTGGTTCTTGTCCGAACACCATCCATATCCTTGACATCTTTTCTCAAGTACAGTGACCAGCCTGCACACAGCACTCCAAGTGGGGTCACACATATGTTTCGTATGTCGGCACAAGTACTTCCCTGCCCTTACTTACAAAACCTCTTCTGATGTTACCCAGCATCATGTTAGCTTACAAGTGTTTACAGTTTATTTGGAGTTCTTGTAGTCGTTTGTAATAATTATTCCCAGATCTCTTTCTTCCTCCATTGTGTCTAGGTCATGATCACCCATCTTAAAGTTATATCTTTGATTACACCAACCAAAACTGTATGATTAAAGAATATTCCTACATTTTCTGCCCATTACTGAAGCTTATCCAGATCTCTCTAAAGACACTCGGCATCCAGTATAGACTGCTGCAAACTTTGCTGTTCATCTGAATAAACCATTCTCCTTGTACTTGGATATATTATGAATGGAAATGTACCTGACAGTACTATGAGTCTACTCCCCCACTAATCTGTGGTGTTATTGACACTCACCCATTTATCCGTTTCCCTATCTAACATAGTTTTAATACCATCAATGTTATTTGCATCCACCATGCTGTGACAATTTGTTTCACAGATCCACCGCTCTCTGAGTGAAAAAGGCCCCTCTTTTGTTCATCCGGCATGGTTTAGTCATAAGTCACTTATTGTGTCCCCTTTGATAATAAGCTGATTGTTTTAACTCAATGGCCGTAACAGCCAATAAGTAGGAATTCAAAAGTTCTACATTAAAATTATCTCCCTTTGTACCTGCCTTCTCTCCAAACTATGCAAACACAAATGGGTTAACCTATCTTTGTAATTCATGTTCCTTAACCCATAAACTGCCTTTGTAAATTCCCCTTGTACCCTTTCTCTGGTGCTTACTTCACCCTTCAATTGAGGAGCACAGAACTTTGAGTAGAAATCCAAAGAAAGTTTGACCAAAGACTGGTACATTGTCACTATAACCTCCTTTTTTACAACATACAAAGTTTTTCTTAATACAACAGAGAGTTCTATTTGCTCTTGCCATAACCAATTTATTGTTATTCTTGAA
This sequence comes from Neoceratodus forsteri, assembly GCA_016271365.2. NCBI lineage: Eukaryota > Metazoa > Chordata > Ceratodontiformes > Ceratodontidae > Neoceratodus > Neoceratodus forsteri. Next base: position 685,728,216 of record CM057454.1, on the reverse strand, counting down.
GGTGAGGTTTGATTGCACCAGTATCCCCAAGTGCCTCTTCCTGGACTGATTTAATTTCAGTTCTGCCCAATCTATAAGTGGCACAGGGGTTGTTACCACCCACATGCAGCATCACACATTTACCCAAGTTATAATGCATACGCCACTCAACCTCCCAGTTGTACAGTCTGTCCAAATCCATCTGTAATCGTTTGGTATCGCTATCAGTAAATGCTGGTCCACCTAGTTTCATGTTATTAGCAAACTTATTGATGCGACATGAGAGACCATGGTACATATCCATTACATATAAGCAGCGGTGCAAGTGGTAGACAAGAAATACAGGAACTCAGGGAGTGGCAATTGTGAAATGCAGAATGAAGATCCTCAATCTGAAGGATAGCTGTATCAAAACACATCTATCTGTTTAGATACTAGTAGATTCAGTTAGAGATATTGAAGTATTTCTAGGAAAATAGCATTGTTGTACAAGTCAAATGTTGTTATGGAAACCATAATTTCAGGTCACAGGCCCAGAAACTGTCATTATGTTGCTGGTTTAAGAATGTCAATTCCAGTGTCAGTGGGAAGAAGAACAGGAACTCTGTTCCTGCTGCAAAAATAGTACAGGATCGGAGTTCCTGTTCGTTCTTGTTCACTTTCGTCACTGCATACAAGTTAAACATAAGTGGGCCTAGAACAAAGCCCTAGGGTACCCCACTAGCTACCAGAGTGTACTTTAAAACTCTTCTTTAATCCTTACCCTTTACCTTCTGTCATATAACCAATTCTTAACCCAGGTCACCACACTGTAGTCCACCCCCATACTGCTCAAACTACCCTCCAGCTTAAAGTGTGGAATCCTACTGAAATCTTTGTTGAATGTCAGGTTATAGTCAAGTAGTCCACTGAAAGGCTCATAGAAGGAAATCAGATTAGTAACACATGACCTCCCAATGGTGAATCCATGCTGTGTTACATCCAATATTTCCTCAATGCCCAAAACCTCAACTAGATGATCTTTAAGTATTGATTCCACAACCTTAGTTACAACTGCCGTAAAACTCTCTGTAGTTCTGCAGTATGGACCAATTTCCTTTTTTAAAAACTGGTGTAATAATAGCTTATCTTTATTCTTCTGGGACCACACCAGTACAGAAGGATAATCTGAACAGGTAATTCAATTGCCCTGATAGGGGCTCAAGTCAAATTCTTAAACACACTATGACTAATGCTATCTGGACCTGGGGACTTATAAGGGTCAAGGCTGCTTAATTTTTTTGCAGATAACCTCAGGGTTACATAGTCTGTTCTCTAGGTTTTAAGAAAAACAGGTATTCCTAATAGTGGATTTACTGTCAGTTCCCATGTCATTAAACAGTGATGCAAAGTATTTATTAAATTCTTCAGCCATAATATCAGGGTTATGTATTACTTAACTCCAAAATGTAGTGGCACTCTAGATTTCTCCTTCCCTTAAGGCAGTTAAGGTAGCCATAGAACAGTTTTGGATTTCGAATACTGCTTTTGGCCAGAGTGAGCTCCATTCTCCTTTTACTCTTTAATTTCGTCTCTGCATTTGATCACATTTGCCCTGTACACTTCCCAGTTTTTATCACTGGGTTCCTTCTTCCATTTTCTGTAAGAATGTTTTTTTTTTCTCTTTGTTATCTTTCTGATCGGATTATTCATCCATTTGGGTCTAACCCCCACCACACACACACCTTTTCATTCTAGGCACGTCTCCTGTAATAATATAAGTTTATCTTTAATGATGTTCTATATTTCATTTATATTTTTATCTCTAAACAGGACTTCCCAGTTCCAGTCCCTCAAATCCATCCTCATTTTCTCATAAATCAACTTTTTCTGAAGTACTTAGCCTTAGTAGTGTGTCTGCTAGTTTCTTTTACCAAAAAGAATGTCAGTCATATTGTGGTCACTGCCACCCAAAAGTTCAATGGTCTTACATTTATTTATGAAATCTTTCATGTTTGTAAGTGCCAAATACAACAGGTTATTTCCTGTAATGGGCTCTGTAACAAATTGGTCTAGATCACATTCCTGCATTATATCAATTAGATCGGATTTCTACCACTGGTAGATGTTCCACTGTTCCAGTCAATGCAGTTAATATTGAAATCTCCTAATATGATTATGTCCTTGTTTACCAGACTCATACTTTTATGCTTCTAAATAGTTGTTTAGTATAGTCTGAGTTGCAGTCTGGTTGTCTGTAACAGGTGCCAATAATAGGGTTCATCTTAACACATAATTCTACCCAGAAGGTTTCCACATGTAACACATCACTTCCACCTAATACGTCCGTAATGAGCCTACTGTTGAAAGTATTCTGCACATATAACACTACACCTCCTCCTTTTCTCGAGTTTCTATTGAGTTTATACAATGCGTATCCATCAATTTTATGTCCCCAGTCTATGGAGCAATTCCACCAAGTTTCAACTACAGACACAATTTCATAGCCTTTCTCCCATAATTTGGTTAATTAGTAGATCCCATTTTGTAGTTCAGACTGCTGCCGTTTAGTGAAAGGATACACAGTGTATTTTTGTTTAGTTTTTTAGAAAGTGACTGGAATTTGCTACTATTACTGCCACTATAATTGTCCTCGTGGTTGAGACTGCTTCAAGGGACCCTTCCCCTCATCCCAGTATCTAGTTTAAATTATAGTTAATTGCTGTATGAAGTCTGTTAACAAAAACCCAGGCTTCTTTTCAATTAAGGTGTAGCCTGTCCCCTCTATAATAGACTCCACAACTAGCGAGTGTCCCACAGTTTGGCACAAACCTAAAATTCTCATTTGCTGCCCATCGGCATTGCTAATATAAATATTAAAGAAAGCTGGTCCAAACACTGACTTCCATGGAGCACTACTTACCACCTCTGCCCAAGCTGATTTTTAACCCCTCCACACAAACTCCCTGCTTCCTCTTAGTCAGTCAGTTCTCAATAAATGTTATTAGCCTACTAAATATTTTAATTATCTTAAGCACTAAAGTGCTAGTGGGAGAATCCCCACACCATATGTGTGAGTCTAAGCTGGCCTGGTGGCGCTGAGGGCTGAGGCGCTGGTCAACTTACCTCGTGCCACACCGGCGACCTGAGTTTGGGAACGAGCTCGGGCATCGGGGGTCAGCAGGGGAGAGAGAGGATAGAACATCCAGAGGACTGCTCTCCTCTCTCTGGGGAGGGATCCAGGGTTTGCCCAGCACTATGGCGACCCCGATGGAAGCCAGAGGCACCACACAAACTTAAGGCAAAAGTAGAGGGAAGGAGTGCAGCGGGCGTCCATGGTGCTCGCATGCAGACATCAATGCACAGCCGTACTCCAGAGGGATAACCTAATGAAAACACCCCTACCACAGCACCACGGAAATGAAAGGGGTTCTAGGGACAGGCCCACATCCCACCGCCGGCCCACCACTTCAGAGAACTTTCGACCTGACGCCCAGGTAAGCCCTCTCTAATTACAGATAGGCCTCCACCGGAGGGTGAATGGGGGGGCGGCTAGCCTGCCTGGGTGGTTGGGGGAGGCCACCTGAAAAAGAAGGTTTCAGGCAGGGAACAGAAGTCTCGTCGAGCGAGCACCACGGAAGGATGCCCGGGCTGAGGAGGAAGCAAAAATAGAAGATACAAAAAAAATAAAATAAGTGTGAGTCTAGCAGATGCACATTGCCCTTTAAGAGAAACTCTGTAAGCAGATCTTAGGCATGTTATAATGCCCTTATATACAGTGGTTCCAATCAGGATGCAAAGCAGTGTCTCGAGTTACTCCATGACAAAAGGGATTAACTGCCACTGAAATTGCCTTGTTTACTGTGGTAACTCTACTGCAGTATGCTGCAATATTGTGCTGCCCAAGTTCCCAGAAAATAAATTTCACCACACTCAAGATCGTAGGACTGACTGCTAAATTACAAGTTTAACACAAACTGCAGTGGTCGCATCTTCAGTAAGTCACTGACACATAGAAATGATAGTATTTCACTGCTTAAAAAACCTTTTTCGGGAAATGCATTCAATCTCCGGACAGACTTCTTGGCTGCAGTAACTTAATTAGTATGCAGGCTGTTGCCACTTCATGGGGCTAGAGGTTGTAAAATTGTGACTATGCCACTACAAAACAAGCTCTTCAGTATAACTTATCCAATCTTTATTAAAGCTTGTAGCAGTGAAAAAGTGCTTATAGGGCTGTCCAACAGTTCCTGTGCAAAATGTTCAAGGTTCAGTGCAGTACAGGTAGAAATGTTACACTTAAGTCACAGTAACATCTTAGCAGTCAGTACTGTGTGCTGCCTCTCCAAGTCCTTGCACTTTGCTCATCCCGAGCTTCATCAGGGGGCATGGCTAACACACACTGCCTTGCTGTTTAAATAGTAGTGTGGTAGCCATAGGTTACCAATTCCTTAAACAGGAATTCTATGTCTTAATGTCACCATTCATTAAAATGTGAAAAAACAAAGTATTGTTCTGCATCCTGGCTGATACCCCTTGATCTGGCCGCATCGCAAGTATGGCGTGCAATTCTAGTCACCTTGTCTGAAGAATGATAGTGACACAATGGAGAAAGTACAGGGGAGAGCAACCAAGGTGGTTGATGGTTTGGAGAACATGGACTATGAGGACCAAATGACAGAACTGGGACCGTTTTACATGGAAAGGAGAAGACTAAGGAGAGTAATGATTACAGTATTCTAGTATCTAAGAATGATAACACCATAGAAACATAGACTTTGACGGCAGATAAAGACCGCTTGGCCCACCAAGTCTGCCCATTTCCCTACCTACTGGATAAGCTGCAGATCCTAGTTAACCAACAGCCTACTTCCTCCTACCCCCCCCACTATAATTGCCTTATGTCCGTCCCATGCATTCTTGAATTCCCCCATTATATTTGACCCCCACCACCTCCTCAGGAAGGCCGTTCCATGCATCCACCACCATCTCTGTGAGAAAATACTTTCTCATGTTACCCTTGAGCCATGCCCTCTCTATCTTCAAACTGTGCCCCCTTGTTCTTGCACTTCTCTTTCTCTGAAAGATGCTACCCTCTTGAACTTTCTTGATTCCCTTGAGGTACTTTAACATTTCTATCAGCCCCCCCAAGGGTATACATATTAAGCTTCTTTAGTCTCTCTTCGTATGGTTTCTGGCGCAGACCCTGCACCATTTTAGTTGCCCTCCTTTGGACTGCCTCCATCCTGTCAATGTTCTTGTGGAGAAGGGGTCTCCAGAACTGCACGCAGTACTCCAGATGGGGGTCTCACCAACTGTCTGTACAGAGGGATGACAGCTTCCTGTTTTCTACTGGTGATGCCTCTTCCTATGCATCCCAGTATCCCCCCACTCCTCCTTACTGCCTTCTCATATTGCTTGCCTACCTTCAGGTCATCCGCTATGACTACCCCCAGGTCCCTTTCCATTTTTGTTGTTGTTAGTACCCCCCCCCCGTGTAATCTTCCCCTGGGTTTTTGTTTCCCAGGTGCATTACTCTGCACTTCTTTGAACTGAATCTAAGCTGCCATACTTTTGACCATTCCTCCAACCTTGCCAAGTCCCTGCTCATCCTTTCCACACACACACACACACACACATATACACACACCCCTTGTGTATCAACCCTGTTGCAGATCTTTGTGTCATCTGCAAAGAGGCATACTTTTCCTTCCAGCCCCTCTGCAATGTCACTTATAAAGACATTAAAGAGGACCAGGCCCAGTACTGCACCCTGCAGTACTCCGCTAGTAACCCCCCTTTCTTTGGAGTGGACTCGGTTTACTATTACCCTCTGCATCCTGTTGTCCAGCCATTTTTTTACCCAGGCTACCACCCTGGGACCTTCTCCCAGGCTGGCTAACTTGTTTGTTAATCTTTTATGTGGGACTGTGTCAAATGCCTTGCTAAAGTATAGGTAGACCATGTCCACAGCCCCTCCCTGGTCTACTATTTTGGTCACCCAGTCAAAGAAATCTATTAGATTTGTCGGACATGATCTTCTCGCTGTGAATCCATGCTGCCTTGGGTCCTGTGCTCCACTGGCCTCTAGGTACTCAACATTTTTTTCTTTCAGAAGTGATTCCATCATTTTCCTTACCACTGAGATCAAACTAACAGGTCTGTAGTTTCCTGCCTCTGCCTTGCTCCCACTTTTGTGAAGGGGAATCACATCCACCTTCCTCCAGTCCTCAGGTACCACATCATTCTCCCATGATTTGTTAAAAAGTGTAGTCAGTGGTGTCACTGATTCTCCCCTTAGTTCTTTTAGAATTCTGGGCTGAATCCCATCAGGCCCCATTGCCTTGTCCACCTTGAGTTTTAGGAGTTTTTTCAGGATCCTTTCTTCTGTGAATGGACTGGTATCGACCCCCCTATCCAGACTGCTTCTATTTGTTTGGTTTAGGCACGTCCCCCTCCTCTTCTTCTTTTGTGAATACTAAGCAAAAGTATTCATCCAGTATCTCTGCCTTTTCACTGTCACCTTCTGTCCACCAACCTCCCCTTTATTAAGCCTCACTATCCCTCCCTTGGTCTTTATTCACTCACTAATGTACCTATAAAAGTACCCCCTCCCCCTAATCAAGTTGGCTATCTTTTCCTCGGTTTGGGCCTTTGCTGCTCTAACTGCCTTACTCGCTTCCTTCTGGTTTAACTGCTGCAGTTCTCTGTCCTGCTCCTTCTGTGATTCCTTATACTTTCTGAATGCTGTCTTGTTCTTCCTAACCTTCCTCGGCACCTCTTTTGATAACCATAGTGTTTTTTTCTTCATTTCCTTCATTTGAGACCAAGTATAAAGCTACAAGATAATTAAGGATAAAATGACATGGTGACACTCAATGTCACTGAAGGTAGGAAGATTCAAGACAAACGTCAGAAAGAACTATGTCACAGAAAGAGTGAACACATGGAAAAGACTGCCAGAGCAGAGGGTATCAGCTGACAAGCACTTAGAAGAAAATGGGGTGACCTAGTATTCCCAATGTGTTGCTGGGATAGGGGAACTCAATGGACTGCTGGTCTTCTTTCCCCCACAAATATGTGTACTTATGTATGATTAAAGATCGCAGGAGCGTCCCCTACTGTTCACAGCACTTCCTTCAGTTGCACGTGAGGTACTCTTATTACCTAAGCATATCTCACATGCTGAGCCACTGTAAAGGGTTTCTTGGTGACTGCTTGTGCCATCAGCGTTTTAAATAAAAAAAGAATGTTTTTATTTATTTAAAAAGCTAGTAATCTATAATAATTTTATGGTTCTTTGCCTGTTGCATCCTTTGGACCACAGAACTGCTCCTTTTCGGGTCACAGTCCTCTGGTCCTAAAAAAATATGCAAAGCAACACTCTTACATCCATAAGAGGCCCTCCAATCAGACCCATAAACTTATAGACTGAATCACCCGTCACATCCCATAATGAATGGGCATTCTAAATCTGAACAGACACATACATTTGCAAGAGAATACAGGAAGGCCCATACTGTATCCAACCCACAGTAAAATTAAAAGACTTAACTTTTCAATGTAATTAATCATCATACACCAATCAAAAATAGATTATTTATTTATTAGCTTTTGGTGACCAGGTAAGTGCAGTAGGCATTAGTCCTGCCTATTTTCAAGCACGACCCGGGAGGGTACAGTAACAATCAACAAGAACACATACAAACAATTGTCTTATAAGCCATTGTACAATGTAACATTTTTTCTTCTGAATTTGGTGGTAAAACTCAGGAGTCTTTTAATTTAAAAAAAAAAACGTGAGCTATTAGAATAACCCACATTAAATATTTAAGAACTCAAAATTAAGGATATTTTTACATTTCTAGCTCATATCCATAAAATATCATGCATTTACACTGTTTTTTGCACATTACTTACATTTATTCTACTTAATATTCTGCTTAAACAATTTGATGTCAGCTCTGCAGTTTCTCCAAGAAACACTGCATCTTTCATGAATTCACGTGCACCCACCCTGCATAACACAGTAACTCATATTTCACCTTAACAGCTACCACAACCCAAGTTCACTCAGTAGCAAGGAAAGGGTTGAAAGTTACTGACAGACTTGGCTGCTGGTTTGACAGTCTGCCAAGGTCGACCTGAGGTCAGCCCTAAGTTGTTTGGCTTATTTTCTTTTCTTTTTCCCCTCTGCCCCATGTGCACACTCTGATATGGTTTACAACTATACCTCAACAGCCCTATCATGGCAGTTTTATCAGTGCTGAACTTAGGAAAGCAGGAAGAGAGGTCAGGTACAGGTCAGGAGCGTGGTGTTGCCCTGTCGCCTTATCTGCAACTGAAGAAAGTGATTCCACCTGGCTTGTTTCTGGCTGTTAAGTGCAGTAAGGTTAGCCAGGGTGTAAAAAGGCCATTGAGAGTTCAGTTCATTGCATCACAGCTATTTACAGCTTCGGGTACGTTAGCTTTCCTAAATTGTAAATCTTAAGACTAATTGCCTTTTTTTTTTTTCACTTTTCTTTAGCAAATTAATGATCTAGTTGGAAAAGCAAAGAATAAAACTTTAAGCAGTAACAGCTCCATTCAGTCAAAATCACCTCAGCTTGACTTCGCTAACTGTGCCAGAATCTTCCTTGATCCTATGTTTGATTAAACTGGGGGGGCATAAGAAAACTAAGGAGCAGTAGGAAAAGGCTGCAGTAAATCCTTTGGCATAATGGGACTTTCAAAAATACAGCTTCTTAACTTTCTAGCACCAGCATTCAGTTCTGTTGGTCAACATGTATGCTGGTAGTATAGTCCAGAGGTTAGAGTAACAAGCTATGAATGAGCTTGGTACATCCAGCAGACCTGGGTTTGATTCCCACAATCTCCACTTGCATACTGTGTGACCCTGAGTAAGTCAATTAATCTCCCCCATGCTCTCGGTTCTCCCCTGAAAACAGGCACTTGTGCCTAGTAGATTTTACCCACCGTTACCAAAATAATAATTTAAAAAAATGCTGTATCACAAAAAATATATACAAATCATTTAATGAAAAATAATTTGTTTCAATGGAAATAAAATACATTCCACTATTCCCTCCAGAAATGTAAGACTCTGTACATTTCCAAGCATATAGTAGGAATTTGGTATATACACTGCCCCATAGAGGTCAATGGCCAATTAACTAACGACAACCCTAGCATCGCCATGGCTCTCAACCGCCAGGTCACAAACCTGGACCTGCTCAAAGCGGACTTGCCACCCCTCCTCCCAGTCTCGAATGATCCCATCCCCCAAAGCCTGGACTGCCCAACCTTCCACATCCGGCTTGTAAGACCAAACGAAGTCCTCCCGCTACTAAAGTCCCTCAAAATGTTGGGGCATGGGACCCGATGGCATCCCCCCCCCCCGCATACTAAGGGAAGGGGCCCCTGCACTCACCAGGCCCCTCACCTGGCTCCTCAAATCAATCCCTTATCGCAGGTGCCATCCCGGAACAATGGAAACTGGCCCATGTAGTCCCATCCACAAGGGTAGTTCAAAGAAGACTACCAACAATTACAGGCCCATCTCCCTGCTATCTAGCCTTGGTAAGATTCAAGAGAGACTAATTTACGGACAACTCCGGGACTACCTAGAGCTCCACCATTTACTTGCCCCCTCCCAGCATGGTTTCAGAACCAATCATGGGACTGACACCGCGCTTATCAAGTTCTCCACTGATGTTCTCAGAGAACTGGACAAGGGATCCCCCACCGGGGCAGTCTTCATTGACCTTTCCAAGGCTTCTGACCTTGTAAACCACAACCTGCTCCTTACAAAACTGAGCCAGGTCGGGTTAGACAGCCACTCCCTATCGTGGTTCAACAGCTACCTCACAGGGAGGACACAGAGTGTAAAATGGAAAGACTCCCTGTCGGAGCCTCTCCCCCTAATGGATGGGTTTCCCCAAGGATCTATCCTTGGCCCCCTTCTCTTCTCTCTTTTCACAAATGATCTCAGTAAACACTGTGGGGGTAGCTCAGTGGTACAGTATGCAGATGATGCGGTCATATACTGCCCCTCCTCTAATCTGGGAGATCTCTGCTCCGGGCTACAGGAAGATCTGGTTTCCCTTGAGCAATGGCTTGTCACCAACAGAATGATCATTAACCCTAACAAGACCAAGGCCATGCTATTTGGCCCAAGAACCCTCGGCCAGGACAGAAGCCCACATCTCAGGCTGATGACCAAATCAGGAAAAAGACATGAGGTGGTTGAATCGATAAAATATCTTGGCCTCACCCTTTATCAGTGCTTCTCCCTCAAGGATCATGTCGACCAGGTAACCAAAAATATTCACGCCAAACTCGGGACCTTGTATAGGCTGAAAGACCATTTGATACCCGCAGCCAGGGCCTCCATCACAACAAGCGTCCTCCTCCCTACCCTCTCTTATGCAGCCCCGGGTGATACAGGGAGCTGTCAAACAAGAGATGAACAGATTACAAGTTCTCTATCACAAGGTGGCTCGCACACCCTATCCGGCTCCCAGGCTCACCACTGTGACACTCTGTCCCAACTAAACTGGCCCTCCTGGGAGGCCCGGCTCCAATACCCCCTACTCTGCCACACTCATAAACTACTCAGCCCATCCCCTCCTCCCAGCCTCACTGGACTCATTGCCCAAAAGAGAAACCCTAGGCTCCTCAGAACAATGGACATAACCCTCCTCACAGTGCCAAGGGTTAGAACCAAGGCAGGGGGTAAGTCATTCGCCATCACAGCGCCCACCCTATGGAACTCCCTGCCCCCTGATGTTCAGGATGCTACCTCTACTCACACCTTCCGCACAAAGCTGAAGGCTCATATGATGGTCACCTCCATATGCAACTGCTAAAGTGAGAGGCTCCTAGTGGAAGCCCACCCCTCTCCCTCATATGGAAATAGTGACTATCACTGCACCCCATCTATATAGCACTGCACCCCATCTGTAGAGCTTACCCAGGAAATGTTAACTGCTAAAAAGCTACTATGTCTTACCTCTTAAATGTAACTACTGAAAAACTACTATGTATTATGTTCCTCGCTGTCTAGTGTAATGTACCTGTGCTGTATGCTACCCCATGTATTATTCCAAGTAATTCCCCGGGTCGCCCCTGAAAAAGGGACCTTCGGAGCCCAGCGGGCTTACCCGGTTATCAAACTTTAATAACTAAATAAATAATAATTACTACAGCAAGTCTCACTTGTAACTGTAGTTCTACTGCTAGTATTCCATTCAAAAACATAGGCCAAATCCACTGAGCATGCTCAGTCACTGGAAACAGGACCAATCCACAAAACTGTCCTGAAGCCATACCCCCACCTGTGTCAAGGTGTGTTGGGAGGCCCCTAATGCATGGAGGCCTCACTGTGCTTCTCACCACTGACATGTTGCCTCTGCGAGGGCATACCAACCCGATCTGTGTTCTACAGAAATGGTCAGTCTGTGCCAAGGGGGCATGCCTAGCCTGCAAGGACGGGTTCAATACAAGATATCACTGTGGAGGCCTCAGAAAGGGTGTGTGGACTATGCCAGGCAATCCCTGTTATAAATCACACCTGTGCAGACCCGCTTTCTGATGAGTCCTCCAGTCTTCAAGCTTGACTTCTCGTAACAGTCAAGCTCCCATTGAAGATGCAGCCTACACTAGCACAACTACCTGAGTAGGAGTCCCAGATGGAGATGACCACGATGAGGAAGTCATCAATAAGAGAACACCTGAAGGCCCCGCAGTCAAAGGAAAGTCACCACCAACCGGCATTTGGTGAAGATCCTTGGGTCTACTGACAAACTAAAAAATATGACCCAGAACTACTAAAGGGCTCTGCCCAACTTAATAGTGGAGGAAATGTTTGTGAGAGGGACCAACAGGGATGCAAAAAAGGTATCCTGGGGGATTTGGGAGCAGAATCATGTGCCTGGCTCCAGAAACTGTATGATCTGATTCAGCATGACCATGTAGAATTTTCATTTGCAAATAATCTGGTTCAGTACCTGAAGATCCAAAATAGGTTACCATCCCCACATCCATTTTGGTACCAGAAAATACTGCAACACAAATCCCCACTGAACTTCACTTTATGATACTGGTTCTACTGCATGAAGTGACAGGAGTTTCTGGACTGCATCTTGATACACCTGAGAGAAAGCACATTATCCAGAAGTGCAGGCATCATCATGGGGCAGTGCCTTGAATTCCAGAGGCAGCCCCAAGCCAATCACTTAAAGGACCCACTTGTCAGAGATAATAGCAAACCCCAGGAAAGGACATTAGGGAGCCAGCCCCTGACTGGGAGCTGCAGCAGCATCTGCACGTGGGAAAGTATGGTCCTTCCTCCCATCACTTCTTACTTTTGGAGACAGAACTGGTGTTCTGCCCTCTACAGCCACCACTACCTCCACCCAAACCCTTGGAGTGGAAGACCCTGGCAGGGCAAACTATAGCCTCTGCTGCTACTTTTGCTGACATTGTGGACCAGGAAAGGAGCTCTGAAAAGATGCTACATCTTGTGGATGTGGCTTTGTGGCATCCTTTGTTTTATTTGTTCGCTTTGTTTTGGAGGTACCCTATAGAACTCACAGGTGTACATTGTTCAACACTTTGTTTTTGGTTTTTTTCATTTCTTTTTATTCCCCCTACTCCCACTGGCCCTGCATCTTTGGGAGCATCACAGAGTCTACTCCTGCAACCACCTACCTGGTCCACCGTAGAGCCCCATGGAGCCTCGGCTTCCCCGGTGGGGACGGGATGGGGCCCTGACACTCACGTTTCGTCAGACCCTTGATTGGTCAGGCGGGTGGTCACATATGAGGGCTAGCTCCCCGAAGCTCCATCTCTCCGGGACCGGCAGGCATTTTCCAGTGTTCCTTGCTGACGTTGCGAGTCCCTGATGTCATGGCACCAACGCCAACATCCGCAATGTCCTACCCCTGTTGCCAAGGCCCTTGGTGCTGGCATAGCCCCAGACCTCCATCTGAGACCTGCCCAGCACCTCAGGCGCTGATGTCCTGCAAGACCCCCAGCCTCTGCCAAGGGTCAGCAGACACCGAGCGCATTCTCCCTCCCCGAGGCGAGCGTCATTTGACGCTGCAGCCTTTCCCCTGGCCGGCCCTCTGACAACCCGGGCTTGCTCCCAAACCCGGGTCGCCGGTGTCACAGATGGAAATCCAACCACTGCACTGGAGGGCCGGCCCACATTGTTCAATAATCTAAGCTGGTCAAAACCCTCTGTTTGCAGGAATTTACATCTTCTCAAATTCATGTTCCAAATTTGAAAAAAATGGGGTTCCCACATATATCCTTGAGCTATTCCCTCTTAGAAGTGTGAAAGATAATCTGAGGTCAGCCCAGGGCATACAATATTCAATTATTAGATGTCATTTGAATGTGGGCAAGTCATCTGTTTCTTACAGAGGAGCAGCTCTGTGGAATAAAATCCCTTTACATTTAAGGGAAGTTGATCAACTGATCTACTTATCTGACTTGAATAAGTGGTACCGGAGCTGGTCTAGTAGTTCTTCTCATTGTAGTCAGTGTGATGTTTGCTCATTTTTGATTACCTGTGTACACAGATATTTGTTGTCCTATTTATAATGTATGACTGTGTACCTTTTTACATTGTAACTGATGTTTGCCTTGAGTATTTTTATATATTGTAACTAATGTTCTCTGTTTTCACAACTGGGACTTAACTGAAAATGAACTAAGCTCAATTGAATGCTTCCTTATTCTCATGAATAAAAAGATTTACTACTACTACTACTACATTTATGTTTTTCAGTTTCACAGTGCAAAACACAATTAAACACTTCCTTGGTGCAAAGCACTGAAAGTCTAAAAAGAAATACAATGGCAGGATTTCATGCGCATAATGGGGGTTAAACCCGAAAGACACAACGAAAAAAGTTCAATGTACAAACAGTGTCTGCTAGTGGCTGTTGCAGCATGCCCATGAATGTGTTTTATAATTTCTGAAGCAAGAGTCCCTCTCGGTGTCCAGCACCCCTAACGCAGCAATGGTGTTTTACAATCCATGTTAAGCTACAAAATGGTAATCAAGTCCGTAACATACGGTAGTAGGACATGCTAAACTGAGTCCTGCAAGTAGGGATGATGAAATCCAGCCCTTACTATAGAGACTGTAAATTGAACAATATACATTTAAAGAACAAAGAACATCTCATATTCTGAACGCTTTTAAACTAACAACAATAAACAAAACTACTCACTTTGTACAGTGATAAATGGGAGATTGAACCTGCTCCCAGCAAAATGTATAGTCATAGATGATCTAACAGATTGCAAATGTTAGGACTCTTGCCATGCTTCAGCATTTTATTAGCCAATACATTTTTTAAAGTGAAATTGCTCTCCCCAGTGTATGGGCTATGTACTGGAAATGGACCGTATGGTGCATATAACATGTTCTCCTAACCCGACCTGGCAACAACAGCCATGTTGGATTCACGAGGCTCCCCGCTTAAACTCAGCTCCGCTCCCTAAATACATCATAGAAGTTGTGTGCCAGTAAGGATTTTTTATATTTGGTCTGGTCCCAACATCTGTGAAATGGCTCCAGATAATGAGAAAACACACTGATAGAAGCCTGCTCCATAAGTGAAACAGCACAGAGGCAACATTTATATAGTACAATTCAACTGATGGTATCACATTATAGAAAAGGGCAACACTGTGTAAGTGGTGAAGTCCCTCTGACTTGTCCCCTTCAGAATCTGTTACAGAGGCTGGCGGCTGCTGAGCAGTCTTTTCTTATGAGTTCTAAATGTTTGCCAGCCTCCGTGAGATCAGAAAAACATAGGTTTTACCTGCGTAATGGATTCTCAGTCTAGCAGGCAACTGAAGTGTGTGGGTAATTCCAAGGGTGCGCAGGCCGGCTCAGACAGAATCAAACCCCTTGCATTTCTGCTGAGCTGCAAAACTCAGATCAAGGAAGAAAAAGAATGGAGCGTCATCCTGTTGTTTCAAAGGGCCTTTAGTTCTGGCTGCCCTCAGAAGCTCTTCACGAACACATGGCCTGCTGGGGATCTATGACAGTTTGTCGACCGACATTACAGCAACTCCTGTATGTCGACCGCATTTGCGGTCAGCATAAAGGGAGTCACATCAGATGTTTTCTGCCCCTGAACCCCCATAGGAGGGCTCTGCCCCCACTACTTAAATAATGAACTCTGAGTTAGAGTTGCTTCAGTGAGGAGTGCAATACCCTCCTAGTGTGCTAGCAAGTCAGGTCCCGCTACGACACTACAGTGACCTGGCACTGTTGTTGCTGTAGTGTCGGTCGAGTAAAGTTGTCACCACAGCGACGGTATACCGCCTGCTTTTTACCACCATGACAGTACCTGGCTGATTTTCAGGCAGTTTCTGCCGAGGGGTGAATCTGTATGTTTTATGTACAGGTCCCTGCAAATCGAGTTCTAAATACTTTTTAAGGAATTCCATAATAAAAACTCTCAGGTCTGGTCCCTTGGCTTCCTCTGGAATTCCCAAAAGGTGAAGGCTGCCCGCCAGAGCTCCATTTTCAAGGTGCTTTAGGCAAAGATGTAAGAGTCTATTTTCTGCAATAATTCCTGCAACAGCTACAGCCGATGTATTAGTGGTGTCTGTCGCTAATTTTGTGTGGGTAGGCAGAAGGTCCATTTTAGTTTCCATAATGGTAACTCTAGCTGTTAAGATAATCTGCCTTTCAATCAAGGTCTCTAATTACTTGCAATTTTTGTGGCATCATTAGTGACTGAGGTGATAGGAGTCCAGGGTGACTCAGTCTTTGTCAAGAAGTTCTCTGCTTCAGGGCTCATAAGGTCATTCCCTGTAAACGGGAGATCCGCTACTCTGTGCTGGCTCCCTCGGAAGAAGAGGGAAGTTGCAGTCATGCATGGTTGCGCATAGTCACTGCAACTGCCACTGACCTGACTGACATGTTAGCTGATTCAAGGGTGACTTGGAGCTAGTGTTTGTGAGGGAGCATCTCATAGCTTGAAAATCTATGTTGTCCTTCTTGTTGGGAATCAGCTGGAGGGGACACAAATTAAGAGAGTCTCTCAAACAGCTCATGGCTGTACCAAGCTACAGCGGACACCAGGATGTAACGCTCTGTGATAAGCATGTCACATCTGTGTGGAAAATTGGTATGATTGCACTGGCTTACATTGTGTTCCTGCAGTACTCTGCAGTATATCACTGGAAGAAACAGTGGCAAGAGCGTTGCATCCTTGCCGATGCCATTGTATACATGTCGCATAACTAGCCTATAAGATGCAAAGAGATGCAGCAGCATAGACTCTATAGATGAAGTGATCCTGTTTTTCTGGACTCTCTGTGGAAACTTGGAAGACTCTTCTTGCATCATGGCCTTACAAAATATCACATCTGCCACGATACCTTTCAGAGAAAGGTGCTCCAGTAAAACTAGTAAAATAGTAATCACTGGCTGCAACTGAAAATGGGCCCCTGGCTCAATGTGTTTTTGTGCCCTTATCTCAATATTTTTTTCTGAATACACTCCATTTACTATTACTACTACTACACTGTGAACACTTTTAGAGCGACTGCATATTCAGTCAGCCATGCTAAGGGGATGAAAGCATGAAGCCCAGTGCTCTCAGACACAAAGCATAGGTCCCATTACCGCAGCCATGAAGGAAAAGGCCACCACAGTGGAGGATTCCATCTCCAAAATGTCCACCAAGTGTAGTAAGAGGGCTTCTGCTTCTCCTCCAGGGAATGTTAAGAGTCAAGGGCAAACTTTGAGGAGCAATGTGAAGGAAAACTTGTCTATGAGATAACCTCATCAGGAAAGAGGCTATCTATATCCCAGTTGTAGGAATCATCCTCAAGAGCCTAGACTCTATTGACTGGTCAGTGCCAGAGTCCAGTTTGAATGAACTTGGGCACTTTCTGGGGGAGTGGACAACACTTTTGGTCAGGGTGATCCCCACAGCCTGCCAGGAGACCCTTTGGACTCATCATAGATCTTACTAAAAGCCCACAAGACTGGTTGTGGAAGAGGGTAAAGACCTGGGGAGAAAGACTGGAATAGGCTGAACTTTGGACATGTGACCTGTCCCCGTGGTGTTCGCCTGGGCTTGCTGACTCACTTCTGGTAGCTGGCCAACCGAGGGGGCCAGAAGCACACCAGCTCAGGCAGAAAAGGCACTAGTGGGCATCCCGGGAACTACCTCCATCACTGATTTGGCATACAACTGTTCCAAGACAGATTATCCCAAAACTGACGAGGTCCAAGATGAAGAACACCTTGACCTTTTGTAACTATGATATCAATGCCATGATAGGGATTGGGCTTGGGATTTCGATCGAGACCTGTCCCACTTCTTAGATGTGTTTTGTGCCACAATGACATGTCCTGCTCACATGCACACGGCGCTTTCCCCTACAGTATGAGTACCTTATATTTTTGCACAGCTTACTGCAACTTTAATAACATTACCATGAGCATTATACTGTTTCTCTAGCTCTTTCGTCCACGTTGGCTCTGAATGCGATATTCACTATGCTGCGACTGAATTTATATGTACTCACACTGTAGCTGTTCTGGGTGCTGCATTCCTTTTGTTTTTTGCTTAGAGCTCTACTTAACAGAGGCGGCACAACACCAAGTTGGGCTGCCTGTGCGGATGGCAGCTCAACTGGAGATGCTTGCACTGCCCAGTCTCCAGTGGTCAGTGGAGTGGATGGCATGGCTTATAGCATTGTAGTGACTTGAGGCATGAAGGACAGCTTGCTCCCAGCATGATGGCAACAGCATCCAAGGCCAACAGTAGGCACTGGTAGCGCCATCTAGTGGGTGGCAGGCAGGGAAATACAGGAGAGAAAACCCACCTGACCATTTGCAGGATAACTGCTGGCACTCTTGGGCTCAGCACTGTGGACCCCTGCAGGTTTGATATCGTGGGACTAGGGCAAAGAGGACTGAGAGGCTGCCAGGAAATCGACCTGATGGTGTAGAGTACCCAGAGAATAAAAAGTCACACAAAAAACAAAAAGTCTGGCCCAGGAACAGGGCCACCTTACCCTAGTCAAGAAGACTACTTTGACAGTCACAAGCTGGATCCCCCCAAATACAGGAAAAGGTTGGGGAGCTCTGAGAGGAAGCTTAAGGTAGGTGTTAAGGAAGGTGGGCTGACAAGACAACGCAGTTAAATGACTGGAATTTAAAGTGAGTAGGGGGAGGGTGCTGAAGACTGTCCTAGCTCTGTCAGGGCACTATGTTACAAATGGGGGAAGGGGGGAGGGTGTTCATGTAAGATTTGGGCTGATAAAAAATATCTGCAATCCCTGGAATGACAGCATAAAGCAAATCATTATAATAAAAGTAGTTACCTCACCGGAATTATCTCAATTTTATTTACTATACATATGTTATACTGATTTGCCTTCAATATTTTGATTGTGCTCCTTAAAGAGCTGGTGACACGTTCAGGAGAACTTTAGCAAAACCTAATATTTAGACATAGTCCAGCTTGTATTTCCAATTAGTGCTGTATTCCTCCTCTCCATTATTTATTACTGAGGTCATCTGTATGAAAACAGGATCTGTGCTCCTGAAGAGTTTGTCTATTCCTGCTGCTTTCTCCCTACCTGAAGTCACAGAGCACTGCTTGTGACATCACAGTTACTCCCATGGCAACAGATTGTGATGTCACAACAGAGGATTATGACTTGAAGTACGGAGTAAGCTACAGAGGCAGATGAACTCTAAAGAAACTCTAAGGGATAAAGATCCTATATCCATGCAAATTTCCTTAGTAACAAATAATGGGGAGGAGAAATATATAAAACATAAATGGAATGCAGGCAGAATTGCACCTAATTATTATGCCTTTTAAAGTTTTCTTTGAGGCATCAGTAGCTCTTTAATATACTGCATTTGCTGCAGGTATATATAACTTACCACATCCCCTTACCCCCAGGGCGCATCTGGAAATGAGCTGTTTGCAGCTCAGTACGACTTTCCTGGTGAAACTTTTGAAATAAACTAGTTTAGTTTATTTTGTTTCTGGGTAAGGTACACTGGAGCAATCTTCTTTTACAGGTACGAACTGAGATCATTAAAAGACAAAGTAAAAGAGCATTATAAAAAATGGTTACAAATACAATCGGCAAAACAATCATTCAAAACTGTGCAACAATACAAGAGGAACAAAATATAAAAATACTCCAGAAGATGCAGTTCAATCTTTGTAATATTTATAGATGTTTGGATCTTTAAAAAATATTTATTTCCTTTGGCAACATTTTTGTGATTAGTGATTTCTTTAGAAAATGATGGTAAGTTTTTCCAATGTTTTACAGAACTAAAAACTAATCATCTATGACCAAGAGTTTCAGGGGCAGCTTTAAGTCTTTGTTACTTGCAGACCTAAGTCCTATACAGAACTAAGGATTAAAGGAGTCCGAAAATAATGAAGTAGGTTGACTTGAATGGACTATTCTACACAATAAATAAAAATGCATGATTCTAGAATTTAACTCCCATGGTAGCCAATCAAGTTTTGTAATACTGCACAATGGTGTGTAAGTGAAGGAAGAGATCATGCAAAATTATCTATTTTGTTTACCTAAAACACATTCATATAAGCAGGATGTCAGACATTATTCCATGTATTACTATATACAGGGATAAGTAAAGCATGTAGCAGTTTGCGTCTTGTAACAATATAGCACGCAACCATGGAACTCTAAGGGGGCAGAGCACGACAAAACCATGTATTCAGTTTCCTTTTACCATATGGATCAGATTGGTCACAAACTATCCCCCTATCAGTTACTGTTTTAGTACTGGAGGTCCAAGGGAACCTACTAAACTTTTTTTAACTTATTTTTTTCAATTACAGTTGTATGAAAGGATATAACAATTGATAAAAGTCTTCGTATCTTCTCTTACAAAGGCTGTTCAGACACCTTTCCCCTAGTTACATCACGGGAGAAGTACAGTACACTGAATACAATCACGACTGCATTTTCAACAAGTAAATACAAGTTTGCCCATTCAGATACACCAATCGATATGTGATTCTTATAATAAATATACAAATATTTAGCAAAGAAGTTGATACAATGTCTGACCTCTGATACATCTATTAGAGTGTTTCCCACACTTAACTTCATATCCCGAAAGAAAATAATGAAAGATAGCCATCTGCAGCCAAGAACAAGAACTAATCTTCATATAAACAAATAAAAAGAAGCTTTTCCCTCTACACCAGTAGAGGTAACTGCTTTAATTACAGCATTTTCTATGAGCTTACAGACACATGAATGAGTAGCTGTGGATGGGGGTCCAGGTGCAGACTGTAAAATCCTCTCGTGCACCAACCTCCGTGGAGTGAGGGGAATTTCTGCAGGAATCGTGGACTTTGCCACCAACAGTGTGTTGGAGTCACTAAGATGGCTTATTCTGAATGAATTCAATGCATGGGTCGATGATGAACACTTGCCTCCACAAGTCATTACTTCTGTGACCCATCAACAGGACCATACCTTGGGCTTGTTATTCTCTTTGGCACTCGAGACTGGGAATCTCAAAATTCATCTGATCAGTGGGTCAGATCACTGCACCATCAGGCTCACTTTCATGACCCACCCTTGTAGTCCGCCCCCGTGGAGGTAGCCCAGCTCCCCTTTTTGCAAGGGCTTCAACCAGAGGAACTCTTGGCAGTTCTGGACACCTCGGATGTGCTGACAGCATGTGCTGGGGACCAGAAGAAGCTGTGGCAGCCTATAATAGGGCTGTGGTGGCACTTTCGATCTTTTGGCACTGGTTTGTGTACACCTTCTGGTTTCAAGCCTTGGCTTGCCATGGTGTGATGAGCTGAGGGGAGTTGAAAACAAAGGATCGGAGGTTGCAGCATTGTTGGAGACCACCTAGGGAGCCTAGGATGACAAACTGGCTTTGATGTCTCTATAGTGAGTATCACATGGCAATCACTCAGAAAACGGCAGCGTTTCTGTCTAGGTAGACTACTGCTTGGAAGAACTGACTGGCTCAGCTCTTTTGTACTGTGGACAGACTTCTCTATCCAGCCTGTCTGGAGCCCGTGAGAGCATTTTCATCTGCACAATGCAAGGAGTACACTCAGTTCCTCTTGGGCAGAGTGTCCTCTACTAGGGCCAGGATTCCAACAAGTGGGCAATCACAGCACAGCAGGGTTGAGCCTATGAGTCTGGGATATATGCGGTGGTCTCGGGAGAGTTTTGTCCAGGGACGATGGAAGAAGTGAGTGAGGCGATTTCTGAGCAGCAGCCAGCATTATGTAATCCAGATCCAGGCTTGACACACCTACGTGTGAATTGTGTAGGGTAACTGGGCCCAGTATTCTCTGAGATTATTCGGTGCTACTCATTAGAGGGGGTGTTCCCAGTGGTGCTGAAAAATGCATTGGTAAGCCCACTTCTAAAATAAACATCTTTGGACCCAAACATCCTGGTGAATTACTGATGTGCCTCTAACCTGCCCTTTTTGGGCAAGGTTACTGAGAAGGTGGCTGTGTTATAGCTTGAGGTACACATCATTACCTTTGACATCTATTAGCCTCTCCAGTATGGTTTTAGGTCTAGGCAAACCACAGGGACTGCACTAGTTATGGTTCACAATGATCTGCTCAGGGCAAAAGAGACAGGGGGAATGGTCAGTTCTCTTTCTCCTTGATCTCTCTTCAGTGTTTGACACCATGGGCTGCTACAGGATCATGTCAGGGAGTACACAAGATTCACCGGCAAAGTCATCTGCAGATTTGAGTCCTATCTCAGTGGCAGGACCCAGAGGATAGTGTTAGGAAGGTGTTGCTCATTCCTGAAGGTTTCAGGGCTTGGTTTGTTCATCCATGCTGTTTGTGGTGCATATGCTACCCCTGGGTAAGATCATTAGGCAGTATGCATTAGGGTTTCATTGCTCTGCAGATGATACCCAGCCCCATATGTGTTTTGTGCCTGCAATACTGGGTGCAGCTGAAGTGCTTAATACATGCTTGGCCAAGATCCAAGACTGAATGTCATTGAGATGGTTAAGACTTAACCCAAAGAAAACTGAAGTTCTGGTGACAAAGCCGGGACATTGGGTGTGGGTGGCAGCTCCCAAGAGGGACAGGGGCTCTGGATTGGCTCCACTGGGCTTTTGGCTGCCACAAAGGTGAAAAATCTGGGAGTCATTCTGGATGAGGGGCTGACACTTGAGGCTCAGGTTTTGTCAGTAGTCCAGAATGGCTTTTGCCATCTGGAGAACATAGGCCAGATTAAATCCCCCATCTGGCCACACTGGTAGAAGAGTTTGTGATTTCGAAGCTTGACTACTGCAATGCTCTATACCTTGAGTATCAACGAAGGTATGCTACGATGCCTACCGCTGGTGCAGAACACAGCTGCTAGGTTGTTGACTGGCCTTCCAAGGACGTGCCTCGTCTCTCCTGCACTGCATGATTTGCTCTGGTTGCTGGCTAAGTGGCATATCTCCTTTAAAGACGGTCTTCTAACTTATAAGGCCCTGGGCTATCTATCTGATCCCTTGCACTCTCATGTACCCTTGTGTACTCTCCACACCACTGAGGAGGGCCTCCTGGTAGTTCCCAGGGCAAGACTGAAAACCTTGGGAGGCCAGGCCTTTGAGGTGGTGGGCCCAGCTCGCTGGAATTTTTCTCCAAGAACTCTGAGGGAGGCCCCCTCAGAGGAGACCTTTATGCGGGGTCTGAAAACTTTCCTATTTATTCAGGCATTTGGGGAATAATTCTCCTCACAGTTGTTAATATCCCAGTTTTAATGTACTGAATGACTTGTTTATGAATTTATTTAAGAATGTATTATGATATTTTAATAGTCTAGTTTGTGGGTGTTTGTTTTGTAATTATTGTGACTGATTTTTATTTAATTTGCTTCTATTGCTTTATGTTATAATGATGCCCTGATCTTCCAGGAAGGGCTCCAGATAAAGTAAAGACTACAATTACTACTACTACGTTGACTTGTTCCCTGCCTTAAACTGATCCATTTGATGTAATACAGGCTATATATAATTAAACAGAACTATCTGCAGTATAAATTGCGTTAAATGAAAAATATTTAACTACAGCAAACCACTTTGAAGTCCAAAATCTTAACTCCCCACCTGCACAGTGTCTGCATGCTGTTCAACGCCCCCTTCTGGTTGCTGTGCAAATTAACCAAGCCCCAGATATATTTGAGTCAGGATGGCTCTGATTACGGCAGGAAAAATAATATCCAAGCACAATAAGAAATGCTAAAGTTGGAAAAGATGTTGAGCAGGGTGCTGCATGGAGAGGCCATTTTGAAGATTAGGACTTGTCTATGACGAGTTAAATACGTAACAAATCTACAATACTACATTTTCAACAGATACACACTTAAACAGAGAAAATTGCATCTAAAACACCAACATTAACTAAATACACTATTGGCCTTCTCTCCAACTGCCAAAAAGTTCTGTCTCTGATTTTATAAGTTCATGCCCCACTGGACACACCTTTACTTTTCAGTGGTGCAGGAGTCCTCTCCCCTGCTACCGAACCCCCTCCGTACTGTCTGGACCCACTTGCCAGCCTCCTTAGGGTCAGTGAATATGAAGGTCTTTCCCCCATAAACAATGTTCAAACAAGTAGGGAGCATAAGAGCATGGTGCACTCCCAGCTCTATCAGTTGGCCTCGGACTCCATCAGAGCTTTTCTTGTTGGTGTGTGTGTGATGAAGCCGAGGTCAGGGAACACTCACATCACTTGTCCCTCTGCCTCTACAGCCCCTGGCTGCTTGAAGGATGGCATTTCAGTTGGATGAGATCCCAAGAACCACCATTAATGTCCTTGTCAGATGGTCCACACCCATGGGGCAGTGGGGTGTGATGCGGTACGCCTTTTTCATCTGCATTGCATCCATATGAAAAGTCTCAGTGGGCCATTTCTGCAACAAAGATATGGGCTCAACCCCCCGTGCTCTCCAGCACTCCAACAATGTGAATACTGCAGGATCTATTGGTGTTTTTGAAATGTTTCAGTCTGAGTCATAACAAGGTGTTCTTTGGTGTGTCCTGCTGCTGTTGTAATGGCTCTTTCTGCAGTGTATGTTACTGGTTTCGTATCATACTAGAGGCCCAGCACTTTGGTATCTAAAATTGTAACATTAGCCGTACAGTCCTCTACTTTCTTGTCTATGGCCTGTATGGTCTTGAGTAGTGCCACATTTGTTGGCTGTGCGGCATCCAAGGTGGTGGCTGGTAGCAGTGGCTCACTGCTTGGGCCTGGCTCTACACTGATCACCTTGTCTTCTTCCCCTAAATTTCCACCTCTTGTGTTGTAGCCCAGTGCTTTAAGTTTTCTTCTAAAATGTGCAAGTTTGATGCCATCAATTGAATCACAGCAGTTAATTTCTTTTACTTTTCTTTGAAAGATCTGTATGCAGGGAGCTCGTGCACAACATGTCCTTCCTGTTCGGTTGCTTGGCCACACCCGTGGACAACTACTAAACTTATTGTAAGATCGATGACACATACAAGAAGAAAAATGATTTCCAGTCACCCATTCAAAAGCTTATAACTTTGGGAAGTAAAGTCTTTACTCAGTTCATGCAGGTAAATCAATATCTGGATAAGAGCTGCAATGAACAGTTAAATGCAATGTTAAGGAACGTATTTGGCTTAATCAGACACAGTTCAGTGTCCTGCAATCATACTGCTAGTTCTGTTAGTGCCATAACATCGCCAGAAGTGAAATAGCTCCAACATATTCTGTGGTGAGAACTGCCTCTGCTAATAGAAGCACAGCTGGAATTCCTAGGGATAAGTCCTGCAAAAATGTAATAAGTACACCTTTCCCAATACCTAATGCAACAAATATAATGGATAACTTTTAAACTTAGAAACATTATGCCAAATAGTCCAGGTGATCAGTAATACTCACGACCCATTTCACTGAAACAAATTTGTTCTATACGTACAAAAAATAAAGAAATCACTTTAAAATAAAGTGATGCGAAGGCAAAGGAAAATTAAAAGGTAAGTACATTTTGGCGGTTGACTGCACGACGAAGCTTCCACAGAGTCTGTACACGCAAGGCCGATATAGGGAAGAACTGAGGAAGAAGCAGGGCGACCCATGCTTACTGTATATACCTAGGCAACGACAATGTATGACGTCGAAGTGGGCAGCCCCTAATAGACAGCTACAGAAAAAGCTTCCATGTGATCCTGGCGCCTGATGGCAATAGTTCCAGAGGGGTGACCTGATGAAAAAGATATCCCCGAAGAACATTTACAGTTACATACTTACCATAACTGTTGATCTTCCTGAATAAGTTCACCATTGATTACCACTTGTCAGACGCACTAGGACCCCACGGAATCAAAGCTTGCCACCCATATGGACTGACATGATGAGGGAAGGGTGCTTTGTTTCCATAGTCAGGGCTTACTTCTGGTTCCTCTGACAAGGTAGAAACTGCTGGAGACAGAGGCTTCACTGTTACAGGCCCTAGACTTTGGAATGCCCTTCCCAGATTTGTCCATGATGCTCCTTCAGTGGAAGGCTTTATGAGTTCTTTTAAGATATGAATCTTCATCAATTACTGAACAGTGTCACAGAGTGACCCCTGTGATGAGTTAGGGGCACTGATATTCCTTCCGATTTTGTTTAAAACAACCCTCCTCTGAGAAAGAATAAAAGTGAGCTTGTGATAGGACAGCTAAACAAAACCTATTATAAGCTTACAATACTAAAGAATGTAATGTTATGGTCCTACACTGTCCTGTTTGTAAAACCCAAAACATTTTCTTTTGTACAGAAAACTAAACAGATGTTTGGACCAGAGGCTGGACCAGGGTGGGCTCAGGGAGGGAGAGGGTGGTGGAATAGAGTTGCATCCCTCCAGCTGTACCTCTCCACAATTCATATGCTCTTCTGGTGGATAGTGGTTCCTCTATGGAGACACCTGCAGTGGAGATCAAGGAGGATGCTGGGAACCTTCACAAAGGAGACCCACAGCAGGGTGGTATGGGACCCCACAGGGGAAGGAAACAACTCATGGTGGGGGACTCTATCATTAGGGGGGTAGAAATGGGGGAGGAAGGAGAGTGGGAGGTGAGGTGCCTGCCTGGTGCCATGGCTTTGAGGGACAGGAAGCGAATCCTCAGGATCGTGGGAGCAGCTGCACAAGGGAGGGAGCTGGATGTCATTGTCCACCTAGGGACAAATGACCTGACTAGGAATGGGATCAGAGCAGTGCAAGAGGGGTTTACAGAGTTGGGGAGGAGTCTTCGACATAAGCGCATACGGTAACCTTCTCGGAGGTGCTGCCTGTCTATGGCAAGGGTGATGCTAGGGTACTCCTCACCAGGGAATTCAATGAATGGTTGAAAAACTGGGGTGGACCTCAGGGTTTTGGCTTCATTGAGGACTGGGGAGCCACCTGGAGGGATGCAGACCTATACTGGCGCGATGGTCTGCATCTGTCCAGGGGGGATCCAGGATCCTAGGTGAGAGGTTTAAATGCTTCATTGGCAAGCATTTAAACTAGCCAAGGAGGGAGGCACTGAAAAGGAGCAGGGGAAATCACAGTCTCCCCCCACAAAACACGGTCATTAATGAGGTAAACACCAAGGTAGAGAAGTCATTAGGGAGCAGGACAGAGGTAAATGTAAAAAAAGGCAAAGGTAGTAAGGACAGAAATGGGGCTAAAAGGGGTAAGGCCATCAAAAAGTGGAGGGTGATGAGTACCAATGCCTGTAGTCTGTGTAACAAGCTGCCTGAACTAGTGGCCTTGATGGAAGAGGGTTGCCTGGATATTGTGGCAGTCACAGAAACATGGTACATGAAGAACCATGACTGGGATGCTAACATACCAGGATACACAATCTAAAGGAGGGACAGAGAGGGCAAAAGAGGAGGAGGAGTAGCTCTCTATGTAAAGGAAGGGATCAAAGCAACAGAACTAAAGAGTAAACAGGGGACAGATGAGGCACTCTGGGTCACCCTGGAGACAGGAAATGGCACCAGAATCCGCATGGGGGTTGTATACAGACCCCCATCTCAGGGGGAGGGAATGGACAAGGAAATGAGAGAAGGCATCCTTAGAATGGCAGAAAAAGGGGAGATATTGTTGATGGGGGACCTGAATATGCCAGATGTTAACTGGAGCACCTTTGCTGCAGGCACATCCAAGAGCAGGATCATTCTTGATGCCCTACAAGGGGCATGCCTCAGACAGCTAGTATTGGAACCCACTCGGGAGGGAGCAATCTTAGATCTGGTACTCTCAAATGGGGACGGATAAAAAATCTCAGATTTAGAAGTGGGTAGCCATCTGGGAACAAGTGACCACCAAACAGTGTGGTTCATGATAAACACAGCCATACAATCAAGCCATACAAAAGCAAGAGTATTGGACTTTAGGAGGGCTGACTTTGGGAAAATGAGAGAGTGCCTCAGAAAGGCACTAGCAAACAGGTAAGAAGGAGGGGTGGAGGAACAATGGGAAGCAAAAACTCAGGGGAAGAGTACACAATGGGGGGTGAGATACTAACAACAAAAACGGAAAGGGACCTGGGGGTAGTCATATCAGATGACTTAAAGGTGGGCAAGCAATGTGAGAGGGCAGTAAGGAGGGCTGGGGGGATACTGGGATGCATAGGGACAGGCATCACCAGTAGAAAACAGGAAGTTGTTATCCCTCTGTACAGACAGCTGGTGAGACCCCATCTGGAGTACTGTGTGCAGTTCTGGAGACCCAGTCTCCACAAGGACATAGACAAGATGGAAGCTGTCCAGAGGAGGGCAACTAAAATGGTGCAGGGTCTGCACCGGACAACATATGAAGAGAGACTAAAGGAACTTAATATGTATTGCCTCGAGGAAAGGAGGGAGAGGGGGGACATGATAGAAACTTTCAAGTACCTCAAGGGAATCAACAAAGTCCAAGAGGGTAGCATCTTTCAAAAAAAAAAGATGTGCAAGAACAAGGGGGCACAATTTGAAGATAGAGGGGGGGCAGCCCAGAGGTAATGTAAGGAAGTATTTTTTCACAGAGAGGGTTGTGGATGCATGGAACGGCCTTCCGGAGGAGGTTGTGGAGTCAAAAACAGTGGTTGAATTCAAGCATGCATGGGACAGCCGTAAGGCTATTCTAGGGGGTGAGAGTAGAAAGAAGTAGGCTGCTGGTTAACTAGGATCTGCAGCTTATCCATTAGGTAGGGAAATGGGCAGACTGGTTGGGCCAAGCGGTCCTTATCTGCCGTCAAATTCTATGTTTCTATGTTTCAATGGGGAGTACTAAAAACAGCCATCACAGAGGCAACAAGCCTTTGTGTAAAGCAAATCAATGAAACAAAATGAAGGCAAAAACCACTATGGTTCTCAAAACAGGTGGCAGGGAAGGTTAAGGAGAAAAGGTTAGCATTCAGGAAATATAAGGAAACACAGAAGGAGCAGGACAGAGAACTTTATCAGTTAACGCAGAAAGAGGCTGGGAAGGCAGTCAGAATAGCAAAGGCCCAAACCGAGGAAAGGACAGCCAACTCTGTTAAGAAGGGGGATAAGACCTTTCATAGGTACATTAGGGAGTGAAGAAAGACCAAAGGAGGGATACTGAGGCTTAATAAAGGGGAGCGAACGTGGGTAGAGGGTGACAGTGAAAAAGCAGGGATACTGAACGAATATTTCTGCTCAGTATTCACAAAGGAAGAGATGGGGAGGTACCTAAACCAAACAAGAGAAACACTCTGAAGATGGGGGTCATTGATACCAGTCCATTTGCAGAAGAAAGGGTTCTGAAAGAACTAATAAAATTGAAGGTGGACAAAGCAATGGGGCCTGATGGGATTCACCCAAGAATTCTAAAAGAACTAAGGGCAGAACTAGTGACACCGCTGACTACTCTCTTTAACAAATCATGGGAGGATGGGGTGGTACCTGAGGACTGGAGGAGGGCAGATGCGATTCCTCTTCATAAAAGTGGGAGCAGGACAGAAGCAGAAAACTACAGACCAGTTAGTTTGACCCCAGTGGTAGGGAAAATGATGGAATCACTTATGAAGAAAATAACTGTTGAGTACCTAGCGGTCAGTGGGGCACAGGACCCAAGGCAGCATGGATTCACAACGGGACGGTCGTGTCAGACGAATCTAATAGATTTCTTTGACTGGGTGACCAAAGTAGTAGACCAGGGAGGGGTTGTGGACATGGCCTACCTAGATTTTAGCAAGGCATTTGATACAGTCCCACACAAAAGATTAATACAAGTTAGCCAGCCTTGAGTGGGTCCCAAGGTGGTAGCCTGATAAAAAATTGGCTAGACAACAGGACGCAAAGGGTAGTAGTAAATGAAGTCCACAGTGAAGAAAGGAGGGTTGCTAGCGGGGTACCGCAGGGTTCAGTACTGGGACCGGTCCTTTTTAATGTCTTTATAAGTAACAATGCAGACGAACTGGAAGGAAAAGTATGCCTCTTTGCAGACGACACAAAGATCTGCAACAGGGTTGATACACAAGATGGAGTGGAAAGGGACTTGGAAAGGTTGGAGGAATGGTCAAATGTATGGCAGCTCAGATTCAATGCAAAGAAGTGCAAGGTAATGCACCTGGGAAACAAAAACCCAGGGAAGAGTACACAATGGGAGGTGAGATACTGACAACAGTAAAAATGAAAAAGGACCTGGGGGTAGTTATATCAGATGACCTAAAGGTGGGCAAGCAATGTGAGAAGGCAGTAAGAAAGGCTGGGGGGATACTGGTATGCATAGGAAGAGGCATCAATAGTAGAAAACAGGAAGTTGTTGGCCCTCTGTACAGACAGTTGGTGAGACCCGATCTGGAGTACTGTGTGCAGTTCTGAAGAACCCATCTCCACAAAGACATAGACAGAGTGGAGGCTGTCCAGAGGAGGGCAACCAAAATAATGCAGGGTCTGCACCAGAAGACATACAAAGAAAGACTAAAGCAGCTTAATATGTATACCCTTGAGGAAAGAAGGGAGAGAGGAGACATGATAGAAACTTTCAAGTACCTCAAGGGAATCAACAAAGTCCAAGAGGGTAGCAACTTTCAGAAAAAGAGATGTGCAAGAACAAGGGGGCACAATTTGAAGATGGGGGGGGCGGCTCAGAGGTAATGTGAGGAAATATTTTTTCACTGAGAGGGTTGTGGATGCATGGAACAGCCTCCATGAGGAGGTTGTGGAGTCAAGAACGTTGGGGGAATTCAAGAATGCATGGGACAAACATAAGGCAGTCCTAGTGGGGGGGTAGGAGGAAGTAAGCTGTTGGTTAACTAGGATCTGCAGCTTATCTGTTACGTAGGAAAATGGGCAGACTAGGTGGGCCAAGCAGTCCTTATCTGCCGTCAAATTCTATGTTTCTATGTAGTTTAACATTGAAATAAGTGTCAAAATATAGCATAGCACAGGGAGCAGCAAGGTACCGCCGTTAGGTGAAAGCTTAGGAAGAAGTAAACTTTGTTGAATTACAACCGTATCTGTGTGACACTACCAATTAGTCCACTGAGTTACCCATGACCTGTGACGAACAGTATTTTGTGGGTGGTTTTACAGATGTGTATATGTTTTATCCTGTGGTCTCTCCTTCAGGAATGTTAAGAGTGAAGTGTTCCACTTCACAGCCATGGGGAGGTTGGCATTTTTTAACTTTTGAAATAAAAAAGAATACTTACAGACTTATTATAAATCATTCTACTGTAGCTAACATGAGGGATTCATCGTACGTTAAGAGGACCTCAGTGGGGTGCCTCAATAGTATAAGAAACTCCTCTCATAAGGTTTATATGGCAAGAACCACTCAGCTTTGTGGTTCTCTCGTCCAAACCTCATACTTAAGAGTCTCTTATACCACAAAATACATACCTTCTGGAGGCCCTACTAACTTACATATTATCATTTATGTTTTGTATTAATGTATAGAGAATAACTGTGCTATGAACTTTTTAACACACCTAAGGTATTTGATGACTCATAAACCCCGACAGCGAAGCTTGAGAGGTTTAAGCAATCAACAAAGAGGGTGTATAAAAAACCCTCCTAAGCACAAAATTAGATATATCTTACTTTTTTTAATAACTGGTGCTAAAAAATGTATAATTTTAAAACATATGCCCACAGTCATTGCGCCAGCCACTTATACTGCTTGTGAAGGACCCCATTTTGTGCTGGTTCTGTGGGGTACCCAACAGCTATCCTCAGTCCCTCAGTCTTTTTTTCTCCACAAGCTTTACTGCAGTTTACACTGGAGAGCACACAGACACTAGTGCTGGCTAGTGAAGGAAAGAACAAGAGCACACTGATTACGCTTTGCGCTATGAAAAGCAGTTAAAAACAGTACAGTGCAGGGGAGTGCTCAAAATTTCATAACAGCTGGATCATTACGGCACTGGTTTGATTGGACTGATAATCATGTTGATAAAGGGAGTCACCAGTTATTATATTATGTTACTGAGGTATTAGTCTGCCCTACGATAACACAGGAAAAGCACCTAAAAGTCTGTGGGTAGGTAGGATTTTCAAAGCTCAGCAACAGTGCCAATGTGGTTGGTGCCAGCGCTAACCTGGATTTGCGCTAGCGCTCTGCGCAGAGCCATATTCAGAGGTCCCCAGAGCGCTTCCCAAACCTAGCAGCACCAAGGCGCCTACTATACCACTGCACCCGTGCAAATGAGGGAGTCCCCTCAAGCATATAGGCGCAGCAGCACAGTCAATGGATTGCAGTGGTGGTAAACAGCCACCAGAGCAGCAGTGTTTACTGCAGCCAACAACCATGTCTTAACCGAGCACCAAGCCCACGCTCCCACCCCCTAAAGACATGACATCTGTACCTCTGTGCCAAGCTGCTCCCCCACCCCTCCCGATCACCTGGTGAAATTATGTGTAATATTCCCTGGTGGTGTACTGGGTCCCTCCCCAATATCGCCCACTGGAAGTATGTGCAATATTCCCTGGTGGTGTACTGGTCCCCCCCCATATCACCCACTGGAATTATATGTAATATTTCCAGGTGGTCTAGTAGTTTCCCCCCACCCATGGATTGCCGGCAGCAATATGTTTTACATTTCTTGGAGGACTAGTGGTCCCCTTGCCCTTCAATTGCTCAGTAGAAATAAGTTTTAATTCCCTGACGGACTAGTGGTCCCTCCACCCCCCCAATAGTACACTAACACCCCACCCACCAAGGATCCCTGCCTCGTACCCCCTTCACCCCAAGTTCCAGTCTCTATGATAACAGCAGCTGGTAGAGCCCTCCTCTCACCTCCTCAGCTGGCCACCATCCGACAGTCACGGAGCACAATCATGTACGTACGTGTGGGGCTAGCAAATGCACATGCACCTTTAACATAAACTTTGTAAGCAGATCTAGGCATGTTATAATGTCTTTACATTCAGTGGTGCCACCCAGGACACAATGCAGTATTTCAAGTTACTGCATGAAAAAATAAATCAACTGCCACTGAAACTGCCTTGTTTACTGCACTACGTCTACTGCAATATGCTGCAGTACTGTGTTGCATCTTGGCTGGCACCCCTTGATCCAGCCCCATCTCAAGTACAGTGTGTAATTCTGGTCACCATTATCGGAGAAAGGATACTGATACACTTGACCATCTGACAGCGATGTACTAGGGAGGGAAGCAGAAGCCCTCCTCCCAACATGAAGTCAGAGTGTAATCAGCTTGTTATCTAGACTTCGGCAGCCCCACCCTTAAAATAGTGGAGACCACTGTCAATAGAAAAAGAAGCTTCATAAGCCATCCAATGGCCCAGTGGTAGTGCTGTGTGCTTCCATGCTGGTGACCCAGGTTCAGATAGGGACTCGGGACTGGGTGCAGTCAGAACTGCTAACCTGCAGACAGCAGTGGCAAGCACTATGGGCACAGTGACCCCTCATGGTGGGCCTGGGAGCCTGCTCCCTCATGAGGAGTTGCACATATGCATTTTATTCTTCATCTGCTGGGGCTGGCAAGAGGTTGATACGTAATGCCAAAGTATAGGGAGGTAAAAAGCATGATGTCACTAGGATGATGGCCTGTGGTATGTTTGGACCCTTGCATGTGGCATCTTCAGACCCTATGCCATGTGAATTCCCACTGGTGAGAGCAGTGGGGCTAGCAGAGGAAGTTGCAGGGTACCACCACGGGGGTATCATTCCAGACCTGAGGACAGGGAGGGCGACAATGGATGAGAAGAAGCTTGATAAGAGAGAAAGAGAAAAAAACACATTATGGAATAAGGCTATACTGGCAACACAGACATAAAATCATGCATCATACAGAGTTATAGTAAAAGTCCACAAAGAGAAACGGAAATTACGTACCTACCGTAATTCTCGATGATCTCTTGTATCTTCATCATTCATTAGTGCTGGGTGTAAGCCGGAAGTGCGCACCTGCTACGGGAGTTTTTTTTGTTTTTGTTTTTTTGGAGGGAGGAGTCGGCTCCGACGGCGCCACCCACGAGAGTGATGCACCGTGTGGTGTGCGAGGGGTGGCAGTTAGGCACCGCAGACTCCTCCTCCATCCCAGTTCTGTAAGCTGGAGAAGCGAAATAAAAAGAATTAGAAGAATAAGAGTGAGGCAAGAGAGCTGAGGGATAGATAAAGGAAAGGAAACAAACTGAAAAAGGAATAAGCTGAAAAGAGGTCAGGAAAGAGGAGAACCTTACCCTAAGGGACCGCTGGACTTCACTCCTTGGGCGGCTCTGAGAGAGGAACAGATAAGGGAGAGGAAGAAAGATGGAAGAGGAAGAAGAAAAGGGGATATTGGGAGGAGGGAAAAATTCTGCCACGAATTCTGAGTGAAATTGGCTTGTGGCTTATCAGCTCAGAACTTAAAACAAGGGAACAAGGATCCCTTCAGACAAAAGTGGTTTAGATAGTTCAGCCGAACCTTCTGTACAGCTTGGTACAAGACAGGCAGATTTCCCTACACATCCCACTATCCTATTACCCATCACTCAAGCTGAGAGCTCACAGAATGCCAAGGCAAAAATCTGTTCCGGGGAGGAAGAGCCCACAAGTAGGTATAGGAAAAAGACCCCACTAGCACACAGTCATGTGTTAGTACTGGGAGGGGAGGGGAAGCCCTAAGAGAGGGCAACCTCTTCGGCAAGATGGGCAGAGACAGAGAAGAAAACTCATTCCGACTCCCTGGAGGAGGCAGGGACCAAAGGAACCAGACCACCAACTCAAGATGGTAATTTCTGAATCGGGCTAGAACAGACGTTGACTAGCCCTGATCTGGCATTCACAAGGCAAGATTCAGGGACACCAGCTAGGTCTGAAGACCGAGGGTAGAGGACTGTCTAAGAAACTAGCCCTGTTGGCTGGTGATTGAACTAATCTGGCTTGAAGGCCCTCCTTCTCCAACTCCTTCGCTGTTTTTTTTTTTTTTTTTTTTTCAAGAGAAGAACAGAAGGTCCCTCGAGGAACCAGGGGATTTAGCCCCTGAACAGCCTCGGGGGGGGAGAGGAGGCCGAGCAGGGCGGGGGAGACGCCATAGAAATGAGGCACATGGGGGAAGGTGGGTGGGATTCAGTAATGAATGGTGAAGATACAAGAGAAGATCAAGAATTATGGTAGGTACGTAATTTCCATATCTTCCCTTGTCAGTCTTCACCATTCATTACTGCTGGGTGAGTACCAAGCCCCCCGAAGTGGGTCTAGCACAGCCCTGAGGGAACAGGACCCTCAGCCTCCTGCTGGTGGGGAACAGGAGGAAGAGACCATGGCCATACTAGACTGGAAGTCTAAGGCCGAGAAGAGCTAGAAGGTGTCCCCTGAAGACAAGGGGATGGAGGAAGCCCCTGCAGAAGCCTTCTAGCCCTGGTGGAAAAAAGGTGTGTCCCTTGGAAGGCAGAGCGGATCACCCTACGCTGGGCCAGGGGTGACAGCCTCGATAGACGTAGCCACACCGCATTTAATGCAGACTGCTGACCAAGAAGCCTGGAAGCAACCTCACTGGCATCATAAGATTCCCTTGCTTGGTGCCTTTCTAGTTCCAGGCCTATGGCGGAGAGGGCAATGGCTTGTCGAGATTGCTCCAAATCAGGCATCAATGCTAGCGCCTGAGCCAGCATTGATCAGAAGTGCCTGATGTGATGCAATGCACATCACACGAGAAGAAGAGAAAACTCTTCACCCCCACCGGTTGAATTGTTGGGAATCTGAGTCCGTTAGTCGGTCGTGTGCCAGGCGCCAACGCCGGGAAGGGGTCTCTAGGAATGCCAAGCCCAAAGAAGGGAGAGGGAGAGAACCTAGAGACTCCAATGAAGCACAAAACCTCCTCCTGCAGTCTGCTGGGGTTAGGAAAGTGTCAGCTGGAGACTGCCAGGTGTGGTTAGACGCTTCCTGGAAGGGAATAGGCTAGGATGGCACCACCAGGTGTTGGACACTGAAATCACTGAAGGATTCACGCATCTCCCACTCGGTATTGTCTCGTCTGACAAAAGAGATACGGAGATCCCAAACCATCCTCAATAGGAAGCGCTGACATTCAGTGAAATCAGCGTCGGAAGAGAGGTGAATGGTAGGTTCCTCTCCTTCCGAGGAGGGAGTCGAGGAGGATAGAGAACTCGAATGTCCAGAAGACTCTTGCGGTGGTGGGGACAGGCGAAAGACCCGTTCATGGATGTACCCAACGTATAACGAGAAGGCCACCACAGTGCCTCTGAACATCTCCCAGGATAAAGGCCCTGTAGGACCCACGTGGCCTGGGAGAGAAGAGGGTGGCTGCAGAGGAATGGGAGAAGGGCATCTGCAAGGAGGTGTCTGTCCTCTACCAGGGCTCTGGAATCCAGGGAACAGTGCCCGAGTTAGAGGGACCCCCAAGATCAGACTGGGTCACATGGCAGAACCCTGGGTATGCGAACTCCAAAAAAGCCCAAATGGGCAACCCTTGGTGGTGCCACCGGAGGGGACCCCGGGGCCCGAAAAGGAGAGACAGGGCTCAGCGCTACAGCTGCTCCCTGTGCCCTGTGGGGTGGCAGAGGAGTGCCGCTGCCCCTTGTCCCGAACCCTCAACCCCTCAGACTCCGAGGATGTCCTCCTCCTCGACCCCAGTGAAGGAGTCCCCTGATGCAGAGGCCTCCCAAGGGAGGCCGCCAAAGATGGGGCCTCCAATCCCCCCGAGAGGGTGCAGCAGCACCAAGACTGGCAGCTGCCGCAGCCCCTCCAGAGGAGACAACCCCCTCCCCAACCCCAGAGCCGTCCTCCCCAATGAACCCCAGGCCACCCCGGCCGAGGGATCCTCAGGGTTAAACTGCTCTGGAGACTCAGGAATGGGGACACTGGGCCACCTGACATCGCGTCCCACAGAGATCGGGCAGCCAGTCCGAGTCCACATCTGAGTCAACACCCTCCGAAGAGGAGTCGACCAGCAGGACCTCGATACTGGCCACCTCAAGCACATCCTGAGAGACGGCGCCATTCCTACCACACCGCCCACGGCCCCGAAACCCAATGCAGACCCACCCACGGCCCTAG
Source organism: Neoceratodus forsteri (assembly GCA_016271365.2). NCBI lineage: Eukaryota > Metazoa > Chordata > Ceratodontiformes > Ceratodontidae > Neoceratodus > Neoceratodus forsteri. The sequence goes on along the minus strand of CM057454.1, from coordinate 685,691,739 downwards.
TCGTTCCCCCAGTGTGGTGCATGGTGCCGGAACCTGAAACGGCGCCACCAGCAGAGTTGCATGGTGCACCAGCGCTAAGGACCAAACTGGCGCAGCACATGGCGCCACCTCAATCAGCGGTGCAGCGAATGGCACCAGGATCCAAAATGGCACCGTGAGGCAGCATCGAGGGTCCACCGGTGCTGGACCCAGCAACCGTGAACTGCGACAATGGGGGAGCCTGCACCTCAGGAGAGGTGGCTGCCGATGCGGCATTGACGACGTGACCCCAGGTGGGGCCGTGCCACTCCTCTGACACTGCAAAAGAAGCCTCCTCCTTGGCAAGGCTTGAAGATGAAGAGGCCTCCTCCTCACCAGACTGTATAGATCTGGGAGGGGACCCGGAGGAAGGGTCTAAAGACCTGGCCTGGGAGGCCCGAGAGCGACGTCGTCCTCCAAAAGTCGTCGGGGCCCTGCTGTCTTTAAATGCACAGATTTCTAGAACACAGTGATCCATGGAAAAACAGGCATCGCATCTATCCGTATCATGGTTAGGTCCCAGGCACCGCAGACAGACATCATGCTGGTCCAAACGGAAACATATCTGCCACAGGAGCACTGATGCATGGGGCACAGCCCGCTTTCAATTTACACTTGGCACCCGAACAAGACATGATGCAAAATAAAGCAAAACACAGCAAAAGATCCCGGCGCCGTAAAACAAATAATTGGAACAAACTTACCAGCCACTAACTGCATCGGGATGGAGAACCAGGATGAGGAGTCGAATAACGGCGTCGACAAACTAGGCCTAATGGCATATACTAGGACTGAACTCACACAGCAGGTGCAGCCTCTAACGGCAGGAGAAACAGAACTGGGATGGAGGAGGAGTCTTTGGCGCCTAACGGCTGCCCCTCATGCACCGCGTGGTGCTTCACTCTCGTGGGCGGTGCCATTGGCGTGGACTCCTCTCTCCAAAAAAAAAAAAAAAAACACTCCCGTAGTGGTTGCACACTTCCGACTTACACCCAGAATGGTGAAGATTGACAAGGGACGATCTGGACAAGCTGGATTTTGCCCATCCAGCTCTGTGAACTGACTGGATTGTTTTTGGAAATGATAAAGACAAAGTTCCAACCAGTCAGAATATCCTCACATTTTTTTTTTTTTATTTCCCTCCTATAACCAGTCCCACTTCAGAAATCCTGCTCACTATAAAAACCTCATAGACTCTGTGTGGCCCAACCTGTATGTCAGAAAAGCCAAACTTTGGGTGGTCTGTGAAGCACATTCCAGCAGCAACCCACAATATCGCGTAGTGCTCCCAGCTTTAACAACAAATTCAGGACATATCTGCTTTTTCAGTTTCAAACAACATTAGTAAGAGCTAGAAGATGAAGCACCACTGAGGAAACTGATGTTTTAAGATTTTAATCGTACCACACAAAGAATTCAGTTTACTCATGAAGAAGTCATTTTCCTTTCAAATGATTGTGCAGAGACACAGAATGATCAGATTTTACAATGGGTAGGCATTTTTGTGTCAGTTCTTGGATCCTAATAACTTATGGTTTCCTTTTCATGTGCATCAGCTAGTTTCAGACCATTTAGTGTGTTATTAATATATAGTGTCTCAGCAACACAAAGCCCAGCTAACTGCATGCTTTTAAAAGGGGCATTCTGTGACCTCAACTAGTTTAGATTATCCATCATAACTAATGAGCTGAAAATGACCTATAAACCTGTTCACTATAAACTCCCACTTCAACTAAACTTAAAGAAGTACAATACAAAGAAATTCTTACCTGATTTGCTGTTTTCAGTATTTCTAGGAAAGGAATGCAAGGACAATAAAAACTTGGCACTCCATCTGAAGAGGTCACACCATTCCAGTCTTTGCACAATCCTAATACAGTATTTGGTATCATGGAGACCATGACCTCAGATACATAGGCTCAGTGGCAGTGTATGGTAAAGGTATTGCTGAAAAAAACTGTTTCTTTATCAGTTCATCAGGAGGGACTATGGTCTAGTGGTTAGAGCACTAACTTGAGAAACAGGAGATCAGAGCTTCTAAATTCACTGGAGCCGAATATTCAGTGTGTGATTTTGAGCAAGCTACTTAACCAAGCATTCCAGTTCACCCAGAACAGAAAAGGGTAGGAAACAGGTCCCCACTGAAAATGAGATGCTGCATCTCAGCTGGGCTATCCTGTGTAAATAAAAAAAATTAATTAAAATACTTGATAGACTGTAAGGCCTAGTTCTGCTGGCAAATTTGTATGTTCATACACAGTGGTGTTGGCTAGGATGCAGTGTAGTACTGTAGAATACCGCAGCAGAGTGACTGCAGTACTGCAATAAACATAGCAATTTAGAGTCAGTGTCAGTGGCTTAGCAGGTTGCACACTTGATTCTGAGGCTGTAAGATTGAAAGGTTGTGGGTTCAAGCCTCACACCAGTTACTTGGGGTAAAATCCCAATACTGACACTGCAGTGCATCATGAGGGGATGCTGCACTCTTGAGGTGCTGCGTTTCAGATACGACATTAAATCGAGGTCCCATCTGACGGTTCTGGTGATTGTTCAGGTGGACGTTTAAAGTTCCCATGGCACTTCTCGAAAAGAGTAGGGGAATTTCCCTAGTGTCCTGGCCAAATTTCCCCCATTCACTAAAAATATCACCAACAGCTTGATCTGGTTCAATTTTAGTTGGTTGTCATCTGTATCTCCCCCTCCCCACAGGTCACCCATGAACAAACTTCTGGTCTCAGTGGGCCTACCCAGTCAACAAAATTGAACAAAAAAAAAATTCAATGGCAATTAATCCCTTTTGTAATACAGTAACTCCAGGCACTGTTGCATCCTGGCTGGCACCACTGTATGTATGGTCAAGATATGGCACTTCAGATTCAATCCCAAGAAGTGCAAGGTAATGCACGTAGGGAAGAGGGACCCATGGACAGAGTATTGGATGGGAGGGGTGAGGCTGGCCACTACAACGGAGGAAAGGGACCTAGGAGTCATTATCAGAGACTACCTTAAATAAACTAGTCTGCACAACAGGGCCTAAAGCAAGGCAACACGAAAGTTTGGGGATACTGGGAGGGCTTTTGACAGGAAAAAAGAAGTGATATTACCCCTGTATAGGTTTCTGGTGAGGTATACCTTGAATACTGTGACTATTTCTGGAGCCCATACCTGAGAAAGGACATGGATAGACTGAACTCAGTGCAGCAAAGGGTAACAAAGGTGATTCAGGGCCAACAAGGTAGATTCTATGAGGAACGGCTAGATGCCCTGAAGATGTACTCACAAGAGCCCAGAAGAGACAGGTTTCTAAAATTTTACACCTATCACTTTCTAAAGGGAGTAGAGTGAACAGTGAGGACCTGCAGTATTTATCAGGAAAAGGGTTGCAGTAACAGAGGTGCATGAACACAAGATGATAGGGAGAAAATTCACTGAGAGGGTGTTTGAACCATGGAACAGAGTACTGACAGAGGTGGCAGGCAGGGACTATAAATGGGTTCGGTTATGGCTGGGATATACAGTAGTACAGGGACTGACAGTTCCATTAAGGAAACTAGGGAGGAAGGGAATTCAAGGGAAGAGGTGGAGGTGGATGCCCCCCACCAGGCCATTAGGCCAGGAGGTGAGGAAGGGATACCTATTCTGACAGACCCTTCACCTTTTTCTGCCAGCAGTGCGTACGTTCTTATTTTTTTTATTTTGTTGACTGTGAGAGCTAAGTGGAGCAAAGTCCTTTTTACAGTAGTGACCTAGAAGATGAGGCAACATCATTAAGAAAAGTAGGATATAAAACAAAATACAGGGCAGGTGAGGTTTACAGAGTATAAGAGACAGTTACAGACTCCATTCACAGAGATAATCCTTAAGCCTTGATCTGAAGGTAACATGGGGGTTTTATAGTCCAAATGTGAGGCAGTAAGGTGTTCCACTTTTATTAGGCCCTGAAACCAAAGTTTTTTTTGCTCCATGTCTGTCTTAACCTGTAGAACATTAAGCAGATTAGTGTCCGTGGAAAGAAGAGTTGGTTCTAGCTGGGGGGTGGGGGTCAACTTGGAGGCTTGGTGGACCAAGTACCTATATGGCATTGCCTTGTGGACATGGGAGCAAATGCTGAGAGTGTCTTCATTGACACGGGTGCGTCTGCTGCTTCAAGCAGCCGGGCGGATCCCTTCCGTCCGCCGGCTGCCTTCCTCGCTGCACTGCCCGCTGATCACCAGACTGAAGCTTCACCCTTGACACGGGTGCGTCTGCTGTTTCAAGTAGCCGGGCGGACCCCTTCTGTTCGCCGGCTGCCTTCCTCGCTGCACTGCCCGCTGATCACCAGACTGAAGGTACGCTCAGAAACTGGACTGTCCAGAACCATCGACTCTGCCTGCTGACAGGCTGCTGCAGTTCTTTAATTCTTTGCTACTGCTGTTTCCTCTCTGGATCTTAAGCTAATGTTATATTCTGATTGTGGTGCTTGTTAAGTCTCTCCAAATTATCTTGTAAATCCTAACTTAAACGCGAACCTAAGCTTGTTTACAGCAATTTTGCACTGTAAGGGTAGTTTGAAGTGCAAGTTCATTTAGGCTGCAGGTTTGTAGATTGTAAAATCTTTTTGTTTTAAGGTCCAGTGGTAAGCTACCCTGGATCAGAAAGTAAGTTTAAAGTGATACAGTTTTTTCTGTTTAGACCAGATTCCATTTGGGTCACAGCTGTAAGCTTTGCCCTGCAAATAATTCAATTTCTCTTTCATTTTCTGTCCTTCTGTCTCCTTGCTGCTTGAATTTTTACGCCCACCTCCCACCTCCAGCCTTTATTAAATACTCCCCCTCCCCCCTCGGCACAACCCCTAGCAATGTTCATCCTCCCCTCTCTCTAATATTGCAACTCCTCTTAAAGATACAGAGTGCAGCTATTAGGCTTAACACTTGTTCTGTCTTGCCTTTAAAGACATTTTCCTATTTTCACCACCTGCTTGCCTATCAGCATTGTTTAGTTCCTGCTCTGCTATCTGCTGTCCCAACGCCTTCAACTACTGCAAGCTGCTGACGAGAGGAGGGGAGGCATGGACAACCTACACCGAGGGCCCCCCCAGCACGCTAGTTGTGGTGATCTGTTCCTTTTGTGGCCCTACCATACGGGGTGTCCTGGTTTGCCCCTTTTACAGGTTTCCAGGAGCCCTGGTTTGCTCCTTTTCTAGGTCTCCAGTTGCCTATAATCTGTGGGGGTGGTTACTACTGTCCTTACCATGGAAGAACTGGAAGCCACCTCTCCTATGTTCAGAAGGGGGTGGCAGGTCAGTTTTACGACACTAATAATGATGACACTGGCCCTGGGGCTAGTCCTCCTTTATTGTGCTACCTCGACTCCTAGCCTATTTATTGACCCAGGGTTGTGGCCTTCCTCCCATGATGATACTGATTTCTCCTTTTCCAACCTACTTGTAACTAAGGTAATGCACTACTGTACTGTCCTTAGCCTTGACACTAGATGCCTTACGTGTACGGTCAGGGTGAAGAAAGTCCGAAGCATGCACAGGCCTGGAGGTAGGCCACTCGTAAGATTGTTCCTTCCCTGGCTAGCCCTACTCTCACTTCTCATGGCTGGAGATACTGAGCTCAATCCTGGGCCATCTAAGCTGATCTCTAATATTCCCCCCACCTGGAGTGGGAATAAGGGACTAAAAATAGTGCATATGAATATTAGGAGCTTGCTTCCTAACCGAGACGATCTCCTAGCGTGGACTGAGCTATACAAGCCAGACATCCTAGGGATAACTGAGACTTGGCTCAAACCCTCGATTCCTGACTCTGCCTGCTTCCTAACAGGATACGAGTTCATCTGCCTAGACAGGACTGGGGGTAGAAGGGGTGGCACCCTCATCTACTACAGATCCCATCTGAAAATCTCCTGGTGGCACAGAGTAAACCTGATCATCCACCTTGAGTTTCTTCATGTGCTCCTGCTGCTGGCGATGCTAAGAAGCTGCACTTGGTGTGCGCCATAACCTCTGGGGTCTGACAGGACTCACTTTCCTCTTAGATGCAGTTAGGCCCAGTATAGGTGACAATGAACTCATTATTATGGGTGATATCAACATGAACTGGGAGTGTGGCAATATTAGGAAATGCGAATCACAACTTGCCTGCCTATCCCTTAACTAACTAATCCATGACCCGACGAGACAGGCAGCCAATGGTTCCTCAAGTTCCCTGCTGGACTGGATCCTGACCAACCGGCCGGAGAGGATTGCCTCGTCAGGCACGCTATCAGACTCCGTATCTGACCACTCCCCGGTATAATGTGTCTGGAAAATCCCTTCCCCTAGAATTCCACACAAAATCATTCAAGTCAGAAAATACTCCAGTTTTGACCCTGAGGCTTTCCTGGCCAATCTAGGATGTACTGACTGGACCAGGGTGCTTGAAGCCTCTGACCCTCAGTGGCAGCCTCCTGCTTCATACATTCCTTTGTTCTCCAAGATAGACACGCCCCAGGGTCACCCAGAGGGTGAGGGAACAGCCACCTTCTGGCTGAATGGTGACTACTTGCCCAGATGCGGAGAGAGACAAATGCTGGGCAAGTACTAAGGGTTCCAGAGATCCTGCTAATCTCCTGAGATATCGGCAACTCAGGAATCGGTGTAAAAAGCCATTAGGGCTACCAAAAGTAACTTCTGTAAATCGGCACTACTTAGCTCTGTCAGAGATCCTAGGAGGTTCTGGAGGAACATTAAATCCCTCGCCAGTGGGCCCTCTCACTGGGTGTCGTGGACATGATTATTGATGGAGTCTCGCAATAATCCCACACTATAGCCGACCACCTCAATCTCCACTTCTCCGACCTTTCGCCCTCACCTCTCGCTTTACGACCGATGGGGTCGCCGCTAATATCCCTCCTGGTGCAGAGTGAACATCCTCCTCTGAGAGTATTTAATCTTAAGGCCGTGTTCTGTCCTTGATGTTCGAACCACTTGGCTGCCCTCCCAGCACTCCAGTGCAGGGCCTGACAACCTTGAGCCCAGGCTTCTCAAGCTGGGAGCAGCTTACATTGCCCTCTGATTGCCCATATCTTTAACCTATCCCTTAGCTTGGATAATCCCTGACATCTGGAAGCAGGCAAGGATAGTCCCTGTTCTGAAGCAGGAAATCCCAAACTCCTGACAACTATCGCCCTATTGCTATTCTCCCATCCCTGGTAAACTCCTGGAAAAGGTTGTATGAGCAACTCTCGGAGTACGTGGATACCCATGAGCTGCTTTCTGGGGCCCAACATGGTTTCCGGAAGGGTCATAGTACCACTACTGCCCTGATTACTGTAACCTCTAGTATTAGATCCGCCATGGATCAGGGCAAACTGTCAGGTGCTATATTTATTGACTTGTCAAAAGCTTTTGACTGTGTCAACCATGACCTACTGGGGGAGAAGCTCAGGGCTCTTGGGTTCTCTCTGCATGCCATGAGTTGGATGATGGGCTACCTAACAGGTAGAAAGCAGCGCACCTGCTTTAACAAGGTCCTCTCGGAGCCTAGGGCTGTGACCATGGTAGTTCCCCAGGATCGGTACTTGGACCCTCCTATTCTCACTTTTATTAATCAACCCCACGGGTGACCTCTCATTGCCAAGTCACACTTTATGCAGATGACCTTGTGCTAGTGGCCCATGCTCGTAATGCTGCTGACCTTAACCAGTGCCTATCTGAAGACTTCAGCAGAGTCTCGCCTGGATTACCAACCATAGACTGGTATTGAATCCTAACAAAACTCAGGCCATGCTCTTTGGTTCCACGGTAAGTTAAAAGCCCATCAGCTATGCTCAAAATAGCTTGTGATGGTGGCCCCTGTTGCCAACAGTGAGCTCAATTAAATATCTTAGGGTCACCCTTGACCTAACTTGACATGGGAAGCCATATCCAAAACATCTGCAGAGCCACCAGGTGTAAGCTTGGCCTTGCCTACAGGGCCAAATACAACCTTGACTCGGAGCGAGGCTGGCACTTGCAGGGAGTGCTTCTCCTCCCTTAGTTATGGATACCACCTATTTGCCAGGTCACCCCAATCCATCTTAATCGGTGGAACACGGTATATAATGATATCTGTCAGTTTGCACTTGCTGCTCCCAACTCACCCACCGATGTGAGCTCTATGACAAACTCAACTGGCTCCCCTCATGGAATTCCTGATCCTTGGTGTAGGAAACTTCACCAGGAAAGTGCTTGCTATGGGCATCCTGGCGGGACTGGCGCATCTCCTCCCAAAACTGGACGCCATCCCCTACCAGCTCAGGTCACAGACCGGCCGAGTTGCTTAAAGTCCTCTACTGGACCCTTATGGGGATCGTGGACTTTGCCGCTTTGTGCCTAGGCTCTGGAACTCCCTTCTGGACTCTGTTCGCTTCTGCCCTTCCCATGGGACCTTTCACTCCTCCTGTGGTCCCACCTAAAACAAACGACAAGATATGACTGCTCCTAGTCTCTGTAATGTAATACTCTGCAGTCCACTATTGTCCATTTGAGTCCATGATGGTCTATGAAATATTGTTCAGTGATTCTAATGTCTATCTATGTCCTGTAACAATTTGTACTATGTGTGGCAGTATCTCTGCCCTTATACAAGCGTTGTTATAGCTGTTTTTTACTGTATCATGCTGTTTCTCCAATGTTGCCATGTATGTATACTGTATGTTTTGTGCTCTCCCGGGTCGTTCCTGAAAATAGGCATACTACTTGTCCAGTGTACCTACCCGGTAAACAAAAGCTAAATAAATAAATTGTTCTGTGATAGTCAATTGAGTCTAGAGTACAGGAAGCAATGGTACATTCATAGGTTGACAAACAGTGCCAACCATGCAAGACAGCTGAGGAGCACTGCTTTCCTTGTCATGGGGGGGGGGGGGCATTGGGTATTTCCTGGGGAGACTCGGTGCGAGAATGCCGGGACCAGAGAGATGAGCTCCTCTGTGAGAGGAGCCGTAGCCACCTGCCAGCTCCCACCATGAAGTATGTCTGGGGAAAAAAGAAAAACCCTTCTCCTCCTCCTCCGAATGAGCCCATTCTCAGGGCACCTACATATGAGACACACATTATGGAATAAGAGTGTCAGGTGTAGGAGAAAGGAATACTCCAAATGGTGGAAAGTGGCCCCTCAATAAGTGTCTGGAATGTTTAGAAATAAGCAATTTGAGCATAACTACCCTTTCCGCAAAAGGAGGAGTGGTTGATACTAGTCTATCCATCAAGGCTCTGGGTACCAACATGCCTATAGCCCTGACCTGGTAGAATGGGGGATGGAGTTTAAAGTTAAGATATAAATATGAGGTTTTAGCCACAAGTCAAGGGGTTCAATCGGTCAGTTTGGAGCTCATGGTGGAAGGAGTTGGGTTTAGAAACATCTGCCCACATCTGTACCCAAACTGGCATGCAGGTGGCCTGCAATCCAGCATCAGATTCTGTTGTTCCCAACTCAGTGTCAGGGTGTTGGGAAAAGACTGGCATGGGGCCTGAAGGGTACTGTGGGGCCATCGGGGGATCAGGTCACATAGGTACTCCCCTGTTTGGAACACCTACCAGGCAGGCCGCATAACTGGGTAGGGAGTACAAGGGTACAGATTGCCAAGGAGGTAGCAGTAAGTTCCCAGGCAGTCATCCTCTCAAAGGATGCACACCAATGGCTTTCGGGTCTGAAGGGGCTCTGAAGTTGCCCAGATTCAATGAAGTAAGGTGGGAAATTAAAGTTATATACTTACCATAACTGTTGATCTTGCAGAATAACTTCACCAATGATTACCACTTATGGGTCTGGGCCGGAGGGGCTAGGACCTCGCCAAAGCAAAGCTTCTGGCAAGGGGTTCGACAATGGCTACTGGGCATAGTCTCTGTGCACACCCCCACGTGGTGCTGCGTGTTACTCAATAACCATTGCTGGCTCCCTCACCAACCTCAGTTCCGTTTACCAGGAGAGAAACAAAGTGGGGAAAAAAATTAAAGACAGTGCTAAGAGGTTCCCTAGCCCTAAGGGATAGGGAAAGGATACAGGAAAAATAAACAATTAAAGGAAACCCAGAAAACCACCTCTCAGAGAGAGAGAGAAAGAAGGATGGGGACACACCTAGGGTGGCACAGATAAGGTAGTCTGAGTTACTGAGTCACAGCCTCAACACCACTAGCCAGACAGGAGATAGCTAGTGATACTAAGGCAGCAGCCCTGAAGCATGTGACTCTGGCGAACAAACTAAAAGGGATACATCCAGAAAATCAAGGCCCCCCTTGCAACTGAGATGGCACCGATGAGTCCAAGGTGGAATGAGCCACACAGTCTCCTAAAATGGCAACCACATGCCACCAGATGGAGAACAGACTGCAAACCAGTTAATTATGGCCTTTTTCTCATACCAGAGGAAAAAGGGAATGGATTCCTGGTGAATACGGGGTAGAGGGGTTGAATGCCAAAGGGAGTTAAGACATGTCCCTCTCACCAGTTACCCCTAAAGGTAGTGGGCTAATAGCCCAGCTGGTATAGGAGGTGAGAAACGCACACCAATCAATAGCAGAATAACCTGGCATAGCCAGAAGAGAAAAAAAAGTCAGAAGAAAGTGACTCTTCTCCTGCAACAACAGGAACATGCCCTGTGGAAAGATAGGCAAACAGAATGCTGGGGTGCATAGGGAGGGGTATCACCAGCAGAACGAGGGAGGTATTGTTACCCCCTGTACAGATCAATATCGAGACCCCACCTGGAGTACTGTGTCCAGTTCTGGAGGCCCCATCTCGGGAAAGACATAGATAGGGTGGAGGCAGTACAGAGAAGGGCAACCAAAATAGTGCATGGCCTGCTTCAGAAGCCCTACAAGGAAAGACTCAGGAAATTAAATATGTATTCTCTGGAAGAAAAGAGAGAAATGGGGGACATGATAAAAACATTTAAATTCCTCAAAGGTATCAAGAAGTTACAGGAGGTTAGCATTTTGCACAGAAAGAGACGCTCAAGGACTAGGTAGCATGATATAAAGCTGGAAGGATGGAGACTTAGAGGAGATGTAAGGAAATACTTCTTTACGGAAAGGGTGGTGGACATCTGGAACAGCCTCTCAACAGAGGTGGTGGGGACTGAAATTTTTAAACATGCATGGGATAGGCACAAAGGGATCTTAGAAACAGGGCGGGGGGGAGATCTGGAGATCAGTTAGGGTCTACGGTAGCACAGTAGGCAGGGACTTAGGGCAGACTAGGTGGGCTGTGATGTCCTTTTCTGCCAACAGCATCTATGTTATTATGTAAAGGGTAGTACTGCATAACTTGATTAGTCTAGTGTACAGCATCCCTCCACAGACAGCGCTGCTGCCAAGTGGAGTTGGATTTGGATAGTGTCCAGAGACACAGGTTGACTTTAGCAACTAACAGGGATATACCATACAGAAGGGGTATACCTTGGGCAGGGAGAAGAAGGGAAAGAGGAAAGGAAAGGAAACGTTACCTCCTCTTTTTCTTTTTGGTATGGGGACCTGAAAAAGGACCTTCACTCATGGGAACCACACAATGGGTCCCAAGCCCCTTCCATTTTTTTAAACAAGCTACCCCACAGTGTGTAGCAAATGAGAAGAGACATGTGGCACTAGATGGCACTGGCCAGCAAAAACAGGGTGAGCTGCCCAAAGGCCCTGGCTCTACTAGAGTGGGGGATGGTGGGTGGGTGGGTATAGTAAGCAGTTGTGAAGATATTCTGTAATATCAACAATTATGGTAAGTATGTAACTTCTATATCTTCAAAGAATCAATCTTCACCAATGATTTCGACTTATGGGTCAGAGTACAAAGATCTCCCTTCTTCCCAAGTGGGGAGCTGGCTCACTCTGAGGGTAAAATATACCCTCAGTCATCTGCGTGGGGGAGAACACCTGAAGGCAGTGGTTCGTGAGACTGGTCAGGGCCAGACGGGGGCTCCTGTGGCACAGGAGCAGGAAGATTTTCCGAGAGATCCTGCCTGACCCTAGGAGAGAAGAAGTGAACCCCTTGAAGTGTGAGTTGAGCATGTCACACCCAGTCGAAGGTGCCAGTAGGGAGAAGCGGAGCCATGCCATCTGCCTGATACAGAATGAGGTTCCTACCAGTCTGTAGGCCACCTCGCTGGCAACATAAGATGCCCTCGACTGGTGCTGTGCCACCTCCTGGCCCTACGGTAGAAAGACCAATGGCCTGCCTATCTCGCTCTGCAGCAATGCAGCTAAGAGTGTGTTTAGCTGCAACCACAGGCGATCGTTATAAGTCGCCATATGTGCCTGATAGGCAGAAATGCACATTAAGGTGCACGCAGAGGCAAAAGCCTTCCTTCCAAAAGCGTTCAGGTGAGTGTAATCTGCTTCTGGAAGCCAGTCACGTACTGTGGCCCTGATGGAATCTGCAGCACTTCAAACTGAGGAGGGGTGAGGTTCTGTGGCCTGCAGACCCACTGTGTGCACAATACTGTGTGAGAAGGTCCCTGGGGATGACTGAGTTGGACAGGAGATGCTGCCACACTGCCCTGGTTGCCCCCCTACAGGGATCTAGGCCATAAAGGAATAACAACAGCAATGATATTAGAAATTCTGAAAAGCCCCAATGGCAGGGTTGCCATATCATGGCTTATAAAAGCATGTAGGTAGAGTATCTTGAACATTTCCAGCACAAATCACTGGTACATAGCATACTCAGCAGCAGAAGGAAGGTGAGCAGATGATTCACTGTCCTCTGAAGAAGACGTCTTTGGAGATGAGGCATCGCCTCCGGGTATCTGTGCTGGGGAGGAGGGTCTATACTAGGCCCTGTCAGCTTCCCTATACCAATTCTCTAAGGCACTGACAAAGCCTGGTGTTGCTCCCACATTAATGGTCCTTTGGGGCTTATGAACAAGGGGATCCTGTCGAGGAAATGGTGAGGCCCGTCCAGGGAAGTGTGAGACTCCTGGTCTCAAGGGCCTCGGCCTGGGTTTCAGAACTGCGTAGAGGGCCTCACCCAAGGGGAAGGCCTAGCACACTTACCCGAAGGGTGTCCTCCTACATCCAAGAAGTGACTCAATCAGTGCCCGTGGAGGGAAATCACAGGTGAACAGGCTCCCTCAGGGTGATCGCGGTCCTCACTGGTGCCAGTGCTGTACAACAGCTCCAAAGAAAACTCGATCTCACTGCCATCATCTGATCCTGAGTTGGTGCCACCTCTAGCACTAAGCTTGGGATCGGCAACATCCTCAGAGACAGGGTCCCCCCTCACCACAGCTGGCACCATCCTTGATCCCTCGTGGCGAGAGTACCCTGTCTCTGAGGATGTTGCAGATCGAGTCCCAGTGCCAGTCCCCCTCCAAACACTGTGAACAATGTCAGAAGGAGGCCCAGTGTCTCCTCGGTGCCATCCAACGCATCGTCACTGTGAACAGTGACAACAGCATGTGCGGCTCCAGAAGATAACCTTGAGGTGTCCACCGGTGTAGGTGAAACATATGGCTATGATCTTGTCAGTGGGGACATCTATTACTCAAGGTTGACTGTGGGTTTGTAGTTGACTGCCCAGGAAGTCGAATGTCCACCAGACCCATCCACCACAGTCTGAAATTCCTCAGTGCAGTGAAGTCGAGAAGAACTCCGTGCTTTCACGGAACCAGATGTCCCTGAAAGAGACCTAGGGGAAAGGCCTTAAGACCTGGTCTTGGATGTACATGTGCAAGGCCTGCTTCCGAAGGTAGGGATCTAGTGACCCTCCTTAATGCGTGGTTCTCTAGGGTATGGTGGTCCATGGAGACACAGGCATAACATGCATCCATGTTGTACCCTGGTACAAGACAAGCTGCATAGGACTGATACCGGTCCAAAGCCTTCAATTTCCCACTGGGGCAACAATGCATGATGGGTGACTGTTGGATCTTCTTCAATAAAGCAGCATCTTTTTTGTTGACTTTCAGCACTGCAGATAAATAACAAACACAGATGGCACTGTGAACAAAGGAAAAACAAGGTGACACTGCAAAAATGAAACGGTGATGAGGCAAACTGAGGTGCTACACTCCCACGGCATGCACTCGATGGTGGGAAGAACAGAACTGAGGTTGATAAGGCAGCCGGCAACAGTTATTGGCAAGTGTGCTACACCACATCGGGGGTGAGCAGGCACTGTGCTCAGTAGCCACTGCTGGCACCCTGGCCAAAAGCTGTGTGCCACCAGGATCCCCGTGCCTCTTACCCAGAAACACAAGTGGAAATCAATGGTGCAGCTTGATTCTTGGAACATCTGCCAAACCCAAAGCCATGAGCAAGGAGATGAAGACTGGGCCCGAGGGTGGTGAGTGGTACAAAAAGTAACTAAGGCCATATCCAGATACATGATCTCGAAAGAACCAGGTAATGAGCATTCCTTCAGTTTATGCCAGGAGTGAGCCAATTCTCACAGGTCCAGGACAGTATAAATATGGCTACCAGTATTTCAGCCCAGTGTAGCCCATGACACAGGTATATTTTAGACCAGGGAAGTCTGTGGCAGTACTGAATCAGAAACGTTCATTTGGGGATCAGTGAAATTACCGGACTGCTCAGTGGCAAGAGACGGGGGAGTCCTGAAATACCTCTTTGAACTACATAACATTTTTGCAAGAAGGTTTATGAGATTATAGGTCTGTGCACTAAACTGCTGAACAGTAATGAAGACCGTAGTAATAAGTTATGCCTGGGGGCACTGACCTCCTAAACGTCCTACAAATCTGCCTAAAAGATGCATGAAATTAATTTACCCTGATATACCAATCCTTAAGTAAAGGAGCCCCATATCTGAGCTGTCATTCTGGTGCCAAGCATATTCTGTGAGTGCTATCAAGAACTGTTTCTGAGCTGAGGAGAATGGAGAGAATCCATGTAAACTACTGTGTTTGAAACAGAAACACAGAAATTGTCGTCAGATAAGGACCGCTAGGCTCTTCCAGTCTGCCCATAGGCCCTATACATGTATGCATCCACTCACCCTAAGTGGTCAATGGCTTTTCATCACTCCCTTCCCACTCAAGGTTTTCCTGTGCTAGTCCCAGGCATGTTTAAACTCCTCCACTGTGCTTGCCCCTACCACCTCTTGCGGCAGACTATTCCAAGCGTTCACTACCCTCTCCATGTAGAAAAACTTCCTCACGTTACCGCAATCTCCACCCCCCTTCCAATTTCATATCGTGCCCCCTTGTTCTGGTAACTTTTCTACATTGGAAAACATCTCCCAGCTGCACCTTATTTATGCCCTTGAGGTACTTAAAAGTTTCTATCATGTCGCCCCTTTCTCTCCTCTCCTCCAGTGAAAACATACTGAGGTATCTTAGTCTCTCCTCTTATGTTTTGTGGTGCAAACCATGCACTATCTTTGTCGCCCTTCTCTGGACAGCCTCCACCATGTTTATGTCCTTACGCATGTGTGGTCTCCAGTACTGCACACAGTACTCCAGGTGAGGCCTTACTAGTGTGTTCTACAATGGCATCAGCACTTCCTGCCTCCTACTAGTAATACCTCTGCCTATGCACCCCAGCATGCCACTGGCCCTCCCTGCAGCCTTTGCACACTGCTTTGACATCTTCAGGTTATCATATATGATAACCCCTAGGTCTCTCTCCACTTTGGTGATGGTCAGCACCCCCCCCCCATCCTGTAGGTCTCCCCAGGGTTCCCTCCACCTAGGTGCATTATCTTGCACTTTTTTGCATTGAACTTCAGTTGCCACACCACTGACCATCTTTCAAGCTTCTCCAGGTCCCTCTTCATTATCTGCACCCCTTCTAGAGTATCCACCCTGTTGCAGATCTTGGTGTCATCTGTAAATAGGCAGACCTTTCCTTCCAGCCTCTCTGCAATGTCACTAATGAAGACATTGAACAGGGCTGGTCCTGGTACTTGATCCTTGTGGCACTCTGCTGGTTACCCCTCTCTCCCCAGACTGGATCCCATTTACTACCACCCTCTGCCTTCTGTCTGTCAGCCAGTTTCTAACCCATTGTATCACCTTATGCCACATGCCCAGACTACTCATCTTGTTAACCAGCCTTCTGTGTGGAGCAGCATCGAAGGCTTTGCTGAAATCCAGGTCGATGTCTACGGCCCCTCCCTGATTCATTTCCCTAGTCACCCAATCGAAAAAATCTATCAGATTCATTTGACAAGACCTTCCTGATGGGAATCCATGCTGCCTCAGATCCTGGGCACCAATGGATTCCAGGTGTGTCACTATCCTTTCTTTCAGCAGTGTCGCCACGATCTTTCCCACCACTGAGGTGAGGCTGACTAGCCTGTAGTTCCCCGCTTCCACCCTACTGCCACTTTTGTGCAGTGGGACTATAGTCCTCTGGAACCACGCCTGTGTTGCGTGACTCTGTGAACAGGGTGGCCAAAGGTGGTGCTAGTTCCCTCTGCAACTCCCTTAATATCCTTGGGTGTATGTCATCTGGCCCCTTGGCTTTATCCACCTTCAGCTTTGTGAATTCCTCCAGAACTCTCTCCACTGTAAATGGACTGGTGTCCATTCCCCCCCTCCCCCGACTGCCTCTGCTCTCCAACTGTAGTCCTTGACCCTCTCCCTCCTCACTGAATACTGAACAGAAGTATTTGTTCGGTATTTCTGTATCTAGATCCGCTCCTTACACTCTCCTCCTCCCTTTTGAGCCTCTGATCCCCGGTCTTTCTTCTATCACTGATGTACCTATAGAATGTCTTGTCCACTTATATCACAGACCACGCTAAACCCTCTGTCTGTGCCTTGGCTTTCCTAACAGCCTTCCCTGCCTCTCTGAGACATTCAAGGTACACCTCCTTGTTCTTCTCCCTTTGGATCCCCTTATACTTCCTGAAACTTGCTCTTTTAGCCCTTACTTTGTCTCCCACCTCTTTAGAAAACCACAGTAGTTTCTTTCTTCTTTTTCCTTTGGCCACTATCCTAATGTATTGGTTAGTTACCTCCAGAATGGCTCCTTTTAGGCTCCCCCACTGTTCCTCCACCCCCTCTACCCTCTCCAGGGCTGCTTTTAAACATTTACCCATTTCATTGAAATCCACCCTCCTGAAATCTAATATTTTTGCCCTTGTGTAGCTTAATTGAGTCCCTGTCTCCATGTCAAACCACACCATGTGGTGGTCGCTGGATCCCAGCTGTCCTTCCACCTGGATTCTTTCAACTCTGTTCCCATTGGTCCATACCAGGTCTAGAATCGATTTGTCCCTGGTTGGCTCATGCATCCGCTGTCTGAGTCCAGCTCCCTGCAGGGATTCCAGGATGGCCGTGCTTCTGGCTAAAGCTGCTGCCTGGGTGGTCCAATCCACTTCCGGCATATTGAAATCTCCCATCAATAGGATTTAGCCTTTAGCTCCCATGTCATAAATTTCCTCCACTAGTACCATGTCCACTTCCTCCCTCTGTGCTGGAGGTTTGTAGATCAGCCCTGTATGTATTGCTGTGCCATTTCCTGGTTCAAGGGTGACCCACATTGCCTCGGCCTCCCCCTGCCTTCCCTGTACTTCTGTAGCCTTTATGCCTTCTCTGACGTACAGGGCCACCCCCCTCCCTTTTTACTTTCCATGTCCCTTCTGAACAGTGTATAGCATGGTACATTGACGTCCCAGCTGTGAGTAGCAGAATATCATGTCTCTGTTATTGCTGCTGTGTCAAGGTCGGCATCTGTCATCAAGGCTTCCAGTTCAGAACCTTATTTCCCAGACTGCGGGCATTTGTGAACAAAACCTTCCATGTTTTACTCCCTGCCTTCCCTCTGTTCCTGTTTTCTCTACTTTTCCTCTTCCCCCGCCCTGGTATTCATGCTCATATGCTCTTGTCCCCCCCATCCCCCCTTATAAAAGTTTCCCCTGCCTGCCCCTCACTGCTCACTTGCGTTGTTCCTGTTGTCAATTTGTACTTTTGCATGTTCTTGCGGGGTGGGGGTGTTCCTAAGCCACCTGGTTCTCCTGACTCCCCCTTCCTTGGCCAGTTTAAATGCTCTCTGCTGAAGCATTCCAACTTCTCACCAAGGACTGTGGTCCCCTTTCCAGACAGATGTAGGCCATCCTCCTGATACAAGCTCGCATCTGCCCAGGTTGGGCCCCCGTCCCCTATGAAGCCAAATCCTTCCCTTCCCTTCCACACCAATCCTTCAACCAGGAGTTGAAGGCTCAGATTTGGAGTGCCCTGGCCTCCCTCATGCCTTGGACAGGTAGCACCTCAGAGAATGACACAGAATGTGCTACCCATTTCAGGTCCTCTCCCAGCTTCCTGAAATCCTCCTGGACTCTGGCTAACTCTACCCTTCTCCTCACCAAGTCACTGGTCCCCAGGTGGACAATGACATCCAGCTCCTCCCTCCTGGCTATCACCCTAGTGATCCTATGGATTTGCTTCTCATCCCTCCATTCAGTGCTTCCTGGGAAGCACTTGATCTCCCTCTCCCCCCTGCTAGTTGTCCCTAATTTCACACCCCGTACAATAGAGTCCCCCCCCAGGAGAAGCTTCCCCCTCCCCTGGGACTCCAGATTGGAGGTCCCGACCGTCCTCCCTGGTCCCAGCTGTGGGTGCCTGTGTGGGGCAGTCCTGTTCCTCCAAAACAGCGTAGGAGTTATTAAGCTAGATTGGTTGGGGGATGTGTCTCTGACCCTTCCCCACTCTCCCGAGCCCACTGTGGTCCAGTCATCCTTCTTCCTGGGCAACCTTTGAGGTTGATGCTGTGGACCCAGTTTGTTTACAAGATGATTCTGTGCTTTCACGAATACCATCAATTTACTCCTAGACACGGTGGTTTACCTGGGCAAGTCCCACACCCAGCAGGGCAGTGAAGCGCTCAGCGGGGGTTTGCACATCCACTAAAAATAATTTTGTGACTTATAAAAGACTCAAAATAAGTGATGTCAAACATAGCCATTCAAACAAAGCTGAGACTGCAGATTGACAATCTGGGGTAATCACATTTAAAGGAGTTCTGTATTAATTATTTCATATCTAAAAAATGCTAAAACCAACCAAAACTTAGGAGAAAGGGCATTTTACAAGATAGGAGAGAAAGGGCACTCTAAAATTAAAATAGGAAATAGGTACAGCATTTTCTCTGTAACATGAGCAGCAGTTTTTATAATTACGTAGCTCAGTCATAACTGCCTTTTGTTTTTTAACTCGCTTTTTCCACAATTAATGATCAAAACAATCAAATTTCCTCTTCAGTGTTTTGCATCCTTATCAACACAGACAATGTTTATGCTTTCCTCCACTCTCCACTGCCTGCTTTCCTAGGACACTTCATTGGGAAGGGATGTTTTCCCTTCATGTTCAATGTGTTGCTGCAGCAGATGTGAAGCTTCGACTTCCGGAGGCTCACCTGCTGCGTCTCTTGCTGTTCAATAAACCAAGTTCAGCCAGCGTACCAAAGGGCCATGGAGAGTTCAGGGCAGCACCTCAGAATGTTCACCAGGTTAATTATAACTTATTTCTTCATGAACAATAGAACTTTGGCACTAATGATATCATTTATTGGGCAACAAGAAAAACAGTGTTCGAATAACAGTATTCTAATGTTGATTATTCAAGCATGATCAGGTACACACAGACACCTGATAAAAAGCCCGTTTAGAGGTCATGAAAAGTTTTCTCTTGCTGAACAGATTTGCCTGCACAGCTAGAGATCATAACACTGCCAGGGTTTTAGCTGTACTGGTCTTTACGTTGCTAAAAATCTACTTCTCTAAAAGCAGTAGAAACTGTATAATTAAATTCTTTAAAATTAACGAAGTTTTAAACGCTGAAAGAAATCCCTCTAGTCTTATATTTCCCTAAACAGTGTACACAGATGTTATACTAAAATATGATCTATTTGCCAGAGTAACATACTATTAAACAGCAGGAATCCATTGAAGTGTGCAAGTTCATAAACATATTCTATTCAGACATTACTGTAACCCCCAATTGCAAGGCACGCTGGTGCAGATCTCCAAGGCAGTGACGCTTTATTGTTAAACCTTTTGTGAGCTGACCCTGGATCCAGGGAAATTCAGCTGGGTATGGTTGATTTCAATAACAGCATGCCTCCATCTGAAAAAGCGCCTTACAGTACTCTTGTACTCAGGATGCCCCCCCCCCCCCCGGCATATACTATAACAAAACCGCATTGCCTAAACACTCATTACTGATATGGAACAATTTGTTCCAATACCTTTCAGCCAGATGTCCTGCCTCTTGTCTGGTTGTGGGCAATGTCCAACATAAATCCTGGCCTTTTCTTCCAGCTGCCCTGTAGTCAAAGGACACATAAACATGGCTACTGTAGTGTTTGTTTAGGTGTCCACGCTCCCTTGTAAGCAGAACAGGCTACAATACAATTGTGACTGATGGCGTGGCAGCCAACTCTCTGGTCCCTTAAAACTCATTCTTACTGGTAGCGCCATATGGTGCCGGAACCATCTACTGCTTAACCCGACCCAAAAGGCCGCACAAGACAGAATGAGTTAACACAGGCAGACGAGCCATATACTCTGTGCCATGTTGGTGACTTAGAAGCCAAAACAGATGCAACAGCAGATGCCTAAGAAAAAATCCTGCTCCTCTTCTAGCTGCCTGATCCCCCAAACAGAAAGTGTCCCTGGAGTCTAGGTGAAGACCAAGCTACAAGGATGGAGAGGCTCTGTGGAGCACAACTGATAAGAGAGAGATGGGTCAGTGGACAATTTACTTGAGAACACTTTTATAAAAATTTCACTCATTGCCCAAGTTTTGCATTATGCTGCTGCCATCTTTTCCATGCAGTCTGTAAAAAAAAGCTTTCATTTGGATTTTCTGACTTTACAGTGCAATTATTATTTTGCTAAAATCTCATCAACAGCTTTAACCAGAATCAATTTCCGTTGGTTTGCATCTGTATCCCCCCCCCCCAACATGGAAGAGCCTGAAAATAAGTGGTACTGTTTAGCCCTCCTTTCCCAGTTAACAAAAACTAACTAGTGTAACTAACTAGCTAACTAACTAACGTATGTATGTTATAACTTTAAAATAATTCTCATCGCAAGAGACAGTGATGGCACAAACATTACTTTTAAGGTCAGTGTGTCTGCTCTTCTTCCATCTGTAGGGTTACCACCTTTTAAAAAGGCCAAAGTGGGACATTTCTTACTCGACGAGGCAATATTTAGTCTCAACCAATGCAACAGACTTGTTTTCTCTAAATAAACAGAATTAAGACTAAGTGATGTAGTTTTTTAGCTGTTTTTAGTGTTCCTTATCATTTTGAGGTATTTTAGTGTATTATATTGTTCTGTAGCATTTAGAGGAAAGTCAGAAAATATTTTTTTCTGCTATGTCAGGACATGTAGTATTTTTCATATTTTTTTGCAGGACACAGCTGCCCAAATCAGGACTGTCCTGCGAAAATAGGGACAGGTGGTAACCCTACCATCTGCCTTGTATCACAGTCAGCTTTCTCCACCCCCACCCCCGTAAGACCCACTCAGGACTGCATGTGTCTGCGAACCAATTAATGTGTTTATTGTTTTCAAAAGCTGGAGGCCTTTTCAGGTTATTTAGACAGCAGGTAGTGCTGAACTAGACTGGATTTCAGCCAGTTGCCAGCAGGTGAAAGGCTCCATAAAACTATGCAATCTGCTGATCCAGTTCTCGGGAACTTTGCTAATTAAACAGGTCTACTTCTACTGCCACATCTGAAAGTTGTTACATTTCCTGGGCTTGGTCCCTTATCTGCACAAATGCCATCATGTCTACTGGTGGAAGCAAATCAGAAGTTATTTATCATTTATGACCTGGAAGGCATGTTGATGTGAGACAGCTTGTTTCCAGAGGTGTTCCTTGGGGGCACAGTATATGGAACTGTTTCATCAATGGGAATGTTGGCCAGCACACCAGAGAACATCCTCGCCTCATTCAGTAAGTGCTGGGGATCGTTAACTTCCACCTCAACAGCTACCAAGCATAGGCAGAAGGGATGTCCATTTAACGTCTCATCCAAAGGACAGCACCTCAACAGTGCAGCACTCCGCTAGTGCTGCGCTATAGTGTCGCTACTGGGTATCAGCACAAAATTCTTGGTGTAAGACTAGAGCACACGACTTCACAATCTTCTGACCCCAGAGAGGGTATGCAACCTACTGAACCACTGGAAAAGTCAAGACCATAGTGAAGTAAGGTAGCAACAAGGATGAAGAGCACTGTATACTGTTGGTTGGAGTTGTTTGTAACAGCCTTGCTAAAATTCTGTGTCCTATGAAATGTTCCTGGACATGTGCCCTGGTAATCCATGGATAATGTTTAAATATTAGAATTTGTCCTTTGCTGTTCCGCCTCTCCTGATGTGTTTCACAAGATGAAACTCTTTCCTTCCCCAAAAAAGAGGGAATGCGAGGATCAAGAAGGGAGACAAGCCAGAACAAAAGATGCATACAGTCATGCAGCTAAGGCAGTCACACGCACTGTATGGATCAGAAAACTAAACACTGAACGAGACTCTGATCATTCTGGTCAATGGGTGCTTAAAGGATACCTAAACCCCTTATTTCCCCCCCAAAAAAGACTTTTAAAGAAATGCTTGTAAGTGTTTTAAAGGAAAGATTGCTGTTTACATTGATGCTCAAACTGCACTTATATAGTTAAAATAAATATGATCGTATAGAGGGCCGCCCCAAGGCCTAGTGGGTAGTGCTGCGCATTCCCATGCTGGTGACCCGGGGCTGGAAGTGAACCTGGCAAGCTGGACGTGCACTACTGAGGGCTGAGTTGGCAATGCCACGTGGCAGCACATCTGGTTATGCTGCTCTAGTGACTGCAACAGTGGGCAAAGGAGCTTGAGTCTCCTACAGGGGATATGCTAGCAGCATGCGAGGCCGTGCTGGGGCATAGCCAGACATTGGGCAGCAAGTCAGGGCAAAGGGAGAAAAGTGAAAATCCCTGCTGGCACGATGGTGCCAGCTGGTCCACTGCTGGCCCTAGACCACCAGCTGGGCCCTGCTTCCACATCTGGATTTGGTCATTGAGGGTGGGGAAGATGTCTCTCCCTCCCATGACTCTGCCATGGGGGGATAATCCATGGGGGAGCATTCAAGCCAGGTAAGATCAAGGGATGGTGGGTGACAAAAACAGAAAAACAAAAACCAGAAAAAGCTAGTCGAAGTGGAGTTGTGGACTGCGAGGTGAGGGAGTGCACGCGCTGTATAGTGTGTGAAGCCGCTCGTAGTGGTGCTTTAAAAATATTGTGATTTGGCTGTGTAGCAGTTTTCCTTTTGTTGTACTTGTAATGGAGCAGTGTTGGCAGGTGTTGTGACTTCTTTTGTGTATTTGTTAAAACAGTGACAAGGTGGGGAAGGGGGAGCATGCTGTCACTATCGGTCCATCGGTCTGTTCCTGAAGCAGGAGGCGTAGTATTTTTTGTTTTGTGAGGTTGTCTTGCTGCAGGACCGTCATACAGTGATGTTTATACTGAGATAACATCACTGGTGAAGGTGGGTTCCGACCAATCAGAGCCCAGGATTCTTTCTTTGCCATCGTATAATTTAGAATAACAAAGCAGGCAGCAGCAAAGGTTTGAAATACACTGGTTATCATCTGTTATTCCAAGACAGCAGGATATGTTCTTGTGATTGTTTTCACTGTTGTTTTCTACTATTGTGACAACAGTGCTCACAAGCAGTTCAATAAGACTGATTCAGCAATGCAACCAAACCGAACAGACAATATTTAATTTAATTTTATTTTTTATACTACAGAGCAAGATGAGCTACATTGCCCTTTTTCACAGAAAGTACAGGGCACAGAGCAGATTGTATCACAATAAATACAGGGTACAAACTAAGATTAATAAGTGGATAAGGTACTATTTAGGACACAGAGATACAGCTGCAGTGTGACTTGTCAGACACAATACTACCTCGAATATCGAGAATCAAATAAAATTTTAGTGAATGCCCAAAATTCATATACTATTAGTGGGCACACTGGGAATTCACAGTAGGTGATCTTGCGAGATTCAGTGCATGCTGGGCACAGGATC
This sequence comes from Neoceratodus forsteri, assembly GCA_016271365.2. Lineage (NCBI taxonomy): Eukaryota > Metazoa > Chordata > Ceratodontiformes > Ceratodontidae > Neoceratodus > Neoceratodus forsteri. The sequence goes on along the minus strand of CM057454.1, from coordinate 685,667,732 downwards.
AGCAGCAGAAACAATGAGAATGGAGATCCCTCACTGAAAATTGAGGTATGCATTCTTAAACAAAAAAAAAAAAAAGGGCTGTAAACAAGACACCACTACTGGCATAGACAGCGCAAACAGACTCAACTGAGCTATGGCAGGCAAGAGAAGAGATCATGAGGCTACAGAGGAGACTGGATTGGGAATGCCCACCCCCCCTTACCCACCCACTCCCCCAAAGGCCCACGGATCTTTGGGGATGGAGGGTGGTAGGAGGGGCAGTGGGGCACCTAGAGCTAAGATGGGGCACCACCAGCCACACCGCTATCCACACACAGAATCGCTAAACCCCCCTAGCTAGGGGACAGAAACCAGGTGGGGAAGAAGGAAGAATCAAGCAGGACAAACCTGATTCAAGAAAGCAGGAAGGAGGTACAAGAAAGGAGAAGAACAACAATATACACAGTAGCAGGAGGATTCTGGTCATGGGAGACTCTATGTTGCGAGGAGTGGAGGTACAGTCCATCAGTGCAAAGGGAGCTAAAACCACGGTGAAAAGCATGCCAGGAGCATCTGCAAGGACAGAAGGACAGAGTAGGATGGCTAGTGAGGAGAGATCAGGATTTTGCAGCAATCATTGTCCACCTTGGGACAAATGACACAACAAACAGGACTGTGGAAGAAGCTAAGACAGACATAAAGACCCTAGGGGAGAGCCTAAAGCAGTACACAACACACCTGGCCTTCTCGGAGGTGTTGCCAGTTTGGAGGAAGGGCGGAAGTGAGAACAAGATCAGGAATAGAGAGATCAGGGAATTCAACCAGTGGCTCCAGGATTGGTGCCCAGACAATGGGATGCACTACATTGGAGGCTGGAGGACCATCTGCGACAGGAAACTCTTCAAGCATGATGATCTGCATCTCACTGGAGAAAGAGCGAGAGCGCTAAGGCAGAAGTTGGAGGTCTTCGTGGAGGGTTTAAACTGGGTGGTCTCCAGCACAGAGAAGAAGACCTAAATGAGGATGCAGCAGAAAGATACAAAGGTAAGGGGATCAGTGAATGGAAGGGACATCCCCTCCCCAAACATCGGACTACAGGAAACAGGCATGGCCTTGAGCAAGGAGTGACCACAGGTAAAAATGGAGGGATCTCATGTAAAGTACAGGAGGGGAAGGCACAGAATAAGGGGGATGGTACTGGAGTTATAGCAGAGGGGGGAGGCCATGATTGGATGGCTATGTGCACCAATGCCTGCAGTCTGAGTAACAAAATCCTGGAACTTGTGGCATTAATGGCTTCCAAGGACTTGGATATCATAGCAGTTGCAGAGACATGGTGCAGCAGCAACCATGCCTGGGAGCTAGCCATTCCAGGGTACACACTGCACAGATGGGACAGGGAAGGCAAGAAGGGGGAGGGGTGGCACTGTACATCAGGGAAGGGATAATAGCGACAGTCTCGCAAGACAAGTGGGGGGGGAGCAGAGGCACTGTGGGTAACCCTGGAAGTGGGGAGGGGAACAGTACTTAGAATGGAAGTGATACACAGGCCCCCAGGGCAGGTAGAGGATGTAGACAGAGAACTGCTGGAGACTATAGAGAACATGGCAACAAAGGGTGAACTGCTGATGATGGGTGACATCAACTTGCCAGATGTGGACTTAAGCATCCCGGGAAAGCCTCAGCCAAGAGTAAGGGATTCCTGCAATCTCTGCAAGGCGCAGGTCTCACACAGCTAGTGAGGGAGCCTATGAGGGAGAATACAATTCCGGATCTTGTCCTAAGCAATAATAAAGGACAGAATAAAGGAAGTCACAGTGGGGAAGACCCTAGGGACTAGTGACCATCGAGCTGTGGGGTTTTCCATAAGGACATCACAGGAGGCTAGCCACACAAGGTCTAGAATCCTGGATTTCAGGACGGACGGACTTCGGTAAGGTGAAGGACAAATTCAGGAAGGCTATGCAGGGATACGATGACATAAGGGGAGTAGTGGAACAGTGGGATAAGATAAGGGAAGCCCTGCAGCAGGTAGCAAGCCATTGTGCCAGGCCCTGCAGCAAAAGAAAGAGGAAACCACTGGGAGTAGCAGAGCTAATAAGAGGAAAAATTATGGCATCTCTGAGGTATAAGGCAACACAAAACAAGGAGGACAGGTAAGAATACTTGGAAAAATGAAAGGAAGCGAACAAGGCAGTAAGGGCAGCAAAGGCCGAAACTGAAGAAAAGCTAGCTAAATCAGTGAAGGAAGGAGGGAAGGCATTCTTTAGGTATATTAGTGAGAGAAGGAAGATGGGGAGTAATTGTGAGACTTAGGGAAGAGGGAGGCAGGGTAGTGGAGAAAGACATTGACAAGGCGCCAGTTCTCAACAAATATTTCTGCTCCGTATTCACAGAAGAAGACAATGGAGAAGGTCCCCCATTAATGGAGAAGGGCAAACGGAGAAGGTGTGGACATTAGACCTTTTTCAGAGGACAGAGTAAAAAGAGCACTGGAACAGCTTAGCGTGGATAAAGCTATGGGGCCCAATGGGATATACCCCGAGGATCCTAAAGGAGCTCCGGAAGGAACTGGCTAAACCTCTGGCTCAGCTGTTCAGTGGATCACTAGAAACAGGCGTGGTTCCAGAGGAGTGGAGGAGGGCACAAGTGGTACTCCTGCACAAAAGTGGTAGCAAGGAGTAGTCAGGAAACTACCACCCAGTCAGTTTGACCTCAATAATAGGTAAAATGATGGAAACTCTACTTAAGGAAAAACTGGCGGACTACCTAAAGACCAGGAGGCTCCTGGACCCAACACAACATGGATTCACTGCAGGGAGATCAGGCCAGCACAACTTGATAGATTTCTTCACGTGACAAAGGAAATAGACCAGGGCAGAGCAGTAGATGTGGCCTATTTGGACTTCAGGAAGGCCTTTGACACAGTCCCACACAGGAGACTAATCCACAAGCTGGCAATTCTGGGGCTGGGGACAGAGGTGGTCACGTGGGTTAGAAACTGGTTGAGTAACAGAACACAAAGAGTGGTGGTAAATGTGGTTATCTCAGGAGGAATGGGTAACAAGTGGCGTACCCCAGGGATCAGTGCTGGGACCAGTGCTCTTCAGTGTCTTCATAAGCGATATTGCAGAGGGTCTAGAAGGGAGGGTTAGCTTGTTTGCAGATGATACAAAGCTATGTAGCTGGGTGGATACACATGAAGGTATAGAAAAATTGAGGACGGATCTGAAGAGGCTAGAAAACTAGTCCAAAGAATGGCAGTTGGGTTTCAATGCAAAAAGGTGCAAGATTATGCACCTAGGGAGAGGGAATTCTAAGGCCGAGTATGACCTAGACGGGATAACACTGGAGGCCACCGCAGAGGAAAGAGACCTAGGGAGGAGTCATAGAAGACAACCTCAGAGTGGCTAAACAGTGCAACAAAGCAGTTGGAAAAGCTAACAGAATGCTAGGGGTGCATAAGGAGGGGTATAACAAGTAGAAGGAGGGAAGTGGTGGTACCGTTGTACAACTCCCTAGTAAGGCCTCATCTACAGTACTGTGTTCAATTCTGGAGGTCCCATCTCCAAAAAGACATAGACAGGATTGAGACAGTACAGAGGAGGACGACAAAAATGGTGTTGGGAATGCAGCATAAGTCGTATGAGGAAAGACTCAGAGCTCTAAATATGTACTCCCTGGAGGAAAGGAGAGAGACAGGAGGGACATGACAGAGACCTTCAAATATCTCAAGGGGATCAACAGGGTACCAGAGGGGAGCACCTTTCACATGAAGGGAAATAGCAGAACAAGGGGGCACAGCATGAGACTAAAAGGTGGCAAACTTTAGAGGGAACTTGAGGAAATTCTACTTCACTGAAAGGGTGGTGGACAGATGGAACAGTCTCCCTCAGGAAGTGGTGGTGGTGGCCATAGTTCAGGGATTTAAGAATGTGTGGGATAGGCACATGGGAATTGTCAAGCTAGGGGTGAAGGGGGGCTTGTAGCATCTAGGTACCTTAAGCATTAGAAAAAGGGATAGGGCAGACTGGATGGGCCACAAGGCCCTTATCTGCCGACAATATCTATGTATCTTTGAAGATTTTGACTTTAGGGCCCCTTTTTAATACACATTTTAAGCTATGGTTTGGGGCTTTTATTTTTTTTAAAACCATATGTTGCAGAAATTAAAAGTGGCCCTCTCAGAGCCAATTCCACAGTACATTATAGGCCGCATTTTAAAAACCAGGTGGTCTACTGTATTAATGTTTTTTTTTGCCGTTCATAGCCAGTCCAGCAACAAAAGTCTAACTGTCTCTCATTTATACCAAAAGAATGAAGAGGACCCACTGGTGAAGGTACTATATACACCTCCTGCTTGGGTACAGGTACAACCATGGGCAGAACCGGAGTCATGATGACCAGCGGTGGCTGCATAGGAGAGACCGTGACCTGAGGTTAAGTCTTGCTCGACTGTCCTCAGGAGGGAGGCCTCTGGCAGTACTGGCTTACAAATGAACACTGAGTTGGAATCTTTCTCTGACTCATGGCTAACAGGTTTGACAGGGACCACCTCAGGTTAATCAGCCATCAACATTATGCTTTTGATGAAATAGAGCACCTCGACTGTAGGTAAGCTGATGGAGACAATAGTCAGGGAAAATCTGGTGGCCTACTTAGAGGACAACTGACTGCAGTAGAGCAAGTAGCATGGGTTTGTGTCAGGGAGTTTATGCCAGACCAAGCTGATACTGTTTTTCAACTGGGTCACTAGGGTGGTAGACAGAGGACAGATGGTAGATTTACCCTACCTCAACTTCAGGAAGGCCTTTGATTCCGTACCATGCAGGAAACTGCTAAAAAGGTTGGGCAACTTGGTAGTGAAGCAGGGTTTGGTCAGGTACATAGGAAACTTCCTGGGGGGGTAACAGGGGGCAGTAGTTAACTAGACCAAGTCAGAGGGCAGGGAGGTCACGAGTAGTGTTGCTCGGATAGTGCTTTTGTGAATCTGATCATAATCTGTCAAGACAGTGCTGGTATCCTACCAGAAATCCTACCAAAGACAGATGCAGGATCCAGGGTCAGACAGCGATGGATCCTAGTTAGGATCCAAGGTCAGACAGTTAGGATCCGGGTTCAGATAGCGACGGATCCTAATTAGGATCCAGGGATCCAAGGTCAGACAGTTAGGATCTGAGCTGGATCTGTTGCTAGGACCCACAGGATCCACAACATTCTTTGTTAGGATCCACAAGATTTGTGGGATCCATACACTGGATCCTAGAGGATAGGATCCATGGTCAGATAGCACTGCTATCCTACCACAGCAACTATCTGGCAAAATGGGAGGTATCTATTGGTATCCTAATTTCTAGGATACTATCTGAGCAACACTAATCACGATGGGGTGCCTCAGGGTCAGTCCAGGGACTGTCCTATTCAATATGTTCATCAGTGACTTAGGGGATGGTATGCTGGGCAAGATGTGCTTCTTTGCTGATGACACAAAACTATGTGGCAGGGCAGACCATGAGGGAGGGGTGAAGAAGCTCCATATGTGTAACCCTTAGGTGGCGCTATCCCAAGGGCTACTACCCCTGCCTGCTTAACTACTAACAAGTTGAGGGGCCTAGGTCCAATGGCGGTGCCTCCACCCAGAGGTCAGGGTTTGCAGTAGTTAAGCTAACTTGGTCACAGCCCTCTGGGACACTGTAACCCCCCTTTCTTCCCACTAGTGGCCCTCACAATACATCAGGAATATCTTCACAATGTACACTTACCCACAGGACTGGTTCCACGACTGGACCCCGGGAGCCCCTGCAAACAAGATGATACAGTGCAAAAACCACAGTACAATACTTTAACATAAACAAATACCTCAGCCAGTGTAACTTTGCTGAAACCAACAGATCTGATTTATTTAAGGAGCTGTAACAAGGAAGGGGGAAATCAGCTTAATTAGGTTAAACGAATTAATAATCACAGTACTGTGCTCATATTCAGAGTCCCAAATTGTCACTTTCACTGGATACCCAGGATGGGGGGAGGGACTAGCCAGGATCGGTGCAGCTGGTCAGGGCCCTGTGATGGAAAAACACTTGCACAATACCCAAATTGTAATCCGGAGCCGGAGGGCTCAGTTCGTGAAGAAATGAAAAAAAAGTAACAATTAGATGACACACTTGCAATTCGATAAACAGAGGGCAGGGAGCTACCCTGCTTTGCACTCACAAACTCAATGCTGGGAACTGGAGGGAAGGCAGATTGTCCTGGATTGCCAGGAGGAGCAGACCATGTGGACAAGGTCCTTGTGACTGGACCCCACTGCAGTTTAGAGCAAATGGATGTAGTCTGGATTAAGCTGGGGTTTACTTCCAGCTTCATGCACTCTATTTACTGTACAGGGGATTTGAAACGTGATTCCCCATAAGCACTACACACATTTATATGTAAAAGGAAAGTACTATACCAGGCAGGCTGCTTCTCGATCCCGATCGCAATTACTGCACAATATCCGGGAGAACACACAGCAGATTCAGTTCCTGACAGACCGAGCGCGATTCAGCAATTTCTCCAGTCTTCTACAGGGTGAGCCTGGTTTCTGCTCTTCAGATCTCCTTGATTCTCTTCACAGGTCGGATTCAGTCTGAACAGGCACTTGCACAAGCTGCAGACTGAAACTTAGGGCCTTACACAAGATTCCGGCACTAAACTACACACTGAAGAAGCACACAGCTCCCTGTCTCTTCACAGCCCAAACTGATCTTGTTTCCTCCAGCACTTTATGCACAGTGTGTACCGACTGCTGACTTTGTACAACTACTAATTATTTTATGTTTATTACCATTCATTTGTTCTATCTATATTATTTGCACTTTGAACCTCACTGTTCAGATTTTCTCTGTTGCATCCCCAGGATGCATCTGGAAATGAGCTGTTATAAGCGCAGTAAATCTCTGATGGTAAAACTTTTGAAATAAATAATGGTACAAACAACAGCTACTGTGAAAACCACTGCAACAGTTCAGAATAAAACTAAGTTCAGCGTGTCAGTGTGGCTTAGTGGGTGGCACATGCGCCTCTGGGCCAGAAGGTTGTGTGTTCTTGTCCCACACTGGGACCATATAATCAACACTGCCACCTGAGTGCAGTACTGGGGGGTGCTGTGTGTAAACCCCCCATAAATGGGGGTTCCTGAAAAGTCTTCCATGAGCTTGCTTAAATGCTCACTGCCCCATTGGTGTTCGGTGCTATAGCCATTTAAATGTTGTTGCCAGTGAGCGCCTTTAAAGCCTCCATGTACTGTCTCTTTAAGTGCTGCCTGATTGCAGATATAATTAATCTGAATGGGGGGTCTGAGTGTTTCCCTGCTTGAGTCCCGCCGGGCTGCTGAATAATCGCCTCGTTCTGCCATCGCTAATTGTGCAGAGGAGCCCTGCAAAGATGTTAACTAATTGCTGGTAATCATTTAGAGTAGTGATGATAATGTAGTTTGTTCTAACCTACCTTCTTTGCAGCCAGTACTGTTCTGTTTGGATCCACCATTTTGGTCCAGAACTGCTGAATTGGACCAATCAGTACTTGGGACTCTAAAATGGAGCCTGCAACTGAAGGGCTGTGTGGATTAAAGTTTGGATTTATAGTTTTGAACAGTTGGCACCTTTTGCAACAGAAGGGGAGCTCTTACTGTGACTGACAGCTGAACCGACCAACTGAACCTTTTGGATCTAAGGGAAATCCCCCGAGCTGTCTTCTGGCAAGCCAGATCTGAGTTGGAAGATGAGAGAGGAGCAGCTCGTGAGATTCCAGCAGTAAACTGCGTAGTTCGAGCGGGAGAATTATGGAGAGGCCTGAGTTGAGGCCTGCAAGTCTGCTGTTACTCTGAGAGGAGAGAGAGAATTGTTTCAGACTAAATCCGAGCTGTGTGCTTTTAAGCAAGCTACTGAATTGGGACCAGACTTAACCTGTAGAAGACCGAAGATTTTGATAAACGCGATTGGCCTGTCAGGAACTCAAGCTACTTCTGAGCTCTCAGTCTGAGAAGGGACTTTGCGATCGTGACTGAGAAGCATTTTGCCTGGTACAGTAATATTTCCTTGCATATAAATGTGCTGTGTACTGAATGGGGGTTGCGATTTAGTTCCCCCGTTGTGTGAACTGTATGCTGATTGCTGGAAGCTGAACCCAGCACCCAATACACTAAATCAGTGGCTAGTTCCATGCGGCTGGGCCTTGCCACGAGGGCCCTGCCAAATTACCCTACTGCACAGAGAAGAGCCATCGACGAGAGACTGGCCCAGGATCAGCCTCTGCTTCTCCTGGCACTCCACAGGTCACCTGCTGTCTCAATTTTCGTCCCTCCTGTGTCCAGTCTTGGGGAACCGTGAGTAACCACCAGGGTAGCTCCCTGCAACATATAGCTAAATCAAAAGTGCGTCATCTGATTATCTTGCTGCTTTTTGTTTCCACAAACTGAGCCCTCCAGCTCCGGATTACAATTTAGGGAGTGTGCATGTTGTTTCTTTCCTCACAGGGCCCCAACCAGCTGCAACGTCGGCCTACCCCGGGCAACGGTCCTGGCTAGCCTTTTCATCCATCCTGGGTACCCAGAGAGTGTGACTGTTAGGGACTCTGACTGCATGCACAGCTGTGTGATTTATACAGCCAGTAAGCAAATTAACCTGATTACCCCCCATCCTTGTTATAGCCCCCCTGAATAAATCAGATCTACTCTTTTTCTGCACTTCAACCAGACTGTGTTTCTAGTTTGTGCTTGAAGTATTACTGTTGTCATTTGTGCTGCCTAACCTTGTTTTACAGGGTCTTCAGGGTCGAACTGGAGAAATCAACCCTGGTGGTAAGTGTCAATTGTGAAGGTACTTATTGTGTATTGTGGGCCACTAGCAGGAATTGGGGGGGGGGGGGTTACAGTGTCCCAGAGGGCTGTGCCCAGGCTAATTTGACCACTACCAACCCTGACCTCTGGGTGGAGGCACCTGTTTCAGAACTCAGGCCTCTTAACCTGTTAGTGGCCAAGCAGGCAGGGGTAGTAGCCCTTGGGATAGCGCCACCTAGGGGTTACATGTGCTTTAGATGAGATGTTAAACAGAGGTCCTTTCTACCCATCTCTGGTGCTGTCCTGGTGGGTTTACATGTGTAGGTGTAACCCCTCTGTAAATGGGGTTCCCAAAAAGTCTTCCAGGAGCTTGCCTGAATGCTCCAAGCCTGAATGGTGTTTGGCGTTTAAGCCATTTATCTGTGAGTGCTTTTAGAGCCTCTGGTACTGTCTCTTTAAGAGCTGTCTGCTTGCAGACATAATTAGTTTCTATGGGGGGACTGTGGGTTTCCCTGCTTGAGTCCCACTCGAGCTGCTGCCAAATCGCTCCGTTTCTGCTGTCGCTAAGTGGGTAGAGTGAGCACTTTTCAAAGATGTAACTGTTTGCCAGAAATCATTTAGAGTAATAACGAAAATACAGTTTGTCTAACCTGCTTTTCTTTGCAGTCAGAACTGTGTTTGCCTAGCCCTCCATTCTGGTTTTGAACTGCTGAACTGGACCAATCAGTGTGGGGGGGACCTTTGAAATGGAGCCTGCTGCTGGCAAATCAGAACTTGGACTCTCATTGTGGAGCCAGCCACCTATGTACTGTATGGCCAATGCCTCTGGGAATTGTAGTTTGGACTTCGGTGCCTTTTTCCACCAACAGGAGGAGTCTGATTGTGAGTGACAGCCAAACCAGCCAACTGAACTGGGAGGAAATCAAAGAAAATGCTCGGCTCTGTCTACTGGAAAGTCAGATTAGTTGAGACAGTGAAGAGAGAAGGAGCTATGAGCTTCTGTGCTGTATAGTTTCACATGGGAAGCGCATGTAAGGCCCTGAGTTTCGGTCTGCAGCCTGTGCAAGTGCCCGTTTGGACTGAATCCCGACCTTTGAGGAGAATCAAGAAGATCTGAAGAGCAGAAACCAGGCTCACCCTGTAGAAGACTGGAGAAATTGCTGAATCGCGCTTGGTCTGTCAGGAACTGAAGCTTCTGTGTGTTCTCCCGGGTATCGTGCAGTAATTGCGATCGGGATAGAGAAGCAGCCTGCCTGGTATAGTACTTTCCTTTTACATGTAAATGTGTGTAGTGCTTGTGGGGAATCGCTGTTCAAATCCCTGTACAGTGAATTGAGTGCATGAAGCTGGAAGTAAACCCTAGCTTAATCCAGACTACATCCATTTGCTCTAAACTGCAGTGGAGTCCAGTCAGGACCTTGTCCACATGGTCTACTCCTCCTGGCAATCCAGGAAAATCTGCCTTCCATCCAGTTCCCAGCATTGAGTTTGTGAGTACAAAGCAGGGTAGCTCCCTGCCCTCTGTTTATCGAATTGCAAGTGTGTTATCTAATTGTTGCTTTTTTTTCATTTCTTCACAAACTGAGCCAACTGGCTCCAGATTACAATTTGGGTATTGTGCAAGTGTTTTTTTCCATCACAGGGCCCCAACCAGCTGCACCGATCCTGGCTAGCACCCCTCCCCCATCCTAGGTACCCAGTGAAAATGACAATTTGGGACTCTGAATATGCGCACAGTACTGTGATTATTAATGTGTTTAACCTAATTAACCTGATTTCTCCCTGTCCGTGTTACAGCTCCTTAAATAAATCAGATCTGTTTGTTTCAGCAAAGTTACACTGACTGAGGTATTCGTTTAGGTTAAAGTATTGTACTGTGGTTTTTGCACTGTATCATTTTGTTCCCCATCTGGGTCCCCAGAGTCCAGTCGACAGAGCCAGTCCTGGGGGGAAGTGTACATGGTGAAGATATTCCTGATGCATTGTGTGGGCCACAAGAGGGAAGAAAGGGGTTACAGTGTCCCAGAGGGCTGTGACCAAGTTAGTTTAACTACTGCAAACCCTGACCTCTGGGTGGAGGCACTTGCCATTGGACCTAGGCCCCTCACCCTGTTAGTCGTTAAGCAGGCAGGGGTAGTAGCCTTGGGATAAGCGCCACCTAGGGTTACATAAGTAAAAGAACCCAAGGCACTTTTTGCAAGAGTAGGAATTTTAGTCAAATGATCAAATGAAATACATGTACCACCTCTGGCACTGTGCTCGAGCCACAGCTGCCCAAGCGGACATTCAAAATACAAATAAGCAAGAAATAGCTGCACCATGCTATACGGATGGCTAAAAGCAAATACTTCAGGGAGGCACTTCCAACTCTTGGGGGGATGAGAAAAAATTCTGGAAGAACCTTAAGGACCTCTCAGGCAAAGATACTAAGTCACCACCCACCATGCTCAACATTGACCTACATACCATCTCCAATACATTTATAGATGCACTCTCCAACCTGAGCAGTGTTCTCCGACCGGATTTTTTCGGTGCTCCCACCTCCAACCTCACCTCTGCCACAGCATCCCAAGCACACTCAGCTCCGCAGTTCTTCTTCAAGAGGATCCCAATGCACTTAGCCAGAACCTATATCTGCAAGGCAATCGGCAAAACTGGCTATAGTGGTGACTAACTCGACCTGAAGCTGCTTGCACTAGTCCTTGATGAGATCCTTGAACCCCTGAGAATGATCTTCAACCTGTCTCTAAGGCTGGGTCAATTCCCATCACTCTGGAAAAAGGCTACCATCACCTGTGCATACAAATGGAGACAAGTCACTGCACACCAATTACAGGCCCATCTCCATCCTCCCCATTATCCAAAGCACTGGAGCGATAGTCTCAGATTAGCTTGTAGAGTTCCTGGACAAACATAATATTCAGTGCCCGGAGCAACATGGCTTCCATAAAGGGCATAATACCACCACGGCACTGCTGGAATTTATCGATTTCATCCATGACGCCCTGGACCAAGAACTCTGTGGGGAAGCAATATTCATTGACCTCACAAAGGCTTTTGATACAGTTAACCACCCACTCCTACTCAGGCAACTGACTGCTCTTGGGCTCTCCAATGATGCACTGCCCTGGTTTGCTAGCTACCTAGGGGAAAGGGTACAACGTGTTAAAATTGCTGGAGTCACCTCAGTTGAAAAGCCAGTCCTTTCAAGTGTCCCTCAGGGATCTATACTGGGTACATTGCTCTTTCTCTCTTCCTTAACAATCTCCTATCATCTGCCAACAGAGGATACTACTTTAGCGGATGATGCGGTCCTGTTCTCAAGCAACCGTAACTTTAATCTACTTCAGAGCCAGCTGTAGTATGACTTTAGGCTTGTTGAAGAATGGTTTAGCTCTCACAAACTTGTCATGAATTATAGCAAAACCAAGGTAATGCCATTCTGCAATGCACGTAGCAAGTATAAACCTCTATCCCTCACCATCAAGAATCGGGGCGCCTCCTTGATCAAGTTCATGAGTTCAAATACCTTGGCATAACCTTGGACAGCTCACTCTCTTACTCTCAGCACATTGGTAATGTCGCTAAGTTCACCAACATACTTTGGCTTGCTCCACAAGTACAAACACTGCATGACCTCTGACCCACTTAGACTGGCCATTCACAGCTCTGTTACTCCACTGTCGACTTCGGTCTAGTCATCTATGGCTCTGCCTCCACTACTGCCCTTAGGAGGTTATCAGTGACACTTAACAAGGCCTGTAGACTTCTTACGGGGCTGACCGCCTAACGCACACCTGTGACCTGTATGCCCAGTTTGGATGGCTACCTCTCCTTAGTAGAATACAATACCAGACCTGCCTGATAGCCAAAAGGTTCTTCTTGGACTCATGCCACCAGGTGTCACAAGCCCTCACTGCCAACGGCAGCACCACCCAACACAAATTCTCAACACCAGACCTTCCAGGTCCCCAGGTGCCGGACCTCAATGGGTCAGAGATCCTCCATGCACAGGGCTCTGCAGTGGTTTAATACCCTTAACAAGGAAACTCTTGCAGCCGTAACGCTCAGCCCCTTTAAAAGGCAACTACGTCTATTCCTCCCCTCTACCTCACATTGTGACTGCCTACCCTAAGCAACTGGTCAGCACTCTCTACCCTAGCTATAACTGCAACCTGCCATCTCAGCCTTGCACTTCTGGCGTCAGCTCCTCCTCTCTTCCTCTGCCCCTCACCCACTCATCCCCTCTCTACTGACACACTCATTATCGTGGTCTGGCCACCGCCCCCACGCTTTTTTCACCGTGACTGACAATGGCATCTTACCTGCTGGCTTCTTCCTGACTTACTCCTACCATGTATACTGTTTCACCATGAATTCTGATAGAAACTAGTTTGTGTTGTCTATTTCAAATTTTTGAGCCGAATTATTTCTGAAGAAGTAATCCATATGTTAAGTCCTGTAACCACTGTTTATTGTTGTGTATGTTACCCTTCCTCTGACGTGGAACTTTGTAAATGAGCAGTTCCTGCTCAAAGGTACTTGTAATCCTAGAGTTTAATAAATAATAAATAAACAAATAAATGTACAACAATAATAGCAGTATATGAACATATAATGTAAAACATAAATGAAAAATCCAGTAGAAAGGAAAGTGAAAGCAAACAAAACAAAACCAAGAAATCTTCAGCAACAATTAAACTGAGGCCTGAACAAAATTAGTGAAGGTAAAAGAAAGTAAAAATATCACGGAACCAAAACAAGGAGTTCCATTATTCATTGAAAATTGTCCCTGTAACCTGTTTTTGTTCCATGTCCTGAATACCTAAAATATCCTTTAATAAACATATGGAGTAATTCCTCCTGTGAAATGTGTTGTTGCAAGAGTAGGATTTTCCCAGGTGTCTGCCAACATTCCCTTCCCATAAAACTGGTTCATACAACTGTCTAAGGTTGTGTGGGCACTGACGTGTGAAATGGCTGCCGGTACGCATTCAGTCACTTCACTACCAATCTGGCATTGCCTGTAAAGTGCTTTGGGATACAAAGTGCATGAAAAACGCTACATGTTGATGATTCTTCTTTTTCTTCTAAGTTGTGATGATATCCTGAATAACTAAAAGACACTGGTTCTGCATATATCTGTAACTGCAGCCCCTCACTGAACTGTACTGCAACTATTGTATGCCAAGACCTCACCTGCCTCAGTGCTGTGCTGATGGTGCTAATTCAACCAGTCTGCCAACTGACCATACAGGTTTTACTCAGCACTTCACAACAATCTTCTGTAGGTTCCTTGAGCCCCAATCACTTACTCATAAAGAGTACTGCTTGAAATTGACCATGGCCTTGTCTGCCACCTTTCTATTTATGAAGAATGCCTTCAGCTACTGGGCAGAAGGGCCATGCAGAGTTCATGGTAACACACAGCAATCCTCCTTAAGTTAAGTATATCATCCAGACATGAGTCGTATCCTGCTGTTGTCAACTTGTGAAGAGTTCATCAACCTCATTTTTGTCTATGTGGAGCAAAAGAAGCAAGCATTCAAAAGGTCTATGTTGAGTTCATGGTAACACCTTACAATCCTTGTGCAATGTAATTACAAAAAAACATGTTAAACACATACTTTGCATGCTGCTTCCAACTTTCAATGACCTCACCTGTCTCAGTTTTGTGTATCTGGAAAACTTTTAGCCAGCATGTCGGGGGCAAGCAGAGTTCAAGGTAATGTCCTTCAGTGTTTCCCAACTTAGAATTCAAGAAGACACTATAAACTCATGTGTTGCCTCACTGCCTTGAAGTGCAACCACAAATTCTCTGAAAATCTCAACTCTGCAAAATTTAATTTAGTTCAAAAGTCTTACCGGAAGGACACTGCATACGTTCCATCAGCTGATCAAAACCTTTAAAACGCTCTTTTTTAATTTCATGCACATATATAAACCTCTTTTCTCACAGAATAGTATTTTATGACTAAGTTAAAGGAAACTTGCCGTTTCAGATTTTTCAGAGGCAAAATCCATACAACAAATTCAGGGCAGTTTGTTAAATAACAATAAACTATGAGTGACCTGTATTATGTAAACCATACATATGGAAAGTGGCAACAAGAAAATCAGTCTGGACTCAGTACAAATATAAAATATACCCCTTGAAACAGTGCTGCTGGATTCCTGGAGCATATATGCTCATGAGATCAATTCTGTTTGGAAAGATTGGAGCTGAGCAAGTGGCAGAGGTGTGTGTGCTGCCTTCTGGCGGTGGCAACTCTTTGAAACATAACTGACCCTATGGACTTTTAATATTTATAGCATCTTTTCATTCAAGGTGATGAGAAAAATTCCATTAACAGCTAAAATCCCTAATGGGGAAATACATATTAGGCGAAGAGTTCTGCAGCATCTGTATAGCCCTCCCAATAATGGTACTATTCTATAATGCCAGTGTGGAAGAACCCTCTCACAGCTCCATTAAATATCAACTTTGTTAACTCCCCTTCCCCACCTGTAACTGCAACTAGTTGGCCCCAGGTCCTGTGTCTCGCCAAATGAAAACTGTTTGAACTTCAAACCTCTGTACTATATTTTATAACTGTATATATGCAACTGAATGTTAATAACGCCTTTGTAAAACTTGTGTGACTGTATGTAATATTCTCATGTATCTATTCACGTGTTTTATTCTGTTGTAACTCCTTCCTCACCCCCAGATTGCATCTGAAATGAGCCCTCGCTCAGTGTGCTTTTCCGTTACCAAATGTTTAAATAAATAAATGAATAATAAAAGTAACATTAACCATAACCAACAGTTATGTTGTAGTGTCACACTTCAGAATAACAAACTCCAGAGGTGAGGACGTTCCTATGGTAAATGCCAGAGAAGTTCTACTAGTGAATATTTTATAAGCCAATTCCTTCAGCCACTCCATTGGGAGTTACTGCACTTTTCTGATCCTGATTTAAAAAAACAGCGTGTAAATCCAGCTATAATTGAAACATAGATGAAAACGGTATACCAACGGCACAGCAACGCAAATACTATGAAGATCATCACAGCAACATTTTCGGCAGTTCACTGTGATGGTCTCCAGGTATCCAGACACTGCCGCCGGGGTGTTTGCCCCCTTCCCCGAACTAACTCCGACTGGAGTTAGAAATCTTTAGTGCAGGGGGTGCTGGGGGCAAAGCCCCCCACAGAAAACACTTGTTCCCCCAGCAATGGCACAACGCCATTTGGTGGTGGTGTGCTGTCGCTGTGCTGATGGTTGATAAATTTCTTGTCGCCGCGGCATAGTGGAACCAATGAAAATGGCAGAAAAACATGGATGGATGGTCCATCCAGTCTGCCCATACTACCCTATCATACCCTGGGACATAATGTCTCTGTGGAGTCTATGCTTATACTAACCCCACTTTTGTTCTCTGTGTTTCCACCTCCCCCATCCCACTTAGTAGTTGCAGACTTCAGAAGGGCAGACTTTATAAAGATGGGTGAATGCCTCAGAGTGACCTGGCAGGAGGGATGGCCTGGGTGGGGAAGGAGGAACAGTCAGCAAAGCTAAGAGAGAGCATAGTAAAGGCAACAAACCTCTGCAAACAAGTGAGCAACAGCAAGAGGAAAAAGAGACCCTATGGCTCTCAAAAGAGGTGGTTAAAAAGGTAAAGGCCAAAAAGGGTAGCATTCAGAAGGTATAAGGAGATGCAGAGGGAGAAGGATAGGGGGGTGCATCAGGGGAAACAGAGGGAAGCAGGGACAGCAGTAAGGTGCACAGAGGTGCAAACTGAAGAGAGACTAGCCCAGAAGGTAATGAATGGGGAAAAGATATTTTTTAGGTATATAAATAAAAAGAGGAAGATCAGGGGTGGGATAACTGTAAGGTTAAAAAGTGAAAGAGGAGACAGTGCAGAGAGGACCAGGAAAAGTCAAACATTCTGAAAAAATATTTTTGTTTAGTGTTCACAGCGCAATGACAAGGAGAGGGGCCATAAAAAATAACAGAAGCTTTTTTTTGGGGGGGGGGGGTAGTGGAGACTAGTCCATTTTTAGAGGAGAGAATCCTGAAGGTACTTGATAAACTGAAGGTGGACAAAGCAGCTGCACATGACAGGATGCATTCAAGGGTATTGAGGGAGCTCAGATAGGTACTGGCTACACCTCTGACAGTCCTATTTAACAGTTCTCTGGAAACAGAAACGGTTCCGGAGGACTGGAGAAGGGCAGATGTAGTCCCACTTTACAAAAATGGTAGCAGGGAGAAGGCTGGCAATTATAGGCCAGTCAGCCTGACATCGGTGGTAGGAAAATTAATGGAATCACTGCTGATGGAAAGGATTGTGGAGTATCTTAAATCTAGTGGGTTACAAGATGGTGTGACAGGGCTGAATAAGTCCCTGTCCTATTGGTTATGTAGAAAGAGTTAAACACAAGGATCTGTTCTATCCTCTCCTTTTCTGTCTGGTTGCTCAACCAAATGTTCTTGTGAGACCTAGGAAATGATCACTCTGATGGTCTTGCGATTCTCCACCTCTCGCTCTCTCTCTCTGCCTTCACTTGTTGTTTCTGTCTTTTCTTCCCCTTGCATATTTGCGGTTATAAAAATATTTCTGTGAAACTGTTAGTGATGCTGGGGTCCCTTTATTTGAAACTGAATATAGTTGTACTGTTGAAATGACTGCAAAAGCTATTTGGAATTTAGGGGTTAACCTGAGATGCAGTATGCAAAATCTTTGCAGAGCTGTCGACAAGAGGTCAGCTCTGGGTTGCCATGTTCTGTGTGTTGCACTTTCAAGGAAACTGACAAGAATACAAGATGTTCTGTTTAACGAAGTTCCCTAACAAAGGCTTGTTATAAAAAGAGCAGCAATATTTTGCTACAGAGACTGAGATTTGAAATTGAGAAGATACACTCAGAAGGACTTTGTTTTCTGTTTGTACTGCCTTTGTAAATAGTGATACTGAAATTTTTATATATATATATATATATATATATATATATATACTACTGTTGTTGATAATAATAAAATGTCACTTGTAAATTTTACAACTGTTCCTGGTCTTCCTATGCTTTCTGATCCTGCCTCGATGACACATGGTGTCAGACTAAGTGATTTATGCCTTCATACTCTAAGTCAAGAGTTTTATTATGGGTACTAGACCTACTACCAGGGAAGCATAGAAGAAAAGTATGGATTCTACAGCAGCAAGTCCAGGTGTGATTACCAGACAAATGGCAGCCAAACTAGAAGCAGAAACAAAAGTCCAAACTGAGACTGTACAGCGAGCACCAGTCATGGAAAAGAAATGAGCAGGCAGTGACAGAACCTAAAAGCCTGACTGCCTTTTTCAAACAGTGGGCTATACAACAAAAAGAGATGGAGAAACAGAGAAGAAATGCAGCAACTTGAGAAGCAGAGAAAGGAGAAATGCAGTAACTCGAGAAGCAGAGGAAAGAAGAGACACAGCGACAGGAGCAGCAAAGAAGAGAAGAGATGCAGCAATGGATGGATGTCTTGTGTTATCAAAGCTGGGGATCTGGCACTGGCCCAGCAGAGCAACTAGACACAAACAACTTAAAACACATTAAACTTACAAAGTTGGGTCCCATGGATGATATCGTAGCACACCTGACAACTTTTGAAAGGGCTGCTGCAGCCTGCCAGTGGCCAAAGCAGCAATGGGCAATCAGGCTGGTACCTTACCTGACAGGTAAAGCCTAACTTGCCTATAGCAATATGGACACTGCATAGTCAGAAAACTATGACCTGGTGAAAAGCGAAATCCTGAAAAGATATGACATCTCAGGAGAGACCTACAGGCAAAGATTCCGGTAACTGAAGTACAACTAAGTTGACAATCCTAGAGAAGCCTTCACCCGACTCCGAGAACTCTATATTAAATGGCTCCAACCAGAGAGCAAAACAGTCCCACAGATCATTGACACACTTGCAATGGAGCAGTTCCTCAACATCCTGCCTACAGACATGCAGCTTTGGGTAAAAGAACACTGACCAGAAAGTGGGGAAAAGGCTGTTTCTTTTCTTGAAAACTACCAGATAGCCAGACAGACGCCACAGCAGCAAGGTAACAGCCAAGCACTGGTAAGACCCTCTTTTCCCATTTAAACTCCATGTCTGATAAGAACTCTGGTGGCGGTAACAAATCTGTACCCAAAGACTTTACTTGCTATAACTGTAATAAGCCAGGCCATATTGCAAGAAACTGCTGAAATAAGGAGAGTAACACTGGAGCGAGTTAGTCCTTAGTAAATTGGGGAAAGTATTTAACAGATGTCAAGGTGGGAGATAAGACTGAGAAGGGACTTATTGATTCGGACGCACAGGCCTAGCACATGCTGAAGTGTTGGAAAAACACTGTGCAAAAGACCAGGTACTGGTGTCATCTACATCCAGCGCGCACTCGATACTATCCCACCACCCAAGTGACTATTAATGGGTGTCACACCAAATGAAATGGGAATATTACCAAGTTACCTGTAATTATTGGAAATGACTTTCCAGGATTTACTGAGTAAATCAAAGAGGGAGTAATCCGATGTTTCAGCAGCTGTGATGACAAGCTACAGGCAAAAAATCTCAGACAGTGGGGACTCTTTTCTTTGTTGATTCTGATTCAGACTTGTTTGAGCATAGCTCCAAGATCCGAAAGTCCAGGAAAGAAAGAAGACGCCTGAAGAAACCGGGTCAACAAAAGACTGATGAACATAAGGGGGTTAGTATATGAAAATGCTGAAACTAAACTGACAACTGATTGTGATTCTGTTTCACAGCAAGCTAACAATGTTTCTCTCCAAGGTTATTTTAAGCAGCTGGGGGTGAAACAAAAACAGGGTGAACCTATGTTTAAAAAACGTAATTGATTACTGTACAGAGTTTGGGTTAAGCCTCAGACACAGGAACAGACAGAACAATTGGTTATATCACAAAAAGTATAGAACTGTGTTGTTACAGATAGCACATGATAGTCCTATGGCTGGTCACTAAGGGAGGGATCGCACCCTTGCCAGATTGCTGTACAGATTTCGCTGGCCTGGAATTCATGAAAATGTTGCTACATATTGCAGTTTATTTATTGATTTATTTATTAATGCGTTTCACCAGGAAGAACAGACTGAGATAAAACAGCTAGTTTCCAGATGCGTCCTGGGGGGAGGGGGGAAGGGAGCAGCAAAAGAATAAATAAATTCGTACAAACGTTTAGATGCACAGTAACAATACTCACAAGGTAGAATATAATATATATACTGTAGAACACCTTATTTTCGCTATAATTGCTATTTATGGTTACCGCACTAAAATAAAGTACCAGCAAAAATTAGTTGCCGATTTATGTGAAGTTGCATACTCTGTGAGCATACAGAAGTACTGTACCAGTATTACTGCACCTGTAGGAATGAACAACAGTGAGAATGTACTGAACGTAATACAAACATTACTTTAATCACAGTATCAAATCAGTAAAGCATTCATTCATTCATTTTAAAAGCATTAATCTTTAAAAAGCATTCCATTAAAATGGCAAATGCTATCTAAATCAAGTTCATTCATTGAGTAGAGTAGAATGTGCAGCAGCAATACCAGCTGCTTCAAGCACAAAGTGAATGTCATTGTGTCTCTGACTGAGAGCTTCTATGCTTCTTGTCAGCCACTCAGCATGCTTTTCTTTAACAGTAAGCATTTTCAGAGCCACAGCTTCCTTGAATCAAGGAGGTTATTTTCTAGACTACACTGAACTGAATTACTACTTTTGGACCTGTGTAAGTAATTAGTATTAATTCTATTTTTGGGGTGGACTTTTCTTAGTTTTAACTTTAATTTGCAGGGATGAACTGTAGCTGGGAGATATCTGCAGTCAGTTGTGACTAGACCGGTTACTTAGCCTTTTGTGAAATAGGTGTCTGTTAAGGGAGGAACTGAAAGGGGCCTAGTTGAACTGAGGATTTATAACTGGAGTTGTTTGTGGTCTCTGTCTGCTGAAACTGAGACAGAGAGAGTGAGAAAGCAGCCACAGCTTCCTTGAATCAAAGAGGTTATTTTCTAGACTACACTGAACCGAATTATTACTTTTTGGATCTGTGTAAGTAACTAGTATTGATTCTGTTTTTGGGGTGGACCTTTCTTAGTTTTAACTTTAATTTGCCAGGGAGGAACTGTAGCTGGGAGATATTTGCAGTCAGTTGTGACTAGACCTGTTACTTAGCCTTTGTGAAATAGGTGTCTGAAAGGAAGGAAGGCACTCCGCGGGGTGGGGGTAGGGGTTGTAGATGATTGCTTCTGGACGGCATAGATTTACTCACCCGCCCCAAGCACTCAACTTCCTTTATAGCAGGGGCTCTGACATCACTTCCACAAAACTGCTAACAACATACACCTATTCATATCCTTAAAGGCACAGCACACTGAATCGGGGGTAGAGACACTCACAAGCTTGCACACACTAAAACAAGAACAAAAAAACAAAAAGCATTAGTAACTGGAAGGGACACAGACATGTGGGGAGTGGTGCAATGCACTGGCTGTGGAGCAGCAGTCTTCTGGGAGACATTCTGGAGACTGCATTGCTGCCCTATTTGCAGGCACCTCTCTGGTCTGAGGGAGGAGGTTGTTCGTCTCCATGCTGACCTGACAAGGATTCGGGAAACCTGCTCCCCCACCCAGGCCACCGCAACTACCTCAGAGATAGCCAAGAAAGAGGAGTGGTTGGACCACGGTGGGCTCCAAGAGGGTGAGGGTAGTGGAACAGAGACACATCCCTCCAGTTGTGCCTCTCCACAATTCATTCGCCACTCTGGCAAAGCATGGTTCCTCTATGGAGGCACCTGCAGTGGATACCAAGGAGGATGCTGGGAACCTCCACAATGGAGACCCAAAGAAGGGTGGCCCAGAACCCCATGGGGGAAGGAAACAACTCCTGGTGGGGGACTCAATTGTTAGGGGGGTAGAACTGGGGAAGGAAGGGGACAGGGAGGTAAGGTGCCTGCCCGGCGCCAAGGCTTGGAGGGACAGGAAGCAAATCCTCAGGATCGTGGGAGCAGCGGAAAGGGGGAGGGAGCTGGATGTCATTATCCACCTAGGGACGAATGACCTGGCTGAGAATGTGATCAGAGCAGTGCAAAAGGAGTTTGTGGAGTTGGGGAGGGGCCTTAGACAAGTAGCACACACGGTAACTTTCTCGGAAGTGCTACCTGTCTATGGCATGGATGAGGCTAGGGTACTCCACAACATGGGATTCAATGACTGGTTGAAAAGCTGGAGCAGAGCTCAGGGATTTGGCTTCATTGGGGACTGGGGCTTCACCTGGAGGGATGCAGGCCTATACAGGCGCGATGGCCTGCATCTATCCTGGAGGGGAACCAGGATCCTAGGTGATAGGTTTAAATGCTTCAACAGCAAGCATTTAAACTAGCCAAGGAGGGAGGCAGTGAAGAGAATGGAAATCTTAGCGCCCACCCAAAAATCAGGGTAATTAGTGAGGTAAACACCAAGATAGAGCAGTCGATAGGGAGAAGGGCAGGGGTAAATGGAGAAAAAGACAAAGGCAGTAGGGACAGGGATGGGGCAAAAAGAAATAAAGCCATATAAAATTGGAGGGTAATGAGTACCAATGCCCGTAGTCTAGGTTAAAAAGCTCCCTGAAATGGTGGCCTTGATGGAAGAGGGATGCCTGGATATTGTGGCAGTCACAGAAACATGGTACACAGAGGACCATGACTGGGATGTCAACATACCAGGGTACACAATCTACACGAGGGACAGGGAGGGAGGAGGAGGAGGAGGAGGAGGAGTAGCCTGTGTAAGAGAAGGGATCAAAGCAACAGAACTAAAGAGTAAACAGGGGGGAGAGGAGGTACTGTGGGTCACCCTGGAGACTGGAAATGGCTCCACAATCCGCACAGGGGTTGTATGCAGACCCTCGTCTCAGGGGGAGGAAATGGACAAGAAAATGATAGAAGGCATCCTTGGGATGGCAGAGAAAGGGGAGATATTGCTGATGGGGGACCTGAATATGCCAGATGTTGACTGGAGCACCTTTGCTGCAGCCACATCCAAGAGTAGGGCCATTCTCGATGCCCTACAGGGAGCATGCCTCAGACAGCTAGTTTTGGAACCCACCCGGGAGAGAGCAATCTTAGACCTGGTACTCTCAAATAGGGATGGAGAGAGGATCTCTGATCTTGAAGTGGTAGCCATCTGGGGAACAAGCCGACCACCAAACAGTGTGGTTCACGATAAACTTAGCTGTAGAGTCAAGCCACACAAAAGTGAAGGTACTGGACTTCAAGAGGGCTGATTTTGTCAAAATGGGAGAATGCCTCAGAAAAGCACTAGCAAACAGGCAAGAAGGTGGGGTGGAGCAACAATGGAGAAACATCAAAACCGCCATCACAGAGGCAACAAGCCTTTGTGTGAAGCAAATAAACAAATTCAAATGAAAGAAAAAAACACTATGGTTCTCAAAAGAAGTGGCAGAGAAGGTAAGGGAGAAAAAGATAGCATTCAGCAAGTATAAGGAAACACAGAAGGAGCAGGACAGAGAACTGTACCAGTTAAAGCAGAAGGAAGCGGGTAAGGCAGTCAGAATAACAAAGGCCCAAACCGAGGAAAAGATAGCCAACTCAGTTAAGAAGGGGGATAAAACCTTTTATAGGTACATTAGGGAGCAAAGAAAGACTAAGGCAGGGATACTGAGGCTGAACAAAGAGGAAGGTGGTTGGGCAGAGAGCAACAGTGAAAAGGCAGGGATACTGAACGAATACTTCTGGTCAGTAATCACAATGGAAAAGCAGGGGGGAAATACCTAATCCGGTCAATAGAAGCACTCTGGATAGGGGGGTTGATATTTGTCCTTTCACAGAAGAAAGGGTTCTAAAAGAACTCTTAAAACTGAAGGTGGATAAAGCAATGGGGCCTGATGGGATTCACCCCAGAATTCTAAAAGAACTAAGAGAAGAACTAGTAACACCACTGACTACCCTTTTTAATAAATCATGGGAGGATGGTGTGGTACCTGAGGACTGGAGGAGGGCAGATGTGATTCCCCTTCACAAAAGTGGGAGCAAGACAGAGGCAGGAAACTACAGGCCTGTCAGTTTGACCTCTGTGGTAGGGAAATGATAGAATCACTTCTGAAGGGAAAGAACTGTTGAGTACCTAGAGGCCAGTGGGGCACAGGACCCAAGGCAGCATGGATTCACAGCAGGAAGGTCATGTCAGACAATTCTAATTGATTTCTTTGACTGGGTGACCAAAGCAGTAGACAAGGGAGGGGCTGTGGACATGGCCTACCTAGACTTTAGCAAGGCATTTGATACAGTCACACACAAAAGATTAATACACAAGTTAGCCAGCCTTGGAGTGGGTCCCAAGGTGGTAGCCTGGATAAAAAATTGGCTAGACAACAGGACGCAAAGGGTAGTAGTAAATAGAGTCCACAGTGAAGAAATACAGGTTACTCACCTGTAACAGGAGTTCTAGGAATGGTATATGTTGTTCATCCACACTCATTGGCAGTATCCTTGCCGCTTTAAATCTTGCCGGAAGGTCTTCAAGCTTGCTCCTCCCACCCACCCGGGTGGTATAACTCTCGGCTCCGCCCCATGGCCTAGATCTGGCCACGCTGGAAGCTCAGGTTGTCGTCGGAGCCTGGAGGTCGGTGGAATGGTGGATGAACAATATATACCATTCCTAGAACTCCTGTTACAGGTGAGTAACCTGTATTTCTAGGGACATGGATATGTTGTTCATCCACACTCATTGGCAGACTCCTAGCAGTTCTCCGGGAGGAGGGAGGCAAGACGCACACCCCCATATACTTACTTGGGAAAGAGAGACTGGAGAACCGAAGCCCCAAAACCAGCATCCCGGCGTGACTCAAGGTCCGATGTGGTAGTGGGTAATGAAGGTGTTTGCTGACTTTGTGAGCAGGCCCTGCAGATTTCCTGGATAGGGAGTCCCTGGAAGCAGCCACTGTGCAGCAGTATGGCGGTAGAATGAGCTCTTTATCCCTCTGGGAGGCTCCATGCCCGCTAACTTATAGCAGAGATCTATGCAGGAGGTTACCCACCTGCTGGTATCGTCCGCTGTGGTGCGGCTGGGATGCGGCTTCAGCGTAGGGTGACAAACAGCTTTAACCTCTCCTCACTTCAGCCGTGGCGCTTCCTTATAATAAGCGAGCTACTCTTCAGGATCCAGAGTATGGAGCTCTATATTCGCCTCCGAGGTGTGATTGGGGTAGAACACCGGCAGAGTCAACACCTGGTTAAGGTGAAATCCCACACCACTTCGGAAGGAATTTCTGGTGGGGCGCAGGACAACCTTGTCCCTGTGGAAGACCAGGTAGGGAGACTGATGGAAAGCGCCTGGAGCTCTCCCATCCTTCTGGCTGACGTGATAGCCACCAAGAAGGCGGTCTTCCACGACAGGTGAGAGAGAGCACACCTGTGCATAGGTTCGAATGGCTTGCCCATGAGCTTTGCCAGTACCAGCAGTAGATCCCACTGAGGTGGGGGTTCTCTGACTGAGGGAAATGTGATCAAGGCCTGAAAAAGCGCCAGACCACCTTCCTCCCCATGCCATCGACTGCTTCCCGGCCCGCGCCTGTAAGCAGAGATGGCTGCCAGGTGCACCCTTAGGGTCGCGACCTAAGCCCTTGACTACAGAAAGGGACCATCAATAGTCCAAGATGCTTGCCAAGGAACAGGAGGAAGGGTCCAAGCCTTTGTTCTGACACCAAATGGAAAACCTTTCCATTTGAAGGTATAGCATTTTCTGGTCGACTTACGGGACGCCTCAACTACATTGAGGACCCCGTCGAAAGACCCAGCCTGGAACCTAGCCGCCTAGAAACCAGGCTGGTTGTGGGTAGGGATTGAAGGTCCGGATGGAACACCTTCCCTGATTGACTGAGCAGGTCCGGCGAGCTGGAAGCTGCCACGTGAGTCCTGGAGCTGAGACTGAGGAGATCTGGTACCAGAACTGGCGAGGCCAGTCTGGGGCTAATCAGAATCACCTGCGCCTTGTCCCTCCTCGCCTTGAGAAGCACCTTGTGGATCAAGGGAAATGGGAAAGGCGTAAAGAGGCCCGGGGTCCATTGCCTCGAGAAGGCATCCCCTGCAGCGAGCCCTGCTGAGGGGGCGGGCATGGAACAGACTCAGCTTCATGCCTCCGTGGAGGCAACAGGTCCACCTGAGGTGTGCCCCAAGGGAGAACAGATGCTGTACTACCTCCGGGGAGAGACTCACTCGGGATGCAGCCCCTATCCGCTCAGGGCATCGGCCAGGTGTTGGAGGCCCTGCCACGTGAATGGCTAGGAGATCCGCCCAGGCTGCGAGACGAGTGACCAAATGCGGAGAGCCCTTGCATAGAAGCATGGAGCGCTGCCCCGCCTGGGCGGTTTAGATAGTACATGGTCGTGGTATTGTCCGCCTGACTCGGACCACTTGACCCCGGAGGAACGGAGCAAAGGCGGTGAGAGCTAGGGCGGACCCTGGCCGGAGCTCCAGCAGGTTGATGTGGCATCGACTCCGCGGGACCAGAGGCCATGAGCCCGTGTTCCCCAGATGGGCACCCAACCCATCAGAGAGGTATCGGTCGACACAGAGACCGTCAGTTCGGGCGGACGAACGGGATGCCTCCTGCAATTGATCTGGAACGGTCCACCACTGGAGAGCATTCCACATCCCCTGTGTCACCGACACAAGCTGGTCCAAGGATCGCAGGCGCTGGACCACTGGCTGGCCAGTCCCCACTGAAGGGACGTGATGTTCCAGCGGGCCCAACGGACCACGCTGGTACAGGCCGCCATGAGACCCAGGAGGCGAGGAAGTCCCGGTCAGACGAATTGCCCAACCAGAAATGATCGGGCAAAGGAGGAAAGAACTGCCGCCCTGTCCCCCGGAGCCGCCTGGCTCAAGAGAGTCGAGCCATGCCCGATGAATAAAATCACCTGCTTCGCTCGAGTTCCGACTTGGCCTGCATGACAAGGAGGCCCAGTTGAGAGCAGACCTGGAGGGCCAGATCTCTGGACCACCCGCCTCCCTTCCTGGGAGGGAGCTGCTATCAGCCAGTCCAGGTAAGGGTACACCCGACCCCTCGGCGTCAAGAGGGAATGCTGTCACCACTGCCATGCATTTGGTGAAGACCCTGGGAGCTGGAGACAAGTCAAGGGCATGGCTTGAACTCAAGAGAGATCCTTCCCGGCTGAAGCGTAAGGAATCTCTGGTGAGATGGACGGATAGGGATGGAAAACGCTGGCCCTGCAAGTCCAGAGAGCAGAACCACACGCCGCTGCCCAAGGATGGTATTATCTGAGCCAGAGTGACCATCCTGAAGGTTCGAGACCTTAGGAACTTGTTTAGGTCGTAGGTCGAGAATGGGCGCCAGCCCCGTCTGCTTCGGAACCAGGAAGTACCTGGACACAAACCCCTGGGTCTGAAGGAGGGTCCACCACCTTCTTACCACCTCCTTCTGGAGGAGGAGAGGATGTCGGCTCGACGAGCCAGTGAGGCTGGGGATTCCGGCCCCGAGGGGCGACGGCTCTGAAGGGTGGTGCCTGCTCGAATTCCAGAGGCAGGCCTCTTCCCACCACCTCCAAGACCCACCTGTCCGTGGTAACAGCGGACCAGGCGGAACTGGAAGTGCTGGAGCCGCGCTCTCTACGGGGACCTAGGGTAAGGGGTGTGACGGGAATGGGGGCGACACCCCTCAGCCCGCCACTGGGCAGGCTTGGAGGAGGGACCGCCGAGGGACCTCCTGGCCCTTTCCTCCCTGCCTCCTGTTAGAAGCCGGCGGTTTGGGTTTGGGATGCCAAGGTCGAGCCTGCTGGCCCTGACGCTATACCGGGCGCGTCAAAGGCTAGGGAAGGACGCAAAGGGCTTAGGCTGTGGCCTTATGGCCTTGTCCTCTGAGCGGAAGAGACCGAGTCCAAGGTGGCATTGGACTCTTCGATCCTCTGCAGGTGACCTTCCACCCCAGGGTCAAGAGGTCAGTCCCCAAAAAGGAAACATCCGCCAACTTGTGCTGGGTATCCGGCTAAAGGTGGATATCCTCAGCCAAGCTCTACCGACGACAGCCACTGCGGCCGCCACCGATCTGGCACATGAGTCTCCTACATCCAAAGCAGTCTGGAGCTGCTGTTTGGCCACTGTTCTGCCCTGGTCCCGCACCTGCTTAACCGTAGTCTGCAGATCGGCGGAAGATGAGGGATGACCTCATCCAGGAGCCCAACAGGGCATGAGAAAATGTGCCATGAGGATTCGGCCGAACTGGCCTGACGAAGGCCGAGAGAGGACGAGCTTAGACTTTTCGCGCCCGGCATAGTCCACTTCTCTGGACTTTGTCAGGAGGTTTGTCCACATCCCTGGCGCTAAGCGCCGGCCGGAAAACGCTTGTCGGTAACCAACCCCTCAGCAGAGGGTGTTCCAAAACTGGACAAGGAACCGGTGGACCGGGATACTTCCTGGCCATCCTGGCCGGGCGAGGGCAGGGAAGCAGGGCGCCTGCCAAAGTTCCAGTGCTGGACCCACTATGGCCCTCGGCCACCGGAAAGGCCTCCGCCGGAGAATCCCTCGGTCCAGAATCTCCGTGAGGGGATACCTGGCCTGCGTTGGAACGGGTTCGAGCTCCATCCCGTAGACCCGAGATGAGTCGAAGCAGTCCTAGGAAGGACGACATTTATCGTTCATTGGCTGACCTCCTGAAGCGATTCAAGTCCAGTCGCTGGGAGAAGAAGGAGGAATCATCTTCGACTCGGAGAGTCCGAAGAGCTGCCCCTGGCCTGAGCCACCCTTCACCCGCCGAGGTCGGTCGGGAGTGAGGGTAACTGATGAGCCGATGGGTAAACCCTTAGTCGACCGAGAATCTTTGGTCGGAGCCCCAATTGCGGCTGTGGAGGCGGAGGTTCCACCGCAATCGGTGGAGAAGTTGTTTTGGCCGCAACAACCGCCTGCCAAGGGCCCCGGCAAGTCGAGGGGTTGTGTCGGCCGCCCGTGACAGTGCTATTTCAATGGCCGGGAAGGAGCCGGAGTCGGCTTATTCCCCGCCAGGAGGAGCTGTTGCAATGTAAGGTTCCTCGCACTGGGCCGACGTACTGCCGAAGCCTCCCTCATCCGGGAGGGGAGGAGTGACGAGGACTAGCGGCGACGCTGTCACGCGTGCCGAGACCGAGACCGCCCTATGACGGGGGAACGGGTGGACCGCCAAGAGGTCCGAGACCGACCGATGAGTCCCGAATTTCCGGCGCGCAGGGAGGTCGGCCGGAACCGACACTCCCTTCTGGCTCGAAGGTCCATCCGAGGGCCCGGAACCGGAGGCACAGGCGAGCCCACGGATCCTCAACTCCTCCCGGGGAACCGGGAGAGGGAATCTCGCTGCTAAAGGCGACAGCCTGCTCCAATGGGTCGAGAAAATCTCGACTTCATCAGTGGAGTCTCGTCAACTGACCTGACGGGACACCGTGAGGCCAGGTCAAGCGAGCGGTCGACCAAGCCGACGGCTCCGACGGCCCGGGAGAGGGACCTTCTCCCTCCAAGAGCGTCTGACGGAGGGACTTACTCCTTGTCCCTCTTTTGGACCGAGAAAAGGTCCAGCAGACGCAGGCCCTTCTCCTTTAGTGGAGAGGGACAGACAAAGCTCCTTAAAGGAAGCCGTAGGAAGAACCCAGAGAGGCGGGATAAATGCCGCGGCGAGGAAGATACGGCCAGCGCGCCTCCTTCTCGAGGCATACTCATCCGCCGAGCTGATCCGCCGAGCCTGCCGCCGCAGACACCGCCAACCGGGCCTCCTTGGACTTCACCGGAGGGAAACGCTTCTCGGGACGGCCCAGTTGCAATCGGGCAGCACGGTCTTCGAGGACGTAGGCCGAGAAAGATGAGCACAGGTCGCAAGCCTGCGGTGCGTGCTCAAGGCCTAAGCAGTAGACACACGTGAGTGTGGATCCGTCCGAGACATCTTCTGCCCGCATGGGCATCTCCAAATCCAGAGTCGATTTATCCATCGTGAGCCGTGAGGGATCAAGACTGAAGTCTTTTGCAAAATATTATTTTTAAATCCGCAAACGGAGAAATAGGAACCAGTCACAAACGCAGAGCGTTATGAGGGAACCTGAGCCTGCCGGTAAGGAAGATCTACGCCATGGGCGGAGCTGAAGTTATACCACCCGGTGGGTGGGAGGAGCAAGCTTTGAAGACCTTCCGCAAGATTTAAAGCGCAAGGATACTGCCAATGAGTGTGGATGAACAACATATCCATGTCCCTAGAAAGGAGGGTTACTAGTGGGGTACTGCAGGGTTCAGTACTGGGGACGGTCCTTTTTAATGTCTTTATAAGTGACACTGCAGACGGACTGGAAGGGAAAGTATGTCTCTTTGCAGATGACACAAAGATCTGCAACAGGATTGATACACAAGGTGGGGTGGAAAGGATGAAAAGGGACTTGGCAAGGTTGGAAGAATGGTCAAATGTATGGCAGCTTAGATTCAATGCAAAGAAGTGCAAAGTAATGCACCTGGGAAACAAAACCCAAGGGAAGAGTACACAATGGGGGCGAGATACTGACAACAAAAATGGAAAGGGACCTGGGGTAGTTATATCAGATGACCTAAAGGCGGGCAAGCAATGTGAGAAAGCAGTAAGGAGGGTGAGACGACACTGGGATGCACAGGAGAGGCATCACCAGTACAAAACAGGAAGTTGTTGGTCCTCTGTACAGACAGTTGGTAAGACCACATCTGAGTACTGTGTACAGTCTCTGAGACCCCACCTCCAAAAGACATAGATAGGGTGGAGGCTGTCCAGAGGAGGGCAACCAAAATGATGCAGGGTCTGCATCAGAAGACATATGAAGAAAGACTAAAGGAACTAAAGATGCATAGCCTCGAGGAAAGGAGGGAGAGGGGGGACATGATATAAACTTTCAAATACCTCAAGGGAATCAACAAAATCCAAGAGGGTAGCATTTTTCAGAAAGAGAGATGTGCAAAAACAAGGAGGCACAATTTGAAGATAGAGTGGGGACGGATCAGAGGTAATGTGAGGAAGTATTTCTTCACAGAGAGGGTTGTGGATACATGGAACAGCCTTCCTGAGGAGGTCGTAGAGTCAAAAACAGTGGGGGAATTCAAGAATGCATGGGACAGACATAAGCTAATTCTAGTGGAGGGTAGGAGGAAGTAGGCTGTTGGTTAACTAGGATCTGCAGCTTATCCATTAGGTAGGGAAATGGGCAGACTAGGTGGGCCAAGCGGTCCTTATTTGCCGTCAAATTCTATGTTTCTGTGTTTCATAACCTTAGAACCAGGCCCTTTTGTGAGTTGATCAGACAAACCACTGGGTGAATTCAGTTTTCAATGCATCCTTCAGCAGTTTGTTCACACTAATATCAAGGGGTTGTAACAAGTCTGTACAGCTTGGTGGCACAAAAATTGGTATAATATTGCACACTTCGCATTTGCTCAGAATTCCCTTGGTCGTATGTGCCCTGAATAGATCTAAAATTAAGATCACTTTTTACTCGGCAGGGAGGTCATTGGTTTGCTTGATAAATGTAAAGTAAGGCACCAGTACTCAAGTCTATCAGATCTAACATAGTGGTCTCGTTGGCCCAATGATTCTTTGACTGTGTTATATGCCACCCCTTGGGGAAAGTAAACTGTGGCTGACATCTGTTTGTTCACCCCTTGTAAATGACCTGAAGCAGTAGGAGGTCACCAGATAGTGTGCATGTTACTACTAGCGATATCTGGCGCTTATCACGAGTCCAGTGACCTCCACCTGCATAGCTCCAGTGCTCTCCATTGTCCACTCTGAACATGGAATTAAATTAATGCCTGTTTCGTCCATGTTAAGCACCAGGTTCTCTGGTATTAACTCTTGTCTGGAAGCTACTGAAATGTGCTCACGGAACTTTTATTTTAGGATAGGGAAATCTATAGGTGTTTTTCTTCCGCTTTCATTCCCTTGTGTTTTGAAAAGTCCATGCGATGTAAAAATTTCCACACCCAATGGCGAGATAAGCATATAGTGCCCCCAAATTCTGATGGTAGGTGAGGGTTGTGGTTTTTGACAAGTCCCACAGCAACAGCATGGACAACCCTAGCATTCATGACAGCCCCCTCACCTCGCAAGCTGCGGACAATGTTTTTTAACTCTGACTCTACATCTTCTAGGAGCAATGTGGGTCGGACCAGAGCTTCTTAGGCAGTTCAGGAGTGAGCCTATCAGAGTCTGGACAGGAGCACAATTTTGTGAAGTAATCAGCTTTAAATTTTCTCACCGTACTCTCATTCACAGTGCCGTTGTGTTTTAAGGTGTACATTCGCACACAGTTCATTATCCTGTACTCACAGGCATATTTACCCACTTCGGAGCAGAGCTCTGCAAAGTAGAGTACGTAGCTGGTTCTGCATTTCTTTTCTGTCGGGGGTGTACTGTGGAGTTAGTTTACAACTGCTACCACCGCTTTGTTCGAAATCCCAGACACATGACACAAGTCTTCTGGGTCCACGGTGTGTACATCAAGAACGGCAGCACTGCGCTTAACGGACTGGCTCTGGATGACCCACTTGAATAGAGACATGCTGGAGAATGAAACGGGCTATACTGCAGTAAGTGGGAATATTGAGCCTTTTAACGCTGACTGCTGAAGTGCTTAGTGGAATGCTATGGTGTGAACAAGGTGATCAACAGCTTGCTAAGTTTAACAGCAGCTTGAAAAGACTGTTGATCACCTTGTCGACTGCCTTGTTGTTAAGCCCCTTACTCTTCGTCTGTGCCTTGCTGCTCGTTAACTACAGTATTCACAGAGAACACTGACAGCTGTTTCGGCAGAACGTGAAATTTAGGAAAAGTGAATAAATCCATAACGTGCCAAATGTGAAATATTAGAAGGGCAGAAATAAGGTGTTCTACAGTACATACTGTATGTGCAGTAAGTGATAGCACAGTTGATAAATAGTAACATTCATACAAAGTAAAGATGCATAGTAACAGTAAATACAGAGATAGACTACAAGATTTATATAAATATATATATATATATTCACACACATACACACAGATGTACAGCAAAAGAGAACAGTAGATACGTAGTAACAAAAATACAGAGGTAGATACAACAGATACATATATATATATATATATATATATATATATATATTAGAGGCAAAATTATTTAATGAGTTGTTAGTTGTTTCACTGAGTTGAAATAAAAGCTAGGTTGTGCCTTGCCTCTGGTGCCTTCATCACGACGGGTAAGCATTAGGTTATCGGCCATAACTCTCACCCCATCACATGTGTAAAGAAGCAGAGGTGTAGGAGGATGGGTGAGTTGGACCGACAACCCTATCGCGCACCTGTGCGGTTGGGTGTGGGCAGGGGGCTAAGGGGATTTTCAACCCTAACACCGAATTTCTACTTTTGTCGGTGGAACAACCCTAACTAATGCATTAAACAGAGTTTCTTCCTCTAATTTCCTTCTGTTTGAGAATAACGAAAAAAGAATGACATGTGCGGGAGCACGGGCGCCCCGCCACATGATGTCTTGTCATATAGTAACATTGTGCCTGCAAACGCAAATAGTAATGCACATGGTGACGCAAAGCGAAACAGAAAGAGAAACAGTACTGTAGACAGAAATGTTAAAAACAACGCAAAAGCAAGCGCAAATGAAAACGCAAAGGGTAATGCACATGGTGGCGTAGATGTGAACGGTAAGTGAAGTAGAAACGGAACCACAAGCAAAGACAGTAGCGGTAACAGTAATGTAAGCGCACAGGTTGGTTTTCCCCAAAAGCTGCATAAAGAAAGACAGTGAGTACAAAGAATGTATGCATAATAATGGTTCTTGGAGCAGAAAATGAAGAGTTGGAATACTAAATTGCTTATATCTCAGGAAACGTACGACGTAGAAAAAAATTGAAAAGTCATATGATTTATGACTTTCCTGGCTACTTTTATATTTTTCTGACGAAAAGTCCGTATCTCGCACCGTTTCCGAGATATGGGCCCTGAAAGGTGCGTCGAATGCCGTAATGTTATCCTATGGGGAAAAAAGAGAAGTTCGAAGTGCCATAACTTTGGCTCCCTGTAATATTTTTTCACCAAACCACAAGAAGGCACATCTGTGGGATGTTGGCTATGTTCCCTCAAAATTTCAGCCCAAAAGACCAAACTGTTATTTT
Organism: Neoceratodus forsteri; assembly: GCA_016271365.2. Lineage (NCBI taxonomy): Eukaryota > Metazoa > Chordata > Ceratodontiformes > Ceratodontidae > Neoceratodus > Neoceratodus forsteri. The sequence continues at coordinate 685,633,742 of CM057454.1, read as the reverse complement.
GCAGCAGGACGCCAAAGGATTCCTGTAATGCGTCAGACGCCATAATGTTATTCTATGGGAAAAAGCATCGACTTTGGAGTGCCGTAACTTTGCCGCCATGTAATATTTTTTCAACAAAATACTGAAAGGCACATCTGTGAGATGTCGGCTGTGCTCCTCCAAATTTCATGCCAAAACACCAAACCGTTCTTTTGCAGCAGGGTGCCAAAGAATTGCTGTTATTTTCCCACAGCTTGTTGAAAAGTATCGTCGAAGTTTGCGTAAAGCTGCAAATTCATTCGACAGTGTCTTCAAGTGCACAGTACTTTATGAAAGTACTTTTTCCAGAAATTTGAAAACATATTTCTGGGGTGTTTTACCCAAAATAAAGACATGGCTAGCATCCTCAGGGCCCGACTAGGTGAATACAAAAGAATTAGGTTGCTAGAGGGTCCCAATTTTAAATGGCAAGCATTTTCTGATTACTAGCTGAAAACAAAATGGCAGATTTGTATAAGAAAAGGGCCATTTGTGACACTAAAAGTGCATTTGTACACTGTCTAACTTTTCTGTTACCTTTCCATTGACTTATAATGGGAAATAGTTTTGAATAACTTTGAACCTTTTAATATTTTTCACGAAATTCAAAAGGTACATCGGGGACCCTCAACAGACGCTCCCTGAAGATTTTGGACCGTCATGCAAACCGTAAGCGACCTGTAGGTGTGATAGTAAAATTCCAGAAAAGCCAGAAACGGGGCGCGAGATCACGCCTTAATAACCCGCAACTGAATATGCTAACCAGAAATACAGGTTACTCACCTGTAACAGGAGTTCTAGGAATGGTATATGTTGTTCATCCACACTGTCTGGCAGGTTCCTTGCCACTTTAAATCTTGCTGGAAGGTCTTCAAGCTGGCTCCTCCCACCCACCCTGGTGGTAAAACTCGGCTCCACCCCATGACGCCAGATCTAGCTCCGCTGGAAGCCAGGTTGGCGCTCAGCCGGGAGGTCGGTAAGGGATGAACAACATATACCATTCCTAGAACTCCTGTTACAGGTGAGTAACCTGTATTTCTAGGGACATGGATATGTTGTTCATCCACACTGGCAGACTCCAGCAGTTCTCTCTGGGAGGAGGGAGGCAAGGCGCACACCTCTACTTAGGGAGGAGACTGGAGAACTCGAGGCCCCAAACCAGCATCCCAAGTAGACTCAAGGTCGATGTGGTAGTGTAATAAAGGTATGTGCCACTTCCAGGTAGCAGCCCCTGCAGATATCCTGGATAGGGACATCCCTGGAAGCAGCTACCGATGCAGTGGTATGGCGGGTAGAATGAGCTCTTATCCTCTGGGAGGCTCCATGCCCGCCAACCTATAGCAGAGATCTATGCAGAGGTGACCCACCTGCTTATCGCCTGCTTGGCTGCAGGTCTGCCAGGTGCGGTTTCAGCGTGAGGTGACAAACAGCTGCTAACCTCTCCCTGAACTTCAGCCGTCCGCTTCCTTATAATGCGAGCGCCTCCTAGGGTCCAAAGTATGGAGCCTATATTCGGCTCCGAGGTGTGACTGGAGTAGAACACCGCAGAGTCAACACCTGGTTAAGGTGAACCGACACCACCTTCGGAAGGAACTTCGGTGGGAGGGACAACCACGTCCCTGTGGAAGACCAGATAAGGCGATTTGATGGAAAACGCCTGGAGCTCTCCCATCCTTCTGGCTGACGTGATAGCCACCAAGAAGGCGGCTTCCACGACAGGTGGGAGATATCGCACCCAGTATCGGTTCGAATGGCTTGCGCCATGAGCTTAGCCAATATCAGCAGTAGATCCCAATGGAGGTGGAGGTTCTCGCACCAGAGGGAAATGTGATCAAGGCCTTTGGTGCCGCCAGACCACCTTCTCCCAGACCATCGACTGCTTCCGCCCGCGCCCGTAAGCAGAGATAGCTGCCAGGTGCACCTTAAGGGTCGCTGACCAAGCCCTTGCTGAGAAAGGGACCAGGTAGTACAGAATGCTTGCCAAGGACAGGCGGAAGGGTCCAAGCCTTCCCTGACACCAAAATGGAGAATCTCTTCCATTGAAGGCATAGCATTTCCTGGTCGACTCCTTACGGGACGCTCAACGACGTTGAGGACCTCTTCGAAAGACCCAGGCCTGGAACCCCTAGCCGCTCAGGAACCAGGCTGTCAGTGCAGGGATTGAAGGTCCGGATGGAATACCTTCCCTGGTTGACTGAGATCAGGTCCGGGCGGGCTGGAAGCCGCCGAAGCCTGGAGCTGAGACGAGGAGATCTGAACCAGAACTGGCGGGGCCAATCTGGGGCTACCAGAATCACCTGCGCTTTGTCCCTCCTCGCCTTCAGAAGCACCTTGTGGATCAAAGAAATGGGGAAAGGCGTAGAAGAGGCCTGGGGTCCATGGCCTCGAGAAGGCATCTCTGCAGTGAGCCCTGCTGAGGGGGGCGGGCATGGAACAGTCTCAGCTCGCATTCCCTGGAGGCAAACAGGTCCACCTGAGGCATGCCCCAGTGGGAGAACAGATCTTGTACTACCTCCGGCAGGAGAGACCACTCGTGAGACGCAGCCCCTATCCGGCTTAGGGCATCGGCCAGGGTGTTGGAGGCTCCTGCCACGTGAATGGCTAGGAGATCTGCTCCAGGCTGCGCACGTAGGGATCAAACGCGGAGAGCTTCCTGCATAACAGCATGGAGCGATCATGCCCTGGCGCTCAGGTAGTACATGGTCGTGGTATTGTCCGCCTGGACCTGAACCACTTGACCCTCGCACAAAATGGAGCGAAGGCGAGAGCTAGACGGACCGCTGGAGCTCCAGCAGGTTGATATGGCATCGACTGCCGAGGGACCAGAGGCCAGCGCCTGTGCTCCCCAGATGGGCACCCCAACCCATCAGAGATGCATCGGTTGGTAGAGAGACCGGCTGCTCAAGTGACGAACGGGATGCCCTCCTGCAGATGTGCCAGAAACGGGCTCCACCACTGGAGTGCTGCTCCACATCTCCTGGGTCACTGTCACGGGCTGGTCCAACGGATCGCAGCTGCCAGACCACTGGCTGGCCAGTCCCCATCGGCGACAGATGTACCAATGGGCCCAATGGACCACACTGGTGCAGGCCGCCATGAGGCCCAAGAGGCGAGGAAGTTCTGGGCAGGTGCGCGTTGCCCAACCAGAAATGATTGGGCAAAGGAGGAAAGGTCACTGTCCGCCGGGGCCGAGCTCTGGCCTCAAGAGAGTCGAGCTCTGCCCCAATGAAGAGTATCACCTGCTTCGGCATGAGTTCCGACTTGGCCTCGTTGATGAGGAGGCCAATCTGAGAGCAAACCTGGAGGGCCAGATCTCTGGACAGCTCCACCTCTGCTCTGGAGGGGGCTGCAATCAGCCAGTCGTCCAGGTAGGGGTACACCCGTACCCTTCGGCGCCGCAGCAATGCTGTCACCACTGCCATGCATTTGGTGAAGACCCTGGGAGCTAGAGAGAGGCCGAAGGGCATGGCCCGGAACTCGTAAAGGGATCCCTCTGCTCTGAAGCGGAGAAATCTCGGATGAGATGGACAGATTGGGATGAGAAAGAACGCATCCTGAAGGTCCAGGGAACAGAACCACATGCCTCGTTCCAAGAATGGGATTATCTGAGCCAGAGTGACCATCCTGAAGGTCCGAGACCTTAGGAACCTGTTCAGGTCGTGCAGGTCCAGAATGGGGTGCCAGCCCCCCATCCGTTTTGGGACCAGGAAATACCTGGACACAAACCCCACGTCTGGAGGAGGATCTGCCACCTTCCTGATCACTCTTTTCGAGGAGCAGGGCAATATCGCTCGAAGGGCCGACAGCGAGGCTGTGGACCCTATGGCCTCCAAGGGAGACGGCACGAAGGGTGGGATCTGCTCGAACTCCAGAGGCAGGCCTCTTCCTACCACCTCCAACACCCAAGCGTCCGTGGTGATAGCGGACCAGGTGGAAAGGAAGTTGTAGAGCCGCCCCCATGGGGGATCCCTAGGGGAGAGGACGATGTTGGGCAGGCACCCTCAACCCGTCACTGGGCAGGCTTGGAACAGGAACCCGGCCGAGGGACCTCCTGGGCCTTTACCTCCTGCTTCCTGTTGGAGGAAGCCGCGGCTTGGGCTTGGGATGCTGGCGTGAGCCTGCTGGGCCCTGTTGCTGGTGCTGTTGGGCCCGGTCGTGCTGCAGGGGCGAAGGGCTAAAGGACTTATGCTGTTGTTGACGGTGGCTTTTGTCCCTCTGGGCGGAGGTGACCGAGTCCAGAGTGGCACTGGACTTTTCGATCCGCTGGAGGTGTCCCTCCACTCCAGGGCCGAAGAGGTCAGTCCCCAAGAAGGGGACGTCCACCAACTTGTGCTGGGTATCCGCTGTGAAGGTGGATATCCTCAGCCACACCCTGCAACGCGTAGCCACCGTGGCCGCTACTGACCTGGCACAGGAATCACCTATGTCCAGAGCAGTCTGAAGCTGCTGCTTCGCCACCTCCCTACCCTGGTCCCGCACCTGACGGACCGTGGTCTGCAGGTCGGCCGGGAGATGAGGGACAACCTCATCCAGGAAGCCCATGAGGGCATGGGAGAAGTGTGCCATCAGCACAGCCGAACTGGCCTGTTGGAGGCCGAGGGATGTCGCAGCGTACACCTTGTGCCCGGTAAAGTCCAGCTTTTGGACTCCTTTGTCGGGGCTATTCACGCCCCCAGCGCTACTGAACGCCGGAAGACGCTGTTAGTGACTAACCCCTCGGCAGACAGGTGCTCCGAAACGGGCAAAGAGCCGGTAGGACCGTGATAACTCCTGGCCATCCTGGCCGAGGGCGCAGGACAGGAAGCAGGCCATCGTTGTAAAGCCCAAGGCTGGGCCGACAATGGCCTCAGCCACCGAAAGGTCTCCTGGAGAATCCTCAGTCCAGTATCTCCGTGCCAGGGATACCCCTGCTTGACATGGGCTCGAGCTGCATCCCGTGGACCCGAGATGAGTCAAGAGACCCAAGAAGGACGATGGGCTATCGTCCAATGACTGGCCCCTGGAGGACTCCAGGTCGACCTGCCTGGAGAACAGGGAGGAGTCGCCATCGGATTCAAGAGTCTGCAAAGAGCTGCTCGGCTCCTGAGCCACCCTCCACCCGCCGAGGACGGTCAGAGTGAGGGTGACTGACAACCTGTGGGGCAGGCCGTGACCCGAATCGAGAATCTTGGTCGTGCCCGGCTTCGGCATGTGGAGGCGGAGGTTCCACCACATCGTGGAGCAGCCGTTTTGGCTGCATAACTGGCCCTGGAACGGGCGCTCTCGACTGGGGCAAGCGTTGCTTTCGGTGGCTCAGGCAACAGCCACTTGATGGCCGGGGCCAACCGAGTCGGTTTAGTCCCGGACAACAGTAACTCTGCCACATAAGCTCTCGTAACGTCACGTAACTTTATTGCTGAAGCCTCTCCTCATCCGAGGAAGAGGACGAGGAGGAACGGTGAAGCGCTTACTCGGCATCGAGACCGCCGACAACGGGCGGAACGGCTTGACCGAGATGAAGTCTGAGACCGAGACCCGGGGAGACCAAGGGCGGGTCTGGAAGGGCGGGACACCCGCTTCCTCGCTCGGCACTTTATCCGGGACTGTGGCTCCAAAGGCGAGGCAGATCTCGGTCTCCACCGGGGAACCGGTGAAGGTGGGTTGTCGGTTTACCAGTTGACAGCCCGTCCGATGGGTCGTGGAAAATCTCGACCGTGCCGACGGGAGTCTCGGCAGGCTGGCCTGACGGGGACACCTCGTGAAGCCAGCGGCTGACCTGCAACTTCGACTGAATTGATGGTCGGCTGTCCGGGAAGGAGACCTCCCGCCTCCCACGAACGCCGACGTGGGACTTACCTTCGACCTTCTCTTGGGCCGAGAAGAATGTCTCAAGGCCCCTCTCCTTCGTGGGAAAGGGACTGACAAAGCCCTTGAATTAAGCTGTACTAGAACCCAGAGAGGCGGGATAAATGCTGCAGCCGAGGAGGAGGAAGATGCAGCCTGGGCCGCCTCCGGGAGGGTGCATCATGCTCGAGTTGCTCAGCCGAGCCAGCCGCCGCAGACACCGGCCAACGAGCCTCTTTGGATTTTACTGGTGGGTAACGCTTCTCGGGGCGCCCAAGCTTCAATCGGGCAGCGCAATCTTCTAGGACGGTGGCCGAAAAAGAGCAGCACAACTCGCAGGCCTGCGGGTCGTGGTCTAGGCTCAGGGCAGATGCACGCGGAGTGGATCCGCCCTGGACATTTTCTGTCCGCAGGGCACCTCCAAAGCCAGGAATCATTTGTTCTATCGCAGCCGTGAGAGATGACTGTAAGATCAAGTTTAGAAAACTTCAAAACTAGTTTCGGATGAACTGAAGAGTTAGGATCCAGTCTAAAACGCAGAGCGCTAAGGAGGGAACCTGAGCTTCCAAGCGGTAAGCAAGATCTGCCGTCATGGGGAGGAGCCGAGAGTTTTACCACCCGGGTGGGTTGGAGGAGCCAGCTTGAAGACCTTCTGGCAAGATTTAAAGCGGCAAGGAACCTGCCAGACAGTGTGGATGAACAACATATCCATGTCCCTAGAACAAAACTTGGCAGATCCCAAGGAGTATGGTATATATATATATATATATATATACACACACACACACACACACACACGCGCAACTAGTGAGAGCAAGGGAACAGGATCCTAGAATATGTATATACAAATTTACAAAGTAAGATGTCTCAAAGAAGGTAGGGGGAGGCAAACATAAGATCCAACAGGCCAACAAAAAGGGGTACGAAGGGAACTAGTAAAAAGAGGGGATGGGAGGAGAAGAGGAAAAATGGAAATTACGTACCTACCATAATTCTTGGTCTTCTTGGACGAAGTCTCCACCACTCATGTACACTGATGGGATCTACACTGGAGGTGCTAGGACCCAGTAGGAGCAAACTTTTTGCATGAGGGCCGGTGCCAGAGATGGAGCCACGACGAGTGGCGCCGCGAGCCTCGGCTCGTGCGGCAATGACTATCTCAGTGTCGACCCTTCAGCTGCCTCAGTACCTTTTTTCCGAGGAGGTGCAATGTAACCAACCTAGAAGGATAGCCTAACAAAAAAACAGACATAAGATAGTCCGAGCAACCCGCATAAGAAGGGTCAACAAAGAAGTCTTCACAGCCTAAAGATTGAGGGTGAAGACCAACAAAGAGGTGAGCGTGGGAGCTCGGGATGGAGGATGAGTGGTGGAGACTTCCGCCCAAGAAGATCAAGAATCACGGTAGGTACATAATTTCCATATCTTCCTGGATATAAAGTCTCCACCACTCATTCACACTGATGGGAGAGTACCGAGCTCATAATTCTCTGAGAGGGCGGCAGGAGAGACAAGAGCTCAAAATTTTATGACAGAAGTCCGTTAAGGATAGTCCTGCCAAACGAAAGATGTCACCTGGCATGGACATCCAGGGCATAGTGCTTGATGAAAGTATGCACTGAGCTCCAGGTAGCCGCACTGCAAATGTCTCCAATGGGCACGCTGCAGATTTCTGCCAGGGGTGCCGCGACTGCTCCAGCAGAGTGAGCGTACACTCTGCCCTCCAGCTTAACTTGCGCCATGGAATAACAGTGGCAAAGGCATGCCACCAGCCATGCCGAAATGCATCTGACAGCGACAGGTTGACCCAGCAGGGTCTCCTTGAAGGAAACAAACAGTTGTTGAGCTTTGCGAATTTCTTTTGTTCTATCCAAACAGAAATGCAGAGCTCTTTTGATGTCTAAAGAATGAAGGGTACGCCTCCCTTCATTTTGGAAGTTTGCAAAGTCAGTAGAGAGCCAAAGGTTGGTTTAGATGGAATTCTGAAACAACCTTAGGGAGGAACTTAGGACGGGTCCTAAGAACTACTTTTGACTTTATGAAATACAGTATACAGAGGGTCTGTGACCAAGGCATGTATTTCAGAGACCCTCATGGACCGAGGTAATGGCCACCAGGAAGGCCGCTTTCCAAGTGAGAAATTTCAGCTCCCAGGCAGCTTAAAGGCTCGAAGGCTTTCGAGTGAGCATGTCTAGCACAAGATTAATGTCCCAGGCTGCAACTGAACGTCTGATAGGAGGTCTGGTATGCAGAATACCTTAAGAAACCTCTTAACTATTGGTAACTGAGCCAGTAATAAGGAAAGTACTGGCTCATGATAAGCTAAATGGCACAAAGGTGAATCCTTGACTGTAGAGTATTGTAGACCTGAATTTGAGAGGTCTAAAAGGTACTCTAGAACTTTATTTAGGCGGGAGAAAGGATTCAAAGAAGATTTTGCACACCAGAGAGAAAATGCTTCGATTTGGCTGTAAGTTTTTCTAGTGCCTGGCCTGCCAAAAGAATATCTGAAACTCTCAAGAGACATTGAACCTGTTCACTTCTATCTCTTCAGGAGCTAAGTGTGAAGGTGAAGCGACCTCAGATTGGGATGGACCACAGGCCCCTGGGTCAGAAGGTTCATCTGAAGGGGAAGTGATTCGGAGGGTTTCCAACATATTGTTGAGTAACGGAAACCATATCTGTCGAGGCCAGAAGGAGCAATGAGATCATTTTGTCCCCTGGGACTCGAATTTGAGAAGTACGCCTGAATTAGTGGAAGAGGAAGAAAGGCGATAGAAAGCATTTTGTCCACTGCAGCCTGAACGCATCCTGACAGAAAATGCCAGGCCCTGGATTTCTGGAGCAGAAGAGAGGCAGTTTTGTGTTGACTGGGGATGCAAAATGTCCGGTCTAGAGTTCCCCACTCTGCTAATAGTGACTGAACTATGGTTGAGTCGAGAGACCACCATGAGGATCTCCTCTGTTCTGTTGGAGACGGTCTGCCAGTTCGCTCTGCACTCCTGGCAGGTAGCGCCTGAATTAGAGCCTGTGTCTCAGGCACCACTCCCACATTCTCACAGCTACCTGCATAAAGGTAAGAGTGTGCACCGCCCTGCTTGTTGATGTAATACATCACTGCTTTGTTGTCCGCTTGAAGGAGAATGTTCTTGTGACAGAGAATGTCCTTCAAAGCCCAGACTGCATAGGAGAACGGCTCTATTTCTATGACATTTATATGAAGCTGGGACTGCCCTGACTCCACGCACTTTGGGTGTGGTGATACTGACAGTGAGCTCCCCACCCTTCAGGGACGCGTCCGTAGTAATGGAAATCTGATGATCCAGGGAGCAAAGGGATACCTTCCAGAAAATTGTCCTTCATGCATCACTCAGGTGAGTGACCTCTTCAGAGATTCTGTCACCTTGATGAGAAAGGACTGAGGGCAAGTGGTTGGGGACCACTGAGTACTGAGCATCCATTGAGAGGTTCTCATGTGGAGGCATGCTAGGGGTACAATGAACACCGAGGATGCCATGAGACCCAGCATCCGTTGCATCGAGATAGCTCAAACTGAGCTGTTCTCTCTGATGTATCGGGCCATCTGTGGATATCGCCCTTCTGTCCTCTGGTAGAAAAGCTTTCGCACAGGAGGTGTCCAGAAGAGTTCCTATAAAAAGGAGCTTCTGGGAGGGCTGCAGCTGCAATTTTTTGAGATTTAGCAGGACTCCCACAGACATGAGAGAGTCTAAGGCCATGGCTACAGTGTCGAGAGTTCCTTGCCTGGAAGGGCTTGCTAGAAGCCAGTTGTCCAGATATGCGAACACCTGTATTACAACCTTTCTGAGATGCGCTGCGAGAATTGCACAACAGTTTGTAAAAACTCGTGGTGCCAAGGATAGCCCAAAGGGCAGGACTCTGAACTGATAATGCTGGCCCAGTGCTATAAACCGTAGGTATTTGTGATGCTTTGGGTGACTAGGAATACGTCTGGTAAGCGCCCCTGTATGTCCAGGGAAGCTAGCCAACCATGTTGATGAAACAAGTGTAACAGGGTCCTCAGCGATATATCATCTTGAATTTTTACTTGAAAAGAAACTTGTTTAACTTTCTGAGGTCCAGAATGGGGCACATGCCACTGGTCTTGTTCGGGACTAGGAAGTAATGGGAGTAGAAACCTGTGTTTCGTTGATCCAGTAGAACTATTTCTACTGGCCTGTTGTTCAGAAGGCCTTGTACCTCTGAGGCAAGAAGGTCTGATTGTTGACAGCCTGGGCTGTCGTTTGGGGAACGATCCAGAAGGGCTTCTGAAAGATTGAGGGAGTACCCCTTGAGGATTATCCGGAGGACCCATTTGTCTGATGTTATGGACTTCCACTGGTTGTAGAACTGAGTCAGATATCCTCCCACTGCTGAGGAAGAGTTCCACTTGGGCAGTTGAGGTGGGACCTGGGCCAGAAACTCAGAAGGTGGCACTGGGCACTTTGGGCCCTTGTGCCTTCTGCTGCATTTTCTTTTGAGGCTGGGGGGCTTGTTTTTTGTTAAACCTCCCTGACCTTGCCCTGAAATGACTGACAGTTGTGAAATTGATGCTTGTTAACATCCCCCCAAGAAGGGGTGGATGCGGTCGCAGACATTTTAATGGCAGATCTAGTCTTCGTGGCCTCCAGAGCTTGCTCACTTGAGTTCCAACAGATGCATACCATCAAGGGTAACGCCATGACTTGTTATTGGGCATCATTCGTGAAGCCTGGTGCGCAGCCAGGAGTGATGGCGGTACAATGCCTACTGCCACCGCCGAAGCAGTATCAAACGCATCCATAGCTGCTTTAACCTGGTGGTTGCTGGACTCGATACCTCTGGTTATGATCTGAAGTAGCTTGAACTAGCATCCGACTTGGGCAGAGCTTCCACCATTTGTTTGAGTGAATGCCAAAGAACATACTCATACTGAGAGAAATAGCCCTGGTAGTTGGCAATACACATACCCAGGGTAGAGGCAGCAAAGACTCTCTTACCCAAGGTGTCTATTCTATAGATTCTTTGTTTATAGGTCGGGCTATTGATGCCTGAGGAAGAACAACCTTATCGCTCTCTGCCAGGACTACAATAGGGTCCGCAAAGGCCTGGGAGCCCAAAATGGGTCGATCCTTGGGAGCAGCATACTTCCTGTCTATGGACTTAGCCACAGAAGGAATGAAAGCGGATTATTCTATACTATCTGAGAGATCGCCTCAAAAATGGTTATACCAGGAGTTAAATCCATAGGGATCTCCGGACATGAAGATATTGGAGTCTTAAGAGCTCTTAGGGTCAATATCAGTAATCTGAGAGAAAGAGTAGTATTTAAATTTTTTCAGCAGAGACTTAAATGACAGATCTTCAACCAGGCTCTGCAGCAGGATTGATCCCTGCTCCTTCAACATCATCACCCAGTCGAAGATCTGGGTCAGGCTCAATATCATCTCCCGACAGTCCAGGAGGGACTGTATGGACAGGAAAGGAGTGAAAATCAGAATGAAATGAAAAGAGAAAGGATTCGGAGTAGAGAACCCTGAAGGTTGGACAGCACCGCACCAAGCCTCACCGCCAAAGAAGAACACGGCACCAAAGGCAAGGTAGACAGTGCCATCGGAAACAACCCAGCACACGGCGCCGACAGAGCCCATGGCGCCAACAGGCATATCGACGCTGAGGACAGCACAGACAGGCGCATCAACGCCGAGGATGGCACTGACAACCCCAGTGGAGCTGAGGAAGGCGCCAACAACCCCAGCGGCGCCAAGGACGGTGCCATCAGGCACATCGGTGCCGAGGACAGTGCCGATGGCACAGACATGGTGCGCCGGGCGCTGAGAACGACACCGAGCATCTACTGATGCCAAGAGAGCTCCAGATGGTGCCGAAAGCAATCCAGGGCCCTGAAGACTCCAATTTGAAGAAAAGAAGGAAGAATTCCAGGAGATAAAGGCATCGTGTGGCCCCCTGCACCGCAGCCATGTGGGAGGGAGAACACCTGAGCTGGAGTCGACGGCACCAAAGATGGCGCCAAGGTGACTAGCAAGGTCCAACCACCCTACCCGCCTCCCCAAAGGGCCTGAAGACCTCGGAGTGACCAGGCCAGGCAGCTGGACCAACCTCTGAGCCCACTGCTCCATAACAGCAGCCCACTGACGAAACTGCTCATCGGAAGCCCTTTCAATAGGTGGGGAAGGGCTCCAGTGTCAAAAAGGTTGGTCACCGGAGACAGAAACTGGCACTCCGGAGGAGGAGACTGGCATCTGACCCCAACGGCTGACCATCGACGTGCAGACATACCAGAAGGCAACCTCGAGTGATACTTTCTCTTTTTTGACCTGTGGGCCGAAGAAGAGCTCGAGGCCGAACGGTGCAGAGAGTGCGACCGATTTCTTTTATGGTTCCAGGGGGACCACCCATCCCCCCAGGCATCGGACTGTCTGTTGTTGGACCCTCCTCCGGAGAGGGCAGCGGACCGACCTAGTCCGGCTGACTGAACAGCTTTCAATTTAAGTCTCCCTACCAACACCTGACCCGCTCATGGTCGACTCAGTCAATGGAGCGCTGAAGACTTTTTTCTTAATAAGCAAAATTTAAAAGTAAGCGGTACTTATTCATAGATAAATTACAAAACAATAAATTAAAAACTATGCTGCTAATTTGAAGTTTGACTCCCGGAGGGAGAGGGACGTCGTCACTTAAGCGCACTAGACAGCGGGGAAAAAAGGAACTGAGGTGGTTGGAGGGTCAACGCCAAGATAGTTATTGCCGCATAAGCCGAGGCTCACAGCGCCTCTCCTCGCAGCTCCATCTCTGGCGCCGGCCCTCTTGCAAAAAGTTTGCTCCTGCTGGGTCCTAGCGCCTCCAGCGTAGATCCCATCAGTGTGAATGAGTGGTGGCGACTTTATGTCCAGGAAGATCAGTTCATGTGCAGAGTGTCAAAAAGTAGCCCCCGTGACTAAAAAAAGATAAGGTGCCCTTGGTGCCCCTACCCTTGATAGATGTGTCCTTTGAGAGAATTGCAATGGATGTGGTTGTCCCCTTAGACAAAAGTAAAAAGGGTAATCAAATTATTTTGGTTGTATATGACTATGGTACTCGATACCCAGAGGCTGTTCTTATGCGTACTGTCACAGTCCTAAAAGTTGCAGCAGAGCTCGCCAACATTTTCAGCAGAGTGGGCATACTTAAAGAGATTATTACTGATCAGGGTAGTAATTTTGCTCCTGCATTTCTGAAAGAGCTGTACCAACTACTAGGTTTCACTGCTATAAGAACCTCCCCTTATCACTCTCAGACAGATGGTCTTGTTGAGCGTTTTAATCAAACCCTAAAATGCATGTTAAAAATGTTTGTGGAAGGGAAGGACTGGGACCAATACCTACCTTACTTGCTTTTTGCTTATAGAGAAAAGCCACAAGCATCAACAAGTTTTCACCATTTGAAATGCTGTATGGTAGACAACTAGATGTAATAAAAGAAATATGGAAGATAGCCCCACTCAGAAACAATCGATTACATCTTATATGTGTACTTCTGAGAAATAAGTTGGCAAATATGTTGAAATTGCCTATAGTAATCAGGAAGAGGCTCAAACCAGCAGAAGGTGTATTATGACCATGGGGTTAAAAAAAAGTTTTTGAGCCAGGTGAAAGGTTCTTGCTACTGTTGCCCACAACAGAAAATAAACTGTTACTGAAGTGGCAAGGGCCTTATAAGGTTCTTAGATGTACTGACACAGTTAACTATGAAACTGAGACCCCGGATAGGAAAACTCCTTCCAAGATATAGCATGCTAACCTCCTCACAAAATGGTTGAAAACGCAAAGGCTGCTTTGCTAGTTTTATCAGAAACCAATAAAGAAGATAATGCTATAGCTTATGACAGACCGGAACAAACTGTGACTACTGATGCTGTAAAGGTGAATGTTTCCTTAACCTCCAAATAACCTGCAGAAATTCATAACTTGCTAAAGACATTAATAGTACCTTTACCACAGTGCCAGGTCAAACTAAAGGTGGTGAGCATGTCATAGTGACAAGGAATGCTTGCCCTATCAGATAAAAGACATACAGATTACCAGAGCGTTAAGAGCAAACGATGTTAAGGAAATACAAAAAAAAAATGAAAGAATTGGGTATCACAGAAGAGTAGAGAAGTACTTAGTCATCACCACTGGTGATTGTAAATAAAAGATGGGGTGTAAGAATATGCCTTGATTTTAGGAAACTTAATCAAGTGTCGGAATTTGACTGTTATCCTATGCCCAGAATAGACAATTTGGTGGACAGATGGGGGAGTGCCAAGTACATCAGTACCCTGGATCTCACCAAGGGTTACTGGTGAATTCTTCTAGCTAAAGAATCCAGAGACAAAACTGCATTTGCCACACTAATTGGATTCTATCAGTTCACCACCATACCATTTGGTTTACATGGTGCGCCAGCTACATTCCAGCAGTACATGGATGTAATTTTATCCCCTCACACTGGTTTTTGTGCTGCATACCTGGGTGATGTTGTGGTGTACAGTCCAAACTGAAAAAGCCACCTGGAAGACCTACAAGCAGTTATCCAATCCATCAAAAAGGCAGGTCTGAAAATTAATCCTACCAAATGTGCACCGGGCTTGCAGGGAACCAAATATTTGAGTTATGTTTTGGGAAATGGAGAAGTCAAGCCAGAGATTTCTAAGACAGAAGCTGTAGCTACAGTCCTGTCCCTAAAACAAAGAAACCTGTTAGGTCATTTTTAGGGCTGGCTGGTTATTATCGCAGATTTGTTCCCAACTATGCTATTCCCCTCACTGAACTCACAAAGATGAAAATTACGTACCTACCGTAATTCTGATCTTTCTGTGCATCTTCACCATTTATCACAGATGGGTTACCTGGCTGGAGGTCAGGACCGCATGAGCTTTTTTTTTTTTTTTAAAGGGTAGCCGAGCCGACACACCACCAGCGCCCCCCCGAGGCCGACGACTGCGTGGCACCCGAGGGTTGGCCGTTAGGTTGCATCGACCGCCTGCCTACCAGTTCTGGAGTCGCAAAGGTAAGAGGAGAGGGATGGAGGGTGGGACAAGAGAGTCCAAGGGACAGAAAAGGAAGGATACCTGAACTAAAAAGGAGAAATAGCGACTGAGAGGACAGCAAAGAAGAGGTTAGACTAAGGGGATTGGGTAGGGGCCCCAATCTCTGGAAGCGGAAGAAGGGAGGGAGAATTATGAGAGAGGGTGAGGTATCAAGGTATCCGAGACCCTTGTCCGTCACCAGATTGTATAGGAACTGCAAGGAGTAACAAAGCTCTCTGCCAGAATTCAAGGCACAGAATAACTGGCAAATACCTCAGAAGCAGAGTCGGCTATTCTGGAGGAAGGACAGGGTACAGGGATTTAGTACTCTCTCAGGAAAAATGTTTGGTGAAAAAAGGGTTTTTTTTTGTTTTGTTTTTTTTTAGAAATAGTTGGATGGAAACCAGAAGGAGGGCAACTACCAACTCCCACCCCATCGGGGTGGAGACAATTAGTAGAGAAGGAGTGCCGCTCGAGCTGTCTACTCTTCATAGCAGAATACCCCAACCCCCGTGTGTCCCTACTTTACCCCGCTCCTAAGAGGAGAGGGGGAGCCACAGAGAGGGAGGGGGACCCAGAGACTGAGGCCCTAGGGGGATGGTGGTTGGGGTTGTGTTGAATGGTGAAGATACACAGAAAGATCAGAATTACGGCAGGTACGTAATTTTCATATCTTATCTGTGTCAATCTTCACCATTCATCACAGATGGGTGAGTACCAAGCCTCCAAGGGGGTTGTTTTTACACCCTAAGGACAGAGTCCCTTAGCCCCTCAGTGGGTGACACACTAAGGGGAACCTTCAGGGCCTGGAGAGGCCCAAGAGTGAGAGAGAGAGAGAGGAGTCCCCGAGGAGAAGGAAGCTGCCCGACAAGCGCCCGTCTCACTCTACGGGAGAAAGGTAGGTCCTGGTGGGCGGAGCTAATCACCCCACGCCGGGCCAAGGGTGACAACCGGGAAAGACGAGCCATGCCGATCTCCTAGTGCAGATTGCTGTCCCTACGACCCTGGTGGTAGCTACCTCATTGCACCATAAGATGCCTCACTTGTGCCTTGCTAGCTCCAGGCCACGTGCAGAGAGCGATGGCTTGTCTGGTTTGCTCCGAAGTCAGGCAACAAGGCTAGGGCTGACCTAGCCTGGACCACAAGAACCTGTTGTAGGCTGCATAGTGGGCCTGATGAGCAGAAATAGAGAGGAGCAACTCGTGCCGAGTAGAAGGTCCTCTCCCCAAAAATCAAAACTGAGGAGTCTTGATCTGGGGGCCGGTCATGGTGGAGGGCGCAAAGCCCATCAGGAGTGTCCAGATGTGTCAAGCCAGAAAGTGGATGAGGCATGGAACCTGGAGACTCCGGGGGAGCGCAATACCTCTGGCTGAGGTCCCCTGGGGCGGGAACTCCGGAGAAGGGCCTCTGCCAGAAACGCAAGGATGCCTCCCGAAAGGGAGCTGGCCAGGGCGGCACCACAAGGTGGCGTCCAAAATCGCTTAGAAAGGCATGCGCCACATGCTCAGGATTGCTGATAGTAGAGGATGAGAGGTAATCCTCCCAACATCCTCACGAGGAAACGCTGATACTCCGAGAGATCAGCAGCCGGAGAGATGTGGACAGAAGGTTCCTCTCCCCTTGAAGAGGGGGATGAGGAGCTGGAGGTCACCATGTGTTCAGAGGGTGGCTGCATGGGGGGACGTTGAAAAACCTGGCTGTCCATTGCCCTAACGTAAGCAGGGAACCGGGCAGCTACCACTCTGAACTGCTCCCAGGTAAGAGGGCCGCTAGGACGAAGGATGCCTGGGATTGCAGGAGAATGGTAGAGGGATAGGGGCAGAGCCGAGAAGAGAAGTCGGCTGACCTCTGCCAGGGCTAGGAGGGACCGTGAGCACCCGAGGAGGGTGCCTCGAAGACCCCACAGCCGACAGCTGTACAACCACCTGGTACTGCCTTGGCTGTGCCAAGAAATCCCCAGTGAGGGACCGGGGCCATAAAGGTCCAGAAGGACGGTCCCCTGCCTCAAAAGAACGGACTCCTCAAGGAACCCGAGGGGACGGGTGGAAATCTGCACCACGGCTCCGCCCCAGGGCCCGAGGGACCCTAGAAAAGGGCCGACGCGGGCGACCCACACCCTCGACCCCTCAGAGTCCAAAAAGAGTCCTCCTCCCTGAGAGAGCCAGCCTAGTAGCTGGCATCTCTGGCAGCCTCAAAGGGGAGACCCAGGAGCAGTACCCTCCTCCTGTAGGCTTCTTTGATGGGCCCCAAAGTTGGGCGAGATCAAAACACACCACTGGAGGGGTACCACCACCGAGGGGTCGATAAAACCCCAAGACCAGGCTGCAGAGCTATCGGGCATGCACCACTGCCTGCTGGTCAGCACCACTGACCCTAGTCTCGGGCCACCGGCCTCCTCAGTAGGGGCTGGCTGCGACTCTGTCGACGAGACCACAGTGCTGCCCTCCTCCACAGCCAACCCCGAGGGGTGTGACTGCTCGTCCGACTCAGAGCTCGACTCCGACTCTGAAGAGGTAGAGTCTGAAGCTCTGAGCCAAACCGTAGGAGGGTGGGCAGAACCAACCTTGCCACTGGGCCCGGCAGCCACTGCTGTGCCCGAGTCGGCGCCCGTGCCCTCCGCAACCCCGCGAGTGGGACCTGCAGGAGGCACCGCGCCAGCTCGAGCCAGAGGTCCAGTGCCAGGGCCAGTCGCAGCACCGTCCAATCCACCGGCACCGGGAGCGGTACCAAGGGCAGGGACGGCACCGACAGCAGCCCCAGCAGCACTTGGCGCCGATGCCGAGGTTACTTGAAGTTCTACCGGCACCGCGAGCGGCACCGGTGACCATAGTGGCGCCCGACGGGCGCCCTGAAGGCAGACCCAGCCAACACGGCACCGACTGGCCCTCGGCGCCGCAACAGCGCCAAGAGCGTGGATGGCACCGACAGACGGAGTCAAGGCCCCACGGCACTGAGCCTCAAGACATGGTGCTGGTGGCTCAACCTCGGGCGCTGAGAACGGGTGCCGAGGCGCAGACATGGTGCAGGACGATGCTGGATCTGGTCCCACGCGCCGCGAACAGCGCCGACTGAGCCCACGGCGCCCAGCAACAAGTCGGTGGACGACGGCTCCCGACAGGGGCCCACAGCACCGCTGGACGGGCGCTGACTGACAGCGGCCGAGGACGGCACCAACCCGGGCCTTCCGAGCCGCGGGAACCACACCAGGAGAGCCTTCACCCCCGAAGGGGTGATTGCCATGGCGGCGTCTCCCGCCCACTCCCAGGAGGAAGCGGGACGGGCCTCCTGCACTGCGGGAGGAGCCTCAGCGATGGCCAGGCTAGAAGTAGCCGAGGCTCCCTCCTCCTCGGTCCGTATAGAACCGGAAGGGGACCCGGAGGAAGGGCTGAGAGAGCGCGGCTTAGGCCCGACGAGTGCCAACTCACTCGAAAGTTGGCGGAACTCGCCCACTTTCAACGCTGGCTGTTCGAGACCCGCGGTCCATGGAGAAGCAGGCGCACGAGTCCATGTCATGAAGCGGGCCAAGACACGCAAGACACCAGTCATGCTGGTCGGTGACGGAGAATTTTCGGCCACACGGGCACCGACGCATGGGGGGCTGACCCGGCCTTCAAGACTTTGCCTCCGACCGAGACATGACCTACGGAAAACACCAAAACAGACTCGACATCGCAAAATTCAAACAAAAGGAAAGAGATCTACCGGGCGACGCCGAGTGGAGGCAGAACACAGAACCGCAGGCAACCGACGGACTGAAAACGCCAAGGCCTGAAAGGCCTAAAATTTTGTCTGAAGCTTCTACGCAGGCGACCTTTGATGGCGGAGATGAAGAATTGGTGGCAGGCGGAGTCAACATAGTTTGATCGCCAACCCCGAGTGCCACGCAGCACGCCGCACGAAGGGTGGACCTGCTCGAACTCCAGAGGCAGGTCCTTTCCTACCACCTCCAACACCCACAGGTCCGTGGTGATAGCGACCAGGTGGAAAGGAAGTTTAGAGCTGCCCCCATGGGGGATCCTAGGGAGAGGACGATGTTGGGGGCGGCACCTCAACCCGTCATGGGCAGGCTTGGAACAGGAACCGCCGAGGGACCTCCTGGGCCTTTACCTCCTTGCTTCCTGTTGGATAGAAGCCGCGGGCTTGGGTTTGGGATGCCAAGCGTGAGCCTGCTGGGCCCTGTTGCTGGTGCTGCTGGGCTCGGGTCGTGCTGCAGGGGTCGAAGGACTAAAGGACTTATGCTGTTGTTGACGGTGGCTTTTGTCCCTCTGGGCGGGTGACCGAAGTCCAGAGTGGCACTGGACTTTTCGATCCGCTGGAGGTGTCCTCCACCCAGGGCTGCAGAGGTCAGTCCCCAAGAAGGGACGCCCACCAACTTGTGCTGGGTATCCGCCAGAAGGTGGATATCCTCAGCCACACCCTGCAACGCCAGCAGCCACCGTGGGCGCTACTGACCCGGCACAGGAATCCCGATGTCCAGAGCAGTCTGAAGCTGCTGCTCTCACCACCTCCCTACCCTGGTCCCGCAGACCTGACGGACCGTGGTCTGCAGGTCGGCCGAGATGAGGACAATTTATCCAGGAAGCCCATGAGGGCATGGGAGAAGTGTGCCATCAGCACAGCCAACTGGCCTGCTGGAGGTCGAGGATGATTAGCGTATACCCAGCCCGGTAAAGTCCAGCTTTTTGGACTCTTTTGTCGGGGGCTTATCCACGCTCCCAGCTGCCATCTGAACGCCGGAAGATTGTTAGTGACTAACCCCTCGGCAGACAGGTGCTCCGAGAAACGGGCAAAGAGCCGGTAGGACCGTGATAATTCCTGGCCATCCTGGCCGAGGCGCAGGACAGGAAGCAGGCCATCGTTGTAAAGCTCCAAGGCTGGGTCGATAATGGCCTCAGCCACCGAAAGGTCTCCCTGGGGGAGAATCCTCAGTCCAGTATCTCCGGGCCAGGGGATACCCCTGCTTGACATGGGTCGAGTTGCATCCCGGTGACTCGAGATGAGTCGAAGAGACCCAAGAAGGACGATGGTCATCCAATGACTGGGGCCTCGAGGACTCCAGGTCGACCTGCCTGGAGAACAGGGAGGAGTCGTCATCGGATTCCAAGAGTCTGCAAAGAGCTGCTCGCTCCTGAGCTACTCCTCCACCTGCCGAGACCGTCAGAGTGAGGGTGACTGACAACCTGTGGGCAGGCCGTGACCCGAATCGAGAATCTTGGTCGGTGCCCGAGCCTCGTCAGGGAGGCGGAGGTTCCACCACATCGTGGAGCAGCCGGTTTTGGCTGCATAACTGGCTCCTGGAACGGGCGCCCGACTGGGGCAAGCGGTTGCTTGAGTCGCTCAGGCAACAGCCACTTGATGGCCGGGCTGAAACCGAGTCGGTTTAGTCCCGGACAACAGTAACTCGCTACATAAGCTCTTCGTAACGCCGACGACTTTACGGGTTAAGTCTCTCCTCATCCGAGGAAGAGGACGAGGAGGAACGGTGTAGCTGCTTACTTCGGTACCGAGACTGCCGATGTCGGCGGGAACGGCTTGACCGAGATGAAGTCTGAGACCGAGACCCTCGGGGAGACCAAGGGCGGGTCTGGGAAGGGGCCGGGGACACCCGCTCTTCCCTCGGCTCGGGCACTTTATCCGGGGACTGTGGCTCCAAAGGCGCAGGCAGATCCTCGGTCTCCACCGGGGGAACCGGTGAAGGTGGGTTGTCGGCTTCACCAGTTGACAGCCCGTCCGATGGGTCGTGAAAAATCTCGACTGCGTCGACGGGAGTCTCGGCAGGCTGGCCTGACGGGGACACCGTGAAGCCAGCGGCCTGACCTGCAACTTCGACTGAAATTGAGTTCGGCTGTCCGGGAAGGAGACCTCCCGCTCCCATTAACGCCGACGGGATTCTACCTTCGACTCTTCTCTTGGGCCTAGAAGAATGTCCCAAGGCCTCTCCTTCGTGGGAAAGGGACTGACAAAGCCTTGAATTAAGCTGCACCAGGAACCCAGAGAGAGCGGGATAAATGCTGCAGCCGAGGAGGAGGAAGATGCAGCCTGGGCCGCCTCCTCCTCGAGGGTGATCATATGCTCGAGTTGCTCAGCCGAGCCAGCCGCCGCAGACACCGGCCAACGAGCCTCTTTGGATTTTACTGGTGGGTAACGCTTCTCGGGGCGCCCAAGCTTCAATCGGGCAGCGCAATCTTCTAGGACGGTGGCCGAAAAGAGCAGCAGCATACAACTCGTGAGGTCAGTGGGTCGTGGTTCAGGCCTAGGCAGTAGATGCACGGGAGTGCGATCCGTCCCTGACATTTTCTGTCCGCAAGGGCACCTCCAAAAGCCAGGAATCATTTGTTCTATCGCAGCCGTGAGAGATGATTAAGACTCAAGTTTAGAAAACTTCAAAACTAGTTTCGATGAACTGAAGAGTTAGGATCCAGTCTAAAACGAGCGCTAAGGAGGGAAACCTGAGCTTCCAAGCGGGTAAGCAAGATCTGCTGCATGGGAGGAGCCGAGAGTTTACCACCCGGTGGGTTGGAGGAGCCAGCTTGAAGACCTTCTGGCAAGATTTAAAGCGGCAAGGAACCTGCCAGACAGTGTGGATGAACAACATATCCATGTCCCTAGAACAAAACTTGGCAGATCCTAGGAGTATGGTATATATATATATATATATATATATATATATATATATACACACACACACACACACACACACACGCAACTAGTGAGAGCAAGGGAACAGGATCCTAGAATATGTATATACAAATTACAAAGTAAGATGTCTCAAAGAAGGTAGGGGAGGCAAACATAAGATCCAACAGGCCAACAAAAAGGGCACGAAGGAACTAGTAAAAGAGGGGATGGGAGGAGAAGAGGAAAAATGGAAATTACGTACCTACCATAATTCTTGGTCTTCTTGGACGAAGTCTCCACCACTCATGTACACTGATGGGATCTACACTGGAGGTGCTAGGACCCAGTAGGAGCAAACTTTTTGCATGAGGGCCGGTGCCAGAGATGGAGCCACGACGAGTGGCGCCGCGAGCCTCGGCTCGTGCGGCAATGACTATCTCAGTGTCGACCCTTCAGCTGCCTCAGTACCTTTTTTCCGAGGAGGTGCAATGTAACCAACCTAGAAGGATAGCCTAACAAAAAAACAGACATAAGATAGTCCGAGCAACCCGTACAAGAAGGGTCAACAAAGAAGTCTTCACAGCCTAAAGATTGAGGGAGTGAAGACCAACAACAGAGGTGAGCTCGGGGGATGGTGGATGGGCGTGAGAATGAGTGGTGGAGACTTCGTCCAAGAAGATCAAGAATTACGGTAGGTACATAATTTCCATATCTTCCTGGATATAAAGTCTCCACCACTCATTCACACTGATGGGAGAGTACCGAGCTCATATTCTCTGAGAGGGCTGCAGAGAGACAAGAGCTCAAAATTTTATGACAGAAGTCCGTTAAGGATAGTCCGCCAAACGAAAGATGTCACCTGGCATGGACATCCAGGGCATAGTGCTTGATGAAAGTATGCACTGAGCTCCAGGTAGCCGCACTGCAAATGTCTCCAATGGGCACGCTGCAGATTTCGCCAGGTGCCACTGCTCCAGCAGAGGAGCGCATACCTGCCCTCCAGCTTAACTTGCGCCATGGAATAACAGTGGCAAAGGCATGCCACCAGCCATGCCGAAATGCATCTGACAGCTTAGTGTTGAACCAGCAGGGTCTCGCTGAAGGAAACAACAGTTGTTGAGCTTTGCTAATTTCTTTGTTCTATCCAAACAGAAATGCAGAGCTCTTTTGATGTCTAAAGAATGAAGGGTACGCCTTCATTTTGGAAGTTTGCAAAGTCAGTAGTAGGGCCAAAGGTTGGTTTAGATGGAATTCTGAAACAACCTTAGGGAGGAACTTAGGACGGTCCTAAGAACTACTTTGACTTTATGAAATACAGTATACAGAGGGTCTGTGACCAAGGCATGTATTTCAGAGACCCTATGGACTGAGGTAATGGCCACTAGGAAGGCCGTTTCCAAGTGAGAAATTTCAGCTCCCAGGCAGCTAAAGGCTCGAAGGCTTTCGAGTGAGCATGTCTAGCACAAGATTAATGTCCCAGGCTGCAACTGAACGTCTGATAGGAGGTCTGGTATGCAGAATACCTTAAGAAACCTCTTAACTATTGGTAACTGAGCCAGTAATAAGGAAAGTACTGGCTCATGATAAGCTAAATGGCACAAAGGTGAATCTTTGACTGTAGAGTATTGTAGACCTGAATTTGAGAGGTCTAAAAGGTACTCTAGAACTTTATTTGGCGGGCAGGAAAAGGATTCAAAGAAGATTTTGCACACCAGAGAGAAAATGCTTCGATTTGGCTGTAAGTTTTCTAGTGCCTGGCCTGCCAAAAGAATATCTGAAACTCTCCAAGAGACATTGAACCTGTTCACTTCTATCTCTTCAGGAGCTAAGTGTGAAGGTGAAGCGACCTCAGATTGGGATGGACCACAGGCCCCTGGGTCAGAAGGTTCATCTGAAGGGGAAGCGGATTCGGAGGGGTTTCCAACATATTGTTGAGTAACGGAAACCATATCTGTCGAGGCCAGAAGGGAGCAATGAGGATCATTTTGTCCCCCTGGGACTCGAATTTGAGAAGTACGCTCTGAATTAGTGGAAGAGGAAGAAAGGCGCATAGAAAGCATTTTGTCCACTGCAGCCTGAACGCATCCTGACAGAAAATGCCAGGCCCTGGATTTCTGGAGCAGAAGAGAGGCAGTTTTGTGTTGACTGGGGATGCAAAAATGTCCGGTCTAGAGTTCCCCACTCTGCTAATAGTGACTGAACTATGGTTGAGTCGAGAGACCACCATGAGGATCTCCTCTGTTCTGTTGGAGATGGTCTGCCAGTTCGCTCTGCACTCCTGGCAGGTAGAGCGCCTGAATTAGAGCCTGTGTCTCCAGGCACCACTCCCACATTCTCATAGCTACCTGCATAAAGGGTAAGAGTGTGCACCGCCCTGCTTGTTGATGTAATACATCACTGCTTTGTTGTCCGTTTGAAGGAGAATGTTCTTGTGACAGAGAATGTCCTTCAAAGCCCAGACTGCATAGGAGAACGGCCTCATTTCTATGACATTTATATGAAGCTGGGACTGTCCTGACTCCACTGCACTTTGGGTGTGGTGATACTGACAGTGAGCTCCCCACTCTTCAGGGACGGCGTCCGTAGTAATGGAAATCTGATGATCCAGGGGAGCAAAGGGATACCCTTCCAGAAAATTGTCCTCTTATGACCACCAGGTGAGTGACCTCTTCAGAGATTCTGTCACCTTGATGAGAAAGGACTGAGGGCAAGTGGTTGGGGACCACTGAGTACTGAGCATCCATTGAGGTTCTCTGTGGAGGCATGCTAGGGGTACAATGAACACCGAGGATGCCATGAGACCCAGCATCCGTTGACATCGAGATAGCTCAAACTGAGCTGTTCTCTCTGATGTATCGGGCCATCTGTAGGATATCGCCCTTCTGTCCTCTGGTAGAAAAGCTTCAGACAGGAGGTGTCCAGAAGAGTTCCTATAAAAGGAGCTTCTGGGAGGCTGCAGCTGCAATTTTTGAGATTTAGCAGGACTCCCACAGACATGAGAGAGTCTAAGGCCATGGCTACAGTGTCGAGAGTTCCTTGCCTGGAAGGGCTTGCTAGAAGCCAGTTGTCCAGATATGCGAACACCTGTATTACAACCTTTCTGAGATGCGCTGCGAGAATTGCACAACAGTTTGTAAAAACCCGTGGTGCCAAGGATAGCCCAAAGGGCAGGACTCTGAACTGATAATGCTGGCCCAGTGCTATAAACCGTAGGTATTTGTGATGCTTTGGGTGACTAGGAATACGTTGGTAAGCTGCCCCTGTATGTCCAGGGAAGCTAGCCAATCATGTTGATGAAACAAGTGTAACAGGGTCCTCAGCGATATCATCTTGAATTTTTACTTGAAAAGAAACTTGTTTAACTTTCTGAGGTCCAGAATGGGCACATGCCACTGGTCTTGTTCGGACTAGGAAGTAATGGGAGTAGAAATGTGTTTCGCTGATCCAGTAGAACTATTTCTACTGGCCTGTTGTTCAGAAGGCCTTGTACCTCTGGAGGCAAGAAGGTCTGATTGTTGACAGCCTGGGCTGTCGCTTGGGGAACGATCCAGAAGGGCTTCTGAAAGATTGAGGAGTACCCTTGAGGATTATCCGGAGGACCCATTTGTCTGATGTTATGGACTTCACTGGTTGTAGAACTGAGTCAGATATCCTCCCACTGCTGAGGAAGAGTTCCACTTGGGCAGTTGAGGTGGGACCTGGGCCAGAAACTCAGAAGGTGGCACTGGGCACTTTGGGCCCTTGTGCCTTCTGCTGCATTTTCTTTTGAGGCTGGGGGGCTTGTTTTTTGTTAAAACCTCCCCTGACCTTGCCCTGAAATGACTGACAGTTGTGAAATTGATGCTTGTTAACATCCCCCCAAGAAGGGGTGGATGCGGGTCGAGACATTTTAATGGCAGATCTAGTCTTCTGCGTGGCCTCCAGAGCTTGCTCTACTTGAGTTCCGAACAGATGCATACCATCAAAGGGTAACGCCATGACTTGCTATTGGGCATCATTCGTGAAGCCTGAAGTGCGCAGCCAGGAGTGATGGCGGGTACAAATGCCTACTGCCACCGCTCGCGAAGCAGTATCAAACGCATCCATAGCTGCTTTAACCTGGTGGTTGCTGGACTCGATACCTCTGGTTATGATCTGAAGTAGCTCTGAACTAGCATCCGACTTGGGCAGAGCTTCCACCATTTGTTTGAGTGAATGCCAAAGAACATACTCATACTGAGAGAAATAGCCCTGGTAGTTGGCAATACACATACCCAGGGTAGAGGCAGCAAAGACTCTCTTACCCAAGGTGTCTATCTTGCGAGATTCTTTGTTTATAGGTCGGGCTATTGATGCCTGAGGAAGAACAACCTTATCGTTCTCTGCCAGGACTACAATAGGGTCCGCAAAGGCCTGGGAGCCCAAAATGGGTCGATCCTTGGGAGCAGCATACTTCCTGTCTATGGACTTAGCCACAGAAGGAATGAAAGCGGGATTATTCTATACTATCTGAGAGATCGTCTCAAAAAATGGTTATACCAGGGGAGTTAAATCCATAGGGATCTCCGGACATGAAGATATTGGAGTCTTAAGAGCTCTTAGGGTCAATATCAGTAATCTGAGAGAAAGAGTAGTATTTAAATTTTTCAGCAGAGACTTAAATGACAGATCTTCAACCACAGGCTCTGCAGCAGGATTGATCCCTGCTCCTTCAACATCATCACCCAGTCGAAGATCTGGGTCAGGCTCAATATCATCTCCCGACAGTCCAGGAGGGACTGTATGGACAGGAAAGGAGTGAAAATCAGAATGAAATGAAAAAGAGAAAGGATTCGGAGTAGAGAACCCCTGAAGGTTGGACAGCACCGCACCAAGCCTCACCGCCAAAGAAGAACACGGCACCAAAGGCAAGGTAGACAGTGCCATCGGAAACAACCCAGCACACGGCGCCGACAGAGCCCATGGCGCCAACAGGCATATCGACGCTGAGGACAGCACAGACAGGCGCATCAACGCCGAGGATGGCACTGACAACCCCAGTGGAGCTGGAGGAAGGCGCCAAACAACTCCCAGCGGCGCCGGGCGACGGTGCCATCAGGCACATCGGCAAGCGAGACAAAAGCCGATGGCACAGACATGGTGCGCCGGGCGCTGAGAACGACACCGAGAGCATCTACTGATGCCAAGAGAGCTCCAGATGGTGCCGAAAGCAATCCAGGCCCTGAAGACTCCAATTTGAAGAAAAGAAGGAAGAATTCCAGGAGATAAAGGCATCGGTGTGGCCCCTGCACCGCAGCCATGTGGGAGGGAGAACACCTGAGCGTGGAGTCGACGGCACCAAAGATGGCGCCGCGTGACTAGCAAGGTCCAACCACCCTACCCGCTCCCCCAAAGGGCCTGAAGACCTCGGAGTGACCAGGCCAGGCAGCTGGACCAACCTCTGAGCCCACTGCTCCATAACAGCAGCCCACTGACGAAACTGCTCATCGGAAGCCCTTTCAATAGGTGGGGAAGGGCTCCAGTGTCAAAAAGGTTGGTCACCGGAGACAGAAACTGGCACTCCGGAGGAGGAGACTGGCATCTGACCCCAACGGCTGACCATCGACGCAGACATACCAGAAGGCAACCTCGAGTGATACTTTCTTTTGACCTGTGGGCCGAAGAAGAGCTCGAGGTCGAACGGTGCAGAGAAAGTGCGACCATTTCTTTTATGGTTCCAGGGGACCACCCATCCCCCAGGCATCGGACTGTCTGTTGTTGGACCTCCTCCGGAGAGGGCAGCGGACCGACCTAGTCCGGCTGACTGAACAGCTTTACAATGAAGTCTCCCTACCAACACCTGACCCGCTCATGGTCGACTCAGTCAATGGAGCGCTGAAGACTCTTTTTCTTAATAAGCAAAATTTAAAAGTAAGCTGTACTTATTCATAGATAAATTACAAAACAATAAATTAAAAACTATGCTGCTAATTTGAAGTTTGACTCCCGGAGAGAGAGCGCCGTCATAAGCGCACTAGACAGCGGGAAAAAAGAACTGAGGTGGTTGGAGGGTCAACGCCAAGATAGTTATTGCCGATAAGCCGAGGCTCACAGCGCCTCTCCTCGCAGCTCCATCTCTGGCGCCGCCCTCTGCAAAGTTTGCTCCTGCTGGGTCCTAGCGCCTCCAGCGTAGATCCCATCAGTGTGAATGAGTGGTGGCGACTTTATGTCCAGGAAGATCAGTTCATGTGCAGAGTGTCAAAAAGTAGCCCCCGTGACTAAAAAAAGATAAGGTGCCCTTGGTGCCCCTACCCTTGATAGATGTGTCCTTTGAGAGAATTGCAATGGATGTGGTTGTCCCCTTAGACAAAAGTAAAAAGGGTAATCAAATTATTTTGGTTGTATGTGACTATGGTACTCGATACCCAGAGGCTGTTCTTATGCGTACTGTCACAGTCCTAAAAGTTGCAGCAGAGCTCGCCAACATTTTCAGCAGAGTGGGCATACTTAAAGAGATTATTACTGATCAGGGTAGTAATTTTGCTCCTGCATTTCTGAAAGAGCTGTACCAACTACTAGGTTTCACTGCTATAAGAACCTCCCCTTATCACTCTCAGACAGATGGTCTTGTTGAGCGTTTTAATCAAACCCTAAAATGCATGTTAAAAATGTTTGTGGAAGGGAAGGACTGGGACCAATACCTACCTTACTTGCTTTTTGCTTATAGAGAAAAGCCACAAGCATCAACAAGTTTTTCACCATTTGAAATGCTGTATGGTAGACAACTAGATGTAATAAAAGAAATATGGGAAGATAGCCCCACTCAGAAACAATCGATTACATCTTATATGTGTACCCTGAGAAATAAGTTGGCAAAATATGTTGAAATTGCCCATAGTAATCAGGAAGAGGCTCAAAACCAGCAGAAGGTGTATTATGACCATGGGGTTAAAAAAAAAAAGTTTTTGAGCCAGGTGAAAAGGTCTTGCTACTGTTGCCCACAACAGAAAATAAACTGTTACTGAAGTGGCAAGGCCTTATAAGGTTCTTAGATGTACTGACACAGTTAACTATGAAACTGAGACCCGGATAGGAAAACTCCTTCCAAGATATAGCATGCTAACCTCCTCACAAAATGGTTGAAAACGCCAAAGGCTGCTTTGCTAGTTTTATCAGAAACCAATAAAGAAGATAATGCTATAGCTTATGACAGACCGGAACAAACTGTGACTACTGATGCTGTAAAGGTGAATGTTTTAACCTCCAAATAACCTGCAGAAATTCATAACTTGCTAAAGACATTAATAGTACCTTTACCACAGTGCCAGGTCAAACTAAAGGTGGTGAGCATGTCATAGTGACAAGGAATGCTTGCCCTATCAGATAAAAGACAGATTACCAGAGCGTTAAGAGCAAACGATGTTAAGGAAATACAAAAAAAAAATGAAAGAATTGGGTATCACAGAAGAGTAGAGAAGTACTTAGTCATCACCACTGGTGATTGTAAATAAAAGATGGGGTGTAAGAATATGCCTTGATTTTAGGAAACTTAATCAAGTGTCGGAATTTGACTGTTATCCTATGCCCAGAATAGACAATTTGGTGGACAGATGGGGAGTGCCAAGTACATCAGTACCCTGGATCTCACCAAGGGTTACTGGTGAATTCTTCTAGCTAAAGAATCCAGAGACAAAACTGCATTTGCCACACTAATTGGATTCTATCAGTTCACCACCATACCATTTGGTTTACATGGTGCGCCAGCTACATTCCAGCAGTACATGGATGTAATTTTATCCCTCACACTGGTTTTTGTGCTGCATACCTGGGTGATGTTGTGGTGTACAGTCCAAACTGAAAAAGCCACCTGGAAGACCTACAAGCAGTTATCCAATCCATCAAAAAGGCAGGTCTGAAAATTAATCCTACCAAATGTGCACCGGGCTTGCAGGGAACCAAATATTTGAGTTATGTTTTGGGAAATGGAGAAGTCAAGCCAGAGATTTCTAAGACAGAAGCTGTAGCACAGTCCTGTCCCTAAAACAAAGAAACCTGTTAGGTCATTTTTAGGGCTGGCTGGTTATTATCGCAGATTTGTTCCCAACTATGCTACTCCCTCACTGAACTCACAAAGATGAAAATTACGACCTACCGTAATTCTGATCTTTCTGTGCATCTTCACCATTTATCACAGATGGGTTACCTGGCTGGAGGTCAGGACCGCAGAGCTATTTTTTTTTTTTTTAAAAGGTGAGCCGAGCCGACACACCACCAGCGCCCCCCCGAGGCCGACGACTGCGTGGCACCCGAGGGTTGGCCGTTAGGCTGTATCGACTCCGCCTGCCTACCAGTTCTGAGTCGCCGGAAAGGTAAGAGGAAGGGATGGAGGGTGGGACAAGAGAGTCCAAGGGACAGAAAAAGGAAGGATACCTGAACTAAAAGGAGAAATAGCGACTGAGAGGACAGCAAAGAAGAGGTTAGACTAAGGGGATTGGGTAGGGGCCCCAATCTCTGGAAGCGGAAGAAGGGAGGGGAGAGAATTTAGGAGAGAGGGTGAGGTATCAAGGTATCCGAGACCCTTGTCCGTCACCAGATTGTATAGGAACTGCAAGGAGTAACAAAGCTCTCTGCCAGAATTCAAGGCACAGAATAATCTGGCAACACCAGAAGCAGAGCTCCATTATTCTGGAGGAAGGACAGGTACAGGGATTTAGTACTTTCAGGAAAAATGTTTGGTGAAAAAAGGTTTTTTTTTGTTTTGTTTTTTTTTAGAAATAGTTGGATGGAAACCAGAAGGAGGGCAACTACCAACTCCCACCCCATCGGGGTGGAGACAATTAGTAGAGAAGGAGTGCCGCTCGAGCTGTCTACTCTTCATAGCAGAATACCCCCACCCCCGTGTGTCCCTACTTTACCCCGCTCCTAAGAGGAGAGGGGGAGCCACAGAGAGGGAGGGGGACCCAGAGACTGAGGCCCTAGGGGATGGTGGTGGTTGTGTTGAATGGTGAAGATACACAGAAAGATCAGAATTACGCAGTATGTAATTTTCATATCTTATCTGTGTCAATCTTCACCATTCATCACAGATGGGTGAGTACCAAGCCCCTCAAGGGGTTGTTTTTACACCCTAAGGGACAGAGTCCCTTAGCCCTCAGTGGGTGACACACTAAGGGGGAACCTTCAGGGCCTGGAGAGGCCCAAGAGTGAGAGAGAGAGACGGGAGTCCCCGGAGGAGAAGGAAGCTGCCCGACAAGCGCCCGCCTCACTCTACGGGAGAAAAGGTAGGTTCCTGGTGGGCGGAGCTAATCACCCTACGCCGGGCCAAGGGTGACAACCGGGAAAGACGAGCCATGCCGATCTCCTAGTGCAGATTGCTGTCCCTACGACCCTGGTATGGCCTAGCTCATACGCTGCCCTCACTTGCGCCTTGCTAGCTCCAGGCCACGTGCAGAGAGCGATGGCTTGTCTGGTTTGCTCCGAGTCAGGCAACAAGGCTAGGAGCTGACCTAGCCTGGACCACAAGAACCTGTTGTAGGCTGCATAGTGGGCCTGATGAGCAGAAATAGAGAGGAGCAACCGTGCCGAGTAGAAGGTCCTCCTCCCCCAAAAATCAAAATCCGAGGAGTCTTGATCTGGGGGCCGGTCATGGTGGAGGGCGCGAAGCCCATCAGGAGTGTCCAGATGTGTCAAGCCAGAAAGTGGATGAGGCATGGAACCTGGAGACTCCGGGGGAGCGCAATACCTCTGGCTGAGGTCCCCTGGGGCGGGAACTCCGGAGAAGGGCCTGCCAGAAACGCAAGGATGCCTCCCGAAGGGAGCTGGCCAGGGCGGCACTACAAGGTGGCGCGCCAAATCGCTTAGAAAGGCATGCGCCACATGCTCAGGATTGCTGATAGTAGAGGATGAGAGGTAAATCCTCCCAACATCCTCATCGAGGAAACGCTTGATACTCCGAGAGATCAGCAGCCGGAGAGATGTGACAGAAGGTTCCTCTCCTTGAAGAGGGGATGAGGAGCTGGAGGTCACCATGTGTCTAGAGGGTGGCTGCATGGGGGACGTTGAAAACCTGGCTGTCCATTGCCCTAACGTAAGCAGGGAACCGGGCAGCTACCACTCTGAACTGCTCCCAGGTAAGAGGGCCGCTAGGACGAAGGATGCCTGGGATTGCAGGAGAATGTGGCAGAGGGATAGGGGCAGAGCCGAGAAGAGAAGTCGGCTGACCTCTGCCAGGGCTAGGGAGTGGACCGTGAGCACCCGAGGAGGGTGCCCCGGAAGACCCCACAGCCGACAGCTGTACAACCACCTTGGTACTGCCTTGGCTGTGCCAAGAAGAATCCCCCCAGTGAGGGGACCGGGGCCATAAAGGTCCAGAAGGACGGTCCCCTGCCTCAAAAGAACGGGACTCCCTCAAGGAACCCGAGGGGGACGGGTGGAAATCTGCACTACGGCTCCGTCCAGGGCCCGAGTGGACCCTAGAAAAGGGCCGACGCGGCGACCCCACACCCCTCGACCCCTCAGAGTCCAAAAGAGTCCTCCTCCTTGAGAGAGCCAGCCTAGGTAGCTGGCATCTCTGGGCAGCCCCCAAAGGGGAGACCCAGGGAGCAGTACCCTCTCCTCCTGTAGGCTTCTTGATGGGCCCCAAAGTTGGGCGATCAAAACACACCACTGGAGGGGGTACCACCACCGAGGGGTCGATAAAACCCCCAAGACCAGGCTGCAGAGCTATCGTGGCATGCACCACTGCTCGCTGGTCAGCACCACTGACCCTAGTCTCGGGCCACCGGCCTCCTCAGTAGGGGCTGGCTGCGACTCTGTCGACCAGACCACAGTGCTGTTCTCCTCCACAGCCAACCCCGAGGGGTGTGACTGCTCGTCCGACTCAGAGCTCGACTCCGACTCTGAAGAGGTAGAGTCTCGAAGCTCTGAGCCAAACCGTAGGAGGGTGGGCAGAACCAACCTTGCCACTGGGCCCGCAGCCACTGCTGTGCCCGAGTCGGCGCCCGTGCCCTCCGCAACCCCGCGAGTGGGACCTGCAGGAGGCACCGCGCCAGCTCGAGCCAGAGGTCCAGTGCCAGGGCCAGTCGCAGCACCGTCCAATCCACCGGCACCGGAGCGGTACCAAGGGCAGGGACGGCACCGACAGCAGCCCCAGCAGCACACTTGGCGCCGATGCCGACGTTACTTGAAGTTCTACGGCACCGCGAGCGGCACCGGTGACCATAGTGGCGCCCGACGGGCGCCCTGAAGGCAGACCCACGCCGAACACGGCATCGACTGGCCCTCGGCGCCAGCAACAGCGCCAAGAGCGTGGATGGCACCGACAGACGGAGTCGAAGGCCCCACGGCACTGAGCGCCTCAAGACATGGTGCGGTGGCTCAACCTCGGCGCTGAGAACGGGTGCCGAGGCGAGACATGGTGCAGGACGATGCTGGATCTGGTCCCACGGCGCCGCAAACAGCGTCGACTGAGCCCACGGCGCCCAGCAACAAGTCGGTGCTGACGACGGCCCCGACAGGGCCCACAGCACCGCGGACGGCGCTGACTGACAGCGTCGAGGACGGCACCAACCCGGGCCTTCCGAGCCGCGGGAACCACACCAGGAGAGCCTTCACCCCCGAAGGGGTGATTGCCATGGCGGCGTCTCCCGCCCACTCCCAGGAGGAAGCGGGACGGGCCTCCTGCACTGCGGGAGGAGCCTCAGCGATGGCCAGGCTACAAGTAGCCGAGGCTCCCTCCTCCTCGGTCCGTAGTAGAACCGGAGGGACCCGGAGGAAGGGCTGGAGAGAGCTGCCTAGGCCCGACGAGTGCCAACTCACTCGAAAGTTGGCGGAACTCGCCCACTTTCAACGCTGGCTGTTCGAGGACCCGCGGTCCATGGAGAAGCAGGCGCACGAGTCCATGTCATGAAGCGGCCAAGACACGCAAGACACCAGTCATGCTGGTCGGTGACGGAGAATTTTCGCCACACGGCACGGACGCATGGGGGCTGGACCTGCCTTCAAGACTTTGCCTCCGACCGAGACATGACCTACGGAAAACACCAAAACAGACTCGACATCGCAAAATTCAAACAAAAGGAAAGATTCTACCGGGCGACGCCGAGTGGAGGCAGAACACAGAACCGCAGGCAACCGACGGACTGAAACGCCAAGGCCTGAAAGGCCTAAAATTCTTGTCTGAAGCTCTACCCAGGCGACCTTTGATGGCGGAGATGAAGAATTGGTGGCAGGCGGAGTCAACATAGTTTGACGCCAACCCCGAGTGCCACGCAGTACGCCGGCCCTCGAGGGGTGCTTAGTGGTGTTGGTCAATCACTTCACCTTTTAAAAAGTTCCTGGCGGGTCCTGACCTCTGGGCCAGGTAACCCATCTGTGATGAATGGTGAAGATTGACACAGATAAGATAAACGGTTCCCGAATAATGTGAAATGGACCCCAAAGTGTGATGAAGCTTTTCGAGCTATTAAGGCTGCATTATGTTCAGCCCGTTTTAAGAAGCACAAACTTTGAGAAACAATTTTTGTTATAGACAGATGCATCAGAGGTAGGCCTACAGTAGGTTCAGTCGAAAATCAGACTACAGATGGGAAGGAACATCCCATTCTATATATCAGTAGGAAACTGCATGACAGAGAGAAAAGGTACTCCGCCATTGAAATGGAATGCCTTGCAGCAAAGTGGGACATGGAGTCCCTTAAGTTTTACTTGCTAGGAGCTGACTTTGTATTTATAACCAATCACAATCCTCTCTGCTGGCTTAAACAAATGAAGGATACAAATTCCAGAATCACATGATGGTACCTGGCACTACAGCCATTTACATTTAAAGGGATACACAAATGCGGGAAAGAGAATGTCAATGCTGATTTTCTGTCAAGATGTGGATCAGGAACTGAGAATTCCGAAGGTTGAAAAAAACATGCATGTTTAAACTTCTCTGTTTGCTACACTGCATATGCACTGAACTGTAAAGGTTATAAACTAATGTTAGAAGACAATTAATAGAACGTTTTAGAAACCTGTTTTTAAAAACAGGTTCCCTCTTAAAGAGGGGGTATGTGACAGGGTTGAATAAGGCCCTGTCCCATTTGTTATGCAGAGTTAAACACAAGGATCTGTTCTATCCTTTCTTTTTCTGTCTCATGTCTGGCTGCGCAACCAAATGTTCTCATGAGACCTAGGAACTGATCACTCTGACATTCTTGCGATTCTCCACCTCTCGCTATCTCTCTGCCTTCACTTGCTGTTTCTGTCTTTTCTTCCCCTTGCATATCTGTGGTTATAAAAATATTTGTGTGAAACTATAAGTGATGCTGGGATACCTTTGTTTAAAAATGTATATAGTTATACTGTTGAAATGATTGCAAAAAACTATTTGGAATTCAGGGGGTTAACCTGAGATGCAGTTTGCAAAATCTTTGCAGAGCTGTCAACAAGAGGTCAGTTCTGGATCGCCATCTTCTGTTTGTTGCACCTGCAAGGAAACTGTCAAGAACAACTTGACAAAAACAGGATGTTCTCCTTAATGAGTTCCCTGGCAAAGGCTTGTATAAAAAGAGCAGTAAGATGTTTGCTAAAGAGACTGAGATTTAAAATTGAGAAGAAACACTCAGAAGGAGGACTTTGTTTTCTCTGTTTGTACTGCCTTTGCAAATAGTGATACTGAACAATTTTTTTTTATTTTACTGCTGCTGTTAATAATACAACTTGTGAATTTTACAACTGCTCCTGGTCTTTGAATGCTTCCTGACCTGTGCTTCGATGACACATGGGTTCAGAGGGGGGAGGTTATTTCAAACAAATCTGATAGATTTCTTTGACTGAGTGACAGTGGAATTAGATCAGGATGGAGCAGTGGACATGGTCTACCTAGATTTCAGTGGAGCTTTTGACCCTGTTCCACACCAGGAGACTAGTAAGCAGCTAGGTTGCTTAGGAGTGGATCCTAAGGTGGAAAACAGGACAAGAAATTGGTTAGGGATAGGAGACAGAGGTGGTGGTAAAGGAGTTCACCCTGAGGAAGGGAGGGTGACCAATGGGGTACCTCAAGAATCAGTGTGGGTACTGGTCCTCCTTAATGTCTTAGTAACTGACACTGCAGAGGAGCTAGAAGGGAAGGTCTGCCTCTTTGTGGATTATACCAAAATCTGCAATAGGGTAGACACTCGGGGGGTCTTGAAAAGACAAGCGGAGACCTGAGAAAACTAGAGGAGTAGTCAAGATTATGGCAGTTGGGTTTCAATGCAAAAAAAGTGCAGGATAATACACTTAAGGCACAGAAACCCAGGGGCACAGTAAAAAATGGATGGAGTGGTACAGACGACTACCAAGCAGGAAAGAGACCTGGTTGTCATCATTTCTGCTGACTTTAAGGTGGCTAGGCAGTAAGACAAGGCAGTCAGTAGGGCTAGTGAGATGCTAGGATGCATAGGGAGAGGTATCACCAGCAGAAAGAGGGAGGCGGTGTTTTCTCTGTATAGATCACTGGCATAGGCGCCGGGTTGTATGGGCCCGTGAAGCATTGGCCCCATCAATATTTATTGAGCTGGCTGAGCCCCAGCAGTATTTTTCAATGCTGCTGCTTGCTTTGACTTTTTCTCACCCCTCAACTGTGGCTTTGTGGTATGCATGGCCTGCGCCCCTGTTACCGCACCGCCGCCAGCATGATTTCGCCGCCCGCCCATTTAATTTGCTGGCAGTGGGCACAGTGCTACTGGCATTATTTAAAATTTGCGCCTTTAATTTTGTTTGTCAAACACCCCCCCAATCATCATGGTGACTGGGTTGATTGGCAGGTGGCATGTTTCAATTTGCCAGCATTGCCGTATCTGTGATTGGCCAAGGGGAGCGTTTATTAGGTGCCATACACATGCGTTTTGGTGTTGTGTGAGATTGTGTGTGGCAAGGTGAGCCGGGGAGAGAGAGACCACGAGAAGTGAGGAGTGATGGCCGGTCAGCAAATCAACAACAAGCAACCTTTCATTTTGGCCAGTTTTGTAGTTGGGAGTCGGGTCATGGTGCGTCGAACATCTGTGATGGTCAGAAGTAGTCCGGTCCAGGAAGAGAGAAGAGCAGCAGGCCGCAGACAGAAGTGAGATGGACATGTGGTGGTGGTGTGAGGTGTCTAGTCGTCAGGTTGGGACAGTGTGTGGTGGTCCAGGGGGCAGCCGGTGATGACCACGTCCGGTCCTAGAGGGAGAGAGCCCACCTGAGGTGACTGGCAAGCAAGCAGGTGTTGGCTCAGGCTCAGCTGGTAGCTGCTAGTGCTGGCACCATCAAGAGCCACAATGCGCGTGCCACCGAGTGGTGTGGCAGCCTGGCAGGAGGTGCGCAGTTGGTGGGAGTGACTGCCTGGTGGAGAGTCGGGGGCATGGGCCTGCCGGGGAGTTAGTTGTCAGTGATGTGAAGTTGGGGCTTTCATCATGGCTGGTGAACCAGCATGGTTGTTGGAGGGGGATGGAAAGGGATGGATCACAGAATAAAAAGGAAGAAAAATATACAATTAAGTAGGGGAAAGTTAAAGTGACAGTACAGTAGTTCTTCACAAAATACAAAGGCTTTTCAATCTGAAATGATCATAAACCTTTGAATTCAGTTAACAAGCCAGTCGTTGCTAATTAGGCTGCTGTGGAATGGTTAGGCTTCAGAGTCTGTTTTTGCTTCAGAGGTCAGGTTAGAGCTAGTCTCGACTTGAAACCATACTTCTCTGACGTCGGGTGTTACAACAGAAGGGCATGAAAAGGAACTTAGCAGTGTGGGGAGAGCTTCTTTTTAGAAAAAAACGAAATAAATATTGCAGTTACAGGGAGATTTCAAGTGTTCAGCTTTTCAGAGTTTAAATACATATAGTATAAATATGATAAAGACTAGTTGGCCTGACCACTTCCTGATCAACATCCCAGTGGCATCTGTGTATACTACCTCCTTGGATTAACTTTGAAGGTTTTATATGTTTGCACCTGCAGTTTTTACACAGCAATGAATTTCCTGCTTTTTAAATCCTTGGTGGAGGCAGTATAGTGCAGTGGTTTAAGGCTCCTAGCTCCAAACTTGGAGACCTGGGTTTGAATCCCACAGTCCTACTTTCATACTGTTTGACCCTGAGCAAGTTACTTAACTTCCTTGTGCTCCCAGGTCGCTCCCGGAAACAAGCTTTGGCGTAGTGTCATGTGCCTCTCCGGGTTAAACAGTTTCCCCCTTTCTTTTCATTTTTGCATGTTTCCATAACATCTTGTGACCATATTTGTACTGTGACTCTCCTTTAGCTGCTAACTTACAGGTCTTTAGATGCCAGTTTTTGGTGGTGACTATCCCCAACATTTTACCTGGGAGTGCACACATCCATCTTTTGTTCTTTCTCTCACTCTATTACCACCAAAAACTGGCACGTAAAGACTTGCAAGTTAGCAGCTGAAGGAGAGTCACAATACAGATATGGTCACAAGATGTTAGTGTGCATGTGAAATGGGTATTGCTTCACTAACGTGTTTATGTGAAACATCCATACACACAATCATGTGGCCGTATTGTAGATTCATTATAAGGTAAGGCTAAGTGACCTGTGTTTGGGGAGGGGTGTAAATTTCTCATGTTGAGTGCCATACACTATAATGACACTGCCTGATGTTCAGGTGATAACATGGCAATCACTCCCGTGGTTGTTAGGGCAATGGTAAACCTCTTGAGTTGCACATTTTGAGGTTTAGTGATGCCCTAGCAACCACTTGAGGTGAGTGAGTACACCATGGTTATTATCTGTACATCAGGCACTGTCCTCTATATAATTGCAGGATCCTGTATGTAGTGATTGAAATGAATTTAAAGGTATATGCTCTCAGGGTTTGTACAAGCATCCAACACCCACCATCAGTGTTGTGGTACAATCAAATGAGTGGCCCCAGTTGTGTTTCATTTCTAGAATTCTGAATGAACCCAGAACAGAAAGACTATCAACAGCAAATGGAATGCTACTGATTAGTGTCATATTGCACAGTGGGTGCAGTCAAGTGGGTGGGGGGGATTGTGGGGTGGTGTGTGTGTGTGTGTGTGTGTTGGGGTGCTTGGCTGTGGTTGTGTATACCTCATCACTGGTCATGTCATGTAAAATGAGAGCTTGCAGTGTGTTTGCATGTGGCATGGGGGTACCTGGTGGGGCAGCTGGTCATTTGACTAGCTGAACAGGAGCTGGGCATGTCTGTTAGTGGAGGTGACATGGAAGAGTACCATTTACGTGGTGTTGGTGTTGCTGATCTGGGGTGGGTGGGTGGGTGTGGTGGGGAGGCAAAGGGTCTTACTTTAAACTTGGCTTCCCACATCCACTGTCTTCCATTATATGTCACTGGCACTGAGGGGGCGGGAGAGGATTAAGCGCCCGAAGGACTGCTCTCCTTTCCTGGAGTAGGTTAGGGTGATGCCTCGCTCTGTAGCGTCCCCCGGTGGAGACCGGGAGCACTACAAGATGTGGCGCGATATCAGGGGTGCCAGAAAAATGGAAAAACGTCCCGGATTGGCCAGGATGACAGTAGACAATCTGCCGACACCACTGAAGAACCCTGGGGCTGAGAGAAAGTGTGCGCTGGCTGCCCCACTGATGCCTTCCCCCTTCGAGGAGGGGGGACCCACTTGACGAAGGGTTACGTCAAGCTACTCCAGGGTCAGCTGCGATTTGAAGTAGGGGGTTCCAAGGAAGGACAGTAGGTGGATGTTGGGAATCATGGCTGCCTGAAGGAAATGGCAGATCCGGGGCACATACGAGGGGATAAAGAAATAATGCAAAAAAAAACTGTGAAAGATGTGCCTAAATCGCCTGTCTAATTTAAAGGGTTTCAAGAAGAAACTGTAATACAGTGGTACCAGTATGCCAATTTAATGCTGATGTGACTGTGCTGTGCTCCGGGACTACACTAACTTTCCAGGTGGCCTTAGGATCATTTGGGCTCTGGCACTCCCACCCTGCGTCTCACTCGGACCCTATGAAATTTAAGGCATACCTCTCAACTGTGTGTGCTAATAAGGGGCATTCCTCCTTTTATCCCTCAAAATTGCTTGCCCCTCATCCACATGTCATACAAAAAGTGTTGCCATCTCATAGACTCAAAGAGAATGTGCTGTAAATTGAGACATTAAAGGAAACTTTCACTGGACCTGCACGTATTTTTCCTAGTAGAACTAATTCCAATTTTGTCATTTTATCTTTACAAGCTTGTCAGTAACCATAGTGGTAATTTCTGATTTACACTCTGGTGGTAAGTGGCCATTTGGAACGGTATGATGTAGTTGACTTATGTTCCTTCTGGCCACAGAGTGCTGTAGTAGAACTGAAATGCATTGTTTAAACAATGGAAGAGCAGAACAAGGGACATAATATGCATCACACACATCATACACTTCTAAAATGGTCCTGTCCAGCTGTGTGTAAATCAGAGAGAGACACACACTGGCCGGGATTACTAAACATCTTATGGTAATGGAACAAAGTAACAGACTTTTAACCAGTATTTAAAAACCTGCTTATATTCGAAAAGAGTGGGGGAATTTCCCCGGTCTCCTGGCCAAATATCCCTCATTTACGAAAAATACCACCAACAGCTTAATCTGGTTCAAGGTCAGTTGGCATTCATCTGTATCCCCCTACCCCGGGTCGTGCCTGAAAATAGGCAGGATTTGTCTAGTGCACTTACCCGGTCAACAAAAACGAAATAAATAAATAAATAAAATATATTCTGAAAAATGACTTGCAGATTCATTGCATTTCTCCTTTACAGCATGCATTCATTATTTTTAAGATGCTAATTCAAAAATAAACATGCTACATCTAAAAGCAGTGGTTTCTAAAGTGTTCTGAGTTTCTGTCTCTATTTTGAGGACGTATCCCTCATTTTGGTGGGCAGTAATCCTCATTGCCCCTCATTGTGAGTGTCCATGTTTCTTATTCCAGTGACAAAAGGTTGAGTGGTATGTTTCCAGGTGGGCCTCCAGTACAAACTGGCCCCTGGCCTCATGTATGTCACTCTGAACCAGTGCTATTAACAATGACTTGGGGATGTTGACTTGCAAGCTCTCACACACTGGCGGGGTCTTGGCGAACTACATTTCTCCTTGGACAGTCCTGTTGCTGATCACTATAGTGACCAGCAAGCTGGGCAGTTTGACTTTGTCAAGTCACTATCAAGCACAAGGATTTTGCTAATTTTCACTTTGCACTGGTGAATTGCCAAATGAATGAAACTACTCTGTGGTACCGCCTGGATTTCAGCCATTGGCTCCACTGCACATTTTAATTCTGACATGTTAAGAGGCATGATGAAGGAAGCTTTTCTGCATATTGCAAGTTGTGGGGTGATTGGGTAGTTTATCAGACCACCGCTATTAGTGTTACGCAAAGCTACAGAGAACAAAGTGTACTTTCTGTTGCATGCTTGCTGTGCTGAACCACAGCGGCACTAGGCTACTTTCATTGCATGCTGGCTGCTGATTTAGGTTTTGTCTGTTTATGTGAGTTTGGGAGCTCTGCTCCCACCCCCACCATTCCTTTTTTTTAAACACAGGAGTGTGGAGGAAGTCCCTAGTCGAATAAATGAATAAAAAAATAACTGATAGTCTGACATAGTGTACAGCGACTGTAAGTGAGGTTTTGTCAGTTTATCTGCACTGGGGAAGCTCTGCCCCAACACTCTGGGTGTGGGGAGTGAAGCCCCAGAAACTCAAACTACAATAAAAATAACTGGTAGCCTGACATGATGTAGAGCGCAGTTCTGTAATGGACCAAAGTAGTACACGTAACTTCAGTGCTACGCTAATAGCAGAGTTTCGAGGGGGTCTGATAATCCACACATTTGCCAGTTAAAGGGTAGTCTCGCACGCTTCTGAATACAATAGTATTTATTTGGGGTTGTGGCCCACTACTGTAGAGTTCATTGATTTGCAGGCCAGCACAGCAGATGTGCACAGTTCCACCAGACCCTTTAAAACTGGCATTTAAAAGTCACTGCTGACTACTTAAAAATATGTATTTGCCTGTCTGCCTGTTTTGTCTCCACTGGCTCTTTCAGTTTATGGGTAAGGCTGTTTTAGCCCTGTATTTTGTGTTTTCATTTGACTGCTATAGTGCTGGTAACTGTTCTGATGCGTTTGCTATTGTCCATTGCATCTCATTGTAGATTGGGCTTTTAATGAGTATTTCCAGTTTTCTTTTTTTTTTTGTATCTGAGGCCAGGGACTTAACCCCAGACAACCATGTTACGGCACAGGGGGCTGTGCTCTCGTAGACTTCTGTTTGGGGGGGCACGACCTCTGACCCCAGGGCCAGGGGGTAGG
Source organism: Neoceratodus forsteri (assembly GCA_016271365.2). NCBI lineage: Eukaryota > Metazoa > Chordata > Ceratodontiformes > Ceratodontidae > Neoceratodus > Neoceratodus forsteri. Next base: position 685,591,942 of record CM057454.1, on the reverse strand, counting down.
GCTTTGACCCCTGGGCCCCATCAAAAATCTTACAAACCCGGCTCCTGTGATCACTACTGTGTCTAGTTCTGGAGACCACATCTCCGGAAGGACATAGAGTGAGGTGCTCCAGAGACGGTAATTAAAATGGAGCAGGGTCTGCATCAGAAGCCCACAAGGAAAGACTGAAGGACCTCAAAATGTACATCCTGGAAAAGAAGAGGGGTATGACAGAGACCATTATATACCACAAGGTGAAGTTACAGGGATAAAGCCTCGATTGATCTAGGAGCCCTGCTATACACAGGCTTTACACACAATTGTGTTTAAGTACAAGTTTCTGAGAAACTATAGACAATGATGTTATTTTAATACATTAAGGAAAAGTTTTTACCCCCAAAAAAAAAAAAAAAATAGTGTGTGATTATAAACAGTTTTCAGATGGGAAAGTGTTAAAAGGAGGATGAGTGATTTAAACTGCAGAAATTCTTCTCACTCCTGATTTATTGATGAAGGGATTCCTCACAGGTTAGGTAATGTCCCTCTGAAAGTTAGCATCCCTAAGGTTCTCTCTTTCTACCATATTCAGTAACATCTCCCTCTTCTCTCTAATGGCCTGCCTATGAAAAATTCACTACTCAACAGGCTGCAGTGCCCACGCTGCTGCTGCTGGGGATTCTGTTACTTTTACCAGTTCAGGCAGATCAGTTTACGTCTCAGACTTGACAACAAACCATGCCCCGACACCTCAACATCAGAGCTTAAACCGCTTACAGACATCAGCAGTCAGGATCTGCCAGTTACAGGGAAATGTCAGTCTGGAAAGCTGAATAATGCACTAATCCCTAAACTACTGAGAGTAAGACACAAACAGTAAGAGAACTCTTTTGTCTGCAATATGAGCAAAGACATTTTGAAACCTGTAGTTCCCTTAAAAACAGTACCAGTGTGTTGATGTTTACCATGTTACAGAAAAGAAAAGGAGTTTGGTTTTTATAGCACCTTTCATACAACCTCTAAGTGCTTTGCAATCTATGGACAGCTAGCAGCAGCCACTGAGTGTGCACAGGGAATAAAAACAGGGTCATTAAAGGCAAACAACCGTTATTAATTGCCCCAAATTTTAGTGTGGGGTAGTCCCTGATTAGGCTTTTCGTAAAACAAGTAAAATGTTACCTCTTATGGTATTATAGTAATTCTGTTTTCTCTGGTTGATCCTGTGAAAAGCCTAATTAGGGACTGCTCCACAGTAAGATGTGAGGCAATTAATAATGGATGTTTCCCTATAAGTGGCTTGCTCAAGGTCACTCAGTGAGTAAATAAGTGAAGGCTGTGGGATTCAAACCTGCTGCTCCAGGTTCAAACTTCTGTGTGCTATTAGGCTACAGTACCTTGTGAATATCATGCATATTATGGTATGCACTCTTGGCGGAAAAAGAGGCCATGATTACCAAAATCAAGTATGTACTGCGAACAAGACTGCTGTCAACAATGACTGGATTTTTTACCTTTTTTTTAATTTTGCTATTCATTCATTTTTGTTTTACCAGGGATGTAGACTGGATCAAAATGATACATTTTCAACCACGCCTGGGGATAAGGGTTACAACAGATGGAAGACAGTACATGTTACTATACAAAATGAATACCAAACACAAAAAATTTAAAAACAAAAATAGAGGATATTCATATGTACATAGTGTATTTAAAACCACCACTGCACTGTGCTTGAGGTTACAACTGCATAAGGCATTTGCGTACAGCTATTCATATAGGCTCGATTTCTAAACTGTACATTTTGCAAGTGGGTCTAAGCTCTAATGAATCAGCTGATTTAGTATCGTAGGACCATAAGCAGAGAACGAATGTTCTGCAATTTTGGTTCTACTAAACTGTTCTATGTACTGCTTGACTAACACATTTCCTAATGATTTAACCACATGGATAAATATATAAAGCATTTCTGTATGAGCACTCATACACAACAAGGTTATTTTTCGATCAAGTGGTTTCCGTGGTGACAAGAGACCTCAAGAGCGCAGTTTGAGAGGTTGCGTTACCACAGAAACCACCGATACAAAATAGCCTTGTTTGTGTATGAGTACTACATACAATCTTTTATAGTGTATGGGCACTCATTATTGAGCCACAATGTGAAATAGACACCAAAATCACTTTATTTTGACTTACTGTGGCACGTTGTCTTCAGCACCGTAACTGCAGTTTCAACCCTCACCGCCGCAGTGAGACGATGTTCGATCTTGCTGTGCTACACTAGTGACGTACTCAGTGCAGCATAACAAGATCGTGACATAGTCAGGGCAGCACAACGTTGTTCCAGGCATGGACTTCCATGTGAACAGCATTTACCATACACTATAACTTACTTCTGAGTACACCTGTTGTATTTGTTGTCGCAGCGCTGAATAACAGCATACCCCTGGCTTAAATAAACTGAGTACTAGTACTGTGATGGAAGAGAAACCAGCTGCATGGCAGTCTATTAAAAGAGGCGGTTAGCACCTTGTTTTGCACATCAGCTGCAAATCCAGAGACCCTGAATCAGGAGTGCCTGTGAAGACATATGCCAGTGGCAGCTGCTCTGGCTACTATGTCGCTATATCATAAGGGCCCTGAGGAGATGTTTGCTGACATCCTCCGCAGTTTGTAAGTGCTAGAGCAATTCTTGCTTCTGGGAGCCATCACGAAGGGCTTGGCAATGGCTTTGCCCTTTCTCCAACTGGCATTCTGGAATTTAACCATGTGTGACAGATAGTTTACAATTCTCAGGCCCAAAGTGGAGAAGGTTAACCCCTTTCTCCCAAGAGGTCAATCCTGTGGGATTCCTTGTCTGGGGGAAGGGAACTAAGGTGCTTAGGTGCCTTAGATCTGTCATTGGCTACCTTGACGACCACAGAGTCAGTTTCAGCCTCGGTAGCAAAATAAGGAAGGCCCTGAGGGGTATTATATACTTTGTCTGCCTTACTTGGCATAGCTGACACCGTGTCTGGTCTATGACAGACTGCCACAGTAGCATTCTTCAGGGCTGGCAGCATATGAGGTATGATCTTAGGGGGGAATTTCTGGAACCTCCAGAAGTCCACCAGGTCTTTCCTGGTGACAACCTCCTCCTCAGTCTGGAAGCCCATTGTGGCAGACAATTGCTTCATGACATTGAAAAAGGGGGCATCCTCAGGAGGAGACCTAGGAGTATGCTTGACAGAGTCCTCGCTGACAGAAGAGGCAGTGGACTTATCTGAAATGAAGATTTCTTCCTCTTCCTCCTCATCTTCTGTGTCATCTGGGAGGATTAGATCAGGATGATATCCTCCTCAACGTCAACCTTCTCATCAGGGTCTGGCACTGCATGCGCGGCGGCCCATGGGGAGTTCCTAGGGTTGACAAACAGGTGTCGACAATTAAGCTGCCGCGCAGTAGGGCCTATTAAAGGCAGCCAGCTGAACGAGTACATTCATGAATTTAAGGAGTACATCATTCAGGTCTATAGTGGTCGTTGATGGAGGGGGTTTCGATGGTATGGGAGCTGATGACCCTCTGTCCTGAGAGCCCGTTGAGCCTGGAGCCCTGGGAGAAAAAGGGGCAGGCCTTGAAGGAGAAATAGTCGACGATGTGCCCATCATCGACGGTGGAGGGGCTGACGATCTGGAGGTTGACAGGGTGCCCTGTGTGTCGGATGGAGGGTGCTGTCAGTATGGGTATGGTAGGAGCAGAGACCTGAACAATTGGTCTCTTCTTAAAGTGTGCGCCGTCACAGAGCCCCCAAAGTACAAGAGTCCAATGGGGAACAGGATCGCTACTGGGGGAGCGGCTATGATCCTGGTCTTTTGTGACCCCCGATGACTTGTCTCGGGCCTTGGAGTCCTGGGAGTTCAAGATCCGTGGATGCATCGGGCCCTGGAGGACCCCTGCCAGGAGCTGGTTATCTGTTGTTCCATGAACTGATTTAGAGTTTTCTTGCATCGTGTAAGGGATGTTTGATTAAACTTCTGACAGAGCTCACAGTCAGAGACGTTGTGGTCAGGCCCAAGACAGCAGACACAAACAGAGTGTTCATCTGTAGGGGCCATCTTCTTTCCACAGTGGCAGCAACGGAAGAGAGAAGAAGGATTAACTTTTGACATAAACAAAAATAAAAAATCTCTAAAAAGAGATTTAGGCAAAGTTTATAGGAAAAAAATGTCTGTAGGCCAAAAAAGGTGTGAATACTGCGACAAAGCTTCTGCAGAGACTATGCTTGTAAGTTGACCATGGGAAAGAACTGAGGAGGGAGTGGGGCCGCCCATGCCTATATAGGGTTGCTGATATGGGTGGATGTTGACAGCATGGGTGGCCTCAGTTGTACTGCTGAAAATCCGTGTGGATTCCCCTTCACTGACAGCAAAGGTTACTACAATGTAACCTGATGACTGAGATACCCCCGATGAAGATTTAAGGATCCTTATTGCCAGAATGGAGCAAGCAAATATGCCCATGAAGTCCAGCTTCCTGGTCTCCTTGTTCCTTACCATATACAGCATGTACATCTCCAACTTTTAGACAGTTTATATAGGAGATAGACAAAGCTAATTCTTTTAGTTGTTCATGCTATTAAGAAAACCTACAGCTTATGATGTAAACTGGAGTTCTTATTTAACCTATGAAAACTGGTATTACGTTTTGTAAATTAATTGCTGTGGTCAATAATTTGTGTACTGTTGATCTGTTTAATGGTGTCTTGAACTGTGGAAAGTATTGTTTTAGAATTATATGCGTAGGTAACAACATAAGTAGAGATTCACATTGTTTTCTGTTGAACGCGAAGTTTGTGATAAACAGCCCACAGATCACATGTGTTTGTCTGCAGGTCACATGGCTCAGGCAGGGAAGCTAATCAGGCAAGACAGTGAAATACTTTCACTTTCACCTTACCTGTGTGGGAAAAAGAGCTTTTGTGAAAGAGGAGAGAGATATATAAGCGAATCTGATTTACATTTTGACTTTTTGTAAATTAGCTGGGTTTTTGTATTTTGATTGCCTCTAGTCTTCAGTTGTGCCTCTTTTGCAGTACAATAGTTAACTTTTTTCTGTGTGTGTATGCGTGTGCAGTAAAATGGAGAGAGGTGGCTTTGGTGCATGCAGGAGAGTGTGTGTTGGAGTATGCAGTGGCAACTCCATGTCTCAACAGGAGCACCTTATATTGTCTGAGCGGTCCCTCCCTGAAGCAGGAGGTAGTGGTGTCATGGAGGCACCCTGCTGGTGGCACCACCTAACACTGCCCTCCCACCACCACCTGCCATGGCCCCTGCACCCAGCGCCCCCAGCAGCAGGAAGTGACAGATGAGCCGCAGCAGTCTCAGCGCAGCAGGTTGTCCCCCCCCCCCAAACTGAGAAAAAAATAGTCTGAGAAATCCCTTTACTGGGATCAACTATGCACTTATGCTACATACTACCACGCCCATGGCCACTCTTGCCAGAGGCAGCAGTGCCATGACCAGAAACATCTTTGTATGCACATCTCTTTGCAGGCATTTTTTTGGATTACACAGAAAATTCACAACAAATTTAGATTTCTGAACTTTGGGGTGGACGGGAAGCCAAAAAATAACTGTGGCTAACAGATGCAGAGTGGGCCCTAACAGATGCAAATGCACAGACAGATGGAGACTGAGCACTCAAGAGATGCAACCACACAGGCACAACACCGTCTTAACCAGTAATCACACAAATCCAAAACTGGAAAAATAATACCTTTTGTGTTTTTTTTGAGCTGCAGTACCAGTCCACTACCTAGACAGAACGAAGCAGTAAAAATACCACAGCCGGATAACAGATTCAGAGCGCTACGATTACTTGTGCACAATAAAATGTGTATGACTTCATGGCAAGCACACACACACACACACACACACACACACACTCAACAGGTAATACGGAAAATCTAACAGTTCAGTACACTATATAAACAAATTTTTAAACTCAATGAAAATATGCACTGCACCACAACAAACAGAAAAAAATTATCAAAATTACTTCAAGTATTACAGTGTGTACATGAACACACAAATACTAAACACACTACTACCCAACAGTTAGAAAGACTGCCTTTATCACTGTTAATCTCCAATCCACCACAGATACGCCCTCCCCAAAGCACACTTCAGTAGTGCCTGTGGGGTACATTTGATCGATGACAATGGCAGGCACAGCCTAGCTGAGCTCCTTACTGCATTCAGTCTTCTATTAAAATTGGTAGCATCAGTCTTGATCTGAACTTTGCTGGCAGTGGCATTAGTTTGGGTGATTGATGGCAACTAGCAGGAGCAAAAACAAACAATCGAAGCTTTTATTTGGCACAACAGATCATACCAAATCACAACCCCGAGGCCTACCAGCAATGGACGGCCCCGTGAACTCACTAATAGTGCAGGAGGGAATGTCTGAACTGGAAAGATCATTATCAGCAGTACCTGCTACATTAGTGCTTATGCAACATGATATGAAGGCAGGTTTCGACAATATTACCTCCCAGATCTCGCACTTACAATCTGTGGTAACAGGTCTATCCGAACTTCAGCTAATCATGCTACCCGCCTGGAAGGACTGGAACGCGGTCAGTAGCCTGAGGACTCACTGACGGTAGCTATGGGGACAAACAGAATCTTAATAAACTCATGGAAGAACTCACCGATAGAATTGAAGATCAGGAAAATTGGTTCTGTAAGTCGAATCTCGGATTATTGGTCTGCCTGAGGGGATGGAGGAGTGATCCCGAAAGGATGCTGCATGCTTGGTTATTTGAACATCTGGAGCTCCCAGCTACTCTACAGAACTGTGAAGTTGAATGGGCACATCGTGTAAGCCCTAAGCTTTCAGATACATGCCCGAGACATTGCTTAATAAAATATCTATGCTATACAGACAAGGAGGCTATTCTGTGGAGAGCTAAAGAGAAGGGGCACATTACAGTGGGTAATCATAAAATTCACATTTTCCAGGACTTTAGTAAGCAATTACAGATGAGAAGGCAAAAGTTTAATGAGATCAAGGGTCGTCTCTGTAAAACGGGCTGGTCATTTACGCTTATATACCCAACCAAGTTGAAGATTGATTGACCGGGAGGTACACCACAGTTCTTCTCCTGCCCTAGGGTGGTGTTGAGGTGGCTTGATTCTGTACTTAAGAAAGGAGACAGCGACCGCTCACCACAACGGCAGGAGGTTGAGGATCGCTGAAAAAGCTGTGGCCATGTGATATGGCTAGACATCTTATTTCTGAGTGTGGCTGGTTCGTTGGGAGTGCTGGGAGCACAGGTCCTCTTATTTTCTTAATTTTATACATTCCTGGGTATGTGCAAACTTTTGAACATTCATGAGGGTCCTAGCACCAACGCAGCAAGAAGGAGAGGGGACCATCATTTCATACATTAAATCTGACTGCAACAACTAAGTCTTCTTCGTTTGTATTAGTTAATATGTTGTAACAGACCTGTGGGACTAATAACTTTGCAGAAGAGACTTGCAGTGGCCTCGCTCTGGATAAAGGGACGGCTGTTTTTGAGTTTGCTTATTTTATAACATGACTTTGCTCAGCTATGACGACGCATGGACTGTATCATGGACTTTAAACTTTATATTTTGTTATTTTTATGCAGTGCTTTTGGATATCCATTTATACAGTTTCTTAATAACTCTGATGCTTGATTGTAAATGGCATTGTTTAATGAGTGCAGGTTACTCCTAAATTTGAACATCAATGTTCGCCAAATGTTTGCAGGGGTTACTACTGTGGGCTTTTTATTGCCCAAAGAGGGTTAACTTTTATACTTTTAGGATTGTTCTTTGGATTAAGCATTAGAGACTTAGGTGTGGCATGGAAGGAATTTCACACTGTGACCAGAAACTCTTGCTTTACAGGTTGGTTGTCTTTTGGGAACCCTTTGGTGCCACCTTGAGAGGGTAGTATTGGGTTCGAGGTACTTAATTTGGAAATGAGACAGGGAGATCTATGTCAATGTTGTTTTATATGTGCAGGAGGTGGGTAGAGTTGCTTTTACATTAGAGGATTATGGTTGATCAGGTTTCTATAGCATCCTGGAATATTAATGGATTGAAGTCGCTTCCAAAAGGAGTAGGGTCATGACTGAGGCTAGATGTGCTAAATGGCAGGCTGTGTTACTGCAAAAGATGCATATGTACAGAACAGAGGCGTATAAACCTGAGGCCTTTATGGGGGGGATTATGGATTTCAGCTAATTTTTCTTATAAGGCCCAAGGAGCATCCATATGGCTACCTAAGGGCTCTAACTTTAAGATATTGGATACTAAATTAGATCCTCATGGTAGATATGCCCTTGCTAGAGTTTTGTTACCGGGGGTGGGTATGTATAATTTGGGATCAGTTTATGCCCCCAATATTGATGACCCTGAATTTTTTCAGAGACTTTCCTTAGATCTGGTTGGCTGGCAGGGCCCTTGGGTTTTGGGAGGCAACTTCAACTGCGTGTTGGACACTGTGTTAGACAGGTCCAATCCTACACCTGTGTCTTTGACTAAAAACGCTCAGGCGCTAGCAGTCCTGATGCGGAGGTTGGCGAACTGATGCCTGGAGGCACTTGTTCCCATCCGCAGACAGTATAGCTTCTGTTCTAATGCCCATCAGTCCTATGCCTGTCTAGACGAGGTGCTGGTCAGTTCTGACCTCTTGTCAGTAGTGATGGGAGCTGATTACTCCCAGATATTGATATCGGATCATGCGGTGGTATCTGTGGTATTTAGGCTGGGGAACCTAAATCCGGGTGCAAAGCCTGGAGGCTGGATCCACTTTTATTGAAGGAAAAGACTTACATAGACTTACATATTAAAGCACAAATTGCTGAGTTCCTCTCCTTTAACAGGAAGGGGATACCCAATTCAACTAGATGGGAAGCCTTGAAGGCCTTTATTAGAGGGCATACCATCTCCTATGCAAAACACTAGGCTCATACTAGATTTAAGGCCCTCGAAGAACTGAGATCCCAGATTGAACAGGTGCAGCGAGCCCATAGATTAAAACCTGATCAAATTACTCTCAAGCATTTGGAGAAATTGAAATGGCGATACAACTCAATATGTGGGTCTAGAACTGAGAGGGCTATTCTACTTTCCCGGCTGGCCAGTATTTTGATGGGGACCGAGCAAGGAAACTGCTCTCCTGGCAGTTGCAGAGAAGGAGGGGAGACGGCAGTGACTCAAATACATTCTTCCAAGGGTGACCTGGTGGATAGTCCACAGGAGGTAACTCAGGCCTTTGAAGATTTTTATAAACAATTGTACACTTCTGACATTTCACCTTCTCCTGTACAGATAGACACCTTTCTTAACAAAGGAGCCCTAGGATCTATCTCAGAGACACAGTCTGAGTCGCTTGAGGTCCCAATTTCAGGGGAGGAGATCAGGATAGCTATTAGAAAGCTCAGAGGTGGTAAGGCTCCAAGGCCTGATGGCCTTCCTATCGACTTTTGTAAGTGCTACCAAGATATACTTTTGGAGCCTCTGGTGGATATGCTGGAGGAAAGTTGTACAGTGGGGATGTTGCCCACCTCCACTCGGTTGGCGGTCACTACGGTGCTCTCAAAGCCCGGGAAGGACCTCAGCTGGTGCTCTTCCTATAGGCCTAGCTCGCTCCTAAATGCTGATTATAAAATTCTGGCGAAGGTTCTGACCTTCAGGTTGGAGCCTTTATTGCTGGGTTTGGTACACCCTGACCAAGCTGGTTTAGTGAGGGGAAGGTATGGGAAATATAATGTTAGGAAATCTCTGAACATCGCACACCAGTGGGAGAAAACTGAACTTAAACATGGGGCGGCCATTTTGTAATTGGACGCAGTGAAGGCCTTCGACCGAGTGGAGTGGGGGTATCTGTTTGCCACTTTAACTAAATTGGGATTCGGGCAATATTTTATGTCCTGGATTAAGACTCCGTATAAGGACCCTATGGCCCAAGTACTAGTGAACCGGAGCCTGACTTAGAGTTTTCTTCTGGGCAGGGGAACCAGACAGGGGTGCCCTCCCTTTACTGTATGTTTTATCTCTGGAACCTTTAGCGGGTGCATACAGTCTGATTGGAAGATTCAGGGATTTAGACATAAGGACACTGAATATAAATTGGCCATGTATACTGATGATCTCCTTTGTATTTGCAGTCCCCTCATGAAGATCTTAACAAGGTCCACTGGGTACTAACAGAATACGGCCCAATATCAGGCCATAAAATTAACTGAACCAAGAGTGAGATCCTCCCCATTGGTAAATTACATAGGAACACCTTATTTCAACATTTGAATGGGCTGCAGATGGTTCCCCTCAAGTACCTAGGGATTTTAATTTCTGGAAAAGCTCGTATTTTATATGGGTTAAATTACAGGCCCTTTGTGAAAACACTCACTTCGGATTGTGAGAGATGGACAGCACTTCCAATTTCCCTTATGGGTAGGGTCGGAGTGATCACCATGATGATTCTGCCCAGGCTGTTATATTTATATCAGTCTCTCCAGATCAAACTTCCAAAATGCCACTTTAAGAGACTGGATGCAGTTATACATACATTTCTTTGGAGGTGCAAACCATCCAGAGTAAAGAGAACAATACTGCACCTGCCACCCTGCTTGGGGGGACTTGGCCTGCCGAATTTTAGAATTTACCATCAGGCTGTTCGGCTCGCAGCTATCCCAGTGGGATGGGAGGATTTGAATAATAGCTGGTTAGAACTCGAGGCTGGGTCTAGGGCCCATCTCAAAGAGGGATCCTGGCAGATGTGCTGTGGTCCAGAGAGATGCCTGAACACCCCAACTTCTTTTACTTCAGCAACCATTGAGGCTTGGTCAGGTGACCACCGCCAGATAGGTAGGGCAATAGCTCCTACTAAATGACCCTTATTGCAGAAGCAGTTCGACTCAAATTTGCATCCACTGAGGCAATGACTGACAGACTGAGTGATTGGGCTTATAGGATTAAGATGGGTCCATCAGCTCTGCGTGGGACATTATGGTTCCCTTTACCTATCTAAGGGACCAGTGGAATATACAGGGAGGGATTTCTTTATTTACTTCCGACTACGGCATATCTTGGGTGCTGAATTGACCCGGGTACTGGTTGGGCCCTCTTCCCCTTTGGAGGAAGAACTGTACTACCTCAGCCAGGGTTGGTTCGTTAGCCACCTATTACCATTGTATCAATGGAGGTGACCTCAAGGCAGTGGACAATATAATTGGGAAATGGGGGACTGATTTGGGGATTCCGTTCAGTGAGCAGCTATGGAAAAGGGCATCTAAACATATGGTAACTTGTTCAAGGAGTGATAAACTTCGGCAGGTGCAGTATTATTTTTTCCATCAGGCCTACTATTCTCCTGTGAAACTTAAGCTCTTTGACCCAAACAAATCGGATGTTTGTCCCAAATGTCAGTTAGCCGCAGCAGAGTTTCTGCATATGGCTTTAGTCTGCCCAAATATCATGCCCTTTTGGGTGGGTATGCATGCTATCATGGCAGAGGTGTTGGGTTTCTCCCCACCGAATACCCCTGTTGAGTTTATGCTGGCTGCTGAGCCCGAGCGCCTGGTTATGCCCGGTCATGAAACTTTGTGGTCACTGGCCCTAGTGAATGCTCGTAAGACAACTGCACAAAATTGGCTGGCCCCTAACCCACCTAGTGTACAGCAGTGGGCTAATAACTTGAAGCAGTGTATGTCCATAGAAAGGGCCCAGCTAACTGCACTGGGTCAAGTGGAAGTGTTTCATCAGCTATGAGGTCCTCTGTTGGTAGCAGCCGAGGCTGATATTTTTCCTTTATGAAATGTAAAGCACTCTATAGCACTTTATTTACCAGGGGCTGATTTGAGTAGATTTATGAAGTATTTCTGCTTGGCAGCTGTATAAGTGAAATAATTCAATATGTATACCTCTTGTGCGGTGTGTGAAGGCAATATTGAAGATGTAACTTTCCCTTTGTTTCAATAAAAAATATGTTGACAAATTAAAACAGTTTCTATCAGTACACAGACTGAATGTTCTAAATTAACATTCAAAATGCACACGAAAACAATCAACACTAAACGATATAAGCATAGGAGGGTTTCCTACAATCTGTGTACTAAATTTTGACCAAAATAATTAGATCAAAAGTGATTTTTTAAAGCTTTTTCGATGGTATGATTCTCAGAGCACTGAGAGCAAACTGTCTCCAGCTTTCCACTATACACACTACGCAGAACTGAGGCTGTGCAAGACGATCTAGAATCCACATGACCTGCCATCCCATGAATCACTGCAAAATTCGCCTCAAAGTGCAATACAAAGGCGAAGCAAAGCAAAGTCCATTCAAATCAATGGCACTTCACGTTAAAATTAAGGGAAGACAGTACAACAAGGTGATAATGTGAAGTCCATTGCGGGCAATGTACTTCACGATAAAATTTGAAAGCAGAGTTATATGCATCCGATGACGGGCTACCATGAATTTGGTGTTAATACGTCAAGTGTCTAATGAAGCGGGTTAGGGAACTTCACCCACCTCTAAATACAAGACATAACAGGGCAGTCTTGTAAACTGGGTCATCTGACCTAAATGACATGTTTTCCTGTATAAAAATAAAGTTTTTACTACTATTACTTTTACTAAGGTGCTGGGGCTTCTTGGACTGGCCATGAGCCGCATTTATTTTTCATTTCATTTCATTTTATTGGGGATGAACCACTGAGCAAGCTCATTTAAAATGGTGACCCCCTTTGGTAAGCAAATTGCATATATACAGACATACAATAACAATTATTTCAACACATACAGCAGTGTACAGTAAAGTGCAACAAATATTAACAGTTAAACCATTTAACGCACACAACTGTTACTTCAACACGTTACAATACACAATAAAATACAAGTATTAACAGTTAAACCATTTAACACAGTCAATTGTAAAATTGGCCACAACAACACTTAGATTGTGCACTGATATTATGTAAAACCCATTCTTTTGTTATATTTGCAGAAGGGGGCTTGGTGTTAAACGAACGAAACTTGTACGGTAATTTATTCCGATAAGAAAGTATCATTTGACTATAAAAATACATTGACCTTTGTATTTTAGTAAAGGTACTATCAGTTCTCAATAGCCGGATTTCTTAGTGAGGGGTTCACTTTCCTTTCCTGTAATTTAACAGCAATGTACAGTAGTCTGGGACTTCGCTCAGTCCACTTTTGTAAGCCAGAACAAATTTATGTAAATGGCATCTGTCTGTAAGGGAGATGTAACCCAGCTGTTTATACATGCTACAATGGTGGGTCTCTTTTGCGCATTTCAAGATAAACCTGGCCAGTCGGTTATACAGTATATCTAACGTTTGCAATTTTTCCTTGTTTGAGTAGTCATACAAAACATCACCGTAATCAAACACAGTAAAGAGTTGAGTTTCCACTATTTTTTGTATAGTATGACTACTCAAGCAATTTCAGTTGCAATATAGAAACCCACTTTCTTGCCAATCTGAGTTACCAGTCTTTCAACATGCACACTGCCAGTGCTCGAGGAGCCCAGCCAGTATCCTAGATACTTATAGAGAGTCTACCCGATTCAGCCATGCCCCTTCCATATCCCAGATAGTCAGGTCTCCACCCTGTCTTAGTTTTGCCGATGTTCCAAACAGCATGCACTTAGTTTTATTATATTCATTTACAGTTTAGATTTTACGAAACAGTCCTGTAGATGATTGAAATTAGTCTGAAGTTTACGTTGAACTTCACCAAAAGAAGGTGCAGCAACGTAAAGTATTGTATCATCGGCATATAAGTGATATGCCATATCTTGTACACTTCCTCCCAGACCGTTTAAATAAATTAGAAACAACAGTGGTCCTAAGACTGACCCTGTGGGACTCCTCAGACTACTGGCAATGCTGCAGATTCTTTTCCATTTATGCAGTTAGTTGCATCCTAGAATGAAAACATGAACAAAACCACTTCAATGTTGTCTTATCAACGCCTATTTCAGCCAGTCTGTTTAAGAGGATTTGGTGGTCTACCGTGTTGAAGGCCCTGGACAGGTCAAAGAAGATGGCCCAGTCAATTTTCTGAAGTCCACTGCTATACTGACATCATTCAGGATGCTTGCCATGGAGACCACTGTACCATGGGCTTTATGGAATCCTGATTGGCACTTATCAAAAGATTACTTTTATGGAAAAGTCAGTTAATTGCCCAGCCAGTAGTTTTTAAATAGCCTGGCAACTTAAGGCAGTAAAGAAATTGGACGATAGTTTGTTAATTGGCTAGGGCTGCCCCCCTTAAAAATGGAGACAACCCTAGCGAATTTCCACTGCCCCAGAACCACCCCCTCAGATGGAGACCAGTTAAACAGGTAAGTAAGCGGTTCAGCAGTCTGGAGTGCAGAATATTTTAAGACTAGTGGTGTTAATCCATCTGTCCACTCCCTTTATTAGTCTTCAGTTCCAACAAAAATTCCATGACTTCAAATACCTGTATCTTGCCAAATGTAAAAGATGGAATCTTGACCACTGAATACGCCTGAGGGGGCTCTGAGAGAAAAGGCTTCATAGAGGGGGGCCTGGTATAGTTTGTCCAACTTCCTGGGCATAGGGGGGTTTTAGGTTTGGTCTATACCATGTCACTACGGTAGCATCCTCATATGCATCAATCATAGGAGGGATAATAACAGGATGGGACTCAGGCAGGCCCAACTAGTGGGCCAGATTTTGTCTGGCAACGTCCTGCTCCGTGGCATAGAACACCATGGCAGCCTGCAGTTGCTGCATTACAGAGATGAAGGAGGGGTGGTCTGGGGTGGGGGTGGAGGACCTTGGGACATAACTGAAGGATTCCTCTCCTGCCAAGGAGACTGGAGGTGCTATAGGGATTTTGGGCCCCAGCACCCACTTCATCCTCATCCTCCTCATCCGGTTACAGGAAATCAGGGCAATAGTCTTCATTATCCCATGCTCAGAGAGAGGTTTCGATGACATCGACGAGCGAGAGGGGGCAGGTCTTGACAACGCGTGATGCGGCGGCAATGAATGCTGAGAAGGACCATATGGCAATGGACCCTGAGGCAGGACAACCTTTCTGCACCAGATCTAGGACAGACGAAAAGAGAGTCTGGAAATCAATGGGCACTGTCATTGACACGACTCCCTGTGGTGGTGCTGGGGATATTGAGGCCACAGTGTCAGGAGGGAGGGCAGAGCAACTGGAAATGGAGGCAGGCTGAGGGACCGGCTGAGGGGCCTGCAGCTCCAATGTCATAGTGCTGGTCCGAGGCATCGACCGAAGAGGTCTAGTGACTGACAACGCCATGACTGTTGCCGGCCACCAGCAGGGCAGCACCTCTACCTGACTGTGGCCCCTGAGGAGGTGAAGGGGCATTCAGCAGGGGTGGATGCATTAGTGGGGTAGAGGAGGAAACCCTTACAATGAAGAGCCAGTGGTGCAGAGGAGCCAAACTACCAAAGTCACCCCTGTAGCAGATAGGGTAAAGGAGGCAGTGGGAATCGTTGGTGGGAAAAGAGAAAAACCCGCCAATTACAAAGTACCACCAGGCTGAGGAGTGCCTGTTGAGAGGACTGCCAAGGCTGACCCTGGTGGCAAGAGGGTGCAGGTGGCAGCAGGGGTCACCGTCGGTCTGGGTGATGACCCTGAAATGGTCAGTGCTGGGTGCAGCAACCAAGAACACTCCTGGTGGGACCAGTTCTTCTCTCGGAGGTGATGCTTCCCCAACGACTTGTCCTGGGCTTTGGCAGAGTGGAAGCCTGAGGACGTGACCAGGAAAGCAGAGGAGCCCCGAGCCTGAAGCTCCTTCTCCAAGGTGGCAACCTTTTGTTCAGTGAATTTCAGCTTCCTTTGATGATGACGCCAGGTAGCCTGGTTGAAGCTGCGGCAGATCTCGCAGGTCTGGACATCGTGGTTGGTGCCGAGGCAGTGGACGCAGGCCTTGTGAAAATCCTCATCGTAGATCTTCTGTCCGCAGCTGCAGTGACGGAAGAGGTTGCTGGAATCAGGCATAAAAGAAAAAAAAAGGAGGAATCACTTTGCAAAGTAAAGTGAGAAAAACTAGGGTGAGAAAAACAAAAGTCCGAAAATTTGAGAAAAAAATATGGCAGTCAATAAAAACGATGAAGCTCGTTGGAGTCTGATGTGTGATGGCTGACGGTGAGAAAAGAAGAGGATGAGGGGCTGCCCATGGCTATATAAAGGGACATCCACACGATGACATGACTGTGGGCGGCCCTAGTTAGACTGCTAGCAAAAATGTGTCCGTGTGGTCCTGGTGCCCGATTGCTATAGTTCCTAAGGTATGACCTGCTGCAAGAGATCCTCGAAGAAGATGAGTGGGTTCATTATTTATTTATTTATCAAGTCTAGGATTACAAATACCTTTGAGCCTTGGCTCTTTTACAAAGGTTCCACGTCAGAGAAATACAAATTATGGGGAACATCAAGACAGACATTACAACAATGTGGACATTGCAAACAGGGTACAGATTAATACAATTCAAGGGTAGCACTGTAACAAGGCAGCCAGCGGCATTTGTCAGAGAAAATAGACAACAGATAAGAAGTGCCAGAGTCATAGGAGAGGGAAGAGGGGGGGGGAGAAGGAATGTAGGAAGGGTGGGGAGAGGGTGAAAAGTGCAGCATTGGGTATACCAAGATGTGAGGGTAGAATCCAGTGGGGACAACTAGAGCAGAAAGGGAAGTGGAGAAACAAGGTTAAGTTGGGCAGTCACAGGAGCTGTTGGTAGTGAAATAGTCCCGGATCCTAGTTTTAAACATACCAATTGTTGGGGCAGAGGAGATGGTTGGGCTGAGGCCATTGAACCAGAGTGTTGCTCGATAAGTAAAAGAGCGTTGTCCCTGTGAAGTGTGACAGTGGGGGACTTTCAGTAGCTGTAGCGTGGATTTCCTAAGGCACCATTTGTTAATTCGGTGTTGTAACAGAGTTGAGACCCCAGAAGGTGCAAGGCCAAGGTAGATTTTTGTCACCATGGAGCAGGTGAGAAACTTTATGCGGTTTGATAGTTGGAGCCAGCCGGTCTGAGTGTACAGGTCACATGTGTGGGTGAGACGGTGAGCACCAGTGATGAGCCGACATGCTTTATTTAAGGCAGTTGAGAGGCGTCTAAGGGTTGTGGTTGTGGCCGAGCCATAAATGATGAGACCATAGTCTATTACAGAGATCATAGAGCTCAGGACTGCAACCTTCAAAGCTTCTGGCGTGAGGTGTGGTCTGTGTTTGTAGAGGAGACCAAGCCGTGTATTAGCAGCTCTAGCTACATTATCTACATGAAGTCCATAGGAGAGATTAGGGTCAAGCTGTATCCCTAAGTATTTGAAGGACCCCCGCCTGAGCTAGAGTGTTCCCCCTGGGTGGTGGAGATAGCCAAGTGGTGTAGCTTGTGTGGGTTACGAGAGCTGCAGAAGAGCATAGATTTGGTTTTCTTGTCATTGAGGGCCAGTTTATGATTAAGAAACCATGTCTCTACAGAACTGAAACCAAGTTGAAGGTTGTGTTGAAGAGTTGCAGGATCTTTGTGAGTGGAGAATACAACAGCATCATCGGCATATAGTATGATCTGCTCAGAGCAGTGGTAAGGGAGGGAGTTTAAGAAAAGGCTAACAGGAGGGCCCAGTATGGTTCCCTGTGGGACACCGAGCAAACAGGCAGGTAAAGAAAGAGCGCCCCTAATTTTTACTCTGACCGGGTTTTCTAAGTAGCTTTTAAACCAGAGAGAAGAGTCAGGTGATAGCCCGCATTCAGTAGCTGGTGTATTAGTAGTCCATGGTGTACTGTATCGAAGGCCTCGGAGAGGTGGGCAAAACGCCCTGTGAGAGAAGGCCGTTGTCAGGGATTTGTGCAAAGCTCCAGTGAACTCAAGAAGGGCTGTGGTGGTGCTGTGACCTTTCCAGAAGCCGTGTTGTTGTGGACAAGGTATATTGTATTTATCCAAGTGGTCGGTAAGTTGATCATGCACGATGCGCTAGAGTGCCTTAGAGTGGGGGCAGTATGGAGATAGGGCGATAATTTGAGTGATTAAGTCTTGTCCCCACTTTTATGGACGGGTGTCACGGTGGCTGTTTTCCATAGGTCCGAGAATTTTCCACAGCCGAGAGAGAGGTTTAGGATTTTTGTTAATGGATGAATTACCTCATCGAGGGTGAGCAACAGAAGCTTAAGGTCCAGGGTGTCGCTACTAGATCTAGATTTAGAGATAGCTGCAGTAATACAGTGGTGAGCTTCATTCAGCCTTACCTCCCTGAAGTAGAAGAGGGGATGGTTAGATTGAGGGGCTGAGGTATTTGAGGAGTAGGCCCTGTTTGAAAAAGTCGTAAGGGTAGAACAGCACTAAGGTCTGAAAAAGCCGTGTTAAAGATGTTTAAGTGCACCTTGGTTGGGGTTGAGGATCCATCAACCATTAACATGGCCGAAGGGTTTTGGCTGCTTCCCTGTGACATCCTTGATACTGTCTCAGAAAGCACGACCATTTCCCCATGTATTGGAAACAGCGTCTTTGTAATAGGTGGATTTCATTAGCTGTATGGCTTTTGTGCAGGCATTTCATGCTTGTTTGTAATTTTGGATGTCCAGTTGTTTGCCAGTGGCCCTGGCAACTGCCCAGAGGTGATCCCTTAGTTTCAGCTGTGAGAGAAGAGCCACGGTGACCCATGGGTTAGAGAGAGAGATTTTGTTTTGCGTCTTTTAGCAGGGGCAAAGAGGTCGCAGGCTTTGTTGAAAATTGAGATGAAGTGATCAAGAGCCAGGTTAACATCTGTTGCTTCATAGATGGGTAGCCAGTCTTGTAGAAGCAGGTATTGTTTGAGATGTGAAAGTTTTCCACGAGGAAGGACTCTGCTAGCGATAATTTTGGGAGGGGGCTTAAGGAATTTGTTAGACCATGCACACTTGACTGGGGAGTGGTCACTGAGAGAGTCTGGGGGAATGGTCGTACGAGAAATCCTTGTGGGGTGAGTGGTGAGGACCCAATCCAAGAGGGTACTGGTGCCAGTCTTGTAGTTAATCCTAGTAGGGGAGTTTACCATTTGCTGGAGGTTAGCAGCTGAGATGGAGTCTTTATAGGCACTGCGCATTCGATGCTAACCAGTTTATTTTATTTCCTATTTTTTCTCCACGCCTCTCGTCGACCATCCACTCTGGTCACGGACCCCTGGAGCCCCGGCCACCGGATATTGCCGTCTCCCCCGGTCATCCCTGGCTTACCCCCCAGAGAGTGGGGCCGCGGTACCGACCCCCTATATCGGACCGCGGAACTGTGACTGGTTGGGAGCGCTCTGGTGGCCAATCAGGGCTTTCCTGGGGCAGGCGTCACCGAGGCACTAAGGCGTGGGATTTTGTTCCCTCATTTTCCTCCCGAGGAGGCGGGGCGTGCAATGATGCCAGCGTCCGCCCGCCTCCCCTCCCGTTTGAGCGTCGGCAGCGTGAGTTCTCCGGCCTCCGCCGAGAAGTCCACAACACTCGAATGTTACCCGCACCCTCCCGGAGAAGGAGAGCTGCCCATCGGACGCTCAATCCTTCTCCTCTCGACGATCCGGGTCCGTCTCAACCCGGGTTGCCGGGCGCCGCAAGCTGAAATCCCCACCGCTGCACCGGGCGGGCCAGCCGCTAACCAGTTTATATTGAACCCTAGTAGAATAAGTTCAGCTCGGAGGATGAGAGCTGATAAAGTTTAGGACGTCGTTGAATCCATGTTTAGGGTCCCTGGCGGGATCTATATGGAGACAATAGTCAGAGCTTTATAGTTGGGACCTAGGATGATTTTATTGGCAGAATCTGGGCCGAGGCAGAAAGTGATGGAGTTGCTACAGGGTGCCAAGACAGGAGTCTTTGATATAGATTGCACAACCACGCTTTTTGGATATCCAGTCCAGCCTGTTGACATTGAAGCCCTGTATTGTTACTGCTGAGTCAGGAACTTAAGGTGTCAGCCAAGTTTCCACCACTGCAAGGATGTCAGGGTTGTGTTGGCATATGAAGGCTTGGAGTGCATCCAGCTTTGGTAGTAGGCTGCAGATATTAATGGTTGCAAGGATAAGGGCACCTGGAGTTTGTGTGTGGCCTGAGCTTCTATGGCCAGGATTGGGATGGACGCTGCCTGAGATGAGAAGGAGCAGGAGTTTTAAGGAGCAGAGTCGCAGCTCTTTGAGAGATAGTTTTGATCGTTGTTTCCAGGAGTAGAAGTTGCAAGGTTCCAGGCGGTATCCCATATGGACTGCAAGGTGGTACAGTGTAGAGAGGTGGCCACACTTGTTGAGAGTAGTGGTCAGGTTAAGTAACCAGGAATATCCAAACGGTGCACCAAGCAAAGTCTCGAGTGGAAGTGGAGAGTTCCTTGGAGAGCAGTGGAAACCAGAGTAGAGGGTGGGGTGGGGTGGCTAGGACCAGGGAGAGAGAAGAGGGGGGCAGGGCAAGGAGGAGGAGGAGGAGAGGCGAGAGAAAGGCAGAGAGAACACACATGGCTTATGTACTAGATAGAGATATAGCCCTCTAGTGGTGAGAGGATATAATCTGCTAATGGAAAAGTCAAAAAAAAAAAAAAAGCTACAAATTCACTTCTAATATCAACTAAGAACTTAAAATGACTGTAAGGATTAAACAAATTATTAAACCCTAGCACATAAATTCAACTAGAGACACAAAGGGAGATACAGTAGTTAGAGATGTGTTCAGCAGGAGATAGTGTGGGCCACTTGGAAATCAGCTTCCACTGGTACCAAATCCAAAAGTCAGGGCTAGTACCTTGCAGTACAGAGGATTACTGAAAAACTGTTTAGGTTCCAGAAATTGAGAGGTCCGTGGCCTGGTCAAGGCACGCTGGATCCCTTGCAGTACAGAGGATTACTGAAAAACTGTTTAGGTTCCAGAAATTGAGGAGTCCGTGGCCTGGTCAAGGCACGCTGGATCCCTTGTGGTACAGAGGATTACTGAAAAACTGTTTAGGTTCCAGAAATTGAGGGGTCCGTGGCCTGGTCAAGGCACGCTGGATCCCTTGCAGTACAGAGGATTACTGAAAAACTGTTTAGGTTCCAGAAATTGAGGGGTCCGTGGCCTGGTCAAGGCACGCTGGATCCCTTGTGGTACAGAGGATTACTGAAAAACTGTTTAGGTTCCAGAAATGGAGGGGTCCATGGCCTGGTCAAGGCACGCTGGATCCCTTGCAGTACAGAGGATTTCTGAAAAACTGTTTAGGTTCCAGAAATTGAGGGGTCTGTGGCCTGGTCAAGGCACGCTGGATCCCTGAGCTACTAAGTATGAAGAGTTGCTTGATTCGTCTTGGACAGTGTCTCCCTATTCAGGCCAGGATCTCTTCAATCGGGCTGTCACAACCTGGCAGGGTAGAGCCTGCACCTCATGGATGTGCTCAGATGTCTTTGGGAGAGTTTGGCCAATCACAATGGAAGAGGTCTGCTAGGCGATCTTTGAGCTCGGACAACTTTTGTGAACAAGACCCAGGCCCCACGCATTTTCTAGTGAGCTGCGTGGGGTTACGGGTTCAGTGTTTGTTGGAATAGTCCAGTGCTCCCTACAGAAGGGGTCTTCCCAGTGGCAATGAAAATGCCCTGGTTCAGCCCTTCTGAAGAAACTATCACTGAACCCGGATATTCTAGCAAATTATCACCCGGTCTCTAACCTACCGTTCCTTGGCAAGGTTACTGAGAAGGTTGTGGCACTACAGCTAGAAGCACATCTTGCAGCTCATGACATCTATAAGGCCCTCCAATCTGGTTTCATATCCAGATACAGCACCGAGATGGCACTGGTCAGGGTGCAAAATGTCCTCCTCAGGGATAGGGGTGAATGGTCAATTCTCATTCTCTCTGACCTCTCCTCAGCATGGGTTGTTGTTGGATCATCTGAGGGAGTACAGAGGACTCACTGGCACTGTCATCTGCTGGTTCAAGTCCTACCACAGAGACCGGACACAGAGGGTAGTGATGGGAGCTTTCTCATTGTCTCCAATGCCCTTCTCTGTGGCGTACCCAATGATCAGTCCTCTCAACTATGCTGTTTGCAGTGTACATGTTACCACTGGGGAGGATCATTTGGCACTGCAATCTGGGTTTCCAGTGCTATGCCGACAACACCCAGTTATATTTGTCTTTTGCACCGGACACCTGACACTATCAAGATGCTTAATTTATGCCTCACTGATCAAAGCTGGATGGCATCCAGCTGGCTGAAACGTAACCCTGACAAAACTGAGGTACTAGTGATTGAGCAGAGTTGTAGTGAGGACCAGAAGTAGCCATAGGAAAGACAGAGCTTTGGCTTGAGTTGTCTAGGCTGTTGGCTTCTGTGAAGGTGAAAAATCTGGGAGTGATTCCGGATGACTGGCATATGTGTAGGTATGCCTTTTGGAGCAAGCGGCTTAAGCAGCCATGTGGACATGCTGTGCTGCTCTCTCCTGCACACAGTCGCTGATGTTACCAAATTGCCGACTGCCTAGAGTCTCATAGTTCCTCTCCAGTACAGCTTGCATCAGCGCTGAGAGGGCCATGTAAACATGGGCGTGATCATTTCAGGCGGTCCAGAAAAACAGCATGGAACAGCTGCAGATGCAGGGCATTGGCATGTAAATAGGCATTTACAAACAGTAGTTTGCAGCACAGCATGATAGCAGGAACTTGAATTCACTTACCCACCCAAAACAGGGATTAATAGTTATTCAAGGGGTAGCAGTAAGGCAGGGAGCTGGGGTGCAAACATCCTGTCTAGACAATTAGGTGTCTGGGTAGGACAGGGTAAAACAGGGCAGACTGGATGGATAGATGGTCTTTTTATGCTGACACTATGTTTAAAAAAAAAAAAAAAAGACTTTTAGAATGCAGTTAGAAAAGCTCAACACACAAAATTCCACACTGCAGTGATGCAAAGGGTTGGAGAACAGCAAACTAGTTTGCTGTTTGTGAAGTAGTGCCTACTAAATGGATTTTGCTCAAAAACAAAGCAAAGGCACTGCATAAAGCATAGAGAATAAGTGTTTGGTATTTTCCACCCTTTTTACTGCAAATATTTGCATCTGGGAGGGCTACAAACCTTGGGTGGATTAGGCTCTTTATCTACAAGCAGCAGACTTCTTACACACTTTCCCCCATATAACTAATCTCATAAAGCCTGGCACAGTACATCAAAATCTGAATGATACACAGCTTGACAGCAGGTGCCTGTGGTTAGCAGGGAAAGGTTTAGCTTCCTACTAAATGTACTAATTAGGCCAATGGTTTATCTGAAGTTTTAACCTAAATGACTGTTCAGAAGACTTTGGTTAGTTAGAAAAAGCTTGCCTACATCCCCAAAGGAAATACCTTTGTTTACTGACACGTTGCAAGGCTGTTGCCAGTGGATCCACTGGTACTTGTGCCAAGTCCCAGCACTGACACTGCATTGCTGCAGTACGTGGATGCTTCACTCCTGCCATCCTTCGGACAACAGGGTAAACCAAGGTCCCTTCATCCCACCTCTGATGGCTGCCCAGGTGACAGTTCAAGATCCCATGGCACTTTTTAAGAGATGGGAAGGCAACTTACTGCACACCTTCTCTCAGTAGCACAAGTTCTAATGCAGTATGGCTACAAGTGTGGTACACAGCAGTTAAAAGTCACTGCATGTATATTTGTTTCAAAAGCTTTACCAGGAAAGACCTTGTTTATTTATTCATTTTATTTATTTATTTATGACTTTGATAACCGGGTGAGTGCACTGATCCCAGGGACCGTTTTCAGGCACGACCCGGGCCATAACACATGGCGCAGGGTGACAGTGGAGTACAAGGTAACAGTAATACACATGAAACAGATTTGATACAAGCAACAATAGTAGACACAATATACAGGTTTGATGCATAGGTCTGTTTGAGAACAGTGAATACAAGGTTTCAATATCAGACATGAGAAGACTTGGTACAAACAAACAAATCATAATAAATTGTTAACTGGTAAAAGGCTATACAGCTCATTTCCAGATGCATCCTGTATACCAAAAACAACCTCTGCACCAGCAGTACCACCTGAATCTTTGCTTCATAAAGTACTTTGACATACAGTATGTATGAAAGGTGCCATATAAAACCAAATTTGATTCAGTTCTGCTGCATTGCTGCATTCCAAAGTATATAACTGTCTTATCTAGACAAAAATAATATTCAACCAACATCCTATTTTGGATGCAAGACGAAATAAGAGCATAAAAACAAATTTCTAACATCACTGGAAAGTACCTAAAGAGAAGGAATGGTGTGGTTCCAAGTCCTTCAATCAAGATAAGACCAGCATATTTTTATGCGCTTACAGCCAAACACATTCTGAGATAAGCAGTACTGTAAATAACTAAATAAGAAGGAGATTTCAGATAAATGCTGGTGTTTCAATAGCAGGAATTTCTGTTCCCAAGTAGAAACTTGTATGCCATGTTTCAAGCACTTCATGTTTGGAAGGCAATATGGTGCCCTGGTTAGAGCATAGATGTGTGACCATAAAGTCACTTAATGTCCCTGTGTTTCAGTCCTCTGCACAGCCTGGTGGTACTGGCTGGTAGTGCACTACCACACAGGAGACCTGGGATCAAGTCACAATCCTGATACCTACACGCCGGCTGGAGGGGCACATCCTATGCTGGCCCATGGGGGGAGGGAGAAGGACTGCCAGCTGCTGTAGTAGCTCCTGTAGGGGTCTAGTCATGACACTGACATCATTGGTCACCACATAATGCTAGCCAACTGCCAGCCATAGCAGGATGCAAGTGCAATGCTCAAAGCTGAAACATCCACTTACTAATGAAGTTAGCCTACTCACTTTCGAGGCATTACTGGGGTTCACCCACTACCTGGCCTCCAAAACTAAAGGATGCACCTCTGAGGCAGGCAGCACATGGCCTTGCTGACTGGGACTCGCTGTGGGGGGCAAGTCACAGGAAGACTGGAGGCAGCAGACAGGATCCGGTCCAGTGGCACCCAGTACAGCAGGTATGTACGAAGGGCAGCTGGAGCAGGCTGACCAATGCAGTGCTTAAAGAGTAGCAGACACCTTCAGGAGAGCTTTAACAAAACATAATATTTAGATACAGTTCAGCTTGTATTTCACATTAGTTACGTATTCCTTCTCCCCATTTTTTTTTTTATTACTGATGTAATTTGCACGAAAACAGGATCTTTACTCCTAAAGAGTTCAATTATTCCTGTTGTTTTCTCCCTACCTGAAATCATAATGTACTGCTTGTGACATCACAGTTACTCCCACAGCAACAGACCGTGATGTCATAACAGAGGATTATGACTAAAAGTAGGGATTAAGCTATAGGGCAGATTAACTCTGAGGTATAAAGATGTGTATTCATGCAAACTTCCTCAGTAATAAATAATGTTAGAGTATATATATGGAATGCAAGCTCAATTGTACCTAAAGAAAAAATTACTCACCTTAGTAATGTTGTTTCTTCTAATGGAGTCTTGCTATATTATGACATATGCAGTGAGCCCAACCTTGAACTGCTCCGTAGGTGAAAGAGTTAACTTTCCATGTCAGGCATGAAACTTTGGCCGAGCTTCGATTTGAAAACTCGGTTTGTTGTTCTTCAAACTCAAACTGTCAGATCTTCTGAGCAAAACTCACTAAGGTTCTGTGTGGAAGCCGTAAACCTACACTAGCCAACTGGCTACTAAATATAAGAACACATTTTTCTTGGTCCCAAAACAAAGACTCAAGTCAAGGGATCCAAAAAATTAAAAACATAACGCCCAAACACCCCAAAAAGGAGGGGTGAAAAAATAAGGTGGGCATCTACTAAGTGCCAGCACTGCACTGCCCACCCACATCCCAAAAGTAGAGGTTCTGAGAGGGGCAGGCAGGGGGGGAGGTCATAATATAGCAAGACTCCATTAGAAGAAACAACATTACTAAGGTGAGTAATTTTTTCTTCAAACAACATGAAGTCTTGCTATATTATGACATATGCAGACTACACAGCAGTACCTCCATGGAGGAGGGACAGAACCTACTGAAATAGGCTCTGAAGCACAGTGTGTCAAAACCGAGCATCACTCCTAGCCTGGATGTCCAGGAGTAATGCTTGGTAAAAGTGTGAACTGTTTTCCAGGTAGCTGCTGACATATCTCTAGGATAGGGATGTCCCTGGCAGCAGCCAGAGACGCAGCTGTACCTCTGGTAGAGTGAGCCCTCAGGCCTGAGGAGGAACCTACCCAGTTTTCACAGCAAAATTGGATACAAGAGACAATCCACCTGGCAATGGATCTTTTAGTGGCAGGTTTCCTTTACCAACCTCACCATAAGTGAGGAACAGTTGGAGGAGTCAAACCTGTGACCCTTGAGTACGTTCTATGTAGTAACTAAGGGCTCTTTGACATCTAAACTGATGCAGTCTCCTCTGCCAGAGGAGGAATGGTCAGTGAAGTACACAGAGAGAGACATAGATTGATTAAGGTGGAAGTCTGAAACCACCTTAGGCAAGAACTTTCTGTTAGTCCTGAGGACCACCTTATCTCTATGAAAGGAGATAAATCAGGTTCCACTAACAATGCTTGTAATTCACTTATGTGCCTGGCAGAAGTGATGGCTACCAAAAACACAGTTTTCAAGTCAAGTACTTAAGCTCTGCTGAAGACAAGGGCTCAAAAGGGGGTTGCATAAGCTGAGCAATGCAAATATTAAGATCCCAGGCAGGGGCAGGGGCCCTGAATGGAGGGTTGGTGTGAAGCAACCCCTTGAAAACTTGGAGAATACAGGATGAGCCGAAAGAGAAGAGGGTTTACCTGCTGATAAGAAAGCAGACACGCCTGCCAGGTGCACTTTTAGGGTAGCTGGTCTCAGCCCCAAAGTATTCAAATGCACCATATAATCCAGGACTGTGGGTAAGTCAGCAGATTCTGGGGAAATATGCTTGCCAGAGCACCAAATGGAAAATCTCTTCCATTTGGAATTATAAGTAGCCCTGGTGGATGGCTTCCTAGAAGCCTTCAATATATCCAATACACCTTGGGAGAGGTGTAAGTCAGCAAACTCTAACTCTTCAAGAGCCAGGCCTTGAGATTGAGAGATTTGAGATTTGGGTACCAAACCCTCCCCTGAGCACAGGTTAACAGGTTGTGATTCCTGGGAAGACACAGGGGAAGGTGGACTGCTAAGGACATAAGGAGTGGGTACCAGGGCTGCCTGGCCCAATCTGGAGCAATCAGGATAATCTTGCAGGGTTGAGATCTGATTTTGACTAGCACCTTGAACAGAAGAGGGAAGGGGGGGAAAGCATAGAGAAACTTCCCTTCCCAACTGAGAAGGAAGGCATCCAGAGGGACTGAGCCCAACA
Source organism: Neoceratodus forsteri (assembly GCA_016271365.2). Taxonomy (NCBI): domain Eukaryota; kingdom Metazoa; phylum Chordata; order Ceratodontiformes; family Ceratodontidae; genus Neoceratodus; species Neoceratodus forsteri. The sequence continues at coordinate 685,564,593 of CM057454.1, read as the reverse complement.
CTGGGGGCCTGCAGCAAAAAAGGTGAAGTTGGTGATTGTCTGGGGCTGCAAAAAGATCTATCTGCGGGGTGCCCCATCTGGCAAATACTACCTCCAGGGTACCGCAGGGTTCAGTTAGGACCAGTCCTCTCTCAATGTCTTTATAAGTGACATTGCAGAGGGACTGAAGGAAAAAGTATGTCTCTCTTTGCAGATGACACAAAGATCTGCAACAGAGTTGATGCACAAGGTGGGTGGAAAGGATGAAAAGGGACTTGGCAAGGTTAGAAGAATGGTCAAATGTATGGCAGCTTAGATTCAATGCTAAGAAGTGCAAGGTAATGCACCTGGGAAACAAAACCCGGGAAGAGTACACAATGGGGGTGAGATACTAACAACAACAAAAATGGAAAGGGACCTGGGGGTAGTCATAACAGATGACCCAAAGGTGGGCAAGCAATGAGAGGGCAGCAATGAGGGCTGGGGGATATTGGGATGCATAGGGGAGGCATCACCAGTAGAAAACAGGAAGTTATTATCCCTCTGTACAGACAGCTGGTCAGACCCCATCTGGAGTACTGCGTGCAGTTCTGGAGACCAGTCTTCGCAAAGACATAGACAGGATGGAAGCTGTCCAGAGGAGGGCAACTAAAATGGTGCAGGGTCTGCACCGGGAGACATATGAAGAGAGACTAAAGAAGCTTATATGTATAGCCTCGGGGAAAGGAGGAGAGGACATGATAGAAACTTTCAGTACCTCAAGGAATCAACAAAGTCCAAGAGGGTAGCATCTTTCAAAAAAGAGTGTGCAAGAACAAGGGCACAATTTGAAGATAGAGGGCGGCTCAGAGGTAATTTAAGAAGTATTTTTCACAGAGAGGGTTGTGGATGCATGGAGCGCCGGAGGAAGTCGTGGAGTCAAAACAGTGGTGGAATTCAAGCATGCATGGGACAGTCATAAGGCAATTCTAGGGATGGGGGTAGGAAAAAGTAGGCTGCTGGTTAACTAGGATCTGCAGCTGATCCAGTGAGTAGGAAATGGGCAGACTGGGTGGGCCAAGCGGTCCTCATCTGCGTCAAATTCTATGTTTCTATGTTTCAATACTAGGGGATCCAGTGACCATTCATGATGGCCCTGGGAAATCCTGCTGAGAGCATCTGCCAGGACATTGTCCTTGCCTGGGAGGTGAACTGCCGTAAGGGAGGTGTTCAAGGAATACGCCAGAGACCACAACTTCATTGCTTCGGTGCACAAGGCCGTAGACCAAGTGCCTCCTTGCTTGTTGATGTACCACATTGTAGTGGTGTTGTCTGTTCTGATCTGTACAACTTTGTTCTGAACAGAGGTGGAAAAACTTGAAGTGCTAGAAAAACTGCTCTGAGTTCCAACAGATTGATGTGGAGCAGAGATTCCTGAGGGGACCACAATCCCTGGGTAGTGAGATCGCCCATGTGAGCTCCCACCCAAGAGGAAGCATCTGTAGTAAGGATTAAGGAGTGCGACCGAGGGGTGAAGGGGACCCCCTGTCTCAGATTGCTCTGGTCCTGCCACCAGTGAAGGGCTTGGATCAGGGTTCGAGTCACTGGGATCAATTTGGTCAGAGGGTCTCTCCTTTGAGACCAAAAGGCTCTCAAATGGAACTGGATGTCCCTCATCTGAAATCTTGCTCCTGCACAACTGCTGTAGCAGCAGCCATGCCCCAGGAGCTGCAGAAATGCCTTGCTGGTCGAGAGACCTGCAGGGTGAAAGAGGAGGCCAGAGAGACCAAGGTCCTTGCTCTTTCCAGAGGAAGGAAGGCTCTGGCCTCTTTTGTGTTCAGTTCTGCACCTATGAAGGTGAGAAGCTGGACAGGCTCTAGAACTGACTTTGGAAGATTGAGAAGGAAACCTAGAGATGTGAGCAGTTGCTGAGTTACCTGAAGGTGTAGTTTGACTTGTTCTGGAGACTGGCCTACTATGAGCCAGTCGTCCAGGTAAGGAAAAATGGCAATCTTTTGCCTTCTTAAGTGGGCAACTGCTACTGCCAGGCATTTTGTGAATACCCTCGGGGCAGAGGTGAGGCCGAAGGGCATTGCTCTGAACTGGTAATGGCCTGAGGGCAGTTAGAATCTGAGGTACTTTCGATGGGAGCTTCTGATAAGAACATGGAAGTAGGCATCCTTGAGGTCCAGGGAAGCTAGCCAGTCCCCTGGCCTTAGAAAGAGTAAAATAATTCCCAGAGTCACCATTTTGAATTTTGGTTTTAAAAGGTGCTTGTTTAGGTATTTAGGTATCTGAGATCCAGGATGGGCCACCATTCTCCTGTCTTTTTGGGGTAAGGAAGTACCTGGAGTACAACCCTTTGCCCTGGTGTAGGGGTGGAACCCTTTCCACAGCTCTGAGAGCCAGGAGGGTAGAAACTTCTGTTTCTAGGGCAAGTGCCTCTGATGGACTTGCAGGTGGAAAGGACCTGGCTCTGATCTTTGGAAATTTTTTGAAGCTGAGAACCAGTCCCTGGCTTACTACTTCCAGGACCCACTTGTCTGATGTTAGAGACTTCCAGTCCTGGACAAAGTAAGCCAGTCTTCCCCCTACAGGTAGAGGAGAATCGGCCCTGGCTACCCCATCAGGGTGCCTGCTTGGCAGGGGTTTTGGGCTGAGGGGTGGAAGCAGGCTTGCTTGCACCCTGTCTGCCTCTCCCTCTAAAGAACCCCCTCTGGGCATAAGCAGAAGAGGAGGCCTGGGCTTGGTAAAAAGGCCTATGAAAGGCCTGCCCCTGCCCCTGGGAAGCTGCCTTTGAGGAGTGGCCTGTGCACTCCTATGGTGGTCCTATATTCATCCATTTCTTCATGTAATTCTCTGTCTGCTCCCCAAACAGAGAATTGCCCAAACTAGGAAAATCCATGGCCTTAGACTGGGTATCCTGTGACAGGGTAGTACATCTGAGCCAAGCCATTCTGCAGTGCCACAGATGTAGCCATGACCCTTGATGATACATCATTAGAGTCTACTGCAGCATGAAATTGCACCTTGGATGCCTGAATACCATCCGCAGCCACCTGCTCCAACTCCCTGGCAAGCTGGTCAGGGACCTGTTTTGCTAGAGCCAGCACAGTATCCCATCTGGTTTCTGGTACCTAGCAGCATAAGCCATTATAATTTGCCTGTCCGAGTCCCAAAGATGCTGCCATGTACTGTTTCTTTGCCATGGCATCAACCCTCCTGGAGTCCTTTTCAGGGGGGTGCGAAGCTAGAGGAATATTTGCCTTGTCACAGGCTGCAGCCTGCACTACCCCCACATGGCTGCATTGCTGTGTGAGGAACTCCGTATCAGAGCCTGATAATGTATACCTCTTGCCCATCCTTTTATCAACAGGAGGTATAGTGTGAGGAGTTTTTAGAATTTTTACTGTCTGTTTCCGAAAAGATTTATGCAAAGGAATAGATAGTCTCCTAGACTCTGAATATCCATCATTTCTACATAATCAGGCTCCTCTTGGTCATCAACAGCTTCCTCAACAGGGAGCTGGAGAGTTTCAACAACTTTTTATAGAACATAAAATGAGAAGGGAACTCAGAGAGCCTGGGAGGAGAAACCCCTGACGGTCTGTCTGGAGAGATGTCCGGTTCAATGGGCACATCCAGACTTTCAAAACCACATTCACTCTCCTCATATTCCTCTTCCCCTTCCTCCGGTTCATAAAAATCCTCAAAATCATAATCTTGAACCGTGGAACCGGCCAACTAGCGCTTCCTGATGGTGTCGGTTCGGTCGGAACCGGGAAAGTGATTGGACAATTTGAATTGCTTTAGCTATTTCCTCAGCAGTTGGAGAGAGAGAACTTTTGGCTCCACACCAGCTGACTTTCTAGTCCTTTTAGTTGGAACCGGCTCCTCGGAGCTGGCTCTTCGTTTGCCTGAGGAAGGATCGCCCTGGTCAGAGGGCACTCCCTCCGGTTCGGTTGGAACCGAACCGGGCTGGCCATCCGGGTCAGCGGACTTTTTGGCCTCCCTTTCCCTGAGCCTACCAACTCTCTTTTCTATGGTGGCAGCAGGAAAATTCTTACAAATCTGGCAGTCTGCATTGAGGTGGTCAAACCCCAGACAATACACACAGGTGGTGTATGGGTCAGCCTTAGCAAAGGCTTCCCCACAAACACTACAGTGCTGAAACCCAGTGGGCCCGTTTTTCTTTTGGGTTTCTCAGACATAGTGCCAGCCTAACCAAACTTGCCCGTTTATGGCAATCCGCCAAGCAAGAGACTCTTATCGGTTCCCAACAGTGTCACGGGTCGTGGAAAAAACCGTAATGAAATCCGTTTTTTTTTAGAACCGATAAGAACCGGAACCGCACTCTAAATAAGGACTAGTAAATTTTGAAAATAACCTGATCGGTTCAAACCGAACCGAAAAGCGTTTACAAGTTCCACACAGAATAAATATAAATGTAAGCCTATTTATTACTTACAATACCACAGACAGAGCTTGAACCGACCGGTTGAGGTTTAATTTCGGTCAAAAAACCGATAAAATAATACTTTAACTGACAAAACGAACCGAGCAGAAGGAGAAATCTCTGGAGCGACTGTTCAGTGAGGCGGAGTAAAGAATCTGACAGTACTGGACTTTAGGAGCGCTGACTTTGCCAAAATGGGTGAGTGCCTAAGGAATGCACTAGCAAATGGGCAGGAAGGAGGGGTGGAAGAACAATGGGGAATAATAAAAACTGCCATCACAGAGGTAACAAGCCTTTGTGTGAAGCAAATTAACAAAATGAAACGATGTAAGAAACCACTATGGTTCTCAAAGGAAGTGGCAGTGAAGGTTCAAGAGAAAAAGAAAGCATTCAGGAAGTACAAGGAATCACAGAAGGAGCAGGACAGGGAACTGTATCAGTTAAAGCAAAAGGAAGCTGGGAAGGCAGTCAGAACAGCAAAGGCCCAAACTGAGGAAAAGATAGCCAACTCTGTTAAGAAGGGGGATAAAACCTTTTATAGGTACATCAGGGAGCGAAGGAAGACCAAGGGAGGACTAGTGAGGCTTAATAAAGAGGAGGGAGGGTGGGCAGAGGGTGACTGTGAAAAGGCAGAGATACTAAACAAATATTTTTGCTCAGTATTTACAAAGGAAGTGGGGGAGGTACCTAAAACAAACAGTAGAAACACTCTGGATACAGAAGTTCATCCCATTTACAGAAGAAAGGGTGCTGAAAGAACTCTTAAAACTGAAGGTGGACAAAGCAGTGGGGCCTGATGGGATTCATCCCAGAATTCTAAAAGAACTAAGGGTAGAACTAGTGACACCACTGACTACCCTCTTTAACAAATCATGGGAGGATGGGGTGGTACCCGAGGACTGGAGAAGGGCAGATGTGATTCCCCTTCACAAAAGTGGGAGCAAGGCAGAAGCAGAAAACTAGAGACCTGTTAGTTTAACCTCAGTGGTAGGGAAAATGATGGAATCACTCTGAAGGAAAGAATTGCTGGAGTATCTAGAGGCCAGAGGGCTCAGGACCCAAGGCAGCATGGATTCACAGCGGAAGGTCATGCCAGACAAATCTGATAGATTTCTTTGACTGGGTGACCAAAGCAGTGAAATCAGGGAGGGGCTATGGACATGGCCTACCTAGACTTCAGTAAGGCATTTGACACAGTCCCACACAAAGATTAATATACAAGTTAGCCAGCCTGGGAGTGGGTCCCAAGATGACAGCCTGGGTAAAGAATTGGCTGGAGAATAGGACACAGAGAGTAATAGTAAATGGAGTCCACTCTGAAGAAGGGGGTTACTAAGTGGGGTACCACAGGGTTCAGTATTAGGACGGTCCTCTTCAATGTCTTTTATAAGCGATATTGCAGAGGGACTGGAAGGAAAAGTATGTCTCTTTGCAGATGACACAAAGATCTGCAACAGAGTTGATGCACAAGGTGGGGTGGAAAGGATGAGAAGGGACTTGGCAAGGTTAGAGGAATGGTCAAATGTATGGCAGCTTAGATTCAATGCTAAGAAGTGCAAGGTAATGCACCTGGGAAACAAAAACCCAGGGGAAGAGTACACAATGGGGAATGAGATACTAACAACAACAAAAATGGAAAGGGACCTGGGGTAGTCATATCAGATGACCTAAAGGTGGGCAAGCAATGTGAGAGGGCAGCAAGGAGGGCTGGGGGGATACTGGGATGCATAGGGAGAGGCATCACCAGCAGAAAACAGGAAGTTATTATCCCTCTGTACAGACAGTTGGTGAGACCCCATCTGGAGTACTGCGTGCAGTTCTGGAGACCCAATCTCCGTAAGGATATAGACAGGATGGAGGCTGTCCAGAGGAGGGCAACTAAAATGGTGCAGGGCCTGCACCGGAAGACATATGAAGAGAGACTTAAGGAGCTGAATATGTATAGCCTCGAGGAAAGGAGAGAGAGGGGGGACATGATAGAAACTTTCAAGTATCTCAAGGGAATCAACAAAGTCCAAGAGGGTAGCATCTTTCAAAAAAAGAGGTGTGCAAGAACAAGGGGGCACAATGTGAAGATAGAAGAGGGGCGGCTCAGAGGTAATTTAAGGAAGTATTTTTTCACAGAGAGGGTTGTGGATGCATAGAATGGCCTTCCAGAGGAGGTTGTGGAGTCAAAAACAGTGGTGGAATTCAAGCATGCATGGGACAGTCATAAGGCAATTCTAGGGGGTGGGGGTAGGAAGAAGTAGGCTGCTGGTTAACTAGGATCTGCAGCTTATCCAATAGGTGAGAAATGGGCAGACTGGGTGGGCCAAGCGGTCCTTATCTGCCGTCAAAATCTATGTTTCTATGTTTCTATGAGTTTGAAGAACAACAGACAGAGTTTCCAACGAGCTCGCTCAAAGTTCCATGCCTGGCATGGAAAGTTAATTCTTTCACCTCTGGAGCAGTTCAAGGTTGGGACTCACTGCATATGTCATAATATAGCAAGACTTCATGTTGTTTGAATATCAAGTTTTCAAAGTTTTCTTTGAGGCATCAGCAGCTCTTTAAGGAAGAAGAGGCAGAGGTAGAAGCTTCTTAAAAAAAAAAAAACTGGTTAAAAGGACCACAGTGAATACACGCTGTTGCATCTCAGATGGACTATTCTGGGTAAATAAACTGAAAAAAGGAGGCTGGCACCACCCTTATGCCACAGTGCACCTATATAAAGGTATTTCTAATTTTTCTGTTTTTTATTCAGATATGGAATGGGAGTTGGGGGAGTTAATAAAATACTGCTGGCAATTAGTACTGTATACACAGCCCAAGATTAATGAAATCATTGGTTGCATTAGAGGGTTGCTGCTGTACAGCAGTTTCACTGTCCACCAGTGGTTGTTACTACTACCATAATATGGAAAACTGAGGAATACTATGTGTTCTGGACCGGGGGCATAACAAGAGAAATCGGGATAAAAATATTTATGTAATTGGTAAGAGAAATCAAAGTACAGTCAATTCCGCTTGTATGCCTGTGCTCCGGACAGTGGTAAAATGGGCATACAAGCGGAATGGCATACAAGCGGGAACACTACTTTGCTATACACCAATCGGTAAAGTCACACAGCGAGCTCCCCATGTGTAAGAATGCTATAAATACCCATTATTTAAAAAAAAAAAAAAAACACATTCATTAACTGCATTTCAGCAAAAGCATAAAATAAAAACCTGTAACAGTTTAAAGTGCAAACCGGCATGTCTGTTACCATTCATTGTTAGAGCTACAGGTAGCAACAGGCTGTAGTCCTCTTTCCTCAACGTTATCGTCGTCAATTCCAGTCATGTTTTGGATGTCCTCACAGATTTCCTCCTCGGTGGGACATGGTCTAGCCTGTTTTGTTTACTTTTTTTCTGTAGCGAGAGCTGAACCGAGCTGAACTGAAGTGCTCAGCATACACTAGAAATCTGCGGAAAGCTGTTAACCTCTGCTAATGGGCAATTAACACCTAACTTGGTAATCAAGAGCAGCAATTCAGTCAGCTTCTTGCCAAAATAAAAGGCATACAAGTGAAATCACAGAGGCATACAAATGGAACAATTATCATTGTAAATATAGGAAAAGGAATCGGGACCTGGTAAAAACAGGCCTACAACCGAAAAAGGCATACATCCGAAAGGCATACAAGTGGAATTGACTGTATTCTTCAGGTACATTAGCAAGAGAAGGAAGGCAAAGGGGGAGTAGCAAAGTTTAGAGGGGCCAGAGAGGAGATAGTGGAGGGAGATGGGGGAAAAAGCAGCGATCTTGAATATTTCTGTTCAGTCTTCACTGTGGAAGGGGATGGGCAGACCCACAGCTGCACCTCAAAGGAGCTAAGGATAAGGAGGTAAACACCAGTCCATTCACAGAAGAGAGGGTCCTAGAAGAACTGGTGAAGCTAAAGGTGGAAAAAGCCATGGGTCCAGATGGCATATATCCCCAGGGTCCTAAAGGAACTGAGGACTGAACTGGAAGCCCCTCTGGCAGCCATGTTTAGCGAGTTCTTAGACACTAGAGTGGTCCCAGAGGACTGGAGAAGGGCAAACATTGTCCCTCTTCACAAGAGCGGTAGTAAAGAAGAAGCGGGGAACTACAGGCCCGTTAGTCTAACCTCTGTAGTCAGAAAGATAATGGAGGCACTCCTCAAGGAAAGAATAGTGGAACACCTGGAAGTAAATGGACTGGTGAATCCCAGGCAACATGGGTTCTCTGCAGGACGAGTCTGTCAAACTAATCTGACAGATTTATTTGACTGGGTGACAAAGGCAGTGGACCAGTGAGGGGGAAGTAGGAGATATTGCCTATCTTAGTTTCAGCAAAGCCTGGTCATATGGTCCCACATAGGAGACTGGTCAACAAGCTAGGCAGCCTGGGGTTAGAAACTGGTTAAGGGACAGAAAATAGAGGGTAGTGGAGAATGGAACCCAATCAGATGAAAGGGAGGTGACCAGTGGAGTACCTCAGGAGTCAGTTTTGGGTCTGTCCTCTTCAATGTCTTCATCAGTGACATTGCAGATGGGCTGGAGGGAAAGGTTTGCCTGTTTGCGGATGACACCAAGAGCTGCAACAGGGTGAATACTCCAGAGGGGGTGGAAAGGGTAAGAAAATACCTGGAACTGCTGGAGAGTTGGTCAGGGGCATGGCAGCTAAGGTTTAACACAAAGAAGTGCAAAATCATGCATGTGAAGAACAGGAACCCTGGGGCGAGCTGCAGGTTTTATGAGGGGCTGCTGGCAGTAACTGAGGAGGAGAGGGACTTGGGGTCATAATCAAAGATGACTTGAAAGCCACTAGGCAGACGGCAAAGGTGGTGGGAAAGGCCAATGGGATGTTGGGGTGTATTGGAAGGGGAATCAAAGCGAGAAGGAGGAAGGTAATAGTTCCACTGTACAAGACCCTGGTGAGACCTCACCTTGAATACTGTGTACAGTTCTGGAGACCACTCCTTCAAAAGGACATTGACAAAATAGAGATGGTGCAGAGGAGGGTGACCAAAGCGGTGTAGGGATTACATCACAAGCCTCACGAGGAGAGAGTGAGGACCTAAATTTGCACACGCTGGAACAAAGGAGGGAGAGGTGACATTTATTTATTTAGTTTTTGTTGACCGGTATGTGACTAGACAAATCCTGCCTATTTTCAGGCATGACCGGGAGGGGATACAGATGAATGCCAACTGACCTTGAACGGATTAAGCTGTTCGTGGTAATTTTAGTGACTTAGGAAATTGGCCAGGACACGGGAAATTCCCTACTTTTTCGATAAGTGCCATGGGATCTTTAACATCCACCTGAACTACCACCAATCCAGGCAGATGGGACCTCGGTTTAACGTCTCATCCGAAGGCGGCACCTCAGAGTGCAGCATCCTCCTCATGCTACACTACAGTGTCAGTACTGGATATTAACCCAAGTGCCAGATGTGGGAACAGAACCCACAGCCCTCTGATCTCCTGGCCTCAGAGGCGAGTGTGCTACCTTCTGAGCCACTGACACTATTACATGTGACATGATAGAAACATTCAAGTACCTCAAGGGCATTAACAAGGGGGAAGAGGACAACATATTCCAGATTAATAGTAGTGCCAGGACAAGAGGACACGACATGAGACTGAGGGGTGGCCACATAAGGGGAAATGTCAGGAAGTTCTTTTTTACGGAAGGGGTGGTGGATACATGGAATAGCCTGCCTCCAGGATGGGGGTGGCAGCTTGTACAGTGGTGGGCTTCAAACATGCATGGGACAGAAACAAAGGAATGATAGAGATAGGAAGAAAAGATAAAGCCAAGACCAGATAGGGTCACTGGATGCTTTGTTAGGCAGTTTAAATGGGCAGACTGGATGGGCCTAGCGGTCCTTATCTGCTGACAGCGTCTATGTATGTATCCATGTAATTGGTCAAATGTGATCACATGACAATGTATTATTCAAGTACAACACAGTTCAAAAACAGCAAAAAGTAGAAAGGGTCATTCTGAGACAATGGTGCTTTAAAATGTAAAAATGCTCAGAAGCACACAGAAACAAAAAATGCACAGCACTCTCCACATAAAAATACAGTTGCCAATAGGTCAAACATTTGTTCCAGGAAATAAAGGTAAACTGTCCAGCTAGCTACAGCAGACAGCGGTGTGTAATAGCCCTATACGTTTCTCTCAAATAAGCTTTGTCAAAGGTGATCAGAAATACTTAACTTTCTGAACCTCATTACTCAGTTTTAAAATTAAAGATCAGGGGAAACATTTTATAGTCACAATATGGCACTATGGAGTGTGAATGATATCATAGTGGTAATAGCACTTCTAGGATGTATGACACACTCAGCACTGTTTCATACCTCACTTCCAAAGACATGCGTTATCATACAATAACACACACCCTGTCATGCCTTACTGCTTAAGAAAAGATGGCAGTGTGATCTAATAGTTGCTGTCCAAGGGATCCCGGGTTGAGATCCTCAGTCACCGAGTCTCTATTTGAACCTCCCTGTGTTTCAGACTTTCAGTCATCACTGACATAACAATTAGGAAGAAGCAGGACTGTGCAGAAGCAAAACAAAAATTTGCATTTCAGTTGGTCATCCAGCAGGGTGAATAAACAGAGAAAAACAACTGTTTAATTATCAGATATGTATAACCCTTTGATGCCTCGGCACTGGTGTGCTGGTTTATCACTTCAATATTGGTAATGTGTGAAGTGACTCCCGTATTTCAGTTTTCTTAGTACTTTGAATGTTCTACCACCCCACCCCCACTCCCACCCAACACAACCACCACACTTCAATAATCTTTCACAAACAGCCTATATGGGGTTTCACACCTTGAACTGGTTCCTCAACAGTCATTGGCTTTGATCCGCTGAATAGTCTTGTCACCATCTCTGCCATCAGTACTGCTCTGTTACCATTCTGTTTTTATTCAGTTGTTCAACTTTTAACCCCTCACTCCATTGACCTTGGACACAAGCAAAAGCCAGCACCTCACTGTTAGCCCGATGACCATTCAGAAGTCATCTCATCTGGGTCTTACTGAAATATCTAATGCTTGCAAACCAGTTGTCACTAGGAATTTTATATGCCCTTTGTTTAACTTCTGGGTATATGCTCAACAGAACAATCTTTAAGTTAAAAAAAATGCTGAAGTTTAATACTACATTGTTTTTGTCCCTGCTTGTTCTGTCCTGAGTCAGGGACATCATGCCAGGAGAATTTTATTTTGGGAAGGGAGATATACTTGAAAATAAGGCTAAGCAAGACAACAAACTGCACTTTTAACAGCAACCTTCAGTGCAAGATGGTAGTACTTGGATGGAAATATCCACCCCAAGAGTCTATGGGCATGGGGGCTTTGCCAGAGTCCTCAGGGCCACATTTGATGGAAAAAATGATGTCATTATAGTCTCACAAGTTTTCTTCCTGCTTAAAATAAGTATATTAAACTCAATGCTATAACAGAATTACATCTTTCACCATTAGTTTTTAACTCATTACTTTAAAATGTTTTGTAAAGGCTTGGGGTAGAAATAATTAGAAACATAGACAATGATTGCAGAAGTCGTCCAAAGGTCCATCTAGTCTGCCCAGTGTTTCCTATCTGCCCCAGGACCTAGTATCCATACAGGGTTCTATCCTTCCTGGTTCACCTCCCTGCTTCCCTCCCGGCTGCTACCGACCTGAGTAACCACTAAACCCTTCACTCTGTCCCTGTCATGCTTGAAACCGTTTACGATGTTGCTGGCCACCACCTTTGCTGGCAGATTGTTCCACGGCTCCACCACCCCACCAGTTTCCACTTGTGTCACTGGGTTCTCGACTCTACTCCTGCTAAACAGTTCCCCACATTTCACAGTGTTTATTCCCTTCAGGAACTTGAAGATCTCTATCATATCCCCCCTCCTCTCATGTAGTCTCCAGTCAGTACATGTTCAGTGCCTTCAGACAATGTTTGTAAAATTGCGGACTGATGACTAAAATGACATCATCAGAATGTTGTGATACTCAAGAGAAAGTGGCCCTTGAGATAGGGGCAGCAATGAAAATGAACTGTGGTGCAAGTCCTGGTAAGTCTGAGCAATACTGGTTTTAGAAATACAGTTTTTTTTATTGATAGTAAATGCAATCAGTACAAATTAAACAAAATAAGTTCCCAATGATCTATATGCAAAAATTGCATCTTTAGAAAGCTTTACCTTTAGGCAGTTTTCAAACAGAAATCTGATGGACAGTTTCTGTGCTTTACCTGAGCAGAAGGATTAAAAGGCCTCTTTACATTACCTTCTCTGCACGAAGCACATCTGTCTGGAAACCATGGGGTGTACTGTGCGGCCACCGTGATGCGACTCTGATGAACTGCTGCTGGGGTGGGAGCTGCACTGCTGCCTGTGGTGTGGACATCACACGTACACACTTCACTGCAAGCACAGCATACAGTTCTGCTCCCAACACCCTCGGATGTCGCTTGTTCCACACACCCCTGCCCCCAACATTGCTGGAAACACTGTTAACCCTGGCAATGATGCAGGAGGCTGTGCTTGTGGACATGCATGAACCCAGTGGAGCGGTGCATGGCAAGCATTAAGGCTAAATGTTACAGAACTCAGAATGTAATGTAAACATGCCTTTAGACAAGCAGAGGTAGGGCTCAGCTGCTGCAGTTGCTTTTTTGTGGCACTCAACTCAACCACTTGATTCATTTGAAACTGGTGAGACCAAAGACCCCTGAAGTGACTTTAAGATATGCTTTCAGGAAGTGTATAGAGGATCTGAGCCAAAGATGAAGGCATTTATCATTCATTAAGGGCATAATCAAAAACAGCACACAGCATTTTGAGCATTTGTGATTACAAAAAAAACTAAAATCTTTATTTAAAATCTTCTTTCCAGTTTATTCAGAAAAAAATATAAAACAAGGGAAAATAACTTACTTTAACTGCTAATTTGTGTGGTTTGAAATTATTCAAAGTTTCTTTTCAGAGGGCTTGGCTATTACAGCCTGTTAATTGAGATTTTTTAATGGATTAACTGCCAGTCAAAGTTTAACGATGCACAACAATCAACTAACTCTATCATCTACTTTAAGAAAACATTTTGGTAATGGACGGGCAAGAACTACAGTATGTTTTCAAGGGTAACGCTGGATCTCCAAACACCAGACTGAAACACAGACTATAGTGACAGCGACAGCTAGTAATCTTACAGAGCACATCTCAGAGCTGGCCCTGTGACCTGGCGGCAGTGCAGCATTTGCCACTGAGAGACAGAAAATCATGTGCAATACCAGAATCCAGTGCTGAGACCAGCCAGGTGTTGTGTGCATTGGGAAGGAAGGCACTCTTCTATGGAGGAGGATGTGGGCTGTTTGCCGTTTGCAGAACTGACGTTGGTTATGAAGGCAGTCGCTCATACCCAAATGAAGCAAAGAGCTGTGGAAGCCCTACTGTTGGGGGAATGAAAGTATACTAAAGAGTACAACTCTATTTTAATATGTACATTCATAAACACAATTTACTCAACAGTGAAAATGTACTACCTTTTTGAAAATGTTCTCTTTTCTTACACAAGATTTAATGTTTTTTTTTTTTTTTTTTCAAGAAGTCTGCATAATAAGCTGTGATGAGGTTTTCAGACCTCATAATCCATTATTTTTAACACTGGGCACCATGACACCGGCATGACATCACAAGCACAGTACCCCCCCTCCCCAGACGCATCTTGAAACAAGCTGTTATCAGCTCAGTATATCTTTCCAGGTAAAGCTTTTGAAATAAATAAAAACATACATATATACAAAATTATGAGGTCAGTTTTGCAAACTGCATGTTTTAGAAACACATGGTAGAATAGCTACTAGTTTATACAAAATATTTTAAAGATCAATAATGGAAGGGAAGCCGAATGAGCAGCCCCCCATGCTAGAGGTAATGGAAAAAAGGGGTACTAGAGGAGGATGCTAGGAAGGGAGAGTGGGGGAGGAGAAGGGAAAAAGGGTGGAGAAGTGGTCACCTTGAGCGCTAGAAACCTAGGGAATGAAACAGCAGAGTTACAGGCTCTCATAGCAGAAGGAGGTGGACATGGCAGCCATCACTGAAACATGGGCCACTCATTACCAGGACTGGGACCTGCCGGTACCAGGGTATAACATAGTCTTGAGAGACAGGGTAAATGGGAAGGGTGGGAGGGTGGCACTGTATGTGAGAGAAGGACTGAAGTGTGCTCGTGAGGAGGAGGAGGAGGGTAGTACAGAGTTGTTATGGATGCAAATCCAGGATTCTAAGAATAGGACTCTCAGGATGGGAGTAGTGTACAGGTCACCGTCTTAGACAGAGAAGTTAGACAGGGAACTAGCGGGACAGCTCAGAAGGGCCTCTCGGAAAGGGTAGCATGGTGATACCCTTTCTGAGGCATTCTTGCAATTTTTTCAGCCGAGAGACATACACAGACAACAACTCCCTTGGTACTGTTGTGCATTTCTTACTCCACCATAGGTCCTCATCAGAATCTGGGCTCCCATACACATTCTCCAAGGCCTCAAGATAGGCCTGTGCAGTCGCTTCAGGGTTACTGGCCCCGTTTAGCGGATGGTAGCCAGGGCAGGACCTCGGGCTCTCACTAACCCTCTTTAAGCATAGCCTTCCGACATTGCCATTCTAGCACTTGAGGGCAACATAGTCCATCCAGGTCTCCCAGTCATCCTCCCTTGGGGAGTGGGAGGGTGCCAGAGAAGATCCTCAACCTTCCGGTAGAGTAGTGACTAATGGCAGGTGCAGAAATAGGAGTCTGCATTGGTTCCAGCCACCATTACGGGCACTGGAGCAGGAGAGGGTGTTGGGGAGGAACACCCCAGGTGGCAAGAATAGTTTCTTCAAGTCCTCCACAGTTTTCCCCTCTCCCAGCAACCATTCAGCAAATTTCTCCTCAAAAGTTTCAGATAGTGGTGAGGCTGATTCCCCGGGTCTTTACTGTCCTTAGTTATCACTCTCCAAGCAGTGAGGCTCCTCTGGGGTAATGGTCTGTGGCACTTTGGAGCTATCTATGGGATCCTTAAACTCTACTAGGGCCAGGAAAGTGTGGGTGAGCAGATTAGCATGCCGACCCACCACCACAGGGTTTTGTAAACCTTCCACCTTGAGAAGTACTCCTGCACAGTGTCCATTATTGATACCCAGGGGATGTCCAGGATAAGCATAGCATTTTGGGGTCGATCTCCTCCCCAGTACACCACTCCACCAGCCGGTGCACAGCCACTTCTGTCAGGTACCCATTTTTTTTCTTAACAGTGGTTCGTAGAATATGGCCACTAGAGGACACACAATCCCAGCGGTGAGCCTCCAAGATGTAACCCCTAGATGGCGCTATCCCAGGGGCTACTACCCTGCCTGATTTGCCACTAACAGGTTGAGGGGCCTGGATCCAATGGCGGTGCCTCCACTCAGAGGTCAGGGTTTGCAATAGTTAAACTAACTTGGTCACAGCCCTCTGGGACACTGCAACCCCCTTTCTTCCCACTAGTGGCCCACACAATATATCAGAATTACCTTTCAAAGTATACACTTACCCCAGGACTGGTTCCGGCACTGGGACCTCCTGTGAAATGAGATACAGTGCAACAATCACAGTACAGTACTTTTAACATAGACAATACCTCAGGCAGTACAACTTTGCTGAAACAAGCAGCTCTGATTTATTTAGGGGATATAACAAGGACAGGGGAAATCAGGTTAATTAGCTTATCACTCTAATAATCTACCTATGGCTCTGTGCACAGGCCTATCCCTATCAGTTACTGTCCCTGGGTACCCAAGCCCTAGTGGCTAGTCACAAACCGTGGCAGCTGGTGAGGGGCCCTTTCACACAGAGAAAAGGAAAATTAAACAGTCAGCAGTACAGTAATTCCATTTGGATTTAATGTGGCAATTCAACAGGGAGTAATCCGAATTAGTACTCACGACCTCCAAAGAAGATATGGTCCTTCAATGTCAGCAGGGCTACTTTTGATCTCAAGAGACTCCTCACACATTTATATGGTAAAAAAAGAAAGCACTATACCAGGCAGGCTGCATCTGTATCCCAATCGCACTACTGCACAATAACCAGGAGAACACACAGCAGATTCAGTTCCTGACAGACCGAGTGTAATTCAACAATTTCTTCAGTCTTCCACAGGGTGAGCCTGGTTTCTACTCTTTAGAGATCCTTTGATTCTTTTCACAGGACGGATTCAGTCCTAACAAGCAGTTACACAAGTTGTAGACACGAACTCTGGGCCTTGCACACGTTTTTTGACTGAAACTGTGCACTGAAGGAGCACAGGGTTTCTTTCCCCTTCACTTTCAGATCTCAAACTGAAACTCCCAACAGACAAAAACCGGGCACTTCCTTTGAGTTCCTCCCAGCTCTTGACTGGATTGGCTGTCACTCACAATAGACTGCTGCTGTTGGTCCAAAAACATGAAGTCAAACTACATCTCCCAGAGTCACTGCCCATACAATCCTCTTGTGGCTGGCTCAGATTATGAGTCCCAAGTTCTGATTCGTCAAGGCATCATTTTAGAGCTAGTTTACCCCACACTGATTGGTCCAGTTCAGCAGTTCAAAACCAGAATGGGGAACTAGGCAGACAGTTCTGACTGCAAAGAAAGCAGGTTAGACAAACTGTAATTTTATTATTACTGTAAATGATTTCTGGCAATCAGTTACATCTTTCAGACAGAGTTCCTTTGCACTCCTAGTGACTGCAAAAATGGGGTGAATTGGCAGCAACTGAGTGGTACTCAATCAAAGAAACACACAGTCCCATACAAACTAATTATGTCTGCAAGCAGACAGCTCTTAAAGACATACCAGAGGTTCTAAAAACACTCACTGATAAATAATAAGCATGGGCTAACCATTCAGGCTTGGAGCATTCAAGCAAGCTCCTGGAAGTCTTTTGGGAACCCCCATTTGCAGGGGGGTTACACAGAAATTAAAAGTGGCCCTCTCAGAGCCAATTCCACAGTACATTATAGGCCGCATTTTAAAAACCAGGTGGTCTACTGTATTAATGTTTTTTTTTGGCGTTCATAGCCAGTCCAGCAACAAAAGTCTAACTGTCTCTCATTTATACCAAAAGAATGAAGAGGACCCACTGGTGAAGGTACTATATACACCTCCTGCTTGGGTACAGGTACAACCATGGGCAGAACCGGAGTCATGATGACCAGCGGTGGCTGCATAGGAGAGACCGTGACCTGAGGTTAAGTCTTGCTCGACTGTCCTCAGGAGGGGAGGGCCTCTGGCAGTACTGGCTTACAAATGAACACTGAGTTGGAATCTTTCTCTGACTCATGGCTAACAGGTTTGACAGGGACCACCTCAGGTTAATCAGCCATCAACATTATGCTTTTGATGAAATAGAGCACCTCGACTGTAGGTAAGCTGATGGAGACAATAGTCAGGGAAAATCTGGTGGCCTACTTAGAGGACAACTGACTGCAGTAGAGCAAGTAGCATGGGTTTGTGTCAGGGAGTTTATGCCAGACCAAGCTGATACTGTTTTCAACTGGGTCACTAGGGTGGTAGACAGAGGACAGATGGTAGATTACCTACCTCAACTCAGGGAAGGCCTTTGATTCCATACCATGCAGGAAACTGCTAAAAGGTTGGGCAACTTGGTAGTGAAGCAGGGTTTGGTCAGGTACATAGGAAACTTCCTGGGGGTAACAGGGGCAGTAGTTAACTAGACCAAGTCAGAGGCAGGAGGTCACGAGTAGTGTTGCTCGGATAGTGCTTTTGTGAATCTGATCATAATCTGTCAAGACAGTGCTGGTATCCTACCAGAAATCCTACCAAAGACAGATGCAGGATCCAGGGTCAGACAGCGATGGATCCTAGTTAGGATCCAAGGTCAGACAGTTAGGATCCGGGTTCAGATAGCGACGGATCCTAATTAGGATCCAGGGATCCAAGGTCAGACAGTTAGGATCTGAGCTGGATCTGTTGCTAGGACCCACAGGATCCACAACATTCTTTGTTAGGATCCACAAGATTTGTGGGATCCATACACTGGATCCTAGAGGATAGGATCCATGGTCAGATAGCACTGCTATCCTACCACAGCAACTATCTGGCAAAATGGGAGGTATCTATTGGTATCCTAATTTCTAGGATACTATCTGAGCAACACTAATCACGATGGGGGTGCCACAGGGTCAGTCCAGGGACTGTCCTATTCAATATGTTCATCAGTGACTTAGGGGATGGTATGCTGGGCAAGATGTGCTTCTTTGCTGATGACACAAAACTATGTGGCAGGGCAGACCATGAGGGAGGGGTGAAGAAGCTCCATATGTGTAACCCTTAGGTGGCGCTATCCCAAGGGCTACTACCCCTGCCTGCTTAACTACTAACAAGTTGAGGGGCCTAGGTCCAATGGCGGTGCCTCCACCCAGAGGTCAGGGTTTGCAGTAGTTAAGCTAACTTGGTCACAGCCCTCTGGGACACTGTAACCCCCCTTTCTTCCCACTAGTGGCCCACACAATACATCAGGAATATCTTCACAATGTACACTTACCCACAGGACTGGTTCCGACGACTGGACCCCGGGGAGCCCCTGCAAAACAAGATGATACAGTGCAAAAACCACAGTACAATACTTTAACATAAACAAATACCTCAGCCAGTGTAACTTTGCTGAAACCAACAGATCTGATTTATTTAAGGAGCTGTAACAAGGAAGGGAAATCAGCTTAATTAGGTTAACATATTAATAATCACAGTACTGTGCATATTCAGAGTCCCAAATTGTCACTTTCACTGGATACCCAGGATGGGGAGGACTAGCCAGGATCGGTGCAGCTGGTCAGGGCCCTGTGATGGAAAAACACTTGCACAATACCCAAATTGTAATCCGGAGCCGGAGGGCTCAGTTCGTGAAGAAATGAAAAAAAAGTAACAATTAGATGACACACTTGCAATTCGATAAACAGAGGGCAGGGAGCTACCCTGCTTTGCACTCACAAACTCAATGCTGGGAACTGGAGGGAAGGCAGATTGTCCTGGATTGCCAGGAGGAGCAGACCATGTGGACAAGGTCCTTGTGACTGGACCCCACTGCAGTTTAGAGCAAATGGATGTAGTCTGGATTAAGCTGGGGTTTACTTCCAGCTTCATGCCTCTATTTACTGTACAGGGATTTGAAGCGTGATTCCCATAAGCACTACACACATTTATATGTAAAAGGAAAGTACTATACCAGGCAGGCTGCTTCTCGATCCCGATCGCAATTACTGCACAATATCCGGGAGAACACACAGCAGATTCAGTTCCTGACAGACCGAGCGCGATTCAGCAATTTCTCCAGTCTTCTACAGGGTGAGCCTGGTTTCTGCTCTTCAGATCTCCTTGATTCTCTTCACAGGTCGGATTCAGTCTGAACAGGCACTTGCACAAGCTGCAGACTGAAACTTAGGGCCTTACACAAGATTCCGGCACTAAACTACACACTGAAGAAGCACACAGCTCCCTGTCTCTTCACAGCCCAAACTGATCTTGTTTCCCTCCAGCACTTTATGCACAGTGTGTACCGACTGCTGACTTTGTACAACTACTAATTATTTTATGTTTATTACCATTCATTTGTTCTATCTATATTATTTGCACTTTTGAACCTCACTGTTCAGATTTTCCTTCTGTTGCATCCCCCAGGATGCATCTGGAAATGAGCTGTTATAAGAGCAGTAAATCTCTGATGGTAAAACTTTTGAAATAAATAATGGTACAAACAACAGCTACTGTAGAAACCACTGCAACAGTTCAGAATAAAACTAAGTTCAAGCGTGTCAGTGTGGCTTAGTGGGTGGCACATGCGCCTCTGGGCCAGAAGGTTGTGTGTTCTTGTCCCACACTGGGACCATATAATCAACACTGCCACCTGAGTGCAGTACTGAAGTGCTGTGTAAACCCCCATAAATGGGGGTTCCTGAAAAGTCTTCCATGAGCTTGCTTAAATGCTCACTGCCCCATTGGTGTTCGGTGCTATAGCCATTTAAATGTTGTTGCCAGTGAGCGCCTTTAAAGCCTCCATGTACTGTCTCTTTAAGTGCTGCCTGATTGCAGATATAATTAATCTGAATGGGGGGTCTGAGTGTTTCCCTGCTTGAGTCCCGCCCGGGCTGCTGAATAATCGCTCCGTTTCTGCCATCGCTAATTGTGCAGAGGGAGCCCTGCTGAAAGATGTTAACTAATTGCTGGTAATCATTTAGAGTAGTGATGATAATGTAGTTTGTTCTAACCTGCCTTCTTTGCAGCCAGTACTGTTCTGTTTGGATCCACCATTTTGGTCCAGAACTGCTGAATTGGACCAATCAGTACTTGGGACTCTAAAATGGAGCCTGCAACTGAAGGGGCTGTGTGGATTACAAGCTTGGGATTTATAGTTTTGGACAGTTGGCACCTTTTGCAACAGAAGGGGGAGCTCTTACTGTGACTGACAGCTGAACCGACCAACTGAACCTTTTGGATCTAAGGGAAATCCCCCGAGCTGTCTGCTGGCAAGCCAGATCTGAGTTGGAAGATGAGAGAGGAGCAGCTCGTGAGATTCCAGCAGTAAACCGCGTAGTTCGGCCGGAGAATTATGGAGAGGCCTGAGTTGAGGCCTGCAAGTCTGCTGTTACTCTGAGAGAGAGAGAGGTTGTTTCAGACTAAATCCGAGCTGTGTGCTTTTAAGCAAGCTACTGAATTGGGACCAGACTTAACCTGTAGAAGACCGAAGATTTTGATAAGCGATTGGCCTGTCAGGAACTCAAGCTACTTCTGAGCTCTCAGTCTGAGAAGGGACTTTGCGATCGTGACTGAGAAGCATTTTGCCTGGTACAGTAATATTTCCTTGCATATAAATGTGCTGTGTACTGAATGGGGGTTGCGATTTAGTTCCCCCGTTGTGTGAACTGTATGCTGATTGCTGGAAGCTGAACCCAGCACCCAATACACTAAATCAGTGGCTAGTTCCATGCGGCTGGGCCTTGCCACGAGGGCCCTGCCAAATTACCCTACTGCACAGAGAAGAGCCATCGACGAGAGACTGGCCCAGGGATCAGCCCTCTGCTTCTCCTGGCACTCCACAGGTCACCTGCTGTCTCAATTTTCGTCCCTCCTGTGTCCAGTCTTGGGGAACCGTGAGTAACCACCAGGGTAGCTCCCTGCAACATATAGCTAAATCAAAAGTGCGTCATCTGATTATCTTGCTGCTTTTTGTTTCCACAAACTGAGCCCTCCAGCTCCGGATTACAATTTAGGGAGTGTGCATGTTGTTTCTTTCCTCACAGGGCCCCAACCAGCTGCAACGTCGGCCTACCGAACAGCGGTCCTGGCTAGCCTTTTCATCCATCCTGGGTACCCAGAGAGTGTGACTGTTAGGGACTCTGACTGCATGCACAGCTGTGTGATTTATACAGCCAGTAAGCAAATTAACCTGATTACCCCCCATCCTTGTTATAGCCCCCCTGAATAAATCAGATCTACTCTTTTTCTGCACTTCAACCAGACTGTGTTTCTAGTTTGTGCTTGAAGTATTACTGTTGTCATTTGTGCTGCCTAACCTTGTTTTACAGGGGGTCTTCAGGGTCGAACTGGAGAAATCAACCCTGGTGGTAAGTGTCAATTGTGAAGGTACTTATTGTGTATTGTGTGGGCCACTAGCAGGAATTGGGGGGGGGGGGGTTACAGTGTCCCAGAGGGCTGTGCCCAGGCTAATTTGACCACTACCAACCCTGACCTCTGGGTGGAGGCACCTGTTTCAGAACTCAGGCCTCTTAACCTGTTAGTGGCCAAGCAGGCAGGGGTAGTAGCCCTTGGGATAGCGCCACCTAGGGGTTACATGTGCTTTAGATGAGATGTTAAACAGAGGTCCTTTCTACCCATCTCTGGTGCTGTCCTGGTGGGTTTACATGTGTAGGTGTAACCCCTCTGTAAATGGGGGTTCCCCAAAAGTCTTCCAGGAGCTTGCCTGAATGCTCCAAGCCTGAATGGTGTTTGGCGTTTAAGCCATTTATCTGTGAGTGCTTTTAGAGCCTCTGGTACTGTCTCTTTAAGAGCTGTCTGCTTGCAGACATAATTAGTTTCTATGGGGGGACTGTGGGTTTCCCTGCTTGAGTCCCACTCGAGCTGCTGCCAAATCGCTCCGTTTCTGCTGTCGCTAAGTGGGTAGAGTGAGCACTTTTCAAAGATGTAACTGTTTGCCAGAAATCATTTAGAGTAATAACGAAAATACAGTTTGTCTAACCTGCTTTTCTTTGCAGTCAGAACTGTGTTTGCCTAGCCCTCCATTCTGGTTTTAAACTGCTGAACTGGACCAATCAGTGTGGGGGGACCTTTGAAATGGAGCCTGCTGCTGGCAAATCAGAACTTGGACTCTCATTGTGGAGCCAGCCACCTATGTACTGTATGGCCAATGCCTCTGGGATTGTAGTTTGGACTTGGTGCCTTTTCCACCAACAGGAGGAGTCTGATTGTGAGTGACAGCCAAACCAGCCAACTGAACTGGGAGGAAATCAAAGAAAATGCTCGGCTCTGTCTACTGGAAAGTCAGATTAGTTGAGACAGTGAAGAGAAGGAGCTATGAGCTTCTGTGCTGTATAGTTTCACATGGGAGCGCATGTAAGGCCCTGAGTTTGGTCTGCAGCCTGTGCAAGTGCCCGTTTGGACTGAATCCGACCTTTGAGGAGAATCAAGAAGATCTGAAGAGCAGAAACCAGGCTCACCCTGTAGAAGACTGGAGAAATTGCTGAATCGCGCTTGGTCTGTCAGGAACTGAAGCTTCTGTGTGTTCTCCCGGGTATCGTGCAGTAATTGCGATCGGGATAGAGAAGCAGCCTGCCTGGTATAGTACTTTCCTTTTACATGTAAATGTGTGTAGTGCTTGTGGGGAATCGCGTTTCAAATCCCCTGTACAGTGAATTGAGTGCATGAAGCTGGAAGTAAACCCTAGCTTAATCCAGACTACATCCATTTGCTCTAAACTGCAGTGGAGTCCAGTCACAAGGACCTTGTCCACATGGTCTACTCCTCCTGGCAATCCAGGAAAATCTGCCTTCCATCCAGTTCCCAGCATTGAGTTTGTGAGTACAAAGCAGGGTAGCTCCCTGCCCTCTGTTTATCGAATTGCAAGTGTGGTATCTAATTGTTGCTTTTTTTTCATTTCTTCACAAACTGAGCCAACTGGCTCCAGATTACAATTTGGGTATTGTGCAAGTGTTTTTTTCCATCACAGGGCCCCAACCAGCTGCACCGATCCTGGCTAGCACCCCTCCCCCATCCTGGGTACCCAGTGAAAATGACAATTTGGGACTCTGAATATGCTACAGTACTGTGATTATTAATGTGTTTAACCTAATTAACCTGATTTCTCCTGTCCGTGTTACAGCTCCTTAAATAAATCAGATCTGTTTGTTTCAGCAAGTTACACTGACTGAGGTATTCGTTTAGGTTAAAGTATTGTACTGTGGTTTTTGCACTGTATCATTTTGTTCCCCATCTGGGTCCCCAGAGTCCAGTCGACAGAGCCAGTCCTGGGGGGAAGTGTACATGGTGAAGATATTCCTGATGCATTGTGTGGGCCACAAGAGGGAAGAAAGGGGGGTTACAGTGTCCCAGAGGGCTGTGACCAAGTTAGTTTAACTACTGCAAACCCTGACCTCTGGGTGGAGGCACTTGCCATTGGACCTAGGCCCCTCACCCTGTTAGTCGTTAAGCAGGCAGGGGTAGTAGCCCTTGGGATAGCGCCACCTAGGGGTTACATAAGTAAAAGAACCCAAGGCACTTTTTGCAAGAGTAGGGGAATTTTAGTCAAATGATCAAATGAAATACATGTACCACCTCTGGCACTGTGCTCGAGCCACAGCTGCCGCAGCGGACATTCAAAAATACAAATAAGCAAGAAATAGCTGCACCCATGCTATACGGATGGCTAAAAGCAAATACTTCAGGGAGGCACTCTCCAACTCTTGGGGGGATGAGAAAAAATTCTGGAAGAACCTTAAGGACCTCTCAGGCAAAGATACTAAGTCACCACCCACCATGCTCAACATTGACCTACATACCATCTCCAATACATTTATAGATGCACTCTCCAACCTGAGCAGTGTTCTCCGACCGGATTTTTGGTGCTCCCACCTCCAACCTCACCTCTGCCACAGCATCCCAAGCACACTCAGCTCATGATTCTTCTTCAGAGGATCCCAATGCACTTAGCCAGAACCTATATCTGCAAGGCAATCGGCAAAACTGGCTATAGTGGTGACTAACTCGACCTGAAGCTGCTTGCACTAGTCCTTGATGAGATCCTTGAACCCCTGAGAATGATCTTCAACCTGTCTCTAAGGCTGGGTCAATTCCCATCACTCTGGAAAAAGGCTACCATCACACCTGTGCATACAAATGGAGACAAGTCACTGCACACCAATTACAGGCCCATCTCCATCCTCCCCCCATTATCCAAAGCACTGGAACGCATAGTCTCAGATTAGCTTGTAGAGTTCCTGGACAAACATAATATTCAGTGCCCGGAGCAACATGGCTTCCATAAAGGGCATAATACCACCACGGCACTGCTGGAATTTATCGATTTCATCCATGACGCCCTGGACCAAGAACTCTGTGGGGAAGCAATATTCATTGACCTCACAAAGGCTTTTGATACAGTTAACCACCCACTCCTACTCAGGCAACTGACTGCTCTTGGGCTCTCCAATGATGCACTGCCCTGGTTTGCTAGCTACCTAGGGGAAAGGGTACAACGTGTTAAAATTGCTGGAGTCACCTCAGTTGAAAAGCCAGTCCTTTCAAGTGTCCCTCAGGGATCTATACTGGGTACATTGCTCTTTTCTCTCTTCCTTAACAATCTCCCTATCATCTGCCAACAGAGGATACTACTTTACGCGGATGATGCGGTCCTGTTCTCAAGCAACCGTAACTTTAATCTACTTCAGAGCCAGCTGTAGTATGACTTTAGGCTTGTTGAAGAATGGTTTAGCTCTCACAAACTTGTCATGAATTATAGCAAAACCAAGGTAATGCCATTCTGCAATGCACGTAGCAAGTATAAACCTCTATCCCTCACCATCAAGAATCGGGGCGCCTCACTTGATCAAGTTCATGAGTTCAAATACCTTGGCATAACCTTGGACAGCTCACTCTCTTACTCTCAGCACATTGGTAATGTCGCTAAGTTCACCAACATACGCCTTGGCTTGCTCCACAAGTACAAACACTGCATGACCTCTGACCCACTTAGACTGGCCATTCACAGCTCTGTTACCTCCACTGTCGACTTCGGTCTAGTCATCTATGGCTCTGCCTCCACTACTGCCCTTAGGAGGTTATCAGTGACACTTAACAAGGCCTGTAGACTTCTTACGGGGGCTGACCGCCTAACGCACACCTGTGACCTGTATGCCCAGTTTGGATGGCTACCTCTCCTTAGTAGAATACAATACCAGACCTGCCTGATAGCCAAAAAGGTTCTTCTTGGACTCATGCCACCAGGTGTAACAAAGCTCCTCACTGCCAACGGCAGCACCCAACCAACACACAAATTCTCAACACCAGACCTTCCAGGTCCCCAGGTGCCGGACCTCAATGGGTCAGAGATCCTCCATGCACAGGGCTCTGCAGTGGTTTAATACCCTTAACAAGGAAACTCTTGCAGCCGTAACGCTCAGCCCCTTTAAAAGGCAACTACGTCTATTCCTCCCCTCTACCTCACATTGTGACTGCCTACCCTAAGCAACTGGTCAGCACTCTCTACCCTAGCTATAACTGCAACCTGCCATCTCAGCCTTGCACTTCTGGCGTCAGCCTCCTCCCTCTCTTCCTCTGCCCCCCTCAC
This sequence comes from Neoceratodus forsteri, assembly GCA_016271365.2. Classification (NCBI taxonomy): domain Eukaryota; kingdom Metazoa; phylum Chordata; order Ceratodontiformes; family Ceratodontidae; genus Neoceratodus; species Neoceratodus forsteri. Next base: position 685,538,297 of record CM057454.1, on the reverse strand, counting down.
CCACTCATCCCCTCTCTACTGACACACTCATTATCGTGGCCTCTGGCCACCGTCCCCCACCGTTTTTTCACCCGTGACTGACAATGGCATCTTACCTGCTGGCTTCTTCCTGACTTACTCCTACCATGTATACTGTTTCACCATGAATTCTGATAGAAACTAGTTTGTGTTGTCTATTTCAAATTTTTTGACCGAATTATTTCTGAAGAAGTAATCCATATGTTAAGTCCTGTAACCACTGTTTATTGTTGTGTGTATGTTACCCCCTTCCTCTGACGTGGAACCTTTGTAAATGAGCAGTTCCTGCTCAAAGGTACTTGTAATCCTAGAGTTTAATAAATAATAAATAAACAAATAAATGTACAACAATAATAGCAGTATATGAACATATAATGTAAAACATAAATGAAAAAAATCCAGTAGAAAGGAAAGTGAAAGCAAACAAAAAACAAACCAAGAAATCTTCAGCAACAATTAAACTGAGGCCTGAACAAAATTAGTGAAGGTAAAAAGAAAGTAAAAATATCACCGGAACCAAAACAAGGAGTTCCATTATTCATTGAAAATTGTCCCTGTAACCTGTTTTTGTTCCATGTCCTGAATACCTAAAATATCCTTTAATAAACATATGGAGTAATTCCTCCTGTGAAATGTGTTGTTGCAAGAGTAGGGGATTTTCCCAGGTGTCCTGGCCAACATTCCCCTTCCCATAAAACTGGTTCATACAACTGTCTAAGGTTGTGTGGGCACTGACGTGTGAAATGGCTGCCGGTACGCATTCAGTCACTTCACTACCAATCTGGCATTGCCTGTAAAGTGCTTTGGGATACAAAGTGCATGAAAAACGCTACATGTTGATGATTCTTCTTTTTCTTCTAAGTTGTGATGATATCCTGAATAACTAAAAGACACTGGTTCTGCATATATCTGTAACTGCAGCCCCTCACTGAACTGTACTGCAACTATTGTATGCCAAGACCTCACCTGCCTCAGTGCTGTGCTGATGGTGCTAATTCAACCAGTCTGCCAACTGACCATACAGGTTTTACTCAGCACTTCACAACAATCTTCTGTGGTTCCTTGAGCCCCAATCACTTACTCATAAAAGTACTGCTTGAAATTGACCATGGCCTTGTCTGCCACCTTTCTATTTATGAAGAATGCCTTCAGCTACTGGGCAGAAGGGCCATGCAGAGTTCATGGTAACACACAGCAATCCTCCTTAAGTTAAGTATATCATCCAGACATGAGTCGTATCCTGCTGTTGTCAACTTGTGAAGAGTTCATCAACCTCATTTTTGTCTATGTGGAGCAAAAGAAGCAAGCATTCAAAGGTCTATGTTGAGTTCATGGTAACACCTTACAATCCTTGTGCAATGTAATTACAAAAACATGTTAAACACATACTTTGCATGCTGCTTCCAACTTTCAATGACCTCACCTGTCTCAGTTTTGTGTATCTGGAAAACTTTTAGCCAGCATGTCGGGGGCAAGCAGAGTTCAAGGTAATGTCCTTCAGTGTTTCCCAACTTAGAATTCAAGAAGACACTATAAACTCATGTGTTGCCTCACTGCCTTGAAGTGCAACCACAAATTCTCTGAAAATCTCAACTCTGCAAAATTTAATTTAGTTCAAAAGTCTTACCCGGAAGGACACTGCATACGTTCCATCAGCTGATCAAAACCTTTTAAAAACGCATCTTTTTTTTAATTTCATGCACATATATAAACCCTCTTTTTCTCACAGAATAGTATTTTATGACTAAGTTAAAGGAAACTTGCCGTTTTCAGATTTTTCAGAGGCAAAATCCATACAACAAATTCAGGGGCAGTTTGTTAAATAACAATAAACTATGAGTGACCTGTATTATGTAAACCATACATATGGAAAGTGGCAACAAAGAAAATCAGTCTGGACTCAGTACAAATATAAAAATATACCCCTTGAAACAGTGCTGCTGGATTCCTGGAGCATATATGCTCATGAGATCAATTCTGTTTGGAAAGATTGGAGCTGAGCAAGTGGCAGAGGTGTGTGTGCTGCCTTCGAGCTGGCGGTGGCAACTCTTTGAAACATAACTGACCCTATGGACTTTTAATATTTATAGCATCTTTTCATTCAAGGTGATGAGAAAAATTCCATTAACAGCTAAAATCCCTAATGGGGAAATACATATTAGGCGAAGAGTTCTGCAGCATCTGTATAGCCCTCCCAATAATGGTACTATTCTATAATGCCAGTGTGGAAGAACCCTCTCACAGCTCCATTAAATATCAACTTTGTTAACTCCCCTTCCCCACCTGTAACTGCAACTAGTTGGCCCCAGGTCCTGTGTCTCGCCAAATGAAAACTGTTTGAACTTCAAAACCTCTGTACTATATTTTATAACTGTATATATGCAACTGAATGTTAATAACGCCTTTGTAAAAACTTGTGTGACTGTATGTAATATTCTCATGTATCTATTCTACGTGTTTTATTCTGTTGTAACTCCCTTCCCCTCACCCCCAGATTGCATCTGGAAATGAGCCCTCGGCTCAGTGTGCTTTTCCCGGTTACCAAATGTTTAAATAAATAAATGAATAATAAAAGTAACATTAACCATAACCAACAGTTATGTTGTAGTGTCACACTTCAGAATAACAAACTCCAGAGGTGAGGACGTTCCTATGGTAAATGCCAGAGAAGTTCTACTAGTGAATATTTTATAAGCCAATTCCTTCAGCCACTCCATTGGGAGTTACTGCACTTTTCTGATCCTGATTTAAAAAAACAGCGTGTAAATCCAGCTATAATTGAAACATAGATGAAAACGGTATACCAACGGCACAGCAAGCATAAATACTATGAAGATCATCACAGCAACATTTTCGCAGTTCACTGTGATGGTCTCAGGTATCCAGACACTGCCCATGGGTGTTTCCCCCCTCCCGAACTAACTCCGACTGAGTTAGAAATCTTTAGTGCAGGGGTGCTGGGGCAAAGCCCCACAAACACTTGTTCCCCAGCAATGGCACAACGCCATTTGGTGGTGGTGTGCTAGTCGCTGTGCTGATGGTTGATAAATTTCTTGTCGCCAGCGGCATAGTGGAACCAATGAAAATGGCAGAAAAACATGGATGGATGGTCCATCCAGTCTGCCCATACTACCCTATCATACCCTGGGACATAATGTCTCTGTGGAGTCTATGCTTATACTAACCCCACTTTTGTTCTCTGTGTTTCCACCTCCCCCATCCCACTTAGTAGTTGCAGACTTCAGAAGGGCAGACTTTATAAAGATGGGTGAATGCCTCAGAGTGACCTGGCAGGAGGGATGGCCTGGGTGGGGAAGGAGGAACAGTCAGCAAAGCTAAGAGAGAGCATAGTAAAGGCAACAAACCTCTGCAAACAAGTGAGCAACAGCAAGAGGAAAAAGAGACCCTATGGCTCTCAAAAGAGGTGGTTAAAAAGGTAAAGGCCAAAAAGGGTAGCATTCAGAAGGTATAAGGAGATGCAGAGGGAGAAGGATAGGGGGGTGCATCAGGGGAAACAGAGGGAAGCAGGGACAGCAGTAAGGTGCACAGAGGTGCAAACTGAAGAGAGACTAGCCCAGAAGGTAATGAATGGGGAAAAGATATTTTTTAGGTATATAAATAAAAAGAGGAAGATCAGGGGTGGGATAACTGTAAGGTTAAAAAGTGAAAGAGGAGACAGTGCAGAGAGGACCAGGAAAAGGCAAACATTCTGAAAAAATATTTTTGTTTAGTGTTCAAGCGCAATGACAAGGAGAGGGCCATAAAAATAACAGAAGCTTTTTTTGGGGGGTAGTGGAGACTAGTCCATTTTAGAGGAGAGAATCCTGAAGGTACTTGATAAACTGAAGGTGGACAAAGCAGCTGCACATGACAGGATGCATTCAAGGGTATTGAGGGAGCTCAGATAGGTACTGGCTACACCTCTGACAGTCCTATTTAACAGTTCTCTGGAAACAGAAACGGTTCCGGAGGACTGGAGAAGGGCAGATGTAGTCCCACTTTACAAAAATGGTAGCAGGGAGAAGGCTGGCAATTATAGGCCAGTCAGCCTGACATCGGTGGTAGGAAAATTAATGGAATCACTGCTGATGGAAAGGATTGTGGAGTATCTTAAATCTAGTGGGTTACAAGATGGTGTGACAGGGCTGGGCAATTCCTATCCTCCTATTGGTTATGTAGAAAGAGTTAAACACAAGGATCTGTTCTATCCTCTCCTTTTCTGTCTGGTTGCTCAACCAAATGTTCTTGTGAGACCTAGGAAATGATCACTCTGATGGTCTTGCGATTCTCCACCTCTCGCTCTCTCTCTCTGCCTTCACTTGTTGTTTCTGTCTTTTCTTCCCCTTGCATATTTGCGGTTATAAAAATATTTCTGTGAAACTGTTAGTGATGCTGGGGTCCCTTTATTTGAAACTGAATATAGTTGTACTGTTGAAATGACTGCAAAAAGCTATTTGGAATTTAGGGGGTTAACCTGAGATGCAGTATGCAAAATCTTTGCAGAGCTGTCGACAAGAGGTCAGCTCTGGGTTGCCATGTTCTGTGTGTTGCACTTTCAAGGAAACTGACAAGAATACAAGATGTTCTGCTTAACGAGTTCCCTAACAAAGGCTTGTTATAAAAAGAGCAGCAATATTTTGCTACAGAGACTGAGATTTGAAATTGAGAAGATACACTCAGAAGGACTTTGTTTTCTCTGTTTGTACTGCCTTTGTAAATAGTGATACTGAAATTTTTATATATATATATATATATATATATATATATATATATACTACTGTTGTTGATAATAATAAAATGTCACTTGTAAATTTTACAACTGTTCCTGGTCTTCCTATGCTTTCTGATCCGTGCCTCGATGACACATGGTGTCAGACTAAGTGGGATTTATGCCTTCATACTCTAAGTCAAGAGTTTTATTATGGGTACTAGACCTACTACCAGGGAAGCATAGAAGAAAAGTATGGATTCTACAGCAGCAAGTCCAGGTGTGATTACCAGACAAATGGCAGCCAAACTAGAAGCAGAAACAAAAGTCCAAACTGAGACTGTACAGCGAGCACCAGTCATGGAAAAGAAATGAGCAGGCAGTGACAGAACCTAAAAGCCTGACTGCCTTTTTCAAACAGTGGGCTATACAACAAAAAGAGATGGAGAAACAGAGAAGAAATGCAGCAACTTGAGAAGCAGAGAAAGGAGAAATGCAGTAACTCGAGAAGCAGAGGAAAGAAGAGACACAGCGACAGGAGCAGCAAAGAAGAGAAGAGATGCAGCAATGGATGGATGTCTTGCAAGTTATCAAAGCTGGGGATCTGGCACTGGCCCAGCAGAGCAACTAGACACAAACAACTTAAAACACATTAAACTTACAAAGTTGGGTCCCATGGATGATATCGTAGCACACCTGACAACTTTTGAAAGGGCTGCTGCAGCCTGCCAGTGGCCAAAGCAGCAATGGGCAATCAGGCTGGTACCTTACCTGACAGGTAAAGCCTAACTTGCCTATAGCAATATGGACACTGCATAGTCAGAAAACTATGACCTGGTGAAAAGCGAAATCCTGAAAAGATATGACATCTCAGGAGAGACCTACAGGCAAAGATTCCGGTAACTGAAGTACAACTAAGTTGACAATCCTAGAGAAGCCTTCACCCGACTCCGAGAACTCTATATTAAATGGCTCCAACCAGAGAGCAAAACAGTCCCACAGATCATTGACACACTTGCAATGGAGCAGTTCCTCAACATCCTGCCTACAGACATGCAGCTTTGGGTAAAAGAACACTGACCAGAAAGTGGGGAAAAGGCTGTTTCTTTGGCTGAAAACTACCAGATAGCCAGACAGACGCCACAGCAGCAAGGTAACAGCCAAGCACTGGTAAGACCCTCTTTTTCCCATTTAAACTCCATGTCTGATAAGAACTCTGGTGGCGGTAACAAATCTGTACCCAAAGACTTTACTTGCTATAACTGTAATAAGCCAGGCCATATTGCAAGAAACTGCTGAAATAAGGAGAGTAACACTGGAGCGAGTTAGTCCTTAGTAAATTGGGGAAAGTATTTAACAGATGTCAAGGTGGGAGATAAGACTGAGAAGGGACTTATTGATTCGGGACGCAGACAGGCCCTAGCACATGCTGAAGTGTTGGGAAAACACTGTGCAAAAGGACCAGGTACTGGTGTCATCTACATCCACGGGCGCACTCGATACTATCCCACCACCCAAGTGACTATTAATGGGGTGTCACACCAAATGAAAATGGGAATATTACCCAAGTTACCTGTAATTATTGGAAATGACTTTCCAGGATTTACTGAGTAAATCAAAGAGGGAGTAAATCCGGATGTTTCAGCAGCTGTGATGACAAGCGCTCAGGCAAAAAAAATCTCAGACAGTGGGGACTCTTTTCTTTGCTGATTCTGATTCAGACTTGTTTGAGCATAGCTCCAAGATCCGAAAGTCCAGGAAAGAAAGAAGACGTCTGAAGAAACCGTGGCAACAAAAGACTGATGAACATAAGGGGGTTAGTATATGAAAATGCTGAAACTAAACTGACAACTGATTGTGATTCTGTTTCACAGCAAGCTAACAATGTTTCTCTCCAAGGTTATTTTAAGCAGCTGGGGGTGAAACAAAAACAGGGTGAACCTATGTTTAAAAAACGTAATTGATTACTGTACAGAGTTTGGGTTAAGCCTCAGACACAGGAACAGACAGAACAATTGGTTATATCACAAAAGTATAGAACTGTGTTGTTACAGATAGCACATGATAGTCCTATGGCTGGTCACTAAGGGAGGGATCGCACCCTTGCCAGATTGCTGTACAGATTTCGCTGGCCTGGAATTCATGAAAATGTTGCTACATATTGCAGTTTATTTATTGATTTATTTATTAATGCGTTTCACCAGGAAGAACAGACTGAGATAAAACAGCTAGTTTCCAGATGCGTCCTGGGGGGAGGGGGGAAGGGAGCAGCAAAAGAATAAATAAATTCGTACAAACGTTTAGATGCACAGTAACAATACTCACAAGGTAGAATATAATATATATACTGTAGAACACCTTATTTTCGCTATAATTGCTATTTATGGTTACCGCACTAAAATAAAGTACCAGCAAAAATTAGTTGCCGCATTTATGTGGAAGTTGCATACTCTGTGAGCATACAGAAGTACTGTACCAGTATTACTGCACCTGTAGGAATGAACAACAGTGAGAATGTACTGAACGTAATACAAACATTACTTTAATCACAGTATCAAATCAGTAAAGCATTCATTCATTCATTTTTAAAAAGCATTAATCTTTAAAAAGCATTCCATTAAAAATGGCAAAATGCTATCTAAATCAAGTTCATTCATTGAGTAGAGTAGAATGTGCAGCAGCAATACCAGCTGCTTCAAGCACAAAGTGAATGTCATTGTGTCTCTGACTGAGAGCTTCTATGCTTCTTGTCAGCCACTCAGCATGCTTTTCTTTAACAGTAAGCATTTTCAGAGCCACAGCTTCCTTGAATCAAGGAGGTTATTTTCTAGACTACACTGAACTGAATTACTACTTTTTGGACCTGTGTAAGTAATTAGTATTAATTCTATTTTTGGGGTGGACTTTTCTTAGTTTTAACTTTAATTTGCCAGGGATGAACTGTAGCTGGGAGATATCTGCAGTCAGTTGTGACTAGACCGGTTACTTAGCCTTTGTGAAATAGGTGTCTGTTAAGGGGAGGAACTGAAAGGGGCCTAGTTGAACTGAGGATTTATAACTGGAGTTGTTTGTGGTCTCTGTCTGCTGAAACTGAGACAGAGAGAGTGAGAAAGCAGCCACAGCTTCCTTGAATCAAAGAGGTTATTTTCTAGACTACACTGAACCGAATTATTACTTTTTGGATCTGTGTAAGTAACTAGTATTGATTCTGTTTTTGGGGTGGACCTTTCTTAGTTTTAACTTTAATTTGCCAGGAGGAACTGTAGCTGGAGATATTTGCAGTCAGTTGTGACTAGACCTGTTACTTAGCCTTTGTGAAATAGGTGTCTGAAAGGAAGGAAGGCACTCGGGGGTGGGGGTAGGGGTTGTAGATGATTGCTTCTGGACGGCATAGATTTACTCACCCGCCCCAAGCACTCAACTTCCTTTATAGCAGGGGCTCTGACATCACTTCCACAAAACTGCTAACAACATACACCTATTCATATCCTTAAAGGCACAGCACACTGAATCGGGGTAGAGACACTCACAAGCTTGCACACACTAAAACAAGAACAAAAAAACAAAAAGCATTAGTAACTGGAAGGGACACAGACATGTGGGGAGTGGTGCAATGCACTGGCTGTGGAGCAGCAGTCTTCTGGGAGACATTCTGGAGACTGCATTGCTGCCCTATTTGCAGGCACCTCTCTGGTCTGAGGGAGGAGGTTGTTCGTCTCCATGCTGACCTGACAAGGATTCGGGAAACCTGCTCCCCCACCCAGGCCACCGCAACTACCTCAGAGATAGCCAAGAAAGAGGAGTGGTTGGACCACGGTGGCTCCAAGAGGGTGAGGGTAGTGGAACAGAGACACATCCCTCCAGTTGTGCCTCCACAACTCATTCGCCACTCTGGCAAAGCATGGTTCCTCTATGGAGGCACCTGCAGTGGATACCAAGGAGGATGCTGGGAACCTCCACAATGGAGACCCAAAGAAGGGTGGCCCAGAACCCCATGGGGGAAGGAAACAACTCCTGGTGGGGGACTCAATTGTTAGGGGGGTAGAACTGGGGAAGGGAAGGGACAGGGAGGTAAGGTGCCTGCCCGGCGCCAAGGCTTGGAGGGACAGGAAGCAAATCCTCAGGATCGTGGGAGCAGCGGAAAGGGGGAGGGAGCTGGATGTCATTATCCACCTAGGGACGAATGACCTGGCTGAGAATGTGATCAGAGCAGTGCAAAAGGAGTTTGTGGAGTTGGGGAGGGGCCTTAGACAAGTAGCACACACGGTAACTTTCTCGGGAAGTGCTACCTGTTCATGGCATGGATGAGGCTAGGGTAATTCCACAACATGGGATTCAATGACTGGTTGAAAAGCTGGAGCAGAGCTCAGGGATTTGGCTTCATTGGGGACTGGGGTCACCTGGAGGGATGCAGGCCTATACAGGCGCCGATGGCCTGCATCTATCCTGGAGGGAACCAGGATCCTAGGTGATAGGTTTAAATGCTTCAACAGCAAGCATTTAAACCAGCCAAGGAGGGAGGCAGTGAAGAGAATGGAAATCTTAGCGCCCAAAAAATCAGGTAATTAGTGAGGTAAACACCAAGATAGAGCAGTCGATAGGGAGAAGGGCAGGGGTAAAATGGAGAAAAAGACAAAGGCAGTAGGGACAGGGATGGGGCAAAAAAAAAAAGTCCATATAAAATTGGAGGTAATGAGTACCAATGCCCGTAGTCTAGGTTAAAAAGCTCCCTGAAATGGTGGCCTTGATGGAAGAGGGATGCCTGGATATTGTGGCAGTCACAGAAACATGGTACACAGAGGACCATGACTGGGATGTCAACATACCAGGGTACACAATCTACACGAGGGACAGGGAGGGAGGAGGAGGAGGAGGAGGAGGAGTAGCTCTCTGTGTAAGAGAAGGGATCAAAGCAACAGAACTAAAGAGTAAACAGGGGGGAGAGGAGGTACTGTGGGTCACCCTGGAGACTGGAAATGGCTCCACAATCCGCACAGGGGTTGTATGCAGACCCTCGTCTCAGGGGGAGGAAATGGACAAGAAAATGATAGAAGGCATCCTTGGGATGGCAGAGAAAGGAGATATTGCTGATGGGGACCTGAATATGCCAGATGTTGACTGGAGCACCTTTGCTGCAGCCACATCCAAGAGCAGGGCCATTCTCGATGCCCTACAGGGAGTATGCCTCAGACAGCTAGTTTTGGAACCCACCCGGAGAGAGCAATCTTAGACCTGGTACTCTCAAATGGGGATGGAGAGAGGATCTCTCTGATCTTGAAGTGGTAGCCATCTGGGGAACAAGCCGACCACCAAACAGTGTGGTTCACGATAAACTTAGCTGTAGAGTCAAGCCACACAAAAGTGAAGGTACTGGACTTCAAGAGGGCTGATTTTGTCAAAATGGGAGAATGCCTCAGAAAAGCACTAGCAAACAGGCAAGAAGGTGGGGTGGAGCAACAATGGAGAAACATCAAAACCGCCATCACAGAGGCAACAAGCCTTTGTGTGAAGCAAATAAACAAATTCAAATGAAAGAAAAAAACACTATGGTTCTCAAAAGAAGTGGCAGAGAAGGTAAGGGAGAAAAAGATAGCATTCAGCAAGTATAAGGAAACACAGAAGGCGCAGGACAGAGAACTGTACCAGTTAAAGCAGAAGGAAGCGGGTAAGGCAGTCAGAATAACAAAGGCCCAAACCGAGGAAAAGATAGCCAACTCAGGTTAAGAAGGGGGATAAAACCTTTTATAGGTACATTAGGGAGCAAAGAAAGACTAAGGCAGGGATACTGAGGCTGAACAAAGAGGAAGGTGGTTGGGCAGAGAGCAACAGTGAAAAGGCAGGGATACTGAACGAATACTTCTGGTCAGTAATCACAATGGAAAAGCAGGGGGGAAATACCTAATCCGGTCAATAGAAGCACTCTGGATAGGGGTTGATATTTGTCCTTTCACAGAAGAAAGGGTTCTGAAAGAACTCTTAAAACTGAAGGTGGATAAAGCAATGGGGCCTGATGGGATTCACCCCAGAATTCTAAAAGAACTAAGAGAAGAACTAGTAACACCACTGACTACCCTTTTTAATAAATCATGGGAGGATGGTGTGGTACCTGAGGACTGGAGGAGGGCGGATGTGATTCCCCTTCACAAAAGTGGGAGCAAGACAGAGGCAGGAAACTACAGGCCTGTCAGTTTGACCTCTGTGGTAGGGAAAATGATAGAATCACTTCTGAAGGAAAGAACTGTTGAGTACCTAGAGGCCAGTGGGGCACAGGACCCAAGGCAGCATGGATTCACAGCAGGAAGGTCATGTCAGACAATTCTAATTGATTTCTTTGACTGGGTGACCAAAGCAGTAGACAAGGGAGGGGCTGTGGACATGGCCTACCTAGACTTTAGCAAGGCATTTGATACAGTCACACACAAAAGATTAATACACAAGTTAGCCAGCCTTGGAGTGGGTCCCAAGGTGGTAGCCTGATAAAAATTGGCTAGACAACAGGACGCAAAGGGTAGTAGTAAATAGATCTGTACAGTGAAGAAAAGGAGGGTTACTAGTGTACCGTAGGAGTCAGTACTGGGACGGTCCTTTTAATGTCTTTATATGACACTGCAGACGGACTGAAGGGAAAGATGTCTCTTTGCAGATGACACAAAGATCTGCAACAGGATTGATACAAGTGGTGGTGGAAAGGATGAAAAGGACTTGGCAAGGTTGGAAGAATGGTCAAATGTATGGCAGCTTAGATTCAATGCAAAGAAGTGCAAAGTAATGCACCTGGGAAACAAAACCCAAGGAAGAGTACACAATGGGGGTGAGATACTGACAACAACAAAATGGAAAGGAACCTGGGGTAGTCATATCAGATGACCTAAAGGTGGGCCAGCAATGTGAGAAAGCAGTAAGGAGGGTTAGACACACTGGGATGCACAGGAGAGGCATCACCAGTACAAAACAGGAAGTTGTTGGTCCTCTGTACAGACAGTTGGTAAGACCACATCTGGAGTACTGTGTACAGTTCTGAGACCCCACCTCCAAAGACATAGATAGGGTGGAGGCTGTCCAGAGGAGGGCAACCAAAATGATGCAGGGTCTGCATCAGAAGACATATGAAGAAAGACTAAAGGAACTAAAGATGCATAGCCTCGAGGAAAGGAGGGAGAGGGGGACATGATATAAACTTTCAAATACCTCAAGGGAATCAACAAAATCCAAGAGGGTAGCATTTTTCAGAAAGAGAGATGTGCAAAAACAAGGAGGCACAATTTGAAGATAGAGTGGGGACGGATCAGAGGTAATGTGAGGAAGTATTTCTTCACAGAGAGGGTTGTGGATACATGGAACAGCCTTCCTGAGGAGGTCGTAGAGTCAAAAACAGTGGGGGAATTCAAGAATGCATGGGACAGACATAAGCTAATTCTAGTGGAGGGTAGGAGGAAGTAGGCTGTTGGTTAACTAGGATCTGCAGCTTATCCATTAGGTAGGGAAATGGGCAGACTAGGTGGGCCAAGCGGTCCTTATTTGCCGTCAAATTCTATGTTTCTGTGTTTCATAACCTTGAACCAGGCCCTTTGAGTTGATCAGACAAACCACTGGGTGAATTCAGTTTTCAATGCATCCTTCAGCAGTTTGTTCACACTAATATCAAGGGTTGTAAAAAGTCTGTACAGCTTGGTGGCACAAAAATTGGTATAATATTGCACACTTCGTATTTGCTCAGAATTCCCTTGGTCGACAGTTCTGAATAGATCTAAAATTAAGATCACTTTTACCCGGCAGGGAGGTCATTGGTTTGCTTGATAAATGTAAAGTAAGGCACCAGTACTCAAGTCTATCAGATCTAACATAGTGGTCTCGTATGGCCAATGATTCTTTGACTGTGTTATATGCCACCCTTGGGGAAAGTAAACTGTGGCTGACATCTGTTTGTTCACCCTTGTAAATGACCTGAAGCAGTAGGAGGTCACCAGATAGTGTGCATGTTACTACTAGCGATATCTGGCGCTTATCACGCAGTCCAGTGACCTCCACCTGCATAGCTCCAGTGCTCTCCATTGTCCACTCTGAACATGGAATTAAATTAATGCCTGTTTCGTCCATGTTAAGCACCAGGTTCTCTGGTATTAACTCTTGTCTGGAAGCTACTGAAATGTGCTCACGGAACTTTTATTTTAGGATAGGGAAATCTATAGGTGTTTTTCTTCCGCTTTCATTCCTTGTGTTTGTGAAAAGTCCATGCATGTAAAATTTCCACACCCAATGGCTAGATAAGCTATATAGTGCCCCCAAATTCTGATGGTAGGTGAGGGTTGTGGTTTTTGACAAGTCCCACAGCAACAGCATGGACAACCCTAGCATTCATGACAGCCCTCACCTGCAAGCTTTGGACAATGTTTTTAACCTGACTCTACATCTTCTAGGAGCAATGTGGGTCGGACCAGAGCTTCTTAGGCAGTTCAGGAGTGAGCCTATCAGAGTCTGGACAGGAGCACAATTTTGTGAAGTAATCAGCTTTAAATTTTCTCACCGTGACTCTCATTCACAGTGCCTGCTAGGTTTTAAGGTGTACATTCGACACAGTTCATTATCCTGTACTCACAGGCATATTTACCCACTTCGGAGCAGAGCTCTGCAAAGTAGAGTACGTAGCTGGTTCTGCATTTCTTTTCTGGCGGGGGTGTACTGTGGAGTTAGTTTACAACTGCTACCACCGCTTTGTTCGAAATCCCAGACACATGACACAAGTCTTCTGGGTCCACGGTGTGTACATCAAGAACGGCAGCACTGCGCTTAACGGACTGGCTCTGGATGACCCACTTGAATAGAGACATGCTGGAGAATGAAACGGGCTATACTGCAGTAAGTGGGAATATTGAGCCTTTTAACGCTGACTGCTGAAGTGCTTAGTGGAATGCTATGGTGTGAACAAGGTGATCAACAGCTTGCTAAGTTTAACAGCAGCTGAAAGACTGTTGATCACCTTTGTCGACTGCCTTGTTGTTAAGCCCTTACTCTCCTGTGCCTTGTTGCTCGTTAACTACAGTATTCACAGAGAACACTGACAGCTGTTTCGCAGAACGTGAAATTTAGGAAAAGTGAATAAATCCATAACGTGCCAATGTGAAATATTAGAAAGAGAAATAAGGTGTTCTACAGTACATACTGTATGTGCAGTAAAGTGATAGCACAGTTGATAAATAGTAACATTCATACAAAGTAAAGATGCATAGTAACAGTAAATACAGAGATAGACTACAAGATTTATATAATATATATATATATATTCACACGCATACACACAGATGTACAGCAAAAGAGAACGTAGACACGTAGTAACAAAAAATACAGAGGTAGATACAACAGATACATATATATATATATATATATATATATAATTAGATAACCTAGATTTAATGAGTTGTTAGTTGTTTTACTGAGTGTGAGATAGAAGCTAGCGTTGTGCCTTGCCTCTGGTTTCCTTTACGTGTTAGCGGGTGCTCAGGTTATCGGCCATAACTTCACCCCATCACATGTGTAAAGAAGCAGAGGTGTAGGAGGATGGGTGAGTGACCGACAACCCTATCGCGCACCTTTAGCCGTTGGTGTGGGCAGGGGGCTAAGGCGATTTTCAACCCTAACACCGATTTCTACTTTTGTCGGTGGAACAACCCAACTAATGCATTAAACAGAGTTTTTTCCTCTAATTTCCTTCTGTTTGAGAATAACGAAAAAAGAATGTAATGTGGGCAGGAGCAACGGGCGCCCCGCCCACATGATGTCTTGTCATATAGTAACATTGTGCCTGCAAACGCAAATAGTAATGCATATGGTGACGCAGTTTAAACAGAAAGAGAAACAGTACTGTAGACAGAAATGTTAAAAACAACGCAAAGCAAGCGCAATGAAAACGCAAAGCGGTAATGCACATGGTGGCGATGATGGAACGGTAAGTGAAGTAAACGGAACCACAAGCAAAGACAGTAGCGGTAACAGTAATGTAAGCAAGACAGGTTGGTTTTCCCCAAAAGCTGCATAAAGAAAGACAGTGAGTGCTAAAGAATGTATGCATAATAATGGTTCTTGGAGCAGAAAATGAAGAGTTGGAATACTAAATTGTTTATATCTCAGGAAACGATCGACGAGAAATTTGAAAAGTCATATGATTTATGACTTCCTGGCTACTTTTATATTTTTCTGACGAAAGTCCGGTATCTCGTACCGCTTCGGAGATATGGGCCCTGAAAAGATGCGGATAGTGCGTAATGTTATCCTATGGGGAAAAAGAGAAGTTCGGTGCCATAACTTTGGCTCCCTGTAATATTTTTTCACCAAACCACAAGAAGGCACATCTGTGGATGTTGGCTATGTTCCCTCAAAATTTCAGCCCAAAAGACCAAACCGTTATTTTGCAGCAGGACGCCAAAGGATTCCTGTAATGCGTCAGACGCCATAATGTTATTCTATGGGAAAAAGCATCGACTTTGGAGTGCCGTAACTTTGCCGCCATGTAATATTTTTTCAACAAAATACTGAAAGGCACATCTGTAGATGTCGGCTGCGTGCTCCTCCAAATTTCATGCCAAACACCAAACCGTTTTGCAGCAGGGTGCCAAAGAATTGCTGTTATTTTCCCCACAGCCTAGAAAGTATCATTGTGAAGTTTGCATGCAAAGCATGCAATTCATTCTGACAGTGTCACTAGCGCAACAGTACTTTCATGAAAGTACTTTTTCCAGAAATTTGAAAACATATTTTGGGGTGTTTTACCCTCAAAATAAAGACATGGCTAGCATCCCAGGGCCCGACTAGGTGAATACAAAAGAATTAGGTTGCTAGAGGGTCCCAATTTTAAATGGCAAGCATTTTCTGATTACTAGCTGAAACAAAATGGCAGATTTGTACAGGTAAAAGGGCCATTTGTGACACTAAAAGTGCATTGCGTACACTGTCTAACTTTTCTGTTACCTTTCCATTGACTTATAATGGGAAATAGTTTTGAATAACTTTGAACCTTTTAATATTTTTCACGAAATTCAAAAGGTACATCGGGGACCCTCAACAGACGCTCCCTGAAGATTTTGACCGTCATGCAAACCGCAAGCGGACCTGTAGGCATGCTGATAGTAAAATTCCAGAAAAGCCAGAAACGCGGCGCGAGATCACGCCTTTTAATAACTCCGCAACCGTATATGCGAATCAGAAATACAGGTTACTCACCTGTAACAGGAGTTCTATGAATGGTATATGTTGTTCATCCACACTGTCTGGCAGGTTCCTTGCCACTTTAAATCTTGCTGGAAGGTCTTCAAGCTGGCTCCTCCCACCCACCCCTGGTGGTAAAACTCGGCTCCACCCCATGACGCCAGATCTAGCTCGCTGGAAGCTAGGTTGTGCGTCTACCGGGGGTCGGGTATTAGGATGAACAACATATACCATTCCTAGAACTCCTGTTACAGGTGAGTAACCTGTATTTCTAGGGACATGGATATGTTGTTCATCCACACTGGGCAGACTCCTAGCAGTTCTCTGGGAGGAGGGAGGCAAGGCCACACCTCTACTTAGGAGGAGAGACTGGAGAACTGAGGCCCCAAAACCAGCATCCCAGGCAGACTCAAGGTCGATGTGGAGTGGGTAATAAAGGTATGTGTCACTTCCAGGTAGCAGCCCCTGCAGATATCCTGGATAGGGACATCCCGTGAAGCAGCTACCATGCAGTGGTATGGGCGGTAGAATGAGCTCTTATCCTCTGGGAGGCTCCATGCCCGCCAACCTATAGCAGAGATCTTGGTGAGGTGACCCACCTGCTTATCGCCTGCTTGGCTGCAGGTCTGCCAGGTGCGGCTTCAGCGTGAGGTGACAAACAAGCTGCTAACCTCTCCCTGAACTTCAGCCGTCCGCTTCCTTATATTGCGTGCGCCTCCTAGGGTCCAAAGTGGTGGAGCCTATATTCGCCTCCGAGGTGACTGGAGTAGGACACCGCAGAGTCAACACCTGGTTAAGGTGAAACTCGACACCACCTTCGGAAGGAACTCTCGGTGGAAGAGACAACCACTGTCCCTGTGGAAGACCAGATAAGGCGACTTTATGGAAAACGCCTGGAGCTCTCCTCCATCTTCTGGCTGACGGATAGCCACCAAGAAGGCGGGTCTTCCACGACAGGTGGGAGATATCGCACCCAGTATCGGGTTCGAATGGCTTGGCCATGAGCTTAGCCAATATCAGCAGTAGATCCCAACGGAGGTGGGAGGTTCTCGACTCAGAGGGGAAATGTGATCAAGGCCTTCTGTGCCGCCAGACCACCTTCTCTCAGACCATCGACTGCTTCCTGCCCGCGCCCGCAGCAGAGATAGCTGCCAGGTGCACCTTAAGGGTCGCTGGACCAAGCCCTTGCTGAGAAAGGGACTACAGGTAGTCAGAATGCTTGTCAGGGACAGGCGGAAGGGTCCAAGCCTTTCCCTGACACCAAAATGGAGAATCTCTTCCATTTGAAGGCATAGCATTTCCTGGTCGACTCCTTACGGGACGCCTCAACGACGTTGAGGACCTCTTCGAAAGACCCACTGGAACCCTAGCCGCTCAGGAACCAGGCTGTCAGTGCAGGGATTGAAGGTCCGGATGGAATACCTTCCCTGGTTGACTGAGATCAGGTCCGAGGGGGCTGGAAGCCGCCTGAAGCCTGGAGCTGAGACTGAGAGATCTGATACCAGAACTGGCGGAAGCCAATCTGGGGCTACCAGAATCACCTGCGCTTTGTCCCTCCTCGCCTCAGAAGCACCTTGTGGATCAAGAGAAATGGGGGAAAGGCGAGAAGAGGCCCGGGGTCCACGGCCTCGAGAAGGCATCCCCCTGCAGCGAGCCCTGCTTGAGGGGGGCGGGCATGGAACAGTCTCAGCTTCGCATTCTCCCTGGAGGCAAACAGGTCCACCTGAGGCATGCCCCAGTGGGAGAACAGATCTTGTACTACCTCCGGCAGGAGAGACCACTCGTGAGACGCAGCCCCTATCCGGCTTAGGGCATCGGCCAGGGTGTTGGAGGCCCTGCCACGTGAATGGCTAGGAGATCTGCCCAGGCTGCGCACGTGGGATCAAATGCGGAGAGCTTCCTCGCATAACAGCATGGAGCGATCATGCCCTGGCGCTTTGAGTACATGGTCGTGGTATTGTCCGCCTGGACCTGAACCACTTTGACCTCGCATAAAATGGAGCAAAGGCGAGAGCTAGACGGACCGCTGAGCTCCAGCAGGTTGATATGGCATCGACTGCCGAGGGACCAGAGGCCGCGCTCTGTGCTCCCCAGATGGGCACCCCAACCCATCAGAGATGCATCGGTCGACAGAGAGACCGCTGCTCGGGCGACGAACGGGATGCCCTCCTGCAGATGTGCCAGAAACGGGCTCCACCACTGGAGTGCTGCTCCACATCTCCTGGGTCACTGGGTCACGGGCTGGTCCAACGGATCGCAGCGCCAGACCACTGGCTGGCCAGTCCCCATCGGCGGATCGAATGATACCAATGGGCCCAATGGACCACACTGGTGCAGGCCGCCATGAGGCCCAAAGAGGCGAGGGAGTTCTGGGTAGGATGCCATTGTCCAACCAGAAATGATTGGGGCAAGGAGGAAAGGATCTCCTGTCCGCCGGAGCCGAGCTCTGGCTCAAGAGAGTCGAGCTCTGCCCCAATGAAGAGTATCACCTGTTCAGCATGAGTTCACTTGGCCTCGCTGATGAGGAGGCCAATCTGAGAGCAAACCTGGAGGGCCAGATCTCTGGACAGCTCCACCTCTCGCTCTGGAGGGCTGCAATCAGCCAGTCGCCCAGGTAGGGGTACACCCACTCCTTCGGGCGCCGCAGCAATGCTGTCACCACTGCCATGCATTTGGTGAAGACCCTGGAGCTAGAGAGAGGACCAAGGGCAGCTCGGAACTCGCGAAGGGATCCTCTGTTCTGAAGCCGGAGAAATCTCGGATGAGATGGACAGATTGGGATGAGAAAGAACGATCCTGAAGGTCCAGGAACAGAACCACATGCCTGCTCCAAGAATGGGATTATCTGAGCCAGAGTGACCATCCTGAAGGTCCGAGACCTCAGGAACCTGTTCAGGTCGGCAGGTCCAGAATGGGTGCCAGCCCCCATCCGCTTTTGGGGACCAGGAAATACCTGGACACAAACCCCACGCCTGGAGGAGGATCTGCCACCTTCCTGATCACCTTTTCGAGGAGCAGGGCAACATCGCTCAAGGGCCGACAGCGAGGCTGTGAACCCCATGGCCCCCCCAAGGGGAGACGGCACGAAAGGGTGGGATCTGCTCGAACTCCAGAGGCAGGCCCTTTCCTACCACCTCCAACACCCAGCGGTCCGTGGTGATAGCGGACCAGGTGGAAAGGAAGTTGCAGAGCCGTCCCCCCATGGGGGGATCCCAGGGGGGAGAGTGACGATGCTGGGGGCGGCACCCCTCAACCCGTCACTGGGCAGGCTTGGAACAGGAACCGGCCGAGGGACCTCCTGGGCCTTTACCTCCTTGCTTCCTGTTGGAGGAAGCCGCGGGCTTGGGCTTGGGATGCCAAGCGTGAGCCTGCTGGCCCTGTTGCTGGTGCTGTTGGGCCGGTCGTGCTGCAGGGGCCGAAGGACGAAAGGACTTATGCTGTTGTTGACGGTGGCTTTTGTCCCTCTGGGCGGAGGTGACCGAGTCCAGAGTGGCACTGGACTTTTCGATCCGCTGGAGGTGTCCCTCCACTCCAGGGCCGAAGAGGTCAGTCCCCAAGAAGGGGACGTCCACCAACTTGTGCTGGGTATCCGCTGTGAAGGTGGATATCCTCAGCCACACCCTGCAACGCATAGCCACCGTGGCCGCTACTGACCTGGCACAGGAATCACCTATGTCCAGAGCAGTCTGAAGCTGCTGCTTCGCCACCTCCCTACCCTGGTCCCGCACCTGACGGACCGTGGTCTGCAGGTCGGCCGGGAGATGAGGGACAACCTCATCCAGGAAGCCCATGAGGGCATGGGAGAAGTGTGCCATCAGCACAGCCGAACTGGCCTGTTGGAGGCCGAGGATGATTAGCGCATACCTTTGTGCCCGGTAAAGTCCAGCTTTTGACTTCTTTGTCGGGGCTTATCCACGCCCCCAGCGCTACGGAACGCCGGAAGACGCTTAGTGACTAACCCCGGCAGACAGGTGGCTCCGAGAAACCGGGCAAAGAGTACGGACCGTGATACTTCTGGCCATCCTGGCCGAGGGCGCAGGACAGGAAGCAGGCCATCGTTGTAAAGCCCAAGGCTGGGTCGATAATGGCCTCAGCCACCGAAAGGTCTCCGTGGGGAATCCTCAGTCCAGTATCTCCGCCAGGGATACCCCTGCTTGACATGGGCTCGAGCTGCATCCCGTGACCCGAGATGAGTCGAAGAGACCCAAGAAGGACGATGGGCTATCGTCAATGACTGGCCCTGGAGGACTCCAGGTCGACCTGCCTGGAGAACAGGGAGGAGTCGTCATCGGATTCAAGAGTCTGCAAAGAGCTGCTCGCTCCTGAGCTACCCCTCCACCTGCCGAGGACGGTCAGGAGTGAGGGTGACTGACAACCTGTGGGCAGGCCGTGACCCGACCGAGAATCTTGGTCGGTGCCCCAGTTCGCCAGTGGAGGCGGAGGTTCCACCACAATCGTGGAGCAGCCGTTTTGGCTGCATAACTGGCTCCTGGAACGGCGCTCCCGACTGGGGCAAGCGGTTGTTTCGGTCGCTCAGGCAACAGCCACTTGATGGCCGGGGCTAACCGAGTCGGTTTAGTCCCGGACAACAGTAACTGCTGCCACATAAGCTCTCGTAACGTCCGACGACTTTATTGCTGAAGCCTCTCCTCATCCGAGGAAGAGGACGAGGAGGAACGGTGAAGCGCTTACTCGGTACCGAGACCGCCGACATCGGGCGGAACGGCTTGACCGAGATGAAGTCTGAGACCGAGACCCGGGAGACCAGGGCGGGTCTGGAAGGGCGGGGACACCCGCCTTCCCTCGCTCGGCACTTTATCCGGGACTGTGGCTCCAAAGGCGCAGGTGATCTCGGTTCCACCGGGGAACCGGTGAAGGTGGGTTGTCGGCTTCACCAGTTGACAGCCCGTCCGATGGGTCGTGAAAAATCTCGACTCCGTCGACGGGAGTCTCGGCAGGCTGGCCTGACGGGGACACCGTGAAGCCAGCGGCCTGACCTGCAACTTCGACTGAAATTGACGGTCGGCTGTCCGGGGAAGGAGACCTCCCGGCTCCCACGAACGCCGACGGTGGGACTTACCCTTCGACTCCTTCTTCTTGGGCCGAGAAGAATGTCCCGAAGGCCCCTCTCCTTCGTGGGAAAGGGACTGACAAAGCCTTGAATTAAGCTGTACTAGGAACCCAGAGAGCGGGATAAATGCTGCAGCCGAGGAGGAGGAAGATGCAGCCTGGGCCGCCTCCCGAGGGTGATCATGCTCGAGTTGCTCAGCCGAGCCAGCCGCCGCAGACACCGGCCAACGAGCCTCTTTGGATTTTACTGGTGGGTAACGCTTCTCGGGGCGCCCAAGCTTCAATCGGGCAGCGCAATCTTCTAGGACGGTGGCCGAAAAAGAGCAGCACAACTCGCAGGCCTGCGGGTCGTGGTCTAGGCCTAGGCAGTAGATGCACGTCGAGTGCGGATCCGTCCTGGACATTTTCTGTCCGCAAGGGCACCTCCAAAAGCCAGGAATCGATTTGTCTATCGCAGCCGTGAGAGATGACGAAGACCGAAGTTTAGAAAACTTCAAAACTAGTTTCGGATGAACTGAAGAGTTAGGATCCAGTCTAAAACGCAGAGCGCTAAGGAGGGAACCTGAGCTTCCAAGCGGTAAGCAAGATCTGACGTCATGGGGAGGAGCCGAGAGTTTTACCACCCGGGTGGGTTGGAGGAGCCAGCTTGAAGACCTTCTGGCAAGATTTAAAGCGGCAAGGAACCTGCCAGACAGTGTGGATGAACAACATATCCATGTCCCTAGAACAAAACTTGGAGTATGTATATATATATATATATATATATATATATATATATATATACACACACACACACACACACACACACTGCAACTAGTGAGAGCAAGGGAACAGGATCCTAGAATATGTATATACAAATTTACAAAGTAAGATGTCTCAAAGAAGGTAGGGGGAGGCAAACATAAGATCCAACAGGCCAACAAAAAGGGGTACGAAGGGAACTAGTAAAAAGAGGGGATGGGAGGAGAAGAGGAAAAATGGAAATTACGTACCTACCATAATTCTTGGTCTTCTTGGACGAAGTCTCCACCACTCATGTACACTGATGGGATCTACACTGGAGGTGCTAGGACCCAGTAGGAGCAAACTTTGCATGAGGGCCGGGCAGAGATGGAGCCACGATTAGTGGCGCCCAGAGCTCGCTCAGGTGGCAATGATTATCTCAGTGTCGACCTTCAGCTGCCTCTAGTACCTTTTTTCCGAGGAGGTGCAATGTAACCAACCTAGAAGGATAGCCTAACAAAAACAGACATAAGATAGTCCGAGCAACCGCATAAGAAGGGTTGAACAAAGAAGTCTTCACAGCCTAAAGATTGAGGGATGAAGACCAACAACAAGAGGTGAGCTCGGGATGGTGGATGGGCTGTGATGAGTGGTGGAGACTTCGTCCAAGAAGATCAAGAATTACGGTAGGTACATAATTTCCATATCTTCCTGGATATAAAGTCTCCACCACTCATTCACACTGATGGGAGAGTACCGAGCTCATAATTCTCTGAGAGGGCGGCAGGAGAGACAAGAGCTCAAAATTTTATGACAGAAGTCCGTTAAGGATAGTCCTGCCAAACGAAAGATGTCACCTGGCATGGACATCCAGGGCATAGTGCTTGATGAAAGTATGCACTGAGCTCCAGGTAGCCGCACTGCAAATGTCTCCAATGGGCACGCTTGCAGATTTCTGCCAGGGTGCCGCGACTGCTCCAGCAGAGTGAGCGCATACCTGCCCTCCAGCTTAACTTGCGCCATGGATAACAGTGGCAAAGGCATGCCACCAGCCATGCCGAAATGCATCTGACAGCGACAGGTTGACCCAGCAGGGTCTCGCTGAAGGAAACAAACAGTTGTTGAGCTTTGCGAATTTCTTTTGTTCTATCCAAACAGAAATGCAGAGCTCTTTTGATGTCTAAAGAATGAAGGGTACGCTCTCCTTCATTTTGGAAGTTTGCAAAGTCAGTAGGTAGGGCCAAAGGTTGGTTTAGATGGAATTCTGAAACAACCTTAGGGAGGAACTTAGGACGGGTCCTAAGAACTACTTTGACTTTATGAAATACAGTATACAGAGGGTCTGTGACCAAGGCATGTATTTCAGAGACCCTGCGGACCGAGGTAATGGCCACCAGGAAGGCCGTTTTCCAAGTGAGAAATTTCAGCTCCCAGGCAGCTAAAGGCTCGAAAGGCTTTCGAGTGAGCATGTCTAGCACAAGATTAATGTCCCAGGCTGCAACTGAACGTCTGATAGGAGGTCTGGTATGCAGAATACCCTTAAGAAACCTCTTAACTACTGGTAACTGAGCCAGTAATAAGGAAAGTACTGGCTCATGATAAGCTAAAATGGCACAAAGGTGAACTTTGACTGTAGAGTATTGTAGACCTGAATTTGAGAGGTCTAAAAGGTACTCTAGAACTTTATTTGGCGGGCAGGAAAAAGGATTCAAAGAAGATTTTGCACACCAGAGAGAAAAATGCTTCGATTTGGCTGTAAGTTTTTCTAGTGCCTGGCCTGCCAAAAGAATATCTGAAACTCTCCAAGAGACATTGAACCTGTTCACTTCTATCTCTTCAGGAGCTAAGTGTGAAGGTGAAGCGACCTCAGATTGGGATGGACCACAGGCCCCTGGGTCAGAAGGTTCATCTGAAGGGGAAGCGCATTCGGAGGGGTTTCCAACATATTGTTGAGTAACGGAAACCATATCTGTCGAGGCCAGAAGGGAGCAATGAGGATCATTTTGTCCCCCTGGGACTCGAATTTGAGAAGTACGCTCTGAATTAGTGGAAGAGGAAGAAAGGCGTATAGAAAGCATTTTGTCCACTGCAGCCTGAACGCATCCTGACAGAAAATGCCAGGCCCTGGATTTCTGGAGCAGAAGAGAGGCAGTTTTGTGTTGACTGGGGATGCAAAAATGTCCGGGTCTAGAGTTCCCCACTCTGCGAATAGTGACTGAACTATGGTTGAGTCGAGAGACCACTCATGAGGATCTCCCTCTGTTCTGCTGAGACGGTCTGCCAGTTCGTTCTGCACTCCTGGCAGGTAGAGCGCCTGAATTAGAGCCTTGTGTTCTAGGCACCACTCCCACATTCTCATAGCTTACCTGCATAAAGGGTAAGAGTGTGCACCGCCCTGCTTGTTGATGTAATACATCACTGCTTTGTTGTCCGTTTGAAGGAGAATGTTCTTGTGACAGAGAATGTCCTTCAAAGCCCAGACTGCATAGAGAACGGCTCTCATTTCTATGACATTTATATGAAGCTGGGACTCGTCCTGACTCCACGTACCTTGGGTGTGGTGATACTGACAGTGAGCTCCCCACCCCTTCAGGGACGCGTCCGTAGTAATGGAAATCTGATGATCCAGGGGAGCAAAGGGATACCCTTCCAGAAAATTGTCCTCTTGCGACCACCAGGTGAGTGACCTCTTCAGAGATTCTGTCACCTTGATGAGAAAGGACTGAGGGCAAGTGGTTGGGGACCACTGAGTACTGAGCATCCATTGAGAGGTTCTCATGTGGAGGCATGCTAGGGGTACAATGAACACCGAGGATGCCATGAGACCCAGCATCCGTTGCATCGAGATAGCTCAAACTGAGCTGTTCTCTCTGATGTATCGGGCCATCTGTAGGATATCGCTCCTTCTGTCCTCTGGTAGAAAAGCTTTCGCACAGGAGGTGTCCAGAAGAGTTCCTATAAAAAGGAGCTTCTGGGAGGGCTGCAGCTGCAATTTTTTGAGATTTAGCAGGACTCCCACAGACATGAGAGAGTCTAAGGCCATGGCTACAGTGTCGAGAGTTCCTTGCCTGGAAGGGCTTGCTAGAAGCCAGTTGTCCAGATATGCGAATACCTGTATTACAACCTTTCTGAGATGCGCTAAGTAGAATTGCACAACAGTTTGTAAAACCGTGGTGCAGCAAGGATAGCCCAAAGGGCAGGACTCTGAACTGATAATGCTGGCCCAGTGCTATAAACCGTAGGTATTTGTGATGCTTTGGGTGACTAGGAATACGTTGGTAAGCGTCCTGTATGTCCAGGGAAGCTAGCCAATCATGTTGATGAAACAAGTGTAACAGGGTCCTCAGCGATATCATCTTGAATTTTTACTTGAAAAGAAACTTGTTTAACTTTCTGAGGTCCAGAATGGGGCACATGCCACTGGTCTTGTTCGGGACTAGGAAGTAATGGGAGTAGAAACCTGTGTTTCGTTGATCCAGTAGAACTATTTCTACTGGCCTGTTGTTCAGAAGGCCTTGTACCTCTGAGGCAAGAAGGTCTGATTGTTGACAGCCTGGGCTGTCGCTTGGGGAACGATCCAGAAGGGCTTCTGAAAGATTGAGGAGTACCCTTGAGGATTATCCGGAGACCCATTTGTCTGATGTTATGGACTTCACTGGTTGTAGAACTGAGTCAGATATCCTCCCACTGCTGAGGAAGAGTTCCACTTGGGCAGTTGAGGTGGGACCTGGGCCAGAAACTCAGAAGGTGGCACTGGGCACTTTGGGCCCTTGTGCCTTCTGCTGCATTTTTCTTTGAGGCTGGGGGCTTGTTTTTGTTAAACCTCCCTGACCTTGCCCTGAAATGACTGACAGTTGTGAAATTGATGTTGTTAACATCCCCCCAAGAAGGGGTGGATGCGGTCGAGACATTTTAATGGCAGATCTAGTCTTCTGCGTGGCCTCCAGAGCTTGCTCTACTTGAGTTCCGAACAGATGCATACCATCAAAGGGTAACGCCATGACTTGCTATTGGGCATCATTCGTGAAGCCTGAAGTGCGCAGCCAGGAGTGATGGCGGGCACAAATGCCTACTGCCACCGCTCGCGAAGCAGTATCAAACGCATCCATAGCTGCTTTAACCTGGTGGTTGCTGGACTCGATACCTCTGGTTATGATCTGAAGTAGCTCTGAACTAGCATCCGACTTGGGCAGAGCTTCCACCATTTGTTTGAGTGAATGCCAAAGAACATACTCATACTGAGAGAAATAGCCCTGGTAGTTGGCAAACACATACCCAGGGTAGAGGCAGCAAAGACTCTCTTACCCAAGGTGTCTATCTTCGAGATTCTTTGTTTATAGGTCGGGCTATTGATGCCTGAGGAAGAACAACCTTATCGTTCTCTGCCAGGACTACAATAGGGTCCGCAAAGGCCTGGGAGCCCAAAATGGGTCGATCCTTGGGAGCAGCATACTTCCTGTCTATGGACTTAGCCACAGAAGGAATGAAAGCGGGATTATTCTATACTATCTGAGAGATCGTCTCAAAAAATGGTTATACCAGGGGAGTTAAATCCATAGGGATCTCCGGGACATGAAGATATTGGAGTCTTAAGAGCTTCCTAGGGTCAATATCAGTAATCTGGAGAGAAAGAGTAGTATTTAAATTTTTTCAGCAGAGACTTAAATGACAGATCTTCAACCACAGGCTCTGCAGCAGGATTGATCCCTGCTCCTTCAACATCATCACCCAGTCGAAGATCTGGGTCAGGCTCAATATCATCTCCCGACAGTCCAGGAGGGACTGTATGGACAGGAAAGGAGTGAAAATCAGAATGAAATGAAAAAGAGAAAGGATTCGGAGTAGAGAACCCCTGAAGGTTGGACAGCACCGCACCAAGCCTCACCGCCAAAGAAGAACACGGCACCAAAGGCAAGGTAGACAGTGCCATCGAAACAACCCAGCACACGGCGCCGACAGAGCCCATGGCGCCAACAGGCATATCGACGCTGAGGACAGCACAGACAGGCGAGATCAACGCCGAGGATGGCACTGACAACCCCAGTGGAGCTGGAGGAAGGCGCCAACAACTCCCAGCGGCGCCGGGCGACGGTGCCATCAGGCACATCGGCAAGCGAGACAAAAGCCGATGGCACAGACATGGTGCGCCGGGCGCTGAGAACGACACCGAGAGACCCACTGATGCCAAGAGAGCTCCAGATGGTGCCGAAAGCAATCCAGGGCCCTGAAGACTCCAATTTGAAGAAAAAGAAGGAAGAATTCCAGGAGATAAAGGCATCGGTGTGGCCCCCTGCACCGCAGCCATGTGGGAGGGAGAACACCTGAGCGTGGAGTCGACGGCACCAAAGATGGCGCCGCGTGACTAGCAAGGTCCAACCACCCTACCCGCTCCCCCAAAGGGCCTGAAGACCTCGGAGTGACCAGGCCAGGCAGCTGGACCAACCTCTGAGCCCACTGCTCCATAACAGCAGCCCACTGACGAAACTGCTCATCGGAAGCCCTTTCAATAGGTGGGAAGGGCCCAGTGTCAAAAGGTTGGTCACCGGAGACAGAAACTGGCACTGAGGAGGAGACTGGCATCTGACCCCAACGGCTGACCATCGACGTGCAGACATACCAGAAGGCAACCTCGAGTGATACTTTCTCTTTTTTGACCTGTGGGCCGAAGAAGAGCTCGAGGCCGAACGGTGCAGAGAGTGCGACCGATTTCTTTTATGGTTCCAGGGGGACCACCCATCCCCCCAGGCATCGGACTGTCTGTTGTTGGACCCTCCCTCCGGAGAGGGCAGCGGACCGGACCTAGTCCGGCTGACTGAACAGCTTTCATACGAAGTCTCCCTACCAACACCTGACCCGCTCATGGTCGACTCAGTCAATGGAGCGCTGAAGACTTCTTTTTCTTAATAAGCAAAATTTAAAAGTAAGCGGTACTTATTCATAGATAAATTACAAAACAATAAATTAAAAACTATGCTGCTAATTTGAAGTTTGACTCCCGGAGGGAGAGCGACGTCGTCACTTAAGCGCACTAGACAGCGGGGAAAAAAGGAACTGAGGTGGTTGGAGGGTCAACGCCAAGATAGTTATTGCCGCATAAGCCGAGGCTCACAGCGCCTCTCCTCGCAGCTCCATCTCTGGCGCCGGCCCTCTTGCAAAAAGTTTGCTCCTGCTGGGTCCTAGCGCCTCCAGCGTAGATCCCATCAGGTGAAATGAGTGGTGGCGACTTTATGTCCAGGAAGATCAGTTCATGTGCAGAGTGTCAAAAGTAGCCCCCTGACTAAAAAGATAAGGTGCCCTGGTGCCCTACCCTTGATAGATGTGTCCTTTGAGAGAATTGCAATGGATGTGGTTGTCCCTTAGACAAAAGTAAAAGGGTAATCAAATTATTTTGGTTGTATGTGACTATGGTACTCGATACCCAGAGGCTGTTCTTATGCGTACTGTCACAGTCCTAAAAGTTGCAGCAGAGCTCGCCAACATTTTCAGCAGAGTGGGCATACTTAAAGAGATTATTACTGATCAGGGTAGTAATTTTGCTCCTGCATTTCTGAAAGAGCTGTACCAACTACTAGGTTTCACTGCTATAAGAACCTCCCCTTATCACTCTCAGACAGATGGTCTTGTTGAGCGTTTTAATCAAACCCTAAAATGCATGTTAAAAATGTTTGTGGAAGGGAAGGACTGGGACCAATACCTACCTTACTTGCTTTTTGCTTATAGAGAAAAGCCACAAGCATCAACAAGTTTTCACCATTTGAAATGCTGTATGGTAGACAACTAGATGTAATAAAAGAAATATGGAAGATAGCCCCACTCAGAAACAATCGATTACATCTTATATGTGTACCCTGAGAAATAAGTTGGCAAAATATGTTGAAATTGCCCATAGTAATCAGGAAGAGGCTCAAAACCAGCAGAAGGTGTATTATGACCATGGGGTTAAAAAAAAAAAGTTTTTGAGCCAGGTGAAAAGGTCTTGCTACTGTTGCCCACAACAGAAAATAAACTGTTACTGAAGTGGCAAGGGCCTTATAAGGTTCTTAGATGTACTGAC
The DNA here is from genome assembly GCA_016271365.2 of Neoceratodus forsteri. Lineage (NCBI taxonomy): Eukaryota > Metazoa > Chordata > Ceratodontiformes > Ceratodontidae > Neoceratodus > Neoceratodus forsteri. The sequence goes on along the minus strand of CM057454.1, from coordinate 685,509,525 downwards.
ACAGTTAACTATGAAACTGAGACCCCGGATAGGAAAACTCCTTCCAAGATATAGCATGCTAACCTCCTCACAAAAATGGGTTGAAAAAACGCCAAAGGCTGCTTTGCTAGTTTTATCAGAAACCAATAAAGAAGATAATGCTATAGCTTATGACAGACCGGAACAAACTGTGACTACTGATGCTGTAAAGGTGAATGTTTCCTTAACCTCCAAATAACCTGCAGAAATTCATAACTTGCTAAAGACATTAATAGTACCTTTACCACAGTGCCAGGTCAAACTAAAGGTGGTGAGCATGTCATAGTGACAAGGAATGCTTGCCCTATCAGATAAAAGACATACAGATTACCAGAGCGGTTAAGAGCAAACGATGTTAAGGAAATACAAAAAAAAAAAAATGAAAGAATTGGGTATCACAGAAGAGTAGAGAAGTACTTAGTCATCACCACTGGTGATTGTAAATAAAAAGATGGGGGTGTAAGAATATGCCTTGATTTTAGGAAACTTAATCAAGTGTCGGAATTTGACTGTTATCCTATGCCCAGAATAGACAATTTGGTGGACAGATGGGGGAGTGCCAAGTACATCAGTACCCTGGATCTCACCAAGGGTTACTGGTGAATTCTTCTAGCTAAAGAATCCAGAGACAAAACTGCATTTGCCACACTAATTGGATTCTATCAGTTCACCACCATACCATTTGGTTTACATGGTGCGCCAGCTACATTCCAGCAGTACATGGATGTAATTTTATCCCTCACACTGGTTTTGTGCTGCATACCTGGGTGATGTTGTGGTGTACAGTCCAAACTGAAAAAGCCACCTGGAAGACCTACAAGCAGTTATCCAATCCATCAAAAAGGCAGGTCTGAAAATTAATCCTACCAAATGTGCACCGGGCTTGCAGGGAACCAAATATTTGAGTTATGTTTTGGGAAATGGAGAAGTCAAGCCAGAGATTTCTAAGACAGAAGCTGTAGCTAACAGTCCTGTCCCTAAAACAAAGAAACCTGTTAGGTCATTTTTAGGGCTGGCTGGTTATTATCGCAGATTTGTTCCCAACTATGCTACTCCCCTCACTGAACTCACAAAGATGAAAATTACGTACCTACCGTAATTCTGATCTTTCTGTGCATCTTCACCATTTATCACAGATGGGTTACCTGGCTGGAGGTCAGGACCCCGCAGGAGCTTTTTTTTTTTTTTTTTAAAAGGGGTAGGCCGAGCCGACACACCACCAGCGCCGCCCTCGAGGCCGACGTACTGCGTGGCACTCGAGGGTTGGCCGTTAGGCTGTATCGACTCCGCCTGCCTACCAGTTCTGAGTCGACGGAAAGGTAAGAGGAAGGGATGGAGGGTGGGACAAGAGAGTCCAAGGGACAGAAAAAGGAAGGATACCTGAACTAAAAGGAGAAATAGCGACTGAGAGGACAGCAAAGAAGAGGTTAGACTAAGGGGATTGGGTAGGGGCCCCAATCTCTGGAAGCGGAAGAAGGGAGGGGAGAGAATTTAGGAGAGAGGGTGAGGTATCAAGGTATCCGAGACCCTTGTCCGTCACCAGATTGTATAGGAACTGCAAGGAGTAAAAGCTTCTCTGCCAGAATTCAAGGCACAGAATAATTGGCAACACCAGAAGCAGAGTCTCCTTATTCTGGAGGAAGGACAGGTACAGGGATTTAGTACTTTCAGGAAAATGTTTGGTGAAAAAAAGGTTTTTTTTGTTTTGTTTTTTTTAGAAATAGTTGGATGGAAACCAGAAGGAGGGCAACTACTTAACCCCACCCCATCGGGTGGAGACAATTAGTAGAGAAGGAGTGCCGCCGAGCTGTCTACTCTTCATACAGAATACCCCACCCCGTGTGTCCCTTTACTTTACCCCGCCTCCTAAGAGGAGAGGGGAGCCACAGAGAGGGGAGGGGACCCAGAGACTGAGGCCCTAGGGGATGGTGGTGGTTGTGTTGAATGGTGAAGATACACAGAAAGACTCAGAATTACGCAGGTAATGACTTTCATATCTTATCTGTGTCAATCTTCACCATTCATCACAGATGGGTGAGTACCAAGCCCCCCCGAAGGGGGTTGTTTCTTTACACCCTAAGGGACAGAGTCCCTTAGCCCTCAGTGGGTGACACACTAAGGGGGGGAACCTTCAGGGCCTGGAGAGGCCCAAGAGTGGAGAGAGAGAGATGGAGTCCCCCCGGAGGGAGAAGGAAGCTGCCCCGACAAGCGCCGTCTCACTCTACGGGAGAAAAGGTAGGTTCCCTGGTGGGCGGAGCTAATCACCCTACGCCGGGCCAAGGGTGACAACCGGGAAAGACGTAGCCATGCCGATCTCCTAGTGCAGATTGCTGTCCCTACGACCCTGGTAGCTACCTCATTGCACATAAGATGCCCTCACTTGGTGCCTTGCTAGCTCCAGGCCACGTGCAGAGCGCATGGCTTGTCTGGTTTGCTCCGAATCAGGCAACAAGGCTAGGGCTGACCTAGCCTGGACCACAAGAACCTGTTGTAGGCTGCATAGTGGGCCTGATGAGCAGAAATAGAGAGGAGCAACCGTGCAGGGTAGAAGGTCCTCCTCCCCAAAAATCAAAACTGAGGAGTCTTGATCTGGGGCCGGTCATGGTGGAGGGCGCCGAAGCCCATCAGAGTGTCCAGATGTGTCAAGCCAGAAAGTGGATGAGGCATGGAACCTGGAGACTCCGGGGGAGCGCAATACCTCTGGCTGAGGTCCCCTGGGGCGGGAACTCCGGAGAAGGGCCTCTGCCAGAAACGCAAGGATGCCTCCCGAAAGGGAGCTGGCCAGGGCGGCACCACAAGGGTGGCGTCGCCAAAATCGCCTAGAAAGGCATGCGCCACATGCTCAGGATTGCTGATAGTAGAGGATGAGAGGTGCAAATCCTCCCAACATCCTCACGAGGAAACGCTGATACTCCGAGAGATCAGCAGCCGGAGAGATGTGGACAGAAGGTTCCTCTCCCCTTGAAGAGGGGGATGAGGAGCTGGAGGTCACCATGTGTTCAGAGGGTGGCTGCATGGGGGGACGTTGAAAAACCTGGCTGTCCATTGCCCTAACGTAAGCAGGGAACCGGGCAGCTACCACTCTGAACTGCTCCCAGGTAAGAGGGCCGCTAGGACGAAGGATGCCTGGGATTGCAGGAGAATGTGGCAGAGGGATAGGGGCAGAGCCGAGAAGAGAAGTCGGCTGACCTCTGCCAGGGCTAGGGAGTGGACCGTGAGCACCCGAGGAGGGTGCCCCGAAGACCCCACAGCCGACAGCCGTACAACCACCTGGTACTGCCTTGGCTGTGCCAAGAAGAACCCCAGTGAGGGGACCGGGGCCATAAAGGTCCAGAAGGACGGTCCCCTGCCTCAAAAGAACGGGACTCCTCAAGGAACCCGAGGGGACGGGTGGAAATCTGCACCACGGGTTCCGGCCCAGGCCCGAGGGACCCTAGAAAAGGGCCGGGCCCACCCCACACCTCGACCCCTCAGAGTCCAAAAGAGTCCTCCTCCTTGAGAGAGCCAGCCTAGGTAGCTGGCATCTCTGGGCAGCCCCCAAAGGGGAGACCCAGGGAGCAGTACCCTCTCCTCCTGTAGGCTTCTTGATGGGCCCCAAAGTTGGGCGATCAAAACACACCACTGGAGGGGGTACCACCACCGAGGGGTCGATAAAACCCCCAAGACCAGGCTGCAGAGCTATCGTGGCATGCACCACTGCCTGCTGGTCAGCACCACTGACCCTAGTCTCGGGGGCCACCGGCCTCTCCTCAGTAGGGGGCTGGCTGCGACTTGTCGACGAGACCACAGTGCTGCCCTCCTCCACAGCCAACCCCGAGGGGTGTGACTGCTCGTCCGACTCAGAGCTCGACTCCGACTCTGAAGAGGTAGAGTCTGAAGCTCTGAGCCAAACCGTAGGAGGGTGGGCAGAACCAACCTTGCCACTGGGCCCGGCAGCCACTGCTGTGCCCGAGTCGGCGCCTGCCCTCCGCAACCCCGCGAGTGGGACCTGCAGGAGGCACCGCGCCAGCTCGAGCCAGAGGTCCAGTGCCAGGGCCAGTCGCAGCACCGTCCAATCCACCGGCACCGGGAGCGGTACCAAGGGCAGGACGCACCGACAGCAGCCCCAGCAGCACACTTGGCGCCGATGCCGAGGTCACTTGGTTCCACCGCACCGCGAGCGGCACCGAGGACCATAGTGGCGCCCGACGGCGCCCTGAAGGCAGACCCAGCCCGAACACGGCACTCGACTGGCCCTCGGCGCCGAACAGCGCCAAGAGCGTGGATGGCACCGACAGACGGAGTCAAGGCCCCACGGCACTGAGCCTCAAGACATGGTGCTGCTGCTCAACCTCGGGCGCTGAGAACGGTGCCGAGGCGCAGACATGGTGCAGGACGATGCTGGATTTGGTCCCACGGCGCCGCGAACAGCGTCGACTGAGCCCACGGCGCCCAGCAACAAGTCGGTGCGGACGACGGCCCCGACAGGGCCCACAGCACCGCGGACGGCGCTGACTGACAGCGTCGAGGACGGCACCAACCCGGGCCTTCCGAGCCGCGGGAACCACACCAGGAGAGCCTTCACCCCCGAAGGGGTGATTGCCATGGCGGCGTCTCCCGCCCACTCCCAGGAGGAAGCGGGACGGGCCTCCTGCACTGCGGGAGGAGCCTCAGCGATGGCCAGGCTAGGCAGCCGAGGTCCCTCCTCCTCGGTCCGTGAGAGAACCGGAGGGACCCGGAGGAAGGGCTGGAGAGAGCTGCCTAGGCCCGACGAGTGCAACTCACTCGAAAGTTGGCGGAACTCGCCCACTTTCAACGCTGGCTGTTCGAGACCCGCGGTCCATGGAGAAGCAGGCGCGCACGAGTCCATGTCATGAAGCGGCCAAGACACGCAAGACACCAGTCATGCTGGTCGGTGACGGAGAATTTTCGCCACACGGCACCGACCGCATGGGGCTGACCTGCCTTCAAGACTTTGCCTCCGACCGAGACATGACCTACGGAAAACACCAAAACAGACTCGACATCGCAAAATTCAAACAAAAGGAAAGATCTTACCGGGCGACGCCGAGTGGAGGCAGAACACAGAACCGCAGGCAACCGACGGACTGAAACGCCAAGGCCTGAAAGGCCTAAAATTTTGTCTGAAGCTTCCACGAGGCGACCTTTGATGGCGGAGATGAAGAATTGGTGGCAGGCGGAGTCAACATAGCTTGACGCCAACCCCGAGTGCCACAGCACGCCGCTCGAGGGCGGCGCCAGTGGTGTGTTGGCTCACTTCACCTTTTAAAAAGTTCCTGGCGGGTCCTGACCTCTGGGCCAGGTAACCCATCTGTGATGAATGGTGAAGATTGACACAGATAAGATAAAGGTTCCTAATAATGTGAAATGGACCCAAAGAGTGTGATGAAGCTTTTCGAGCTATTAAGGCTGCATTATGTTCAGCCTGTTTTAAGAAGCACAAACTTTGAGAAACAATTTTGTTATAGACAGATGCATCAGAGGTAGGCCTACAGTAGGTCAGTCAGAATCAGACTACAGATGGGAAGGAACATCCCATTCTATATATCAGTAGGAAACTGTATGACAGAGAGAAAGGTACTGCCATTGAAATGGAATGCCTTGCAGCAAAGTGGGACATGGAGTCCCTTAAGTTTTACTTGCTAGGAGCTGACTTTGTATTTATAACCCAATCACAATCCTCTCTGCTGGCTTTAAACAAATGAAGGATACAAATTCCAGAATCACATGATGGTACCTGGCACTACAGCCATTTACATTTAAAGGATCACAAAATGCGGAAAGAGAATGTCAATGCTGATTTTCTGTCAAGATGTGGATCAGGAACTGAGAATTCAAGGTTGAAAAACATGCATGTTTAAACTTCTGTTTGCTACACTGCATATGCACTGAACTGTAAAGGTTATAAACTAATGTTAGAAGACAATTAATAGAACGTTTTAGAAACCTGTTTTTAAAAACAGGTTCCCTCTTAAAGAGGGGGTATGTGACAGGGTTGAATAAGGCCCTGTCCCATTTGTTATGCAGAGTTAAACACAAGGATCTGTTCTATCCTTTCTTTTCTGTCTCATGTCTGGCTGCGCAACCAAATGTTCTCATGAGACCTAGGAACTGATCACTCTGACATTCTTGCGATTCTCCACCTTCTCATGTTATCTCTGCCTTCACTTGCTGTTTCTTGTCTTTTCTTCCCTTGCATATCTGTGGTTATAAAAATATTGTGTGAAACTATAAGTGATGCTGGGATACCTTTGTTTAAAATGTATATAGTTATACTGTTGAAATGATTGCAAAAACTATTTGGAATTCAGGGGTTAACCTGAGATGCAGTTTGCAAAATCTTTGCAGAGCTGTCAACAAGAGGTCAGTTCTGATCGCCATCTTCGTTTGTTGCACCTGTAAGGAAACTGTCAAGAACAACTTGACAAAAACAGGATGTTCTCCTTAATGAGTTCCCGCAAAGGCTTGTATAAAAAGAGCAGTAAGATGTTTGCTAAAGAGACTGAGATTTAAAATTGAGAAGAAACACTCAGAAGGAGGACTTTGTTTTCTGTTTGTACTGCCTTTGCAAATAGTGATACTGAACAATTTTTTTATTTACTGCTGCTGTTAATAATACAACTTGTGAATTTTACAACTGCTCCTGGTCTTTGAATGCTTCCTGACCTGTGCTTCGATGACACATGGGTTCAGAGGGGGGAGGTTATTTCAAACAAATCTGATAGATTTCTTTGACTGAGTGACAATGGAATTAGATCAGGATGGAGCAGTGGACATGGTCTACCTAGATTTCAGTGAGGCTTTTGACCCTGTTCCACACCAGGAGACTAGTAAGCAAGCTAGGTTGCTTAGGAGTGGATCCTAAGGTGGAAAACAGGACAAGAAATTGGTTAGGGGATAGGAGACAGAGGGTGGTGGTAAAAGGAGTTCACCCTCAGGAAGGGAGGGTGACCAATGGGGTACCTCAAGAATCAGTGTGGGTACTGGTCCTCCTTAATGTCTTAGTAACTGACACTGCAGAGGAGCTAGAAGGGAAGGTCTGCCTCTTTGTGGATTATACCAAAATCTGCAATAGGGTAGACACTGGGGGTCTTGAAAAGACAAGCGGAGACCTGAGAAAACTAGAGGAGTAGTCAAGATTATGGCAGTTGGTTTCAATGCAAAAAGTGCAGGATAATGCACTTAAGGCACAGAAACCCAGGGCACAGTAAAAATGGATGGAGTGGTACAGACGATACCAAGCAGGAAAGAGACCTGGTTGTCATCATTTCTGCTGACTTTAAGGTGGCTAGGCAGTAAGACAAGGCAGTCAGTAGGGCTAGTGAGATGCTAGGATGCATAGGGAGAGGTATCACCAGCAGAAAGAGGGAGGCGGTGTTTTCTCTGTATAGATCACTGGCATAGGCGCCGGGTTGTATGGGCCCGTGAAGCATTGGCCCCATCAATATTTATTGAGCTGGGCTGAGCCCCAGCAGTATTTTTCAATGCTGCTGCTTGCTTTGACTTTTTTCTCACCCCTAACTGTGGCTTTGTGTATGCATGGCCCGTGCCCTGTTACCGGCACCGGCTGCCAGCATGATTTGCCGCCGCCCCCCGCCCATTTAATTTGCTGGCAGTGGGCACAGTGCTACTGGCATTATTTAAAATTTGCGCCTTTAATTTTGTTTGTCAAACACCCCCAATCATCATGGTGACTGGGTTGATTGGCAGGTGGCATGTTTCAATTTGCCAGCATTGCCAGATCTGTGATTGGCCAAGGGAGCTGCTTATTAGGTCACATACGTGCGTTTGGTGTTGTGTGAGATTGTGTGTGGCAAGGTGAGCCGGGGAGAGAGAGACCACGAGAAGTGAGGAGTGATGGCCGGTCAGCAAATCAACAACAAGCAACCTTTCATTTTGGCCAGTTTTGTAGTTGGGAGTCGGGTCATGGTGCGTCGAACATCTGTGATGGTCAGAAGTAGTCCGGGTCCAGGAAGAGAGAAGAGCAGCAGGCTGCAGCAGACGAGAAGTGAGATGGACATGTGGTGGTGGTGTGAGGTGTCTAGTCGTCAGGTTGGGACAGTGTGTGGTGGTCCAGGGGGCAGCCGGTGATGACCACGTCCGGTCCTAGAGGGAGAGAGCCCACCTGAGGTGACTGGCAAGCAAGCAGGTGTTGGCTCAGGCTCAGCTGGTAGCTGCTAGTGCTGGCACCATCAAGAGCCACAATGCGCGTGCCACCGAGTGGTGTGGCAGCCTGGCAGGAGGTGCGCAGTTGGTGGGAGTGACTGCCTGGTGGAGAGTCGGGGGCATGGGGCCTGCCGGGGAGTTAGTTGTCAGTGATGTGAAGTTGGGGCTTTCATCATGGCTGGTGAACCAGCATGGTTGTTGGAGGGGATGGAAAGGGATGGATCACAGAATAAAAAGGAAGAAAAATATACAATTAAGTAGGGGAAAGTTAAAGTGACAGTACAGTAGTTCTTCACAAAATACAAAGGCTTTTCAATCTGAAATGATCATAAACCTTTGAATTCAGTTAACAAGCCAGTCGTTGCTAATTAGGCTGCTGTGGAATGGTTAGGCTTCAGAGTCTGTTTTTGCTTCAGAGGTCAGGTTAGAGCTAGTCTCGACTTGAAACCATACTTCTCTGACGTCGGGTGTTACAACAGAAGGGCATGAAAAGGAACTTAGCAGTGTGGGGAGAGCTTCTTTTTAGAAAAAAACGAAATAAATATTGCAGTTACAGGGAGATTTCAAGTGTTCAGCTTTTCAGAGTTTAAATACATATAGTATAAATATGATAAAGACTAGTTGGCCTGACCACTTCCTGATCAACATCCCAGTGGCATCTGTGTATACTACCTCCTTGGATTAACTTTGAAGGTTTTATATGTTTGCACCTGCAGTTTTTACACAGCAATGAATTTCCTGCTTTTAAATCCTTGGTGGAGGCAGTATAGTGCAGTGGTTTAAGGCTCCTAGCTCAAACTTGGAGACCTGGGTTTGAATCCACAGTCCTACTTTCATACTGTTTGACCCTGAGCAAGTTACTTAACTTCCGTGCTCCCAGGTCGCCTCCCGAAACAAGCTTTAGCGAGTGTCATGTGCCTCTCGGTTAAACAGTTTCCCTTTCTTTTCATTTTTGTGCTGTTTCCATAACATCTGTGACCATATTTGTACTGTGACTCTCCTTTAGCTGCTAACTTACAGGTCTTTAGATGCCAGTTTTGGTGGTGACTATCCCCAACATTTTACCTGGGAGTGCACACATCCATCTTTTTTCTTTCTCTCACTCTATTACCACCAAAACTGGCGTAAGACTTGCAAGTTAGCAGCTGAAGGAGAGTCACAATACAGATATGGTCACAAGATGCCAGTGGCTGTGAAATGGGTATTGCTCACTAACGTGCTTATGTGAAACATCCACATACACACAATCATGTGGCCGTACTGTAGATTCATTATAAGGTAAGGCTAAGTGACCTGTGTTTGGGGGGAAGGGGTGTAAATTCTCATGTTGAGTGCCATACACTATAAATGACACTGCCTGATGTTCAGGTGATAACCATGGTGCAATCACCTCTCGTGGTTGCTAGGGCAATGGTAAACCTCTCGAGTTGCACTCTTGAGGTTTAGTGATGCCCTAGCAACCACTTGAGGTGAGTGAGTACACCATGGTTATTATCTGTACATCAGGCACTGTCCTCTATATAATTGCAGGATCCCTGTATGTAGTGATTGAAATGAATTTAAAGGTATATGCTCTCAGGGTTTGTACAAGCATCCAACACCGACCATCAGTGTTGTGGTACAATCAAATGAGTGGCCCCAGTTGTGTTTCATTTCTAGAATTCTGAATGAACCAGAACAGAAAGACTATCAACAGCAAATGGAATGCTACTGATTAGTGTCATATTGCACAGTGGGTGCAGTCAAGTGGGTGGGGGGGACTGTGTGTGTGTGTGTGTGTGTGTGTGTGTGTTGGGGTGTTGGCTGTGGTTGTGCATACCTCATCACTGGTCATGTCATGTAAAATGAGAGCTTGCAGTGTGTTTGCATGGCATGGGGGTACCTGGTGGGGCAGCTGGTCATTTGACTAGCTGAACAGGAGCTGGGCATGTCTGTTAGTGGAGGTGACATGGAAGAGTACCATTTACGTGGTGTTGGTGTTGCTGATCTGGGGTGGGTGGGTGGTGTGGTGGGGAGGCAAAGGGTCTTACTTTAAACTTGGCTTCCCACATCCACTGTCTTCCATTATATGTCACTGGCACTGAGGGGCGGGAGAGGATTAAGCGCCCGAAGGACTGCTCTCCTTTCCTGGAGTAGGTTAGGGTGATGCCTCGCCTGAGCGCCCCAGTGGAGACCGGGAGCACTACAAGATGGGCGCGATATCAGGGGTGCCAGAAAATGGAAAAACGTCCCGGATTGGCCAGGATGACAGTAGACAATCTGCCGACACCACTGAAGAACCCTGGGGCTGAGAGAAGAGTGTGCTGGCTGCCCCACTGATGCCTTCCCCTTCGAGGAGGGGGGACCCACTTGACGGGGTTACGCCAAGCTACCCAGGGTCAGCTGCGATTTGAAGTAGGGGGTTCCAAGGAAGGACAGTAGGTGGATGTTGGGAATCATGGCTGCCTGAAGGAAATGGCAGATCCGGGGCACATACGAGGGGATAAAGAAATAATGCAAAAAAAACTGTGAAAGATGTGCCTAAATCGTCTGTCTAATTTAAAGGGGTTTCAAGAAGAAACTGTAATACAGTGGTACCAGTATGCCAATTTAATGCTGATGTGACTGTGCTGTGCTCTCCGGGGACTACACTAACTTTCCAGGTAGGCTCCTAGGATCATTTGGGCTCTGGCACTCCCCACCCTGCGTCTCACTCGGACCCTATGAAATTTAAGGCATACTCTCTCAACTGTGTGTGCTAATAAGGGGCATTCTCCTTTATCCCTCAAAATTGCTTGCCCCTCATCCACATGTCATACAAAAGTGTTGCCATCTCATAGACTCAAAGAGAATGTGCTTAAATTGAGACATTAAAGGAAACTTCACTGGACCTGCACGTATTTTTCCTAGTAGAACTAATTCCAATTTTGTCATTTTATCTTTACAAGCTTGTCAGTAACCATAGTGGTAATTTCTGATTTACACTCTGGTGGTAGGTGGCTATTTGGAACGGTATGATGTAGTTGACTTATGTTCCTTCTGGCCACAGAGTGCTGTAGTAGAACTGAAATGCATTGTTTAAACAATGGAAGAGCAGAACAAGGGACATAATATGCATCACACACATCATACACTTCTAAATGGTCCTGTCCAGCTGTGTGTAAATCAGAGAGAGACACACACTGGCCGGGATTACTAAACATCTTATGGTAATGGAACAAAGTAACAGACTTTTAACCAGTATTTAAAACCTGCTTATATTCGAAAGAGTGGGGAATTTCCGGTCTCCTGGCCAAATATCCTCATTTACTAAAAATACCACCAACAGCTTAATCTGGTTCAAGGTCAGTTGGCATTCATCTGTATCCCCCTACCCCGGGTCGTGCCTGAAAATAGGCAGGATTTGTCTAGTGCACTTACCGGTCAACAAAACGAAATAAATAAATAAATAAAATATATTCTGAAAAATGACTTGCAGATTCATTGCATTTCTCCTTTACAGCATGCATTCATTATTTTTAAGATGCTAATTCAAAAATAAACATGCTACATCTAAAAGCAGTGGTTTCTAAAGTGTTCTGAGTTTCTGTCTCTATTTTGAGGACGATCCCTCATTTTGGTGGGTGTAATCCTCATTGCCCCTCATTGTGAGTGTCCATGTTTCTTATTCCAGTGACAAAAGGTTGAGTGGTATGTTTCAGGTGGGCTCCAGTACAAACTGGCCCCTGGCCTCATGTATGTCACTCTGAACCAGTGCTATTAACAATGACTTGGGATGTTGACTTGCAAGCTCACACACTGGCGGGTCTTGGCGAACTACATTTCTCCTTGGACAGTCCTGTTGCTGATCACTATAGTGACCAGCAAGCTGGGCAGTTTGACTTTGTCAAGTCACTATCAAGCACAAGGATTTTGCTAATTTTCACTTTGCACTGGTGAATTGCCAAATGAATGAAACTACTCTGTGGTACCGCCTGGATTTCTAGCCATTGGCTCCACTGCACATTTTAATTCTGACATGTTAAGAGGCATGATGAAGGAAGCTTTTCTGCATATTGCAAGTTGTGGGGGTGATTGGGTAGTTTATCAGACCACCGCTATTAGTGTTACGCAAAGCTACAGAGAACAAAGTGTACTTTCTGTTGCATGCTTGCTGTGCTGAACCACAGCGGCACTAGGCTACTTTCATTGCATGCTGGCTGCTGATTTAGGTTTTGTCTGTTTATGTGAGTTTGGGAGCTCTGCTCCCACCCCACCATTCCTTTTTTTTAAACACAGGAGTGTGGAGGAAGTCCCTAGTCGAATAAATGAATAAAAATAACTGATAGTCTGACATAGTGTACAGCGACTGTAAGTGAGGTTTTGTCAGTTTATCTGCACTGGGGAAGCTCTGCCCCAACACTCTGGGGGTGTGGGGGAGTGAAGCCCCCCCCCCCAGAAACTCAAACTACAATAAAAATAACTGGTAGCCTGACATGATGTAGAGCGTGCAGTTCTGTAATGGACCAAAGTAGTACACGGTAACTTCAGTGCTACGCTAATAGCAGAGTTTCGAGGGGGGTTCGATAATCCACACATTTGCCAGTTAAAGGGTAGTCTCGCACGTTTCTGAATACAATAGTATTTATTTGGGGTTGTGGCCCACTGTAGTAGAGTTCATTGATTTGCAGGCCAGCACAGCAGATGTGCACAGTTCCACCAGACCCTTTAAAACTGGCATTTAAAAAGTCACTGCTGACTACTTAAAAATATGTATTTGCCTGTCTGCCTGTTTTGTCTCCACTGGCTCTTTCAGTTTATGGGTAAGGCTGTTTTAGCCCTGTATTTTGTGTTTTCATTTGACTGCTATAGTGCTGGTAACTGTTCTGATGCGTTTGCTATTGTCCATTGCATCTCATTGTAGATTGGGCTTTTAATGAGTATTTCCAGTTTTCTTTTTTTTTTTTTGTATCTGAGGCCAGGGACTTAACCCCAGACAACCATGTTACGGCACAGGGGGCTGTGCTCTCGTAGACTTCTGTTTGGGGGGGCACGACCTCTGACCCCAGGGCCAGGGGGTAGGGCTTTGACCCCTGGGCCCCATCAAAAATCTTACAAACCCGGCTCCTGTGATCACTACTGTGTCTAGTTCTGGAGACCACATCTCCGGAAGGACATAGAGTGGAGGTGCTCCAGAGACGTGTAATTAAAATGGAGCAGGGTCTGCATCAGAAGCCCACAAGGAAAGACTGAAGGACCTCAAAATGTACATCCTGGAAAAGAAGAGGGGGGTATGACAGAGACCATTATATACCACAAGGGTGAAGTTACAGGGATAAACGTCAGATTGATCTGGGAGCCCTGCTATACACAGGCTTTACACACAATTGTGTTTAAGTACAAGTTTCTGAGAAAACTATAGACAATGATGTTGCATTTTAATACATTAAGGAAAAAGTTTTTACCCCCAAAAAAAAAAATCAAAGTGTGTGATTATAAACAGTTTTCAGATGGGAAAGTGTTAAAAGGAGGATGAGTGATTTAAACTGCAGAAATTCTCTCTCACTCCTGATTTATTGATGAAGGGATTCCTCACAGGTTAGGTAATGTCCCTCTGAAAGTTAGCATCCCTAAGGTTCTCCTCTTTCTACCATATTCAGTAACATCTCCCCTCTTCTCTCTAATGGCCTGCCTATGAAAAATTCACTACTCAACAGGCTGCAGTGCCCACGCTGCTGCTGGGGATTCTGTTACTTTTACCAGTTCAGGCAGATCAGTTTACGTCTCAGACTTGACAACAAACCATGCCCCGACACCTCAACATCAGAGCTTAAACCGCTTACAGACATCAGCAGTCAGGATCTGCCAGTTACAGGGAAATGTCAGTCTGGAAAGCTGAATAATGCACTAATCCCTAAACTACTGAGAGTAAGACACAAACAGTAAGAGAACTCTTTTGTCTGCAATATGAGCAAAGACATTTTGAAACCTGTAGTTCCCTTAAAAAACAGTACCAGTGTGTTGATGTTTACCATGTTACAGAAAAGAAAAGGAGTTTGGTTTTTATAGCACCTTTCATACAACCTCTAAGTGCTTTGCAATCTATGGACAGCTAGCAGCAGCCACTGAGTGTGCACAGGGAATAAAAACAGGGTCATTAAAGGCAAACAACCGTTATTAATTGCCCCAAATTTTAGTGTGGGGTAGTCCCTGATTAGGCTTTTCGCAAAACAAGTAAAATGTTACCTCTTATGGTATTATAGTAATTCTGTTTTCTCTGGTTGATCCTGTGAAAAGCCTAATTAGGGACTGCTCCACAGTAAGATGTGAGGCAATTAATAATGGATGTTTCCCTATAAGTGGCTGCCAAGGTCACTCCAGTGAGTAAATAAGTGAGGCTGTGAGTTCAAACCTGCTCAGAGTTCAAACTTCTGTGTGCTATTAGGCTACAGTACCTTGTGAATATCATGCATATTATGGTATGCACTCTTGGCGGAAAAAGAGGCCATGATTACCAAAATCAAGTATGTACTGCGAACAAGACTGCTGTCAACAATGACTGGATTTTTTACCTTTTTTTATTTTGCTATTCATTCATTTTTGTTTTACCAGGGATGTAGACTGGATCAAAATGATACATTTTCAACCACGCCTGGGGATAAGGGTTACAACAGATGGAAGACAGTACATGTTACTATACAAAATGAATACCAAACACAAAAAATTTAAAAACAAAAATAGAGGATATTCATATGTACATAGTGTATTTAAAACCACCACTGCACTGTGCTTGAGGTTACAACTGCATAAGGCATTTGCGTACAGCTATTCATATAGGCTCGATTTCTAAACTGTACATTTTGCAAGTGGGTCTAAGCTCTAATGAATCAGCTGATTTAGTATCGTAGGACCATAAGCAGAGAACGAATGTTCTGCAATTTTGGTTCTACTAAACTGTTCTATGTACTGCTTGACTAACACATTTCCTAATGATTTAACCACATGGATAAATATATAAAGCATTCTGTATGAGCACTCATACACAACAAGGTTATTTTTCGATCAAGTGGTTTCCGTGGTGACAAGAGACCTCAAGAGCGCAGTTTGAGAGGTTGCGTTACCACAGAAACCACGAGATACAAAAATAGCCTTGTTTGTGTATGAGTACTCACATACAATCTTTTATAGTGTATGGGCACTCATTATTGAGCCACAATGTGAAATAGACACCAAAAATCACTTTATTTTGACTTACTGTGGCACGTTGTCTTCAGCACCGGTAACTGCAGTTTCAACCCTCACCGCCGCAGTGAGACGATGTTCGATCTTGCTGTGCTACACTAGTGACGTACTCAGTGCAGCATAACAAGATCGTGACATAGTCAGGGCAGCACAACGTTGTTCCAGGCATGGACTTCCATGCGGAACAGCATTTTACCATACACTATAACTTACTTCTGAGTACACCTGCTGTATTTGTTGTCGGTACGCTGAATAACAGCATACCCCTGGCTTAAATAAACTGAGTACTAGTACTGTGATGGAAGAGAAACCAGCTGCATGGCAGTCTATTAAAAGAGGCGGTTAGCACCTTGTTTTGCACATCAGCTGCAAATCCAGAGACCCTGAATCAGGAGTGCCTGTGAAGACATATGCCAGTGGCAGCTGCTCTGGCTACTATGTCGGCCATATCATAAAGGGCCCTGAGGAGATGTTTGCTGACATCCTCCGCAGTTTGTAAGTGCTAGAGCAATTCTTGCTTCTGGGAGCCATCACGAAGGGCTTCGGCAATGGCTTTGCCCTTTCTCCAACTGGCATTCTGGAATTTAACCATGTGTGACAGATAGTTTACAATTCTCAGGCCCAAAGTGGAGAAGGTTAACCCCTTTCTCCCAAGAGGTCAATCCTGTGGGATTCCTTGTCTGGGGGAAGGGAACTAAGGTGCTTAGGTGCCTTAGATCTGTCATTGGCTACCTTGACGACCACAGAGTCAGTTTCGGCCTCGGTAGCAAAATAAGGAAGGCCCTGAGGGGTATTATATACTTTGTCTGCCTTACTTGGCATAGCTGACACCGTGTCTGGTCTATGACAGACTGCCACAGTAGCATTCTTCAGGGCTGGCAGCATATGAGGTATGATCTTAGGGGGGAATTTCTGGAACCTCCAGAAGTCCACCAGGTCTTTCCTGGTGACAACCTCCTCCTCAGTCTGGAAGCCCATTGTGGCAGACAATTGCTTCATGACATTGAAAAAGGGGGCATCCTCAGGAGGAGACCTAGGAGTATGCTTGACAGAGTCCTCGCTGACAGAAGAGGCAGTGGACTTATCTGAAATGAAGATTTCTTCCTCTTCCTCCTCATCTTCTGTGTCATCTGGGAGGATTAGATCAGGATGATACTCCTCCTCAACGTCAACCTTCTCATCAGGGTCTGGCACTGCATGCGCCGGCGGCGGCCCATGGGGAGTTCCGCAGGGTTGACAAACAGGTGTCGACAATTAAGCTGCCGGCGACGAGGGCCTATTAAAGGCAGCCAGCTGCTGAACGAGTACATTCATGAATTTAAGGAGTACATCATTCAGGTCTATAGTGGTCGTTGATGGAGGGGGTTTCGATGGTATGGGAGCTGATGACCCTCTGTCCTGAGAGCCCGTTGAGCCTGGAGCCCTGGGAGAAAAAGGGGCAGGCCTTGAAGGAGAAATAGTCGACGATGTGCCCATCATCGACGGTGGAGGGGCTGACGATCTGGAGGTTGACGGCAGGGTGCCCTGTGTGTCGGATGGAGGTGCTGTCAGTATGGGTATGGTAGGAGCAGAGACCTGGACAATTGGTCTCTTCTTCGAGGTGGCCGCCGTCAACGAAGAGCCCCCCAAAGTACAAGAGTCCAATGGGGAACAGGATCGCTACTGGGGGGAGCGGCTATGATCCTGGTCTTTTGTGACCCCCGATGACTTGTCTCGGGCCTTGGAGTCCTGGGAGTTCAAGATCCGTGGGCGATCGGGCCCTGGAGGACCCCTGCCAGGAGCTGGTTATCTGTTGTTCCATGAACTGATTTAGAGTTTTCTTGCATCGTGTAAGGGATGTTTGATTAAACTTCGACAGAGCTCACAGTCAGAGACGTTGTGGTCAGGCCCAAGACAGCAGACACAAACAGAGTGTTCATCTGTAGGGCCATCTTCTTTCCACAGTGGCAGCAACGGAAGAGAGAAGAAGGATTAACTTTGACATAAACAAAATAAAAATCTCTAAAAGAGATTTAGGCAAAGTTTATAGGAAAAAATGTCTGTAGGCCAAAAAGGTGGAATACTACGACAAAGCTTCTGCAGAGACTATGCTTGTAAGTTGACCATGGGAAAGAACTGAGGAGGGAGTGGGGCCGCCCATGCCTATATAGGGTTGCTGATATGGGTGGATGTTGACAGCATGGGTGGCCTCAGTTGTACTGCTGAAAATCCGTGTGGATTCCCCTTCACTGACAGCAAAGGTTACTACAATGTAACCTGATGACTGAGATACCCCCGAAGAAGATTTAAGGATCCTTATTGCCAGAATGGAGCAAGCAAATATGCCCATGAAGTCCAGCTTCCTGGTCTCCTTGTTCCTTACCATATACAGCATGTACATCTCCAACTTTTAGACAGTTTATATAGGAGATAGACAAAGCTAATTCTTTTAGTTGTTCATGCTATTAAGAAAACCTACAGCTTATGATGTAAACTGGAGTTCTTATGTAACCCCCCTGCAAATGGGGGTTCCCAAAAGACTTCCAGGAGCTTGCTTGAATGCTCCAAGCCTGAATGGTGTTTGGCATTTAAGCCATTTATCAGTGAGTGTCTTTAGAGCCTCTGGTACTGTCTCTTTAAGAGCTGTCTGCTTGCAGACATAATTAATTGTATGGGACTGTGTGTTTCTTTGATTGAGTACCACTCGAGCTGCTGCCAATTCACTTCATTTTGCAGTCACTAGGAGTGCAAAGGAACCTATGTGAAAGATGTGACTGTTTGCCAGAGATTATTTGGAGTAATGGTGAGATTGCAGTTTGTCTAACCTGCTTTCTTTGCAGTCAGAACTGTGTGTGCTAGTTCCCCATTCTGGTTTTGAACTGCTGAACTGGACCAATCGGTGTGGGGTGGGCTGGCTCTAGAATGGTGCCTTGGACGAATCAGAACTTGGACTCATAATCTGAGCCAGCCACAAGAGGATTGTAATAGGCAGTGACTTCTGGGAGATGATAGTTTAGACTTCAGTGCCTTTTGGACCAAGCAGCAGTCTATTGTGAGTGACAGCCAATCCAGTCCAAGAACTGGGAGGAACTTCAAAGGAAGTGCCCGGTTTTTTCAGTTGGAGTGTCAGTTGAGCTTTGGCAGTGAAGAAGGAAGGAGGCCCAGCTTTTTCAGTGTGCAGTTTTAGTCAAAAACGTGTAAGGCCCAGAGTTCCGGGTCTGCAGCTTGTTAGGGACTGAATCCTCCTGTGAAAAGAATCAAAGGATCTCTGAAGAGTAGAAAACCAGGCTCACCCTGTAGAAGACTGAAGAATTGTGAAAATTGCACTCGGTCTGTCAGGAACTGAATCTGCTGTGTGTTCTCCCGGTATTGTGCAGTAATTGCGATCGGGATACAGATGCAGCCTGCCTGGTATAGTGCTTTCTTTTATATGGATGTGTGAAGAGGTTTGTGTACCTCAAGTGAGCCCTGCTGACATTGAAGGACCTATCTTATTTGGAGGTCGGAGTACTAATTCAGGGTCACTCCTGTTGAATTGCCACATTAAATCCAAATGGAATTACTGTACTGCTGACTGTTTAATTCTCCTTTTCTGTGTGAAAGGGCCCCTACCAGCTGCCACGGTTTGACTAGCCACTAGGGCTTGGGTACCCAGGACAGTAACTGGTAGGAGTTAGGCCTGTGCACAGAGCCATAGGTAGATAGTAAAGGATAAGCTAATTAACCTTGATTTCCCCTGTCCTTGTTATATCCCTAAATAAATCAGAGCTGTTTGTTTCTAACAAAGTTATACTGCCTGAGGTATTTGTCTCATGTTAAAGTACTGTACTGCATTGTTGCACTGTATCTTTATTTTACAGGATGTCCCAAGCTTAAACCAGCCTTGGGGCAAGTGTATACTGTGAAGGTAATTCTGCTATATTGTGTGGGCCACTAGTGGAAGAAAGGGGGTTGCAGTGTCCCAGAGGGCTGTGACCAAGTAAGTTTAACTACGGAAACCCTGACCTCTGGGTGGAGGCACCGCCATTGGATCCAGGCCCCTCAACCTGTTAGTGGCAAATCAGGCAGGGTAGTAGCCCTGGGATAGCGCCATCTAGGGGTTACATTTTTGAGGCTCACCGCTGGATTGTGTGTCCTCTAGTGGCCATATTTACAAACCACTGTTAAGGGAAAAAATAAATAAATAAATAAATGGGTACCCGACAGAAGTGGCTGTACACCGGCTGGTGGAGTGGTGTACTGGGGAGAGATCGACCCCCAAAAATGCTATGCTTATCCTGGACATCCCCTGGGTATCACACGGACACTGTGCAGGGAGTACTTTCCAAGGTGGAAGGTTTACAAAATCCTGTGGTGGTGGGTCGGCACGCTAATCTGCTCACCCACACTTTCCTGGCCCTAGTAGAGCTTTAAGGATCCCATAGATAGCTCCAAAGTACCACAGACCATTACCCCAGAGGGAGCCCTCACTGCTTGGAGAGTGATAACTAAGGACAGTAAAGACCCGGGGGGGAATGAGCCCCCACCACTATCTGAAACTTTTGAGGAGAAATTTGCTAAATGGTTGCTGGGAGAAGGGAAAACTGTGGAGGACTTGAAGAAACTATTCTTGCCACCTGGGGGTGTTCCTCCCCCAACACCCTCTCCTGCTCCAGTACCCGTAATGGTGGCTGAACCAATGCAGACTCCTATTTCTGCACCTGCCATTAGTCACGACTCTCACCAAGGTTGAGGATCTTCTCAGCACCTCCCCACCCCCCAGGGGAGGATGACTGGGAGACCTGGATAGACTATGTTGCCCCCAAGTGCTAGAATGGCAATGCTCGGAAGCCGAAAAGAAAGAGGGTTAGTGAGAGCCTCCCGAGGTCCTGCCCTGGCTACCATCCGTAGCAACAGGCCAGTAACCCTTGAAGCGACTGCACAAGCCTATCTTTTGAGGCCTTGGAGAATGTGTGTGGAGCCCAGATTCTGATGAGGACCTATGGTGGAGAGTAAGAAATGCACAACAGTACCAAGGGAGGAGTTGTCTGTGTATGTCTCTCGCTGGAAAAATTGTTGCAAGAATGCCTCAGAAAGGTAGTTTGCCATAGCTTGAACTGGAGCCGAACCAGACTGGACAGAATCCTTAAAGTCTGCCCCTTCTCAGAACTCTGTTGCTTCAGTTTATGCATCTGGCAAATCGACTGAACTCTACTCTCCTATGATGAGTTAATGAGGAGAAATTTCAGGAGTTGAGAAAAGGTTAATTCTGGAGGGACCTGCACTCAATAGCTGTGGCTGGCCAGTGACTGAGGGTGGCCCATCAGAAGGTGAAGTTCAGGGCAGAGGTTGGCAGTCAATGAGTGCTCTGATAAGGAAAAGATATGCCACAATGGGTGAACTGTTGAGAGAGATCCGGAATTCAAAACAGTCCCTTTATGAAGGCCACGCCTGCAAGTACTACGGGCCCACCTATATCCGGCCGTAGAGCCTGCTATGGGGGTGGGGATACCCACCCATGCATCTCCTGCTGATAACAGTCTAACTCGATTCGATTCATGGAAGTGGAGAAACTGACGAGATGTCTCCAAATGCTTATCACGCCGCAGACAGAGAGATGGCACCAAGGTTTCCAGTTAGTAATACCGCCCTGGCTCCCAGTGTGGCACCTCGCCACTCAAACTCCAAAAAGTATGTTTTGCTATAATTGTGGGAAGGATGGGCACATGAAAAGGGAATGCCAATCCCCAAAAGACACTGACAAAGTTGCATATAGGCTACAAGGAGAGCTTCGAGAACAAATCAGTGGTTAAGAGGTGCAATTTAAATGATCCTGTGAGGGCACCAAAATGCTAACTACGTCCTTTTGTGGCAAGGTCAGTTGCCCAGGCCCCCACTACCGCCTCTCAGACTGGTCCAGAATAGTGGGTCCCTCCATGGAGACCACTGTAAAGGTAAATGGAGTGTCTACAAGAGCTGTATTAGACAGTGGCTCCTAAGTGACAATTATGTTTCAAGATTGGTATCAGAAGCATTTGTCTGACGACTTTACAAATTATTAGAAGGACTGCTATGTATGGGGTTAAATTGGGGAAGGCTACCCCTATTCTGGGTATATCCGAATTTGTCTGTCTTCTCCCACCTCCATTGGTTGGGTGGCTTAACAAGTAGAGAGACCTAGCCTTAGTGTGTCCCCCACTGGACTGTATGGATGGTGTCCCTTTGTTGATTGGAACAAATGCTCATATGTTCAGAAGGCTGGCACATTTGTGTTATGAAAACAGGGGTCAAAGACTAGTAGAGCTTTAAGAGTTCCGCCTTAATTAAGAAGGCCTATGAGGCACAGAGAGATGCTGGAAAATATAGAACCAGAGGAACCGTGTCGGAATTGTATGGAAGAAGGATCCTGAGTCTCTGATCCTGGCACCAAATGCCCAGTGTACCTTACAGGGAGAGTCCGTATCAGAAAGGATGTTAAGAATAAAATATTAATGTTGGATGCACCAGGCGATGGAAAATTGCCAGAGGGACTGCTGGTCTTTCTTCAGTATTTTGCCCGGCTAGAGCCCGCTTATGCCAGAAGGGTAATGGTCCAAGTTCATAATGTGTCTGAAAGAGACATTCGAGTAAATAGAGGTTGCATCCTGGCTAATGTGCATTGTGCAGACACTGCAGTGCTACCCAGCAGCAAGAGTTCAAGGAAGAAATGACAGAGTAACGCTTGACTTGTTTGATTTCGCAACTCCCCTGCCAGCTGAATGGAAAGGAGGATCAGTGAGTAAGCTTGCTCCAGAGAGACCAGGTGTTTTCTTTTAAAGGAATGGGACGTAGGGATGCGGCAAGGAGCTGAGCACAATATCCGCTGCATGACGAAAGACCATTTCGTGGAGAGGTCTGACGCCTGGCACCTGCTGATATAGATGATGTGGAGACGGCATCTGCAAGAGATGTTACGGCTTGGTGTGGAATACAAGAATCCAGGAAGCTCTTTATGCTTCCCCATTGTGGTAGTGAGAAAAAGAATGGGACAGTAAGGATGTGCGTGGATTATCGCGAACTTTAAACCAGCGGACTATCCCTGATCAGTACACAATGCCCCATTCAGGATGCTTTGGACTGCCTAACGGAGCAGTGGTTCTCTGTGCTGGAGATCTCCCGCAGAAAGGGTACTACCAGATCCGGCGGCCCCAGAGGACCGTGAGAAGACAGCCTTTATCTGTCCGGCTGGTTTCTATGAGATTCATGAGGATGCCTCAAGGGTTTCAGGTGCCCCAGCCACTTTCTCAACGATTGATGGAGCGCAGTGGGGACATGAACTTACTTAGAGTGCCTGGTATACCTAGATGATGTTATTGTGTTTGGCAGCTCACTGGAGGAACATGAGAGCAGATTATTTAAGGGTATTGACTCGACTGGAGGACTTTGGCCTTAAACTGTCCATTGATAAGTGTCAATTCTTTCAAACATCAGTAAAGTATGTGGACACATAAGTATCCACGAGGAATAGAGACCGACCCAAGTAAAGTTGAGGCCTTGACCACCGGCCACAGCCCAAAAATCTAAAAGAACTGCAAAGATTCCTGGATTCTGTGGTTATTATCGGCGTTTCATCAAGGACTATTCAAGAGTGATCCGCCCTTTAACTTAACCTACTCAAGGGTATCCCAACCCACAAAAATACCAAAAGTCAAGCGTCCCTCAAGACTGAAAGAGTGTATTTTCATCCGAGTGAAGTATTTGGGGCCGCTGGACTCCTGATTGATGAGACTGCTTTTCATGAGATCATATATCAACTTACCCATGCTCCAGTGCTGGCCTATGCCGATCCAAGAAAACCTCACGTCCTGCACACTGATGCTAGCTTGCAAGGGTTGGGCTGTGTTGTACCAAGAGCACGAGAATGGCCTGAGACCAGTGGCCTTTGCCAGTAGAAGCCTGACCCCATCCGAAAAAGAACTATCCTGTACATAAGTTAGAGTTCCTAGCTTTGAAGTGGGCTATTGTTGACCAATTCCATGAGTACTTGTATGGGGCTAAAATACTAGTAAAACTGACAATAATCCTTTGACCTATGTGCAGACCTCAGCTAGTTGGATGCCACTGGCCACAGGTGGCTTTCTGCATTATCTACATGACTATGCTCTCGAATACCCGAGCAGGTCTGAACCACATAGATGCTGATGCTCTCTCCCGGAGGCCTGTTCCCCAGAATGATTGGGTCCGATTGGCAGAACCTGACATTCGGCACTCTGCGGAAGTTTGACAGGGAGGAACAAATGTCCACGGACGCAGTGGACTGCATGGTGGATTGCTTGAGGAGCCTCAAATTGCATACACCTGCTGCTTATTGCCACTTTCTGCAATAGACATTGGTGCACTGCCTCAGCTGGACAATGACAGTATTCAGGCGGGCTCAATCCCAGCGATCCCATGATCAAAGCAGCTTTAGAAGCCCTCTATGCAGGAAAAGATGTGTCCAAATTACGCTCCACTGATTTGAGAACTGCACTGTTATACAAAGAAGGTCCTAAGTTGAAACTGATCAATAAACTGTTATACAGAGAAACAGTAGACAGAGGGGACAAGTAGACAAACAACAACTAGTGCTGCCCACTGCCTTCGAGACTCAGTACTGAGGTCCTTGCACAACCACATGGGGCACCTTGGTATAGACAGAACACTTGACTTGGTGGAGATCCAGATTCTATTGGCTAAGATGGGGCTGATGTGGAGCAACACATTCGAACTTGTAGTCGCTGCTTACAGAGAAAGCTTTGCCCCAGAGGCTGCCCCTGTGCTATCACCACCAGTGGACCCATGGAGCTGGTCTGTATTGATTTTCTGAGTTTGGGTCAGATCAAAGAAATATCAGTAATGTGCTGGTGGTCACTGACCATTTCACGAGATATGCCCAAGCTTTCCCCACCAAAGACCAGAAAGCATCCACTGTGGCCAAAGTACTTGTAGAAAACTTTTTGTTCACTATGGGGCTCCACAAAGAATCCATTCTGATCAAGGGAGACTTTGAAAGTCGTCTGATCAAAGAGATACTTTCTCTGTGGAGGTCTGAGAGTCAGAACCACTCCTTACCACCCCCAGGGACCCACAGCCTGAACGTTTCAACAGACTTTGCTAGATATACTGGCACCCTGCACCCAAAGGACAAGCCTAGATGGAGCCAACAAATTAGCACCTGGTACATGCTTATAACTGCACCAAAGTGATGCCACTGGATTCTCCCCTACCGCCTGATGTTTGGAAGAGAAGCTCACTACCAGTAGATGTGTGTTTTGGGGTCTCTCCTGATGGGGTTCAAGCTGACAACTATTTACAGTATGTGCAAAAGTTAAAGGCCCAGCTAACTCATGCGTACCAACTGGCTCAAACCATGGCTGCCAAAAGAAATCTGGCCAACAAAGAAAGGTATGATAAAAGGTGGCTCCAGGAACTCCAGGAGGGAGATCGGGTATTGCTAAGAAATCTGGGACTGCATAGCAAGCACAAGATTGCTGACAGATGGCACCATCTCCCTCACATTGTAGTGGGCAAACTAGATGATCTGCCAGTGTACAAAGTAAGGCCTGAGAATAATTCAAAAGATGTAAAACAATGCATAGAAATCATTTACTGCCCATTGGACAAATCTTAATTGAGTCTGAGCCCTAGAGATGCCCCTCTGGACCAGTGACCAGAGCTGCTGCTAAGAAAAGATCAAGAAAGTGTGCACCTACAGAAGCAAAGTTAAAGTGTTTCCCTCCACAAGTCCCAGTTGAGCATGACTGTCAGTCCATATCGGAAGAAAGTGAGAGTGACTTTGAATACTATCCTTCTTCTGAACTGAGTCAATTGTTTGGAGCAATCCCTAGTCAATACTGGAGACAAAGCTGGGCCTTCTGGACTGTCTAAGCCCCCAGCTTCATCCCTGGAGCCATTGTCTCCCAGAAAGTGAAGTGCAAGCATCAGATCAGATGAAATGGAATCATTGTGCATGGTTGAACTGTTTGAGTTTTCAGGGAGGAAAATGATAGATTGGGGCAGACTGGTGATACACCGAACAGAAGAGTATTTTGAGTGCCCTGACAGTCCACTGCCAGTGTCACAAAGCTCTCCATCGAAGCCAAATGTTGTGGACTCAGAAACTGTAACTCCTGGAGCTGAAAGTGCCCCAAGTTCTAGCCTCTCCCCCCATGGGAACTCCCCTGAGCAAGTGAGGACAATGCTGAAAATGAGGCTCAGAGTGCAGAGACTGTAACAGTTCCCCCTAGAAAGACTGGTCGAGCTGTAAAGCCTGTGGTGCACCTCAGTTATGATTCCCTTGGGAGGCCTGTGATTTGCCTCTCAATGTTGTCCATAAAGGAGTGTATGTGTCCCGAGCTCACTGCCCAAACTGAGCATCAGTGCTAACTCCAAGTTACTTGTGTTGCCCTCTAAGTATGGTGCCCTTGCCCCATCCAGCCCCAAGGTAACTGATAGGAAGGGCCCCCTCTCTTCAGGTTTCATGTACGAAAGTAATAACTGAGTTATGGTACAATGTGTATGTAATACTGTGTAAAGAGTGACGTACTGCAATGTTTCAGAAATGTGTTCTTGGTAAAATGATATATTGACTGATGATTACATGTGCGAGCCTAATGCAAATGTATATGGTTGCAGTTGAAACTTATGAAGTACTTGACGCCTGGAAGCCAAGCTTTCCCAAGCCAGGAAGGTGTAACCCCTACAAATGGGGTTCCCAAAAGACTTCCAGGAGCTTGCTTGAATGCTCCAAGCCTGAATGGTGTTTGGCATTTAAGCCATTTATCAGTGAGTGTTTTAGAGCCTCTGGTACTGTCTCTTTAAGAGCTGTCTGCTTGCAGACATAATTAGTTTGTATGGGGGGACTGTGTGTTTCTTTGATTGAGTACCACTCGAGCTGCTGCCAATTCACTTCATTTTTGCAGTCACTAGGAGTGCAAAGGGAACCTATGTGAAAGATGTGACTGTTTGCCAGAGATTATTTGGAGTAATGGTGAGATTGCAGTTTGTCTAACCTGCTTTCTTTGCAGTCAGAACTGTGTGTGCTAGTTCCCCATTCTGGTTTTGAACTGCTGAACTGGACCAATCGGTGTGGGGTGGGCTGGCTCTAGAATGGTGCCTTGGACGAATCAGAACTTGGACTCATAATCTGAGCCAGCCACAAGAGGATTGTATGGGCAGTGACTCTGGGAGATGTAGTTTAGACTTCAGTGCCTTTTTGGACCAACAGCAGCAGTCTATTGTGAGTGACAGCCAATCCAGTCAAGAACTGGGAGGAACTCAAAGGAAGTGCCCGGTTTTCAGTTGGAGTGTCAGTTGAGCTTTGGCAGTGAAGAAGGAAGGCCTAGTGCTTTTCAGTGTGCAGTTTAGTCAAAAACGCGTGTAAGGCCCAGAGTTCCGGTCTGCAGCTTGTTAGACTGAATCCGTCCTGTGAAAGAATCAAAGGATCTCTGAAGAGTAGAAACCAGGCTCACCCTGTAGAAGACTGAAGAATTGCTGAAAATTGCACTGGTCTGTCAGGAACTGAATCTGCTGTGTGTTCTCCCGGGTATTGTGCAGTAGTGCGATCGGGATACAGATGCAGCCTGCCAGTATAGTGCTTTCTTTTATATGGATGTGTGAAGAGGTTTGTGTACCTCAAGTGAGCCCTGCTGACATTGAAGGACCCTATCTTATTTGGAGTCGTGAGTACTAATTCAGGGTCACTCCCTGTTGAATTGCCATTAAATCCAAATGGAATTACTGTACTGCTGACTGTTTAATTCTCCTTTTCTCTGTGTGAAAGGGCCCTACCAGCTGCCACGGTTTGGACTAGCCACTAGGGCTTGGGTACCCAGGGACAGTAACTGGTAGGGATAGGCCTGTGCACAGAGCCATAGAAGTAGATAGTAAAGTGATAAGCTAATTAACCTGATTTCCCCTGTCCTTGTTATATCCCCTAAATAAATCAGAGCTGTTTGTTTCAACAAAGTTATACTGCCTGAGGTATTTGTCTATGTTAAAGTACTGTACTGTGATTGTTGCACTGTATCTTATTTTACAGGATGTCCGGTGCCTGAACCAGCCTTGGGGGTAAGTGTATACTGTGAAGGTAATTCTGCTATATTGTGTGGGCCACTAGTGGGAAGAAAGGGTTGCAGTGTCCCAGGGCTGTGACCAAGTAAGTTTAACTATTGCAAACCCTGACCTCTGGGTGGAGGCACCCGCCATTGGATCCAGGCCCCTCAACCTGTTAGTGGCAAATCAGGCAGGGGTAGTAGCCCCTGGGATAGCGCCATCTAGGGGTTACACTTATTTAACCTATGAAAACTGGTATTACGTTTTGTAAATTAATTGCTGTGGTCAATAATTTGTGTACTGTTGATCTGTTTAATGGTGTCTTGAACTGTGGAAAGTATTGTTTTAGAATTATATGCGTAGGGTAACAACATAAGTAGAGATTCACATTGTTTTCTGTTGAACGCGAAGTTTGTGATAAACAGCCCACAGATCACATGTGTTTGTCTGCAGGTCACATGGCTCAGGCAGGAAGCTAATCAGGCAAGACAGTGAAATACTTTCACTTTCACCTTACCTGGTGTGGGAAAAAGAGCTTTTGTGAAAGAGGAGAGAGATATATAGCGAATCTGATTTACATTTTGACTTTTTTTGTAAATTAGCTGGGTTTTTTTTTGTATTTTGATTGCCTCTAGTCTTCAGTTGTGCCTCTTTTGCAGTACAATAGTTAACTTTTTTTTCTGTGTGTGTGTATGCGTGTGCGAGTAAAATGGAGAGAGGTGGCTTTGGTGCATGCGAGGAGAGTGTGTGTTGGAGTATGCACGTGCTGTGGCACTCCATGTCTCAACAGGAGCACCTTATATTGTGCGAGCGGTCCCCCTCCCTGAAGCAGGAGGTAGTGGTGTCATGGAGGCACCCTGCTGGTGGCACCACCTAACACTGCCCTCCCACCACCACCTGCCATGGCCCCTGCACCAGCGTCTCAGCAGCAGGAAGTGACAGATGAGCCGCAGCAGTCTCAGCGGCAGGTTGCCCCCAAACTGAGAAAAAAATAGTCTGAGAAATCCCTTTACTGGGATCAACTATGCACTTATGCTACATACTACCGCCTACGGCCACTCTTGCCAGAGGCAGCAGTGCCATGACCAGAAATATCTTTGTATGCACATCTCTTTGCAGGCATTTTTTGGATTACACAGAAAATTCACAACAAATTTAGATTTCTGAACTTTGGGGTGGACGGAAGCAAAAAATAACTGTAGCTAACAGATGCAGAGTGGGCCTAACAGATGCAAATGCACAGACAGATGGAGACTGAGCACTCAAGAGATGCAACCACACAGGCACAACACCGTCTTAACCAGTAATCACACAAATCAAAACTGGAAAAATAATACCTTTTGTGTTTTTTTTGGGCGCTGCAGTACCAGTCCACTACCTAGACAGAGCGAAGCAGTAAAAAATACCACAGCCGGATAACAGATTCAGAGCGCTGCGATTACTGTGTGGCACAATAAAATGTGTATGACTTCATGGCAAGCACACACACACACACACACACACACACACACACACTACAGGTAATACGCAGAAAATCTAACAGTTCAGTACACTATATAAACAAATTTTTTAAACTCAATGAAAATATGCACTGCACCACAACAAACAGAAAAAAATTATCAAAATTACTTCAAGTATTACAGTGTGTACATGAACACACAAATACTAACACACACTACTACCCAACAGTTAGAAAGACTGCCTTTATCACTGTTAATCTCAAATCCACCACAGATCGCCCCTCCCCAAAGCACACTTCAGTAGTGCCTGTGGAAGACATACAGCGATGACAATGGCAGGCACAGCCTAGCTGAGCTCCTTACTGCATTCAGTCTTCTATTAAAATTGGTAGCATCAGTCTTGATCTGAACTTTGCTGGCAGTGGCATTAGTTTGGGTGATTGATGGCAACTAGCAGGAGCAAAAACAAACAATCGAAGCTTTTATTTGGCACAACAGATCATACCAAATCACAACCCCGAGGCCTACCAGCAATGGACGGCCCCGTGAACTCACTAATAGTGCAGGAGGGAATGTCTGAACTGGAAAGATCATTATCAGCAGTACCTGCTACATTAGTGCTTATGCAACATGATATGAAGGCAGGTTTCGACAATATTACCTCCCAGATCTCGCACTTACAATCTGTGGTAACAGGTCTATCCGAAACTTCAGCTAATCATGCTACCCGCCTGGAAGGACTGGAAACGCGGGTCAGTAGCCTGGAGGACTCACTGACGGTAGCTATGGGGGACAAACAGAATCTTAATAAACTCATGGAAGAACTCACCGATAGAATTGAAGATCAGGAAAATTGGTTCTGTAAGTCGAATCTCCGGATTATTGGTCTGCCTGAGGGGATGGAGGGGAGTGATCCCGAAAGGATGCTGCATGCTTGGTTATTTGAACATCTGGAGCTCCCAGCTACTCTACAGAACTGTGAAGTTGAATGGGCACATCGTGTAAGCCCTAAGCTTTCAGATACATGCCCGAGACATTGCTTAATAAAATATCTATGCTATACAGACAAGGAGGCTATTCTGTGGAGAGCTAAAGAGAAGGGCACATTACAGTGGGTAATCATAAAATTCATTTTCCAGGACTTTAGTAAGCAATTACAGATGAGAAGGCAAAAGTTTAATGAGATCAAGAGTCTCTCTGTAAAGCGGGCTGGTCATTTGCGATTATATACCCAACCAAGTTGAAGATTGATTGACCGGGAGGTACACCACAGTTCTTCTCCTGCCCTAGGGTGGTGTTGAGGTGGCTTGATTCTGTACTTAAGAAAGGAGACAGCGACCGCTCACCACAACGGCAGGAGGTTGAGGATCGCTGAAAAAGCTGTGGCCATGTGATATGGCTAGACATCTTATTTCTGAGTGTGGCTGGTTCGTTGGGAGTGCTGGGAGCACAGGTCCTCTTATTTTCTTAATTTTATACATTCCTGGGTATGTGCAAACTTTTGAACATTCATGAGGGTCCTAGCACAAGCAGGCAAGAAGGAGAGGGACCATCATTTCATACATTAAATCTGACTGCAACAACTAAGTCTTCTTCGTTGTATTAGTTAATATGTTGTAACAGACCTGTGGGACTAATAACTTTGCAGAAGAGACTTGCAGTGGCCTAGCTCTGGATAAAGGCAGCTGTTTTTGAGTTTGCTTATTTTATAACATGACTTTGCTCAGCTATGACGCATGGACTGTATCATGGACTTTAAACTTTATATTTTGTTATTTTTATGCAGTGCTTTTGGATATCCATTTATACAGTTTCTTAATAACTCTGATGCTTGATTGTAAATGGCATTGTTTAATGAGTGCAGGTTACTCCTAAATTTGAACATCAATGTTCGCCAAATGTTTGCAGGGGTTACTACTGTGGGCTTTTTTGTGCCCAAGAGAGGTTAACTTTTATACTTTTAGGATTGTTCTTTGGATTAAGCATTAGGAGACTTAGGTGTGCATGGAAGGGAATTTCACACTGTGACCAGAAACTCTTGCTTTACAGGTTGGTTGTCTTTTGGGAACCCTTTGGTGCCACCTTGAGAGGGTAGTATTGGGTTCGAGGGTACTTAATTTGGAAATGAGACGAGGGGAGATCTATGTCAATGTTGTTTTATATGTGCAGGAGGTGGGTAGAGTTGCTTTTACATTAGAGGATTATGGTTGATCAGGTTTCTATAGCATCCTGGAATATTAATGGATTGAAGTCGCTTCCCAAAAGGAGTAGGGTCATGACTGAGGCTAGATGTGCTAAATGGCAGGCTGTGTTACTGCAAAAGATGCATATGTACAGAACAGAGGCGTATAAACCTGAGGCCTTTATGGGGGGGATTATGGATTTCAGCTAATTTTTCTTTTAAGGCCCAAGGAGCATCCATATGGCTACCTAAGGGCTCTAACTTTAAGATATTGGATACTAAATTAGATCCTCATGGTAGATATGCCCTTGCTAGAGTTTTGTTACCGGGGGTGGGTATGTATAATTTGGGATCAGTTTATGCCCCCAATATTGATGACCCTGAATTTTTTCAGAGACTTTCCTTAGATCTGGTTGGCTGGCAGGGCCCTTGGGTTTTGGGAGGCAACTTCAACTGCGTGTTGGACACTGTGTTAGACAGGTCCAATCCTACACCTGTGTCTTTGACAAAAAACGCTCAGGCGCTAGCAGTCCTGATGCGGGAGGTTGGCGTAACTGATGCCTGGAGGCACTTGTTCCCATCCGGCAGACAGTATAGCTTCTGTTCTAATGCCCATCAGTCCTATGCCTGTCTAGACGAGGTGCTGGTCAGTTCTGACCTCTTGTCAGTAGTGATGGGAGCTGATTACTCCCAGATATTGATATCGGATCATGCGGTGGTATCTGTGGTATTTAGGCTGGGGAACCTAAATCCGGGGTGCAAAGCCTGGAGGCTGGATCCACTTTTATTGAAGGAAAAGACTTACATAGACTTACATATTAAAGCACAAATTGCTGAGTTCCTCTCCTTTAACAGGAAGGGGGATACCTCCAATTCAACTAGATGGGAAGCCTTGAAGGCCTTTATTAGAGGGCATACCATCTCCTATGCAAAACACTAGGCTCATACTAGATTTAAGGCCCTCGAAGAACTGAGATCCCAGATTGAACAGGTGCAGCGAGCCCATAGATTAAAACCTGATCAAATTACTCTCAAGCATTTGGAGAAATTGAAATGGCGATACAACTCAATATGTGGGTCTAGAACTGAGAGGGCTATTCTACTTTCCCGGGCTGGCCAGTATTTTGATGGGGACCGAGCAAGGAAACTGCTCTCCTGGCAGTTGCGTAGGAAGGAGGGGGAGACGGCAGTGACTCAAATACATTCTTCCAAGGGTGACCTGGTGGATAGTCCACAGGAGGTAACTCAGGCCTTTGAAGATTTTTATAAACAATTGTACACTTCTGACATTTCACCTTCTCCTGTACAGATAGACACCTTTCTTAACAAAGGAGCCCTAGGATCTATCTCAGAGACACAGTCTGAGTCGCTTGAGGTCCGATAGGTACAGGGGAGGAGATCAGGATAGCTATTAGAAAGCTCAGAGGTGGTAAGGCTCCAAGGCCTGATGGCCTTCCTATCGACTTTTGTAAGTGCTACCAAGATATACTTTTGGAGCCTCTGGTGGATATGCTGGAGGAAAGTTGTACAGTGGGGATGTTGCCCACCTCCACTCGGTTGGCGGTCACTACGGTGCTCTCAAAGCCCGGGAAGGACCTCAGCTGGTGCTCTTCCTATAGGCCTAGCTCGCTCCTAAATGCTGATTATAAAATTCTGGCGAAGGTTCTGACCTTCAGGTTGGAGCCTTTATTGCTGGGTTTGGTACACCCTGACCAAGCTGGTTTAGTGAGGGGAAGGTATGGGAAATATAATGTTAGGAAATCTCTGAACATCGCACACCAGTGGGAAAACTGAACTTAAACATGGGACGCCATTTTGTAATTGGGCGCAGTGAAGGCCTTCGACCGAGTGGAGTGGGGGTATCTGTTTGCCACTTTAACTAAATTGGGATTCGGGCAATATTTTATGTCCTGGATTAAGACTCCGTATAAGGACCCTATGGCCCAAGTACTAGTGAACCGGAGCCTGACTTAGAGTTTTCTTCTGGGCAGGGGAACCAGACAGGGGTGCCCCCTCTCCCCTTTACTGTATGTTTTATCTCTGGAACCTTTAGCGGGGTGCATACAGTCTGATTGGAAGATTCAGGGATTTAGACATAAGGACACTGAATATAAATTGGCCATGTATACTGATGATCTCCTTTTGTATTTGCAGTCCCCTCATGAAGATCTTAACAAGGTCCACTGGGTACTAACAGAATACGGCCCAATATCAGGCCATAAAATTAACTGAACCAAGAGTGAGATCCTCCCATTGGTAAATTACATAGGAACACCTTATTTCAACATTTGAATGGGCTGCAGATGGTTCCCTCAAGTACCTAGGGATTTTAATTTCTGGAAAAGCTCGTATTTTATATGGGTTAAATTACAGGCCCTTTGTGAAAACACTCACTTCGGATTGTGAGAGATGGACAGCACTTCCAATTTCCCTTATGGGTAGGGTCGGAGTGATCACCATGATGATTCTGCCCAGGCTGTTATATTTATATCAGTCTCTCCAGATCAAACTTCCAAAATGCCACTTTAAGAGACTGGATGCAGTTATACATACATTTCTTTGGAGGTGCAAACCATCCAGAGTAAAGAGAACAATACTGCACCTGCCACCCTGCTTGGGGGGACTTGGCCTGCCGAATTTTAGAATTTACCATCAGGCTGTTCGGCTCGCAGCTATCCCAGTGGGATGGGAGGATTTGAATAATAGCTGGTTAGAACTCGAGGGGCTGGGTTCAGGGGGCCCATCTCAAAGAGGGGATCCTGGCAGATGTGCTGTGGTCCAGAGAGATGCCTGAACACCCCAATCCTTTTACTTCAGCAACCATTGAGGCTTGGTCAGGTGACCACCGCCAGATAGGTAGGGCAATAGCTCCTACTAAAATGACCCTTATTGCAGAAGCAGTTCGACTCAAATTTGCATCCACTGAGGCAATGACTGACAGACTGAGTGATTGGGCGAATAAAGGATTAAGATGGGTCCATCAGCTCTGCGTGGGGGACATTATGGTTCCCTTTACCTATCTAAGGGACCAGTGGAATATACAGGGAGGGGATTTCTTTATTTACTTCCGACTACGGCATATCTTGGGTGCTGAATTGACCCCGGGTACTGGTTGGGCTCCTCTTTCCCCTTTGGAGGAAGAACTGTACTACCCTCAGCCAGGGGCTGGTTCGTTAGCCACCTATTACCATTGTATCAATGGAGGTGACCTCAAGGCAGTGGACAATATAATTGGGAAATGGGGGACTGATTTGGGGATTCCGTTCAGTGAGCAGCTATGGAAAAGGGCATCTAAACATATGGTAACTTGTTCAAGGAGTGATAAACTTCGGCAGGTGCAGTATTATTTTTTCCATCAGGCCTACTATTCTCCTGTGAAACTTAAGCTCTTTGACCCAAACAAATCGGATGTTTGTCCCAAATGTCAGTTACTGCCAGCAGAGTTTCTGCATATGGCTTTAGTCTGCCCAAATATCATGCCCTTTTGGGTGGGTATGCATGCTATCATGGCAGAGGTGTTGGGTTTCTCCCCACCGAATACCCCTGTTGAGTTTATGCTGGCTGCTGAGCCCGAGCGCCTGGTTATGCCCGGTCATGAAACTTTGTGGTCACTGGCCCTAGTGAATGCTCGTAAGACAACTGCACAAAATTGGCTGGCCCCTAACCCACCTAGTGTACAGCAGTGGGCTAATAACTTGAAGCAGTGTATGTCCATAGAAAGGGCCCAGCTAACTGCACTGGGTCAAGTGGAAGTGTTTCATCAGCTATGAGGTCCTCTGTTGGTAGCAGCCGAGGCTGATATTTTTCCTTTATGAAATGTAAAGCACTCTATAGCACTTTATTTACCAGGGGCTGATTTGAGTAGATTTATGAAGTATTTCTGCTTGGCAGCTGTATAAGTGAAATAATTCAATATGTATACCTCTTGTGCGGTGTGTGAAGGCAATATTGAAGATGTAACTTTCCCTTTGTTTCAATAAAAATATGTTGACAAATTAAAACAGTTTCTATCAGTACAAGACTGAATGTTCTAAATTAACATTCAAAATGCCACGAAAACAATCAACACTAAACGATATAAGCATAGGAGGGTTCCTACAATCTGTGTACTAAATTTTGACCAAAATAATTAGATCAAAAGTGATTTTTTAAAGCTTTTTCGATGGTATGATTCTCAGAGCACTGAGAGCAAACTGTCTCCAGCTTTCCACTATACACACTACGCAGAACTGAGGCTGTGCAAGACGATCTAGAATCCACATGACCTGCCATCCCATGAATCACTGCAAAATTCGCCTCAAAGTGCAATACAAAGGCGAAGCAAAGCAAAGTCCATTCAAATCAATGGCACTTCACGTTAAAATTAAGGGGAAGACAGTACAACAAGGTGAAGTAATGTGAAGTCCATTGCGGGCAATGTACTTCACGATAAAATTTGAAAGCAGAGTTATATGCATCCGATCATGAGTACCATGAATTTGGTGTTAATACGTCAAGTGTCTAATGAATAAGTTAGGGAACTTCAATTAATTTCCTAAATACACAAGACATAACAGGGCAGTCTTGTAAACTGGGTCATCTGACCTAAATGACATGTTTTCCTGTATAAAATAAAGTTTTTACTACTATTACTTTTACTAAGGTGCTGGGGCTTCTTGGACTGGCCATGAGCCGCATTTATTTTTCATTTCATTTCATTTTATTGGGGATGAACCACTGAGCAAGCTCATTTAAAATGGTGACCCCCTTTGGTAAGCAAATTGCATATATACAGACATACAATAACAATTATTTCAACACATACAGCAGTGTACAGTAAAGTGCAACAAATATTAACAGTTAAACCATTTAACGCACACAACTGTTACTTCAACACGTTACAATACACAATAAAATACAAGTATTAACAGTTAAACCATTTAACACAGTCAATTGTAAAATTGGCCACAACAACACTTAGATTGTGCACTGATATTATGTAAAACCCATTCTTTTGTTATATTTGCAGAAGGGGGCTTGGTGTTAAACGAACGAAACTTGTACGGTAATTTATTCCGATAAGAAAGTATCATTTGACTATAAAAATACATTGACCTTTGTATTTTCGTTAAAGGTACTATCAGTTCTCAATAAGCCGGATTTCTTAGTGAGGGGTTCACTTTCCTTTCCTGTAATTTAACAGCAATGTACAGTAGTCTGGGACTTCGCTCAGTCCACTTTTGTAAGCCAGAACAAATTTATGTAAATGGCATCTGTCTGTAAGGGAGATGTAACCCAGCTGTTTATACATGCTACAATGGTGGGTCTCTTTTGCGCATTTCAAGATAAACCTGGCCAGTCGGTTATACAGTATATCTAACGTTTGCAATTTTCCTTGTTTGAGTAGTCATACAAAACATCACCGTAATCAAACACAGTAAAGAGTTGAGTTTCCACTATTTTTGTATAGTATGACTACTCAAGCAATTTCAGTTGCAATATAGAAACCCACTTTCTTGCCAATCTGAGTTACCAGTCTTTCAACATGCACACTGCCAGTGCTCGAGGAGCCCAGCCAGTATCCTAGATACTTATAGAGAGTCTACCCGTTCAGCCATGCCCTTCCATATCCCAGATAGTCAGGTCTCCACCCTGTCTTAGTTTTGCCGATGTTCCAAACAGCATGCACTTAGTTTTATTATATTCATTTACAGTTTAGATTTTTGAAACAGTCCTGTAGATGATTGAAATTAGTCTGAAGTTTACGTTGAACTTCACCAAAAGAAGGTGCAGCAACGTAAAGTATTGTATCATCGGCATATAAGTGATATGCCATATCTTGTACACTTCCTCCCAGACCGTTTAAATAAATTAGAAACAACAGTGGTCCTAAGACTGACCCCTGTGGGACTCCTCAGACTACTGGCAATGCTGCAGATTCTTTTCCATTTATGGCAGTTAGTTGCATCCTAGAATGAAAACATGAACAAAACCACTTCAATGTTGTCTTATCAACGCCTATTTCAGCCAGTCTGTTTAAGAGGATTTGGTGGTCTACCGTGTTGAAGGCCCTGGACAGGTCAAAGAAGATGGCCCCGGTCAATTTTCTGAAGTCCACTGCTATACTGACATCATTCAGGATGCTTGCCATGGAGACCACTGTACCATGGGCTTTATGGAATCCTGATTGGCACTTATCAAAAAGATTACTTTTATGGAAAAAGTCAGTTAATTGCCCAGCCAGTAGTTTTTTAAATAGCCTGGCAACTTAAGGCAGTAAAGAAATTGGACGATAGTTTGTTAATTGGCTAGGGCTGCCCCCCTTAAAAATGGAGACAACCCCAGCGACAACCCTAGCGAATTTCCACTGCCCCAGAACCACCCCCTCAGATGGAGACCAGTTAAACAGGTAAGTAAGCGGTTCAGCAGTCTGGAGTGCAGAATATTTTAAGACTAGTGGTGTTAATCCATCTGTCCACTCCTTTATTAGTCTTCAGTTCCAACAAAAATTCCATGACTTCAAATACCTGTATCTTGCCAAATGTAAAGATGGAATCTTGACCACTGAATACGCCTGAGGGGCTCTGAGAGAAAAAGGCTTCATAGAGGGGCCTGGTATGGTTGTCCAACTTCCTGGGCATAGGGGGGTTTTAGGTTTGGTCTATACCATGTCACTACGGTAGCATCCTCATATGCATCAATCATAGGAGGGATAATAACAGAGATGGGACTCAGGCAGGCCCAACTAGTGGGCCAGATTTTGTCTGGCAACGTCCTGCTCCGTGGCATAGAACACCATGGCAGCCTGCAGTTGCTGCATTACAGAGATGAAGGAGGGGTGGTCTGGGGTGGGGGTGGAGGACCTTGGGACATAACTGAAGGATTCCTCTCCTGCCAAGGAGACTGGAGGTGCTATAGGGATTTTGGGCCCCAGCACCCACTTCATCCTCATCCTCCTCATCCGGTTACAGGAAATCAGGGCAATAGTCTTCATTATCCCATGCTCAGAGAGAGGTTTCGATGACATCGACGAGCGAGAGGGGGCAGGTCTTGACAACGCGTGATGCGGCGGCAATGAATGCTGAGAAGGACCATATGGCAATGGACCCTGAGGCAGGACAACCTTTCTGCACCAGATCTAGGACAGACGAAAAGAGAGTCTGGAAATCAATGGGCACTGTCATTGACACGACTCCCTGTGGTGGTGCTGGGGATATTGAGGCCACAGTGTCAGGAGGGAGGGCTGGAGCAA
Organism: Neoceratodus forsteri; assembly: GCA_016271365.2. Classification (NCBI taxonomy): domain Eukaryota; kingdom Metazoa; phylum Chordata; order Ceratodontiformes; family Ceratodontidae; genus Neoceratodus; species Neoceratodus forsteri. Next base: position 685,471,238 of record CM057454.1, on the reverse strand, counting down.
CAACGAAATGGAGGCAGGCTGAGGGACCGGCTGAGGGCCTGCAGCTCCAATGTCATAGTGCTGGTCCGAGGCATCGACCAAGAGGTCTAGTGACTGACAACGCCATGACTGTTGCCGGCCACCAGCAGGGCAGCACCTCTACCTGACTGTGGCCCCTGAGGAGGTGAAGGGGCATTCAGCAGGGGTGGATGCATTAGTGGGGTAGAGGAGGAAACCCTTACAATGAAGAGCCAGTGGTGCAGAGGAGCCAAACTACCAAAGTCACCCCTGTAGCAGATAGGGTAAAGGAGGCAGTGGGAATCGTTGGTGGGAAAAGAGAAAAACCCGCCAAAAAAAATATGGCAGTCAATAAAAACGATGAAGCTCGTTGGAGTCTGATGTGTGATGGCTGACGGTGAGAAAAGAAGAGGATGAGGGGCTGCCCATGGCTATATAAAGGGACATCCACACGATGACATGACTGTGGGCGGCCCTAGTTAGACTGCTAGCAAAAATGTGTCCGTGTGGTCCTGGTGCCCGATTGCTATAGTTCCTAAGGTATGACCTGCTGCAAGAGATCCTCGAAGAAGATGAGTGGGTTCATTATTTATTTATTTATCAAGTCTAGGATTACAAATACCTTTGAGCCTTGGCTCTTTACAAGGTTCCACGTCAGAGAAATACAAATTATGGGAACATCAAGACAGACATTACAACAATGTGGACATTGCAAACAGGGTACAGATTAATACAATTCAAGGGTAGCACTGTAACAAGGCAGCCAGCGGCATTTGTCAGAGAAAATAGACAACAGATAAGAAGTGCCAGAGTCATAGGAGAGGGAAGAGGGAGGGGAGAAGGAATGTAGGAAGGGTGGGAGAGGGTGAAAAGTGCAGCATTGGGTATACCAAGATGTGAGGGTAGAATCCAGTGGGGGACAACTAGAGCAGAAAGGGAAGTGGAGAAACAAGGTTAAGTTGGGCAGTCACAGGAGCTGTTGGTGGTGAAATAGTCCCGGATCCTAGTTTAAACATACCAATTGTTGGGGCAGAGGAGATGGTTGGGCTGAGGCCATTGAACCAGAGTGTTGCTCGATAAGTAAAAGAGCGTTGTCCCTGTGAAGTGTGACAGTGGGGACTTTCAGTAGCTGTGTAGCGTGGATTTCCTAAGGCACCATTTGTTAATTCGTGTTGTAACAGAGTTGAGACCCCAGAAGGTGCAAGGCCAAGGTAGATTTTTGTCACCATGGAGCAGGTGAGAAACTTTATGCGGTTTGATAGTTGGAGCCAGCCGGTCTGAGTGTACAGGTCACATGTGTGGGTGAGACAGTGAGCACCAGTGATGAGCCGACATGCTTTATTTAAGGCAGTTGAGGCGTCTAAGGGTTGTGGTTGTGGCCGAGCCATAAATGATGAGACCATAGTCTATTACAGAGATCATAGAGCTCAGGACTGCAACCTTCAAAGCTTCTGGCGTGAGGTGTGGTCTGTGTTTGTAGAGGAGACCAAGCGTGTATTAGCAGCTCTAGCTACATTATCTACATGAAGTCCATAGGAGAGATTAGGGTCAACTGTATCCTAAGTATTTGAAGGACCCGCCTGAGCTAGAGTGTTCCCCTGGGTGGTGGAGATAGCCAAGTGGTGTAGCTTGTGTGGGTTACGAGAGCTGCAGAAGAGCATAGATTTGGTTTTCTTGTCATTGAGGGCCAGTTTATGATTAAGAAACCATGTCTCTACAGAACTGAAACCAAGTTGAAGGTTGTGTTGAAGAGTTGCAGGATCTTTGTGAGTGGAGAATACAACAGCATCATCGGCATATAGTATGATCTGCTCAGAGCAGTGGTAAGGGAAGGAGTTTAAGAAAAGGCTAACAGGAGGGCCCAGTATGGTTCCCTGTGGGACACCCGAGCAAACAGGCAGGGTGTAAGAAAGAGCGTCCGCAATTTTTACTCTGACCGGGTTTTCTAAGTAGCTTTTAAACCAGAGAGAAGAGTCAGGTGATAGCCCGGCATTCAGTAGCTGGTGTATTAGTAGTCCATGGTGTACTGTATCGAAGGCCTCGGAAGATTATAAAACGCCCCTGTGAGAAGGCCGCTTGTCAAGGGATTTGTGCAAAGCTCCAGTGAACTCAAGAAGGGCTGTGGTGGTGCTGTGACCTTTCCAGAAGCCGTGTTGTTGTGGACAAGGTATATTGTATTTATCCAAGTGGTGGTAAGTTGATCAGCCACGATGCGCTTGAGTGCCTTAGAGTGGGGGCAGTATGGAGATAGGACGATAATTTGAGTGATTGCCTTGTCCCCACTTTTATGGACGGGTGTCACGTGGCTGTTTCTTCATAGGTCCGAGAATCTTTCCACAGCCGAGAGAGAGGTTTAGGATTTTGTTAATGGATGAATTACCTCATCGAGGGTGAGCAACAGAAGCTTAAGGTCCAGGGTGTCGCTACTAGATCTAGATTTAGAGATAGCTGCAGTAATACAGTGGTGAGCTTCATTCAGCCTTACCTCCCTGAAGTAGAAGAGGGGATGGTTAGATTGAGGGGCTGAGGTATTTGGGGAGTAGGCCCTGTTTTCGAAAAAGTCATGGGGTAGAACAGCACTAAGGTCTGAAAAAGCCGTGTTAAAGATGTTTGCGATCACCTTGGGGTCGAGGGTTGAGGATCCATCAACCATTAACATGGCCGAAGAGGTTTTTGGCTGCTTCCCTGTGACATCCTTGATACTGTCTCAGAAAGCACGACCATTTCCCCATGTATTGGAAACAGCGTCTTTGTAATAGGTGGATTTCATTAGCTGTATGGCTTTTGTGCAGGCATTTCATGCTTGTTTGTAATTTTGGATGTCCAGTTGTTTGCCAGTGGCCCTGGCAACTGCCCAGAGGTGATCATAGTTTCAGCTGTGAGAGAAGAGCCACGGTGACCCATGGGTTGAGAGAGATTTTGTTTTCGTCTTTTAGCAGGGGCAAAGAGGTCATGAGCTTTGTTGAAAATTGAGATGAAGTGATCAAGAGCCAGGTTAACATCTGTTGCTTCATAGATGGGTAGCCAGTCTTGTAGAAGCAGGTATTGTTTGAGATGTGAAAGTTTTCCACGAGGAAGGACTCTGCTAGCGATAATTTTGGGAGGGGGCTTAAGGAATTTGTTAGACCATGCACACTTGACTGGGGAGTGGTCACTGAGAGAGTCTGGGGGAATGGTCGTACGAGAAATCCTTGTGGGGTGAGTGGTGAGGACCCAATCCAAGAGGGTACTGGTGCCAGTCTTGTAGTTAATCCTAGTAGGGGAGTTTACCATTTGCGTGAGGTTAGCAGCTGAGATGGAGTCTTTATAGGCACTGGCGCACGATGCTAACCAGTTTATTTTTATTTCCTATTTTTTCCCCACGCCTCTCGTCGACCATCCACTCTGGTCATGGACCCCTGGAGCCCTGGCTACCGGATATTGCCGTCTCCCCCGGTCATCCCTGGCTTCACCCCCAGAGAGTGGGGCCGCGGTACCGACCCCCTATATCGGACCGCGGAACTGTGACTGGTTGGGGGAACGGCTCCGGTGGCCAATCAGGGCTTTCCTGGGGCAGAGCGTCACCGAGACGCAAGGCGTGGGATTTTGTTCCCTCCCATTTTCCTCCCGAGGAGGCGGGGACGTGCAATGATGCCAGCGTCGCCCGCCTCCCCTCCCCGTTTGAGCGTCGGCAGCGTGAGTTCTCCGGCCTCCGCCGAGAAGTCCACAACACTCCGAATGTTACCGCACTCCTCCGGAGAGAAGGAGAGCTGCCCATCGGACGCTCAATCCTTCTCCTCTCGACGATCCGGGTCCGTTTCCGAACCCGGGTTGCCGGCGTCGCAAGCGGAAATCCCACCGCTGCACCGGCGGGCCGGCCGCTAACCAGTTTATATTGAAATCCCCTAGTAGAATAAGTTCAGCTTCGGGAGGATGAGAGCTGATAAAGTTTAGGACGTCGTTGAATCCATGTTTAGGGTCCCTGGGCGGGATCTATATGGAGACAATAGTCAGAGCTTTATAGTTGGGACCTAGGATGATTTTTATTGGCAGAATCTGGGCCGAGGCAGAAAGTGATGGAGTTGCTACAGGGTGCCAAGACAGGGAGTCTTTGATATAGATTGCACAACCACCGCCTTTTTTGGATATCCAGTCCAGCCTGTTGACATTGAAGCCCTGTATTGTTACTGCTGAGTCAGGAACTTAAGGTGTCAGCCAAGTTTCCACCACTGCAAGGATGTCAGGGTTGTGTTGGCATATGAAGGCTTGGAGTGCATCCAGCTTTGGTAGTAGGCTGCAGATATTAATGGTTGCAAGGATAAGGGCACCTGGAGTTTGTGTGTGGCCTGAGCTTCTATGGCCAGGATTGGGATGGACGCTGCCTGAGATGAGAAGGAGCAGGAGTTTTAAGGAGCAGAGTCGCAGCTCTTTGAGAGATAGTTTTGATCGTTGTTTCCAGGAGTAGAAGTTGCAAGGTTCCAGGCGGTATCCCATATGGACTGCAAGGTGGTACAGTGTAGAGAGGTGGCCACACTTGTTGAGAGTAGTGGTCAGGTTAAGTAACCAGGAATATCCAAACGGTGCACCAAGCAAAGTCTCGAGTGGAAGTGGAGAGTTCCCTTGGAGTAGCAGTGGAAACCAGAGTAGAGGGTGGGGTGGGGGTGGCTAGGACCAGGGAGAGAGAAGAGGGGGGCAGGGCAAGGAGGAGGAGGAGGAGAGGCGAGAGAAAGGCAGAGAGAACACACATGGCTTATGTACTAGATAGAGATATAGCCCTCTAGTGGTGAGAGGATATAATCTGCTAATGGAAAAGTCAAAAAAAAAAAAAGCTACAAATTCACTTCTAATATCAACTAAGAACTTAAAATGACTGTAAGGATTAAACAAATTATTAAACCCTAGCACATAAATTCAACTAGAGACACAAAGGGAGATACAGTAGTTAGAGATGTGTTCAGCAGGAGATAGTGTGGGCCACTTGGAAATCAGCTTCCACTGGTACCAAATCCAAAAGTCAGGGCTAGTACCTTGCAGTACAGAGGATTACTGAAAAACTGTTTAGGTTCCAGAAATTGAGAGGTCCGTGGCCTGGTCAAGGCACGCTGGATCCCTTGCAGTACAGAGGATTACTGAAAAACTGTTTAGGTTCCAGAAATTGAGGAGTCCGTGGCCTGGTCAAGGCACGCTGGATCCCTTGTGGTACAGAGGATTACTGAAAAACTGTTTAGGTTCCAGAAATGGAGGGGTCCATGGCCTGGTCAAGGCACGCTGGATCCCTTGCAGTACAGAGGATTACTGAAAAACTGTTTAGGTTCCAGAAATTGAGGGGTCTGTGGCCTGGTCAAGGCACGCTGGATCCCTGAGCTAAGCTAAGTATGAAGAGTTGCTTGATTCGTCTTGGACAGTGTCTCCCCTATTCAGGCCAGGATCTCTTCAATCGGGCTGTCACAACCTGGCAGGGTAGAGCCTGCACCTCATGGATGTGCTCAGATGTCTTTGGGAGAGTTTTGGCCAATCACAATGGAAGAGGTCTGCTAGACGATCTTTGAGCTGCGGACAACTTTTTGTGAACAAGACCCAGGCCCCACGCATTTTCTAGTGAGCTGCGTGGGGTTACCGGGTTCAGTGTTTGTTGGAATAGTCCAGTGCTCCCTACAGAAGAGGGTCTTCCCAGTGGCAATGAAAAATGCCCTGGTTCAGCCCCTTCTGAAGAAACTATCACTGAACCCGGATATTCTAGCAAATTATCACCCGGTCTCTAACCTACCGTTCCTTGGCAAGGTTACTGAGAAGGTTGTGGCACTACAGCTAGAAGCACATCTTGCAGCTCATGACATCTATAAGGCCCTCCAATCTGGTTTCATATCCAGATACAGCACCGAGATGGCACTGGTCAGGGTGCAAAATGTCCTCCTCAGGATAGGGTGAATGGTCAATTCTCATTCTCTCTGACCTCTCCTCAGCATGGGTTGTTGTTGGATCATCTGAGGGAGTACAGAGGACTCACTGGCACTGTCATCTGCTGGTTCAAGTCCTACCACAGAGACCGGACACAGAGGGTAGTGATGGGAGCTTTCTCATTGTCTCCAATGCCCCTTCTCTGTGGCGTACCCCAATGATCAGTCCTCTCAACTATGCTGTTTGCAGTGTACATGTTACCACTGGGGAGGATCATTTGGCACTGCAATCTGGGTTTCCAGTGCTATGCCGACAACACCCAGTTATATTTGTCTTTTGCACCTCGGACACCTGACACTATCAAGATGCTTAATTTATGCCTCACTGATCAAAGCTGGATGGCATCCAGCTGGCTGAGACGTAACCCTGACAAAACTGAGGTACTAGTGATTGAGCAGAGTTGTAGTGAGGACCAGAAGTAGCCATAGGAAAGACAGAGCTTTGGCTTGAGTTGTCTAGGCTGTTGGCTTCTGTGAAGGTGAAAAATCTGGGAGTGATTCCGGATGACTGGCATATGTGTAGGTATGCCTTTTGGAACAAGCGGCTTAAGCAGCCATGTGGACATGCTGTGCTGCTCTCCTGCACAGTCGCTGATGTTACCAAATTGCCGACTGCCTAGAGTCTCATAGTTCCTCTCCAGTACAGCTTGCATCAACGCTGAGAGCGCCATGTAAACATGGGCGTGATCATTTCAGGCGGTCCAGAAAAACAGCATGGAACAGCTGCAGATGCAGGGCATTGGCATGTAAATAGGCATTTACAAACAGTAGTTTGCAGCACAGCATGATAGCAGGAACTTGAATTCACTTACCCACCCAAAACAGGGATTAATAGTTATTCAAGGGGTAGCAGTAAGGCAGGGAGCTGGGGTGCAAACATCCTGTCTAGACAATTAGGTGTCTGGGTAGGACAGGGTAAAACAGGGCAGACTGGATGGATAGATGGTCTTTTATGCTGACACTATGTTTAAAAAAAAAAAAAGACTTTTAGAATGCAGTTAGAAAAGCTCAACACACAAAATTCCACACTGCAGTGATGCAAGGGTTGGAGAACAGCAAACTAGTTTGCTGTTTGTGAAGTAGTGCCTACTAAATGGATTTTGCTCAAAACAAAGCAAAGGCACTGCATAAAGCATAGAGAATAAGTGTTTGGTATTTTCCACCCTTTTTACTGCAAATATTTGCATCTGGGAGGGCTACAAACCTTGGGTGGATTAGGCTCTTTATCTACAAGCAGCAGACTTCTTACACACTTTCCCCCATATAACTAATCTCATAAAGCCTGGCACAGTACACTCAAAATCTGAATGATACACAGCTTGACAGCAGGTGCCTGTGGTTAGCAGGGGAAAGGTTTAGCTTCCTACTAAATGTACTAATTAGGCCAATGGTTTATCTGAAGTTTTAACCCTAAATGACTGTTCAGAAGAGCTTTCGGTTAGTTAGAAAAAGCTTGCCTACATCCCCCAAAGGAAATACCTTTGTTTACTGACACGTTGCAAGGCTATTGCCAGTGGATCCACTGGTACTTGTGCCAAGTCCCAGCACTGACACTGCATTGCTGCAGTACGTGGATGCTTCACTCCTGCCATCCTTCGGACAACAGGGTAAACCAAGGTCCCTTCATCCCACCTCTGATGGCTGCCCAGGTGACAGTTCAAGATCCCATGGCACTTTTTAAGAGATGGGAAGGCAACTTACTGCACACCTTCTCTCAGTAGCACAAGTTCTAATGCAGTATGGCTACAAGTGTGGTACACAGCAGTTAAAAGTCACTGCATGTATATTTGTTTCAAAAGCTTTACCAGGAAAGACCTTGTTTATTTATTCATTTTATTTATTTATTTATGACTTTGATAACCGGGTGAGTGCACTGATCCCAGGGACCGTTTTCAGGCACTCCACCCGGCCATAACATAGGCGCAGGGTGACAGTGGAGTACAAGGTAACAGTAATACACATGAAACAGATTTGATACAAGCAACAATAGTAGACACAATATACAGGTTTGATGCATAGGTCTGTTTGAGAACAGTGAATACAAGGTTTCAATATCAGACATGAGAAGACTTGGTACAAACAAACAAATCATAATAAATTGTTAACTGGTAAAAGGCTATACAGCTCATTTCCAGATGCATCCTGTATACCAAAAACAACCTCTGCACCAGCAGTACCACCTGAATCTTTGCTTCATAAAGTACTTTGACATACAGTATGTATGAAAGGTGCCATATAAAACCAAATTTGATTCAGTTCTGCTGCATTGCTGCATTCCAAAGTATATAACTGTCTTATCTAGACAAAAATAATATTCAACCAACATCCTATTTTGGATGCAAGACGTAAATACGAAGAGCATAAAAACAAATTTCTAACATCACTGGAAAGTACCTAAAGAGAAGGAATGGTGTGGTTCCAAGTCCTTCAATCAAGATAAGACCAGCATATTTTTTTATGCGCTTACAGCCAAACACATTCTGAGATAAGCAGTACTGTAAATAACTAAATAAGAAGGAGATTTCAGATAAATGCTGGTGTTTCAATAGCAGGAATTTCTGTTCCCAAGTAGAAACTTGTATGCCATGTTTCAAGCACTTCATGTTTGGAAGGCAATATGGTGCCCTGGTTAGAGCATAGATGTGTGACCATAAAGTCACTTAATGTCCCTGTGTTTCAGTCCTCTGCACAGCCTGGTGGTACTGGCTGGTAGTGCACTACCACAGGAGACCTGGGATCAAGTCACAATCCTGATACCTACACGCTGGAGGGGCACATCCTATGCTGGCCCATGGGGGGAGGGAGAAGGACTGCCAGCTGCTGTAGTAGCTCCTGTAGGGGTCTAGTCATGACACTGACATCATTGGTCACCACATAATGCTAGCCAACTGCCAGCCATAGCAGGATGCAAGTGCAATGCTCAAAGCTGAAACATCCACTTACTAATGAAGTTAGCCTACTCACTTTCGAGGCATTACTGGGGTTCACCCACTACCTGGCCTCCAAAACTAAAGGATGCACCTCTGAGGCAGGCAGCACATGGCCTTGCTGACTGGGACTCGCTGTGGGGGCAAGTCACAGGAAGACTGGAGGCAGCAGACAGGATCGGTCCAGTGGCACCCAGTACAGCAGGTATGTCTGAGAAGGGCAGCTGGAGCAGGCTGACCAATGCAGTGCTTAAGAGTAGCAGACACTGTCAGGAGGCTTTAACAAAACATAATATTTAGATACAGTTCAGCTTGTATTTCACATTAGTTACGTATTCCTTCTCCCCATTTTTTTTTTTATTACTGATGTAATTTGCACGAAAACAGGATCTTTACTCCTAAAGAGTTCAATTATTCCTGTTGTTTTCTCCCTACCTGAAATCATAATGTACTGCTTGTGACATCACAGTTACTCCCACAGCAACAGACCGTGATGTCATAACAGAGGATTATGACTAAAAGTAGGGATTAAGCTATGGGGCAGATTAACTCTGAGGTATAAAGATTGTGTATTCATGCAAACTTCCTCAGTAATAAATAATGTTGAGGAGAAATCTATAGAGTATATATATGGAATGCAAGCTCAATTGTACCTAAAGAAAAAATTACTCACCTTAGTAATGTTGTTTCTTCTAATGGAGTCTTGCTATATTATGACATATGCAGTGAGCCCAACCTTCGAACTGCTCCGTAGGTGAAAGAGTTAACTTTCCATGTCAGGCATGAAACTTTGAGCGCGAGCTCGGTTGAAAACTCGGTTTGTTGTTCTTCAAACTCAAACTGTCAGATCTTTACGAGCAAAACTCACTAAGGTTCTGTGTGGAAGCCGTAAACCTACACTAGCCAACTGGCTACTAAATATAAGAACACATTTTTCTTGGTCCCAAAACAAAGACTCAAGTCAAGGGATCCAAAAAATTAAAAACATAACGCCCAAACACCCCAAAAAGGAGGGGTGAAAAAATAAGGTGGGCATCTACTAAGTGCCAGCACTGCACTGCCCACCCACATCCCAAAAGTAGAGGTTCTGAGAGGGGCAGGCAGGGGGAGGTCATAATATAGCAAGACTCCATTAGAAGAAACAACATTACTAAGGTGAGTAATTTTTTCTTCAAACAACATGAAGTCTTGCTATATTATGACATATGCAGACTACACAGCAGTACCTCCATGGAGGAGGGACAGAACCTACTGAAATAGGCTCTGAAGCACAGCTGTGCCAAACCGAGCATCACTCCTAGCCTGGATGTCCAGGAGTAATGCTTGGTAAAAGTGTGAACTGTTTTCCAGGTAGCTGCTTGACATATCTCTAGGATAGGGATGTCCCTGGCAGCAGCCAGAGACGCAGCTGTACCTCTGGTAGAGTGAGCCCTCAGGCCTGAGGAGGAACCTACCCAGTTTTCACAGCAAAATTGGATACAAGAGACAATCCACCTGGCAATGGATCTTTTAGTGGCAGGTTTCCTTTACCAACCTCACCATAAGTGAGGAACAGTTGGAGGAGTCAAACCTGTGACCCTTAGTACGTTCTATGTAGTAACTAAGGGCTCTTTTGACATCTAAACTGGCAGTCTCCTCTGCAGAGGAGGAATGGTCAGTGAAGTACACAGAGAGAGACATAGATTGATTAAGGTGGAAGTCTGAAACCACCTTAGGCAAGAACTTTCTGTTAGTCCTGAGGACCACCTTATCTCTATGAAAGGAGATAAAATCAGGTTCCACTAACAATGCTTGTAATTCACTTATGTGCCTGGCAGAAGTGATGGCTACCAAAAACACAGTTTTCCAAGTCAAGTACTTAAGCTCTGCTGAAGACAAGGGCTCAAAAGGGGGTTGCATAAGCTGAGCAATGCAAATATTAAGATCCCAGGCAGGGCAGGGGCCCTGAATGGAGGGTTGTGTGAAACAACCCCTGAAAACTTGGAGAATACAGGATGAGCCGAAAGAGAAGAGGGTTTACCTGTTGATAAGAAAGCAGACACGCCTGCCAGGTGCACTTTTAGGGTAGCTGGTCTCAGCCCCAAAGTATTCAAATGCACCATATAATCCAGGACTGTGGGTAAGTCAGCAGATTCTGGGGAAATATGCTTAGAGCACCAAATGGAAAATCTCTTCCATTTGGAATTATAAGTAGCCCTGGTGGATGGCTTCCTAGAAGCCTTCAATATATCCAATACACCTTGGGAGAGGTGTAAGTCAGCAAACTCTAACTCTTCAAGAGCCAGGCCTTGAGATTGAGAGATTTGAGATTCGGGTACCAAACCCTCCCCTGAGCACAGGTTAACAGGTTGTGATTCCTGGGAAGACACAGGGGAAGGTGGACTGCTAAGGACATAAGGAGTGGGTACCAGGGCTGTCTGGCCCAATCTGGAGCAATCAGGATCATCTTGCAGGGTTGAGATCTGATTTTGACTAGCACCTTGAACAGAAGAGGGAAGGGGGGAAAGCATAGAGAAACTTCCCTTCCCAACTGAGAAGGAAGGCATCCAGAGGGACTGAGCCCAACACTGGGGGCCTGCAGCAAAAAAGGGGAAGTTGGTGATTGTCTGGGGCTGCAAAAAGATCTATCTGCGGGGTGCCCCATCTGGCAAATACTACCTCCAGGGTACCGCAGGGTTCAGTATTAGGACCAGTCCTCTTCAATGTCTTTATAAGTGACATTGCAGAGGGACTGGAAGGAAAAGTATGTCTCTTTGCAGATGACACAAAGATCTGCAACAGAGTTGATGCACAAGGTGGGGTGGAAAGGATGAAAAGGGACTTGGCAAGGTTAGAAGAATGGTCAAATGTATGGCAGCTTAGATTCAATGCTAAGAAGTGCAAGGTAATGCACCTGGGAAACAAAAACCCCGGGGAAGAGTACACAATGGGGGGTGAGATACTAACAACAACAAAAATGGAAAGGGACCTGGGGTAGTCATATCAGATGACCTAAAGGTGGGCAAGCAATGTGAGAGGGCAGCAATGAGGGCTGGGGGGATATTGGGATGCATAGGGAGAGGCATCACCAGTAGAAAACAGGAAGTTATTATCCCTCTGTACAGACAGCTGGTCAGACCCCATCTGGAGTACTGCGTGCAGTTCTGGAGACCCAGTCTTCGCAAAGACATAGACAGGATGGAAGCTGTCCAGAGGAGGGCAACTAAAATGGTGCAGGGTCTGCACCGGGAGACATATGAAGAGAGACTAAAGAAGCTTATATGTATAGCCTCGGGGAAAGGAGGAGAGGACATGATAGAAACTTTCAAGTACCTCAAGGAATCAACAAAGTCAAGAGGGTAGCATCTTTCAAAAAAGAGGTGTGCAAGAACAAGGGCACAATTTGAAGATAGAGGCGGCTCAGAGGTAATTTAAGAAGTATTTTTCACAGAGAGGGTTGTGGATGCATGGAGCGGCCTTCGGAGGAGGTCGTGGAGTCAAAAACAGTGGTGGAATTCAAGCATGCATGGGACAGTCATAAGGCAATTCTAGGGGATGGGGGTAGGAAAAAGTAGGCTGCTGGTTAACTAGGATCTGCAGCTGATCCAGTAGGTAGGGAAATGGGCAGACTGGGTGGGCCAAGCGGTCCTCATCTGCCGTCAAATTCTATGTTTCTATGTTTCAATACTAGGGGATCCAGTGACCATTCATGATGGCCCTGGGAAATCCTGCTGAGAGCATCTGCCAGGACATTGTCCTTGCCTGGGAGGTGAACTGCCGTAAGGGAGGTGTTCAAGGAATACGCCAGAGACCACAACTTCATTGCTTCGGTGCACAAGGCCGTAGACCAAGTGCCTCCTTGCTTGTTGATGTACCACATTGTAGTGGTGTTGTCTGTTCTGATCTGTACAACTTTGTTCTGAACAGAGGTGGAAAAAACTTGAAGTGCTAGAAAAACTGCTCTGAGTTCCAACAGATTGATGTGGAGCAGAGATTCCTGAGGGACCACAATCCCTGGGTAGTGAGATCGCCATGTGAGCTCCCACCCCAAGAGGGAAGCATCTGTAGTAAGGATTAAGGAGTGCGACCGAGGGGTGAAGGGGACCCCCTGTCTCAGATTGCTCTGGTCCTGCCACCAGTGAAGGGCTTGGATCAGGGTTCGAGTCACTGGGATCAATTTGGTCAGAGGGTCTCTCCTTTGAGACCAAAAGGCTCTCAAATGGAACTGGATGTCCCTCATCTGAAATCTTGCTCCCTGCACAACTGCTGTAGCAGCAGCCATGTGCCCCAGGAGCTGCAGAAATGCCTTGCTGGTCGAGAGACCTGCAGGGTGAAAGAGGAGGCCAGAGAGACCAAGGTCCTTGCTCTTTCCAGAGGAAGGAAGGCTCTGGCCTCTTTTGTGTTCAGTTCTGCACCTATGAAGGTGAGAAGCTGGACAGGCTCTAGAACTGACTTTGGAAGATTGAGAAGGAAACCTAGAGATGTGAGCAGTTGCTGAGTTACCTGAAGGTGTAGTTTGACTTGTTCTGGAGACTGGCCTACTATGAGCCAGTCGTTCAGGTAAGGAAAAATGGCAATCTTTTGCCTTCTTAAGTGGGCAACTGCTACTGCCAGGCATTTTGTGAATACCCTCGGGGCAGAGGTGAGGCCGAAGGGCATTGCTCTGAACTGGTAATGGCCTGAGGGCAGTTCGAATCTGAGGTACTTTCGATGGGAGCTTCTGATAAGAACATGGAAGTAGGCATCCTTGAGGTCCAGGGAAGCTAGCCAGTCCCTGGCCTTAGAAAGAGTAAAATAATTCCCAGAGTCACCATTTTGAATTTTGGTTTTAAAAGGTGCTTGTTTAGGTATTTAGGTATCTGAGATCCAGGATGGGCCACCATTCTCCTGTCTTTTTGGGGTAAGGAAGTACCTGGAGTACAACCCTTTGCCCTGGTGTAGGGGTGGAACCCTTTCCACAGCTCTGAGAGCCAGGAGGGTAGAAACTTCTGTTTCTAGGGCAAGTGCCTCTGATGGACTTGCAGGTGGAAAGGACCTGGCTCTGATCTTTGGAAATTTTTGAAGCTGAGAACCAGTCCCTGGCTTACTACTTCCAGGACCCACTTGTCTGATGTTAGAGACTTCCAGTCCTGGACAAGTAAGTGATCTTCCCTACAGGTAGAGGAGAATCGGCCCTGGCTACCCCATCAGGGTGCCTGCTTGGCAGGGGTTTTGGGCTGAGGGGTGAAGCAGGCTTGCTTGCACCCTGTCTGCCTCTCCTCTAAAGAACCCCTCTGGGCATAAGCAGAAGAGGAGGCCTGGCTTGGTAAAAGGCCTATGAAAAGGCCTGCCCCTGCCCCTGGAAGCTGCCTTTGAGGAGTGGCCTGCTCCTTGGCCTGTGCACCCCTTATATAGGTGGTCCCATATTCATCCATTTTTCATGTAATTCTCTGTCTGCTCCCCAAACAGAGAATTGCCCAACAGGAAAATCCATGGCCTTAGACTGGGTATCCCAGGACAGGGTAGTACATCTGAGCCAAGCCATTCTGCAGTGCCACAGATGTAGCCATGACCCTTGATGATACATCATTAGAGTCTACTGCAGCATGAAATTGCACCTTGGATGCCTGAATACCATCCGCAGCCACCTGCTCCAACTCCCTGGCAAGCTGGTCAGGGACCTGTTTTGCTAGAGCCAGCACAGTATCCCATCTGGATTTCTGGTACCTAGCAGCATAAGCCATATAATTTGCCTGTCCGAGTCCCAAAGATGCTGCCATGTACTGTTTCTTTGCCATGGCATCAACCCTCCTGGAGTCCTTTTCAGGGGGGTGCGAAGCTAGAGGAATATTTGCCTTGTCACAGGCTGCAGCCTGCACTACCCCCACATGGCTGCATTGCTGTGTGAGGAACTCCGTATCAGAGCCTGATAATGTATACCTCTTGCCCATCCTTTTATCAACAGGAGGTATAGTGTGAGGAGTTTTTAGAATTTTTACTGTCTGTTTCCGAAAAGATTTATGCAAAGGAATAGATAGTCTCCTAGACTCTGGAATATCCATCATTTCTACATAATCAGGCTCCTCTTGGTCATCAACAGCTTCCTCAACAGGGAGCTGGAGAGTTTCAGCAACTTTTTTATAGAACATAAAATGAGAAGGGAACTCAGAGAGCCTGGGAGGAGAAACCCCTGACGGTCTGTCTGGAGAGATGTCCGGTTCAATGGGCACATCCAGACTTTCAAAACCACATTCACTCTCCTCATACTCCTCTTCCCCTTCCTCCGGTTCATAAAAATCCTCAAAATCATAATCTTGAACCGGTGGAACCGGCCGAACCGAGCGCTTCCCTGATGGTGTCGGTTCGGTCGGAACCGGGGAAAGTGATTGGACAATTTGAATTGCTTTAGCTATTTCCTCAGCAGTTGGAGAGAGAACTTTGGCCCACACAGCTGACTTTCTAGTCCTTTTAGTTGGAACCGGCTCCTCGGAGCTGGCTCCGTTGCCTGAGGAAGGATCGCCCTGGTCAGAGGGCACTCCCTCCGTTCGGTTGGAACCGAACCGGCTGGCCATCCGGTCAGCGGACTTTTTGGCCTCCCTTTCCCTGAGCCTACCAACTCTCTTTTCTATGGTGGCAGCAGGAAAATTCTTACAAATCTGGCAGTCTGCATTGAGGTGGTCAAACCCCAGACAATACACACAGGTGGTGTATGGGTCAGCCTTAGCAAAGGCTTCCCCACAAACACTACAGTGCTGAAACCCAGTGGGCCCGTTTTTCTTTTGGGTTTCTCAGACATAGTGCCAGCCTAACCAAACTTGCCCGTTTATGGCAATCCGCCAAGCAAGAGACTCTTATCGGTTCCCAACAGTGTCACGGGTCGTGGAAAAAACCGTAATGAAATCCGTTTTTTTTTTTAGAACCGATAAGAACCGAGAACCGCACTCTAAATAAGGACTAGTAAATTTTGAAAATAACCTGATCGGTTCAAACCGAACCGGAAAGCGTTTACAAGTTCCACACAGAATAAATATAAATGTAAGCCTATTTATTACTTACAATACCACAGACAGAGCTTGAACCGACCGTTGAGGTTTAATTTCGGTCAAAAACCGATAAAATAATACTTTAACTGACAAAGCGAACCGAGCAGAAGGAGAAATCTCTGGAGCGACTGTTCAGTGAGGAGATAAAGAATCTGACAGTACTGGACTTTAGGAGCGCTGACTTTGCCAAAATGGGTGAGTGCCTAAGGAATGCACTAGCAAATGGGCAGGAAGGAGGGTGGAAGAACAATGGGAATAATAAAACTGCCATCACAGAGGTAACAAGCCTTTGTGTGAAGCAAATTAACAAAATGAAACGATGTAAGAAACCACTATGGTTCTCAAAGGAAGTGGCAGTGAAGGTTCAAGAGAAAAAGAAAGCATTCAGGAAGTACAAGGAATCACAGAAGGAGCAGGACAGGGAACTGTATCAGTTAAAGCAAAAGGCTGGGAAGGCAGTCAGAACAGCAAAGGCCCAAACTGAGGAAAAGATAGCCAACTCTGTTAAGAAGGGGATAAAACCTTTATAGGTACATCAGGGAGCGAAGGAAGACCAAGGGAGGACTAGTGAGGCTTAATAAAGAGGAGGGAGGGTGGGCAGAGGGTGACTGTGAAAAGGCAGAGATACTAAACAAATATTTTTGCTCAGTATTTACAAAGGAAGTGGGGGAGGTACCTAAAACAAACAGTAGAAACACTCTGGATACAGAAGTTCATCCCATTTACAGAAGAAAGGGTGCTGAAAGAACTCTTAAAACTGAAGGTGGACAAAGCAGTGGGGCCTGATGGGATTCATCCCAGAATTCTAAAAGAACTAAGGGTAGAACTAGTGACACCACTGACTACCCTCTTTAACAAATCATGGGAGGATGGGGTGGTACCCGAGGACTGGAGAAGGGCAGATGTGATTCCCCTTCACAAAAGTGGGAGCAAGGCAGAAGCAGAAAACTAGAGACCTGTTAGTTTAACCTCAGTGGTAGGGAAAATGATGGAATCACTTCTGAAGGAAAGAATTGCTGAGTATCTAGAGGCCAGAGGGGCTCAGGACCCAAGGCAGCATGGATTCACAGCGGGAAGGTCATGCCAGACAAATCTGATAGATTTCTTTGACTGGGTGACCAAAGCAGTAGATCAGGGAGGGGCTATGGACATGGCCTACCTAGACTTCAGTAAGGCATTTGACACAGTCCCACACAAAGATTAATATACAAGTTAGCCAGCCTGGGAGTGGGTCCCAAGATGACAGCCTGGGTAAAGAATTGGCTGGAGAATAGGACACAGAGGTAATAGTAAATGGAGTCCACTCTGAAGAAGGGGGTTACTAGTGGGGCACCACAGGGTTCAGTATTAGGACCGGTCCTCTTCAATGTCTTTATAAGCGACATTGCAGAGGGACTGGAAGGAAAAGTATGTCTCTTTGCAGATGACACAAAGATCTGCAACAGAGTTGATGCACAAGGTGGGGTGGAAAGGATGAGAAGGGACTTGGCAAGGTTAGAGGAATGGTCAAATGTATGGCAGCTTAGATTCAATGCTAAGAAGTGCAAGGTAATGCACCTGGGAAACAAAAACCCCGGGGAAGAGTACACAATGGGGAATGAGATACTAACAACAACAAAAATGGAAAGGGACCTGGGGTAGTCATATCAGATGACCTAAAGGTGGGCAAGCAATGTGAGAGGGCAGCAAGGAGGGCTGGGGGGATACTGGGATGCATAGGGAGAGGCATCACCAGCAGAAAACAGGAAGTTATTATCCCTCTGTACAGACAGTTGGTGAGACCCCATCTGGAGTACTACGTGCAGTTCTGGAGACCCAATCTCCGCAAGGATATAGACAGGATGGAGGCTGTCCAGAGGAGGGCAACTAAAATGGTGCAGGGCCTGCACCGGAAGACAAATGAAGAGAGACTTAAGGAGCTGAATATGTATAGCCTCGAGGAAAGGAGAGAGGGGGACATGATAGAAACTTTCAAGTATCTCAAGGGAATCAACAAAGTCCAAGAGGGTAGCATCTTTCAAAAAAAGAGGTGTGCAAGAACAAGGGGGCACAATGTGAAGATAGAAGAGGGGCGGCTCAGAGGTAATTTAAGGAAGTATTTTTTCACAGAGAGGGTTGTGGATGCATAGAATGGCCTTCCAGAGGAGGTTGTGGAGTCAAAAACAGTGGTGGAATTCAAGCATGCATGGGACAGTCATAAGGCAATTCTAGGGGGTGTGGGTAGGAAGAAGTAGGCTGCTGGTTAACTAGGATCTGCAGCTTATCCAATAGGTAGGGAAATGGGCAGACTGGGTGGGCCAAGCGGTCCTTATCTGCCGTCAAAATCTATGTTTCTATGTTTCTATGAGTTTGAAGAACAACAGACAGAGTTTCCAACCGAGCTCGCGCTCAAAGTTCCATGCCTGGCATGGAAAGTTAATTCTTTCACCTCTGGAGCAGTTCGAAGGTTGGGACTCACTGCATATGTCATAATATAGCAAGACTTCATGTTGTTTGAATATCAAGTTTTTCAAAGTTTTCTTTGAGGCATCAGCAGCTCTTTAAGGAAGAAGAGGCACAAGGTAGAAGCTTCTTAAAAAAAAAAAAACTGGGTTAAAAAAGGACCCACAGTGAATACACGCTGTTGCATCTCAGATGGACTATTCTGGGTAAATAAACTGAAAAAAAAAGGAGGCTGGCACCACCCTTATGCCACAGTGCACCTATATAAAGGTATTTCTAATTTTTCTGTTTTTTATTCAGATATGGAATGGGAGTTGGGGGAGTTAATAAAATACTGCTGGCAATTAGTACTGTATACACAGCCCAAGATTAATGAAATCATTGGTTGCATTAGAGGGTTGCTGCTGTACAGCAGTTTCACTGTCCACCAGTGGTTGTTACTACTACCATAATATGGAAAACTGAGGAATACTATGTGGTTCCTGGACCGGGGGCATAACAGAGAGAAATCGGGATAAAAATATTTATGTAATTGGTAAGAAAATCAAAAGTACAGTCAATTCGCTTGTATGCCTGTGCTCCGGACAGTGGTAAAATGGGCATACAAAGCGGAATGTGCTCTAGCAGGAACACTACTTTGCTATACATAAAGTGAAAGTCACACAGCGAGCTCCCCATGTGTAAGAATGCTATAAATACCCATTATTTAAAAAAAAAAAAAAAACACATTCATTAACTGCATTTCAGCAAAAGCATAAAATAAAAACCTGTAACAGTTTAAAGTGCAAACCGGCATGTCTGTTACCATTCATTGTTAGAGCTACAGGTAGCAACAGGCTGTAGTCCTCTTTCCTCAACGTTATCGTCGTCAATTCCAGTCATGTTTTGGATGTCCTCACAGATTTCCTCCTCGGTGGGACATGGTCTAGCCTGTTTTGTTTATTTTTTCTGAAGAGGCTGAACCGAAGTGAACTGAAGTGCCCAGCATACACTAGAAATCCATGGA
Organism: Neoceratodus forsteri; assembly: GCA_016271365.2. NCBI lineage: Eukaryota > Metazoa > Chordata > Ceratodontiformes > Ceratodontidae > Neoceratodus > Neoceratodus forsteri. The sequence goes on along the minus strand of CM057454.1, from coordinate 685,451,929 downwards.
AAGCTGTTAACCTCTGCTAATGGGCAATTAACACCTAACTTGGTAATCAAGAGCAGCAATTCAGTCAGCTTCTTGCCAAAATAAAAGGCATACAAGTGAAATCACAGAGGCATACAAATGGAACAATTATCATTGTAAATATAGGAAAGGAATCGGGACCTGGTAAAAACAGGCCTACAACCGAAAAAGGCATACATCCGAAAGGCATACAAGTGGAATTGACTGTATTCTTCAGGTACATTAGCAAGAGAAGGAAGGCAAAGGGGGAGTAGCAAAGTTTAGAGGGGCCAGAGAGGAGATAGTGGAGGAGATGGGGAAAAAGCAGCGATCTTGAATATTTCTGTTCAGTCTTCACTGTGGAAGGGATGGGCAGACCCACAGCTGCACCTCAAAGGAGCTAAGATAAGGAGGTAAACACCAGTCCATTCACAGAAGAGAGGGTCCTAGAAGAACTGGTGAAGCTAAAGGTGGAAAAAGCCATGGGTCCAGATGGCATATATCCCCAGGGTCCTAAAGGAACTGAGGACTGAACTGGAAGCCCTCTGGCAGCCATGTTTAGCGAGTTCTTAGACACTAGAGTGGTCCCAGAGGACTGGAGAAGGGCAAACATTGTCCCTCTTCACAAGAGCGGTAGTAAAGAAGGCGGGGAACTACAGGCCCGTTAGTCTAACCTCTGTAGTCAGAAGATAATGGAGGCACTCCTCAAGGAAAGAATAGTGGAACACCTGGAAGTAAATGGACTGGTGAATCCCAGGCAACATGGGTTCTCTGCAGGGCCAGTCTGTCAAACTAATCTGACAGATTTATTTGACTGGGTGACAAGGCAGTGGACCAGTGAGGGGGAAGTAGGAGATATTGCCTATCTTAGTTTCAGCAAAGCCCGGTCATATGGTCCCACATAGGAGACTGGTCAACAAGCTAGGCAGCCTGGGGTTAGAAACTGGTTAAGGGACAGAAAATAGAGGGTAGTGGAGAATGGAACCCAATCAGATGAAAGGGAGGTGACCAGTGGAGTACCTCAGGAGTCAGTTTTGGGTCTGTCCTCTTCAATGTCTTCATCAGTGACATTGCAGATGGGCTGGAGGGAAAGGTTTGCCTGTTTGCGGATGACACCAAGAGCTGCAACAGGGTGAATACTCCAGAGGGGGTGGAAAGGGTAAGAAAATACCTGGAACTGCTGGAGAGTTGGTCAGGGGCATGGCAGCTAAGGTTTAACACAAAGAAGTGCAAAATCATGCATGTGAAGAACAGGAACCCTGGGGCGAGCTGCAGGTTTTATGAGGGGGGCTGCTGGCAGTAACTGAGGAGGAGAGGGACTTGGGGGTCATAATCAAAGATGACTTGAAAGCCACTAGGCAGACGGCAAAGGTGGTGGGAAAGGCCAATGGGATGTTGGGGTGTATTGGAAGGGGAATCACAAGCCGAAGGAGGAAGGTAATAGTTCCACTGTACAAGACCCTGGTGAGACCTCACCTTGAATACTGTGTACAGTTCTGGAGACCACTCCTTCAAAAGGACATTGACAAAATAGAGATGGTGCAGAGGAGGGTGACCAAAACGGTGTAGGGATTACATCACAAGCCTCACGAGGAGAGAGTGAGGGACCTAAATTTGCACACGCTGGAACAAAGGAGGGAGAGAGGTGACATTTATTTATTTAGTTTTTGTTGACCGGGTATGTGCACTAGACAAATCCTGCCTATTTTCAGGCATGACCCGGGGGAGGGGGATACAGATGAATGCCAACTGACCTTGAACCGGATTAAGCTGTTCGTGGTAATTTTAGTGACTTAGGGAAATTTGGCCAGGACACCGGGGAAATTCCCCTACTTTTTTCGATAAGTGCCATGGGATCTTTAACATCCACCTGAACTACCACCAATCCAGGCAGATGGGACCTCGGTTTAACGTCTCATCCGAAAGACGGCACCTCAGAAGTGCAGCATCCCTCTCATGCTACACTACAGTGTCAGTACTGGGATATTAACCCAAGTGCCAGATGTGGGAACAGAACCCACAGCCCTCTGATCTCCTGGCCTCAGAGGCGAGTGTGCTACCTTCTGAGCCACTGACACTATTACATGTGACATGATAGAAACATTCAAGTACCTCAAGGGCATTAACAAGGGGAAGGACAACATATTCCAGATTAATAGTAGTGCCAGGACAAGAGGACACGACATGAGACTGAGGGGTGGCCACATAAGGGGAAATGTCAGGAAGTTCTTTTTTACGGAAGGGGTGGTGGATACATGGAATAGCCTGCCTCAGGATGGGGGTGGCAGCTTGTACAGTGGTGGGCTTCAAACATGCATGGGACAGAAACAAAGGAATGATAGAGATAGGAAGAAAAAGATAAAGCCAATGACCAGATAGGGTCACTGGATGCTTTGTTAGGCAGTTTAAATGGGCAGACTGGATGGGCCTAGCGGTCCTTATCTGCTGACAGCGTCTATGTATGTATCCATGTAATTGGTCAAATGTGATCACATGACAATGTATTATTCAAGTACAACACAGTTCAAAACAGCAAAAAGTAGAAAGGGTCATTCTGAGACAATGGTGCTTTAAAATGTAAAAATGCTCAGAAGCACACAGAAACAAAATGCACAGCACTCTCCACATAAAAATACAGTTGCCAATAGGTCAAACATTTGTTCCAGGAAATAAAGTAAACTGTCCAGCTAGCTACAGCAGACAGCGGTGTGTAATAGCCTATCGTTTCTCTCAAATAAGCTTTGTCAAAGGTGATCAGAAATACTTAACTTTCTGAACCTCATTACTCAGTTTTAAAATTAAAGATCAGGGGAAACATTTTATAGTCACAATATGGCACTATGGAGTGTGAATGATATCATAGTGGTAATAGCACTTCTAGGATGTATGACACACTCAGCACTGTTTCATACCTCACTTCCAAAGGCATGCCGTTATCATACAATAACACACACCCTGTCATGCCTTACTGCTTAAGAAAGATGGCAGTGTGATCTAATAGTTGCTGTCCAAGGGATCCCGGGTTGAGATCCTCAGTCACCGAGTCTCTATTTGAACCTCCCTGTGTTTCAGACTTTCAGTCATCACTGACATAACAATTAGGAAGAAGCAGGACTGTGCAGAAGCAAAACAAAAATTTGCATTTCAGTTGGTCATCCAGCAGGGTGAATAAACAGAGAAAACAACTGTTTAATTATCAGATATGTATAACCTTTGATGCCTCGGCACTGGTGTGCTGGTTTATCACTTCAATATTGGTAATGTGAAGTGACTCGTATTTCAGTTTTCTTAGTACTTTGAATGTTCTACCACCCCAACCCACTCCCACCCAACACAACCACCCACTTCAATAATCTTTCACAAACAGCCTATATGGGTTTCACACCTTGAACTGGTTCCTCAACAGTCATTGGCTTTGATCCGCTGAATAGTCTTGTCACCATCTCTGCCATCAGTACTGCTCTGTTACCATTCTGTTTTTATTCAGTTGTTCAACTTTTAACCCCTCACTCCATTGACCTTGGACACAAGCAAAAGCCAGCACCTCACTGTTAGCCCGATGACCATTCAGAAGTCATCTCATCTGGGTCTTACTGAAATATCTAATGCTTGCAAACCAGTTGTCACTAGGAATTTTATATGCCCTTTGTTTAACTTCTGAGGTATATGCTCAACAGAACAATCTTTAAGTTAAAAAAAAATGCTGAAGTTTAATACTACATTGTTTTTGTCCCTGCTTGTTCTGTCCTGAGTCAGGGACATCATGCCAGGAGAATTTTATTTTTGGGGAAGGGAGATATACTTGAAAATAAGGCTAAGCAAGACAACAAACTGCACTTTTAACAGCAACCTTCAGTGCAAGATGGTAGTACTTGGATGGAAATATCCACCCCCCCCCCCAAGAGTCTATGGGCATGGGGGCTTTGCCAGAGTCCTCAGGGCCACATTTTGATGGAAAAAAATGATGTCATTATAGTCTCACAAGTTTTCTTCCTGCTTAAAATAAGTATATTAAACTCAATGCTATAACAGAATTACATCTTTCACCATTAGTTTTTAACTCATTACTTTAAAAATGTTTTGTAAAGGCTTGGGGTAGAAATAATTAGAAACATAGACAATGATTGCAGAAGTCGTCCAAAGGTCCATCTAGTCTGCCCAGTGTTTCCTATCTGCCCCAGGACCTAGTATCCATACAGGGTTCTATCCTTCCTGGTTCACCTCCCTGCTTCCCTCCCGGCTGCTACCGACCTGAGTAACCACTAAACCCTTCACTCTGTCCCTGTCATGCTTGAAACCGTTTACGATGTTGCTGGCCACCACCTTTGCTGGCAGATTGTTCCACGGCTCCACCACCCCCAGTTTCCACTTGTGTCACTGGGTTCTCGACTCTACTCCTGCTAAACAGTTCCCCATTTCACAGTGTTTATTCCTTCAGGAACTTGAAGATCTCTATCATATCCCCTCCTCTCGTGTAGTCTCCAGTCAGTACATGTTCAGTGCCTTCAGACAATGTTGTAAATTGCGGACTGATGACTAAAATGACATCATCAGAATGTTGTGATACTCAAGAAAGTGGCCCTTGAGATAGGGGCAGCAATGAAAATGAACTGTGGTGCAAGTCCTGGTAAGTCTGAGCAATACTGGTTTTAGAAATACAGTTTTTTTTATTGATAGTAAATGCAATCAGTACAAATTAAACAAAATAAGTTCCCAATGATCTATATGCAAAAATTGCATCTTTAGAAGGCTTTACCTTTAGGCAGTTTTTCAAACAGGAAATCTGATGGACAGTTTCTGTGCTTTACCTGAGCAGAAGGATTAAAAGGCCTCTTTACATTACCTTCTCTGCACGAAGCACATCTGTCTGGAAACCATGGGGTGTACTGTGCGGCCACCGTGATGCGACTCTGATGAACTGCTGCTGGGGTGGGAGCTGCACTGCTGCCTGTGGTGTGGACATCACACGTACACACTTCACTGCAAGCACAGCATACAGTTCTGCTCCCAACACCCTCGGATGTCGCTTGTTCCCACACCCCTGCCCCAACATTGCTGGAAACACTGTTAACCCTGGCAATGATGCAGGAGGCTGTGCTTGTGGACATGCATGAACCCAGTGGAGGCGGTGCATGGCAAGCATTAAGGCTAAATGTTACAGAACTCAGAATGTAATGTAAACATGCCTTTAGACAAGCAGAGTGAGGCTCAGCTGCTGCAGTTGCTTTTGTGGCACTCAACTCAACCACTTGATTCATTTGAAACTGGTGAGACCAAAGACCCCTGAAGTGACTTTAGAGATATGCTTTCAGGAAGTGTATAGAGGATCTGAGCCAAAGATGAAGGCATTTATCATTCATTAAGGGCATAATCAAAAACAGCACACAGCATTTTGAGCATTTGTGATTACAAAAAAAACTAAAATCTTTATTTAAAATCTTCTTTCCAGTTTATTCAGAAAAAAATATAAAACAAGGGAAAATAACTTACTTTAACTGCTAATTTGTGTGGTTTGAAATTATTCAAAGTTTCTTTTCAGAGGGCTTGGCTATTACAGCCTGTTAATTGAGATTTTTTAATGGATTAACTGCCAGTCAAAGTTTAACGATGCACAACAATCAACTAACTCTATCATCTACTTTAAGAAAACATTTTGGTAATGGACGGGCAAGAACTACAGTATGTTTTCAAGGGTAACGCTGGATCTCCAAACACCAGACTGAAACACAGACTATAGTGACAGCGACAGCTAGTAATCTTACAGAGCACATCTCAGAGCTGGCCCTGTGACCTGGCGGCAGTGCAGCATTTGCCACTTGAGAGACAGAAAATCATGTGCAATACCCAGAATCCAGTGCTGAGACCAGCCAGGTGTTGTGTGCATTGGGGAAAGGAAGGCACTCTTCTATGGAGGGAGGATGTTTTGGGGGGGGCTGTTTGCCGTTTGCAGAACTGACGTTGGTTATGAAGGCAGTCGCTCATACCCAAATGAAGCAAAGAGCTGTGGAAGCCCTACTGTTGGGGGAATGAAAGTATACTAAAGAGTACAACTCTATTTTAATATGTACATTCATAAACACAATTTACTCAACAGTGAAAATGTACTACCTTTTTGAAAATGTTCTCTTTTCTTACACAAGATTTAATGTTTTTTTTTTTTTTCAAAAGTCTGCATAATAAGCTGTGATGAGGTTTTCAGACCTCATAATCCATTATTTTTAACACTGGGCACCATGACACCGGCATGACATCACAAGCACAGTACCCCCCCTCCCCAGACGCATCTTGAAACAAGCTGTTATCAGCTCAGTATATCTTTCCAGGTAAAGCTTTTGAAATAAATAAAAACATACATATATACACAAAATTATGAGGTCAGTTTTGCAAACTGCATGTTTTAGAAACACATGGTAGAATAGCTACTAGTTTATACAAAATATTTTAAAGATCAATAATGGAAGGGAAGCCGAATGAGCTTAGCCCCCCCCCCATGCTAGAGGTAATGGAAAAAAAGGGAGTACTAGAGGGGATGCTAGGAAGGGAGAGTGGGGGAGGAGAAGGGAAAAAGGGTGGAGAGTGGTCACCTTGAACGCTAGAAACCTAGGGAATGAAACAGCAGAGTTACAGGCTCTCATAGCAGAAGGGGAGGTGGACATGGCAGCCATCACTGAAACATGGGCCACTCATTACCAGGACTGGGACCTGCCGGTACCAGGGTATAACATAGTCTTGTAGAGACAGGGTAAATGGGAAGGGTGGGAGGGTGGCACTGTATGTGAGAGAAGGACTGAAGTGTGCTCGTGAGGAGGAGGAGGGTAGTACAGAGTTGTTATGGATGCAAATCCAGGATTCTAAGAATAGGACTCTCAGGATGGGAGTAGTGTACAGGTCACCGTCTTAGACAGAGAAGTTAGACAGGGAACTAGCGGGACAGCTCAGAAGGGCCTGCGGAAAGGGTAGCATGGTGATTGTGGGGGACTTCAACCTGCCGGGAGTGGACTGGAGTACCCCAGCCACCACAAATAGAAGGGAGCAGATACTTCTGGATGCGTTCCAGGATAGCTTCCTAATGAATGGTCAGCGAGCCAACCAGGCTAAGGAACACCCTAGACCTCGTGCTGGCAAATGGGGAGTTTGTGAGGAAGCTGGGGGTGAAAGAACCACCGACATGGAGTGACCACCACTCAGTGTGGTTCATGCTGAAAATGGGTAAGGAGGGAGTAGAAACAGGTGCAAGAGTGTTGGACTTCAGGAAGGCCAACTTTGGGAGGATGGGGAGGTAGTTAAAGGGTATCTAGCCAGAATCCAAATGAATATGGACACTAACCAGAGGCGGGAGGTCATAAAACTGGGGATTGAGGAGGCAACCAAAACCTGCATCACAATCCAGAGTAAGAGAACTAGGGCCAAGAAACCCAACTGGTTGAGCAAGGGGGTCATGGAGAAAGTAAGAAATAAAAGAGCCGCCTTTAGGAGGTTCAAAAAAACAGGGAGAGGGGAGGACAGAGAGGATTACCTGAAGGAATAGAAGGAGGTGCAGAAGGCAATAAGGGCAGACAAGGCATCTAAGGAGCTCAGGCTGGTGCAAGGCATCAAGAAGGGGGGAGAAGGAATTCTTCAGGTACATCAAGGAGACAAGGAGTTGTAGGGACAAACTAGTAAGGATTAAGCGGGATGGGGTGGGTGGAAACAGGGGCAGAGCAGGCAGAAGCGCTTAATGAATACTTCTGCTTGGTGTTTACTAAGGAGAAAGGAGGGGAGCACTACCAAGGGGGTGGGGTGGGAGGTCAGGCTCAGGGGGGAGGATGTGATAGCTGGGAGAATCACAGAGGGCAGGGTACTGGAGGACCTGAGGGCACTGAGGGTGGACAAGGCACCAGGGCCGATAGCATTCACCCCTGGGTACTGAGAGAGCTGGCAGAAATCCTAGCAGGGCCCTTGGCAGACCTGTTCAATGCCTCCCTGGTCTCAGGAAGTGTACCTCAGGACTGGAGGATGGCTCATGTGGTACCCTAGATAAGAGTGGTCCCAAAGACGAACCGGGAAACCACATGCCAGTAAGCCTCACATCCACTGTGGGAAAACTGATGGAGACAATCCTGAAGGAGAAGCTGGTGTCCCTTCTGGAGACCAATGGGCTGAATGACGTTAGGCAATGCCTAAGGCAGCATGGGTCTGTCACGGGCCGATCCTGTCAGAACAACCTGGTGGAATTCTATGACTGGGTAACTAGACAGCTGGACAAGGGCCATGCAGTGGATGTCCTGTTTCTGGACTTTAGTAAAGCATTCAACTCAGTGCCATATGGGAGGTTGGGTAGTAAGCTGGCAGGTACAGGTGCAGGGGTGAAAATGGTGGGATGGGTAGTAAACTGGTTACAGGGAAGGCAGCAGAGGGTCATGGTGGGAGGGGAGCTCTCATCTCTGAGGGCAGTGACAAGTGGAGTACCGCAGGGCTCAGTGCTGGGACTGGTGTTGTTTGGGTTGTTCATATCAGACATCTCAATGGGCATCAAGAGCAAGATCTGTTTGTTTGCAGATGACACCAAGATAGGAGCAGTAGTGGATGACCTAGGAGGGTGACATGGGTTTGCAGGATGATCTGTCAAAACTGGAGACCTGGTCGGACACCTAGCAGTTGGGGTTCAATTTCAAAAAGTGCAGTGTCGCAATGCACCTAATGGCGGCTTAACCTCACTGTTCCAGAGCCGCAGGTCATTAAAACTTTTATCGAAAACCATTGAGTTTACATTTTACTCAATTTCATCACTTCTCACCTGGTTAAGTAGTGGCACAATGGGGAAAACCAGGAAAAAAGACACTTCAATATCGATAAAATGTTTTGCAGCATCAGTGGAGGAGTGGCCTGATAGCCCCTCACCCTCACGGTCCTCTGCTGCAACTGCCTCGGGGGATGAAGAATCAGAATCAGAATCCACCTCTACCTTTACCAAGGTGGATGGGCAATGCATGTTAAGTATCCTCCATAGAACTGATTCCAAGATATCTAGCCTGCAATTGGACTTCAAGAAATTGGAGTCCCGTACCTCAGCAGTGGAAACTCACCTCGATACCCTACAGAATGAGCACATGGCGTTTGGGCGCTCCCTCGCCTATCTTCATCAGAGGGAGCACGAACTCACACACAGGGTGGAGGACACGGAAGCCAGGGCCAGGAGGAATAATATCCGCATCTTTGGAGTTCCTGAAGGTAGTGAGCAAGCCAATGTGATAGGGTACTTGGAGTCCTGTCTGCAACAGGAATTGGCTCTCCCAGAGAATTCTGAATTTGGCATTGAGAGGGCTCACAGAGCGGTAGCACTGAAGCCTAAACCAGGGGCTCCCCCCAGGTCTATCATTGCAAAGTTTCTTAAATTTCCGACCAAGGAGAAGATACTTTGTATGGCCTGGGACAAAAAAGAACTTAACTTGGATGGGCAGAAGGTGTTTTGATCAAGATTTCCCGACCCCACCAACATGATGGTGAGGCGTACAAAAGTGCTCCAAGTGGTTAAACTTCTGTGGGAGAAGGGGCTCAGGCATATCGCTATCCCTCCAGGCTATGGCTACATGATGGCGAAAAGGTGCAGATTTACGGCAATCTGCTGCAGGTGACCCCTACCCTTGAGAGGGTAGGTGTTCCAGTTCCTGATACCACTTCTGAGCAAGTGGAGACAGAGATCAAGAATTTGCTTTGGGGAATTGCTCCCGGAGGACGGCGCCCTCAGGGAAGAAGGACTAACTCCCTCTTACCTTTGCATGCAGACGTCGCCCGCTGAGTTCTTCCATGACATCCTCCTCCATGAACTGAGTCAACTTTGTGGTTATCTTGTCGCTGGGGCCTTTGGGGTGTCTTCAGTCCTTGGTTGTGGGGATATGTTTTTTTTTTTTTAGATGGGGCCCTGTCTTGAACTGCATCCCTGGGATGACAAGGAACCTTGGAGACACAACCTAAGTTTCTGGTCAGCAACTTGTTGACTGGTTGCCTTCCCTGTGAGCCTATCTAATTGGCTCCCCCTACGGAGGGGCCATTTGCTTTAATTTTTCCTACTGCACAGAGATATGGAATGACGACTTGCAGACAGAGGTTCTCTGAGGTAATGCATCCCGGTTGTGGTAGGCTATGAGTTCAACTTTTATTTTTTGATTGGAGCTTCTCTCTGGAGACTGTTGCAAGAGATATTGAAACTACTGTTGGACCTTATTTTACATGTCTTCTTCGAGGGGGGTATTTTTCCCCTGTTTACTGTTTTCTTGACATTCCCTAGGAATTTTTCAGCTCGCTGTGTAACATAGGAGAAGTGATATCCTGTGTAGAATGTAATTATTACGTTTTCCGCTCCTACACTGTTCTGTAGTGTTTATAGCTATGGGGCTCCTTTTGGCGGCCTTCCTGTTAGTGATTTGTTAGAATGGGGAAGGAGGGGCACATGGGGACATTTTCATTGTTTGTGCTAATCATTTGGGGAAAGTTAATATTGATTATTAAGGGCTTTACTTGATGGTCAGTAGCTAAATCTGTTCTTTAAAACCCGGGGCCGCCGGGTGAGGGTTTGCCTCTGTGGATGTCCTTGTATAACAGGAGAAGGAGTAACCCAGTCTGGTTACAGGCTGGTTCACCCTTTGCACAAGTGTGCTGAACTCCATCACTTTTGGAGGCCTTTGTGTCCTCAGTGACTATCCTGAGTGCAGGGGTCACCGGGGTGCTACTTTTGACCTGTTCCCAGGGGTGGGTTATACATCTTACCGCCCATCTGACTGAAGTCTCTTTAAAGTTCTGGTCATCTGGTAGCTCCAGTTGAGTTTACCAGTTGGCCTAAAGTTTCTAGATATTGTTAATTATATGTTGTTTGTTATGTTTTTTAGTATGTTTAATGATTTAATTGTGGGCTCTGGGAGTGAGATGCGGAGGTGGGGGGACAGCATCCCTGATTTTATTCTCAAAATTCGAAGATGGGATTACTCAATATTTGTACGGTGAATGTGAAGGGAATTAATAATGTTACTAAAAGGCCAGGATTTTGAAGGAACTTAGAGACTTATAATGCGATGTGGTATGTTTACAGGAAACCAAGCTTACCCAGGTAGAATACGCTAAATTACGCAGATCCTGGGTTGGAAGGGTTTTTTCGGACTCCCACCCTTCATCTGCTAAAGTGGGCATGGCCATTCTTTTGAAATGTGGCTTCCCTTTCCATACTCGCTCAGTATCACAAGGAGGAGGTGGCAGATGGGTTTTGGTGTCTGGAGAGTTACGAGGGTGCCTTATACACATCCTCTCAGTATATGCCCCACTCCCCGTCTGGTTCCTTTTTTAGGGAGCTTTTTTTTTTAGCAGTTGTTAGTCTGGACCCTGGACATCTTCTCATGCTGGGTGATTGGAACTGCGTGGAGAACTGTCAATTGGACAGAAACCCTCCCAGTAAGGGTGGTACGGGAAGGGCTCCGGCGGGCTCCTAGAGATTGGACAGTGGTTTATTGCTGAATAAACCCTTGGTGGCTAAGTTAAAAGAAGATATCAAATGGTTCTTGGAAGATAATAAGGTGACAGACACACCCTTAAGATTTATATGGGACGCTCTCAAAGCTTTCCTTCGAGGTAAATTCATCAGCCATGCAGCCTACTGGAATAAGCTTCACAAAAATAAACTCTCACAAGCTTTAGCATCCATTGCTTCATTAGAAGCGGAACATAAACTGACCCGTGACCCCATAAATTTCCAAAAATTACAAGCAGCTAGGAATGAGTATAATCAGCTAATGACTCACCGCACTATTAATTCCCTACGTTTTACAAATCAAAAATATTATGAGGAGGGCGATAGGGCAGGCAAGCTTCTGGCCTTGCGCCTTCGTAAGCAGGAAATGGATAGATACATTTCCAAAATTAGAGATGTTGGGGGGGGGGGAATTTTGGTTAAACCAGCCGCAATTGCAGGTGCGTTTGCAGACTTTTAAGCCCAACTAAATGAACAAGAGAAAGATCCTGGGCATAGTCAAAACATAGACTCATTCCTGGACAAGGCAGAACTGCCAGCTCTTTCAGCTGAGCAAGTCACTGGTCTAGAACGTCCATTTACAGAGAAGGAGCTGAGACTGGTGATAACTTCCTCGAGCTCAGGGAAGGCACCTGGACCAGATGGTTTTATAATAGAATTTTATAAGACCTTTGTGAAGGAAATTACCCCAATCCTATTAGATGTATGTAACGTGGCCCATGAGCACAGGTCAGTCCCGGGGAGCGACAACTATTACTGTATTGCTCCCAAGGAGGGTAAAGATCTGACGGAATGTGCTGGGTACCAACCCATTTCTCTGTTAAATGTCGACGCTAAAATCTTTGCTAAGCTCATTGGGGAAAGACTTAAGGGATCCTCCTGGAGCTAGTGCACCCCGATCAAACTGGGTTTGTTCCTGGTCGGCACATTCAGGACAACTTCCGACTGTTGCTGAATGTCTTGTCCTCTAAAACATCTACTCCCTCTCCGGGGCTGGGGGGCAGTGATATCTTTAGATGCAGAAAAGGCGTTTGATCGCCTGGATTGGCTGTTCCTAAACAAGACCTTAGAAAAAATTTCGGATTTGGGGGTAAATTTTGGGATTGGATAACTAATTTATATAGTGACCCAGGGGCTAAGGTTAAGGTGAATGGAGTGTTCTCCAACAGGTTTAACGTTCAGCGGGGGACTAGGCAGGGGTGCCCACTTTCTCCCCTGCTGTCTGCATTAAGCATGGAATCCTCTGAGGCTTCCATTAGACAGTCTCAGTCTTACAGGGGCATCTGGGTAGAGGGGTTAGAGATCCGGATCTCCCTTTATGCAGACGACACCTTATTATATTTACTGCAGCCGGTAAATTCAGTCCCTCAGGTGTTATTCCCAGATATAAGAGTTTGGGGTCATCTCAAGATTTTGAGTGAATGAGTCCAAGACGGTAATGCTTCCTACATCTGGGTCTGCTTCCCGGACCTTTCCTGTGGTCGGGCAATTTCGTTGGGTGAAGGGGTTTCGCTATTTGGGAATTTGGATTCCTGACAACTTAGATAATTTATATGTTACTAATTATTTCAAATTGCTTATGTAACCCCCAGGTGGCACTGTCCCAAGGGCTACTACCCCTGCCTGCTTGACTACTGACAGGTTGAGGGGCCTAGGTTCTATGGCGGGTGCCTCCACCCAGAGGTCAGAGTTTGTAGTGGTTAGACTAGCTTGGTCACAACCCTCTGGGACATTCAGACCACCTTTTATTCCCTCTAGTGGCTCACACGGTACACAGAAGTTACAGCCCCAATACCCCATGTATACACACAGTTCACTCATAAAGTACGACTTACCTTCGAGCCTGATTCTGCAGCACGTCTCTGAGGACCCCCTGTAAAATAAGGGTAAACAACATACACAGCAAAATACAGTACTGTTTCCATAAGTACCAACACCACAGACAGTATACAGTACAACAACAAATAATCTAATTTATTTAGGGGACAGTAAAACGGGAGGGGGAGAGGGCAATCAGGTTAATTGGCAGAATTAAATCACAGTACTGTGCACACATACAGGGTCTGAAAAGTCACACTCTGGGTACCCAGGTTGGGGGGAGAGGGCTAGCCAGGTCCGTTGCCCAGGGTTGGCTGGCAGGTGCAGATGGACAGGGCCCTATAGAAGAAAATATATGCACAACACCTGACTGTACTCTGGAGCCGGATGGCTCAGTCCATGAAGAAGTGAAACAACAATAATTAGATGACACACTTGTAATTGAAAACAGGCTGCAGGGGAATACCCTGATTTGTACTCGCAATACCCAAGCTGAGAACCGGATGGTGGATGTTCTTCTGGGTTGCCAGAACAACAGGGCATGGAGACAAGGTCCTTGTGACTGGACCCCACTGCAGTAGATAGCAAACAGATTCAGTCCGAGACAAGCTGGGGTTTGCTTCCAGCTTCAACACACAGCACAGGGGATTGGAAATAGCGATTCCCCACAAGCACTCCGCACATTCATATGTAAAAGGAAAGTACTATACCAGGCAGGCTGCTCCTAGATCCTGATCGCAACTACTGCAAAATACCCGGGAGCACACACAGTAGCTTCAGTTCCTGACAGGCCGAGAGCGATTCAGCAATTTCTCCTATCTTCTACAGGGTGAGCCTGGTTTCCACTCTTCAGACTTCCTTCTTTCTCCTCACAAACCGGATTCAGTCTGAACTGGCACTTACAACGGCTGCAGGCCGAACCTCAGGGCCTCACATGCGCTTCCCGAGTGAAACTATACACTGCAAAAGCACAGAGCTCCTTCTCTCTTCACTGTCACAACTAATCTGATCTTTCCAGTCACAGAGCAGGGCATTTCCTTTAGCTCCACACCATTCTGTTTGCTGGCTCGGCTGTCACTCACAATGAGACTCCCTCTGTTGGTGAAAAAAGGCACCAAGGTCAAAACTACATTTCCCAGAGTCACTGCCCATACAATCCCCTTGTGGCTGGCTCAAAATTGAAGATCCAAGTTCCGATTAGATCCCACAGGCTCCATTTAAGGAACCCCTCTCCATTGATTGGTCCATTTCAGCAGTTCAGGACCAAAATGAAAGAGCTACACTGACACAGTTCGTGCTGAAATGAAGACAGGTTAGACAAACTACATTTTCTCAGTCACTCCAAATGATTTCTGGCAAACAGTTATATCTTTCAACAAGGCTCCCTCTGCACATGTAGCGACGGCAGAAACAGAGCGAACTGACAGCAGCTCGGGTGGGATTCGAGCATTAAACACACAGTCCCCCCCCATACAAACTAATTAAGTCCGCAAGCAGACAGCTCTTAAAGAGACAGTACGTGGAGGCTCAAATAGCACTCACTTGGAACCACATTTAAACAGCTTAAATGCCGAACATCGCCCGGACTTGGAGCATTCAGGCAAGCTCCTGGAAGACTTTTGGGAACCCCGTTTTGCAGGGGGGTTACACCTAAAAGTATTCAAAGGGATTACAACAGATGGACGGAACTCCTATTTCTTTCTCAGGTCGGATAGAAGCTGTCAGGATGAATGTTTTGCCCTGCCTCCTCTTTTTATTTTCATCTCTCCCCCTTGAAGCCCCCTCTGAGTTTCTGGAAAAGTCTGAAATTGCCTACTTCCAAGTTTATTTGGAATCACAAACCCCCTAGGGTCAAATGGCAAATTTTGCAGGGAGCCAAGCAGGGTGGGGGACTGGGCCTTCCCAATGTTATCCATTATTATTGGGTGTCCCAGCTCCAGGTGTTTAAATCTCTTTGTCCGGGGACGGACCACCCACTTTGGATGGAGCTGGAGAGGCCTGACACTCCTGGAGCTCAACTGGTGGATATTATCCATTTGGATCAGGCTGGCCTCTCTAGGCTTCAGGTTATTAACACTTGGGCATTAGTTCTTAAGCAAGTTTGGATTTGGGTGGCGGGGGTGGATCTCCACTCAAATTAGCTATTTGGACTCCTATCATGGCATGTGTGGATTTCCTCTCACTACAAACATATTTGGGTTTCCATACATGGGAAAGACTGGGCCTCTACAGAACTGGACAATTGTATGATTCTCAACATTTTAGAAGTTTCCACAACTAAAACAGGCATTTGGGCTTTCGAATAGAGACCATTTTAGATTTTTACAAGTGCTGCACTTTTTGAAAAGTAAGGGTTTGACTTCTCGGAGTTCACTGGTTCCTAATCCCCTTGTGGAATTTCTTCTTCCTTTAGTTTCCAGTAGTGATCAGACTCACGTGATTTCCCAAATGGTTTCCTTTTTAAATACACAGGTACCAGATCCCTTGCGAAAGTCAGAATCTAAGTGGGAAGAGGAACTGGGATGCCAGTTGAATGACGAAGATTGGCAACAGATATGGTGTAGGGTGCACGGGCTACATCCTCCCCTTCCTGGCGAGCTTTTCACTGGTAGGTAAACATTAGATTTTTTCGCAGCCCAGTTATCACCCAGCACTACAGTCCTTCTACTTCAAACTCATCCTGGAGGAGCTGTGGTGAGAGGGACACGCATGCTCATATTTTTGGGGGCTGTCCCCAAATTAAGGGGTTTTGGCTCCATATTGTCCAAGAATCAGAAAAGATATTTCAGACACTGCTTCCCTCTGAGCCCAAGTACTGGATTCTGGGTATCCCCCCTCCAACGCTCATTACCAGGGACTTAAAATTTTTGTTCCACATCTTAATATCTGCTGCCCAAAAATGTATTACTAAGAACTGGTTGGAGAGAAATCCCCCAACCATAGATCTATGGTATTCTATTTGTAAGCAAATTCAATTGATGGAAAAGCTAGCGGCTCAATTAAGGTTCCAGATGGAAAAATTCAAGAGTAGGTGGATGCCCTTTTTCCACTATCAAGCGGATAAGGAAAATAAAACAGTCCTAGACATTTTGGCTCAGTTTTCCTAGTTGGGTGGGTTCCCCTCCCCTTTGTTTGTCCTTGATCTTCTCTATAAATGCTTCATCTTTATACTGGGAGTCTCGCCCACACTCATTTCCTGCCGGTATGTGAGTACATTATTTTTGCAGGCATTCATTTTCATGGATAGGCCTATAGTCTTTGTATTTTAAAGCTTGTAACAATCTGAAGGGGTTTTTAAACTTCTGACATTCACCCAATATTACTATATATATATATATATATATATAAAATATTATAAAACCTTGTTTACCCATTGAATATATTTTCATGAGTCCCTCTGGGGTGCTGCTAGCCCCCCCCCCGCCTCACTGTACTTTCCACTTTACGGTGGCTTGGAAGATCATTTATATGGGAGAATTATGTTTAACCCTGAGCCTTGTGTCCAGTGTGTTTTCTTTTCTTTTTCTCATTTCATACAAGTTGTGTATTTTTTTCCCTTCCTTTGTTTTTGTTTTGTCTTGTGAGTTTCTTGTCTGCATATTAGTCTTAGATTGCATTTGTATTATTTATGTTGTTGTGTCTCAGAAATTTAATAAAATTACTATTTCAAAAAAAAAAAAAGTGCAAGGTGTTACATTTTGGGGCAAAAAATCCAAGAAGGAGCTACCAGCTTGGCAGGGGTGGGGGTTTCAGCTAGTTGTAACAGAGGAGGAGGAGAAGGATCTGGGGGCGTTTATAACGGGCTCAATGAACAACTCAACGCTGCATGGGAAGAGGCGGCTGCAAGGCCAACAAAATGCTGGGTTGTATTGCAAGGGTATATCTTCAAGGAGAGGAGGGTGATCCTGCTGTTGTATAGGTCACTGGCTAGGCCACAACTGGAGTACTGCGTGCAGTACTGGCACCCATATCTGAAGAGGGACATTAGGTTACTGGAGGGGGTGCAGTGCAGGACAACAAAGATGATCTAGGGACTAGGGGAAATACCCTACACGAGAACAGGCTGAGTGAACTGAACATGCACTCACTGGAGGAGAGATGGGGGGATATGATTGAAACCTTCAAGTACATGCAGGGAATAAACAAGACAGGCACGGAGGGACTATTCAAGTTAAGGGGGGGTAGGGACACTCGAGGTCACGATCTCAGATTGGAGGGAAGGTTCAGGAGGAAAATGAGAAGACACTTTTTTATGGAGAGAGTGGAGTCTGGGTGGAACACGTTGCCTGCGGAAGTGGTATCCTGTAGAACAATGGACTGCTTCAAAAGAGGATGGGATAGAGTAAGAGGAAGGGGAGGGGAGGGAGGGGCAGCTGCAGTATAAGGGTTGCTAGCTGCACACTCTAGCTGACTCAATAGATCATAAGGCTTCTATCTGCTGGCAAATTTGTACGTTCGTATGAACATGGTCAAAAAAATGGGAAAATACATAGAATAATATATGAAGAGCATTGTGCATGGAGTTCTGTTTACACGCCTGAGGTGTGTGATGCCTACATGGTCATTTAGGCATCACATACCAAGGGGTGTGTAAAACACAATTTACTTTTTATTTCACCTCTTTTTTGTTCTGCTCCTCTTCTCTCATCTGTGGTTACGGTGTGACCTGCCAACCCCTTCATTCACCTAACACAAGGGTTGCCCTGCTCCACAGCTTACACCTCATATGTGGTGGCAGCGATGGGAAAGCCAGAAGGAAGCCACATGTGCCAGACTCCTCAGCTGCAGCGATGAGCAGCCTGAGAGTGCCCTACAGCTAGCTTCATGCTGTTTCGCAATCAAGGATTTTTACCTTCACTTACTTGGTTTCCACAGGACAGTGATGATGCTGGCTCCAGGCACGTGTGCCCATCAACGTACTCCCACCCAATTCTGTGTAATACTTGCCATGCATTACCACCTGTGGTACCCTCCAGTGGTGGAAGCAGAATAGCAGTAACACGTCACCCTTTCCGAAAATGGAGAACATCCTACTGGATGCTTGATTCTTCTCCCCTTACTGGTCCTCCAATGCCCCTGGCTCGTTCCAGAACCCAGGTCATCGGCATCACAAGCAGTGGTGAGATGACCTGGGTAGGCTGGAGGAACAGTGGATGAAGCTAAAATGGGGCATAGTGAAGGAGACAAACCTCTGTGTCAAGCAAAAGCAAGAGGAAAAAGAGACCGCTATGGTTCTCAAAAGAGGTGGCTGAAAAGGTAAAGGCTAAAGGTGTTGCATTCAGAAGTATAAAGAGATACAGAGGGAGGAGGATAGGCAGGTGCATCAGAGGACACAGAGCGAAGCAGGGAAAGCAGTAAGGAGTACGAAGGTGCCCACGTGGTAACAAAAGGGGGCAAGACATTTTTTAGGCATGTAAGTGAAAAAAAAGGAAGACCAGGGGAGAGTTTGCAAGGTTAAAAAGGAATTGGGGGGACTGCACAGAGGGGGACCTGAAAAATGCAGACATCCTGAACAAACAGTTTTGTTCAGTATTCACAGAGGAAGAAGAAGGGGAGGGGGTCACAAAAAAGGACCAGGAGCTTTACAGTTGGGAAGTGGACAGTAGTCCTTTTTCTGAGCAGAGAGTTCTGAAGGGACTCGCTAATCTGAAAGTAGACAAAGCAACAGGGCCATATGGGGGTGCATCCAAGGGTATTGAGGGACCTCAAGGAAGTACTCGCTCACCTCTGATAGTCCTATTTAACAGTTCACTGGAAACAGAAATGGTTCCAGAGGCCTGGTGGAGAGCACATGTAGTCCCACTTCATAAAAGGGGTAGCTTAGGAGTGGGTCCAAAGGTGGCAAACTACGTAAGAAAATGATTAAGGGACAGGTGACAACGGGTGGTGGTAAATGGAGTTCACTCTGAGGAAGGGAGGGTGTCCAGTGGGGTGCCTCAGAGATCAATGCTGGGACCAGGCCTTTTTAATGTCTTTATAAGCGACATTTCAGAGGAACTGGAAGGGAAAGTCTTCCTCTTTGCAGATAACACCAACATTTGCAATAGGGTGGACAGTCAGGGAGGTGGAAAAGATAAGCAGAGACCCGAGAAAACTCAAGGAATGGTCAAGAGTATGGCAGCTGGGTTTTAATGCAAAAACATGCAAAATAATGCACTTAAGGAACAGAAACCCAAGGGCGGAGTAAAAAATGGATGGAGTGGTACTGACAACCACCAAGCAGGAAAAAGACCTGGGGGTAATCATACTGGATGATCTAAAGGTGGCCAGGCAGTGTGACAAGACAGTTAGGAGGGCTAGAGGGATGCTGGGGTGTATAGGGAGGGGTATCACCAGCAGAAAGAGGGGAAGTGATGATGCCCCATATAGATCACTGGTAAGACCCCAGCTAGAGTACTGTGTCCAGTTCTGGAGACCACATCTCCGAAGGACACAGACACAGTGGAGGCAGTCTAGAGCAGGGCAACTAAAATGGTGCAGGGTATGCAGCAAAAGTGCTACGAGGAGAGACTAAAGGACCTTAATATGTACACTCTGGAAGAGAAGACGGAGAGGGGGTGATATGATACAGACCTTTAAATACCTCATGGGGGTAAATAAGGTACAGGAAGGAAGTATCTGTCAGAAAATAAGGAGCTCAAGAACAAGGGGACATGCTATGAAGCCAGAAAGGGGGAGATTCAGGAGAGATGTGAGGAAGTACTTCTTCATAGACAGGGTTGTGGATTCCTGGGACAGCCTTCCAGTGGAGGTGGTGGGGTTGAAGACTGCATGGGACAGGCATAAGGGAATCTTGGTGGAAAGGAAGGGGGGGAGAGCTAGAGATTAAGTAGGGTCTGCAGCAATACTGTAGTAGGTTGGGAAAAATGGGCACACTGGGTGGGCCAAGCGGTCCTTATCTGCCATCAAATTCTATGTTTGCATGCCAACACTGCACCAATGGGCCGACTGCAAAAACACACATTTTTTTATTTTATTTTTTTTATTTATTTTTATTTAGTTTTTGTTGACCGGGTAAGTGCACTAGACAAATCCTGCCGATTTTCAGGCACGACCCAGGGGAGGGAGATACAGATGAATGCCAACTGACCTTGAACCAGATTAAGCTGTTGGTGGTATCGTTAGTGAATGAGGGAAATTTGGCCAGGACACCAAGGAAATTCCCCTACTATTTTTCGATAAGTGCCATAGGATCTTTAACATCCACCTGAACTACCACCAATCCAGGCAGATGGGACCTCGGTTTAACGTCTCATCTGAAAGACGGCACCTCAGAAGTGCAGCACCCCTCTCATGCTGCACTACAGTGTCAATACTGGGATATTAACCCAAGTGCCGTATGTGAGAACTGAACCCACAACCCTCTGATCTCCCGGCCTCAGAGTTTTAACTGCTTCACGCATGTTGAGGTAGCTAGCTATGCTTGCATCGCTACAAGTTATCATGTGCAGTCTTTTGTGCACATTTTAAAGATTATTTTTCAGTTTTTTCTGTTTAGTGTGTGCGAGTCATCTGTGGAGAGGTCTGAGTAGGGACATGGCCAGCAGAACACAGTGCCTGTATTAGAGTTCTTCACTACCAGCATACACCAAAAGGATTTGCATATTCATTATGCTTGGCACTTTTTTTGCATTAAAACACACACGTGTGCACTGTAGAGCATTACAGAAAGATACAAAATGGAAATTACTGCAGAACTATTAATCCCAATTAAATTTAGTTATATTCACAGATGGCATGTCACCTGCGAAATCAACATGGCAGTGATATTTAAAAAGTAATGACTTGAAAACCATGCAGTTTCAAAACAAACAGTATTTCATCATTAGTATAGTGTAGATCAGATGAACTGAAAACCATTCCAGTCTCAAAATAAAGTTTCATCAGTAGTATACTGTTGATCAGCAGTTTATTTGTGAAATATTAAAAATTAAAAACAGAGAATCCTGGTTGGGCAAGCATGTACAACCAGCCTTTGTTTATTTGTTTATTGAAATTCTAGGACAGAAACATAGAATTTGACAGCAGATAAGGACCGCTTGGCCCACCTAGTCTGCCTATTTTCCTACCTAACAGATAAGCTGCAGATCCTAGTTAACCAACAGCTTACTTCCTCCTACCCCCCACTAGGACTGCCTTATGTCTGTCCCATGCATTCTTGAATTCCCCCACTGTTCTTGACTCCACGACCTCCTCAGGGAGGCTGTTCCATGCATCCACAACCCTCTCCATGAAAAAATACTTCCTCACATTACCTCTGAGCCGCCCCTCTATCTTCAAATTGTGCCCCCTTGTTCTTGCACATCTCTTTTTCTGAAAGATGCTACCCTCTTGGACTTTGTTGATTCCCTTGAGGTACTTGAAAGTTTCTATCATATCCCCTCTCTCCCTTCTTTCCTCAAGGGTATACATATTAAGCTCCTTTAGTCTTTCTTCATATGTCTTCTGGTGCAGACCCTGCACCATTTTGGTTGCCTTCCTCTGGACAGCCTCCACTCTGCCTATGTCTTTGCGGAGATGGGGTCTCCACAAACATTGAGGGGGCAGACGGTACAGAAGATATGTATGAATGATGCAGTACAGGTGAAAGAGCAATGTAGTACAATGGATTCTAAGCAGGGTGAGGTAGCTTGGAAACAGCCAGAAGATGGAAGAGAGAGGTAGCAGGGAAAGGGATTAACTGGGACGGATTGAGAGAAACACTAGAAGACAGCAGAGCAGCCAAAGGGCATTGTCAGGTTTTAAAGTGCTAAAACCAGGAGGGAGATGAGGAAGGGGTTAGGGGACAGGTGTCATGGAGTGGGGGAGGTATGTGCAAAAGCAGATTAGGAGCAACAGTCACAGAAGCTGGAGGCAGAGAGGTGGAGGTGAAGGTTGGTTTTGAACTGGCCTAGCCTTTGCAGTGAGGTGATGTCTTTGTTGAGTCCATTAAACCAGGAGGGTGCACAGTGTGCAAATGACCTTTGTCCCTGCGAGGTGCAGTACCGTGGTATGTGCAGAATTTGATTTTCAGAATCCCTGGTGAGGCGGGGGATGCGTGCTGCACATAGTAGCGCTTGGACTCCTGGGGGTGCAAGGCCTAACGTGATCTTCTTGGCCATTAGGCAGGTATGGAACTTAATACGGTTTGACAGTTGGAGCCAACCAGTTTGGGCGTAGAGTGTACACGTGTAGGTGACACGGTGGGATCCAGTAATGAGGCGGCAGGCTTTGTTTAGGGCCAAGCACAGGCGCCTTAGGACTCTGTCAGTAGCAGAGCCATAGACAACCAGCCCATAGTCAATTAGAGAGACCACAGAGCTCTGAACAGCTATCCTTAAGGCAGCTGAGGTGAGGCATTGCCTGTGCCTGTAGAGAAGGCCAATGTGTTTGTTAACAGCTTTGGCAACAGTGTCAGTGTGGATGCCATAGGTTAAGTAACTGTCGAGAGTGATGCCAAGATATTTAAAGGAGTGTACTTGGTCTAGGACAGCACCGTGGCAGTTTGCAACTGAGATGCGTTGAAACCTATGCTTGCTACGGGAGCCACAGAAGAGCATCACCTTTGTTTTCTTGTAGTTGAGCACCAGCTTTTGCCTGTTGAACAATTTTTCAACAGAGGTGAAACCCATCTGGAGCTTTCTTTGGTATAGTATGGGGTCATGGTAAGAGGCATGAATGACTGCATCATCCGCATATAACAGGATTTGTTCAGGACAGGATTGTGGGAGATTGTTCAAAAAAAGGCAGAAAAGGAGTGGCCCGAGAATGGATCACTGTGGAACTTCTCAGCATCAGAGAGGGTGTGAGCGATTTTCACCCTTTGTGAGCGGTTTTCAAGGTAGCTCTTAAACCAGGATGTAGCCTCAAGGGAGAGCCCAGCGTTCTGGAGCTCAGTCATGAGTAGTTTGTGATGGATGGTGTCAAAAGCCTTAGACAGGTCAATGAAGACTGAACCAGTTGGTTGACTATAGTCAAGGGAGTTGTGGATTGCTCCCGTGAATTCTAGGAGGGCAGGTAGTGCTGTGGCCTTTTCAGAAGCCGTGTTGCTGCTTGCAAAGGATGTCGTGCTTAGCCAGATATTCTGTCAGTTGGTCAGAGACTAATCATTCAATGGCCTTGGGGGGTTATGGATATAGGCTTACAGTTCCCAGAGTGGGCCTTGTCCCCACTTTTGTGGACCTGTGCTGCCACAGAGGGGTTCTGATTACATCAGACCTCCAGAGCGAAGATTGAGAGGTTCAATGTAATCAGAAGCCCAAGGTGGCAGCTCAAGCTGGTTGGGCATGCGATTGCCCAGCCACTATTTTTTTTTTATGGTGTATAGTTTCTTTTTTAGTTTTTATAATAAAGTGTTTTCACAGCGTTCTCGTGGCAGGCAGACGGTTTCAATTCAGAACTTGAACTATATTGCTATGTGCATCATAGCACTGTGAAAAACACCAGCTGCCTCGAGGACTGCCAATCAGTTGGAACCTTGTTGTACTACAAAAGGGTCCATGCCCTCTGAACTGTGATACAACAAGGTGTCTGCTGGCATGGAAATCCATGCAGAACAAACCTTCACTATACAGTATAACAGATTTAATTGGTAAGGCACTCCGCTTTGCTTCACTCACTCACGCTGGCCATCACATGGTCACCCAAGACATATTTTTTAAAGGCAGAAAAGCAACTAAGCAACAAAACAAAAATATGAAATTAGTTTGCTAGAATTCAATTGCTAGGATACTGTAACTTTTACAAATGTTGTTTTCCACAGTACACTGTACTTTTTAGATTAAAATCACTGACTTGTTTAGGCATTCGAAGTGTGCCTCAAGGATACCAGCCTGTAGATTCCATTAGTACAATCCTCTGAGCATTCTAACAACTTTGTGAAGCAAGACACTAACCAATGTGCATGCTTGGTCTTCAGTGATGACATACACAAATGAACATTTACTGAGGACATTGGGGTTCCCTCACTTAGCTGCTTAGAAATAAGATCAGCATACCATTGCATAAATTGATCTTTCATGTCGTCCTTCAGGAGCTTGTTGATGGTCAAGTCAGGTGGCTGCAACAGACATGTGCAGGCAGCAAGTATGAAAAACAGTGAACAACTTCTTGCTCAAGTTTATCCAGGACCAGTTCGATGATATGAACTCTAAACAAATCCATAATCAGGAGCATGCTCTGCTCTAAAAGGAGATCGAGTTCATGATTTACAGATGCCATGTAGGGTACCAGGACCTGATCAGTGTAATGTTGCATGGGGTCTGTGTTGGCCCAGCGGTTTTCTGAATGGGCACTACACTAACCAAGAGGGAACTTGTAGGCTGGGTGGCAAGCTGGGGTCTTTCCCTGGTATATCACTTGAGGTGGCAAAAATTTACCTGTGAGGGTACAGCCCATCACTAGCGAAAGCTGATGCATATCAAGTCGCATGACCTCCACCTGCTTAGTGCCAGTTTTGGCCATGGTCCACTGACAGTAGGAAACCAGGTTGAGACCAGTCTTGTCAATGTTCACAACGAGCTCTGCAAGGTGAGCTCTTAGCTAACAGCTTTCCCTATCCTGGCTATAAAGTTGTGGTTTAATGCTTCAAAATCCTCAGGAGTTTTACGGCCAGCCTCAGTGCCATTCTTTTTCCAGTAGCCCATTTGATTAAGAAATTGCCAGGCCTACTGCCTGGTAAACTCAGTGTTCCCTCCATTCTGTTCCAGCTGCTCAGAATTCATTATTTATTTTTTTGTTACACCAGTTGCTGTGGCCATTACCACTGGTGCATTAACAACAGCCCCTTCACAATGGAGCCGTTTTCAAGCTCCTCCAGCACTCGGGTAGGACGGCCTCTGGGTTTAATGGGTAGTTCAGGTGGTAAAGTGGTGGGGTCTGGTTTTGGTTTGAGATGGTCATGGTAGTCCTTTTTAAATGTCTGGACTGCATGCTCATTTATTTGTGCTTGGTGTCTGCAATTATAAAATCACACAGAACTCATCACCCCACAATCGGCTGCATGCCTGTCAACTGTAAACCACACATCCGCTGAGTAGTGTGTATATTCAGCATGGCATTTCTTGGGAGGAGGTTGCAGTTGTGTCAGTTCTTGCACAATACTTCCTGCCATCGAGACAGAAACATCGGCAACTTGTCTGAGAGACTCTGTAGTTACACTGCAAACAGCCATATCAGTCTCTGTCTCCCATTTTTGTGGCTTTGCTCTTGATAACCACTGATGAAGGGACATCTTGACAATACATCAGCACTGCAAACTCGGGAAATCTCACACTATCAACAGGTAACAGGTATCTGTGGTTACCATTAGACAGTACCTATTTGTAGTCTGACAGCAGATTGTATGATTGCCAGCATGCAAAAAGTCAACTTCTCGGGGTGGCACTGTAACAGGACTATGAAATACACAGAAATGAAAAATTATGTACCTACCGTAATTCTTGATCTTCTTTTGTATCTTCACCATTCATTACTGCTTGGGTAGTGCCGGAGACGCGCACCACTTCGTGAATTTTTTTTTGAGTTGGCTCCAATGCCCAGCCACACACCACGCGCCAAGGCCATGCATGAGGAGTGGCCAATAGGTGCTGCAGACTCCTCCTCCATTTCAGTTCTGGTAGCCGGAGGCGAAAAAAAGGAGAGAGCAAGGCAAGAGAGCCGAGGGACAGAAAAAGGAAAGGATATAAACTGAAGAAGGAATACGGCGGTAGAGGACAGATGGAAGAGGAGAATACCTACCAAGGGACCTAGGGACTCCCATCTGGGGGCTCTAAGGAAGAACAGATAAAGAGAAAAGGAAGAAGAAAAAGAAGAAAGAAGGGATGTTGAGAGGGGAGAACACTGCCCATAGATATATTGGTTGAGAGGGTTATAAGCTCGGACCCAAAACCAAGGGAGCAAAAATCCCTCCTAATAGGAGTGAGAAAAGGTTCAACTGAACCGCTTGTATAGATTGGACACAAAGGGCAGATTCTCTATATTCTCATCATCCCAACCCCCTACACTCTAGCCGAGAGCTTACAGACTGCCTGGACAGAAATCTGTTCCGGAAGGAGAGCGCCCAACTATGAGGAGTGTGTGTGTGTGTGTGTGTGTGTGTGTGTGTGTGTGTGGGGATAAGCCCCTTAGCACCTTGTTAAGTGCTAACACCGAAGTGTGTGGCTAGGGGTTAGGCCCTACAAAAGGCAGCTTTGTATGAAGGATAGAGTTGGAACTCAATCGGACTCCCTGAAGGCAAGGCAAGGGCAGCAGTTCAAGGTTAATAAGTGCAGAAGCACCAACCAGAAGAAGCTGACAATTAAATAATGCCCACCAGGGGAACCTTAATTTTGAGGCCGAGAAAAGAGGGACGGTCTCTTCAGCTGTGAACTGAACAATGTGGCTAAGGAGCCCAGAGGTCATCCCTAGGGGCAGTCAGAAAGAGTTCCCTTAGGATAGGAGAAAAAGTCCTACTCGTTCCCCTTTACCTTGAGGAAAAAGATCCGTCCAAGAAGAATGGAAACCAGGATATTTTTTTTTTTTTTGGCATAAAGGCCAAAGGAAACGAGAGGAACGAGAAGGGAGGGGGAGACGCCGCAGTAGGAGGCCACTGAGGGGAAGGAGAGTGAGTATCAGTAATGAATGGTGAAGATACAAGAGAAGATCAAGAATTATGGTAAGTACGTAATTTTCATATCGTCCCTTGTCAATCTTCACCATCCATTACTGCTTGGATGAGTACCAAGCCCCCCCGCAAAGAAACCCAGGGAGCAAGACCCCAGCCTCCTGTTTGTGGGAACAGAAGGGGAAGACCCTGGCTAATCAAGTGAGAAGTCTATGGTGGAGGAGAGCTAGGAGGTGTCCTCCGAGGACAGGGAGATGGACGAAGCCCCTGCAGAAATCTCCTAGCTCTGGAGGAAAAGAGACGGGTCTCCCGGAAAGCGGAGCAAATCACCCTATGCCCGGCCAGGGGGTGACAACCTTGACAGACAAAGCCATGCCGTCTGTCTAATACAGATCACTGTCCCTGCAAGCCTGGAAGCCACCTTACTGGCATCATAAGATGCCCTTGCTTGGTGTCTTGCCAGCTCCAGGCCTATAGCAGAGACAGCAATAGCTTGCCTGTTTTGCTCTGTGTCAGGTATTGATGCTAAGATTTGGGAAAGCATCGAACACAAATGCCTACTGTAGGCAGCATGGTAAGCCTGATGTGATGCAATGCATAACATCGCACGAGAGGAAGAGAACACTCTTCGCCCCCACTGGTCAAACTGTAGGGAATCTGAGTCTGGTGGACGGTCGTGTGTCAGGAGGTGGCACCCGGAGGGAATTTCTAGGTATGCCAATCCCAAAGGCAGGTTGGGGAGAGTACCTAGAGACTCCAATGGGGCACAATACCTTCTTCTGCAGTCTGCCAGGGCTGGAGAAGGGGCGGCTGGCGACTGCCAGGAATGGATAGACGCCTCCTGGAAGGGAATAGGCCAGGAAAGTATCACCAAGTGCTGGGCACTGAATTCACTGAGGAATTCACGCGTCTCCCGTTCGGTATTGTCTTGCCTAACAAAAGAGATGTGAAGATCCCTCGCCATCCTCAAAAGGAATCGCTGATATTCAGTGAAATCAGCATCGGAGGACAGATGAGCAGCAGGTTTCTCTCTCTCGGAGGAGGGAGATGAAGATGATGGAGAGCTTGAATGTCCAGAGGACTCCTGCGGCAGTGGGGATAGGTGAAACACCCACTCATGCATGTATCTAACGTATGAGGGGAAGGCCGCCACAGAGCCTCTGAATGTCTCCCAGGATAACGGGCCTGTAGGACCGACATGGCCTGGTAGAGAGGGGGGGGTGGCTGCAGAGGAATGGGAGAGGGGCACCTACGGCGAGGCAACTGTCCTCTGCTGAGGCTCTGAAATCCAGGGAACGGGGCCCGAGCTGGCAGGATCCCAGACAACAAACCAGGTCGCAGAACGGAACCCT
The DNA here is from genome assembly GCA_016271365.2 of Neoceratodus forsteri. Classification (NCBI taxonomy): domain Eukaryota; kingdom Metazoa; phylum Chordata; order Ceratodontiformes; family Ceratodontidae; genus Neoceratodus; species Neoceratodus forsteri. The sequence continues at coordinate 685,423,683 of CM057454.1, read as the reverse complement.
GGGGATGCGAAGTCTGGAAGAGCCTAGTAGGGGATCCTCCCCTGTGATGAACCTGGGGCTGCATGGGTCCAGAAGGGCAGGCCACAGCAACGCCACCAGAGGGGTCCCTGGGGCTTGAGAGGAAAAGACGGGGCCCGGTGCTACGGCTCCTACCCGCCCCCCGAGGGGTGGCAGGTGAAGACTGAGGCACCTGAACCCTGTCTCTCAACCCCCTGGACTCCGAGACGCCTCCTCTCCCCAGTGACCTCTAATTCCCGAGGGGTGCAGCAGCACCGGGATCGCAGCTACCACAACCCCCGGAGGGAAAGCCCCTTCCTCCACCTCCACACCATCCCCCTCCAGGGACCCCAGACCACCCCCAGCCTGGGAGGCCTCAGGGGAGGACAGCAGCGGAGACAGAGGAATAGGTGCGCTGAGCTGCCTAGTACCTCGTCCCACCAGAGACCCTGACTCCAAAGAGTCAGGGTTCCAGGACAGGTCCACATCTGAATCATCCTCTTCCGAGGAGGAAGAGACCAGCTGGACCACAATACTGGCCACCCGGGGGTCTCCAGTGAAACGGCATCACGAACCGCGCCGTACAACCCCAGACCCCAAGCAACACCGAGACCCGGCCCTGACTCCCCAACAGCACCAGCCAGACCCAACTCAGCACCGCTAGAAGGACAGACTGGGCCCATGGCACCGTGGGCAGCGTCGAGAGCCAACGCGATTGCCACAGATGCTTGGTCTCCATCACCGACACCATAGCGCGCGCTGGGATCTAACGGCACTGGAAGGCAGCGTCAAGGGTCCAATGATGCCAGGCCCAGCAGACCTGGGCCTCGACACTGGGGGAGCCTGCACCTCCGAGGAGATGACTGCCGAGGCGGTGTCCCCGCTGCAGCCCCAGGAGGGACCTCGGCGTTCCTCCGACACCGCGAAAGAGGCCTCCTCTTCGGCAAGAGATGATGAGGAGGCCTCCTCCTCTACAGACCATATAGGCCTGAGAGAGGAACCTTAGGAAGGGTCTAGAGACCTTACCTGGAAATCCCTGGAGCGGCGCCGTCCCCCGTAAGTCGGCGGAGCCTTGCCGATCTTGAATGCACGGACTTCCAGGATGTGATGGTCCATCGAGAAACAGGCGTTGCACGCATCCATATTATGGTTGGGTCCCAGGCAACGGAGACAAACATCATGCCAGTCCATGACGGAAAAATGCTGGCCAGAGGAGCACTGACCCATAGGGACGCGGCCCGCCTTCGACTTGCGTTTTGCCCCCGAACCTGACATGATGTGAAACAATTAAGGCAAAAACAAAGCACAGCTCTTGGCGGCGTTGAATAAAGAGAAGAAAAAGAACTGTCTTACCGGTGACAACGTCGAGAAAAAGCAGGAAGAAAGAGTCTGGAATGGCGTCGATAAACGACAACTAGGCCTAGTACTGAAAAATCCTAACCGCGCAGCAGGTGCAGCCTCGACAGTGGGAGAAACAGAACTAAGATGAGGAGGAGTCTGCGGCACCTAACGGCCGCATTGCGCTGACGCTGCATCGCCGGCCTGTAGCAGCTGGAGCCGACTCAAAAAAAAAATCCGTAGCGGGTGCACTACCCAAGCAGTAATGAATGGTGAAGATTGACAAGGGAAGATCGCCATTACAAACAGTTCTACAATATCTGTCTTACTGTATTGTTCATGCATTCTACATACAGCCATTTTTGCAAGCTGCCCTTTCTTGTCATGGATGTCATGCCAACTGTAATGGTTTTGTAATAAATGGGTATGTATGGAGGGTATACACCAAAAGGATACACTGTAAAATAATATATTGGTTCCCTGTGGCTGGCAGTGATTACACCAGCTGATCAAGCAAACGGATACTCAATATGGCCCCACGATCTGGGAAATGTAATGGAGGAAAAGACTAAAAACAAAAAATGTTGAGAAAAGGGTAAAGTGAAAAGGATAGCTAAGCACATCTCAGTAGCACTGGTACTTTAATCAAATACTTACAGTGCGAGACCTGCAGAATAGTGCAGAGTGCATATTTATGTAGTGATTTTCATACACTATATCCCAGACTGATTTACAAGCAATTTATTTACACAGGACAGCCTAGCTGAGATGCTACACCTCATTTCCTGTGGAGTACTGCTTCTGCTTGGGACAGCTTGCCACCATTCAGTACTATTGGTGCTCTGACTTTATTTTTAATAGTTACTGGTTTACCCTTGCTGCTGAAGGAGCTAATGCTCTTTTATCAGGTTTCAGTGATCAAGATATGTGTAAGCACCAGAGCAGCTTTTACATTACACACGAATATGTTGTTTCACTTGTGTATAATGGAGAATTCACGACACTAGTTTTGTGTTGTAATTAGGCACTTGCCAGTAATTACTGTATATTACAGGCAAATGCAGTTATTGTACACAAAACTGATTTAAACCTTTCCCTTTAGTAGATATTGTTTCTGCTCTTTAAATAAGTATCTGTACACTAAACTGAAACAATTCGATTTTGCCACAGCAGTCCCATGATTTACTCAGTTCAGGCCTGTAATTCAGAAATTACAAACAAGCCCAATTTGTTTTCTAAGCTGTAACATAGTAAATTTGTATAAAGGGCATTTTACCCTTTTAGCTTCCAGCTCAAAATTTTAGGTTTGCTATGGCACAACCGAGGCAATGCAGCAGTACCAGAGCAGTCTTCTACACAGTGAGAATTGTACTGCCTCTACGGCCTGCATAGATCTACAGTAGATGTGAAATTATTGCCCCCTTGCTCTCAGATATCGGTAAGATGATACAGACCTCACATCCCCTCAAAGTAATGAAGTGCGATCATCCACACACTTGTACTCAGTGCAGTCCATTGAAGGAAAATAAATCGCCATGGTTAGAAAATGTCAATAAAGCAAGAGTTCTGTGACACTGCCCCCTTGTCCATTTCTAAACACCATTCCAAATCTTGACTGTAAGTGAAATCCAAGCTGCTTAGTCACTTGCTGATTGAAATGGAACATGCATGCCGCCACACACACACAAGCATACACACTCGTGCTGTAATTCATATATTCATACCAGATGTACTCTTCAGAGTTCATGCACTCCGATGATGGCAACGGGCCCAAATTACAAAATGCTTTTGCTTGGTATAACAGATGCATCCTTTTATCAGTGGATCCTATTCAGTATGTATTTCAAAAATGGGGAAGCAATCCTGTAAAGCATTGCAGACAACAGACTGGCTCTAAGACTGAAAAATGCTAGTGTTCTACAAGCACGAGGACACAGCTGAGTAAAAAGAGCTAATTTTTATATTTTATTTTTCATACTTGTTTTCAGATGCTTCCACTGTTTATACTAAAATTGGAGGGCAAGTGAAATAGTTCAATAATTTTCAGATATGGCTGCTTACTGCAAGTTTTTCTTACTTCAAATGTTTTGCAACAGGCTGCTCCACAAGTTAAAAAATCTACACAGCATTCTAGTTTTCTACTGTTGCATTGACACAGCTTAAAAAATAGTGCTGCCAATCACACTTTCATAATCTGGTACCTTTAATCTGAAATGGCTTCCTGTGTATAAAATATTACTTCTAGGGTCACTGTCAAAGTCCTTTGTCTGTCTGAATGGGGAACTGAATACAGAATTAGATTTAATGAATTTCTTTTCATTCAGTTTAAAAACAGTAGTTTTTTACCTGCAGGATACAAAGCTCTCTATATGCTAAGGCAAAGTTTATCGGGGCGGGGGGGGGCTTATGAAAAATTAATAGGATTATGTTTTGCCTCTGTAAATAATTTTGCACAAACTTTTTAAGGAACCATCAACAGGCAAATACAATGTGTGTTATGAGGATTCAAATATTTATATGGGATGAAAAGGACTTTTTAAAGTTTTTTGTTTAAACTTTATTTACCCAAGACTGCCCAGGCAAGAATGAATGCCTTTCCTTAGCCTACTGATGCAACTGACATATTTGATACTTTGTCCACCACCTACTGTATCTGCAGGTGTACCAATATTACAGCTACCTGTAGGGCCTACGACAAACCTGGAACATAGGGACCATTGTAATCCTCATTACAGTCAATCGACTAATGAATATTAGGGGACACGCTGTGCTTTCTGAATACTGCTGCATTCCTGTCACATGGCATGACCTATGTCTGTTTAATTGGCTTTACTGAGCATTCATTTTATTAGTGTCAGACTGCTTACTCTAGAGGCTGTATCTGTGATCTTGCTGGTTTAGTGAGATGGGAGTAGGGAGTCATTCTGGGGCTGTATCTGTGATCTTGCTGGTTTAGTGTGATGGGAGTAGGAGTCGTTCTGGGGAACGAGTAAGCATGCATGGTTATAAAAGCCTCCCTCATTTTGGGCTTACCTTGTGGGCTATGGCCCTGTCACTGCCTCGGTGGTGTCCCAACAGTGGTCCCTGGCGCCCTGTGAGTGCTTCGTGGCTGCAGCCACCAATTCCCTATGTTCTGACTCCATGAAAAGAGGGGGCAGAGTTTCAATTACTGTTTCTGTTGCTCCAGATGCTTGGGGAAAAGGTGGAGCGATCCCAGTGGAAGCCGAAAAACCGGACCAAAAAAGTACATAAACAAGATGGCAGAGAGCACCTTCTGCGCATGTGTGGCTACCAGTAGAGGAAAAATTAAAGGAACTGTGGCTCCAGAGGGAGCATTTAGCTCCGGACACCATTTACCTATATCCCCAGCTCCGGGGCAGGCAGTGGAGCCAGAGATCAGTGTTGGAAAGCCTCTGGGCTCAGGGAAAGATGGCTTTCTGCCCAAGAAACAGCTTAATTCAATAATAAGGGCTGCAACTTTTGGGAGAAATAATGCAAACAAATATGGCAGCCCTCAGGGGACTCTGCAGCAGGGGGGATGCTGGGAATCATGTTAGAGGGCATGGGAAAAGCCAGGGAGCGATGCAGCCAATCAGAATGGGACTCTGCAAAAACTATAAATGGGACAGAAAGCCTGCCAGAGGAGAGATTCCCTCGGGATTCCAAAAAGAGCAGGCAAGAGAGACTACTGTTGGCTACCCAGCCCAAAGGCCTGCACCTTGAGCTCAACAGCCAGCTTGGCTCCAAAGACTGGAAAAGAGGCAGAGCACATGAGGCAAGCAAGTTGGCAGCAGAGAAACAAATTGAACTGTGGAGTGTTTCCCTGAGTAAGATCTGAACCTGTTGCAGTGAGTTGTATGTGACTTGTTAAACAGTGGCCTGCAGAGAAAGTGCAGCCTGTAGTTGAGAAAGAGACACTGTAGCTGACAGAGTCAAGGGATTTTGCAGCAGCAATTAAAGAGATTTTGCAGCAGAGAAATAGATAGAATTAAACAGAGACTCTGAGCAACCATGGTTCCCCTCGTAGGGACAAGTGTTTGAGACTGCTTTCAGCAGAGAAGTTGTGTGTGCTGGGGCTAGAGACTAAGCTAAAGCCCTGCACCAAACTGTGAGTCTAGAAGCATTATGCCAAGCAGAAAAGTCTTTAGGGATGCCCAAACTGCCCTGTCCCTAGACCAATGGAGAGATTGCCAGAGAGGAAGATGTTGAGAGGCCTGTCAGGTGATCACTGCATACAAAGGCCTCAGATGCGAAGATGAGAAAGGCCTGACAGATGAAGACCAGCATTTGTCATTTCTTCAGCGAGTTGCTGCTTCCCTGAGGACTGCTGCCATGGCACAACACCAACACCTCATACCAGCACAATACCATTGAACACGTTTCTGCAAACCCCCTTAAGTACCCCTTGGCTGCGGCCCAGGGGAGCTCCTATTTTAGTCAGCTAGCTAGTTAGAAAAAGGGGGTTAAGTCCAGGGCAGGACTCTGAAAGTGCCATGTAGAGACACAGGCATTGAAACAAAAGTTTTGTATGTTTAAAAAGTATAGGGCCCCAACACAAGTACCCAGCTCAAGCCACCAGACTGTCACCTTCTCGGCACCACTGCTGTAGTTCCCACTGCTACAGCTAGACTGTACAGTGAATAGCATTTGGGGAAAAGCCAGGTGCACCCACAAGTGGGGATACTGTGTGGAGTAATACTGTTTGTGCCAGTTATTTGTGCTGTTGTGTTATTCTCCCCTTTTACCCCTCCCTATAATAAAGCTGCAGTTAGTTTATTGTTACAAATCTAGTAATACTGGTCATTGCATATGAAGAAGCCACCCCTCCCCTTCCCAACTACCCTGTCCTTCCTGTATAGTTTATATCCAAGGATCGCTAGGTCCCAGTCATGTTGTGATGTTGCCCAAGTCTCGGTTACTGCAGCTGTGTCCACTCTCCTGTCTGCTAATAGTGCTTGCAGGTCATCCATCTTGTTTCCAAGACTGCACAGAGACACCACCCTTCACTTAGAATCTGACCTTCCTTCTCTTCCCTCTATTCTTCTATTCACATTTATCCCCTCTGTGTGCACCCCTCCACGTATCCTTGTTATGTGTCCTCCACCCTTTGCTAACTGTGTTCTCACCCCTTCCACTTCCTCCCTCCAGACCTCTTCAATCGCTGTGTGTGGGGCGGGGGGGGGGGGGAGGTTCACTGACCTCCTCCTCCCGGAGTCTGCGGGCCTGCAGGCCCGCTGCCCCCCACCAGTAGTTTAAATTAAGTGTAGTGGTTATGTATTCCCCCAGTTTGTCTCCGAGTACCCTCAAACCCTCCCTACTGAGGTGTAGCCTGTCTGGTGAAAACAATGCTTTGTTTGACCAGGTCTCCTCCAAGTCCTCAATGCAGATAAACATCTCCTCCCTGCACTATTTCCTCAGCCAGTCATTAAAATCCTCTATTCTTCTTTTTCTGGCTGTGCTGGCCTGTGGTACTGGTATCACCCCTGAAAAGGCCAGCGCACTTCCTTCCTCCCTGCAGATCTTCCCTAATTCCCTAAACCTACTTTGCACCACCTCAACCTCCTCCCCAGCTAGGTCACTGGTTCCCAAATGTATAACTAAATTAGGTTTTCCTCCAACCTCCCTTACTATTTCCCTTATTTTTGGGCCCACCTTCCCCGCTGCCATCCCTGGCACACAAACCACCCTCCTGCTTGCATTCGGGTCCCCTTTCCTTCCCCAGTGAATATCCTTAATTATGGAGTCCCCTATGATTGCCACCCTTCTTCCATCCCCTGCAACCATGCTCCCTGTCCTTCCTTTCTTACCTTCAGTACTAGCTGCTTTCCCACCTAACTGCTCCCTGTGAACCCTGGTGAACCTATCTCCACATCCACAAATTATCCCCTTAATTGTTTTTCCATCTCCCACGCTGCCCCTCCCCTTCTATCTATATTTGCTTTCAGTTTTCCCTTCCCTCTTCCTTTCCTCTCCGTCCCCCCATCCTCTACTTCATTTTGCCAGTTTCCTCTTCCCTACCCACCATGATTAGTTCCCTCTCCCCTCCCCTGTATGCATACTATCAGCCCGAGCTCAACCTAACCTCCTACCCCCTCCCTCCTTCCAGACAGTGGTGCAAATCTATTCAATAAAGGCACCTCTTTAGAATTTCCCACCCCTGATGCTACTCTCACATTCCCACCCCTTCCCCTTACCACTTGCCATTCCTCCACCCTGGGCTCCCTAGTCCCCTGAGGAAGAAATACTCCTGTATACTGGGTGCTCCTTCCCACTCCAATACCCTGCCTGATGCCCTCACTCCCCTGTGCATCACCCCTCTGCCTTTCCCTCCACTGCTCTGCTCTTCTGACTTCCCACACTATCCTCCCCAGCTCCCATCTGAGCAGCCTTATTTCAGCCGTTAGCTGCTCCAGGCTCAACACACAGGACATCCCACTTTACTCCACATCACCCCCAGAAAGACTGCTGCCACACAGCCATTGCAGTTTAACACTCTCCTGCTTCCCACACATGTACCTATTCCCCCACATCCTCCCAGCCCAGCTTCTCCTAGCCTCCAGTTATACATAACTATAAAATAATGATAACATTCAAAAATATATAACTTTCTATCTCACTTTACCATCAAAATATAACAACAATCGTAATAATCTAGAACTCAGTAGACTGCTACTTCCAGTGTTCTATAAAAACTAGAACACCATGCCAAGGAATCGGTTTCTTAGCAACCACCTGATTCTAGCTAAAAAAAATATTTTTAAGAAATGGCTTTTAAATCATCAGCCCAGAAATCCAATGAAACAGTGACAAACAAAGTCACAGTACCACCTAAACAACATGTCACCACCCAGCAACAAGCCAGCTAATCCTGGTGACAAGGACAACCCCACAAAAATCTCAAACATACTGCCTATCTACAGTATATAAACAAAATGAAAAGGAAACCTACACAAGATATGATTCACTACAGAACAAACACGCTGACTATACTGTTCCCAACTAACATGAAACATACACATCCTCCACCTTCCTGTAGGCAAGAATACTCTCCTTTTTAGTCCACAAACTGTACACAAAAAATATTTAAAAACTAGAAAAAATATAGAAAACTTTCACTTGCCTATGGGGGCTCCATACAGACACCAAAGTGTGTGCAAAGTGTGTCTAGTTACTGTGGATGGGTAGGTGCCTATGGAAGCAGTTCTTGTATTTTCCTGGAGGGGGGTGGTAACCTGCAATTTGTCCACAGGTATCCCATATCACTACCCTAGGGGGAGGCACCATGCCATTTTTTCATCCAGGTAATTCATCCATCAGCGAACCCAGCCCATCCCCCTCAGAGGTGGAAGCAGTGTGGACTCCGAGGGCCCCGGAACAGCCAAGGTGAGTCAAGGGGCTGTTACAGTTATAAAGAAACACTATACATTTATTTATGTAGCAATTTTTGTCCAACAAAGACACATTAAGCCAAGGCTTGTTTCCAGGTGCATCCTGGGAGCACATGGAAGTTAAGCTCATGGTCACACAGTACAAAAATGGTGGCTGTGAGATTCAAACCCAGTTCTCTAGGTTTATAGCTCAGTGTTTTTAACCACTATGCTGTCCTGCCTCCCCAGAGAGGAGCAGCAGGAGATGAAGGGTCTTAGAGAACAATACGTCACCCTGGAATCCTTTCCAAATTCTGGAACAGCTCTCAATGTAAACATTTTGTTAGAGGAAAAAAAAACAAAACACCAGCATTTAAGAACTTGTGAAAAAAAATGATGACTCCTCTCTAAGGTTATTAATAAGTACAGAAAGTTGGTAGCCATTTTGGTCTTTGAAATACTGGAGCCACTGGATAGCTGGATACCTTTTTATTGGAGCAGTATTATTTATTTATTTTAAAGTTTGATAACCAAGAAAGACAGGCACACTGAGCTGAAGCTCGTTTCCAGGAGTGACCCAGGTGAAGCAAGTTGGTATATAGGCAAAATATAATCATCAGAACAACAATAACGGCAAACACAAGTACAAAAACTAAACTGACAATGTGGTGCAACAGATATACATAGGTTACAAATGACCTAAGAAGCTCATACTAAATCTTGTAGATACAAAATAATGTAGATGAGACTGGGTGAAATTTGCCCGCACGAGAAAGCAGACTGGGGGCTGGAGTCCAGGGCCTCCAGGAAGTAGGAGCCTTTGGGTAGATGAGAGTATGAAAGCTGCAGTGAGACAGGGCACAGAAGCATCAGGACGAGAGGCGACAGGTACAAGGAGGCAGGATGAGAGAATCTTGGTAGAGGTTTTAGAGACTGGAGAGAGAGCGGGATTGACGAAGAGGATATGCCTTGTACATATGCTTTTGGGAGTCACACAAATCCCCTTTGTCAAGTGTTATCACCAGAAAGGAACTGTGTGGCCCTGTAGGCTTGTGTACTGTAACGTCTGTGCAAAATTTATATGTTGGTTCCATACAAGGTATCAAACCATCCAATAACTCTAAAGCTAATGATGAAGACCTCACATTTCTGGAATTCAAGGCTCAAGACTGGAGGTACTGTATGATTCTTCAGTATGATTAAATTAAGAGGTTCACTAGGGGATTTAAAACATTTTTCCAAAGGCAACACCTCTAAAGTACTATATTTGGTTCCTGATTAGCATGAAACAACATGCACACTGAACGTACAGTGGCATGTCAGGGCCAAAAACATCCTGCAGAATTCTGCAGGAAGCAGTGCAGTTCAACAGCGGTTAATCCCCTTTGTCCTGCAGGAATCTGTGACAGATCCTGGCAGATGCCACTGTACAGTGGACAAGCAGAGCCCTACCACCAGACAGATAGTACATAGCACATGCCTTACATGGAATTTCACAGGAAAATAACGCTTCACACCCTCTGTTTGTAGAACACAATCTAATTTACATTTTCTGATTTTTTCGCGATATAATTTGCATCAAATCGGAACATGAACAGTAAGCCACTGCTTTAATACTTTTATGGTCCAAACTCATTTTGTTTTACCTACTGTATTTCTTTTTATCTTCTTTATGGGGCTAGAGACATCTTGGGCCCCTCCACATGCTCCCACTGTACCTCTGGAGTGGATACCTCCGACCTCTCTCCTGATACCTTCTGCAACAAATAATCAAAAAAGTTGTACTGCACTCAGTACTTAAAGCAAAAATTGCAGGTCCAGTCATGAATGATGCAAAGGTAATCCTTTTATTAGAACAAGACTCGGAACCAGGTCACAGATGATACATTCCTAAGCTAGCATCTGTGGACCTGGTTCCAAGTCATGATAAAAAGATTATCTTTGCATCATTCATATTCGGCTCTACTGTTGTAAGGTACTGAGTGCAGTATGACTTTTGATTATTCGTGTTTGTGGGCTGGCTACCCTGACTATATTGCACCACTTGTTTACTCACCGATTGCAGCACTCTTCTGGAACTGCTTGTACCTTCTGCCACATCCTCAATTTATGCCCATACTTGAACTTTACCCTCCAGGTGTGGCCACAGGTGGAACAGTCCAGAAAAGCTCTCTATGGCAGACAGATGTGGCCATGGCACCAAGAGGACTGGGCAACCCAACTGGCCAGAGACAGCATCATTCTTCTAAGTTCTACCTTTCTCCTAAATCCTCTGTCCCTACTTGTTGTGTTGCTGATGTCAGGGGATCTATCTGGTAGGTCGTAAGCAAGCCTGGATCAAATCAGGCCCATGGCCATACAATGACCTCCACAGCACCAGCTCAGGAATGAGAAGCAGGATGACTCTGGGCCCTACATCAGCAGTACACACTACATCAGTGGCAGGAATCTACCACACAATGTGCTACCAATTCCAGCCCATGTGAGGTCCTCCTTCTGGGTCACCAGGGGGCAACTGTGCAACGGCAGGAGCCTTCCACTTTACCTGCTTCAGGAAACATCCATATCAGATGCTCTCTCTAACCTCAGCTGTCTCCTGGGAGGCAGTTTTAATCAGTGTTTTACCAAATGAGACTAAATCTTATGGTCCATAAGTTATGGATGTCGACCATCACCATTCTCTCAGCCTACTTAGCCAAAATCAGTGAGTCACTTGACAATACCACTATTAAAAGGTTTTGCAGCTATGTGTTATGTGTGTGTGTGTGTGTGTGTGTGTGTGTATGTTAGCAAAATTTCAGAATTTAACATCCATAATGCATTTTAATTAGCATTGTTTCATGTTATCAAGCTTTTTTCTGCACTAAGGAGGTAACCCCTATTCTGACCTGTCACCCTATCACCTCAATATGTCCCCCACGACTTACCCTTGTGGTGGGACTCCCCAGTCAACTGTGGGGGATGGGCTTAGGTAGCAGGTGGCAGCTTTCATCCTGTTATCTGCCTCATTTCCTTAGTTTGCATTCAGGGAGCTGTTGGCATCGCAAGGCAACTCAGAAAACTGACAGACGTGTTCCCATCTTCCCACCTGGCACTCATAGCTCCACTGTGGAGGAAGAGGGGTACAAACTAACTATTGTCGGACTCCCCGTACCAAATTGTAACTATGAAACCCTATGACCATCAGCCTCTACAGAACCTCTGTAACTATTATGGCTGTACTAAGAAACAAAACTTGCTGTTATTCAACAACTGCACAACTATGTAACCTCACTGACTGTTATTTGTAATTGTACTGTAATCTGTATTCCAAGTTCTGTCCATGTATCCTTTTATATATGATGTGGAACCTTTGTAAATGAGTCGCTGACTCCAAGGTCTTTTTGAATATTTTAATAAATAAAAAATTAAAAACATGCCTTCTGAGCCTTCCTTGGTTCGACACAGGAATCATCATTGAAACGGTATGGTGGCACCCTCCTCTTAGAGACAAAGTGCACTTCCAATGATGGAACTCTCAGCTGTTGGCAACTACACTGGCAGATACCCCGACGTCCTTCTCAGCACCTGTCACCTTCATAATAGCTCTGAGCCATTCAGGCTGTCAGTATGTTTTATCTGTCATACTTGTAAGGTGCTCTGAGTGCCAAGCAAAAGGAGACCATATAAATAAAAAAAAATACTTTTCCAGAAAATCTAAATTCTAATAAGCCCTCCCTGTGCAGGTATACGGTCTATGTACCTTGCTGATACTGTTCTTACTGGATAGACCCAAGAAACAGACTACTTGGCTTGCAATTTAGGACCCCATTAATGTGCTTATTTACACTATCTAGAAAACTGAAGATCAAATATCATTTCAATGGCAGGTCTTTTTAGACTAAGCCAAGACCAACAGACCACAGCGGTAACTCAAACACTGAAAGCACGCACAATATCGATCCGCAATGCCTGACGCCAGCCAAATGTAGAACTAAAACCGCACACTACCCCCTTGGAAACTGCAGGGTGATACATCACATTTAAGCAACAAAAAAAAAAACATTAATTACAGGTCTGGAAATAAAAGTATAATCCAAGGATGGTGCTTGCAAAGTATGTGAACATGAAAACATGAACCACAATATATGTAAGTGACATAAAATTAAATGCCTTGGCTGGTATATGGAAACCATCCTAAAGCTAGAGGGGGTGTGAACAGTAAACACTGCTAAATCGGGCATAATAACCCCAAACCATGTGTACCTAGCAAGAGGCTATTACTAAAGAAAACAAAAAAAAAATTTTTTGTTTTTTTTTCCTTTCTTTTTTCTCAGTGTTTATGTAGCAAAGGCTGTAAAGAGGTGGTGGTGGTGGGGGAGAAAAACCCAGGTTATATGTTGTGGTCTGGCTTTAAAACAATTATCTTTTTGTGAGGTAAAGGTGCATATTATGAATACATTGAAGCAGTTTCAAGTATCTAGGAAAATGTTTTAAAATATACTTGTGACAGAAATGGGCAGGAAAGAGTTAATGGCTTGGATTCTGTAGGTGCCTTATTTTTTTGGCAGTTTGGAAAAAATACAGTCAGGCTGAAATCCTCTGTCCAGCAGCATCCAGCTTGTGGAATTCCTAGTTGCTAGATAAGAGCTGGGTCATAAATCTCGAGTGGACATCTCCAGACAAACACAGACCTGCAGACACGGACACAGGGCAGTTTGAAGGGACTGGATCATTCAAATATAAACTTAAGGTGAAAAGGGAATACAATTGGTCACTGATAGGTACTCACTCTGATTGGGACAATTAAATACATACATGTTAGTTGGTTGATGCATTTAAAGGGAGAATAGGAATGACCTATTCTCCACAGAGTATATAACCTTCTGAAAGGCAGAGAAGGCTCTCTTGTGCTTCCGAAACTGGGAGAGGAAACATAAGTTTGGATCCTACCTTGTAGCTATGTCCGTGGGAGCTGGCAGTTAGAACATGGTCCAGTGTCTCTTGTAAGGACAGGGAAGGGTAAGTTTAGTGATAGCATATTTCAGTAATAGCCTTCTTCTTTTGCCATCTGTTATTTAAACCACTTGTTTACTTTTCCTGTATGAGTGTTATTCACTTGTGTTGTAAATATATATCCTGTAAATGCTCAGTGCACTTTCTGTTAAGTAAAAGCTATTTATTTGCTCAACAGTTGTGACTGTGATATCATTTTTCTAAGGTAATATTTAGTTTCCACTGGCTGAGGTAAACTCTGTGTAGCATCCGACACCTGAAAGAGACACACTACCAGACTTTAACTTGTGCAATTGCACGTTTGATTATTCAAGTTTGTACACTTGAAAGAGATGCCAGAAGGAAAGTCCGGCTGGTGGCAGCGAATACCCGAGGACAGACACCTCTCTAAAAGCTGTTTCAGCCCAGAGGGAGAGGTGGGTTGTCACATATTGGTTGGCAGTGGTGGGGTAATGATAGCGGACTGCGTAGCACGCTGAGATACAGAGTTTGCCAGTGGAACAGTTACCTTAGCGTTGCAAAACAGGATATACAAGAGGATGCATTTGTACTACAGTTTTATTTGTTTCTAGATAGCACAGTCAAGTGTAGCAGTAGAGAATGAGCTCCACGGAGTATGACTCACTTACTGTACCACAGCTTTTTGAAAGGTGCCAGGAAAAGGGGATTAAGCCTGAAGGTCTAAAGCAGAAGAAAAAGGCAGACCTCATAGCTACTCTCTTGGCACATGATCTGGAGCAGACAGTCGCTGGGGGTTGAGTCAGGAACTGAGGCAGCAGACCCCCCAAACCAGCTTGAGGCACTGCAACTGCAGTTGTTGCTGCAAGACAAGGCGTCGGAGGTGAAAAGACTGGATGCTGAAGTAGAAGCAAGAAGGTTGGATGCAGAAACAGGAAGCAGAGAAAGAACTTGAAGAAAAGAGACTGGCAGCCAGAGAGAAAGAACGCCAAGACAAAGAGAAGGAACGCGAAGACAGAGAGAAAGAACGACAGCATGAACTCCAGAGACAACAGCACGAGAAGGAGATGATGACCCTCCGCGTTCAGCAAACTGTGAGTAATGGTAGAGTGAGTTCACCTCATGAAGCCAAAATGAATTCTAAATTGTTCCCTCAGTTTAAAGAGGGAGATGACCTTGATTTATTTTTAAGGTCATTTGAGAGAGTATGCGACCAATTAAAATTGACCAAGGCTTCCTGGTCAACTTATCTCATACCCTTGCTAATGGGGAAAGCGTTGCATGCATTTGCTAAAATGAGTAATGAAGACTATGCTGATTATGGTAAAGTTAAAAGAGTGTTGTTGAAACGTTTTGAATTAACTCCTGAGGCTTACAGAAGGAAATTTAGGGAGTTAAAGAAAAGCCCAGAAGATAGTTATGCATAACTGCAGGTTAAACTGTATACTTACCTTGATAGGTGGATGGAGGGGGCTAAAGCAACTACTGTGGAACTGATTAAAGATGTATTGGTGAGAGAACAATTCCTTAAAATTGTACCTGAGGACATGCGTGTATGGCTTATAGACAGGGCATGCGCCTCTTCCACAGAGGTGGCAGGAAGCACTGACGAGTATCTGTCTAGCTGGCCATACACACTATGCAAGTCTTATGGTGGGGGGGCAGCACATGGTTATAAGGGATCCCATGGGGGGCAGCCCAAAGGAAACCAGCCTGCACCTGAGCCCAAAGTAGTGCCCTCTGGTTCTAAGGGGACTCAAGAAATAGGTCCCAAGAAATGTCATATTTGCAATCAAGTGGGACACTTGAGATATAACTGCCCTCAGAAACTGGTTAAGGGGCAGAGATAGGGGGGCGGGGGTGATCAAAAGAGCACTGGTGTGTTTGTACAGTGTGTCCAGTCTGAAGAACCACTCTCCTCTGATGAGAATCTGCGTCCCATTGCAGTTAATGGAATAGTAACACAGGGACTGTGGGACACAGGCACTAACATCTCCTGGTAAGGCAGGATCTCATTCGGGCAGAGCAGATGGTGCCTGGGAAATACTCCAAGGTCCGGGCATTCACAGGGCCACCAGTCCCATTACCAATGGCTAGAGTCTTCCTGAGCTGGGAAGGGGGCCATGGAGAAAAGAAGGTGGGAGTTGTAGAGGACCTACCTGTAAGTATGATTGTAGGGAAGCATTTGGACCCCAGTAAAAAACTGGTGTGTGTTGTAACTCATAGTCAGATGTCAGCGACTGTCCGTAGTGGCTTTTTCTACCTTCGAAATATTGAATGGATTAAACCATTTCTAGCACCCAGTGACCTGGTGACAATAGTCCATGCCTTTGTTAAATCTAGGGTGGATTACTGGAATGCTCTGTACCTAGGGTTATCTGGGAGTGTAAAGCACTGCCTGCAGCAGGTCGAGAACGTGGTGGCACAGTTGATTTCAGGGACATCACACAGAGATCATATTACACCAGTGCTGTTCTAACTGCACTGGCATCCCATTTGGTGGTGCACTGACTTGAAGATATGCCTGCTGATATAGAAGGCCCTACACGGAATAGGGACCTAATTATCTGAAGGATCTCCTGACATCACACACCTCTATCAGGAGGCAGTATAGTGTAATGGTTAAGGGCACTCAGCGGCAAACCTGGAGACCTGGGCTTAAATCCCATCAGCCCCCACTTGCACACTGCAATACCCTGACCAAGTCTGCTCCCAGGTTGCACCTGGAAACAAGCTTCAGCTTAGAGTGTCTTTCCCGGTTAAACAATTTCCCTTTCCCCATTCCTTCCTAGCTGCCTTCTCTGCTCCACTGATGCTGGCTTTTGGTCTGTGACCCGGTCAATGCTGATGTTCTCCAAGAGCAGACTGTTTATGGCGGCTGCTACCAATGTTGTAGAACTGTCTGCCTGTCCACATCTGATCTGCCAGCACAGTGGTGGCCTTCAAAGAAGCCCTGAAATCGCATCTTTTTGAGCAGGCTTACTGCTTGAATTAATTTTAGCAACTTACATTATTCAACCGTAACTAGGGGATTAGTTTTGCTCCTTGAAGCTATTTATTTATTTGGCCATTAAGTTTTTTAGTTTATTTTTATTCTTTGTATTGATTTGGTTGTTGTTTTGTTCTCTTTGTATGGTGTCCTGAGGCCCAGGAAAAGGATGCTTGAAAAATAAAATCGCCTTGCCTTACTATCTACAAACCTCATAACCAAATCTCTCACTA
The DNA here is from genome assembly GCA_016271365.2 of Neoceratodus forsteri. Classification (NCBI taxonomy): domain Eukaryota; kingdom Metazoa; phylum Chordata; order Ceratodontiformes; family Ceratodontidae; genus Neoceratodus; species Neoceratodus forsteri. Next base: position 685,406,806 of record CM057454.1, on the reverse strand, counting down.
TTATTAGTCATTTTACTGCCAAATTATCCTTCTTTTCCCCATGGGGTAGTGTTAGATCCTTGGAGCTCGGCATACTCTACTCTCCTTCCTCACCCACTGCATGTTTTATTGGGGGAAGGGCCACAAACCTGTTGGCATTGCTCATTGACAGGGCTTTTCTGCTTGCTCATTCCCATTCATCCTTCTTACCTACCTTCACCCAGCCCCCACCACTGCCTGTTCCCCTCTGTCCCATCCCAGTAAGAGCTGCTCTGTTTCTCCACAGTAACCATATGCATCTGGTGGGGACCTGAGGCACTAGACTCTACCCCTAAGCTCAGCACAGGGGAAGCCCTACCCTTCCAGCTTCCACAGCATTTTCCATTTACTCATTCCATACACAATGCCCCACCTACCCTTGCCTCTTTTCCTTGCCTATTTTTTAAATAACTTCTCTTTTCTCTATCAGCTTGCCTTCAGTATCGTAGCGCCTTGTGTCCCAGTATAGTCTTGAATATACGTTCTGTCAGCTCGACATGCACCTCTGAAAGGGGATACTGCAGAGAGCTGCACAAAAAAAGATCTGCCATCTGGTGGAGAAAACTCAGATCAAGAAAAAGGTTCATACAGTGAAGACACTGGATCACATATGCTTGTTTATAAAGTGACCTGTTCTTCCCTACTTAGGGGCAGGGGGAGTCTGGAAGCAGAGCATCCTTGGATAATTTAGCAAGGGCACTGAGACAAATAACTTTGCCAACAGGTGCTATTCAAGTCATATAATTTTAGTCTCTTTCCCATTAAGTATCACAAAAGGCAATACAGTAACTTTTCAGTAAAAAGAGAACACAATATAGGTTGAATAAGAAATACAGAAGTGTATATACTGTATTTACAGGAGTCTGACATCTGCAGTGTTGACATTCACAACAATATAAGGAACTGTGTGTAGCAGTCTTAAGAATCTAACTGTAATTTATATAAGTAATTACAAGAACTTAAATGGTACTTTGATCTAACAGTTCACCTTAAGCAAATTATCCCAACATACCAAACTAGGGAACAGAACAGCATGGCATGCCTATAATCAAGGCCACTGTTTTTCGTTTTTTACCGGAAAATCCGGTAAAATTCCAGAATTAGGGCTGCCTGAAAACCGGTAAAAACGAAGATTTCATGGAATCTGGCATTTTCTATCAGATCAGTAAATCTATAAAAAAGTCTGTTTTTCTTTTAATTCCTTCCTGTACTATTTTCAGTTTGCTTTATTTAATGCTCTGTATATTAAGCCTTCTTTAATTCTGATTTATGCACATACTAAAAGAATGATAACAGAATCCCGGTAAAATCTGGAAATTAGAGTAACAATCACTGGTCAAATTCTGGAATCTTAAGTCTTGAAAACGGAATTTAATTGTTTTAATCACCGTAAATCAGTGGTCTTGCCTATAATTATCCTTGGTCTACCTCTGAATTTGAGACCACCGTGACTAGAGAGAGTACAACCTACTTTGTCACCAACACACTGTTCAAAAAAAGAGAATACAGAACAGATGGGAAAACACTAGCACAGTATACTATTTTACTTCAGAAAAGGCATGTCCTAGTTCCACCAGTGAACACAGGTCACATTTGCAAGAAGCATCTATTTCAAAAACACACCATCTCACCTGACAAGTACGTCAAGGTACTGTACAAAAGTGATAAAAGAACATAACAGAGCAAGAAGTCTGCCTACTGTATGTAAACATAAGAAGCTAATATGAAATAATCATGTAATAACACCCAACAAGCACGGCATTATCATGGGTTATATATGGAGTGGTCTGGCAAGATATTTTACCAAACTAGTTTATTTTTTATTTATTTGAAAATTGGTAACCTGGAGAGGCAAACTGAGCCAAGGCCCATTTCCAGGTGCGACTCAAGAAAGGGGGAAAAATGGAAGAACAGCAGCGCTATACATAATAACAATCGAACCATCTGTGGTAAAAAGATTGCACAAAATTAGAATACTAGGATACTACAACTGTAGGAGCAGAGAATAAAGTGTGGTACAGCTCAATAAGAACACCTAACAAGTGCACATTCACAAACTGGCTGCAATCACAGTGAACAACAACAATACTGACAACAGATAACTGTAGGGCGAGTTACTGCCTGCCCTCGTAAATGGAGGGAGAAAACTGTAGTGGTGTAGAAGTGAAACACAGGCAGGAGTGGGACCCAGCTGGCTGCTTACCGGCAATGGTTAAGGCTCGGCCAGGGGAGGTGTCATGACGAAGGGTGACTGGAACAGGTGGGAAGGGGTTGGAGTTTCAACTGGTGCCAGAAGGAGCCAGAGGATGGGGACACGTAAAGGGGAGTTGGTTCCAGAGTTAGGGAACTTGAGAGAAGAAGGGAAGACTACCCAGCAGAGGATCACGGGTGAGGAGTAGCAAAAGTGCAATGGTCCCTCACTTTGTACTCATATCAGTGGGCCACACTGTGGTGAGTGATCTTGCTAAAGTAACTAAAGATACCCCCTCTATCATAACCATGAATATATGACCTTCCATGAGTAAACCATAAAAGCACTTGTAGAAATGTATCAACTAAGTGACTGGCAATTTGGAAGAGCAAAACCAAATTAAAAATTAATTTCAATCATTTTTTGAAATTAAACAAAGAAATAAAATTTGCATTGAACTGCTCACCACTTTTTTATCTAGAATTTTACACACACGCCCCATCCTCATCTGAAAGGAGGATCCAGATGGGCACCTGATTGCCAGCACACAGCACATTCCATTACTCTAACAGTTCAGAAGAGCTGGGGTTTTCTCCCCATTTTACGGGTTGTTGTTGGAGTCACAGTGTGAGGGGAGCCCATGCCCTTGCTCTCCCATCTACCTATGCCCAGCCCTCTTGGCCTCGTGGTTCCCTTGGAGGCAGCAAACTCCCATGGACCCTCATGAGGAGCCACTGTGGTGAGAGACTGCAGTGCCATCGCTCCACTCTTTGGGACATGCTGCCAGAGAGAGTACTCTTCCCACCCCTGAACACAGGCTCCTGGGTCAGCTCCTAAATGCAGGCTGCGTGCTCAAAACCACAATATGCTACCACTGGGCCACCTGGAGCCCAGCAGCTCACCATTTTAAATAAACAGGGCAATCTTTGCCTCTTGGTTTGTTATAAAGATACAATGCACCACCATCCCTACACACACATATCACAGGCTTAATGTCTAATATGAGAGAAAAGCAGGTTTTGAATTTTTTTTATTTAATTTGTGTTAATTAGGGAGGCACACTGGACTAATGGTCCATTTGGCATGACCTGGGTGTTTACAACACATTAGAAGGATCTTAAACACAAATATAGAAAAGCATACAATGTAATAAATTATAAAACTACCAATACACTAATTAAAGCACTTAAAGCTATACTTACATGAAAAATAAAATTTATTTGAGGACTACAATTACATTTTGTTTTAGAAGATAATATCTGAAATGCTCACAATTTTGAAACAGTTTTTACAAATGGGATGTTGGGCCATTGTTAGAATGGGAAGAGTTAACTGAAAGCATACTACATGTTAAAGGGCTGCTCCTGTTTATAGCATGATGGACTTGTACAATTACAGGCTGGGAGGGGGGTGCGAAGACTCCAAGGTTGGATGCGTGGAAATTTGCTGCATAAGAAAAAGGTTACTTTGTACAGTTTACAAAGAAAGTTGCCTGTGAGAATACACCTACAGTATACCTCTTGCAGAAAATGTGGGTTTACTGTTTTAGACTGCCATCTTGCTGTCGAGTTGACATTTAGCAAGACTGCTTATGCAATACACCTTGCAGTATCAGGAAGTCATATGAGAAAACAAACAAAATCAATTAAGTTGCCTGCAGCTACCTGCACCCTCAGTTCCTACACCTGGTGAGGTAGTGTAAACGGATCAATGAAATACATATTTTTTTTTTAAATGTAATTTACTCACTGTGCCTCACTGAGAAGCATATAAGGGGCATCACTGGGTTGGGCAATAACAAAATATCATTATAAAATAGTCATCAAGGTGCATCTCACACAATCAGCAACTGAGAGGCACTGAACCCCAAAGGATTAAACTTGCTAAGGGCCACCAAAAATACAGGTTACTCACCTGTAACAGGAGTTCTAGGAATGGTATATGTTGTTCATCCACACTGTCTGGCAGGTTCCTTGCCGCTTTAAATCTTGCCGGAAGGTCTTCAAGCTGGCTCCTCCCACCCAGCCAGGTGGTAAAACTCTCGGCTCCGCCCCATGATGCCATATCTAGCCCGCTGGAAGCCAGGTTGTGCGTCGAAGCTGGGGAAGCCAGGTGGGTCAAGTGGATGAACAACATATACCATTCCTAGAATTCCTGTTACAGGTGAGTAACCTATATTTCTAGGGACATGGATATGTTGTTCATCCACACTGTCTGGCAGACTCCTAGCAGTTCTCCAGGAGGAGGGAGGCAAGGCGCACACCCCCTACTTAGGGAATAATGACTGGAGAACCGAGGCCCCAAAACCAGCATCCCGGCGTGACTCAAGGTCGATGTGGTAATGGGTAATGAAGGTGTGTGCTGACTTCCAGGTAGCAGCCCTGCAGATTTCCTGGATAGGGATGTCCCTGGAAGCAGCCACCAATGCAGTGGTATGGCGGGTAGAATGAGCTCTTATCCCTCTGGGAGGCTCCATGCCTGCCAACCTATAGCAGAGATCTATGCAGGAGGTGACCCACCTGCCTATCGTCCGCTTGGCTGCAGGTCTGCCAGGTGCAGCTTCAGCGTAAGTGACAAACAGCTGGCGAACCTCTCCCCGAACTTCAGCCATCCGCTCCTTATAATAAGCGAGCGCTCCTGTAGGGTCCAGAGTATGAAGCCTATATTCGGCCTCCGAGGTGTGATTGGGGTAGAACACCGGCAGAGTCAACACCTGATTAAGGTGAAACTCTGACACCACCTTCGGAAGGAATTTTGGGTGGGGGCACGGGACAACCTTGCCCCTGTGGAAGACCAGATAAGGAGACTCGATGGAAAGCGCCTGGAGCTCTCCCATCCTTCTGGCTGATGTGATAGCCACCAAGAAGACGGTCTTCCACGACACGTGAGAGATGTCACACCTGTGCATCAGTTCGAATGGCTTACCCATGAGCTTAGCCAATATCAGCAGTAGATCCCACGGAGGTGGAGGTTCTCGCATCGGAGGGGATATGTGATCAAGGCCTTTGAAAAAGCACCTGACCACCTTCTCCTGTGCCACCGACTGCTTCCCGGCCCGCGCCCGGTAAGCAGAGATGGCTGCCAGGTGCACCTTAAGGGTCGTCGACTGAAGCCCTTGCTGAGAAAGGGACCACAGGTAGTCCAGAATGCTTGCAAAGGAGCAGGAGGAAGGGTCCAGGCCCTTGTCCTGACACCAAATGGAGAATCTCTTCCATTTAAAGGCGTAGCATTTTCTGGTCGACTCCTTACGGGACACCTCAACAACGTTAAGGACCTCGTCGGAAAGACCCAAGGCCTGGAACTCTAGCCGCTCAGGAACCAGGCCGTCAGGTGCAGGGATTGAAGGTCCAGATGGAATACCTTCCCCTGATTGACTGAGATCAGGTCCGGGTGGGCTGGAAGCCACCTCGGGAGCCTGGAGCTGAGACTGAGGAGATCTGGATACCAGAACTGGCGGGGCCAGTCTGGGGCTACCAGAATCACCTGTGCCTTGTCCCTCCTCGCCTTGAGGAGCACCTTGTGGATCAAGGGAAATGGGGGAAAGGTGTAGAAGAGGCCCGGGGTTCACGGCCTCGAGAAGGCATCCCCCTGCAGCGAGCCCTGCTGAGGGGGGCGAGCATGAAACAGTCTCAGCTTTGCATTCTCCCTGGAGGCAAACAGGTCCACCTGAGGCATGCCCCAGTGGGAGAACAGATCTTGTACTACCTCCGGCAGGAGGGACCACTCATGGGACGCAGCCCCTATCCAGCTTAAGGCATCGGCCAGAATGTTGGAGGCTCCTGCCACATGGATGGCAAGGAGATCCGCCTCCAGGCTGCGCACGAGGGACCAAATGCGGAGAGCTTCCCTGCACAGGGGCATGGAGCACATCCCGCCCTAGCGGTTTAGGTAGTACATGGTCGTGGTATTGTCCGTCTGAACTTGGACCATTTGACCCCGTACAAATGGAGCAAAGGCGGTGAGGGCTAGATGAACCGCTCGAAGCTCCAGCAGGTTGATGTGGCATCGGGACTCCCGAGGGGACCAGAGGCCGTGCGCTCTGTGCTCCCCCAGATGGGTACCCCAACCCATCAGAGAGGCATCGGTCGATAGAGAGACTGTCAGCTCGAGGTGGACAAATGGAATGCCCTCCTGCAGATGAGCCGGAACGGTCCACCACTGGAGAGCATTCCACATCTCCTGGATCACTGTCACTAGCTGATCCAAAGGATCGGAGTGCTGTGACCATTGGCTGGCTAGTCCCCATTGTAGGGGACGCATGTACCAATGGGCCCAACAGACCACGCTGGTGAAGGCCGCCACGAGGCCCAGGAGGCGCAGGAAGTCCCGGGCAGGACGCAATTGCCCAACCTGAAATGACTGGGCAAAGGAGGAAAGAACCTCGGCCCTGTCCGCCGCGAGCCGTGCTCTGGCTCGCAGAGTCTCGAGCTCTGCCCCAATGAATTGTATCACCTGCTTTGGCACGAGTTCCGACTCTGGCCTCGCTTGATAAGGAGGCCAACTTGAGAGCAAACCTGGAGGCCAGATCCCTGGACCGCTCCACCTCCATTCTGGAGGAGGGCGCAATCAGCCAGTCATCCAGGTAGGGGTACACCTGGATCCTTCGGCGCCGCAGGAATGCTGTCACCACTGCCATGCATTTGGTGAAAACTCTGGGAGCTAGAGAAAGGCCGAAGGGCATGGCCTGGAACTCGTGGAGGGACCCCTCTGCCCTGAAGTGGAGGAATCTCTGGTGGGACGGACGGATTGGGACATGAAAGAACGCGTCCTGGAGGTCCAGAGAACAGAACCACATGCCTCATTCCAAGGATGGAATGATCTGAGCCAGAGTGACCATCCTGAAGGTTCGAGACCTTAGGAACCTGTTCAGGTCGTGCAGGTCTAGAATGGGGCGCCAGCCCCCTGTCCGTTTCGGGACCAGGAAGTACCTGGACACAAACCCCGGGTCTGGTGGAGGATCCGCCACCTTCCTGATCACCTCCTTTTCGAGGAGCAGGGCAATGTCGGCTTGAAGAGCCGACAGGGAGGCTGCGGACCCCGTAGCCCCCCGCGGGGCGACGGCTCGGAAGGGCGGGACCTGCTCGAACTCCAGAGGCAGGCACTTTCCTACCACCTCCAACATCCAGCGTCCATCGATGATAGCGGACCAGCGGAAAGGAAGTGGCGGAGCATCCCGCCCACGGGGAAACCCAGGGGGAGCGACGAGGCTGGGGCGACACCCCTCAACCCGTCACTGGGCAGGCTTGGAGGAAGGACCAGCGAGGGACCTCCTGGGCCTTTTCCTCCCTGCTTCCTGTTAGAGGAAGCCACAGGCTTGGCTTTGGGGTGCCAAGCGCGAGCCTGCTGGCCCTGATGCTGGTGTTGCTGGGCCGGACGTGCCGCAGGAGCAGAAGGGCGAAAGGACTTATGTTGCTGACGACGGCCCTTGTCCTTCTGGGCGGAAGTGACCGAGTCCAGGGTAGCATTGGACTTTTCGATCCTCTGAAGGTGGCCTTCCACTCCAGGGCTGAACAGGTCAGTCCCCAAGAAGGGGACATCCGCCAATTTGTGCTGGGTATCCGCCGTGAAGGTGGATATCCTCAGCCAGGCTCTGCGGCGCATGGCCACTGTGGCCGCTACTGATCGGGCACAGGAGTCTCCAATGTCCAGAGCCATTTGGAGCTGCTGTTTTGCCACTGCCCTTCTCTGATCCCGCACCTGCTTGACCATAGTCTGCAGATCGGCCGGGAGATGAGGGATCGCCTCATCCAGGGAGCCCATGAGGGCGTGGGAGAAGTGCGCCATCAGCACGGCCGAGCTGGCCTGATGGAGTCCGAGGGAGGATGCAACATACACCTTGCGCCCGGCATAGTCCAGCTTTTTGGACTCCTTGTCAGGGGGCTTATCCACATCCCTAGCGTTCCCGGAGTGCCGGAAAACGCTATCGGTGACCAATCCCTCCGCAGAGGGGTGCTCCGAAAAACTGGACAAAGAGCCGGTAGGGACCGCATACTTCCTGGCCATCCTGGCCGAAGGCGCAGGACAGGAGGCCGGCCGCTGCCAAAGCTCCAAGGCTGGGCCAACAATGGCTTCAGCCACCGGAAAGGCCTCCGTGGGAGAATCCCCTCGGTCCAGTATCTCCGTGAGGGGATACTTGGCCTGCTTGGATACAGGCTCGAGCTGCATCCCGGTGGACTCCAAGATGAGCCAAAGCAGACCCATGAACGACGATGGGCTCTCGTCCATCGACTGCCCCCCGGAGGACTCCAGGTCAAGGGGCCTGGAAAACAGGGAGGAGTCGTCGTCAGACTCCGAAGAGTCTGCGAAGAGCTGCCTGGGGCCTGAGCCACCCTCCACCTGCCGAGGACGGTCGGGAGTGAGGGTAACAGACAACCAGTGGGGCAGACCCTGACCCGACCGAGAGTACTTGGTCAGCAACCCCGATTTCGGTTGTAGAGGCAGAGGTTCCACCACAATCAGTGGGGCAGCTGGTTTCGGCCAAACAACTGGCACAGGCTTGGGCACCTTGACTACCGCGAGGGGTTGTTTCGGCCTTTCCGGTGACAGCCAGTTAATGGCTGAAAAGGTGACGGCGTCGGCTTGTTCCCGGACAAAAGGAGCTGCTGCCACATTAAGTCCTTGTAGCGTCGACACAATTTGCGCTGAAGCCTCACCTCTTCCGAGGAGGGAGACGAGGACGAGCGGCGCCGACCACCGATGTCGGCAGGATCGGCTGGACCGAGACGAGGTCCGAGACTGAGATCCTCGGTGTTTCCGAGGGTGGGTCTGGGAGGAAGAGGGGGACACCCGCTCCTCCCTCGGCTCGGGAACCTTGACCGGGGATTCCGGCACAGGGGGCGTAAGCAAGTCCTCGGTTTCCACCGGGGGAACCGGTGATGAAGGGTTGTCGGCTTCACCAGTTGACAGCCCGTCTGACGGGTCGAGAAAAATCTCGACCGCATCGATGGGTGTCTCGGCCGGCTGATCTGATGGGGACACTGTGAAGCCAGCAGCCTTAGCCACAACCTCGACTGAAGTCGAGTGTCGACTGTCCGGAGAAGGGGACCTCTCCCGCTCCCACGAACATCGATGATGGGACTTACCCTTCGAGTCCTTCTTTCTTGACCGAGAAGAGTGTCCCGATGGCCCCTCTCCCTTCATGGAAAGGGATATGCAAAGCTCCTTTAAAGAAGCTGTGTAGAAGGATCCCAGAGAGAGCGGGATAAATGGCCGTGACCGAGGAAGATGAGGATGTGGCCTGGGCCGCCTCCTTCTCGAGGGTGATTATCTGCTCGAGTTGCTCAGCTGAGCCAGCTGCCGTGGACACTGCCAAGGGGCCTCCTTAGACTTCACTGGCGGATAACGCTCTGGACGCACAGCGTTGTAACCGGTGCGCAGTCTTCAAGGACATTGGCCGAAAGATCTACATAACCTGCAGGCCTGCGGGACGTGATCAAGACCGAGGCAGTAGACACACGTGGAGTGCGGATCTGTCCTGGACATCTTCTGCCCGCATGGGCACCACCGAAAACCGGGAGTCGATTTGTCCATCGCAGCCTCAAGGGAAGAATTTGACCGAAGTCTTGAGAATTTTAAAACTATTTTCGGGCAAACCGAAGAGTTAGGATCCAGTCTATATGCAGAGAGTTAAGGAGGGAACCTGAGCTTCCAAGCAGTAAGGAAGATCTGGTGTCATGGGGCGGAGCAGCGAGTTTTACCACCCGGGTGGGTGGGAGGAGCCAGCTTGAAGACCTTCTGGCAAGATTTAAAGCGGCAAGAAACCTGCCAGACATTGTGGATGAACAACATATCCATGTCCCTAGAAACATAGGGTTGCCACAACTTGAGGTACAGTAATTCTGAGAAATAGCTAGATCAACAGAGTGCTTCCAATCAATCGAAACACTCCATTCTTCTGCGCGTTAGACACTGTTGTACTGTACGGAGTGTCTCACTCAAATGCTCTGGAAATGGTTTGTTTAGGGAAGAGTTTTTACATTTTTAATATATTATTGATCAACCCCAATCAATAATCGATTAATAATGCCAAAGGGGCCAATTGTACTGTTGTATGAATGTCTCACTTTTTTTTTTGTTTTTGCCTTTTTTGCACCTTCCTGGGCTCCCTTGGTGCTACTTTACTTCGGGCCCCAAATGCGCTACCCTCTGCCCACTGAACTCAACCTTTGCTGCTGTCACTTACCTCCAGGCTCCCCAAGGTCCTCCAACACCCTCTGGTTTATCCCCTCCGAGGCACCCCTGTTGGTAGGGTGGAAACCCCTTAGACGTTAGGGGTGACAGTCGGGTAGGGGTCAAGGACAATGCACTTGGCAGTCAGGTGGTGTGGGAAGGCCATCATCCAGCGCACCAGAGGTGGATCCTTTTCCCATTTTCTCCATTCCCTCTGTCCCCTCCCCATGTCATGGCCACATGACATCTGGGAGCGACACACTGCAGCATGTGGTCACCCATGCTATCAAGCGCGTCTCCACTGGCATACCACCAGGAGTTGCTCTAGGAGCAATGCAAATCCTTTCTTCTCTATCCTGGAGCACTGACACTCCCCACCTTCCCCATGTGTTTCCACTCCAGTCGTCCCACGTGCAGGCCACAAACCCAAGTCACCAGTGTACTGAGTGGGTGCCTCACCACTCTGCACCACGGAGCTGGCTCGAGTCTTACACTCTTAGGGCAAACAAAATCGCTCACACCCTACCAATGTGCTGGAGAACACTGGCAACTATAAGAGTGGTATCCAAGGCAGTATTAACATACACAGTTGCTTGTGAGGCTTTAGAAGATATTATTTAGTTATTTTCCTGAAATCATTTTAGACTAGGATCAACCAATGAGATACAGCATCTCATTTTTCAATGGGGTACTAAAGAGGTTAGCAGCAGTCAACAAATTAACATAATCCAGCAGGAATAGTTACATACAGGCTAAAATGTACACATGAAAAAACAACCTGCGAAGGTAGGCACATCCGAAGAGTAATCGAAGCAAGCCAAAGAACTGGGGTTGCAACAAATATAAGAACATAAGCGCTGTTATGCAACATGATTATGGTTGGCGGGGAAGGGGGTACTGGAAAAAAAATTACAGGGAGTTCAAAGTTGATTGGAAAGATTGGGCTTGTATATTTGCAATTCAGAAGCAACCTCAACTTGAGAGGGAACATGTTGCAGGTGCTGTAAATGCAATATATATATATATATATATATATATATATATATATATATATATGAAGAAGGACAAATTAAGGAGGGATGAAATAAAGTTTAATGGGTAGCTCAAGGGATAGTATCAAGAGAAGAGCTATCACTTTATGGGGGTTTGGGGGGACTTCTAGGACAGGAGGCTCTTCAGGGGTGATTGACTCCACCTAACAAGAGAAGGGGCCCGTGCGCTGGGGCAAAACTTTGATGTCTATATCGGACAGTTAAACTGACTGCCGGGGAGACTGAACCAGGGGAACCACGGTGACAGGAAGGAGAATCCAACTAGTACTCCCCCATATCTGGGGGCTTGTTGCAGCATAGCAGTTAAAAACAGAGTTGACATCCAAACTGGGCTAGGAGAAGGGACAATAGAGAGGGGGAACACAAAGTGTGCAATCACCATGAAAAATAAGAAGCTAAGAGGACCAGGGAAGAAAAAGGGAGAAAGACAGGTAAATAACAAAAAAGGTTCAGGAGTTAGATGGAAGGGGGCATGCCTTAATTCCAGGTGCCTGGATAATAAAATCAGTGATCTCCCCACAATGATGGCAGACACTGAGATGGATCTGATAACCATCACAGAAACATGGGCCTCAGCATGTAACGACTGGAACCTGACAGTCCCAAGTTACTCAATGTTCGGAAGAGATAGAGGAAAAAGTAAAGGGGGAGGCATTGCCCTTTGTGCTAAGGATTGCACTGAGGTAGTGGAAGATGGGTGCACCAGGGATAATAATGGGAGACAGAGTCATGTGGGTGCAACTCACGATGGCCTCAGGCAAGAAAGAACAGTTACATACTTACCTTAACAGTAGATCTTTGAGAGAATCCCTTTCATCAGACCACACCTTTGGAACTATAGCCGCCAGGTACTAGGACCACAAGGAAACTTTTTGCAAGCAGTCTGCTAGGGGCTGCCCATGACAACGTCTTACGTTGACACCTCCCATATAAACTCCTTAGTTCCCCAACGGACATCATGCTCAGAGGACCTCCCTCTAAGGAACGGGATAGAACTTATGGTTCCAGCTACCAGATCAGCCTGGAAACAGCAGGTTGACTGTCCTGAAGAAAGAGACAGATGGCATAGATTTCTACTTCTTAGGGGGATGGAGGGTGGGATGGCATGGCCTGATGAAAGTCTCTCTCGAAGATCTACTGTTACAGTAAGTACATAACTGTTCTATCCTCTTCGAGAATATCTCTTTCACCAGGCCACATCTATGGAACAAGAATCAAGCAGTACTGACAATAAAACAGTCTGGGTGGCTGGAGCTTACAGGCCTAAGAAAAGGGGACTTGAAGCACAGCTAGGCCAAAACCTGCCCTTTTTTGAGAGGCAATGTCCAAACTGTAGTGTTTAGAGAAGGTGTGGACAGTGCTTCAGGTTGCTGCAGCACAAATCTTTGCAGCTGACACATTCTTAAAACAGGCAACAGAAGTGGTCATGCCTCTAGTGGAATGACCACAAACACCACCAGGAAGTTCCTTACCGTACTTCCTATAAAAAAAAAGTAATACAGTTGGCCGGCCATTTGGACAGACACTGTTTAAAAAATGCCCTCTTTCCCAAGGATGAAGGAAACAAAAAGCTGTCAGGACTTCCTGCAGTCCTTTGTGTGGTGTATACAGTACCTGAGTATTCTATGTACATCTAAAGTATGGAGCAATGCTTCCACTGGATTGGCATACTCAAAAAAATAAACTCACAGGTGGATAGTTTGATTTAGAGTAAACTCAGACACTACCTTAGGAAGAAACTTAGGAATGGTATGTAAAGACACCCTGCTTTATGGAAAATCAAATAAGGAGGCTCACACATTAGAGCTTGAAGCTCTGAAATCCTTTGAGCAGAAGTAATAGCAACTAAAAATAATGCTTTCAAACAAAGAAAGTATAGGCCACAAGTCACGTCTGGCTCAAAAGCAGCCAAAGTAAGCTTTTCTAACACAAAATTTAGATCCTAAACTGGGACTGGATTGCTGATAGGAGGCTTCAAGTGCAGAATGCCTCTCAAGAACGTACAAACCATATCCAGCTGAGCAACTGTACGACCCAAAATAGACACATGGAAAGCTGAAATGGCAGCTAAGTATCGCAGTCCCGCACCTGACAAGGACAAAACAACTATTCTATAACCTGATTCACTGGACATGTAAAAGGATCCAGTTGATGGGAAGTGGCCCACAAAGTAAACCGCTTCCACTTCATGGAATAAGTGGCTCTGGTGGAAGGTTTTCTGGCAACCACCAGAATGTCAGCCACCTTTTGAGACACCCCAAACCTAGCAATGGCTATGTCTTCAGGAGCCATGCATGGAGATGGAGTGACCTTAGGTCCAGACGGGAACCAAATCTGATGAGGCCAAAGGGAAGCAATGAGTATCAGAGTTGCTCCATCCATTAGGAACTTGATTAGCACCCTCTGGATTAGAGAGAAGGCTTAAAGTAAAGTACAGTTACGTAAGAACTTATCATAACAGTAGATCTTCAAGAGGAGCTAGTGCAGAAGGCAATCACCGGTAGGACTAAGCTGCCAGGCACCAGGACCACATGGAAACTTTTCTAGCTAGCAGTGTACCACGGGGGACCGCCCACCACGGATGTCACTCTGCTGATGTCAGCCTAACGTATAAAGGTTGACGGTCCCCCGCACCCTCTTCAGTTCTCTTGCCGGAGACTCGGAATGGGCAGCGGAAGAAGAAACCAAGGAGGTTTCCCTGAGAGCCAAAACAAAGAAAAAAGGAGAGGGAACAGAAGACTCACTGGTATGGGAGAGGAGAAATACAGAGACAGCAGGGGGAAGGCGGGGAGGGAAAATTAGAGCCTGCTACAAGAGCTCCTCTCAAAGATCTACCGTTATGTTAAGTTCTTATGTAACTCCACTATCTTATTTCGAGGAAGACTCTTGCAGCAGACAATCACTGGAATTAGCCCAATGCCTAGAGGCAATGTCCAGGCTGTAGTGTTTGGTAAATGTATGGACAGAGCTCCAAGTGGCAGCTGCAGAGATGTCTGCAGTGAACACATTCCTGAAACAAGCCAAGGAAGCAGACACATCCCATGTGGAATGGCTCTTAACAACTCCCCGTGTTCCTTGTTGTACGTGTGGTAACAGAAAATAATGCAATTGGCTAACCATTTAGACAAACATTGCTTGAATACCGGATCACCCTCTCTCTTTGGGGCAAATGAAACAAACAACTGATCAGACTTCTTCAAAGTCTTGGTCCGGTGTGTGTATAGTAACACAAAAAATTCTATGCACGTCCAAAGTATGGAGCAAAGCCTCCCCCTGATTAGAATACTCAGAAAAATTAAAAGGAAGGTGGATGGACTAAATCAAAGTAAACTCCGACACTGGTACATTTTATCTGCCTTCCTCGGAATGGCAGGAATCATATTTGGCCTGTGCCAGGCAGCCAGGCTGGCATCCTCCAGGGCAGGCAACAGAGAAAGAATGATAATAGGTGGAGAATTTGGTAGCTCAAAGAACTCCACCAAATTTCTTTTTGGGAATATCTTGCTCCTTAGCTTCAAACTCCATGGCAGCCTGGAGTTGCTGCATCATGGAGATGAAAGAGGGGTCCTCAGGAGGGTCCTCGGAGTGTACACAGTGGAGTCTTCACTCTCTGTGAAGATAGTGGAGCTGGACCTCTCATAAGAGTTCTCCACATATCCTTCCTCCTCCTCTTCCTCTTGCATTATGAGGTCAGGGTTACATTTCTGATCCTCATCGATGGGCTTTGTTGGCCTCAAGGAGGGAACAAAAGAGGTCGTTGACACCCTGGAAGGTACTTGGCATGTCGACCTAGCAAACATCAGCACTGGGGCTTGTCTGGGATTCCCCACTGATGCTGTTCCTGTCCCGGGAGGAGGAGGCAGCAGGTGCTGCAGCATGTCCGTGAAGGACAAGAGCAGTACCTGCACATCGGCACTTGCTTGCACAGCAGATGTGCCTTGAGGCATTGATGGGGGAGGCATCATCCCTGATGCCGATGGTCCCTCGCCAGCCGTGACAGACCTGGAGGTACTCATAGCCTGTCCCAACCTAGTAGATTCAGAGATCTGGGTGGCCAGTGGCGTTGCTGCCAAGGTGGTTAATGTCGCTGAGGTGGTCGTCACTGTATGATGGGGCGACCAACAGTAGACCGGGGAGGATTTTTTTTTGCTTCTCTCACTCTCCCAGTGTTTATGTTTGTGTTGCCCCGAGGATTTCTCATGGGACTTGGAAGAGTGGGAGCCCGTGGAGCAGGACGGTGAGTGGTAGAGCTCTTCTCCTGGAGCACCTTCTCCATCCTGGTTACCTGCTATTTTAAAAGGTGGGTTTCCAAGGCATTCTTTCGGCATCAGCGGGTAGCTGTGTTGAACTTGAGGCAGCTCACACATGCCTCAACATTATGGGCTGTGCCGAGGCAGCACATGCAGACATCATGTGAGTTGCCCGAGTAAATCTTTCACTGCGTTCATAGTATTTAAAGAGCTTAATGGGTTCTTTAGATGACATACAGGATGACAGCGATTACTTATAAAAAGTGATGGCGAACTAGGGAGAGAAAACTGAAAACGCTGAATAGCAGTCCACTGTAGTGGCAGCATCTCCGTGAAGGATCTGACGAGTATGGCAAACAGTGGGAAAAGAATTGAGGGGGGAAGGAGCCACACATGTTTATATATGAGGTGTTGATGTAAGATATCACAGTGCCTGGTGGTTATAGTTCCATAGGTGTGGCCTGATGAAAGGGATATCCTCAAAGAAGATCTACACTTGGGGGTGATTTATAGACCATCAGAGCAAGGGCAAGAGAGAGTCAGAGAGCTCAGGGAAGAACTAGAAGGGGGATGGCAAAGAGGGAAGTAGTGGTAGTGAGTGATCTGATCTGAACAGGGACTGGGATGTTCCAGTAGCCAGGAGCAACATAAGTCAAGCCTTGCTGGATACATTCCAGGACTGTCTACTTTTACGGCTAGTTACGGAACCCACCAGGCAGGAGGCCATTCTCTATGTGGTGCTCACAGATTCAGATGTGGTAGGAGCTATGAGAGTAGGGGAGCCACTAGGGAACAGTGACCACAACTCCATTTAGTTTGAGTTGGCCCTTGGGACTGGAAAACCCTACCTGAGAGCTGAGGTCCTTGATTTCAGAATGGCAGACTTCAACAGGTTGAAGGAACTGCAGGGTCTGGCAGAATCACCCCAAAGGGTGATGTCCTACATACAAGGAGCAATCCTATCGGTTCCCATGGGGGGAACCCCCAGAAGAGGAAAGAGGAGCCAAACATTCCCTGTAGGGAGGTCATTCTCACCAGTGATGGTGCCATCCAGCGGCTCTGGGGAAAACTCTGCCTCCAGGCTGCTATCCAGCACCAAGGCTGTGCTGCCTCCAACACTGGGCTCAGGGCTGACAACAACCTCAGAGATGGGCTCACTCCTGTCGCCATGGTTGGCACCACTGTTGGTATCATGCTCAGTGTTAGTTTTGACATCCACCCTAGAGTCATCACCCACTCCAATGCCACGAATCCTACCAGAGTTAGGGAAGGCCCAAGAACAACACCATCAATGGTGTCTCACCCACAGCTGGACCCAAGACTGACACCATGGCCATTGCCATACCTGTTATGAAGGCCGCTGTTGTCACCCTCCTGGGTGTCGTTTGCAACATCACAGATAGTGACAACCTCCGATTCGGCAACAGCAAGGCTAACAGCCCAGGTGCCAGTCCCTATCCTGACACCATGAACAGTGTCAGAAGGGAGCCCTGCATTGTCTCTGGTGCCACCTGCCACATGGTCAGCGTCAACAGTGACAATAGCATGGGTGATGCTGGAAGATGACACCAAGGTGTACACTGGTGTAGACTGAGCATGTAGCTACAGCCTCGTCACTGGGGACATCTACTGCTTAGGGCAGACAGACTGAAGGGTTCTCAGCAAGCAGCCCAGAAGGAGGCGGCTGTCCCAAAGATCACAACCACCACAGCCTCCAACACCTCAGCATGATGAGCTTGAGGAGGACCCTGTGCTTCCATGAAACCAGATGTCCCAGTAAAAGACCCAGGTGAAAGGCCTAAAGACCTGACCTTGGATGCATGCATGTGACAACTGCCTTCGAAGGTGGGGATTGGACGATCTGTTACTGTACTTCCTAGAACAAAACATAACAAATTAGCCAGCCATTTGGAAAGGCACTGGTTAGACAAAGGAGCACCCTCTTTCCCAGGGGTGAATGAAACAAAAAGCTGGGAAGACCTTCTGCAGCCTTTAGTGTGAATAACATAGTGTCTCAGTGTTCCACGTTCTCTGTATATCAAGAGTATGGAGCAATGCCTCACCCTGTTTGGCACGTTCAGGGTAATAAACAGCAAGGTGCATCATTTGTTTCAGTGTAAATTCTGATACCACCTACGGTAAAAACATAGGTTTCTATGTAAAGATACTCTCTTTGTAAAAAATCATATAAGGAGGCTCACTCATTAAAGCCTGTAGCTCAGCAACTAAAAATAACAAACAGCAATGGCAATTTTGATGTTATTTCTCTTCAGCAGATCCAACAAGGATGACCGATGGCAGCAGAAATAAACAAGAAGTGTTGGGGCCGCCCACGTTATATACCCATCAACACTGCATGTCACTGTTGGGAGCCCTCAACTAGCAAAAGTTTTCCATGTGGTCCTGTCGCTGACACCTTAAGTTACAGTTCCAAAGGTGTGGCCTAAAGGAGGAGATATCCTCAGTGAATATCTCCAGACTGTGGCCAGATGAAAAACGGTCCTCTACAGGATTAAGGCAAGGTGTGGAAGGGGCTATTATTAGACTCTGGTGATGCTCGTCAGTGGGGCAGTGTGAGGGAGAGGATGCTACTGTGCACCAGGGAGTGACTGGATTAATGCAGGGTGTGGGGAGTTCGTGCCACTGGAAGCCAGGGACTGCTAGGTGTGGGAGCAGGGAAGGATGGAGTGCCACTGGACACCAGAGATTGATTAGATGGGGACTGTGTAACAGAAAACAGGTGCCACTAGTCACCAGAGACCAGAAGTGGGAGGGGATGCAACAAGGAAAGACTGGATTCAATAGGGTGTGGGGAGGTGGTGCCACTGTAAGCCAGGATCTGCTTAGCACAGGGGGCAGGGTGAAGAAGGCGGTGCCACTGGAAACCAAGGACTGACTGGATTGGGGCTGGATGGGGGGGTGCTACTGGACATGAGGGATAGTTTGAACTGGGGCTGCCCAGTTCTGAGTGCGGGTGACTGCAACTGAAAACAGAGCGAGAAGCAGGTTAGCAGTGTCCACATAAATTAAATTACAGGTGTGGATAAAAATTCCACAGAGTAAAACTGAAATTTTTGGACCCAATGTGCAAGGTATCATAATTTATGCAATAGGGGTAGACAATAATCAGTTTAGATAAATCAATTATCTCACTGCAAAACTGTGAGCAGTGAGACAAATGCATTGATGTGAATAGTTAATATGCCATCAGCCCACTGGCACCAGCTCCGGTATTCTCCAACCACACTCCTTTCTAGTTCAGTATCTCTCTCCCTAACAGACACTGTTTTCTGTTCCATTACTACCTTAACCATTCCCACAACGTGCCCCCAAATCTGTATTTTTTATTTTGTTTCTCAGTACCTTTCTTATTTCTTTCACCACAAGCTGCAGCGCTCGTAAACTGTTCAAATGCTCAGTCGACTTGATTCTGCCAAAGTGGAGTCACAAAGAAGATCGGCAGCTACCATCCAGACTCCACTGTTTTCATCCTTTTTAACGTACAAATGTCATCCATGACACACCAGCCCCATCGCACATCATTCCCAACCAGCCACAACAGTACTTTTCTTTCCTCTTTCAGCACTTTTAACATCCTGAACCACAAAACTGCAACCAACACCCTGCATCCTTAGCAACCCCCTAGCAACATGTACAAGGCACAATACAATTGCACAGCACCAAAAAGTCAGGTTTATTTTCTGTTTGTTCTATTTCCTGTTTTACAAACTAAGTCAAACTGCCGGCCCGGTGGCTCTGAGAGTTGAGGCACTGGATACCACACCTTGTGCCATGCCGGCGATCTGTGTTCGGAGGTGAGCGGGCCAAGAGCAGGGGTCACTGGGGGTTGGCAGGAAGGAATGGCTGGGAGAGAATTGTAGCAGCTGCTGGGCTGCTCTCCTCTCCTGCATCTGGGAGGCTAGTCACCTTGCTCTCGACTGACACCCAGTAGAGGATGGATGCCTGGTTGAGGGAAGTCTGAGGGACTGATGATCGTCGGGTGGGTGGAAGGAGTATGCGGTTTCTGGGTGTGCGCGTGCGCCTCCACATACAAGTGCTCATCTGTGTTGCCACTGCTCCGGGAGGGTGGGAGAAAAAAACATCAAAATCCATGTCTCCCCATGGCTGTATGTGATGGCCCTTCCACTCTCGGACCCCCTCTTCTTGCAGATCTGCATCGGCAAGATGGTGGGGGGGAAAGGCTGATGGGGTTGGGGGCAGAAGGGGTCTGATGACAGGAGTAGGTGGCCACGGGACAGCAAACAGCTATATAACAAAACAAAAAAAACTAAATTAAACAGTTAAAAACAATTGTACCTACACTATATTAAACTGTCCCAATTGTGGAAAACTATGAAACACAAAGGTGAGCAAACGGGTAGGTTAGGTAGTGAAAGATAGCATGAGGAACAATACACTATACTTCCAACACCATGAATGGGTTCATGCAGTCTATTTTGTTACAAGATTCCTCAGATGCAGTTCCAAATGCAAGTGCAATAAAATCACAGCTACCGTAAAAAATTGTAAGACCTACCCTAGTCCAATTACCCCTGCGCTTAGCTGTTAGGCTTCCTTACGGGGTATTTGGAGCTGCATCTGAAGAATCTTGTAACGAAATACACTGAATGAAACCTGTTCATGGTGTTGGAAATAATAGTGCGTTGTTACTCATGCTTTCGCTACCTAACCTACCCCTGTTTACTCACCTTTGTGTCTCGTGGTTTTCCACGTTTGGGACAGTTTTGTTTAATTTGTGAGCCCTGACCAGGACTCGCGTAGTTAGAGCACCCCTACCCTGGCACAGTACCTCTACACTATATTAACTGTTCCCTATTGTATAAATCAAATATGCAATTGGGACATTAGTTAAATAACTTTTAAATCTGCACTGGAGCAGTTTGACCATGGCCACCTCATTTGTAGCTATGTCACTCATGAATTTACCTGAGATCAAACTGCTCTTGTGTGGATGTAAAAGTTATCTAACTGGTGTCCCTATTGAACAGCCCTTATAGCTTGCATTTTGGGATGTCACGATTCATATCTAGCAAAGCTGGGTACATCACAATGGAATACTGAACCAATCAGAGAGCAGCTTGCACAATTCTGATGACATCACAAAAGCCATGTGCAGTACTGAAGCCTCAAGCCAGCAGCTGAAATCAAACAGAAACAGTTACATCTTCATACACACAAATGACTTAAAACTTATAACTATTAAACCAATGTTTTATAAAATGAATATGCAATGCATCAATAAGACGTGCCGCTTTGTACTTGGTGCAGAGAACTGCACTCATAGTTGTACCCTTTATGTACTCATGAACTGGCTACCTTTACCCTGCAGAACAGAGCTCCAGAATTGTTTGCTAGTCAAAAAGGTGCTCCTGGGCCTAGCAACCTGTTTCCATACCGTCTCTGACCAATACAACACCAGGAATATGGCCAGAAATGCACTAAAGCCTCTTTTCCGGCATACTCAGCTGGGCAAGTGGTCACTGGCTATTAGGGCTGCTAATCTGTTAAACAAACTGCCAGATACTCTGCTGAATCTCCCCAAGATTAATCAGTTTAAGGGATCTTTGCAGTTTGCCCTTGCAGTCCATTGCAACTATAACTGTTAAACTGTTTTATTTGGTTTCTCTTCATACATATCCTGTGACTTTTTATACAATGATCTTTATAGATTTTTTTAAAAACTGTATGTAACTGAACTGTCTGAAGTGCTTTGAGCCTGACTTAACTATTTCCTCTGGAACTGCTTACTGTGCTTGTAATGTTTTTTTGTTACTATGTTA
The DNA here is from genome assembly GCA_016271365.2 of Neoceratodus forsteri. Taxonomy (NCBI): domain Eukaryota; kingdom Metazoa; phylum Chordata; order Ceratodontiformes; family Ceratodontidae; genus Neoceratodus; species Neoceratodus forsteri. The sequence goes on along the minus strand of CM057454.1, from coordinate 685,385,325 downwards.
TTTATTTATTTAGCTTTTGTTAACCAGGTAAGTACACTAGACAAACACATGCCTATTGTCAGGTACGACCCGGGAGAGTGCAGGAAACCAAAGAACATACAGAGTACAATTTGAAGCAAGTAGGGCAGATACACAGATGTCAGGAGAAGCATAACATACATAGTAAGATATCTCGGGTCATGATAGTAATCATAGTCATGTATTTAATGTAGAATCTTTGTAAATGAGCACCTGGTGGCTCAAAGGTATTCTCCGAAGTCTTTTTTTTTTTCTAATTTATTTTTATTCAAGAATGTTTTAAAAGACATCAAATTTACACACAAGAAACAGAAATCAAAAGTATAATGCCAACACTGCGGAAAGTGCAAATTAGCATGTTCACAGCCTTTTTTTTTTTTTTTTGCTGCTCTTTTTATCACACTACATTCCAGTTGTTCCCCCATCTGCCCAGACCCCCAGCCCTGTCACCCTGACATCCACTGGGGCTCACCCCTGGCCAGTACCTCCAGGGCTTACCTCCTGGCAGGGTCAATGGGGCCCCCAATCCTCTGCCATGAGACCGGAGCCAGTATTTAGACCGGTGAGCCCAGCATGTAAGGTGCAGTGCCTGCGAGGGTCTGAGCGCCATCCTGGCCGCTGAGAGTTTTTCCTCAGTTTTTTCTTCCCCAGAGGGGCACAGTATGTAATGATGCCATGACATGTGGCCTTGCGCACCCATGTGCCCCACACTGGCATCTGCCCACCCCTTGTGTCTGTTACAAGGCAGACCCAGGTGTCTTTCCCTCAGCTAGGGGCCAGGCATGCACGGCTTATTTCAGTCACTGCAACCGCTACCCCAGAGCAGTCCTCTAGACACTTAATTCTCCTCACCCTGACCAGCACTTCAATGTCCTGCGCTCGCTACCAAACTCGGGGCACCGGTGTCGCGAGCGGTAGCTCTACCGCTGCGCTGATGGGCCAGCAGATGTTCACAGCTTTTTTCCAGCTGGTAAACTGACTGCAAAGAAAAAAAAATCTATAGGCTAAGAACAAGAATTTTCCTCATAGTCCATTTAACTATTAATTAGGTTATTTCTCTAATGCTGTTTAGGAAGAAACAAACAGAGGTACATCATGCTTTAACAGTATAGGTGGATAATGTCTTGAAATGAAAAGCAGAGGAAGGGCAAAGTTTCAAGAGTTGAGATGATAGAAAAGGATGAAAGGTGATAGATCTACATAAAAAGGTACATGCCAGAGAAGAGGAGGTGGTTCGACCTATGGAAAAAAGTTCAGGTATTTGTCTAATTGATAAAGTAGCCATTTTCGCCGTTGTAGTTCAAGTAGGGGGAGCCTGTCAATAATCATGCATGTCATACCCTCCATTGTGTATATTTCCAGCATAACTTCCCGCCACTCTGCTAGAGCAGGAACTCTGAGTGCCAGAGTCTTGTGATGGCTTTCTTGACTGTCATCACAGTTATTAGTACTAATCTGAAGGTATTTCAGCTCAGTGTACTGCGCTCTGAGGGAACTGCCAACAGTAAAGGAGGAGTGATCTCTCCTGGGAAATCGAAAATTGCTTTAAGTTCACATATTATTGCCTGCCAGGATGACTGGAGACTGGAGCATGCCCACTGACTTTTGGTTGTCCACAGTCCGCCAACAGAATCCTTCGACGGGCACTGCCTATTTAGCCATTATGTCTGGAGTTTGGAAATACCTGTAATGGCATTTCCAGGAGTACTTTCTCCAATATGTAGCATGTGTTAATCTATGACTGGGGATGAGGGAGGAAGGTTCAGGAGGGAGATGAGGGGACACTTTTTTTTACAGAGAGGGTGATGGCTGGGTGGAATGTGTTACCTGCAGAAGTGGTATCCAGTAGAACAGTGGACTGCTTCAAAAGGGGATGGGACAGGACAAGGGGGAGAGTCAATGAAGGGGAAGGGTGGAAAGGAGGGGCAGCTGCAGAATAAGGTGTGCTAGCTGCACGTTTGAGCAGACTTGATAGACCTCTAGGCCTTTATCTGCTGACAAATTTCATATGTTCGTATGTCAAATTTATGCCAGATGCCAAGGTTATAGGTAGTATTATTATCTGAAGTTTTCAATAAAATAACTAAATAAATTTATAAACGAACATATGAAGAAGCCAGCAGAAGAGGGCCATTTGGTCTATCTAGTCTGCTCGTAGTGCAGGGTCCACAGCTTGAGCTACTATACCTGCCACCCCCTTCCCACTCCTCACATCCTCCCTACCCATGATCCTTACCTTCCCCCTATGCCTATCCCAGCCTATCTTGAAGCTACCCACTGTCTTCAACAAGATCACCTCCTCTGGCAGTGCATTCCAAGTGTCCACCACCCTCTCTGTGAAGAAGTGCTTCCTGACCTCCCTCCTAAACCTCCCCCCACCAGCTTAAGGCTGTGCCCCCTCATGTTATGGTTGCCACGCAGCTTAAAGATACCTTCCTTATCCACTTTATGTATCCTTTCAAGTACTTGAAGGTCCCAATCATGTTCCCTCCCTCTCTCTCTCCTTTCCTCCAGGGAGTACATGTTCAGTGCTCTCAAACTTTCCTCATATGCCTTACTCTGCTGACCCGTTATCTTTGTAGCCTCCCTCTGAACCCTTTCCAGCAGGTTAATGTCCTTTTTGAGGTGTGGGCACCAGTAATGAACTCCATACTTTAGATGTGGCCTCACCAGTGACCTGTACAAAGGTAGTATAACCTCCTCTCCCCTACTACTGATCCCCCTAGCTTATGCATCCCAGTATCTTGTTTGCCCTTACTGCTTTCTTGCACTGTGTGGAGTGCTTCAGGTCACTAGTGATCATCACTCTCAGGTCCTTCTCCTCCTCTGATGCAGATACCTGGACTCCACCCAGGTAGTACTCTATCCTGGGATTCTTGGCTCCAATGTGCATAACTTTGCATTTTCTGGCACTTAAGCCAAGCTGCCAGACCCGGACCACCTCCCCTGCTTTTCCAGATCATCCTGTAGGTCCTGATCCCTTCAGCTGTGTCTGCTCTCCTACAGAGCTTGGTGTTGTCTGCGAATAGGCACATTTTGCCCTTAATGCCATCCCAAATGTCACTGATAAAGACAATTAACAACACTAGCCCAAGCACTGAGCCCTGTGGGACCCCACTGGTGACCTATCTGGTGCCAGATAACTCTTCCCCCCAACCACCCTCGGGGTTCTGTCCCCAGCCAGTTTTCCACCCATCTGAACATCTTATCCCCAACTCCGAGATCCACCAACTTCCTGATCAACCTTTTGTGGGGCACAGAGTCAAAGGCCTTGTTGAAATCCAGATAGAGGATGTCTACTGCTTGGCCCCTGTCTACTGTCTTAGCGACCCAGTCAAAGAAGTCAATCATATTCATTTGACACAATATTCCCCCCATGAACCCCGTGCTGTCTCGCATCCTGGAGACCATGCTCCTCTAGATATTCTACCAACCTTTCCTTAAGTATGGTTTCCATGTATATACTGTTATTACCTATCTGTGTTTGTACTTTAAGTGTTTATGTCACAGGACCTCCTTGTGAATGAGCTTGCTCAATGGAGTTTCCTGCAATAAACTTGAACTTGAACATGGTTTCCATGACCCTGCACACAATTGATGTCAGACTGACTGGTCTGTAATTCCCTGGGTCATCTTTGGGATCGCTTTTGTGGAGGGGCACCACATGTGCTATTCTCCAGTCCTGTGGTACCACGCCTGACTCTAGTGCACTATTAAATAGGCCTGCCAGTTCCTCAGCCAGTTCCCTTAGTACCCTTGGATGTACTCTGTCCCGGCCTGGTGATTTGTCCACCTTCAACGCTAGCAGCCCCTCCCTCACTCTATCCTCCTCTATCACTACATCTGTCCCCCCCTCCAGTTCTTCTCCCTCCTGAAGGCACTGATTTGTCCTTCTCCCTGGTGAAGATGGAACAGAAGTATTCATTTAGTATCTCTGCTCCCTCCCTGTTATCCTTCACTCACTCCTCCCTTTCTTAAGCCTAACAATCCCATACTTCTTGTCCCTTTTCTCACTTATAAAACGAAAGAAAGCCTTCTCCCCCATCCTAATTCCTTCCGCTACCTGTAGTTCCTTCTGTGCCTTAGCTCGCCTGACTTCCTTACTTGCCTCACTAGCCAACCTTAGGTAAATTTGCAATGTTTAGGGAAACAAAGCAGGAAAGATGCGTAGTGAGAGGCTTCATGGCCTGCAAAATCCATGTAGTGAAAGGTAGGGGAACTTTGGACCAGAGTAGGTCTTTGAGCACCGTACCAGGGTGAGACAAACTCACAATTTGTTTTGGGTATGGTAGAAGGTGTACCTAAAGAAACTACCACCTGTAAACAGAGGGGTTCATAAGTCTTTTGTGAAAGTGCGGACATATGCCAAACACAGACATTCAGCCATGCCTGTGGACACAAACAGCTAGTCCTACCAACAGAGCCACTGTAGTGCAAGCTTTGTGCGCGGCATGTAGTTGATGAGAACTGACCTCCATTACTCATAGAAGACATAGAGAGGAGGAGGAGGAGGACGAGGAGTGTTTGAGCACTAAGTGGGAATTCTGACAATTAATTCACAATACACAGTGCTAAAATTGTTAGTTAGGAGACCTGCGGTTTTATAAAATCCTCCAGGGAATCCAGTTCTCTCAGGAGTCATTTCTTTGACAGGAAATCTTTTGAGATTAATGTGGCCCAGGTCGAGCTTGAAAAAAATTCCTTGAGCAAGTGCTTCTACCTGATTAACAAATAATAAAATAAAAAATAAAATAAATTGAGTCAAATACTGCAGCTCAAACAGACAGGCAAGATACATGCCTTGAAACAAATCTCACCATAAAAAGTCTGCATTCTTATTTAATACAGCTGATGGGCTGGTTGGAAGACATTAGGGTTCTTACTGGGGGTCACTGGCAAATAGTTAAAGATTGGACCACAGACTCACTTCCTGCATTTCAAGCACATTCTGAGTCAACACTGGCATTAGGTTCATCCCAAGTAAAGTTTTGAACCATCAGTTCATTTGCAAAATGGTAAATAGTGCCATTTAAAATAACGTTATGTCTGGTTGATTTCAAAAGAAAAACGTTCACCCCAAGTTCAATAAGTGAGGACTTAAAGATCAGAAGATGCCAATAGTGTCTTTGAGTCTCTTTTGCAAAGTCCGGGGGGAAAAAAAGTTTATAATCCCAATAGGAAAAATCTCTTTTTTGGGTTGCAGCAATAATGATCAGATCTTTATCTGCAACCGAACTAAGTATTATAATTTAAATCTCACCCGTATCAACTCTGGGGCACCAACTGATGTCTGATCACCCTGGCACACTGACTACTAAGGTTCACACTCTAAGCTTGGGACATCATAGGCAGTGGCCAGCAGGGAGGATTCAGAGCATCCCTTGGGCGTTCTCCTCCTGGAGGCATGTGGGTACTTGCTGTTCCGCTCTGTACCAGCTCCTGGTGATGGCTAGCAGAGGTGTACTGATGAGTACTAGTGACCACATGTTGTGAGGCACCTCCTCTCCACATATGTGCACATGGAACATGAAGTGAAGTGGTGTTCAAGAGATGCACCTGGATGACTACTGGAGGACCCACACCCAGCAGAGACAACCTAGACCAGTATGTGAAGACTGCAGGTCTGGGATAGGATTCTGAAGATGGCAGTGAGGGGTATGTCTGGTGGGTAGCAGGGGTGGCAGTGGGGACTGAAAGGAGTGGGGTGGCAGTGGGCATGAGAGGTGTTCAAATATAATGTAGCATGCCAACAACAACAACAACAAAAAAAAAAGAAATCAGGCCCACCTGCAGTTTACCTTGAAGGGGACTTCCACCAGCTTGTGCTGGGTGTCTGCCATGAAGGTCAGAAATCTGTAGTCAAGCCCTGCAGTGGATGACCACCGCGGCGACCACAGACCAGGCACAGGAATTGCCAATGTCTGTGGCCATCTGGAGATGCTAACTGGCCACTGCTCGGCCCTGGTCCTGGACTTACTTGATCATGGTCTGTAAGTCGGCTGGGAGTCGGGGGGGGGGCGGACCTCATCGAGAGTGTTCAGTAAGGCATGAGCGAAATGGGCCATCAAAAGGGCCGAACGTGCCTGCCAAAGACTGAGAGAAGAGGCCACATAGACCTTGTTAGCCATATGACCCAATTTCTTGGATTCTTTGTCAGGAGGTTTATCCATGTTCTCGACATTGCCAGTGTGCTGAAAAAAAAGTCAGCAACCAAACCCTCGGCTGAGGGATGTTCGGTGAAGCCCAACAGGGAACCCGTAGGAACCGCATATTTCTGGGCCATATGAGCCGATGGCGCAGGGCAGGAGGCAGGGTGCTAGCAAAGCTCCAGAGTGGGGCCAGAATGGCCACAGCAACAGGGAAGGCACCTCGGTTGAGAATTTCGGTCAAGGTTTTCTTGGCCCATTTTTGGATGGGCTCCATCTGGATCTTGGTGGACTCTGAAATTAAATGGAGCAAGCCTCCGAAAAAAGTGGGACCATGCTCCATAGACAAATTCTCTGATTCGATGTCCACCAGATGAGAATGCAGGGAGGAGCCCTCAGACTCCGAGGATTCACCAAAAAGTGGTTGATCTCCCAAATCCCCACTGATTCTGCAGGGTCTGTCGGGAGTAACAGTGACTGGCAGCCAACGAGGATGCTGGGAGTGGTATGGACATCCTTAGGAGGGGGACCATCCTTTGGCTGCTCAGGAGGTGGCTCTAACCTGTTGGGCAGGGAGGCCATAACAGGACAATCCAGAGCAGGCTAGGGCCTTGGCAGCCACAGCCACAGAAGAGGTGGGGGGGGGGCCAGAATTGACTTAACCCCAGACAGCATGAGCTGCTGCCACATTAACTCTTCATAGAACTGGAACATCCTGTGTTGGAGCCTCTCCTCTTCCGAAGAGGAAGAATAGCGGCGGCGCACTTGTCTGAGTGCCGAAAGCAAGAGCACCGATGTTGGCGAGGGCTGCTCAACTCCGGGCTAAGGGATCTTGTCCTTGACCTTGACCACTGGGGGAATTGGACAGCGAGAAAGAGAGGGAGCCGGCGAAAGCCAAGGACTCCTCTGAGGGAATGGGATCCTGAGAGTTAGGGACTGGATCAGGAAGCTGGTCTGATGAAAGGGTAGCACACCCCGAAGTGCTGAGGCAGGTTCGAGTGTGGGAGCATTTAAATTGCACTGTTTGTGAGAAATATTTGTCTTACAGTCTGTAAATACTTTGGTCTTTATTACAAAGTGAAAACACTCTATCCTGAATATTTTGTTGTCCGGAGTGCTGGTTCTTTATTTCAATATAGCTGGTCTGACTCTCTTTGGGAGGCGATAGGCAGGACCACAGTCCAAGAAAGGAAAGTATCCACCTCATCCTGTGACAACATGCAGACAGCTCGAGAAAAATCTTGACAGGTTGGTTGACGTGCGTCTCGGCCGACTCACCCAATCAAGAAACCGTGGAGCCAGGACCAAAGGATCGACCATAATCGAAACCTCTAAGAAAGAATGGAGAATGCGAAGCCCGAGAGTGATCGTGATCCCCCAATCATCGACAAGACCATTTTTAGTCTTTTATTTAGAAGATTTAGAAGATTTCGTGCCCTTTGATGGACCCTGCCCAAGGGTGGGAAGGGACTGGCACAAATCCTGGAACGCCCCTGTAAATGTAGCACTAAAGGAAAGTGGCATAAAAGTCGAAGCTGAAGAAGCAGGTTCAGTGGCCAGAGCCGCTGCCTTCTCTAAGGCCTCAAGTTGTTTGGCGGACCCCCGCAGCCACGGACACCACCCAGCAGGCATCTTTCGATCGAACAGGATATCCTGTTCATCTGGGTGCCCAAGAAGAAGATGAGCATGCCCGTCTTCCAAAGTAGTTGCATGCAGAGTGCAACAAAGGCCGCAAGCCTGTGACTCGTGCTCATGGCCCAGGCAGTAGACGCATGAGCTGTGTGGGTCTGTCTAGTAGTCGCACCACTTAAAATGGGTCACCAACTTCAAGTCGTCCATGCTGATGGTAGGAAGTTTTCAAACAAAATTTGAAACCAACTTGAAGACTGTGAACGTTTTTTGAAAGTACAGGGCTTACTCAAATGCAGAGCGTTTTGGAGGGAATCTTCTTCCAGCAGAAAGGATGATTTGACGTCACAGGGCAGTGCTCAGGGAGTTACCACCTGGGTGGGTGGGAGCAGCCGGCTTGAAGACCTTCCGGACAGATTTAAAGGGGCAAGGAATCCTGCCAGAAGTGTGGATTTGTACACTATAACCAAGACCCTAGAAAAGAAAGTTCATTTTAAACAGAGACCTCAACATTTCTTTAGTGGCACCAAGTTCCATGGGAAAACCCAATACTCTAACATTCCACTCAAGCACTACAGTATATGTCTGCTAATAGCCACAGTATCTTATACAGCAGGGTTTCTCGGAAGGCAGTTAATGAACTAATCGCTGATTTTGATACCTGGAGTTCCTTCTCTAGTTGAGCAATTCCTTCCGTGTTTGGTTTTTGTACATCTCTCCCAACCATAAGCAAACACTCAAGCATCATTCCCAGAGTTAGGCATCATGGCTATGCAAATCCTTTCGTAAGTCAGGCTGACAAGGCTTCACCAAAACAAACATTGCCTTTTAAACCTTGTCTTGTATGTCTGATGCAGCTAAAAGTACAGAGCCATGTTTCATCTTCTTTGGGACTCCTCAGTGAACTTCAGTCATGCTCTCAACCAGGCGCTTTGTCAGACCCCAAGGCAAGCAAGCAGTAATACCCAGCAGAGTGGGTATTGAGCTATACTGGACTACATAGGTGTGGCGGAGGGCTTTACAGCTCCTAGAAGATCCGGTATAGCCCAATACCACCTACCCTGTCAGGTATTATTGTGCTTAGAAAATGAGATCCAGGCTGTATTTTAGGAACAAAAATGTTAACATTTAAAAAATTAGTTAATTTAAATAAAAACTATTTTCTGCAAAGTCATCCCTTTGCTGCTGGCATTGGCAGTAGAGGGCGCTGTTTTGAGCTATGCCAATGCATTTTATACTCTTCACTTTGTTCACAAACTGAGTGTTGATATTCACTGTGAACTCGTAAAAAGTGTTCATGGTTGCAGCTCCCAGATATGAAGCTGCGCTGTTGGCTTGCGTCAGTACAAAAAGTAGGCAGCTGGAGGACTGTGGTTGGGATGGGACAGTCGATGATGCATGGCCGGGAGGTGAAGGACGAGTGAGAAGGAAATTAGAGCGAGCTGCAAGCAAAATTAATATTAAACCTGTGAAAACAGCTAAACAATGGAGTTTTTAATGGGTTTCTTTGTACAGTTACAAGCAGGATATAGTGGTAATTCTCGCTAAGTGAACAAACAATGGTGGACATAAAACCATGAACTGGACACAAGGATATTTATAGTGGAAGAGCAGGCTGGCACTGGGACTTATTATTTCCCAGTCTCTGTTGCCACATAAATGCCCACCTAGGCAAAGGGCTTGGCCAATCAGAGGCTGGGAAATTTCAAACCCATTTTCTTAAGTCCATACAGAACACTTGGAGTGTTCTAAACTGACAGTTCTATCAGTTTTAGCTTCTACTTGTACAGCGACCACCAAAACTTTCTGTGAAACAGTGTCCAGTTTTGTGTTCCTTCTTAGAAAGCAGTCTTGCATTTGCCACAGAAATCTACAAATACTCTCTCAGAGGCCTCTCTTGTATTGGATATTAATTCAAACAGGGTTCCCAAAGTCATCTCTCGCTGCATTGTATTAGGCAATTGTGTTTTCACCCATGAACACATTATCGGTGTCAGTGGCTCAGCAGTTTGTACACTCACCTCTGAGGCCAGAAGATCAGAAGGCAGTGGGTTCTATCCCCACACCAGGCACCTGGGTTAAATCCCAATGCTGACACTGTAGTACAGCATGAGGGGGATGCTGCACTCCTGAGGTGCTGTCTTTTGGATGAGACGTTAAACCGAGGTCCCATCTGCCTGTTCTGGTGGTAGTTCAGGTAGATGTTAAAGATCCCATGGCACTTCTCGAAATGAGTAGGGGAATTTCCCCAGTGTCTTGGACAAATTTCCCCCATTCACTAAAACTACCACCAACAGCTTAATCTGGTTCAGTGTCAGTAGGCATCCATCTGTATCCCCCTCCCTGAACCAGGCTGAAAATAGGCAGAATTGTCTAGTCCTCCTTTCCCGGTCAACAAAAAAACGAACTAAATAAAAATACATAAAACAGGTAACTTGATGTGGGGGCTCAGAATCTTCTGGACTGGAGTCCCACTTGGAGAAACCATGAACTGTTTCAAGTCTCCCCTGATGCTTCTTGCAACAAGTATTTGTCCATTTGCCTGTTCTTTTCCAGTGTTGTCAGACACATTCTTTCCACTTTAGTTACCACAGAATCAACACTCATTTTAGTGGGTATTTTCCACTCTTAAACAACGGTTTTAAGCAATTCTGTTTAGACAGCATGGGAGCCAGTTCAACATGCGGCCATCTTGAACAGCTGCCACGTCTCTCCTCCGGCCCCCCAACCCTGTCTGTTTTTAGGAACTAGCTGTAGGTTGAAAGAGAATGTTTGCTGAACCATTGAGAATGACTTCCATTTTCTTTGAGAAGTTAATGATAGAGTATCATTCCCCAGCACTGCACGCCAACATTCCTAGCATGCATTTCACAAACACAACTGTGTGCTCATGAAAGAAATATTTCCAAGCCTTTCAGATTGTACATCTATTTGTTCACTTAACAAATTTTGAATGCAATGTTTTTTCTGAAATATTTAGGTGTGATCAACTAAAAGGCGGAGCCATTATTACAGGAAACTGACTTAAAGCATACACACAAACACACAAGAGTGTGTGCAGTCTTTGCGCAGTACAGCATGCCTCTTACTTTTTACACCACATGCCTTTAAGCACCCAGAAGCGTACACATATTTCCTAATGACTGAATAACCTAGTGTGTGTTATTGTGCTTATAATATATATATTTTTTTTAATATAAAGACAAAGAATAGTTCTGGGCTATAGGTGTTTAGTCATTGGGGGATTTACACACCCCAACTCACCAATCAGGAAGCAGGATTTTCTTTAGCCATTTTATAAACAGCCATAACCATAACCCTCTGCTACCCCCACAACCACTGCCAACCTTGCCATCCGCGACTCCAACCTTTACCTCCTGTCCCCTCACCTTGTCTACTACTACTGGCCACACCCTTACTTGCTAGCCTCCCTATCCCATTCCCCCTCCCTAAAGGGCCCCCGGGCGGTAGCATACGACCTCACAAGCCCTCGAAATGGCACCCAATCCGCAGGTTCTTCCTTCCCCTCCTCCTGTTCATGTCAGGTAATGTGCACCCTAACCCTGGCCCTGCTGCAACTACCACACCTACCCACCCCCCAACCAGCAGACTATGTACTGCCACCCTTAATGTCTGCAGCCTTCTTAAAAAGTGGGACTCCTTCCAGGGCTGGGTCCACCAGCACCAGCCAGATATCATTGCGCTTAGTGAAACCTGGCTCTCCCCATCGACACCTGACTCGTCGTTAAATCTCACAGGGTACAACCTATACCGGGCAGATCAAAAGGGTAAATGTGGAGGGGGGCCATAAATACGAAAGAGGTCCTACATGGACAGCTTCTTCCCACCCCCCAGCTTCATCCTGGCCCACAGGCCCCCACTGTAAAAATCACTCTGGGAACCTCTAAATCCCCCCCCCCCCAATCACCATGGTCTGTATCCTCCCAGGGAACAGAAGGTGGCCTTCCACTCCGTTCTGTCCTACCTGACCACTCTTCTGCCACAAGCTGAGAAAAATCGTACTAGGGGACTTTAATATTAACTGGCTTGACAAAGCTGCCGCACCATTCTTAGACACCGCTACTGCCCAGGACCTTACGCAGGTCGTCACATCCCCTACCAGGCTGAACCAGGGCACCGGGTCCTCCTCTCTGCTGGACTTGGTATTCACCAACCGCCCTACAAAAATCTCTAGTACTACTGTACTCCCAAATGCCCTTAGTGACCATTCTCCGGTTACTCTGCTCCTGGACGTGCAAATCACCCAAATCCCCGATTAATCTATCAGTGCAAACTTGGCCCAGGAAAACTTGCAACTCAAAATCTATCTCAGCTCTATGGACTGGTCCCTTCGTAATGAAAACCCCTGACACTGACCGAGCCCTTGACCTCTTCATCCTCGCCTTCAACACCATTTGTGACAAATTTGCCCCAATCACTAAAAGAGTGGCCAAAGGTAACTCAGCGCCGTGGATCACTTTACATCTCCTGGACCTCATGCGGACCAGAGACTCCCTATGGCACCTCTCCAACGAGACTGGCCTGCCAGCTGACAGACAGAACTATAGAGAAGCTCGGAACAAATGTACTTGGTCCCTGCACAAAGCAAAAGCAGAGTACTACAAAACCTCCCTCACCAACTCCTGGGGCTCAGGACGAAAGTTCTGGGACAATATCAAAGACCTGTGTGGAAAAGCTCCCAACACCACCCCTAGCCAGAATAGGGTTGATGGGTGCCTTACCTCTGATCCAGCCCGAATGGCCGATGCCTTCAATGACGCCTTCTCCAACCTCAGCTTGGTTCTCCCCCCTAACTTCTTTGACCCACTCCCAGACACCCCCACCCTCCCATCAACCCCACCCTTTCATGCGGCATCTCATCCAAGGGCGAGAGTCTTATCTCAGAAGGGCACCAAGTCACTCCTGGTATAGCACTGACACCTTAGACCTGAAACTACTTTGACTCTCTCTCATTGAGGTGCTTGAGCCCCTCACCCATATACTAAACAGCTCCTTATGCCAAGGGAAATTCTCCTCCTGCTGGAAATCTGCCCATATCACGCCGATATTTAAAAATGGGGACCGTGTCCTCACTAACAACTACCGACCTATCTCCATTCTTCCTCCCCTATCCAAGGCCCTTGAGAGGATAGTCTCTGACCAGCTAACGGACCACCTGAACAAATACAACCTGCTTAGTATGCAGCAACACGGCTTCCGGAAGGGTCATAGTACCACCACTGCCCTCCTGGAACTCACCACACACATCCACTCCACTTTAGACAGAGGACAAATCACAGGGGCAGTCTTCATTGATCTCACTATGGCGTTCGACACCGTGAACCATCCGCTCCTGCTATCCGCACTGACCAGCACTGGATTCTCTCAGGATGCCCTTGGCTGGTTCTCTGACTACCTGTCTAACCGCTCCCAGCAGGTCAAAATCGGAGACACTGTTTCTAGTAGGCTACCTGTCCTCTCAGGTGTCCCGCAAGGGTCTGTCCTCGGACCATTACTGTTCAGCCTCTTTCTAAATTCCCTCCCTAGTACCTGCTCCGGAAACCTTCTCCTCTATGCGGATGATGCCGTACTCTATTCATCCAGCTCAGACCCTTTACAACTCCACCTTTCCCTCCAGTCCTCCTTTAGTTCCGCTGAAAAATGGTTCGCCTCCCATCGTCTTGTCCTGAACTATAGCAAGACTAAGGTTATGTACTTTTCCCACCCACTCAATACTAGAAAGGAACTCTGTCCTCAAGTACGTACTGCCAACCTGACCCGCCCTTGAACAAGTGGACTCCTTCAGATACCTAGGCTTAACACTCGACCCTGCACTCACTTTCCACCAACATATCCACCTCCTATCTACTGCCCTCAATGTGCGTCTCGGGCTCCTGTATCACCTCAAACACTGCTTTACCCCAAACGCACTGAGGCTTGCTGTCTTTTCCTCTGTCCTCTCCCTGCTAGATTATGGCCTAGTCATCTATGGGGCAGCGAACTCATCAGCCCTCAGCAGACTACGTGTCTCCCTAAATAAAGCCTGTCGCCTCACCTTGGGCTGTGACCGTCTAATTCACACATGCTCTCTATACAACGATACCAACTGGCTGAACCTTGACAACAGGATTAGGTTCCACACCTGCCTCATGGCAAAAAAAACTGCCCTAGGTCTCTTCCCAACAGGACTCACTCCACTAATAAGACTGGCCCTGACACTCAAACATACTCGCAGCTATGGTAAGCACCTCCTCTCTGTCCCCCACTGCTGTACATCCCAATACCAGAGGTCCTTCAGCTACAGAGCCCCGTCCTGGATGAACAGTCTGCCCACTCCACTTGCAAAAGAGAACAGATTTGGACCGTACAAAACCGCCCTCAGAGACCTCCTACAGTCCTCGAACCACTGTGATTGCCACTGAATTATCTTACACTATACCGACCGGCATAGACTGCGGCCGGATTCCCCTTCAATCCCTGCCACAATCTGTGTCCCACTAGTCTAGCTCTGCACATATGTGCTATTTGTTTTTGTATGTTTTGCGCTAACTTGCCCTAGTTTTTCTCTGCTAGCCTCACAAATGCTACTGTAACTACCTGACTATATACTGCTGTACTGATATGTAACCTGTCTTTCTCTGTTTGTAATATTTGTGACGTGGAACCTTTGTAAAGGAGTCCCTGACTCAAAGGTATTTCCGAATCTCCAATAAACTAGAGTTTGACGGCAGATAAGGACCACTTGGCCCACCCAGTCTGCCCATTTCCCTATGTAACCCCTAGATGGCGCTATCCCAGGGGCTACTACCCCTGCCTGATTTGCCACTAACAGGTTGAGGGGCCTGGATTCAATGGCGGGTGCCTCCACCCAGAGGTCAGGGTTTGCAATAGTTAAACTAACTTGGTCACAGCCCTCTGGGACACTGCAACCCCCCTTTCTTCCCACTAGTGGCCCACACAATATATCAGAATTACCTTCACAGTATACACTTACCCCCAGGTCTGGTTCCGGCACTGGGACCTCCTGTGAAATGAGATACAGTGCAACAATCACAGTACAGTACTTTAACATAGACAAATACCTCAGGCAGTATAAGTTTGCTGAAACAAGCAGCTCTGATTTATTTAGGGGGATATAACAAGGACAGGGGGGGAAATCAGGTTAATCAGCTTATCACTCTAATAATCTACCTATGGCTCTGTGCACAGGCCTATCCCTATCAGTTACTGTCCCTGGGTACCCAAGCCCTAGTGGCTAGTCCAAACCGTGGCAGCTGGTAGGGCCCTTTCACACAGAGAAAAGGAGAATTAAACAGTCAGCAGTACAGTAATTCCATTTGGATTTAATGTGGCAATTCAACAGGGAGCAACCCTGAATTAGTACTCACGACCTCCAAATAAGATAGGGTCCTTCAATGTCAGCAGGGCTCACTTGAGGTACACAAACCTCTTCACACATCCATATAAGAAAGCACTATACCAGGCAGGCTGCATCTGTATCCCATCGCAATTACTGCACAATACCGGGAGAACACACAGCAGATTCAGTTCCTGACAGACCGAGTGCAATTTTCAGCAATTCTTCCAGTCTTCTACAGGGTGAGCCTGGTTTCTACTCTTCAGAGATCCTTTGATTCTTTTCACAGGACAGATTCAGTCCTAACAAGCTGTTACACAAGCTGCAGACGGAACTCTGGGCCTTACACACGTTTTTGACTAAAACTGCACATTGAAAAAGCACAGGGCTCCTTCCTTCTTCACTGCCAAAGCTCAACTGAAACTCCAACCGACAAAACCGGGCACTTCCTTTGAGTTCCTCCCAGTTCTTGACTGGATTGGCTGTCACTCACAATAGACTGCTGCTGTTGGTCCAAAAAGGCACTGAAGTCTAAACTACATCTCCCAGAGTCACTGCCCATACAATCCTCTTGTGGCTGGCTCAGATTATGAGTCCAAGTTCTGATTCGTCCAAGGCACCATTTTAGAGCTAGCTACCCACCTGATTGGTCCAGTTCAGCAGTTCAAAACCAGAATGGGGAACTAGGCAGACACTGCTCTGACTGCAAAGAAATCAGGTTAGACAAACTGTAATTTCATTATTACTGTAAATGATTTCTGGCAAACAGTTACATCTTTCAGATAGGTTCCTTTGCACTCCTAGTGACTGCAAAATGAAGTGAATTGGCAGCAGCTTGAGTGGTACTCAATCAAAGAAACACACAGTCCCCATACAAACTAATTATGTCTGCAAGCAGACAGCTCTTAAAGAGACAGTACCAGAGGTTCTAAAACACTCACTGATAAATGGCTTAAATGCCAAACACCATTCAGGCTTGGAGCATTCAAGCAAGCTCCTGAAGTCTTTAGGAACCCCCATTTGCAGAGGTTACACCTACCTAATGGATAAGCTGCAGATTCTAGTTAACCAACAGCCTACTTCCTGCAACCCCCACTATAATTGCCTTATGTCTGTCCCATGCATGTTTGAATTCCCCTACTGTTTTAGACCCCACAACCTCTCCAGGAAGGCGGCTCCATGCATCTACCACTCTCTCCATGAAAAAGAATTTCCTCACATTACCCCTGAGCCGTCCCCTCTCTAAGCCCCTCTAAGGAGGCAGTATAGCGCAGTGGTCTAAGGCTCTGAGCTGCAAATCTGGTGATATCCAGCAGACCAGACCTGGGTTTGAATCCCACAGCTTCCACTTGCATACTGTGTGACCCTGAGCAAGTCATTTAACTTCCTTGTGCTCCCAGGTCGCTCCTGTAAAAAAGCTATCAGCTAAGTGTGCTATACCTGGTTAAAGAACTAAAATAAAAAAAAACAAAAAAAAAAACTTTAAATTGTGTCCCCTTGTTCTTACACATCTCTTTTTCTGAAAGATGCTACCCTCCTGGACTTTGTTGATTCCTTGAGGTACTTAAAAGTTTCTCGTGTCTCTCCCCCGTCCCTCCTTTCATCAAGGGTATACATATTAAGCTCTCTCAGTCTCTCTTCATATGGTTTCTGATGTAGACCCTGCACCATTTTAGTTGCCCTCCTCTGGATTGCTTCCATCCTGTCTATGTCCTTGTGTAGATGAGGTCTCCAAAACTGCATGCAGTACTCCAGATGGGGTCTCACCAACTGTCTGTACAGAGGGATAACCACTTCTCTTTTTCTACTTGTGATGCCCCTTCCTATGCATCCCAGTATCCCCCTTGCTCTCCTTACTGACTTCTCACATTGCTTACCCACCTTTAGGTCATCTGATATGACTACACCCAGATCCCTTTCCATTACTGTTGTTGTTGGTACCTCCCCTGCTATTGTGTACTCTTCTCCTGGATTTTTATTTCCCAGGTGCATTACTTTGCACTTCTTTGCATTGAATCTAAGTTGCCATATGTCTGACCATTCCTCCAACCTTGCCAAGTCCTTTCTCATCCTTTCTACCCCCCGTGTATCAACTTTGTTACAGATCTTTGTGTCATCTGCAAAGAGGCATACCTTTCCTTCCAGACCCTCTGCAATGTCACCTATAAAGACGTTAAAGAGGACTGGACCCAGTACTGAGCCCTGAGGTACTCCACTAGTAACCCCGCTTTCTTCAGAATGTGTTCCATTCACTATTACCTTCTGTGTCCTGTTGTTCAGCCAGTTTGCTACCTAGGCTACCACCCTGGGACCCACTCCCAGGCTGGCTAACTTGATTATTAATCTTTTGTGGGGACTGTGTCAAATGCCTTGCTAAAGTCTAGGTAGGCCATATCCACAGCCCCTCCCTGGTCTATTACCTTGGTCACCCAGTCAAAGAAATCGATTAGATTCGTCTGACATGACCTTCCTGCTGTGAATCCATGCTGCTTTGGGTCCTGTGCCCCGCTGGCTCTAGGTACTGAACAATTCTTTCTTTCAGAAGTGATTCCATCATTTTCCCCACCACTGAGGTCAAACTAACAGGTCTGTAGTTTCCTGCTTCTGCCTTGCTCCCACTTTTGTGAAGGAGAATCACATCTGCCCTCCTCCAGTCCTCAGGTACCACCCCATCTTCCCATGATTATAATAATATTCATACACAGAGGTGCACTCACATGCAGGCAGACAGACTAAAATACACATATGCTGCCATACAAAGTCACAGTATTCTAAACACACACACGGATACACACACGTGGTGAAGTACTCCCACCAGTAACTTGCAATCAGATTATACATTGTGGTGGATCCAAACGTTCTGGTACCCACAGGGTCTTAGTGCCCCTGCCCAAGATGAAAGAGTCTGGCTCTATGGTAGAGGTTGATGCTAAGATCATCTCATAATCTATAACCTGAAATCTGATTACTTTTAAGTATCTGATTATGGCAGAGGATTACTTTAAAACTGTAACTCCCCAACTTTTTTAGCTTTAAAATAATATGGTTCTCTTAGCTGCTTTCTGTAGCTGGTTGATTTCTGTTATAACATTTAGTGTTTGCCATGTGTGGCATACAAAGACTTCATGCTACTGTATTTTATGAGAAACAAGAGAAGAGAACATCAAAATATGCTACACTGTTCAAAGCTTTACAGAACTAACTGTGCTGTTTCCCAGTCTCAGTAGCAGTGTCAATGGCTCAAGTAGGTAGCACACTTGCCTCTGGGGCTGGAAAATCAGAAGGCTGTAGGTTCTAGCCTCAGCTGTACTTGGGGTAATACATATAACTGACAATGTACTGCAGCAGAATGGGGGGGGAAGGGTACCACCCTTTGGATAAAACACCAAACCTTCTGTCCACTGGAAGTGAAAGATCCCATTGCCCTCATTGACGAAGAGTTGGGGAATTTATTGGTAAAAACAGAACAAACCAGAACACACACCAATTATCATAGGAATAAACTCATGAGAATAAATAATAAAGGAAACATATATACTTAAAAAGGAAAAATATACACAGTAATATAAGGATTGATACAAAATTAACAAATACACAGAAAAGAACTGAAACTAAACATATTAACCAATGCCAACCAACCCACCCAATGCCAGTAATTACAGTGTCTGAATTATTCTAGAGAGTCTTGACTTGTAACGGTAAAAGGAAACACATTCCTGGTAAAAGACAACTGCATTTCCAATCATATCTTAGAAATGAGAGCCTCTAAACACAAATGTGCAAGTTGCAATACAAATTCTTTCGTTTGAAATTGGTAACACTGCTGGCGCGGAGGCGCTGGATGCCTTACCTCGTGCTACGTTGGTGATCCGGGTTCCAGAATGACCTCGGTCATCGGGTGCTGGCACGGGTGGGGTGGGGTGGGGAGGAGGAACAGGATTGACTAGGCTGTCAGGTTGTTCTCCTCTCCTGGGGGTTGGTTGTTGACCCCTTGTAGTTCCGCCCCCATCGAGTGGAGATCCAGTGGTGTAGTGTAGGTGAGGAGAGGGCGGCAGTACAGGTGGGCAGATGAGGTGGGGCTGAGTTGGCTTCCGGCGTGCATCCACATGCAGGTATGGCCATGTGCCGGGGTTTCAGGTGGGGGAAACAAAGTGGGAGAAAACCTACAAAAAAGCACCAAAAAAAATGTAATAAAATGAGTAACCCCGAAAGGCAACCTGAGCCAAGGCTTGCTTCTAGGTGTGATCAGGGGAGTAGGAAAAGGTAAATTACACTGAGCGACACACACACACACTCTTTTAAGGCTGGCCATCCTTGAACAAAAGACATAAGCTGCATAAAATCCTTTTTTGCTTTCAATTATTTACAGGATAAAGACCCTGATTACCTAGCAGAGAGGTTCGTAGTGGTACTGGGGAGAAACCTCTTTGAAAAAAGCAGGCCTCCTGGAGTTGGCATCCCCCCAGATATTGACAGCAACAGCAAGGTTCTTCTTTAGGTATTGGGTGCCACAGGTATGGAATTCCCTTCCTGAGTTCTTCAGAACTCGAGGAAATAAGTTTCTAACTTACAAACAAATAAAAACATGATTTACTTCCCAGCCTCAAATATCTGATAAATGCAGAGAAGGCATGACGCAATTCTATCCTATACACTATTGCTGAAGTGCCCCCATAAAAGTATTTTAAATCATTTGCTATGTGACAATGTCCGCATAATTTATTGTCAACTCATTATTATATTGTGTTTTTGGTTTTTAAGATATAACTGTGGTATACATGCGTGTAGGGACGTCACTGTAAATGAGCCGTGGCTCAATTACTTCTCTCTAATAAAACTTATACGTGAAACTTGAAACACGGAGACAGCCATGGCAGCAGTACCACAGGGTATCCCACATCTTCTGCAGGATCTTAGCACCAATCAACTGCTTAGTAACATTCTGTTCACAGTTGCCATTAGGCACTTGAAAATCTGGTGACGCTGGGGAGTTTCCCCAGTGTTATGGCCAACATCCTCCCCCCCCCGGCCCGATCAATAAAAATGGGTCCATACAACCCAACACCTTCCCCTCCAGGACGCACCTGCAGACAAACTGTCATAGCTGAATGTGTCTTTCCTGGTCAAAAATTACAAACAAATAAATATATAAACACATTTCTGAATGATATGCTTATGGATTTATTTTTTTATCATGCAAAAGTAATTCAAAAATAACCAGTAACTAGGGCAAAGCAATTACAGTTACTGGCTCAGGTCGATATCAACCTAAAATGGAAGTTGCCGTTAAACCCCATAATACGTGTTTGTGATGTCACAAACATGTATTACAGGGGTCGAGCTGTGAGTCCCAGCTCCCATGCTTACCAAAATGGCTCCTTTCTCAAACCAGAAATTGCATAAAAAAAAATTAAAAAAAAACATAAAATAAAGGACATCAGTGTTGTTTTCCATTTTCTTTACACCCCCTTCGGTGTGTGATACTTTCATAAACTTACAAAATATAATAATATTACAGGTAAAGATAATACCTTTATTAAGCTAAGGAAAAGATAATGATATACGCTTTTGAGGCCTGTAAATCTCTTCTCTGGGTATTCATACATGAAGAAGAGGTTTGTAGACATCAAAAGCTTACTTTTATCTTTTCGTTAGCCTAATAAAGGTATTATCTTTACCTAGCAAAAAGATTCTTTGTTTCTCTCCTGCTTTTGTGTGGGCTAACACAGCACAACTCTACCTTGCTCTGAATAATATAATATTTAAATATATTTTATAAAATATCTTGGTGTGACTTCAGACTCATCTCTAAGCTATGGACCCCATCTGGAGCAGGTCACACTAAATTACATTCCTAAATTAGTAGCCTATACAGAATCCATAACTGTGTAAATAAAGACATTCAACTGACCATTGCTATACCCAGTTTGCTATCCATTTTAAATTACAGTAGTGAAGTTGTGGACTTGGCTCCTTCTTGCAAGCAAAACAGAAAATCTGTCTTACTGACAAAGGCTGGTAAATTTGCTTTGATGGAACCCCATCGGGACCATGAGTGTGATGTCCTAAATAACACTAGTTGGCCTCCTGTTCAAGAAAATGTTATGGTTGTTCTATCCCGTTTTGTTTATAAAACTCAGGCATTTTGAGTCTCTAATTGCTTAAGCGAACAGCTTTTTAAAAATATGTATTTAGTTTCAATTCAAAAACATACACAGAAAGGAAACACTTGGTTCAGAGATCTCAGATTAATATGTAGTAATCTTACAGTAGGATTCAGTTACTGCTCTTCCCTTGATACATGTGAGGGGAAATACAAAATAATTTTATACAATTCCATATTAAAACAAGAAGATCTATTGCAGCAGTAACCATGGAATTGATACGCATAAAACATTTTGTCCAAAAAGGCAATCCGAGTGCTACTGTAATGAAAAAAACAAACAAAAACAAAACAAAAAAAATCATTTACTGTGACAGTAGAGTTCATGTCCTGAATAACAAAGACGTACCCTAACATTTTGGGACAATCTCCAGAGGAATCTCATATTACTTAGCAGTGTAAACTTTACTCAAGTGAACAGCCTGTCAGCTGTACAGTAGTTCCAACTGTTTCATGCTCTTCAAAGTGTCTCTCACTAAAGCTCCCCCTGGTTTATACTGTGGCAGTGCTGTTATTCAGTACTGCATCAGTGTATAATACACGGCCTTAAAATACTAAGAGTATGCACACTTTTAAGTCTTTTTCAACTACACTACTGTGTATCAGTACTCTAAAGAACGAAACAACTGTTGCTGTTTTAAAAGAGTTATTGCTACTTTGTATTCTATGGTACTGTGTATGTCATGAAATACTTTGTATTTTTAATTTTTTGTATACTTTGTAAAGGGTTTGTTGTTTAGACCTTGGGTCACATCTGAAAAAGGAATGTAATGTTCCACCATTAATATCGATAAATAAAATAATATGACATACACCTGATTGTGCTGCACTCTCGTGGTTTACGTAGTATTGCACACCTTGGGTGCATGAAAAAAAAATCTTGAAACACACCAACGTCCATGCGTTATTCCATATGTAATAATAAAATGACATTACTTGAAAAAAGGAACTTTAACAACCCTGCACAGTCTCATACATGCACACAATCTCATACATACATGTGCACTCAAACATACATGCACACCTACACTGAATAAAGGACCAGTTGACCCGCTTTCGTAAACCAGATGTTTTTTGATTCCTACTACTTAGCCGCTTCCTTACTCACGTTTAAATATTCCCCATTCCATAGCTTCTGAAGAGGAGGTGCTGCATCAAAGCTCTTACTGAAATGATCACTCTGTACATGGACTGCTGTTCTGTACATGCACTGGCATTCTGCACCTGATAAAATGTATGCCATTTTCTTTTTCTTTTTTTTTTTATGACCTGGTTTGTTCCTGATAATGGGTACTGTTACCCAGTGTACTTATCCAGCAACCAAAAACAAATACATAAATATAGGCTGGAAAGCTCTGTAACATAGTACACATCTGCCCAACACGCTTCTTGATCCCTGCCTATGAAATTGGGGAGGAGGGTGCAGGGGTGCACTTGATGAACCTAGTGTCACTTCTGACCTTAAATTAGTGTTTCACTATGTTGTGTTATATAATTTCCTTTGCCTTCCCTTTGTCTAGCTCCTTGGTTTCCCCTTCAAGGAAACCTGCTAAATTAGGCAAGACCTCCCTTGGTGAACCCATGCTGACTGCCTCTTCTCAAACTAAACTTCACTAAGTGCTGTGCTATCCTTTCCTTGATTACTGCCGCAAGCATTTCACCAACATTTGAGGTCAGGCTCATTGGCCTTGAATTTCCTGATCATCACTACTTCCTTCCTCTGAAAGGGTGATGGCTGTCCATCCTCCAGTTTCCGCCACCTGCCCATGTCGATTTTTTTGAAAATCCCTTCTAGTATTAACTGCTATGTCATAACTCCATGATTATCCTAAAATATGATTTGTATGGTCCCTGAGATTTATTTGTTCACTTTTATTTTTCCCTAATTGCTCGAGCAGCATCTTGGCAGTGATCCTAACATCACAGTAGCTGCCCTACCTGTACAGTACATACCTCCTTTATTTGAGGTATGTCTCCTGCATTCTCTCTAGAGATTGTCAAAACTATGCACGTCAATCATTTCTGTAAACATGCGGTTCTGGGCTACCATATCTTGGCCCATCTCCAAGATCTGTAGCGCTCCCTTGTTCTCCTTGCCCTCAGTGTCCTCTTCTTTCTTACATGACTGAAAAAATCTCTCATTATCCTTGATATCCTTTGCTACACTGTTTCTGTACTCCTGATTCACCTGCTGTATACTGGTCTTAACATACATGAAGAACATGCCTCCTTCCTTTAAAAAGGGAAAGGTCTAATTTTAGGACTACCACCTACAGTACTTTCACATGTCCAGACCTTGTAAAACAGCCATCGGGCAGGAACTCTGAGCCCTTTAAAATGTAGACTGTTCACAGTTTTTATAATTTTGATAATCCATATTTTTTCCTTAAATTTTGCAACTTTTCTGATGAAAAATGGTGACTGGAACTATGGCAATGATCACAATCAAATAACATAGTACACAACTTCTAGTTAATTTTCACAACAGCCTTGTGTGTCAACATGCCAAGACCACAAATGTAGTACCACACTAATACTCAATTGCGGCTGCCATTTAGACTACACATAGTGGTTTGCGTATCAGTTGGCACTGTCTTAAAATCTTGGAACAAACTGGGCAAATTTCATGATTTTTAAAACTGAATTAAGGGATTACAGCTGAAAAGTGTTGCATTTGTAATAATTAGAATATGTAACACTAAGTTATATGTGCTGCTTGCCTCTGCATTGGGTCATGGTAAAAATATGAGAGTGTTATTTATTTATTTAGTTTTTATTGACCAGTAAAGGAGAGCTATACAATATTGCCTACTTTCAGCCTTCACTCAGGGGTGTGTGTGTGTGGGGGGGGGGACAAATGCAAACTGACTGATATTGAACCAGATTAACATGCTGGTGGTATTTTAGTGAAAGGGGAATACTTGAACAGGACACCGGGGGATTTCCCCCAACTCTTTTTGGAAAATGCCATGGGATCTTGAACGTTACCTGAACAACCACCAGAAAAGGCAGACAGGACCTCAGTTTAACATCTCATTTGAGAGATGACACACCCCAACAGTACAGAATCCTTTTAGTACTGCACTCAGGAGACACATTTTTGTGGTATGAGCCCTATCCCGGTGCAGGACTAGAACCCATGACTTTCTGACCCTGAGGTGGATGTGTTACCAGCTGAGCCACACTGACACCCCTCATTAGTCTCAATCCATTCATTCTGGCAATCAGTAAAAACATAAATAAATAAATTTACAACATAAATGTTTGAGAACAGGATACAGTTACGTTACAGGTTAGCAAGAACCAATCTCAAACCTCTGAAAAGCTTTTTTTGGTAATGGTGGAGTGAAGGTCACTTGACCCCCTGTTCAAATACGTGGGTGCCAGATCTGAAGGTAGACAAATAAGAAACCTGCTGATCCTCTCCTTACCTTCCATTTCTACTATTCAAGATACAAGCACAAACATAGTAACACAGACTTAGGGGCGAAAGGAACTCTAGGTCCATCATGGGGTCATGACTGCTAGCCCTTCCACTGCTTCATAAGCAGGGATGAAAAAGTATGCTGTGCACACCTTTTGCCACTGTCCTGCCAACTGCAAAAGCACAAGTAGCATATTCACGCATCCAAAATCTTTGAATCTCTGCTTGAGGATGTCAGTAAAGGGTGAACGGAAGCTGTACATTTAAGGGGGGAAAAATATTTATTACAGTTAAAGCTGTCACAAGGCTCATCATTCAAACTTGCATATGAACGTCTAAAGTTTCCCAATAGGATACATGTAAATATGCAACCTGGGAAGCAAATTAAAATTTAAGACATCTGGAAAATACAAAAGATTTTAATTGTAAAGAATGCCTGTCATAATCATCCTTCTACTATATTTACAATAAATCCCAAGTAAATCTTTACAAGCTGTCACTGGGCTTCACTATTTCTGGGACACAACCCAGAAAAGCTTGACTTAGGGATATTTTCCACTAGTTATAGCCTTCAGTGGTCAGCGCATTGCAAAGTATAAAAATGTAGAGGAATTTTGTAACCACGTAATTAACTCACCACAGACATTTAACTGCAGTCAGGAGTGGAAAACCAGTTTCATTTTACTACATGCAATTTTTTTTTTTCCAATAGCATGTGTGATGTCATACCAGAACAGCACGAGGGATACAACCTAGTCTCTGTTCCTGATGTCATTATCAAGCAATACACTAAAATGTAGGAAGGCAGGGTGTCCCAGTGATTACAGCTGCAGCATTAATAAAAAGCGATCAGAATGGCAATGGTGGCATTGAAAGTCTGTCCTCCACTCAGTGATGTTAAGGGCATATATTCTTCTAAACTGCAACAGAAGACACATGTGAGCTAGTCTGGCAAAAGTATTGTGTCAGCATTTGCCATTGTATAGTGGTCCCTACATGTCCATGGTTACATCACATACCTGCAACCCGTATCCCACCAGAACTGTTCTGGAACCTGAAGAGACAATGTCTGCATTTTAAGCTAAGTTTTGGTGACTGGTGATCATCTGAGAACCATCAGTCAATGAACTACAGGTTTATACATGATGGTTTATTTTTTAATCAAAACATGCTGGTGAATAGATCCAGCCTTTGGCAGCCTCTGTCACTGCAGCCACTGGGGGACCTCAGCCAAAGCTAGTGCTTAAAATCGGTCTTTGAAATGCTATGGTTTTTAAAATTATTTATTTTGTTTCATGCCCTGTTGAAACAGAACACACTGTACATCAGCGACCTGTGCAGAAACTTCCAAAAATGGCACATAATATCATAAGGTTACTTGCCCGGGCACAATCTAGATAATTTGAGGCAGAGTGGGGTCCCCAGGCCCAAATTTGCTGGGGGCTTCCAAAAACCTAAGGCCATCACTGCAGGTGAAACAACAATGAACAGCACAATAATTTGGACTCCGGAGAAATCTGAGATCATAACAAGTAAAGGACATGTTTACTGCAGGATGTGATCTATTACCTGGCCCGGGACTGGATTTTCCAAGATTTAAAATAAAAGTTTGCCAAAAATTTACTTGGAAGGTACTGAACTCAGTGGAACAGGCTGCCAGAGTGGCCATAAAGCAGGAGGTGTGCTTACTTTTAAAATTAGGCCAGATATGCTTCTACTGAAGCAGAATATCACTGAGTACACGATTTAAACAAGCAAGGAGAGGGCACAGTTCTCAGACAAATTTTGAAACAACATGGTTGTGACTGCTATGAGGGCAGGGGACAAGGAAGAAAAGGAATGAAAAGAAAAAGATCTGGCACCTGAAAGCTGAATTTGTTAAGATGTAGGGTACCGCATACCAAAGCAAAGGATTCTATTTAATTCCATCTAAAAAAAAAAAAAATTTTTTTTCTGAGGAAGGGGGCAGTATCACCTTCATTTACTGACAACAGAGAGTGAATCTAATTGGGGTGTGGCTTAGCAGCTTAGGTGTACAAAAGCAGCTGTCTCCAACTGCAGCTTCCAGCTGTTTCTGGCAGAAGAGAACTGGTTGCAGAGCAAGAAACAGAAGTCCAGAACTACAGATTTTTTACTAGTTTCCCTCCTTCCCACCTAAAGCCAGTTCTAGTTTTATAGCCACTGAATTTGACTGACAACAGAAACTTCCTGTTTGGCAGTAGGAAGGGAAGGATCACTGAGACACATTAGTTTCAGCAACCTTGAAGGAACCTAGAAACAAAAAACAAAACAAAAAACTCTTTATCCCCCCTTGGCTGCTGGAGGTCTGAATCCAAGTATGGAGGAAGGAGACTACTGAAGACTACAGGAAGTTCCTGTCCCAGAACAGGAAGGGTGAGAGTTGTAAGGGCACATAGGCAGTAGGAAAGTAAGTGTAAAAATACATAGAGTGAGGAGACAATAAACATACAACGCAACAGGAGAGGGGACACAAAATAAGTCAAGATGGGAGTGGTGCAGTGCAATGACTCTAGAGCAGCAGTATTCCGGGAGACAATCTGGAGGCTGCGATGCTGCCCTGTTTGCAGACACCTCTCTGGTCTGACGGAGGAGGTTACCCATCTCCAGGCTGACCTGCCTAGGATTCGTGAAACCTCTTCCCCCACTGTTACCTCAGGGGTTGCCAAGAAAGAGGAGCGGTTGGACCAAGGTGGGCTCAGGGAGGGAGAGGGTGGTGGAACAGAGGTGCATCCCTCCAGTTGTAGCTCTCCACAATTCATATGCTGTTCTGGCAAAGAGTGATTCCTCTATGGAGGCACCTGCAGTGGAGACCAAGGAGGATGCTGGGAACCTCCACAAAGGAGATCCACAGGAGGGTGACACGAGACCCCACAGGGGAAGGAAACAACTCCTGGTGGGGGACTCAATCATTAGGGGGGTAGACGTGGGGAGGAAGGGGATAGGGAGGTAAGGTGCCTGCCTGGTGCCACGGCTTGGAGGGACAGGAAGTGAATCCTCAGGATCACGGGAGCAGCTGCACGAGGGAGGGAGCTGGATGTCATTGTCCACCTAGGGACAAATAACCTGGCTGTAAATGGGATCAGAGCACTGCAAGAGGAGTTTGTGGAGTTGGGGAGGGGCCTTAGACAAGTAGCATGTACGGTAACCTTCTCAGAGGTGCTGCCTGTCTATGGCAAGGATGATGCTAGAGTATTCCGCACCATGGGATTCAATGAATGGTTGAAAACTGGTGTGGAGCTCAGGGTTTTGGCTTCACTGGGGACTGGGGAGCCACCTGGAGGGATGCAGGCTTATACTGGCGCGATGGTCTGCATCTGTCCGGGGAGATCAAGGATCCTAGGCGACAGGTTTAAATGCTGCACTGGCAAGCATTTAAACTAGCCAAGTGGGGAGGCACTGAAAAGGAGCAAGGAAATCCCAGCCTCCCCCCACAAAGCGCAGTAGTTAGAGAGGTAAACACCAAGGCAGAGAAGTCAGTAGGGAACAGGACAGGGATAAATGCAGAAAAAGGTGTTAAGGACAGGGATGGGGCTAAAAGGGGTAAAGCCATAAAAAATAAATGGAAGCTGATGAGTACCAATGCCCACAGTCTGTGCAACAAGCTCCCTGAACTAGTGGCCTTAATGGAAGAGGGATGCCTGGATATTGTGGCAGTCACTGAAACATGGTACACAGAGAACCATGAGTGGGACGACAACATACCAGGATACACAGTCTACAGGAGGGACAGGGTGGGTAAAAGAGGAGGAGTAGCTCTCTATATAAGGGAAGGGATTAAATCAACAGAACTAAAGAGTAAACAGGAAGTTGATGAGTCACTATGGGTCACCCTGGAGACAGGAAATGGCACCACAATCCGCATGGCGGTTGTGTACAGACCCCCATCTCAGTGGGAGGAAATGGACAAGGAAATGATAGAAGGTATCCTTAAAATGGCAGAAAAAGGGGAGATATTGTTGATGGGGGACCTGAATATGCCAGATGTTAACTGGAGTACCTTTGCTGCAGGCACATCCAAGAGCAGGGTCTTTCTTGATGCCCTACAGGGGGCATGCCTCAGACAGCTAGTGCTGGAACCCACTCGGGAGGGAGCAATCTTAGACCTGGTACTCTCAAATGGGGAAGGAGAAAGGATCTCAGATTCAGAAGTGGGTAGCCATCTGGGAACAAGTGACCACCAAACAGTGTGGTTCACAATAAACACAGCCATAGAGTCAAGCCATACAAAAACAAGAGTATTGGACTTTAGGAAGGCTGACTTTGGGAAAATGTGAGCGTGCCTTAGAAAAGCACTAGCAAATGGGCAAGAAGGAGGGGTGGAGGAACAATGGGGAATAATCTAAACAGCCATCGCAGAGGCAACAAGCCTTTGTGTGAAGCAAATAAATAAAACAAAACGAAGGAAAAAACCACTATGGTTCTCAAAAGAGGTGGCAGGGACGGTTAAGGAGAAAAGGACAGCATTCAGAAAATATAAGGAAACACAGAAGGAGCAGGACAGAGAACTTTATCAGTTAAAGAAGAAGGAGGCAGGGAAGGCAGTCAGAATAGCAAAGGCACAAACTGAGGAAAAGATAGCCAACTCTGTTAAGAAGGGGATAAAACTTTTTATAGGTACATTAGGGAGCAAAAAAGACCAAGGGAAGGATACAGAGACTTAATAAAGGGGAAGGAATGTGGGCAGAGGGTGACAGTGAAAAAGCAGGGATACTGAATGAATATTTCTGCTCAGTATTCACAACAGATGAGGAGGGGGAGTTGCCTAAACCAAACAAGGGAGAAACTCTGAATGGGGGGTCGATACCAGTTCATTCACAGAAGAAAGGGCTTTGAAAGAACTCTTGAAACTGAGGGTGAACAAAGCAATGGGGCCTGATGGGATTCACCCAAGAATACTAAAAAGAACAAAGGGTAGAACTAGTAACACCACTGACTACTCTCTTTAACAAATCATGGGAGGATGGAGTGGTACCTGAGGACTGGAGGAGGGCAATGTGATTCCACTTCACAAAAGTGGGAGCAGGGCAGAGGCAGGAAACTACAGACCAGTTAGTTTGACTTCAGTGGTAGGGAAAATGATGGAATCACTTCTGAAGGAAAGAAATGTTGAGTACCTAGAGGCCAGTGGGGCACAGGACCCAAGGCAGCATGGTTTCACAGCAGAAAGGTCATGTCAGACGAACCTAATAGATTTCTTTGACTGGATGACCAAAGCAGTAGACCAGGGAGGGGCTGTGGATATGGCCTACCTAGATTTTAGCAAGGCATTCGACACAGTCTCACACAAAAGATTATTATACAAGTTAGCCAGCCTTGGAGTGGGTCCCAAGGTGGTAGCCTGGATAAAAAACTGGCTGGACAACAGGACGCAAAAGGTAATAGTAAACGGAGTCCACAGTGAAGAAAGAAGGGTAACTAGCGGGGTACCACAGGGTTCAGTACTGGGATTGGTCCTCTTTAATATCTTTATAAGTGACATTGGAGAGCACCTGAAAGGAAAGGTATGCCTCTTTGCAGATGACACAAAGATCTGCAACAGGGTTGATACACAATGTGGGGTGGAAAGAATGAAAAGGGACTTGGCAAGGTTGGAGGAATGGTCAAATACGTGGCAGCTCAGATTCAGTGCAAAGAAGTGCAAGGTAATGCATCTGGGAAACAAAAACCCAGGGGAAGAGTACACAATGTGGGGTGAGTTAATAACAACAACAAAAATCGAAAGAGACCTAGGAGTAATTATATCAGATGACCTAAAGGTGGGCAAGCAATGTGAGAAGGCAGTAAGGAAGGCTGGGGGATATTGGGATGCATTGGGAGAGGCATCAACAGTAGAAAACAGGAAGTTGTTATCCCTCTCTACAGACAGTTAGTGAGACCCCATCTGGAATACTGCATGCAACTCTGGAGACCCCATCTCCGCAAAGACATAGACAGAGTGGAGGCTGTTCAGAGAAGGGCAACCAAAATGGTGCAAGGTCTGCACCAGAAGACATATGAGGGGAGACTAAGGCAGCTTAATATGTATACCCTTGAGGAAAGGAGGGAGAGGGGGGAATATGATGGAAACTTTCAAGTATCTCAAGGGAATTAACAAGGTACAAGAGGGTAGTATCTTTCAGAAGAAGAGATGTGCAAGAACAAGGGGGCACAATTTGAAGACAGGGGGGACGGCTCAGAGGTAATGTTAGAAAGTATTTTTTCACAGAGAGAGTTTGTTTCTATGTTTATTTTGGTATCACGTAGGCCCACTGAAATGTACATTCCTTTTTTCATGTACGACCCGAGGTCAGTGTAATTACGTACAAAATTACTATAAATTTTGTAAACCATCCTCATTGTCAAATAAATGGGGATATGATAGAAACATACAAGTATCTTACAGGGAGAAACAGGGTGCAGGAAGACACTATTTTTAAGCAAAAAAGATGTTCCAGGGCTAGAGGGCATGGGATGAAGTTGCAGGGAGGATGATTCAGAGGAAATGTGAGGAAGAATTTCTTCACAGAACAGGTGGTGAACAAGTGGAACACCCTGCCAGAGGAAGTGGTGAGGGCTGAAACAATCATGGGATTTAAGAATGCATGTGCTAGACATAAAGGAATTCTGGAGGTCAGGGTTAAGGTGCAACAAACTTCTAGGAAAATATAAAGTAAACTTACAAGCTCAAATGGGCAGACTGGGTGGGCCGTAGGCCCTTATCTGCCAACACTGTCTATGCATCTATGTATAACTACAAACAAAGAATGCAATGTTGCTAGTATTAACTAAAACAAGTACAGATTATCAAGCTTTCTAAAATATTGAGCTACAGCAGTGGAAAATCGGTTATATGCAAACATCATATTTGAGTAGGTAATGTATCTCAAATTGAAGAAGCACAATAAGCAGATGTTCGATGTCCAAATGTTCTATCCAAAGGGTTACACTCACACCTCCCAACATACAGGGCCTTTTATCCTCCACCACATGTGCCCAGCCTTCGGCACAGGGGCATAACCCCATGGCAAGCACCCCAGCCCCACTACTCTGCAAGCCCCATCTACCCAGATTACAGCAGTATACACAGTGCAAGGCCCAGGACTGTCACCAGTCATTATTGTGATGGTAGGGTGGTTTTTACACCCTCCTTTTTACACCCATCTCACTTCCTGTATGTCAGGCCATGCCTCTGTTGGCTTTGTACATTGAAACTTTTTTCTGGGCAGTCGCAATCCCCCCATGAAGAAGAAGGCAGCCCAGCCCACAGTGAAGGGTCATTGTGACAGCAGAACCCAGACGCCTTCTTCCCCAGGCTCGCTTGTGCTGTGTTCAGCAGCAGTCTCTAGCCCCGACTGCCATGATCCCAGATCTTTGTCCATTCCAGAACCCAGGCTACTGGTACAATATCAGAAAGCCCCTCAAAAGAGCTTTTTAGCCTAAATTAAAAATGTTAATTCCTATGAAACACAGTGCTGTTTTGCAGTTTTATTTCAATTAACTTTTACATAAAATAGAGAGTGCGTGCATGTGTGTGCACACACAAATTCGGGAAGTGAGTAATACTACCCGTTTAGCATTTTCTGCGAGACTTACAAAAACTAAGTACCAACAGATAAATATTTTGTGACCATTTTTTTATAAAAATTAGAAATCTTGTTGCAAACAGTATTTTCCCATGGTTAGAGTGCCTCCCTCACAATTATTTCTTCCCTGTGTGTGCCTGATAACTACTGTGACTTGTAGAGCACATTTGGGTGCAGTATGAATGAAAGGTGCTGCCAAAAACCTAAAATACATAAAAAATAACAGAAGTATATTGTATGTAATGCAATGGGTATTCAAAGCTCTGTTCTTGCTAACAAAGGTCTACCTTGGCTTATAGATGGTTGACAGTGTGTCTTTCTGAATTATTTTTTTCTCCTTTTCCTTCTGTTCCACTCCTTAATAGAACCCCAGAACACAGAGGGCAAAGCATCGGGAAACTTTACACCAAGTATAAAACTCAAGGGAAAGCATATTTTAAGTGTGAAGTATTCCCACTAGAAATAGTTTTAAAAGGGTAGCAATTACAGCAAATCAAAACTCTGATCTTTTTTACTTGCTGACATCCAGTATAAACCCACAAGAACCACAAGTGGCTTTGGAACATAGCAAACGTCATTTAAAAAATGTCTGATATTTGACAAGCAATAAGCTAATGAGAATAGTAAACAGAGATAATGGTTATATAAAATTGAGCCCTCTTAAAGTGGTTTTACAGGGGGTGACTTTCAAGTTGGTTGGATCTCCTAAGCTACTACTGTTCCAGATACTTTTTAGTGAATGTCATCAACTTGATGACAGGGATGAATGTCTGTGGTCCCGCTCAAATGCTTTTCTTAGCTGTCGATGCAAAAGCAAATAAAACACAGGGATGCCAAATAAATCAGACAGAAGAAAGCTGTGTAGGATGTTAGGACTCGGGGTAACCCTGTGATAAACAGTACTTTCTACTTGGGCTCTGTAAGAACTACAGTACTGGACAGCACAAGAAACCTTGGGGCGTCTACCACTATGTTAAGTGGTAACATCACTGTAAACTTCTAGATACAACTTGAGTTTAAAAGGCCATACGATACTGGCAGCATTGCTACATGAACATTACAATGTGGAAGAAGATTAAACAATAATTTACTCTCTTTTATGTTTTCACTATGGGAAGTCTGCATCGCAAAGCATGGAGGGAAGTGGTACACAAATCTCTGTGATTGGAAAGGCTTTACTAGGAATACAGATCACTGGAAGCATCTTTCTAGAGCCAGTCCACAATAACTGAAGACAATAGCCACCAGTACACATATCATCCTATGTTTAGTTAGTTTTTGTTGACCGGGTAAGTACACAAGACAAATCCTGCCTATTTTCAGGCACGACCCGGTGGAGGGGGATACAGATGAGTGCCAACTGACCTTGGACCAGATTAAGCTGTTGGTGGTATTTTTTTTTAGCGAATGAGGGAAATATGGCCAGGACACTGGGGAAATTCCCCTACTCTTTTTCGGTAAGTGCCATGGGATCTTTAACATCCACCTGAACTACCACCAATCCAGGCAGATGGTACCTCGGTTTAACGTCTCATCCGAAAGACGGCACCTCAGAAGTGCAGCACCCCTCTCATGCTGCACTACAGTGTCAGTACTGGGATATTAACCCAAGTGCCAGATGTGGGAACTGAACCCACAGCCCTCTGATCTCCAGCCTCAGAGGCGAGTGTGCTACCTACTGAGCCACTGACATGTGAGACTCATCAGCGTGGGGCAGTCTGTCTCCATGTCAGAAAACAAGGACACACTTAGCACATTTATAACAATTTGTTAGGTGTAATTCTTCTCATACATAGTTCTACTACTTTACATATCACAGAATGCAACCAAAGCATAATCAATCGTATAACACTGTGGGTTGGGGTCCCCTAAGACTGCCTCATGCTGTACCACTCTAAGGATTTATTCTGTTATCTGAATCTAGTCAGGTGGGGGGGGGAGGTAGAGAGTAGGCCTCCTAATGAGAAAGAAACTGGTTCAGACAGCTTTAAAGTACCTTTCCTGCTTTTTTTTTTTTTTTCTGATTGACCCCCAAGAACCTGAAGGACGCCTGCCCTCAATTCCAATAGTGCCAGAATCATCATATATATATATATATATATATATATATACACACACACACACACACCCTGATTTTAGAAGGGAATGGATCATATTTTGGCTCCAAGGTCCTTGTTAGTTCAGAAGTGGCTTTGAGTTGTTCTAAATGGCCATCTAAAATATGAAAAAAGGAGTTAAAAAAATGGCTCCATTAATGTCTATGGAGAGTGCTCTCCAAATAATGACTCCACAAAACCAGTGAAAGGGATTGGTGGTTTGGCTCCACAGAGCCAAAATATGATACATTTACTTCTAAAATCAGGACATATATAAATCATGATTCTGACACCACTGGAATGATGGCAGGTAAGGGTTCTTCCAGGTTTTGGTTGTGAGCACCAGAAAACATACTCTTTAATTCTTAAACTCTGTTTAGTTAGATCCAGTTTTTTTAACCCATCACTGGAGATGGTATATCTTTTCTCCAAAATTACTGAATTTTGCTCTGTTCATAAATGGAAATTATGGAATGTATTGATGGCAGGGGACAAAATAAGCATTGCATTCAATAAAATGCCAAGGGGAATCCATTTTGAATAAAATAGGGAGCATTTTTTTCTGTTCTAAAGATAAACCCAGCAACTTTAGTATGCCAATTAAGCCAACAAACTTCATGTACACCATGCGAATATCCAACATTTTCACTGTCCTACAGTACATCTGTAAGAATTGGAGCTACTGAGCCACTAACACTACAGAGAATGTTCTGAGTTCCTGAAAATGGGTTGACCGGCACTCAGGGGTGGGAGGGGGTATGGCTGGATGCCAGAGCTATTGCAGTGGTTTACTGTCCAGCCAGACTACAGAGAGCACCTGTGTTAATTTATTTAAAGAGATTTACCAGGAAAGACATACTTAGCCATAAAGCTCATTTTCAGATGTGTCCTGGGGGAAGGGGGAGGGGAAGGTATAAGTACATAATAACAAGTAAAAAGTGCAGTAATCTAAAGAGAAAAAGACATAGTAATGTACACTATAAACAGTTAACGAATTGGCATAATTTAAACAAGACAGATTGACTACCTCAGGAGTATGGGGGAACCTGGCACTCACAGGCTATAACGTTAGTAAATGGATAGTGTAGGAAGCAGTCATTAAGACTGGAGTGGGCAACAGTGAGGAGTAACTAGAGAGAAACTTGAGGGAGGCAAGAGAGAAGTGGGACACAGAAAAAGGAGGGGGAGGGAAGGGAGAGGAAAAATTGGGAGGTATAGAAGAGAAGGGGGGATGGATTGGGGTTAGGAATAAAGTATTAAGGAGTGGATGGGACAAAGTGATGGAAGTAGGATTAGGAGGAGGGTGGAAAGGAGTAAGAGGAAGCCGGAAGAGTGGGAATAGTGTTGGGTGGAAATGATGGGGAGATGGAGAGGGCTTGGAGGGAAGATGACAGTGGAAGGAGTTGGAGGGGAAGGAAGAGGAGTGGATGGGGAAAAGAGAAAAAGGGCAGAGGCAGGACATTAGACTAAGGGCAACGGCAGGTGGGAGAGATGTGGACCTGGAGTAGCAAGTAAAGAGAGAGTTTGGAGGAGACAGAGCGAATTGGCAGGGGAAGTTAACAGTGTGCACGTAATAGGGACTGTGTATTCTGGAACGAGCAGGGCCTTTCTTCTTTAAAAATCTGTTGCAACAGTAATCTACTTCTTAACTATCCTATTTCTCTTTTCTGTTAGTTTCCCCAACTATCAGGAATGCCACCTGCAATTGTCTTTAGTATCTCTATTCTTTCCTAGTGTCCAGCCTCCTCTATGTTTATACCGTGTCCCTGATTGCATTTTCAAGTTAATTGAGCGTAGCGCTGCTCGACTGTGCCGCTTGCTTTCCTAGCCACAGCCGACTGGAGTGCCTTTTTGCACTCACGTAACATAGCCTGCTTTGACTATTTGTATCCTGCTAAGTTCTCTCAGTTTTTCTCCCGCCCCCAACCCCTCCCAGGCCTCCTTTAAATAGTCTATCGCACCGACTTCCTCTGTGATCCCCATCCTATTGGTTCACTGTGTCCCCGCTCACCTCCAATCACTGTTTTCTATGCACTTCCCTGTGCATCAGTTTTCATTAAAAACTGCTTCTTATTCTTGCCTGCCTTCAGTAGCCCTCTTAGGGGTGCCCTCTATTTACTTACTTACCCTGATTACTCCTTACTTCTACATTTTTCCCACTGGACCTACACTTCTCGGTCTTTCTGGCTCAGATCTAGCACTGGAACACTCTCAACATTAAACCTTTTATCAACTAGACTGACTCTACTATTATACTCAAAAGTCCGCCCAAACCTCATTTCTGCTCTCTCATTTCTATCCTCTTAGTGTCTCCTGCTTTCACTTGTACAACGTACTAGTACCTAAGTTCTGCTTATAATGAAACCATACATGTTACTGCTTCTTCTGCCCTCTATGGCTTTGCTCCACCTGCCCCTGCCTATTGCTCCTCGAGCCCCTCAGCCATCCCTAATTATCTGCCCCATGACTACTTATACTCCAGCCTTTTCCTGCTACCAACCCTCCGTTGTGACTCCACTCCACTACTATTAAATAGGTCCTGGATTCACATGGTTGCCTTTCTTCTTTAAAAATCTGTTACAACAGTAATCAACTTCTTAACTATCCTATTTCTCTTTTCTGTTATTTTCCCCAACTATCAGGAACACCACCTGTAGTTGTCCTTAGTATCTCTATTCTTTCCTAGTGTCCTAGCTCCTCCATGTTTACACTGTGTCCCTGATTGCATTTTCAAGTTAACTGAGCATAGCACTGCTCGATTGTGTGCAATGCTGCCTTCTCAAAGGTGCACACGATCATCTGGCGAAAGTGTGCACATTTGTCTGTGCGAATGTGCGGATGCTCCTGTGTGCTCCCGCGGAGCTAATTTGCAAATAGAGAAACAGGCTTGTTTGCTTTAACATTCAGCCTCTTTTAGTTAAGACACACCCGTTTTCAAACAAAAACACTTACAGTAAATGCAGTGTTATAGAAGACAAGCTGAGTGTTTTTTCCGGCTGTTTAGGACGCTCGCATAGCAAAGTAAGCTGCAGGGATAATTATCATAGGGAAATATGTTTGCATAATTTAAACTTGCATTTTGGACCTGCCAACAATATTTCCTGCAGTTTAAGCCCTGTTTTTGAGTAAATAATCTGCATGGTGCTTGCTAGTAATTCAGTACATTAGCCTGGGAGTCAGTGTGTTTGACTCTTCAGGCTCTTGCAACTCCTTTTTTTTTTAGACAGCAAAATTACTGCTAAAATTATCCTTTGTATGCTAGAAAGCTTTTGTATTCTAGGTTTCCTTGTTTTAGGCAATATTCCTTTCAGTGGAAAACTTTTTAATGCTGCTGTATCAGAAAATGTTGCCTTACCTTTTAGTAGTGTATCATACAGCCAGGATTCTCCCTCATCCTTCTGACTCATCTATAGGGCCAGGTGGCTATTGTTTCTGCTAGTTTATAGTCAGAAGTGATGGGAGGAGCCTGACTGCTTGGAAATGCACTCTTAGAAAGGGTTTTCCTCATGATTAATACTATTTGCTTATGTTATGATGCTAGTAACAAACTATTTTAGGTTCTCTTTAATGCTAGACTGAAAAATAAATGTTTTGAATGATTATGAGTCCCTAGATGTAAAAAGGGGCGGAGTTTCATAGATCACCTGATTCTTCTCCTGTATAAAAGGACCAGATCTGAGAGCATTTAGTTTAGTTGGTGATAGGGTGCTGACCCTATCTGACCCCTAGCTCATTTCTAGGTGGAATTACTTTTCTTTTGAAGCTGTACTGAACAGTTATGCCTTTATTTGATGTCTTCTTACAGTATACCTTGAAACTTTTATGTTTATTTTGTTTGACGAAATCAGTCTGCTTTTTTGTTTATACCGTTGTATGAAAAATTATTTATTTTATTTGGCATCCTGACACTGTGTTGGCCTTCCTTACTGTCCACGCTTACAGTTAATAAAACAAATCTGCCCTGGCTGCTCTCATACATTAACAAAGAGAAATGTGTGCAACATAGAATTACAAACTTGATGGCTGAACATATTTTCTTTAAGCAAGAGGTAGCCCCCCATAAAGACGATAGATCTGACCTCCACAGTGCAGTAAGCCAACTTTATGCCTGCCTGCCGACAGACAAGAAACCAGAACCCAGATGTAAGTCAGGCTCTCCCAGGTGGCGTAGCGCATTGCTACATGCCTCCGCATTACTGGGTCTATGCAACAATTTAGGTCTTATACAAAATTATTATTGGTTCTCTCAGAAAGAGCCAGGGACGCTGTCTAACAAGCTGGACTTGCAAAGCTATCCCTTTTCAACGCAAAACAAAGAAGATAAATTTGGTAGCCATATTTCTTTTTTTTTCCTACTTCTCTACTGTCTACATTACAAGCATTACAGTTATTTGATGGTACATACACATTAAAAGTTACACTGTTCAATGCTCAGACCATGCGTCAATACATGAAGAAAAACATGACCAACTTGTTAAGTAAAGTAAAACGGTAAAAAGTCAAACTCATCAGAGTCTAGTCTTACACCAGAGACTCAAAATTATGAATAAATAAAACCAATTTGAAGAACAGCTTTGCATTCATGTCAGTAATCTGCAGGTTCCATTTGCCCTGCAATGTCCCTTAAAATGATATCCTAAGATTTAAGCAGGTATCCCTGTTACCAAAGAAAATACAAGAAGCTTATCCACCGCTGACCTCTGGGACATGAGATAAAGACTTGTAACATCACTGTTCTGGGTCTGAATCCTCAGCACCCAGCCTATACATTTCCCACCAAGTCCAGCGGTTG
This sequence comes from Neoceratodus forsteri, assembly GCA_016271365.2. Lineage (NCBI taxonomy): Eukaryota > Metazoa > Chordata > Ceratodontiformes > Ceratodontidae > Neoceratodus > Neoceratodus forsteri. Next base: position 685,346,117 of record CM057454.1, on the reverse strand, counting down.
GTGTATGCTGGAAGCCTTTGTTGTAACTAGGAAGGTGACCCTCCCTGACTGTTGCGAGAAATTCATCCAAGGTGCCTGCTACCACCTTTTTCTTCTGCTTATTCCCTGTTATGCTGGTTAAAAAGGCAAATTAAGCACTTTTATGTGAGCTAGGGTCGGGAGCAACTGGGAAAGAGTCTACTGCTCTCGGCAGCCCATGCACCCCTCCAAAATGGAAACTATTAAAATGAATATTAGGCGCCTCACTAACTAAATTTTTACTATAAACTGTGTAACACTAACTGTTAAGTTTATTTATAATAAAGCAGCATAGAGTCATGTTATAAATTGGGAGGCCGGAGTTCATGTAACAGCACTGAAATCCCACACTGGGGTAGACTGTGGCACAGAGGAGAGGAGGTCAACTCTTGAGGAGATCGCAGGCTGATGGGCATTCATGCACCCCTTCCTCTAAAGGACAGCAACGGCATCAGCCATGAGAGCAGCTGGTCACTCAGAGTCCTGGTACGCTGACCTGTTCTTTAATTATAGAAGTCACGCAAGTATTACCTGCATGTTAACTGAGTTAATAAGTTAAGCTTTGTACTCATCTTGTGCAAGTGTTTAAAAGAGTGGGAGAATTCTTAGTGATCACAACATGGGACTGACTGGGGGGATGAAATATGGTAAGGAAAGTACTTTCATTCTTTGTGGAAAATATGCTCTTTAACCTGCAATATGGTCATCAGTTTGAAGTTATGAAATTTAATTATATGTTAGAACTGGGTTTAGAGCTGATACATGTGGCCTTTTAGGGTATACTAAAATGGCGCTGCAGATTCATTAGGGTAATATTAAAGCCGTTCAGCTGCTATAGATGCTCACCAGGTCCTTCTCCTCCCAGCTCCACCAGATCTCCCCTACACTCCAAACATATAAGAAGCACAAAAGAAAATAATAAACTGCTGTTGCCTTATTCTTTGTCAAGCTATTCATTGCTCACTCTATTTAGCCTGTAACATATTCTCAGTTGCAGTCATGCTGCCTGTTTGGTTGTGTTTTCAGTGCCAGTCTGGTCTCTTCTCTATGTAACTCTGCTAGTCGGTTTCAGTCATAAATCCTACAACTGTTGTGTTTCACACTTAAATTTTGCTCCAGCTGTCTCCTAATTTAACTGCTAATTGTGTGCACTCATATTGCTGCTTGCCATTTTTTTTATGTAGCTGTTTTTGCAAATTTCCCAGCACTGTATGCTTCTCATGCCGTTTGTCAGTCCTCAGCACTGTTCATTTGCACTTGCCTCAACGCGGCTAGGCCACTGTCTGTCCATGCTGTATAGCCCCTCTCTAGGCACTGCAACCTATCTATAGCAGTCACCTGCTTCATTACTGCTGTTAGTCCCATCACTGCTGTTAACTGGTAGAGGTTTTCAGTACTGCATCATTGAACTGTTTCATCATATTACTGTAGTGCTCATTAATTGGTTGTTACTCCTTGCCTCATGCTTACAAAGTATATTATCTTTGTCTTCCTCATTCCTTTCCAATTACTAACATCACCAGAATCTACTCCTCACCCTATCCCACAAACCCCTCCTCCTCATTCCCCTCTATCCACATCCTACTCTCAATCCTTCTCTCTTTCCCCTTCTAGCAACCCTTCTATATTCTCCCACCCTTAACCTTGAGTTTCTCCAACACATCCTCCTCCTCTCCCTTCCCCAACCCGGATGAAGGGATGGAAATACCATTCCATTCTGCTGCTCCAATTCCTATTCTTTCTCCTGTCTGGCGATGTGGAGCTCAACCCAGACCCCACTCCTCCATCTGTTTCGGCATCTTCGGCTGCTAAAAGCCTGAGCATTTTTCACCATAATGCTCAAAGCTTTCTTCCAAAACTCGATCTGCTGTCCATATGGGTTTTGCAACACTCTCTTGATATCCTATGCATCTCTGAATCCTTACTCTCTGCAAGGATCCCAGATTCTAACCTGGCACTCCCCGACTACTAACTATTCAGATAGGACGGGGTAAACGCCGCTGTGTGTGTGTGTGTGGGGGTGATATTTTAACGCATCAGAGCCTTTCCTGCAACTCTGCTGTCAGAGAGACTGTATCATCATCCTCCCATGAGTTTCTCATTAGGTTGTCATTCCCCTCATCTGTGCCCATTTTAATTGGTGTACTATATGCCTCACACAAAATCTCATCCTCCTCACTGGTTGACTCTGTCACTACTGTTGCCTCCCATTCTGCTGCTGGTAAACTCATTCTTCTGGAGGATTTTAATGTTAACATTTTACATTATTATACATGCTCTCTATTTTTTTTTTTTATCAGTTTGCTCCTCCTCTCCTCCCCTTCCCTCATCCCCTTCCCGCCAGGATGCATCTGGAAACGAGCTGTTACCAGCTCAATATGTCTTTCCTGGTAAAATATTATAAATAAATAATAAATTAATTGGCTCTCCCCAGCTAAATAAATAAAAAAAAAAATTAATCGGCTCACCATAGCCTCCAGTCAATCACCCAGAAAATGGAGTCCCTTAATCTCATGCAGATTATCTCTGATCCTACACGGCTCAACCCACAATGTCAAAACCACACCCTTTTGGACTGAGTTCTCTTCTCCCATCCCCACTGTACAGCTGAAGCTGGTATACTGCCTGATGTCTTCAGCAACCACTACATGACGTTCTGCGTCAGGAAGCTCACATGCCATCCCTCCTCCCCTACATACATCTGGAGGAGGTCCTTCAGGTCATTCAACACTCGGGCCCTATTGTGTGACCTTGCTGCATTAGAATGGTCAGCCTTCTACAGCACATCTGAAATTGACATTACCCTCTCCTTGTTTCACTCTATATTCTATTCAATCTGGGACAAACATGCCCCACTCAAAAAATCTAGCGTATAATCCCATCATCAACCCTGGATTGCTCCTGAACTTATTGATCAGTGCAAGTTCCGTGATCTTACCTGGTCATATTATAAATCCTCTTTTCCTTACTGACCTCCTCAGGTATAAGTGTAAGAAGAATTCCTGTGCAAAGGCAATCAAAGGCTGCAAAATCGCAATATTTCAAGACCAACCTCCAGAAAAACCTTAACAACCTACCAAAATTCTGAGGGCAATTCATTCCCTTTTGACCCCCCCACCAAATCTGGCCCCTCAGTTCTACTGATTAATGGTTCACCTATATCTGAATCCTCCTCTGTTGCCTCATACATTGAGTTCTTCACTACTTGTGCTCTTTCTTCTTCTCATTCCCCCCCCTGCCTCTCTGAACTCCTTCATACCATGCCTCATATTCTCTCCTCTCCCAGGGCTTCCACTTCTCCCCTGTTACCACCCAGGAGATCCTGACTGCCATATACTCTCTGAAGTTGAGCAAGTGTAGCTCAGATTGACTTGATCCTAGACTTCTTCATATATCGGCTTTTGTCGCTGCATAGAAACAAAGAAGTTGATGGCAGATAAGGATTGCAAGGCCCATCCAGTCTGCCCATTTCTTTTTTTTACCTTATAAATGTGCCATCGGCCTTTGCTCTGTCAATGGCTTATCTATTCATACTTATCTGTATTGCTCCCTTATGCGTATCCCATGCCTGTTTGAAGCCCTGCACTGTATTCATGTCCACCACTTCCTGAGGTAGGCCGTTCCACGCATCCACCACTCTTTCCGTGAAAAAGAACTTCCTCACATTACCCCTTAATCGGCCTCCCTCTAATCTCATGTTGTCTCTTCTTGGCCTCCCTCTAATCTCATGCTGTGTCCTCTTGTCCTGCTATTTTTTTTAAATTGAAACATGTTAGACTTTTTCACCTTGTTAATACCCTTAAGGTGTTTGAATGTTTATCATACCACCTCTCTCCCTTCTTTGCTCTAGGGTATACATATTGAGCTCTGTTAATCTGTCCTCATAGGTTTTCTGATGCAGTCCCTGCACCATTTTGGTTGCCCTTCTCTGGACTGCCTCAATTTGGTTAATATCCTTGTGAAGGTGTAGCCTCCAGTACTGCACGCAGTACTCCAGATGGGGCCTAACCAGTGTCTTGTGAAGAGGGATTATTACCTCCCTTTTCCGACTTGTGATACCCCTACTAATACACCCTAACATCCCCCTAGCCTTACCTACTGCTTTAGTGGTCTGCTTGGATGATTTCAGGTCATCAGTGATGATGATGATTCCCAAGTCTCTTTCTTCCCTTGTGACTTCCAGCAACTCCCCTCCCAGCCTATAGGAGGCTTCAGGGTTTCTATTCCCTATGTGCATGATCTTGTACTTCTTTGCATTAAACCCCAGTTGCCACTCTTCCAACCATTTTGCTAGTTTATCCAGATCTCTTCTCATTCTGCCCACCTTTCTGGATCACCTACTCTGTTGCAGATCTTGGTGTCATCTGCAAACAGATAAACCTTACCCTCCAGTCCATCTGCAATGTCACTGATGAAGATATTGAAGAGTACTGGTCCCAGGACTGATCCCTGAGGTACACCACTTGTGATTTGCATCTCTTCTGATTGTATACCGTTTTACCACCACTCTCTGTTTTCTGCCCGCCAACCAGTTTGTCACCCAGTTGACCAACTTCCGACCCACCCTGAGCCCACCCAGCTTATTAATCAATCTTCTATGTGGAACAGTATCAAAAGCTTTGCTGACGTCAAGGTAGGCGACATCAACTGCTCCCCCTTGGTCCACCACTCTGGTTACCCAGTCAAAGAAATCAATGAGATTAGTTTGACAGGACCTTCCTTTTGTAAACCCATGCTGTCTTGGATCCTGTGCTCCTATGGATTCCAGGTGTTGCACTATCCTTTCCTTAAGGATTGCCTCCATAATCTTGCCAACTACTGAGGTGGTGTAGTTCCACAGACTTGTAAGTTGTCCAAAGTTATACCACTACACAGACTGGGGGGGGGGACCCTTCCTCCTCCAATAACTACAGGCCTATTTCCCTCCTCCCCTCTCTAGCCAAGTTGCAAGAGAATCTTGTCTACCGTAGACTCTCTGACTTCCACTCCTCGGATTTCCTCTCCCTATACTAGTCTGGTTTCAGGAAAGATCACTCCACTGTCTTTTCCCTGTTGCGTGTAACTGATTATCTCCTCTCAGGGATGGATCAGGGTCACATTACAGCAACCATCTTCATCGATCTAGCCAAGGCCTTTGACTCGGTGTCTCACCCTCTACTTCTGAATAAACTGGGTATGGCTGGCCTCTCAACTCCTGACGTAGATTGGTTACATTCTTATCTTATGGGTGACTACAGTCTGTACAGATAGGTACTGCCCCGTCACTTCCTTGCCCCATCCAGGCAGGGGTCCCACAGGACTCTATCCTGGGCTCCATAATCTTTTCCATTTACACCAATGACCTCCTTTTAGTGTGTACCAACTCGCATATTCACATGTATGCAGATGACACAGTTATCTACATTTCTGGTCCCTCCACCACTGACATTGACGGTCTGTTACAGCTAGACTTCCACAATGTCTTAATGACGGTTCCAGTCTAAACAGCTTTGGGTCAAAGCTAAAAAAACCCAGTATACATGACCTTTGGCACCAGCCATAAAATGGCTAAACTCACCCAGGTGCCCACTTTTTCCACTTTGGACAGCTCCCCACATGAAGTGGTTCCTTCAAGTACCCTAGTGTGTGGTTTGACAGTAAGCTTGACTTCTCTGTCCACACAGACATCATCCATGCCAAGCTCCATCCTAAACTTGGTGCTCTGCACAGAACTAAAGATTGTCTTTCCCTACAGGTTCACTGTGAGCTTGCCATCAAAATGGTGCTCCCGTCTTTGACTATGTGGATGTAATTTATGCGTCTGCCCCCTCCACTTCCCTGGCCAGACTGGATTCTCTCTGTAACTCCTGCCACTCTGCAACCAGCTTACCCTCTCAAACTTATCACTTTACTCGTCTCTATCCATTCTTCCCCTTCCATCCTGTCACCAGATGCACTGTGTTTCCTGTATATCTAAATACTGGTTTGGGTTCCATCCTCCCTACCTCTCATTGCTACTCTCCACTGCTCCTTTTTTCTCTTGTTCTCTCCACTCCAGGGACCACTGCACCTTTGCTTTGCCATGTCCCCGTACCTCAGCTGACCAATCTTCGCCTACCATCTCCCTGTCACTCTGGAACCAGCTTCCCTCTTCCTTTTGTATCAAAGCCTATCATGCTTTCCTTAGACACCAACTGACACTCCTTCCTCTTCTCCCTAGCTTCTGTCTTCCTTTCTCCTAACAGTCCCCTTCTTACCCCAGATGCAATGATTAACTGCCAACTTTTTCGTCTGATCAGTTTTACACTTTCCATGGTCATTGTGTTATGATTTTGCACATTTCTTGTAACACTGTATTTATCTAAGCTATGTATCGTTTTTATCCTTTGTTCCCTACTTTACGAGTCACACCTAGCAATGAGCCCTGACTCAGTGAGCTTTTCCCAGTCATCAATTTTCAACTAAATAAATAAAACTAATATCTGGGCATTAACAGATAGGTGCAGAGTTCAGATACGGTGTGGCTAGTCTTAAGCCATTTTACCCCAGTCTCTATGATGGCATATAGAATGCCAGTAACCACTAACTCCCCCCCCCAACTGCCCTGTAAATGGCCCCTTAGTGTAGCCAGGAAACTTAGTTCATTCGTTGGGAAGTGTATTATTACTCTCTATGTTAGACCTAAGGTTGAGAAGTTTTGGTGTTGGGGTACAGGGCTTCTGAAGAACAGGTACATGATAAAACATATTGGGAATTTGGCTATATACAGCTCTAGAAGCTGTTTTAATCCATGTGTATAACAATTAACCTTCCATATGCCAAAAGGTTGTCCACAACAGCTTATATTGTTTACATATGATTAACTTGATATCCCCCTCTAGGATGTATCTTCAGCAAGCTGTGATAGGCTATACATTCCTGCTTTATTAACATCTATATGTATTCTTATAGTCCACTTTGATGCAATTGTGTACATATTTTAATATGTAGAACTTATAAATAAAATGTAAAAAGTAGTGTGGTGGGTAGGTAACTGGCTGGGCGGCAGGACACAGAAGGTGGTAGTAAATGGCTGCCACTCCACAGAGGAAAGAGTGACCAGTGGGGTACCACAGGGATCAGTGCTGGGACCGGCCCTATTCAGCATCTTCATCAGTGACATTGCGCAGGACCTAGAAGGCAGAATTTCACTGTTCGCTGATGACACAAAGTTCTGTAACAGAGTAGACACACCAGAGGGTGTAGACAGAATGAGAAGGGACCTGCGGAAACCTGAAGAATGGTCAGGGGTTTGGCAGTTGAAATTCAATGCAAAGAAGTGCAAGATAATGCATATGGGGCACAAAAAGCCTGGCACAATATATCAGTTGGGGGGTGAGGATATAGCATACACCAAGCAGGAAAGGGATCTTGGGGTTATCATCTCTGATGACCTCAAGGTAGGGAAACAGTGTGACAAGGCAGCAGGTAAAGCAAATAGGATGCATAGGCAGGGGCATCACCAGCAGGAAAAGGGAGGTCATGATTCCAATTTACAAGACACTAGTGAGGCCCCACCTGGAGTACAGTGTACAGTTCTGGAGACCTTACCTACGCAAGGACATAGACAGGGTAGAGAAGGTTCAGAGGAGGGCAACAAAGATGGTACATGGATTGCATCACAAGTCCTATGAGGACAGGTTGAAGGAATTTAATATGTACTCCCTGGAGGAGAGGAGGGAGAGAGGGGACATGATAGAGACATACAAGTATCTTACAGGGAGGAACAGGGTGCAAGAATACACTATTTTTAAGCGAGAAAGATATTCCAGGACTAGAGGACATGGGATGAAGTTGGAGGGAGGACGATTCGGAGGAAATGTGAGGAAGAATTTCTTCACAGAACGGGTGGTGGACAAGTGGAACACCCTGCCTGAGGAAGTGGTGAGGGCTGAAACAATCACAGGATTTAAGAATGCATGGGATAGACATAAAGGAATTCTGGAGGTCAGGGGTAAGGGGCAACAGAGTTCTAGGAAAACATAAACTGAAGTCACAAACTCAAATGGGCAGACTAGGTGGGCCATAGGCTTTTATCTGCCGACACTGTCTATGTCTACTGTATGTAAAAAAAAAAAAGAAGCATTAGTTTCTAAGCTGCAGGCAGAATGCTACCTGTTCCTTAACACGTCGGTTAGAAAAATGGGTGGCTCCTCCAGTTCCGGACATAGCCAACTCTCCAGTAGTTAAACAGATGGTTATTTCTGTGAAGAAGCAGCTACTGTACTTTGCAGATCTAATGAAAAGCATCTAGAAAGAACCTGTAAACTTGCATGCTCAGCTTCAGGTTTTGGTTTGTAGATGTCAGCCTTGGGTGCTAGTAGCACAAACCAAGTGAACTGTCAACAGAAATGGTGGATGAGGTTATAGAGGATTTTCCAGTCAGAGATCTTCATTTAATATGGCAGCCTCAAGGTGTTTGAAGATCTCTTTCTGGTGAGGGATGGGGGGAGTGATCTATGGTGGCTCTTTTTTTTTTTTTGTAGATTCTATTTTTGCTCCTACCTTATTGAGGCATCTCTCAGGAATCCACGCTCGGTGCTGTGCACCTAACTGCCCGCCTGAACTGTTTTCACTAGACGATTGTATCGGGTTCAGGATTCCGGCCCTCCTGCCTCCTTGGAGAGGCCCGAAATCCACAAGGGTGTAGTTGGGATAGACGGCCGGGGCCCAGGCCACTGGAGGTTCCGTCGCCTCCCCGAGGGTAAGGGATTTTCTTGTTTTTACCCCTGAACCCCACTCCCCCTTCAAACGTGCAATGATACCTCATGCGTTTGCCACAACTCTGCCCCACTACTTAGTGCCCAGATGTGCGCACGCCCCTGCGGCTTCCATCGGGGGTCGCTACTGCACCGGGCAGTCCCTGGATCCCTTCTCAGAGACAGGAGTGCAGTCTACGGGCACTTTATCCTTTCTCTCTCTCCCCTGCCGACCCCCCCGGGTTCATTCCTGAATCCAGGTCGCCAGTGTGGCGCAAGGTGTGGCATCCAGCGCCTCGACCCTCAGTGCCACTGGGCCGGTTTGGTTGTTCTCCTTGATCTCTTGTTGGCATTGTATACTGCGGCTCATGGGGTGTTGATGGAATGCCTTGGGGAATATGTGGCACTCACCGGAATGCTTTTGAATGGTTTGAGTGTTTCCTGTCTAGCAGACTGCAGCGGGTCATGATGAGAATTGTCTCATGGCAGCCGGTGGCAGTCAAAAGTGGAGTTCCCCAACTGTCGATTCTGTGCCACAGGCTTTTTGTGGTGCACATGTTGTTGCTGGGGCATGGGTTTTCACTGCTATGCAGATTGTACTCAGCTGTACCTGTCCTTTACATCAGACAGGTTGAAAGTGGTCTCCATGCTGGAGTGATGCATAAAGGAAATTGCCAACTGGATTGCCTCCTGCTGGCTCAAGCTCAAACCAATCAAGACATAGTTGTTGCCAGTGGAACCAGGTCCATGACGGTCAACTGGGAAAACATAAGGCCATTAGGTTACCATCTCTGAATGACCCTCTGCTGACAGTAATGGATAGGGTGAAAAAAAAAATCAGTGAGTCATTGTGGATTCGAGGCTGACACTAGAACATCAGGGACAGATATTCAAAAGTGAGTGGGGGGCACTAATGGGTGTCTGCCAACACTAACTGTGTTTACGCCCAGATTTTGGGGTGGGGTCTTTATTCAGAAACCCCTGTAGTACAGGCTAAACCCATTAGCAACCAGGCACTGAAATAATGCTGCACCCAACCAAAGGAGCGGTCCCCACCTGCATACAGGCACACTGGCAATTTCAAAGATTTAAGTCTGCAGTAAATGTACCCGAAACGGCGTTATTTACCACCTCTGAAAACCTTGACTTAACTGGGTACTAAACCCACGTCCCCACCCAACTGATGGTGGGACAGCTGTACTGCAACCACCTGACCCCACTCACCAGAACAACAGTTTAATTCCACTGGGGCAGATGGCCAAAACACTGGTACCTTGCTTGTGTTTTGCTCAGTAGGCCTACTTCTACAGAAAGCATTACAGTTTAGGGAGGGGGCCGGCATTACTAAGTACTGAATTGGGGCTGAGCTCTCGCTCAGCAAGAGAAAATTACGGTGGCTGTTTTAAATTGAAAATTCAATGGGCAAAATAATATTCAAACATAATCAGGTTGGTTGGGACTGGACCCAGGCTCTGTTGTCTGATAGATGCCCACCTTGCCAAGAGTATCAGCCAGTCACAGCCCTGGGATTTCTTAGCCCATTTTCTAAACTAGGGTCAGTCTGGAGAATAGGGAAGTGCCTAGCGATGGTCCTGTGAAGAGAAGGCGTTATTAGAGCAGTGAGCTAGAGGTCCATTCAGCTGGCAGTGACAGAGCTGGAGAGCTCATAAACTCTCATGCATTCTGGATTGTGTTGAACATAAGGACTCCAACTTAAGTTCTTTGGACTGTGCGTTAGACCTGACTATTTATTTATTTATTTTTTTTAAATATAATTTTTATTAAATGGAACAGGTAAAATTCTAAGACATTATGGTAATCTACAGTCTACTAATTTTATACAGTGTGTTTTATCTTTTAAAATAAATTAATTCATTTCATTTTTATTGGTTATATTGGAAAGGCATGAGAGCATTGCTGCCCATTTACAAAAGTGTCCAGTTACATACAACAATCATGAAACATGACCTACGCTAAAACATTTAATTAACAGCGAGGGTTAATGCAATGGTACATAAAATCAGGATAATATAGACTAAAGAGCAAACCATGAACTAGCCTTGGTGAATTAACAAATACAAGGTGACATTAAGCATTCAGTGAGGGTTTAACAATAATATAACAGTGGGAAACAAAAAATGTAAGTGCAATCTAAAAACTAGCCTAGGTGGATTAACCATACTACAAGTGCTAGAAAGAGAGGGTAAGTGCCATAGGTGGATAACCAGAGAGTGAAGCGAAAAGAGTGCAGAAGTGGAGCCAGATTGGGGCTGTGAGCAGGTGCAGGTGGGAGAGAAATGTCTCCTGATATTGTAGTTGAAGGCATTTGTGGAGGGACAGAGTTCTTTTTTTTTAACTTTATATTTATTCTTTTCTGTATAATCATACACAATATAAATACAGTACTCATACAGGATACAGAAATCTCCAGCTGGCTACAGTGGCCAACCATTATGCATATGGAATACATTTGACTTTTTCCTGCATTCTTTTACAAAAGGAAATGGGGGAAATTCAAAGAAAAATTAATGTCCCAATATCTTTAGTAAAATGCCGGTCTCTTCGGTGGCAAAAGGTGTATCCTTCAGATAGAACTTAACACAATTAAAACACAATCTACTGATTACTGTTTAACCTATTTAGGGAGAAAAAATCCATTATTAACTGAACTTTTGAATTTTCAAACATCCCCTGTGCACTTATCTCACATATTAATCATTCTCTTACTTTCAATTTTCTACACTTTGTTACAACTCTTAGACAAATACACCAGCAATATAAAAGGAATATAACATTTTAAACTGATAGAGGTTTACTGAATGGCAGCCCTTTTTTTTTTAAACTTGGATAGCTATGAAGTTGCTCCCTGCTTTCTAAAAATGGTGGATTACCCGCTCCCACTCCAACGAGTGAGAATCCAAAACCTTTTGCATATGCATGCAGGAGAAAAAAAACACAGCAGAACTAGAACCTATAGCCCCTCCAGCATTCAACAGATTTATTAACAACTTAAATTAGTGTCCCTATCTGGAACAATGAACGCTAAGTCTAGCAGGCTATACACTGCATTCAGTCTCTCCTTTGGGTAATTAGAGCTGTAAAAGACTCACTATCAGTCCTCCGATTCTGAAGAGGAGCACGTCGGTTCTTGGGCATCTCCACGTGCAGCAAATTCCTCCTCAATTCTCCCAACCCATCTGCAGGGTGTTAAACTGCCAGGACTAACCCCCGTATACTACCCTCAGTCGCGAGGGCAGTAAAAAAGAATAAATAATCCCCAGGGCTATCAATCTCTGTCACACACCATCGAAAGCCTTCCGACGAGCCCTAGTCTGAAAAGACAGGTCCGGGTACAGTTTAACATCAGCCCCATTCACCATCGGCTGGTAAGTCACCCTTGCCACCCGTATTACAATATCTCTAATTTCTGAGCCAGTAGATTTAAGTAGCACCATGTGGGAATGATTCATGACCACAGAGCAAACCCTGGGGTTCACTCGGTAAGCTTTGGTCATTGAGTCCCAGTTAAATCCCTCTGGTAGCATTAAGGATTCCCGGAGCCAATTTTTTAGGTACTGGAGCAGTGTGGTTCCCTCTATTCCTTCATGCAGACCTACTATTCGGATGTTGCCTGAATGAATCTCATTCTCGATAGTTTCCAGGTGGCCATGGAGCTGGCCATTTTCTTTGGTGAGTGTAGCCATGGTTGTCAAGGTAGAGACAGACCGTTTCTCTGTTTCCACTACTGTCCCAGATAAATTTTCAATAGCAGTGTCTTGTACCTCAAGTTTTTGCAGCGCCTTTTCTATTTTGGCGTCCACTGCCCACATGAACTCCAACATAGCAGTCCATGGTGGTTCCGAGGTTCCCTGGGCTCCGGTGCTACTAGTGGTCGTTGCTCCAAGGGCCTTGCTAGTTATTTAGTTGCTGCTCTTTTGACTGGCCTGGAGTTTGTCTCTTTTGGCGTCCCATCTCACAAGTTTGTTATCGTTCCACTCCTCTTAATAAATTAAGTTGCGTTTTTGTCTTTATTTGTAAACTCTAGCAATTTTGTAGATGTTTTGCACGAGGTGAAGAGCTTTCAAAAAGTTCACCCTGCCTGGAAGATGGCTCCCTGGTGGGACATAGTTTTAGTTCTGGAGGGAGACCGCTGAAAAGCTTGGGTCCCATAAAAGACTGCGTTTCTCGCCTTGAGTGGTCTGGCAGAAAGGAACAGTGGAAGAGAGAGAGAGAGAGTGGAGGACAGTCTAGTGGTCTTATGGTGTCTGGAAGAGAGAGGTGAGGCAAGCAGGGAGCAGTCCATGGGAGAGTTTGAAGAAGAAGGTGGCCATCTTGCAGATGAGGCAAATGAATGGTCACTAGTCAAATGTATTAATTGATCTCACCCCCTTAGACTTTTCAGATAAAGGAAAGGCATCAAAGTTACATTTCATATTCACACATTATTCCATTTTGACTTCATATTATGATTTTCAGCCCTCACATTCCTAGTATTTCCACTGGTTCATACAGGCTTCAAGTTTGTTTCCCTCAACTTACTAAAATTCCCACTCTGTTCTATTTTCTCCTCATATTTATGGTATAAAATCCCCTTCCATCTGTGCCATGTACCATATCCAACTCTGCCATTTGTTTCGGATGGACGTAGTTCTGTAATGTATCTCAGCTGTTAAACATTCCAGCCTATATACAGTGGTGTGAAAAAGTATTTGCCCCCTTCCTGATTTTCTCTATTATTGCATATTTGTCACACTGGATGTTTTCAGGTCTTTAGACAAAATGTAATATTAGATAAAGGGAACCTGAGTGAACAAATAACACTTGTTTTTTTTTTTATTTCACTTATTTAATGAAAAAAAGTTAACCAACACCAATTGGCACTGTGTGAAAAAGTAATTGCCCCTTACACTTAATAACTGGTTATGCCACATTTAGCTGCAATGACTGCAACCAAACACTTCCTATAATTCAATATCAGTCTTTCACATCGCTGTGGAGGAATTTTAACCCACTCTTCCTCGCAGAACTGCTTTAATTCAGTAACATTTGGTAGGTTTTCGAGCATGAACTGCTCGTTTCAGGTCCTGCCACAGCATCTCTATTGGGTTTACTCTGGACTTTGACTAGACCACTCCAAAACTTTAATTTTACTTCTTTTTCACCATTCTGATGTGGACTTGCTTTTGTGTTTTGGATCATTGTCTTGCAGCATGACCCAACTACGCTTCAGCTTCAGCTGACGGAAGGATGACTGGACATTCTCCTTAAGAATTTTCTGGTACAGAGCAGAATTCATGGTTCCTTTAATTATGGCAAGTCATCCAGGTCCTTAGGCAGCAAGCATCCCCACACCATCACACTACCACCACCATGTTTGACTGTTGGTATGGTGTTCTTACTGTGGAATGCTGTGTTTGCTTTACAGAGACATTATGGGATCCATGTTGTCCAAAAGTTCCACTTTGGACTCATCTGTCCATAGAACATTTTCCCAAAGGCTTGTGGATCATCCAGGTGCTTTTGGCAAATGAGAATGAGCATTTATGTTCTTCTTGGTTAGCAGTGGTTTCCGCTTTGCTACTCTCACATGAAGCCCATTTTTGCCCAGTCTCTTTCTGATTGTGAGTCATGAACTCTGACCTTAGCTGAGGCAAGAGAAGCCTGCAGTTCTTTGGATGTTGTTTTAGGATCCTTTGAGACTTCTTGGATGATTTTACACTGCGCCTTGGAGTAATTTTGGCAGGCCGCCCACTCCTGGGAAGGTTCACTACTGTTCCAAGTGTTCTCCATTTGGAGATTATGGCTCTCACTGTGGTTCGATGGAGTTCCAGAGCCTTAGAAATAGCTTTGTAACCCTTTCCAGCCTGATAGAGGGCAACAAAATGTTTTTCTGATCTTTTCAGGAACTTCCTTTGATCATGGCATAATGTGCTTGTTGAATCTTTGTGCTGGCAATGTGACTCTGATGGTAAGGGCCAAAATAAGTGAGGTTTATATTGAGCAGGGCTGGCTGTAATCAAGCCTGGCTGTGTTCAATCAGCTGACTCTAATTATCCCTTTAATTGGGTTGATTTAACTAGGGGCAATACTATTTTCACACAGTGCCAGTTGGTGTTAGTTAACTTTTTCATTAAATAAATGAAATAAGTAAAAAAAAAAAGTGTTATTTGTCCACTCAGGTTCCCTTTATCTAATATTATATTTTGTCTAAAGACCTGAAAACATCCAGTGTGACAAATATGCAATAATAGAGAAAATCAGGAAGGGGGCAAATACTTTTTCACGCCACTGTACCTCTAGAACAATAAGTCTCCTCTCAGAGATAGTTGGTATTGCAGTGGTCATCCACTTGCGTGTTACTGCTTTTTGGCCACTAAGATATATAGGGGTAATAGAGCCTTGTCCCATGATGCAGGGATTTATTTAACTGTAAAGATTGATTAGCGTTTTTCTCATAAAAGTGCTAAATCTTTGTGAAAATGCATAGCTCTTGCCTCACTGTGTTTAACAAACACAGCACTTCTAGAAAATCTATATAAATACTTTCTTTATAGTTAGTATAGTCCCAAGAAAAAAACTGCTAATCAATTATTTAAAACCCTGTGATGGTCTGTGTTTTGGGAAAATGGACATCAGGACCATTTCTGCAGTAAGCACTACTGTTTTGCCCATGCACTCCTTCAGTTCTCCTTATAGGGAGCACCAGAAAGGCATCAACAGGGGGGCACTGTCAAAATATATGGCCCAAATCTGCCACTTCACATCTTCAGTTTCGCCAGCAGTTACCATAGGATGCTGGGAGGTATTTGATGAGGACTGCTGGATAGCGGAAGAATCTGCTATGGTATTTCCACGCAAAAATTCCCTCCACGTGTTGGAGAATGTAATTCTAGTGGCCGCCGATGCAGATTTCTCCCATATTTTCTGGGGGACCAGTATTTCCAAGTCCCTATTCCAGGCCTCTAGTACTGACCCTGTGGAGTCTCCCATTTTTTCTCTCATTATTTTGTATAACCATCCTATTAGGTGGTTCCATGGGTTTCCTGCTATAGAGTCCCTCAGTAAGTTTAGACCGGTCTTTATTTTCCACTATCTGTTTTGGACTGGTTTGGTGAGAGCAGAACCTCCCCTCAAGCAAAGGGGACATTTTCCTAAGCTTATTTAGGGGTAAATGATAAAGGTGCTTCTACTGTGAGAGAGGAAAGACCGTCTTCAATTCAGACATTGGCTTACCTCAGTGCTAAGTTGTGGGACTTTTGGTGGATTTCAGCACAATTTCATTATTTTATTTTTATTAGTATTTATGTGAGGGGGGTGGGCAGGGTGGTGTGAGCTTTTGTAGTAGAAGTTATTTTATATTATTATGTGAGGATTTGTATTTGGGAGTGTGTGTGATGTTAACAGTGTGCATGTGAGAAGGTGTTAGGCTACTACTTGTATATATAAGTGGGTGGGTTAATGGCTGATTGTTGATAGAAGGTTTGCTGGTGGGTGGTTTTGGGAGGGTGTGACTGGTTAAAATCACTTAAAGATAGCTGTATCAGGATGTATCACCTGCAACAAACCCCGAGGCTTAGCTACTCCTCGTCCTTACTTAGGGATATACACCCCTTCTGTAACTCACTGCCATGTGCTGTGTGCCGGCAGTGCAGGGAAGTGGGGATCGGAAAGAGGGGTAGGAGGAAAGCGACGGGTGTGTTGAGGGTTGATGAGGATGTCCCTATCATGGCTGTGAGGACCAGGAGACACCCTGGGGTGAGAAGGGAACTGGAGAGAGGCCAGATGAGTATAGTCCTCCTACCCAAGGATCCCACCAAACCAAGTGGGCAGGTAACTGAGAGGCCAGTGATCACCTTTTGTCCACTCCAGGAAGTACTGTGCAAAGCTAGATCATTGAGAAATAAGTCTTCAGTTATGGTGGATCTTAATTCCTTGGTCAATCGGGCTTGCATTACTGAGACCTGACTAGGGGACGATTCAGGTCCGGTGCTGGATCGGATCCTTGTAGGGTTCTTGGTTTTTCACCACCCCAGGAGGGATCGCGGGGGTATGAGGGTTGGCCATCTGTTTTACATCTGAGCTGAACTTGGTGATGCACCCAGTGAGGGATATCTTGTCGTTTGAATGCGTGGCTGAGCGTGGTGGGACCAGGTACAGGCTGCAGGATCCTCCTCGTGTACCAACCTCTGGGACACAAGGGGGAGTTTCTGCAGGAAGTTGTGGTTTTCATTGTTGACAGGGTCTTGGAGTCACCAAGATGGATTATTCTTGGGGACTTCAATGCCAGAGTCGACGATGAAAGTTTGCAGTTTGATCAAGATTTCCTCCAGAGTATGGAATCTCTGGGCCTTGCACAAATTATTATTCTGCGAACCATCAACGCGGCCACACCTCGGGGACCATGGAATTTTTACAGGGGCTCGAGATTGATACTCTCGAGACTGATCCGGTCACTTGGTTGGATCACTGCACTATCATGTTCAACTTCAGGGACCTCCCTTGTAGTCCATTCCCTGTGGAAGTTGTTCAGTTCCCCCCACTGAGAGAGCTTCAGCCAAAAGGACTTTTCACGGTGCTGGACACCTCAGAAATATTCAAAGTGCATGCTGGGGGATCAGAGACAGCTGTGAGGGCCTATAAAATGGCTGTTATGGAAGCCTTTGACCTTGTAGCAGCAGTCTATGTACACCCGCTGGTGTCGCGCCTTGGCTCACCATGATTTAATGGCAAGTTAAGGGTGATGAAAACCAGGGGAAAAAGGCTGAACCATTGTTGGAGGAGGTACAGGGCCCAGAAGGACTAACTGATTCTGATGTCTCACTATGATGAGTATCAGAAGGCAATCACACATAAGAAGGCAGATTTTCTGTCTAGGGAGATTGCTGCTGGGAAGAACCGACAGGGACTCAGCTCTTTCGTATGGTGGACAGGTTTTTGCATCTGGCCTGTCTGGAGCGCATGAGAGCATCTCCACTCGCAAAATGCAAGGAGTTCATTCAGTTCTTCTCAGACAGGGTGTCCTCGTTTAGGGCTGAGATTACCCAAAGTGGGCTGTCACAGCCCAGCACAGTGGAGCCTTGGAGTCAGGGATGTGTTCAGTGATCTTGAGGGAAGTTTCGACCAGTGATGATGGAAGAGGTGTGTGGGGTGATCTCCGAGCTGCAGCCAACGTTTTGCAATCTGGATACAGGCCAAACACAACTACTGGTGAGCTGTGTTTGGCATCTGGGCCTGGTATTCACTGAGCTTGTCGGATGCTCCTTGTTAGAGTGGGTGTTTCCAACGGCATTGAAATGTGCACTGGTGAAACCTCTTCTGAAAAAGCCATTGTTGGACCCAGACGTCTTGGCAAATTAAGGACCTGTCTCTAACCCCCCTTTCTGGGAAAGGTTACTGAGAAGGTTGCTGCACCTCAGCTCGAGGCACACCTCACCCCCTCATATATGAGCCTATCCAGTCCAGGTTTAGGTCCAGGCACAGCACTGAGACTGCACTAGTTAGGGTGCATAATGACCTTCTCAGGGTGGGAGATAGAGGAGAATGGTCAGTCCTAATGTTCCTTGATCTCTCACCAGTGTTTGATACTGTGGACTATAGGCTGCTACTGGAGCAACTCAGGGAGTCTGCAGAACTCGCCAGCAAAGTCATCGACTGGTTTGAGTCCTGCCTCAATTACAAGACTCAGAGTGTGGTGTCGGGAAAGTTTTCCTCATACCCAACAGCTCTGTCATATGTAGTACCCCAGGTCTCAGTTCTGTCACCGACGCTATTCGCTGTGTATGAAAGGCACTATATAAATGCTGTTTCTTCTTCTTTATGCTACCCCTGAGTGGGATCACTAGGCAGTATGGGCTTGGGTTTCATTGTCATGCCAATGAAAGCCAGCTCTACTTGTCCTTTGCACTTGGGACACTGGGTGCAGTTGATGTGCTAAATAAGTGCCTGGCCAAGATTCAGAACTGGATGTCACCGAGCTGGTTGAGACTGAACCCAAAGAAAACTGAAGTCTTAGTGGTTGAGCCGGGTCGAAGGGTGGGAGTGAGGCTACTGGGAGACTGGGCTTTGGCTTGGCACCTCTTGGTTACTGGCTGCCACAGAGGTGAAAAATTTGGGAGTCATTCTGGATGAAGGGCTAACACTTAAGGCTCAGGTGTCGACAGTAGTCCAGAATGGCTTTTACCATCCATGGTACATCAGCCAGATTAGCTTCCTTATCCTACCTGACGACTTGGCCACACTACTGCATGCATTTGTGACTTCAAGGCTTGACTACTGCAGCACTCTTTACCTTGGGGTCAATGGAGGTACACTGCAATGGCTGCAGCTGCTGCAGAATGTGGCTGCGAAGTTGCTGACAGGCCTGTCTAGGTCATGTCATGTCTCATCAGTGCTGCATGGTCTGCACTGGCGGCTGGTTAAGTGGCATATCTCCTTTAAAGTTGGTTTGTTGACTTATAAGGCCCTACACAGGCTGGGACCGTGCTACCTGGTAGAGCTCCTGCATCCTCACATACTTGTGCACCCTCTACACTCTGCTGAGGAGGGCCTTCTGGTAGTTACTAGGGAGAGGCTGAAATCTTCTGGGAACTGGGCATCTGAAGTGGCAGCCCCAGTCCTCTGGAATTGCTTGCCCAGGACCCTGAGGGAGGTCCCCGGAGACATACAATCTGAAAACCTTTCTATTTAATCTTTATTTGATCATCCTATAACAGGAAATGTGCTGTTTGTATTTATTATAGTCTCTGTTATTTAACTCATTGCCTCCTCAGGAGCTCTCTGAAGTTGCAGCACTTGTGTCCTGTAAACTGATAACAGTGAAACCTGGGGCTTTGTAAGCAAAATCAAGCCATAATCAGCATGTCGCAAACAAATGCTTATAGCTCAAGAACCTTTTGTGCTAGGCACAAAGTATGAGTGGCAAACTTGTTCAGCATAAAATTACCTTTCCAGTGATGGTATGCAATTAATAATACGTAATTTTTTTTCCCTATGCTGGTTGAAACAGCAAAAAAAAATATTTTTACACAAAAAAATTGCACTTTAAGCCTTTTTTTGTTTGAATGTATGTGACATATCAACACCAAATTCAGCATGCAGAAACTAGATGCAGTTTTAATAATTTGTTTGTTAAAAAGACAGCTATTTCTATAGTATAAAATATATGTTTTTACCATTTTAGTCAAGGTGCTTTGGCGAGGTTTGAGGCATGAATCTGAACCATACACACCATATCATAAACAAATGCACATAACTCCTAAAGTATACATGATACACACAACATATCAACGGCAAACTTGTTCATCACAAAATTTCCTTTCTGGCAGTGCTATGCAATCAATTGTGCTCAATGTGGTTTTTGTTTTATACTGACTGAGATACCCAGAATGTGTGTTTTATTCAACATGCTTAGGTGGTTCTTGATGGACAAAATGACAGCCATAACACACCATGTCATAAACAAATGCAAATAACTCCTGAACTATACATGATACACACAATATGTCAGCACACAATCTGTTCATAACTAAATTACCTTTCCAACGGTGCTATGCAATAAATTGTAATCAATTCATTTTTTGTTTTATGCTGGCCAAGATACCCAGAATTTCAGTTTTATTCATAGTGCTTAGGTGGTTCTTGACGGACAACATGTCAGCCATACACACCATGCCATAAGCAAATGCAAAAAACTCCTGAACAATACATGCTACACACAATATGTCAGCACACAATCTGTTAATAACTAAATTACCTTTCCAACGGTGCTATGCAATCAATTGTAATCAATTCGGTTTTTGTTTTATACTGGCTAAGATACAGTGCTTATGGTTCTTGGTGGACAAAATATCAACCATACACACCATGCCATAAACAAACGCAAAATAGAGAATAAAGTATGGGTCTGGGTGTGTAATGAAAATTTACACACACCCAAGGAGTTTGATGCTACATAAACCCCGAGAGCGAATACTTTATACCCAGACCCATACTTTATTTTCTATTTTGCATTTGTTTATGGCATGGTGTATAAAAATGGTTTCTCTTTTTTCTTTTTCTGTCAGGATTCCACAGTTTTTTCCTCTGGTTGCTGCTGTACAGTGGGCAAAAATAACACATAAAAGCTTCGCTGAGTTCTTCTGGGGTGCTGGTTCAGGCGACATGGGCGGTGGCGTGGGTATGTGCTGCGTAGCCCAGCACAGCAGGAAACCATGTGTGTGTTTGCCGTTATAAACACTCTTTATAACGGCAATTATACCCACGTTTTCCCTATGGGAAAAAGGGGAAACCAGTTATTTTTAAATCCTAAAGTATGCATGATACACAAACTGTCAGCGGCCAAGCTGTTCAGTAAATTAAAATTGATTGCATAGCACCACTGGAAAGGGAATCAAAACATTTTTTTTCATACTTGCTGCAATTACAAAAAACTGTATTTTATTCAAGCTGCTTAGGTGACTCTGGGCTCAAGTCAGACAAGTGTCAGCCATACACACCATACCATAAACAAGTGCGCAGTGTGAAAATGCCCAATATCACACTGTGATTTCATCACCAAACTGAAAAAACACACAAAACAGTCCTATTGTATAAAAGGACTACGTTATTGACAAGTATGTGATATAGAATAGATCTGAACTCGTGTCAAGTGAGCGCAGGGAACCATTACTCAGTGCAACACTATGCTACACCACTCATTCTATTCCCCAAGCTCACTTGCCACTCATTCAGATATATACATATATACACACACACATTTGTATATACACATATAGACACACATGTATACACATATATCTATATATTTAGTCTATCATTTTGATCCAACCATATACACACAATGCATGATCAACATATGCAAAGACATTCAACAACACAGCATCACCACAAATCATGAGGTGCACAGTGGCACCATCTCTCGCACAACACGCACGTGTAATAATGAGCAGTGCTGTGCACTTTGTGGGCATAACATCACAACACATACAAATATGTGCACGGCGGCACCCATGGTATTTGGCACGGCGGCCACAAGTCGCATCACACAGACTACAAAATGTCAACAACAAAATGACTACAATCCCCACAATCACATTTTTCTTACCTTTTCAGATGGCGTCCCATGATGATCTGCACTGAAGAGATTTCTACATTCTTACATTCTTACCTGATGTAGTCCCAACCTCTGTTCTGCTGTGTCCACACACACACACATGCACAGGTGAACAAACAAAATACACACATACCAGGAGCTTGAGTAAATGGCCTCCGCCATGCATTTATTCAATATAAATTTACTTTCAATCATCCATGTGTAGCCGCCACCACGCCATGCTTCAAGTCCTCCAGAAAGTCATCCAATCCCTCATCCGTCAAGTGTACACCATCTGGCCAGTACACTCCACGCCTGTGAAGACTGAGGCCAGGGTGCCAGACCACTGACCCGCCCATGGTATCCATCATAGACAACATGAACCCACTGCTTAGTCTTCTAATTTTCTCGATGGCCTGCACATCTTGTGCTCCACTCCACTTCAACCGCTGCACAATGTCAGACCATACAATATGGACCCTGGGCCATCAGCACTTGATTTGATGCAGCATCTGCCTTATGATTCCCTTCAGTTCCCGTAGCAGGCAGGTTGCCAGATCGTTGCCTCCCAAATGAATAATCAGAATGTTGGGATAAGGCCCACCATGTTTCTCCTGGAGCACTGGAATCAGTCCATCCCACCGCATTCCTCGCCTTCCAATCCAATGAACTTCCACTGTGTCTTTTCCTAACCACAAGTTTTGCCCTCCTGTGCTCGCAGTGCTATTTCTGAGGCCCAGTAAACAAAGGAGTGACCACAGATCCAGATGCTTGCTCCTTTCACCTGCAACCAAATGCGAGATATTATTACCATAGATATATCCATGACACTCCATCCATGTCCCTCACTACCCCTGCTTTTCCCCTATCATGGATTGTACACCCCACATACCTTGTGTTTGCTTGCCTGCTGCCATATCCTGACTTGGGTCTTACCTGTGATTTGGCTTCTGTGCAGTTGAGAACTCCATGGCTTACAGCGTCCCACGACTTTTGCCTCAGTGTACTCAAGATTTGAAATCACCTGTTGATTCATGTGTCTGGGAGCTGCCTCCTACTGACCCCGCTGAGGTAAACCAAAAACATGGAATTAATTAAATGCCAGGCCATCTATTCCCAAGCTTGTGACTGTGCAGGCTCCTTATTGGTCGATGTTTCCAATTGTGATCCTAATAAACTCAATTTCCATTTCCAGTGTCTGTTGTCTTTTTCCATAATAAAGACCATTACACCCTATATTAGTGTTGTCAGTTTCTTGCATGCACGACATTGCAGGTGACAAACAGTATGATTTTAGAAATAACACAACAAACACCACATTTCGTAGAAAGCAAGACTGCGTTGAAGTTGCTTGTGGCTGTGGTCTGCTCACGTAGCCATGCAATCCAAAAGTCAGGTTCCTTATGACTGATTCTGAGTGTGTCCAGCTGTCAGAGAATGAGCTGCATGGGCCCATACGACGGAAGCAATCCACAAGCGCAGCAATGCACAAGCCTGTTACATAACGCATATTTGCACAGTTTGACATCAACATGCGTGTCGTGGGGCTCTGCATCCAAATGTAAATAAAAAATGCGGAGCTAAATCCGCCACTCTACAACAGTGCTGGAAGACTTAGTGGAGCACGGTTCATCGCACGTGACAATGCACCAACTGGTGTGCTCAAAACAGTTTGTGCTCTCCAGTACCTCTGTCAGCTTGCCCCATTGGTCTGGTGAGTGAGATACGGACCACCACTTGTTATCATAGTCACCAGTCCACATTAGCTCGCATTTTTTCCATTTGGCACAGTGCCAAAGACTGCATAGGCTGCTGTATCTTTTGCCTAGCCATGGATGTTCCACTCAACTCTTAGGACAATCACAACTCGCATCACGCAACCACTTGTCCGCCACGCAATATCCATCAGCCAAAACCCCGTCTTCCCCACAAAAGACATCCAGAGTGTCTGACTCACTCTGTTCCAAACAATCTCAGCCTGCAGCTGTGAACAGCCATACAACTGCACATCACCCTTCTTCCAACCACCAAAAGGCCCACAGCATAATGCCATCTGTGTCACTGGACATTACCCTACTTCTTCCAGAAACCATACGGATGGCCTAAGCTGCCCACAAGCACAGCAACTCATAATACAGATTCGTACCGCTGGCTGGCGGCATGCGTGTCGTGGGGCTCTGCATCCAAATGAAAATAAAAAATGCGGAGCTAAATCCGCCACTCCACAACAGTGCTGGAAGAGTTAGTGGAGCATGGTTCGTCACACGTGACAATGCACCAACTGGTGTGCTCGGAACAGTTTGTGCTCTCCAGTACCTCTGTCAGCTTGCCCCATTGGTCTGGTGAGTGAGATACGGACCACCACTTGTTATTGCAGTCACCAGTCCGCATTAGCTCCACATTTTCTTTTTCCATTTGGCACAGTGCCAAAGACTGTATAGGCTGCTGTGTCTTTTGCCTAGCCACGGATGTTCCACTCAATTCTTAGGACAATCACAACTTGCATCCCACAACCACTTGTCCACCACACAAGATCCGTCAGCCAAAACCCCGTCTTCCCCACAAAACAGACATCCAGAGTGCCTGACTCACTCTGTTCCAAACAATCTCGGTCTGCAGCTGTGAACAACCATGCCCACTGCACATCAGCCTTCTTCCAACCACCAAAAGGCCCGCAGCATGATGCCATCTGTGTGACTGGACATTGCCATATTTCTTCCCGAAACCATATGGATGGCCTAAGCAGCCCACAAGCACAGCAACTCATAATACAGCTTCGTACTGCTGGCTGGCCGGCATGCGTGTCGTGGGGCTCTGCATCCAAATGAAAATAAAAAATGGGGACCTAAATCCGCTACTCCACTTCCGGACCCCATATAGATGGCCTAAGCCACCCACCAGCTATCAAAGAACAGTCAGACAACATCCTGTAAGTGCAGCTATGATCAGACATCCATCCAGAAGCAGTCCCGCGAATTTGTCCACAACCGCAAAACAACCTTCGTGTGTGCGCATGATCCTTTGTCCGAATCATGTAATGCTGCAGCTGCCAACAGGCCTTGCTGCATATGACCCCTTGGTGTCTTCACAGTGTTACATCCCCTTGTATCCCATTTCCGTTGATCCTTCAAACAGTTCTTCATTTGCCGGGTAGTTACGTTTGTCAATGTGCCGTTTGCATGTCCCCCTACAATGAACTTTCCTATTGTCAGCTTCGCCACCACACTCTGTGCCCTCTGTGACGTACTTTCGTCAGGGGGACCTGGCTGTAGAAGACACATGATAGCCCTGAAACAACACTGGTAACCCCTTACAAGTAATCATGCGTGCGTTCTTTTCCTTGTCATCCAAATCTAACATGAAGCCTTCCTTCCTTCCTAGCAAGACATCAAAGCATTGCTGTCGGAGTCAGATTGGTGATACTCAAAGCACTCAATGCAGAGGTGTGCACTGCAAGCCATGCATGCTACTGATGGTTCTGCTCCCTTCTGCTTCACAGCACAATTTTGGCACCCACCCTTCTTGAGTTTCACCGGGTAGTGTGGACCATACCTTTATCTCACCACCTGGGAACTCTCACATAACGTTTATGCCACTTGTTCCCTTACTTTCACTCACCAGACCTCTTTTAGCTCAGTATTTTTAATTTTCATTTGGCGCAGCCCATTCAATGACTGGCATGTTACTGCATTACCTCTGATACACCAAAGGGCCCGGCAGGCATTCCATCAACACAAGACAATCTGATCCACGCCCATGACACTGTGTCTGACGTACCTGCCACCAAACCATTTCATCCAGTTTCTTGCTTGCGCCATTGAACCATTCTTCATGTCAGCTGCTGCTCTCCTCTGCCATTTCCTTGTCCTGCTCCATGATGCATCTCCTACCACCTCTACGCATCTCATCACTCCAAGTAGCACACTCTGGTCTCTATCTTTCACATTCCCAGCACCCCGGTCTCTCTCTCTCTCAGTTGCAGCATCCCGGTCTCTCTCTCTCTCTCTCTTGCAGTTGCAGCACCCCGGTCTCTCTCTCGCTCTCTCTCCCTCTCTCTCAGTCGCAGCATCCCAGTCTCTCTCTCTTGCAGTCGCAGCACCCCGGTCTCTCGAACTCAGACAATCTGGTATGTCTGTTCCCTTGTCGTGCAGCTCTCCATCATGTAGTCAGAGAAGCAGCACCCCAGTCTCTCTCTCTTGCAGTCGCAGCACCCCGGTCTCTCGAACTCAGACAATCTGGCATGTCTGTTCCCTTGTCGTGCAGCTCTCCATCATGTAGTCAGAGAAGCTGCAGAGGAAGCACTGGGGGTAAATCTTTTTGTGTTGCCAGTTTGAGCCTCTATGACCTGTCAGCGTTATGAGAAGATTATGCAGTATATGCACGCAAGTGACAGCATGCTAAATCCACCAAGAGGATCGCAAGAGCATGATAAGCTACATCACGTTCGACCAGTTATCAACCATATTGTCAAGGCATGCAAGACAGAGTACAACCTGCACCGAGAAGTGTCAATTGATGAGGCAATGGTAGGCTTTAGAGGACGACTGTCCTTCAAGCAATACATGTGATGCAAGCCACAACGGTATGGGATAAAGGTATGGGTCCTTGCAGATCCTCATAACGGTTATGTGTCCGACTTTCAAGTGTACACAGGAAAGGTTGCTGGTGCTGTGGAAGTGGGCCTTGCAGAGAGGGTTGTGAAAGACTGGACTAAGGATCTGCGTGGCTAAAGGCACCATGTATATTTTGACAATTACTTTACTTCAGTTCACCTGTCAAAAGAACTATTGAACATTGGCTTGTACTCATGTGGAACGATGCGGACCAACAGGATTGGATGGCCTTCAGAACTTAACAAATTATCAATGAAAAAGAAAGCTTGTGGTTATTATGAACAACGACAGAACGGTTCACTTGTTGCCACAGCATGGAAAGACAACCATCCCGTTTTCTTGCTGTCAACAAACCATGACCCTACCTCACCAGCAATGTCAGTGCCCAGGAGACAGAGAGATGGCACTGTTGTATCAATTGCATGTCCAGAGGTACTGCAGCAGTATAACATGCACATGAACTGTGAGGACATCGCTGACCAGCTTCGGAGGCAGTACCCATGTGCCAGAAAATCAAAGAAGTGGTGGATCTACCGTTTCTGGTTTTTGTGGGACATGGCATTGGCAAGTGCGTTTACTCTGTTCCGAGAAAGCGTGAATCATGCTCAGCGATCAAAGACTAGATGGGTGAACAAGCACACACAACTGAATTTCCGCATGCTCCTTTCTGAGAATCTGTTGGAAGGATATACACATAGAAGATGTAGTGCCCCACTTCCAGTAATTGCGCAGAATCCAACTTGTGATGGACTACACTACCCCATGAAAGGGAAGAAGGGGAGGTGCAGAAATTGTTCGCAGAAGAAAATACATGCCGATCCGTCATATACATGCAGCACATGCAAAGTACATGTCTGCGTTGATTGTTTTCCTGAGTATAACCAATACAGATATCTGGAGGTGGGGTGGAGGACCCTGACAGCATGGCAACCATTTTGTGAGCTGGCGTCAGGTCTCGGAGGGAGAGGGATCACCCAGGCAGCAGGTGCTACTCTTTGTTGGATGGTTCCGGGCAATGCGTCACCCACCACTGTCTCAGAAACAGCATTGCCTGTTGTCTGGGTGACCTCCCCCCCCATCCCTCCGACAAAATGGTTGCCACGCTGTCAGGGTCCTCCACCCCACTTCCAAACATATGAAACCATCCCACAAAATGGATTCCCTGGAGTCCCGTGGCCTCTGACCTGCGACTAGCTGTTTACAAGAGAGATGTGATATACAGAGACTGCTATTTTGTGTTGTTGCCTGCTTTCGGGGGGTTGGGAGGGACCACTGAACACCGTGGAGAATGCTGTTATGTTTGTCAGTGGATACTGTAGGGTGTGGAGAACACTGGCCACCAGGGAATCCATTTTGTGGGATGGTTTCATATGTTTGGAAGTGAAGCATTCTCTCCCCCCCAACCCCAATACAAGAAAACAACACAAAATGGCATTCTCTGTATATCACATTGTTTTTGTAAATGACCAGCTGCAGGTGGGAGACCACAAGACTCCAGTGAATCCATGCTGTGGGATGGTGTGGTGTGTTTGACGGTGGGAGGGAGGCCACGGACAGCATGCCAACCATTTTGTGCAGTGATATCAGGTCTCGGAGGGAGGGGGATCACCCAGACAGCAGGCACTGCTGTTTGTTGGATAGTGCCGGGCCTTGCGTCGCCTGCCACCATCCCACAAACAGCACTGCCTGTTGTCTGGGTGACCCTCCTCCCTCCGAGACCTGACACCATCACACAAAATGGCTGCCATGCTGTCAGGGACCTGCCCCCACCGTCAAACACACGCCACCATCCCACAACATGGATTCCCTGGTGTCCACACCCTATGGTATCCACCAACAAATGAGACTACATTCTCCACAGTGTTCAGCATTCCCCCCCATCCCCAATGCAAGAAAACAACACAACCTTAAAAAAAAGCTCACAGGATGTCATAGAATCTACAGTGATACTCCCTGGCACCCCACCCTCAATGGATCCCACCCAGCACATCCTTCAGAAACATAGCAAACACATGTCAGGGGAGTACAGATGCCAAAATATGCCTAGCCAAACAAAAAACAAAATAAACACAGCAGGGTTTTAAATAATTGATTAGCAGTTTTTTTTTTCTTGGGACAATGCTAACTGTACAGAAAGTATTTATAGGTTTTCTAGAAGTGTTATGTTTGTTAAACACAACGAGGCAAGTGCTCTGAATTTTCACAATGTTTTACCACTTTTATGAGTGAAACGCTAATCAATTTTTGGAGTTAAATAAAACCCTGCACAGTTACCTGGCTGAGGACAGGACGATGTTACAGACACCCCACCCTGAACCCATTCCTCCATCCCCATCAAGTATAGCAAACGCATGTGAGGGGAACCCAGATGCCAAAACCCCAACACGTCTAGCCAAAAAAAAAAACCAAAACAGAGAATGCCATACAGTCCCCACTGATGGTCCCTGGCCCATCACACTCCGTGGGTCCCACCCAGCACATAGCACAATTGGTAGAAAGAAAACATGCAATGTTACAAACAACCCCCCACCCAGAACCCCATCCCCCAACCACATCAAGCATAGCAACATGTCAAGCCAAACACACACACAAAAAAAATAAAACAGCACACAGAATGCCATACAGTCCCCCAGTGATGGTCCCTGGCGCCCCCCCCCACCCAATTGGGGGAAAAAGTACCATTACCTGGCTGAGGACAGGGTAATGGGACCGGAGCCCAGAAACGCCAACACGCCGACACCCTACCCACGATCCACAATTCGAACTACGGATGCCAAGCAAGGAAGCCAGCCCCCTCCACCCTGAATGCCCTCCCCCAACCACATCAAGCATAGAAAACGCATGTGAGGGCAGTACATAAGCCAAAATGCCAACATGCCAAACACACAAAAAAACACCCTCCAGCACAATTGGTGGAAAAGTACCGTTACCTGGCTGAGGACAGGGCGATGGGACCGGAGCCCAGACACCAAAACGCCGACACCCTACCCATGATCCACAATTTGAGCTAAGAATGCCAGGCAAGGAACCCCCCCCCCGGCCTCTGTGGGTCCCGCTCAGCACATATCACAGTTGTGGAAACAGTAGAATTACCTAGCTGAGGACACAGGGGACCGAAGCTCAGAGGACAAACACCGATATGCACTGCTGTGATCCACAAGTCGAGCAAAATGCTGACATGTCTTGCCATGATCCACATTTCAAGCAATAAATAAAGCTGCAGATGCCACAAAACAAGTAAACAAATAATAGCGCTTTTATATCAATGTGAGTGTTTTCGGGGGCTTTTCTTTGAGAAGTCAGAAACCGGAAGTAGGGCTTCTCGCTGAAGACGGCTCACAGAAAGACCCTGAAAACACTCAAATTGACACAAAAGTAAAATAAAACTTTACAAAATCCAATACCTGAAAGAGTGAAGTTTGTCAGGTAAAGATCTCAGGTAGCTCAGCAGTTGGAACAAGCGGCAAAATGAGAGCAAAGGCAGCTGTGCTCTAATCGACTTCCACGCAGTAGCAAAATGAGGACGTGCAGTTTAAAACACCAGTTTCTTATAATTTTTCAATGGGACCCCTACACTTGACAGCCAAAGAGAAGAGGCTAACAATGTGAGGTATCACCCAAAGAGAATTAATAAGCCATACTTCCATTGGCTGGCAAGGACTGGCAGAAAAAGTTACTGATGATTCCAGACGTAGCATGGGCACACTAGGACACTGCAGCTAACGTCTGGAGTCATTCTCAGACACAAAAGCACAGTGAAGCCTGCCGAATACAGACGTTTCTCGAAGGCAAAGAGTTAATTGATTGGGTTGTATTTTACATTGGGTATGTATTTTAATTACTGCTGCAATTTTATTTTAATGTAATAGCACCCTGAGCCTCCAGGGAAAGGCGCCATATAAAAATAACGACTACTACTACTATTAGAATGGAAGGGAAACACCAGTGGAATGCGTCATCGTTGTGTGAGAGTATCCTTCCTGAGAGGGTTACATTTATGAGGTATATTACTGACCCAGTAGAGTGCTCTGTCCACTGTGCTTTCTGTATCTCCAGTTAGTAAAAAAAAAAAGTGCATTATTTGAGCCTGCTCAACAAAATCATCATTTTCACTACATAACCTGCAAAGTCTAAGAAAAACCACACATGGTGAACCATTCTTAACATGTTTGGGATGGAAGGAGCTGTGCAGGAGAAATCTGTACGAGTCAGTGGGTTTGCAATAAACCAATGTCTTCAGTCCAGTGTTCTACACTGACAATTTGATACCTAGAAAAGGCAGTGTGAAGGAGGATACTTTGACAGTGTACTGAAGGGAACGCTGGGCTGTGGCAAACTTGTCCAAGAAGATTTGGAGGGTTTCACTGGAGCAGGAGGTGGCCCCCACACAATCATCAAAAATAAAATTGCCTTGCCTAGTTGCTCATTTTAGATCTGAGATACACCACAATCTTAATCAGTGCACATTTATGTGAAGGGTAATCATCCACTAACATATTGAGGGAATGTATTTAGCCAATTTGGAGGCCAGGCTGAAAATAGTGTTCTTGGCATATCATCACCATACTTCATGGGATATCAAGCTGAGGTTTATCCAGCAATTCTTCTATGGGTGCTGATTATATGAAGTTTAAACTCAATAAAACAAACAACTCCAGAGATATAGCTAAATCAATTTGCAGTGGCAGCAGATGTGAAACCACTAGCAACCCACTTCTAAGAAATGTTAAACAAATTAAAAGCTTACAGTTTTACAAAAAGTGGCAGTTCTCCTTTCAAACTTCTATGTACAAATTTGAAAAGAGGAGTGGTAGTAAGAAGTTCAGATTCTGCAGGAACAAAACACTTGATTACTGTACAAAAATCTGAAACTGTCAGAGAATTTTGGAGTTTGCAGTCTCAGAACTCAACTTTTCTATTACAGGTGTCTATGAGAAGACATAGAATGTGTGGGCAACCATACACAGCATGTCTATGTTTCCACTGAGGGGTTGCCATGACGATAGTGGCCTCGAGAGCAAAAGTTGAGAGATCTCTGTCATCATGGCAACCCTGAGGTGAAAACGCAGCCTTGGAGTGTATTTGTTGCCTATAGGTAATTCTATATAGTGTATGGGTAACCATGCGGCAACTAGTTCATGATAAAAGTCAGTGAAGAAAAAAAAACAAAACTTTCTGCTGTTTTCTACATTAGTCTGCTGTATCCAGTCTTGTCCACTCTCTCACTTCTACAATCTCTCTCTACACAGCTCATCTGACAGCCCTCCCCACAGAGTATCCTCACTCCATACCATATATTTTTCACTGCTCCAACTATCTCTGTACCAGTAGCAATGAAAATGTCTGCCTCTCCACTGACTGCCTCCCTGCTCACATTGCTGCGCTCTCAAACATTAGCTCCTCTTTCGAACTACAGTTCTGTTTTGTTCATTGACTTAACTACTGCAGCACAACCAAAAGGGCGTTGTGCTGCAGTAGTTACGCAACTACTGCAGCACAACCACTTTTTCCAGCGTATGGCTTTCCGTACACAACCATGCAAATCCATACACCAGACTACAGTTCTTAGAGCTATCCACTCTACTGGACATCAGTGCTCTCTTGTGAAAATGCATCATTGTTAACCTTAATACCAATTCCCTTGCTGGTGAAAATAAAACAAATAGGGGTTACTGACTTATACCCATATTTCTACTATAAGTATTCAGTTTCCATTACAACTTAGAAAGTCCTCCACTGAGCATGACAAGTCACTGAAACGGCTGTTACGCTTGACTCCTCCTACCAGCCAACCATGTGGTCCTCTAGCTCTGCATTCAGTGCACTCAGATCTGCCTGCTGGAAAAGGAATCCGAAGCAAGCCATGCCAATGCCAAGGGAGGTTCAGAGGGTCTGGATGTGAACCAAATACTAGTAGTAGACTATGATTACATGTAAGTAATCTCTGTTTTTAACTAACTAGACTGAGTACATTAACCACACTTAAGCAGACACCTAGCAGTCTGCAGAAGGAGGGGGACAAGGAGTGCACCTCAAATTAGACGAACAGAGATTGGAGGGCTAAAGATCTAAAAGCAGCCTCATGACAACTAGGCGAGTCGATGCTGTAATGGGAGATGAATGTGTGTGTTTTCAATGACCAGGTAGCAGACCTACATATTTCAGAAATGCAGATGCATCTGGCATCAGCAAAAGAGGCGGTATTATGTCAGAAGGAGTGAGCATTCAACCCAGCAGATGGCTCTTCGCCAAATAACCTGTAACACAGAGCAATGCAGGTGGTGATCCAACATTCAATCGTCCGTTTGGCTCCTGGACTGTATAAGGCAGCTTCAGCATAAGTCAGGAACAGCTGGGAGCCGCATTGCAAAATTCTGCCATATGGTCCCTGTAGAACAGCAGAGCCCTACAAACATCCAACATGTGGAGTTTTCATTCGGCCTCTGAAGCATAAAACTACGGAAAGAAAGTTGCTAGAATGAATGCTTGATTTAGGTGAAACTCAGAAACTACCTTGGGAAGGAATTGCGCGTGAGAGCACAGGACAAAGTTGTCTTTGTGGAAAATGAAAGTTAGGAGACACGCAGCTGGTACCTGAAGGTCACTTAACTATCTAGTTGAGGTGATGGGGACCAAAAAAACAGGATACTCACCTGTAACAGTAGTTCTAGGAGTGGTATATGATGTACATCCACACTTCTGGCAGTGTCCTTTCCCCTTGAAGGCTTGCCAGAAAGTATTCAAGCTGGCTCCCTCCACCCACCTGGGTGGTAACTCCATCGGCATCATCCTGTGACGTCAGATCTTAACCGCTAGAAGAAAGACCAGTGTGCCACTTGCTAGGGGAGGTCGAGTGGGTCAGTGTGGACGTACATCATATACCACTCCTAGAACTCCCAACAATAAAATTATTTTAGAGAAAAAAAAATATATACCGTCCGGCCCGGTGGCGCTGAGGGCTGAGGCGCTGGCCGCCACACCACCAGCTCTTGACTACCGGATACGGTAATGAACTCGGTGGCGAGAAGTCGGCAGGGAGGAGGATCAGCGTCCCAACGGATGTTCTCCTCCCTCAGGGGTGGGAACCAAGAACGATTCTCTCCACATCATCTCGTAGCCGTGGAAGCACCGACAATTGAAGGGATGGAGGCGGCTCTGTTCGCCGGAGTCGGGAGGGGGACATCGACGGCACATGAGAGGTCTGGCGGGCGCAGCACGCCACCACTCGGGACGTACATCCTAGCGCTCGGCGTCCCAGAGGGTAGGGGAAAACCAGGGAGAAAAAGGAAAACACCTCTCGGTAAGCCCTAGATGATAGCCTCTCGGAACCATCCAGGACCACCAGAAGAGGGACAGACCCCACTGTGCAGGGGAGAGAAGGAGGCACTCTAGGGGCAGATCCCCCCGAGGTGGAAATGGAGGTTGAGAGGAAGGAAGGAAGGAGAGGGCTCAGAGAGCAGGAAGGCGGAGATAAAGAAATAAAGAAAAAAAAATACCACTCCTAGAAAGTAAAGTTGCGTCAGAACTTACCGTAACAGTAGATCTTTGAGGGGTGTCTCATGCAGCAGGTAATACACTTGGGCAGTTGCCAGAGGTCACTGTGGTGCATGGCAGCTCTTCTAGCAATCTTTTGCCAGGGGCCGCCCGCACGACATCATCAGTCTGCTGCCTATATAAGAGTGGGCGGTCTCTGGTATCCTCACTTCCCTGCCAGATTCAGCTCACTAAGCAAGGACCGAGGGGATCCCAGATAACATAGGTGTCCCTTCCCACGTGCCAAGTGGAGCAAAAATCGTTCTTTTAGAGAAGGAGGGGGATGGAGGGAGGGAACATACCTGCTACAAGAGACACCCCTCAAAGATCTATTGTTACAGTAAGTTCTGAACTAACTGTACTATCTTCCATGGGGAGGTCTCTTGCAGCAGGTAATACACTTGGGATGATCCCCAAGCAGTGCACCCAAAGTGGGTGGAATTAGGATAGGAGACCCTGTAGGACTGCGTGGCCAAAGTCCATCCTATGGTGAGAAGCAATATCCAGATTGTAATGCTTCGAGAAAGTATGTATTGTGGACCATGTGGCTACATTGCAGATATTTATTTAGTTTTTGTTTACTGGGTAAGTACACTAGCCAACACAATGACTATTTTCAGGTACGACCCGGGACAGTACAACATAAAATAAAACAGGTACAAGAAACATTTACATTTTTAACATGGGGAGAAAGTAAACAGAATTTTAAGCAAAGGTACATAATGTAAAAACCTTGAAAGAAAGAACTTATTTAACATAACAGAGGTAATAGGTAGCATTACAGGTTTTCACGTGGTGAGAAGCAGATACCATGGCTTAAATAGGAGGGAAACAAACATCTGTAGGCCACAGTGGGCAAGGCAAGTAGCAATTGTTGGGGGGTAAACAAGGATAAGGTCAAGCAAATACAGTTTGCAGAGATTTCGTGTAAAAGGTCTAACTCTGAAAAGGTCTTTTGGAATTAGAGTAGAGGAGGAGGGCAGGGGAGGAAATGGGGTAAAAATGAGAAGAGGCTTCGGGAAAGAAGAGTGATCGGGGTAAGTGAGAAAGGTGGATGATAGGGCAGGAAGTGAGAGATAGGACAGAGGAGTCATAGCATGGAGCAGGGGTAGGGAGGGACATGTATTAGAGGGAGGTAGGAAGTAGAGGTCATGCAAGAATGTGACAGGGCAGATGGATCAATAGCATGAAGAATCTAGAGCACAGATACAGGAGGAGAGAGATAGAGGTTTGAGAGATTGGAGAACAACAGGGGAAGGCAAGTCTATAGAACTAAGGGAAAAAATAGGGACCAGACATAATCAGAGAGGAAAAAAGAAAGGAAAGAGAGAGCATTAGGGGCACGTAACATAAACAAGACCATCAGGTGGGATCAAAGCAGGTGCAGGGGCCAGTGCGATAGATAGCAGTGAAGTTCTTTTTTAAAGCTCTGATGAGTTCCAGCCGATTTGAGCTCAGGGGAAGTGTATTCCAGAACTGGGGAGCCGCACACTTGAAAGCCCCAGTGCCTTTTGTGGTAGAGCATCTTGGAACTTGGAGTAGAGAGTTTTCAGCAGACCTCAGACCGCGAGGGATGGAGTGGGGAATTATAAGTTCTGCCAGAGATTTAGGGGATTTAAGCCTTACAACAGAGTCAGTAAGGGAGCCAAGATAATATTTTCTTGTTGCCATGGGGGAGAGCCATCCTAAGTTATCGTAAAGCTGACAGCCGTGCTTTTGTCTTGAGGAGGAGGATGCATATCGACATATGTTATTGTAAGTGACATCCCATTTCTGGAGGGCAGTTTTGTGAGCAATAGAGAGGATGGGGGCACTGTAGGTTAGGGAAGGTAGCAGTACACCCCTGGCAATGGCTTTTTTAGCAGATGGCGTAAGCAAGTATCCTGATTTGTAAGCAGCACCGAGTTTGCAATTTACAGCCTTGCAGATGGATTGAATGTGCAGGCTCAGATCAAGGGATTGGTCGAGCATGACACCAAGATAGTTAAAGGATGAGACAGTTTCTAGTTTTGTATCACCTGAGTCATGGACTGTAAGGGAGACGGGGCACCTATGGAGTTTAGGGGCAGAGCCAAAAAGCATGGCCTTGGTTTTCTTTATGTTTAGGACCAGCTTGTGCTCATACAGCCAGTTTTGTATATTTGTGAAACCAGTAGAGAATGCTGCGTTCAGATACTCCACGTTGTTATCACTGGCATAAATGACAAGATCATCAGCATACAAGAGAGATGAGCAACTCTGTAGGGCACAGGAGACATTATTTATGAAGAGTGAGAAAAGGAGAGGACCCAGGATGGAGCCTTGAGGAACCCCCACATTTACTGAGGCAGACTCAGAAATGGCCGAGTTAAATTTAACTGCTTGAGACCTACCAGATAGATAGCTACTAAACCAGCGTACAACTGGAGAGGAGAAACCTAGGCTATGCAAGCAGGATAGGAGTAGGGGGTGGTCCACAAGGTCGAAGGCCTTTGTTAGGTCTATGAATACAGCACCAGTGAGTCTACCTGCGTCCATGTTAGAGATTATGTCAGAGGTAAGTTTAAATAGCGCAGTGGATGTACTATGGTTTTTACGGAAACCATGTTGGGCATCAGATAGGATACACCACTTTGCTAGAAAGTCACGTGTTTGGATAGCGACAGCCTTTCTAGTAGTTTGGACAAAACAGAATAGCAATAGGTCTGTAATTGTTGATGTCCTTCTTTTCACCTTTTTAAATACAGGAGTTATTGAGCAAACTTCCACAGGACTGGGACAGTGCCAGTGATCAGGGATAGTGAAAATATTTTCGCCAGTGGTGAGGCTATGTAGGCAGCAGCAAGTCTGAGTAAATGGGGTTCAAAGAGGTCAGACCCCACACTAGTGTTTCCAGATATGGATAAGAGAAGTTTAAAGATCTCTAGTGCAGTAATCTCCTTAAAGTAAAAGGGAGGTGTATGCCGAGATATTTGGAGAGTAGTAGAGGAGCCAAGTAGTCTTTGAGGCTCACTGCCCTGGAGGGGAGAGGTCTGTGGTGGGAAAGCAGAGGTATACAAAGACAGGTCTGAGAATTTCTGGTTTAGAGCATCTGCAATGGTCTTAGGATCGTTACAGTGCACCCCATTTAATATCATATCCTTGGGGGTATGGGACTGGGAGGATCCCAAGAAGGTTTTGATATGGGCCCAAAATTTCCTTGAGTCTGATGCTGCGCTCACGAGCAGGTCCTGGCAGTATTTACTTTTAGCTAATCTTATTTTCTTTTTGCAGAGACTTCTACTGGCCCTATAGGAGTTAAAATCATTCATACGCCTGGTTTGTTTGAAACACTTCCATAGCTTATCCCTACAGCGTAGTTCAGACAGGAGGTCCTTATGTAGCCACTTGGTTTGCTTGCCTGTTACTCTCCTGGTGATCTTGGGGGCATGCCTTGTTTGGATAGCAGTGAACTTATTGAGAAAAATGTGCAGAGCCTCATCAACACTGTTTGTGCGGTAGATATCAGACCAATCTACACAAGAAATGTCCTGAAGGAACGCCTTTTCATCAAGCTGTGCAAAATTTGTGAAGGTGACATAACGCGGTGGGGGAGGTGGTGGGGCTCCTGAGGCCCACAAGCAGAAAATCGGAGTATGGTCTGTGATAGCATCCACAAGGATCCCTGTGGAGATCATATGCTCAGGCCGTGTTGTAAGTAACCAGTCTATGAGGGTGCCGGTTTTAGTAGGATTTGGGGCCCTAGTTGGTTCAGTAATCATCTGATGTAGGTTAAAAGTGCTGGCAACTGATACCAGGGAACTATGAGCAGGACCCAGCCAATTTAGGTTAAGATCTCCAAGAATTATAGCCTCGTTTTGGTTTATATTTGAAAAAGTCTTTTCGAGTAGATCTTGTATTCCTGTAAGGCCTCCAGAGGGAGGATTATAGGCACATATGATATGGAGCTTCTTTGCCCCTAATGTAACTGCGGCATGTAGATGTTCACATATCTCCACAGAGGCCGGGTCAAGGACAGTATTTAGGTTGAGGTGAGATCTGTAATAGATGGCTACACCACCGCCGTGCTTGGTTTTTAACCTATCACTTCATATCAGGGAGTAGTTGGCAATTTTGCAGAGGGTGTCAGGTATGCTAGGTTTTAGCCACGTTTCAGAGAGGCAGAGAATGTCAGGGTTGTAACCTTTTATCCATACCTCCAGTTCATCCTTATGGCATGTTAGACTCCTGATGTTCATGTGGGCAATAAGGAGCCCTTTCCTTGGAAGACCAGATCGGGTTTGAGCAGTAGGGTGAGAGACAGGGCCAGGATTGACCTCAATGTCACCTGCTAGGAGGAGTAAAAGCAATGCCAAGAGGCAGGGCCTTTCCTGGAGAAAGATTTGCATCTGAACAAACCTTCTGCACCACTTATGACGGCCAAGGAGCATATGATAGGTACAGCCTTTAGGGTAAAGGATAAAGAGCCAAGCAGGTACTGGCCTAAGTTTAGTAACAACTGAATTAGAGAAGCTAAAATCCCGGGTATCGGACCCTATACCAAGATGGTCACTGGGAATAAGGAGTGACACTATGTTCATACTGAAAAGAGCAAGTATGACAAAGGGAATAACACCCAGACGGAGAATATCCATATTTCTTTGTGCAAGGTACACTTTGGGACTAGGGACAGTATTTGCACCTAGTATAGTGTGTGTCATTATGGAATAGTTTGAGCACATCGTAGCTTGGAAACAAGAGATCAGGGGAATTTTATTTAGTGCTAAGATGTAATAGGCAGCGGTCAAGGTAAGACTATGACTGATAAATAGCAATATAAAAGGATACTAAGGGAGCAGACAGGAGAAAAAATGCCATGGATTGAGCAGCAATCCCCTTTGTAAGGCACGATTTGAAGGAAATGCAGTGATCTAGGAAGTGAGGGATCAGCAGGGGTTTATAGCCAGTACAAGCTTTTAGGAAGCCTAGTTGTTTTCTGCAATTAACCATTAAAACAACAGAATAAGGAGCAAATGGGATTCTAGGGACTTAGTCATGTGACAGACCAAGAACTATATAAGTAAGTGCCCACCCACGGTGGGCGAGGTGGAGAGCCGGCGCTAAGTGCCGGTGGGAAGTGCTTCCTGTCCGCTTTAGCAATAGACTAGACCCCCAGGGGAGCGCACACCAGGATAGCAAGTAAGAACAGCTATTTCAGTGAAATCAGTTCAGCAGGCAAAAAGTTCAGAACTTTTATGGCTCCTCACCCGTGGCAAGTACCCTAGGGGCACTACAGACCTTTGGGAAGAGCTGAGACTGAAAGTGCACCAATCGGTGGGCAGTATGAAGGAGGCGCACCAATCAGCAGTCCAACCGAGAGAGCAACAGCCAATTGGATAAGCGGCACCTTTTTTCCAAGCAAACTCAACAGAGCGCCAGGAGCTCGGAGGAACGTACCTTGGAAGTCAGTTTACGGCCTTTCCGCCCACCACAGAGAGTTGCAGCCGGGCTCGTGGTTCCCAAAGCAGAGATAATTCCGGCGGTCATCGCGCTCCTGCCCTACGGGAGGGGGAAGCCCCAGTGTAGCGAGGATGGGTGTATTCGGACGGTCCTGGTGCCGCCGCTCCTGGAGCGGGCTCGAACTCCAAAGCCCCAGTGAGCTTGAGGTACTAACTGCTTGGAAGTCGGTTTATGGCTTTTCCGCCTGCCACAGAGAGTTGCAGCCGGGCTCGAGGTATCCAAAGCAGGGATAATTCCGGCGGTCATCGCGCGCTCCTACCATACGGGAAGGGGAAGCCTCAGAGTAGCGAGGATGGGTGTATTCAGCCGGTCCTGGTGCCGCCGCTCCTGGAGCAGGCTCGAATTCCAAAGCCCCGGTGAGCTTGAGGTACTAACTGTGATCGAAGCCCCCTTGAAGAAGGCCTCTGTGGCAGCCACAGCTCCAGTGGAACGGGCTTGAACGGTGCTCTGTAGGGGCTTGTTGTACTTCGTATAACAGAATGTGAGGCAATTTGCTAACCAGCTGGAAATGCTTTACTTAGCAACTGGGGAACCTTCCCTCGTCGAGGCGAAGGTGACAAATAATTGAGAGGTCTTTCTCAGAGATTTGGTATGGTTTATATAGTACCTTAGGATATGATTAACATCTAAGGTGTGTAGGAGATGTTCCCCAGGTTGGGACAGAGCATCTGTAAACAATCCCCTTTTGTTCGGGATAATGGAAAAGTATTTGGGGAGTCAATGACTGTCGAGAGATGCAAACAGATCTAAAGATTGTCTGACGAACTTTATGATGAAGAGTCCACTCGTGCGTGGAGGACTGACGACTAAGAATGTCTGCCAGGGTATTGTGGTGTCCTGGTAGATGGACGGCAATTAGTGCCAGTTGTTGGGAAATGGCTTCTTGCAGGCTTTGGGTCAACACCTCTGTGGTATTCTGTCTGAACAAATAGGGAGGCACCTGCAGAGAGCACGAGATCTGGTGCCTCCCTATTTGTTCAGACAGAATACCACAGAGGTGTTGTCCGATTGGATACATAGAAATACAGAATGTGACGGCAGATAAGGACCGCCTGGCCCACCTAGTCTGCCCATTTTCCTACCTAACAGATAAGCTGCAGATCCTAGTTAACCAACAGCTTACTTCCTCCTACCCCCCACTAGGACTGCCTTATGTCTGTCCCATGCATTCTTGAATTCCCCCACTGTTCTTGACTCCACGACCTCCTCAGGGAGGCTGTTCCATGCATCCACAACCCTCTCTGTGAAAAAATACTTCCTCACATTACCTATGAGCTGTCCCCCTCTATCTTCAAATTGTGCCCCCTTGTTCTTGCACATCTCTTTTTCTGAAAGATGCTACCCTCTTGGACTTTGTTGATTCCCTTGAGGTACTTGAAAGTTTCTATCATGTCCCCTCTCTCCCGTCTTTCCTCAAGGGTATACATATTGAGCTTCTTTAGTCTTTCTTCATATGTCTTCTGGTGCAGATCCTGCACCATTTTGGTTGCCCTCCTCTGGACAGCCTCCATCCTGTCTATCTCTTTGCGGAGATGGGGTCTCCAGAACTGCAAACAGTACTCCAGATAGGGTCTCACCAACTGTCTGTACACAGGGATAACAACTTCCTGTTTTCTACTATTGATGCCTCTCTCTATGCATCCCAGTATCCCCCCAGCCTTCCTTAGTGCCTTCTCACACTGCTTGCCCACCTTTAGGTCATCTGATATAATTACCCCCAGGCCCCTTTCCATTTTTACTGTTGTCAGTATCTCACCCCCCATTGCGTACTCTTCCCCTGGGTTTTTGTTTCCCAGGTGCATTACCTTGCACTTCTTTGCACTGAATCTGAGCTGCCATACATCCGACCATTCCTCCAACCTTGCCAAGTCCCTTCTCATCCTTTCCACTCCATCTTGTGTATCAACCCTGTTGCAGATCTTTGTGTCGTCTGCAAAGAGACATACTTTTCCTTCCAGTTCCTCTGCAATGTCACTTATAAAGACATTAAAAAGGACCGGTCCTAGTACTGAACCCTGCAGTACCCCACTAGTAACCCTCCTTTCTTCACTGTGGACTCCATTTACTACTACCCTTTGTGTCCTGTTGTCTAGCCAATTTTTTATCCAGGCTACCACCTTGGGACCCACTCCAAGGTTGGCTAACTTGTGTATTAATCTTTTGTGTGGGACTGTATCAAATGCCTTGCTAAAATCTAGGTAGGCCATGTCCACAGCCCCTCCCTGGTCTACTACTTTGGTCACCCAGTCAAAGAAATCTATTAGATTCATCTGACACGACCTTACCATCATGAATCCATGCTGCCTTGGGTCCTCTGCCCCACTGGCCTCTAGGTACTCAACAATTCTTTTCCTTCAGAAGTGATTCCATGCCGGCCCAGTGGCGCTGAGGGTTGAGGCGCTGGTCACCACACCTCGCGCCACGCCGGTGACCCGTGTTCAGGGAACGGGCATGGGTTGCCGTGGGTCGGTGGGGAGGAGATGGACTGAGTGTCCAAGGGACTGCTCTCCATCTCCGGGAGGGGGATTTGGGCGGCCGGGGCTTGCCTGACCCCTAGCGGAGGCTGGGAGGTCGACAGCACGTAGCTGCAAGCTTGGGGGCGGGTCGTGGCAGATGCTTGACTGGGAGCACGCCTGGGCGTGCATGCACCCAGTAGCTGGCGTCATTGCATATGACCACTGGGAGGAAAACAGGCGGAAGGGGAGCTTGACTTGTACGAAGATGTTCCCCGTGGTGCCATTCCTGGAAGGGCGCCTCCCTGGCATGGATCCACTGGGGTGGGTTGAGTCACTCCCCACCACCCTGCTGCGAAGGGTAAGTCGTGAGGTGCATATGGGAGGGGGTCTGATGTCCGGGGATGGCGCTGGGGGGAACAACGGAGGGCGGGGGTCGTAGCCCGAGCTCTGGAGGAGAGAAAAATAATACCCCAAAAAAAAGAAGTGATTCCATCATTTTCCCTACCACTGAGGTCAAACTAACTGGTCTGTAGTTTCCTGCCTCTGTCCTGCTCCCACTTTTGTGAAGAGGAATCACATCCGCCCTCCTTCAGTCCTCAGGTACCACCCCATCCTCCCATGATTTGTTAAAGAGAGTAGTCAGCGGTGTCACTAGTTCTACCCTTAGTTCTTTTAGAATTCTTAGGTGAATCCCATCAGGCCCCATTGCTTTGCCCACCTTCAATTTTATTAGTTCTTTCAGAACCCTTTCTTCTGTAAATGGGCTGGTATAGACCCCCATCTTCAGAGTGTTTCTCTTATTTGGTTTAGGTACCTCCCCTCCTCTTCCTTTGTGAATACTGAGCAGAAATATTCGTTCAGTATCCCTGCTTTTTCACTGTTACCCTCTACCCATATTCCCTTCCCTTTATTAAGCCTCAGTATCCCTCCTTTGGTCTTTCTTTGCTCCTAATGTACCTATAAAAGGTCTTATCCCCTTCTTAACAGAGTTGGCTATCCTTTCCTCAGTTTGGGCCTTTGCTATTCTGACTGCCTTCCCAGCCTCTTTCTGCTTTAACTGATAATGTTCTCTGTCCTGCTCCTTCTCTGTTTCCTTATATTTCCTGAATGCTATCCTTTTCTCCTTAACTTTCCCTGCCACCTCTTTTGAGAACCATAGCGGTATTTTCCTTCGTTGTGTTTTGCTGATTTGCTTTACATAAAGGCTTGTTGCCTCTGTGATGGCTGTTTTGATTATTCCACATTGTTCCTCCACCCCTCTTTCTTGCCTGTTTGCTAGTGCTTTTCTGAGGCACTCTCTCATTTTCCCAAAGTCAGCCCTCGTAAAGTCCAATACTCTTGCCTTTGTATGGCTTGATTGTATGGCTGTGTTTATCGTGAACCACACTGTCTGGTGGTCGCTTGTAGGGATCCTGGGCAAAGGTGGAGGTGAAAGATCCAATAGGCAAGGCGAACTGCCCTCATCTCCAACAAATTTACGTGAGGCAATACGGAGAATTGAGGCCATCTGTCCTGCGCCCTGTAGGGTCCAAGGTGAGCCCCCCAACCCTCCAGGGAAGCATCCATGGTTAACGTCTGCTGTGGGGGAAGGGAATGGAAGGGCATGCCCTGTGATAGGTTGTCCCGATGTGGTCACCATTCCAAGGTGGAACGGGGGGAGGGGGTGACCTTGATGTTGTCCTCGAAGTTGTCCGATCGTTGGCACCATTGATTCTGAAGCGCCCAATATACTGGTCTCGTATGGAAACAGGCAAAAGCTACCATGGGGATGGCAGCTGCCATATGCCCCAGAAGGTGTAGAAAACATCTAGCTGTTATGTATTGCTGGGTTCGGATGGGAGAAGCCAGAGAAAGGAGTTTGTCTTGTCTGTAGACAGGGAGATACGTCCTGGCACAGATCCAGTGTCCAGAACTGCTCCTATGTACTGGAGTGATTGGGTAGGAGTCCGATTGGACTTGGGCCAATTGATGGTAATGCCCAGAGACTGGAAGAGGGTAAGGGTGGCCTGTAGGGGACAAAAGCACAGCAGCTTCGGAGCTTGCCCTTATAAGCCAATCGTCTAGGTATGGGAAGATGAACCGTCCATCCCCCTTCTCAGGGCTGCTGCTACTACTACGGCAAGGCACTTGGTGAAAACTCTCAGAGCGGATGAGAGGCCAAAAGGAAGTGCTCAAAATTGGTAGTGGTGCCCTAACAGGTGAAAGCGTAGGAACTGGAGGTGGGCAAGGTGGATAGAGATGTGCAGATATGCATCTTTCATGTCCAGGGTGCATAACCAATCCCCCCGGTTTAACATCGGTAAAATGGACGTTGTAGTGACCATCCTGAATCTCTTGTACTGAATGTGTAAATTCAGTTGTCTGAGGTCTAGTATAGGCCTGAGGCCTCCTGTACATTTGGGGACCAGGAAGAAATGGGAGTAAAACCCCTGATGGTACTCCGAAGGAGGAAAAGGATAGATAGCATGTTTGTTTAAAAGTGCCTGAAGTTCCTCTTGGAGGATGGGATATGGTTGGGTAGATAATGGACTAAGCGAGGAGGGTGCGGGGGGTGGAGACGTACGCTCCAGAGTGTGCCCTGTACGTATGATTTGGAGAATCCACTTGTCTGATGTAATGGCTTTCCAGGCCTCTAGATGAAGGGCAAAGTAGCCCCCAACAGTTTTCGAGGCCTGAACAAGGAAGCCGGGGGCAAGCCCTAATGGGTCACTGGGCAGGAGGGTGGCCAGTCTCACCTTGGGAGTGCAAGCGGGAGCCCTTTGAGGCGGGGGGGTGGTCTGAGAGGAGGTTTGAGAATGTCCCCAGGAGCCACCTCTGTAGGCTCCTCTGTTCTTGCCTCTCCATTTGGACTGAAAAGTTTGAGAATCGTACTGGTATGAGGGATGTGGTGTGTAGTACATACAATGCACAGTACGGAGGGTACAGCCTGAAGCTTGGAGATCATCCAATAGCGTCTGAGCACCTGGGCCGAAAAGCTTACGGCGATTACATGGGACACTGACCAGTTTACGTTGTATGTCCTGTTACAAACTTGATATGCACAGCCAGGCA
Source organism: Neoceratodus forsteri (assembly GCA_016271365.2). Taxonomy (NCBI): domain Eukaryota; kingdom Metazoa; phylum Chordata; order Ceratodontiformes; family Ceratodontidae; genus Neoceratodus; species Neoceratodus forsteri. The sequence continues at coordinate 685,301,161 of CM057454.1, read as the reverse complement.
TGGCAGCGAAGGGTAACCCCTGTAGCCGTTGCACAAGCTAAGGTATCCACCACATCATATCCAGAGCAGAGTTTATGCCTAGAAATGAATTTCCTGTGGAAATTGTGGCCAACAACTGATCCTTCTCCTGAGATGGAGGGAGTTTACTGATGCCATCAATTGCTGAGGACCAAAGGGTACGTTGGTATTATACCATGTGCTCCATATAATTAAAATTCTTAAGTTCATTGTGCCTACCTGAAAAACTTTCTTTCTCAGATAGTCCAAGTGGCAGGATTCCCTGTCCGGAGGTATGGGGCTCATGTGCAGTGGACATTTGGTGCGATCATGGGTGGCAGTAATGACCACTGAATCTGCCTCGGGATTAGATGCGAAAAAAGGATGAAACATGGAAACATACAAATTATCGGCAGATAAGGACCGCTAGGCCTATCTTGTTTGCCTGTAGGCCCTATACATTGTATGTGGCCACTGATCCTCTGTGATCAATGGCTTTTCATCACTCTCTCCCCTCTCAGGCTTCCCTTGTGCCTGTCCCAGGCATGCTTAAACTGCTCCACTGTGCTTGCCTCCACTACCTCCTGTGGCAGAGTATTCCAAGCATCGACTACCCTTTCTGTGTAGAAATATTTCCTCACATTACCTCAATCTACCCCCTTCCAATTTCATATTGTGTCCCCTTGTTCAAGTACTTTTCTGCACTGGAAAAGGTCCCCCACCTGCATCTTGTTTATGCCCTTCAGGTACTTGGAAGTTTCAATCATGTCCCCCCCACTCTCTCCTCTCCTCCAGTGAGTACACATTGAGATCCCTTAGTCTCACCTCATATGTTTTGTGGTGCATGCCCTGCACCATCTTTGTTGCCCTTCTCTGGAAATTCTCCACCTTATCTATGTCCTTGCGCAGGTGTGGCCTCCAGAACTGCACGCAGTACTCCAGGTGAGGCCTCACCAATGTTTTATACAATGGCATCACCACCTTCAGCCTCCTGCTAGTGATACCTCTGCCTATGCACCACAGCATGCCATTGGCCCTCCCTGCCACCTTTGTACACTGCTTTGATACCTTAAGGTCATCAGAGATGATAATCCCTAGGTCCCTTTCCTCTTTGGTGACGGTCAGTCCCCCCCCGCCAACCTGTAGCTCTCCCCAAGGTTCCCTCTACCCAGGTGCATTATTTTGCACTTCTTTGCATTGAACCTCAGTTGCCACATCTCCAACCATCTTTCAAGCTTCTCCAGGTCCCTCTTCATTTTCTGCACCCCTTCTGGAGTATCCACCCTGTTGCAGATCTTGGTGTCATCTGCAAACAGGCAGACCTTTCCTTCCAGACCCTCTGCAATGTCACCAATGAAGACACTGAACAGGACTGGTCCTAGTACTGATCCCTGTGGTACCCCACTGGTCACCCCCCTCTCCCCAGAGTGTACCCCATTTACCACCACCCTCTGTCTCCTGTCTGCTAACCAGTTCCTTACACACACACACATCACACACCACCTTGTCTCCTATGCCCAGACTGCCCATCTTGTTAATCAGCCTTTTATATGGGACAGTGTCAAAGGCTTTGCTGAAATCTAGGTAGGCAATGTTTACCGGCCCTCCTTGATTTATTTCCCTAGTCACCCAATCAAAAAACCTATTAGATTCATTTGATATGACCTTCCTGATGTGAATCCGTGTTGTCTCAGATCCTGAGCACCGCTGCATCCATATGTGGCACTATCCTTTCTTTCAGCTGTGTCTCCATGATCTTTCCCAACACTGAGGTGAGGTTGACTGGCCTGTAGTTCCCCACCTCCTCCCTACTGCCGCTTTTGTGCAGTTGGACTACATGTGCCCTCCTCCAGTCCTCTGGAATGACACCCGTGTTGAGTGACTCTGTGAACAGGGCCGCCAGAGGTGCTGCTAGTTCCCTTCGCAGCTCCTTTAATATCTTCAGGTGGATGCCGTCTGGCCCCATGGCCTTAGCCACCTTCAGCTTTGTGAGTTCTTCCAGAACTCTCTCCACTGTGAATGGACTGGTGTCCACCTCTTCCCCCTCTTTGCCTCTGCATCCCAACTGTGGTCCTTGACCCTTCCCCTCCTTAGTCAATACTGAGCAGAAGTAGTTGTTCAGAATTTCTGCCTTGTCCAGTTCCCCCTCCTTCACTTTGAGCCTCACAATCCCCCCTTCCCAGTTTTTCTTCTTTCACTGATGTACCTATAAAATGCCTTATCCCCTTTTTTACAGACTGTGTTAAACCCTCTTCTGTCTTCGCCCTATCAGGCTTCCCTGCTTCCCTTAGACATTCAAGGTACACCTCCCTGTCCTCCTCTCTTTGGCTCCCCTTATATTTCCTGAAACTCAGGCTTTTAGCCCTGACTTTGTCCCCCACCTCTTTGGAGAACCATAGTGGTTTCCTTCTTTTCCCTTTGGCCACTATCCCAATGCACTGGTTTGTTATCTCCACTATGGCTCCTTTCAGTTTCCCCCATTGTTCTTCCACCCCCTCTATTACCTCTCCCTTCCTCAGGACTGTTTGTATACATCTACCCATTTCAGTGAAATTCGCCCTCCTGAAATCTAACGCTCACCACAGGTCCAACATATGCAGCCTGTGCTTGGCCTCCAAGGTGTGACTGAGGAACTACACCAGGAGATTAATCACCTGACTATGGTGGAAATCAACACAACTTTGGGAAGAACTTCGGGTTGGGGCGAAAGACAACTTTGGCCCTGTGGAAGACCAGGTAAGGAGACTCCACCAAGAGCACCTGGAGTTCACTGATCCTTCTGGCTGATGTGATAGCCACCAGGAAGGTGGTCTTCCACGACAGATGAGACATCTCACACCTGTCCACTGGTTCGAATGGCTTGCCCATGAGCTTAGCTAATACAAGCAAGAAGTCCCAAGGTGGTGGTGGTTCATGCACTGGAGGGGAAATGTGGTCAAGGCCTTTAAAAAATGCCAGACCACCTTCTCCTGCACCACCGACTGCATATCAGCCCATGCCCGGTATGCAAAAATGGCTGCCAGGTGCACCTTAAGGGTTGTCGACCGGAGGCCCGACTGAGAGAAGAACCAGAGGTAGCCAAGAATGCTAGCCACCTGACAAGATAAGGGGTCAAGGCCCTTACACCAAATGGAGAACCTCTTCTATCTGAAGACATACCATTTTTGGGTTGACTCCTTCCGACAAGCCTCGACCACAGTGAGGACATCTTCCGAGAGACCCAAAGCCTAGAACTCTAGCCGCTCAGGAGCCAGGCTGTCAGGTGCACGGATTGAAGGTCCGGAGGGAGTACCTTCCCCTGAATGCAAGACAGCAGGTCCAGTAGAGGGAGATACCTCAGGAGCCTGCTGCTGAGGCTGAGGAGATCGGGGTACCAAAACTGGCGGGGCCAGTCTGGAGCCACCAGGATCATCTGTGCCTTGTCCCTTCTGGCCTTGAGCAACACTTTGTGGATCAAGGAAAATGGAGGAAAGGCATAGAGAAGGCCCAGGGTCCAGGACCTCAAAAAGGCATCCTCCTATAGTGTTCCCTGCTGAGGGGAAGGTACAATATAGCTTCAGCTTTGTGTTCTCCCTGGAGGCAAACAGGTCCACTAGAGGGGTGCCTTATTGGAAGAAAAGACTGTGTACTACCTCTGGATGGAGTGACCACTCGTGAGACACCTCACCCACCTGGCTGAGGGCGTCTGCCAGCTGGTTGGAGATACAGCCACATGGACAACCAGAAGACTGGAGTCCAGGCTGAGCATGAGGGTCCAGATGCGGAGAGCTTCCCTGCACAGAGGAAGGGAGTGCGTCCCACCCTGCTTGTTGAGGTAGTACGTGGACGTATTGCTGTCCATCTGGACCTGAATGGCCTGACCTCGAATGTGTGGAGCAAAGGCTGTCAGTGCCAGCCAAACTGCCCGAAACTCCAGCAGGTCGATATGGCAACGGGACTCCTCGGGGGTCAAGAGTCCGTGGACTCTGTGGTCCCCCAGGTTGGCATCCCAGCCCATCAGGGAGGCATCGGTCGTCAGGATAACCATCGGCTCTGGGTGGACAAACAGGATCCCTTGCTGCAGATGCTCCAGGACTAACCACCACTGGAGGGTGTCGCACATCAGCTGGGTCACAGTGACCGGCTGGTCAAAGTGGTCCTTGTGCTGAGACCACGGGCGGGCAAGCTCTCACTGCAGGAAGCACATTCTCCACTAGGTCCAATGGACCACGCTGGTGCATGCCGCCATATATCCCAAGAGGCGAAGGAAGTTCCGAGCAGGATGCAACTGCCCAACCTAAAATGATCAGGCAAAGGAGGAGAGGGCCTCCACCCAGTCTGCCAGAAACCGAGCTCTGCCCCGATGAAGTGAATCACCTGCGAGGGTACAAGTTCCAATGGCCTCACTGACCAGGAGGCCAAGTGACATGCAGGTCTGGAGGGCCTGTCTTACTGTCGGCATATCTACATGCCAAAATTGCAGCCAGGTGCACCTTGAGGGACACAGTGAGCAGTCCTGCCTGAGACAGGGACCATAGTTAGTCAAACTGGTGCAACATGGAGCAAAAGAGGGGGCAACATTCCTCACTCTTCGCACCAACACAAGAGCCTCGTCCACTTGATAGTGTGTCCCTTGTGAGTCGACTCCTTCCAAGATGCCTCCAGCACTCAGAAAATGTCCTCAAAAGCCCAAGGACTTTGAATTCTAGCTGCTCAGGAACCAGGTGATTAGGTGCAGGGACTTCAATTCCAGATACATTATCATCCCACCACATATCATCAGCAGGTACGGCAGAGAGAAAGAAGCTGAGCTGGTCTGCTGCCAAGACTGAAGAGCTCTTGATACCAAAACTGGCATTGTCAGTCTGGTGTGATCAGAATCACAGATGCCCTGTCCCTCAGCACCTTCAGGATCATCTTGTGGACCAGAGGAAAGGCATACAAAAGGGCCGGAGTCTAGGACCGACAGAACATGTCCCCCTGCTGTTAAGGACAGTAGAAAAGAGCTTCAGCTTCCTAGTTTCCCCAGGAAGTGAATAAATCAACTGATGGTAATTGCCACTGCAACAGACACTACCCACTGGTGTAGTGACCACTCCTAGGATGCCTCTCCCGCATGACTGAGAGCGTCTGCCACCTAGTTGTTCTCTCCCAGGATGTGGATAAACATCAGGTCCACGTGCAGAAAATGTGCCAGAGACCATATATCCTCCGCACCTCTTGTCAAAGAAAGGAGTGCATGCTACACTGTTTATTCAAATAGAACATGGTGGTGGCGTTGTTTGTGTTGACCTGGAATACTCATCCTTGGACCAGTGGTGTGAACTCCATCAGTGCTAGGTAAACAGAGCAGAGTTCTTGTAGACTGATGTGAAGCTGAGCCTTGCTTGGCGACCAGAACCTGTGTGCTCTGTGGTCCAGCAGAAGCATGTACTGGCAAACCAGTGACATGTCTTTCATCTGAGTTGACAGAAGGCTCAATCTGGATGAATGGGATGCCCTTCAAGAGGTCTGCAGAAGACATTCACTAACTGATGTGGTCCAGCATTAGCTGGGTTAATTGTTTTGGGTGGCATAGGGTTTTATGTGATTGGGACCACTGGCGCCCTAGTTCCCACAGAATGTGCCACATGCATCAGTGAACCAAATCTACCGCAGTCATGGTAAAGGAAGCCCAGAAGGCAGAGGAAATCCTGGATCAGGTGCAAAATGGCCATCCAGAAATGATTAGAAAAAAATAGGTGTAGTCCTCCACCCCTGTCCAGGGACAGATGAACTCTGGCTTGGAGGGAGTCCAGCTCTGTTCCAATAATTAGTATTACCTGCTTTGGGGTAAGCTCAGACTTGGTTGGACTGATCATCAGCCTGAGGGCCTGGAACATCTGACAGTCAGATGCCAGGACCACTCCATATCCTACAATGAGCTCCCTGTGATAAGCCAGTCATTAAAGTACTGAAAGATCTTGATGCCTCTGTGCCTGAGAAAGGCTGCCAAAAAGTGTGATTCTGAACAAATACAAGGTGCTGTCCATCTGAAAGTAGCAGAACCATCTGTGTGATGGACAGATGGAAATGTGCAAGTACACATCCTGGAGGTCTAGGGGCAGAGTAATCTGGAGCAACATCACCATGTGAAACTTTTGACTGCAAATGAACTTGTTCAGGAGTTGCAGGTCAAGAATGGAATGACAGCCCCCTGTCTGTCTGGGTACCAGAAAGTACCAAGACATGAAACCCTGCTGAGCTGTTTGAAAGTACCATGACATGAAATCCAGCTGTGCTGTTTTTCTGAACAAGCTCTATTGCATGCCACAAGAAGGGTTGATAAACCTCACTCTGACTGCAAGGAGAGACTCCAGTGAAAGTGTGTCCCCCACTGGTGCTCAGGAACAAGGAGGTAAGGTCTCAAATTCCAGAGACAACCCTAATTCCATAACTTCCAGGACCCACTTGTCCAAAGTAACAGCAGACCACTATGGCAGAAAGTACAGATGGCCTCTGACCAGGAACTGCAGCTGGGGTCATCCAGAGATTGGATGGGGCCCCTCACACCATCACTTTTTGCCCACAGAGGCAGCTCCCAAGGACTTGCCTTAAGAGGAACTGCCCCCTGCCCTTGAGCTAGCCTTAACCTCTCGACTTATTGAAGGGTTTCACTGGGTGGTGCTGTTGGAACTGCTGTCTCTGTTGTTGCTGTAGATGCTGTTACTGGCTTTGCATGCCCTAATTGAGGCAGCTTGGGCTGCTGCTTGGGATTGGTGACAGGCATCACCAAATTAGGGGTCACATTGAACTTTTTCATATGTATGAGATGATCCTGGACCCCTGACCCAAAGAGATCTGTCTCTGTGAAGGGCAGATTAGCCACCCATTGCTAGATTTCATGCATGAAAGCTAAAACCTGCAACCAGGAACATCAGCATATGGACACCGATGTGGCTGCCACACGTGCCAACATGGGTAAGTCAAGGGCAACCAGTAACAAGTGCTTGGTCACCGTCAGCACCAAATAACAGTTCTGTGTAAATCTGGCAGATTCTCATCAGGGAGTAGGTCGATGAGGTTGGAGAACTTGAAGAGCTCATGGCTATAATGAGCCATCAAAGCCATATATGCTGACCTGGCAATCTCCCAGGGATACAGCTCTACACACCTTACAATCACGGTTATCCTGCTTCTTGGACTCTTTCTCTGGAAACTTATCTAACTCATCCTCTAGTGACAGCTGTTCCAAAAAGTCAGTGCCAAAGGAGAGACATACTTGCAGTCCACACAGTGTCGCAGGGACTTGCAGTAGGCAGGGTACTGCCAGATGCTGAGTGCTGGGCCAGAATGGCAGAAGTGATAGTGAGGGCTACCCCTGGTGAGGCATCTTGGTTGAAACTATGCAATAGCCGCTAGGTCTCCTGCTTCTGGACCTCCATCAATACAGTGTCCAAAACCACAGGCATGTATTTCATTAACATGTCAAGGGATGACTGGCTACCATCCCGATGACATGGTGTCGATGGGATACATGACACATCTGAATCTCAGTCTAGGAATAGTAGCAATGGCCCCCAACACAGAGTATGGATGATCCTTTCTGATGGGGTAACCACTAAGGACAGGAGATGCACTAGTCTGTACTCAAGCCTAGAGTTCTTAGTCAGAGCACCCTACGCTGGCTCTGGAGGCTCCACTGGTCGCTGTAGCATGGCTAGTAAAGCCAAATGCCGGGATGCATGACTAGAGCTGGCACTGAGAGAGGCAGCCAAGGCCAGGATGGGTTTATTGATAGTGCTGGACAACCTCAATGATGGGCACATGTTCCCTAAGCTCACTGCTGCCAAGTTGCCCTCTCCCACCTGCGATGGGCTCCAGGTGGTGGAAGCCAGACAAAGAGAAAGAGCTTGAAGTCGACGGTCGATGGCAATGCTGGTAATGTCAAAAACGGGACTGAAAGCACAAATGCATTCTCAAACGTTGACTCAGGGACTCAACATGTTGCTGAAGCCTCTGGGTTTGCGTACTCCAACAGAGAAACCCTGGGTGCCGGTCAAACAGAAGACTGCACTGGTCAAGATGACCAATAGGTACCAATTAGGAGAGGGCCAACTGGGAGCTTATTCAGATTTGACACATCCCACCCTGCCTGGGGTAAACCGCAGTTGGTGCCAGAGTCTGAGAGAGGGGAATCATATCCCTCAACATAATTGTCCTGGAGGGGTCTGACCATCCTACTAACCAGTGACGATATTCGGCTGCCAAAATGGGACTTCTGCAAACAGAGCAATGAGCTCTATGGGTGGTTTGACCTCCTCTAAGGGAGAATGACCATGCAGACTGTCTGGCAGGGAGAGAATGTAAATGGTCTGTTGATCAACAGTGGTCCATGACTGGTTTTGAGTTTTCTTCTTGTGCCGTCTGCGTCAAGATGAAGACTCAACTTTGAAGGAGTGGAGTGTGATAGGGTGTGGGAATAGATAACGTAGACAACTGTTGTAAGCTTTGAAACACACAAGTCCTTGTGTGAATTTTATTATTAACTCGTAATAAAAAAAAAAAAAAAAAAAGAAAGAATCAAGCTCTTCCCGAGTTGCAGTACTGACAACGCCCCCTCCCCCCCGGTAGTACTGACCACAGAGTGGATCACTTAAAATCAGGATTCCACCTTCTTCTGTGCTTCAACAAACCAGGTATATGTCATCCTGATACAGCTTCTAAGGCTGATCTGCTGTACCAAGCCACAGGGGGGTTCTTTATAAATACTAAAGAGATCACCTGATCCACCCCTATTCTAATACATTAAATTTCCTGCTCTAATACATAAGGTAGGGGATCGGGATGACATACCACATATTCATTTTGCAACAGAGAGTGATATCCACTAGGTATTTCTTGGCTATCAAAGTTCTTGGAGCACTTATGATGCTTGCATGTATAATTGAGGATTAATGGGGCTAAGCCCCTCCTACTTTACAGTGACTGACAGACAGGTTTTTTGATAAATAAGCCTCATCATGGGCCACTGGCTCCTAAAGGAGTGAGGAGCTACTGATTATTTGCAGCAGATAAGGGTGGGAGTAGTCCCACATTTAGTTTCATGGCTTATTCTCCAGTTTGTAGGTAGCAAAATTGCAGACATATCATTCCCTGCTTTGCATTCAGTAGCTAATGCTGAAAGGAACTCTTTATGTTGGGTTGTCTTTATTTTCATAAAACAATATTTTATACATTTATTTAAGTTTACTTCCTCTTAGGCACATATGTGTAATGAAGGGGTACTTAGTGTGCACAAGAGGCAGCTCTAGCTATATGAGCTAAGCTAGCCCCAAAATGCCCCCTTTTGTTTCATTTCCTTGCTGCGATAGAGCCTGCAGCGTGAGGTGCAGGAAATAGGGTGCAAGCGCCAGAAGCGCTTCTTTATTTCCTCACCACTCTCATTTCCTATTTTATCTTCCCTTATTCACCCGTCTGTAGTGAACTAACCACTCCTTTTTAAGGAGAAAAGCAACCTTTTTCCCCATTTTCCATCACGGTGGTTGCGATAGCTTTCTTTTACCTGGGTGCGGCTTTCATTACCTATGGAAAGCCGCACTGTATGTAGTGCATAGCGTTCAGGTTCCTGCAGGCTTCACAGTTGTTGTTGTTTTTTTTTTTTGAAACTTCAAGTTTATTGGCATCAGAAAAAGAGAACATTCCACAATACATAGCAAATTAATCTTACTGAGACTATTTACATGAAAATATAAAAGTCATCTTCTAAGGAGGAAAGTTAATAGCAGGACAAAGTACAGAGTAATGTTCTATGTGTCCATTATCTGCCATTTCTAAAATTAATTTCTCTTTCTCTTCTCTCCCTAGGTCTGTTTGTGGAGTTGTCATCAACTGTCTGGTGCAAGACCAAATAATGTCTTGTATACAATTATCATGTACTCCCTTAAACAAGAGAGGGGGGGCAGTTAATTCTTTATAAAACAAAAACAAACAACAACAGCTGAATAAATATATAACTTTGTTACTCATGGTTGTGCTTTATTCATTTTATTTTTTTTTGTTCTGTGAGAAAGTCTTATTATAATTCATTATTTCAGGGCTGCCTGCTGGAATAGAACATAAATCCCCTCTAGTTCCTTCCTTAAGTGCACATAGGGAAGCTAGATTTGATTAAATGTATCCTTTTTAAGGTGGAGCTCTGCTGTGATTTTCTCTGACCTGGCTATGCTCTTTACTATCTCCAACCAATCCTCCACAGTAGGGATGACGGGGGTGAGCCAATGCTTGGTAATGGCCTCACATGCTGCAGTCAACAGAATAGCTGTAAATTACCTCTGGCCATTAGATCTTTTGCTTCCAGGGAGGAGGCCTAGGATCAACCTACTGAAGTCTGGCTTCTTCATCACTCCAGTGATGGAGAGTAGATGGAGTGGGGAATATAACCCAGCATGCTGGAGAAACTGTGGAGTTGAACCAGCTCACCACTTACACATTTTGGGGACCTGCCCGAATCTGACCCAATTCTGGAAAGAAATAATAGGGACCTTAGAATATATATTTTCTCTGGAGGAGCCCCTTAAAAGTAAACTTCTAGAACTGGGGCTGGTACCTAGGGGAGTGCGGAGCAATGATCAAACCTACCTGTGGAATATCTTGATAACATCGGCCCATAAAGCCATCACAAGAAAATGGCTGCAGTCAGCCTCACCTCAACTGGAACACTGGTGTAAGATGGTTAGAGAGATTCAGGAAATGGAGAAGTTGACCCACAAGATTAATTCCAAATCCGCTATTTTTTTAAACAGGTGAACCAGATGGATAATGTGGCTCGGGGCCCGTCAGGAGTGATCATAAAAAGGGGCAGGTACACATGAAAGGGAGTTGATCAGAGTTAAATAGATCAAAGGGAATTTCTTAATAAAAGTTATAACAAGCTCTGACTCTGCACTACTGTGTGAAGAAAGTTTGATGGGTAAACTAGGGGCGATGTAAGCAGATTTCTAATATCTACTGCATAAATTGACAGAAATTAGAATACAATATAGAATTAAAGAAGTGATATATATTAATTGAAAGAGTTTTAAATATTGAAATAAGTGAAATGCAATACATCTGAGAACAAGAAACCTGTATGTATACCTGTAACTTCAATAAACTTGAATTTAAAAAAAAAATAAACTACTGAAGTCTGGGTGCCCCGGTAGCACTGTCATATCTCCAAAGTGCTTTGCTACTGATTTCCAGTAGAGCTGCAATTTAGGGCAACCCCAGAATATGTGCAGGTAGCTCCCAACCTCCTCACAGTTCCTCCAGCATAGGTCTGTACTCCCTTCTTTAAAGTGTTTTGTCTTTAAAGGTGTGTTAAAAAATCTGGACACCATCTTCCACCTAAATTCCTTCCAATTGTTTGAGGAGGAGGTGCGGACTACTCCCTCCCATACATTCCTCCATCCCTGTTTGTCAAGTTGAGAACCTGTTTCCCTCTCCCATTCAATCTGACAGCGCAAAGGAGGCTGTTCTGTTGCTGTTTTGTATGTGGCCATTAATCTGGTTATTACTTTCACTTCTGTTGGTTCCATGACTAAGTCCCATAAAGTCTGCTCCATGGTGTGTGGGGGTAACCGAACCTCGGCCGTGTGTGTGGAGGACCTCAGGAAAGAGGATACCTGAAGATATCGAAAGAAGTGTGAGGGTGGGAGTTGAAAGTCTTGCTGTAGGGTGTGGAAGGATTTAATGCTACCCTGCTGGAGAAACTGACCGAAAAACCTCATGCCTCTCCGTCTCCAGAGTGCAAATCCCAGGTCCATGCATGGAGCATGAACTGTGTACAGTATACAATTTCTGTTCTATTATTGATGGAACCCTTAATTTTAAGGTCTTTTTTAATCTGTCCCCAGGTCTGATATGTGAGTTTTGACCAGTGGTTGGTAAAGGTTTTTCTAAGTAGTGTCTGTGGGAGATCCTGAAAATCCATCGCTGGTGACAACCCAGGTTCACCCTGGATTTCCTGCAAGACCCATGTGTTATGTGGATCATTTCTTAGGTAGGCTGTCCACGAAGTTAGCTGTGCCATTTGAAAATACATTTGAATTAGGTAACCCTAATCCCCCCTGTCCTGGCTCTTTGCAGGGTCTCCCAAGCAATTCATGCTCTCCTTCCCCCCATATGTATTGGTACAAGGCTCCGTTAATAACTTTCCACTCCTTGGTTGGGATACGTAGTGGTGGAGCACTAAACAGGAATAGAAAATGGGGGAGAATTTTCATTTTAATGGAGTCTATCCTTCCCCAAAGGGATAGGGGCAACAGCATCCATCTCTTTATATCAGTGAGAACATCTTGGATTAACCTGCCATAGTTAACTTAGTATAACCTTTGCAGGTCTGAGGTGATGCAGATGCCCAAGTATCTAAACTGGGATGTTACCCAACGAAAGGGAATAAGGCACTCTAGGTCTGGTGTATGGTTCCCACTTACCATTATCACTTTGGTCTTGTCATTGTAACCCCCCATTGTAATGGGGGTTCCCGAAAAGTCTTGAGCTTGCCTAAATCCTCACTGCCAGGCTGGTGTCCTGCGTTTTAGCAGTTTAAATGTGATTGCCAGAGAGTGCCTGTACAGCCTCTGTGCACTCTCTCTAAGAGCTTCCTGGAGTGCCGTCTAAGTAATCTGAGAGGGAGCTCTGTTGAAAGATGTAACTATTTGCTGAAAATCATTTAGAGTGATAATGATAATGTAGTATGCCTAACCTGTCTTCTTTGCAGCAAGGACTGTTTTGTTTATCCCCACCATTTGGCCCAGGACTACGAATTGGACCAATCAATACTAGTGGGATCTAAAAGGGAGCCGGATTACAGGAGCTGTCTGGAGTCAAAATCTGTAGGAATTGTAGTTTTGGGCTTTTGGTGCCTTTCTGCACCTGAAGGGGGAGCTCCTGTAGTGACTGACAGATGAATCAGCCAACCAAACCTTTTGGATCTTAGGGGAAATTCCCAGGCTTGCGGGCAGTTGAGTTAGATCTAAATTGGGAGCTGAAGAAGCAACAGCTTGATACAGTCAAGCAGCCGTCTGAGTAGTTTCGCGCGGGAGAACTGTGGAAAGGCCTGAGTTGTGGCCTGTATGTCTGCCTGCTGCCCCGTGAGGGAGAGAAGAGAATTATTTTGGACTAAATCCAAGTTTCTGAGAACGAAGTAAGCCACTGATTTATTTTTTTACCTGGCTCATACCTGAAGAAGACCGAAGATTTTGCTGAATGCGATCAGCCTGTCAGGATTTCCAGCTGCTTTTGAATCCCCGGTTTGTGCAGAGACTTTGCGATTGTGACCGGAGAGCGGTTTGTCTGGTACAGTAGAATTTACTTACATGTAAATGTGCTGTGAGTTGTTAGTGGGTCATGATTTTGGTTCCCCACTGTGTGAACTGTGTTCTCCTTGCTGGAAGCTGTATCCAGCCCAAAACGGACTATATCCAAATTTGTCTCCATTTGGTCGAGGCCTTGCCACAATGGCCCAGCCAAACTACCCGCTGCACAGAGAAAGTTATCGACGAGAGACCTGCCTGAGGATCAGCCCCCTGCTCCACGCTTGAACAGGAACAACGTCTTGGTGATTCGTGTGGGCCCTGCTCTCCTGGCACTCCAGATTAACTACCTGCTGTCTTGATTTTCGACCAGCCTGTGTCCAGTCTTGGGTATCGTGAGTAATCATCAGGGTAGCTCCCTGCAACAACAACCTAATCTAAAAGTGTATCATCTGATTGTCTTGTTGTTTTCTTTTCATGAACTGAGCCCTCCAGCTCCGGATTACAAATAGTGTGTTGTGCATGTTGTTTTTTTTCCATCACAGGGCCCCAACCAGTTGCAACGTTCCTGGCTAGCCCACTGTTCTCCATCTGGGTACCCAGAGTGTGTGACTGTTTATGGACCCTGAAGTGCATGCATAACTGTTTGATTGATACAGCCTTTAAGCAAATTAACCTGATTACGCCTCTCCTTGTTCAAGTCCCTTAAATAAATCAGATCTAACTCTTTTTGCATTTACCCTGACTGTGGTTCCACTTTTTGCAAGAGTACTGTACTGCTGTTATTTGCTGTGTATAACCTTGTTTTACAGGGGGTCCCCAGGGCCGGGCCAGAGGAAAGCCCTGGTGGTAAATGCAAACCGTGTGGGTACTTGTGTGGTGTATCAGGGGTACTGTGAAAGTGATTACTGTGTATTGTTCTGGCCACTGGTAAGGAAAAAGGGGGGTTACAGTGTCCCAGAGGGCTGTGCCCAGGTTAGCTTGACCACTACCAACCCTGACCTCTGGGTGGAGGCACCCATTTCAGAACTCAGGCCCCTTAACCTGCTACTAGCCAAGCAGCCAGGGGTAGTAGCCCTTGGGATAGCGCCACCCAGGGGTTACATTTTGGAGGCACTGTGGGGATTTTGTGCCTTCTAGTGGCCAAAAATTACGAATTATTGTTAAAGATTAATGGCTACCCCAGTAGAAATGGCTGTACACCAGTTGGTGGGGTGGTGTACTGGGCAGGAGATCAACCCCAAAAGGCTCTACTTATACTGGATATTCCCCTGGGTACCAGTAAATACACTGTAGAGGGAGCACTCTCCAAAGTTGAATGTTTAAAAAACCCTGTGATGGTGGGTCGACAGGCTGATTTGATCGCCCAAACTTTCATAGCCTTGGTAGAGTGTAGTGACCTCGTGGACAGCTTTAAAGTGCCACAGACTATTGCCCCAGAAGGGGTTCTAGCTGCCTGGAGAGTGATAACAAAAGACAGTAAAGACCCCGGGGAGGAGGACCTCCCACCATTATCTGAGACTTTTGAGGAGAAATTTGCTAAGTTGTTGCTGGAGGAAGGGAAAACTGCAGAGGACTTTATGAAACTATTCCTGCCAACTGGGGGGGGGGGTCCTTCCCCAACACCCCCTCTCACTCCAGCACCTGTTACTGCCCCGCCTTCTGTGCCCATGCCAATGCTGGCCCCTATATATGTACCTGCCATTAGTCACAACTCCTACCAAAGGCTGAGAATCTTCTCGGGCACCCTCCCCACCCCCCAAGGGGAGGATGACTGGGAAACCTGGATAGACTATGTTGCCCCTCTAGTACTTGAATGGCAATGCTCAGAAGCAGAGAAATGAAAAAGGTTGAGTGAGAGTCTCTGAGGTCCTGCCCTGGCTACCATCCATGCCAAGCAGGACGACAACCCCGAAGCAACTGCACAGGACTATCTTGATGCACTGGAGAATGTGTATGGGAGCCCGGATTCAGATGAGGATCTGTGGTGGAGAATAAGAAACGCTCAGCAGTACTCAGGGCAGCCACTGTCTGTGTATGTACCTCGGCTTGAAAAGCTGCTACAAGAGTGCCTCAGAAAGGGTAGTTTGCCGTCAAATGAATTAGATCGAACTAGGTTGGACCGGATCTCTAAGTCTGCTCCATTTTGAGAATTGTTACTGCTTCAGTTGCACCTTGCCACCCGACTGGAATTGCCCCCCTCCTATGACGAGGTAATTAAAGAAATTCAGGGGGTTGAGCAAAGGCGACCTCATGGGGGAATTGCACCCATAGCTGCTGCTGCTGCTGCTGCACAAGTGATTGAGACTAATCAGCCAAGTGAGGCTCAAGGGAAAAAGTCGGCACTTAACAAGCACTCTGAGAATGCAAAGAACTTCCTGCCCTGGGCCCAGTATTGGAAAGACAAGCTACTACAGGAAGTCTGAGAGTTGAAGATGGGTGCCTCTGCAAGGGTTTCCCCATGGAACAAGATTCTGGTCCCTTTCAGGACGTGACTGCCATTGGGGTGGGGGTGCACCCTCAGGCATCCGCTACCAAGGGTGGCTCCAAGGCTGAGATCACCAGATTGACTGCCACTCTAAAGGAACTGTTAAGACACATTGCACCACTCTCACCGCTGCAGGCAGATACTAGACCCCAATCTCTTACTACTGCTTCAGTTCCTCATACGATGTTCTCTCCCAGGATGACCCAGGAGTCTATCATTTGTCACAACTGTGGAAAGGATGGCCATATGAAAAGAGAATGCCGGTCTCAGAAGGACTTAGAAAGAGTAGTAAACAGACTCCAAGGGGAGCTCCGAAAAGCAAATCAATGGCCAAGGGGTGCCCGAAATGACCGCAGTGAGGGTTCGAGAAACTCTAACTCAAATTTCTTTGTGGCTAAATCATCTGTCCAGGCCTCTGCTACTGCCTCTCCAGACTGGTCCAAAATAGTGGGCACTTCAATGGAGACTACAGTGACTGTGAATGGTATTCATACTCTGGCTGTGCTTGACAATGGGTTGCAAGTGACCACTGTATTCCAGGACTGGTATGACAAACATTTATCTGATGTGCCTTTGCAATCCCTGGAAAGCCTACATGTGTGGGGCCTGAGCGACAAGTCTTATCCCTACCTAGGGTATGTCTGCCTCTGGTTGTCTTTTCCTGCAACTGCAACTGGTACAGAGGAGCGAGTAGAGACACTGGCCCTACTGTGTCCCCCCACCGGACCATATGATGGGGTCCCCCTGTTAATTGGGACATACGCCCATATGTTTGGGAGACTGGCGCAACTCTGTCACGAGAAACATGGGCGACGGACTGGGAGGGCCCTGAGAATTCCAGCTCTGATCAAGAGGGCCTATGATTTGCAACAGAAACCCAAGGAAGTAGACCAGGATGAACCGGTGGGGATCATGTGGAAGAAGGATCCCGATTCAATGGTACTGGCCCCTAACGCCCAGTGTACCATTCAAGGGGAGGTCCGCCTCCGGAAAGATGTCAAGAACAAAATACCGATGTTGGATGCGTCAGGCGATGGAAAACTGCCAGAAGGACTATTGGTCAAGCCCAGCATCTTGTCTGCTCTTGCCCATGCCTATGCACGACGAGTGATGGTCCAGATTCACAATGTTCAAGTTTATTGCAGGAAAAAAAAACTCCATTGAGCATTCAAATCAGTGGTTGAAAACCTGGTGCAGAGTTCGGGGATTTGGCTTCATTGGGGGCTGGGGGTCCACCTGGAGGGATGCAGGCCTATACTGGCATGATGGTCTGCATCTGTCCAGGAGGGGAACCAGGATCCTAGGTGATAGGTTTAAATACTTCATTGACAAGCATTTAAACTAGCCAAGTGGGAGGCACTGGAAAGGAGCAGAAAATCTTAGCCCCAAAATATCAGGTACTAAGTGAGGTAGACACCAACATAGAGATGTCGATAGGGAGAAGCGCAAGGGTAAATGGAGAAAGTGACAAATGCAATAAGGACAGGGATGGGGCAAAAAGGGGGAAGGCTATTAAGAAATGGAGGGTAATGAGCACCAATGCCCATAGTCTGGGCAACAAACTCCCTGAACTGGTGGCCTTGATGAAGAGGGATGCCTGGATAGCGTAGCAGTCACAGAAACATGGTACACAGAGAACCATGACTGGGATGTTAACATACCAGGGTGCACAACCTACAGGAGAGACAGGGAGGTCAGAAGGGGGAGTAGCTCTCTATGTAAGGGAAGGGATAAAAGCAACTGAACAAAAGAGTAAACAGGGAGGAGAGGAGGCACTGTGGGTCACCTTAGAGACTGGAAATGGCACCACAATCCACACAGGGGTTGTATAGACCCCCATGTCAGGGGAGGGAATGGACAAGGATATGATAGAAGGCATACTTACGATGGCAGAGAAAGGGGAGATACTGTTGATGGGGGACCTTAATATGACAGATGTTAACTGGAGCACCTTTGCTGCAGCCACATCCAAAAGCAGGGCCATTCTTGATGCCCTTCAGGTGGCATGCCTCAGACAGCTAGTTTTGGAACCTACTCATGAGGGAGCAATCTTAAACCTCGTACTCTCAAATGGGGACAGTGAGAGGATCTCAGATCTAAGTGGGTAGCCATTTGGGAACAAGTGACCACCAAACAGTGTGGTTCACGATAAACTCAACTACAGAGTGAAGCCATACAAAAGTGAGGTTCTGGACTTCAGAAGGGCTGACTTTGGCAAGATGGGAGAGTGCCTTAGAAAACCACTAGCAAACAGGCTAGAAGGAGGGGTGGAGCAACAATGGGAAATATCAAAACTGCCATCACAGAGGCAACAAGCCTTTGTGTGAAGCAAATAAACAAATCAAAATGAAAGAAAAAGCCACTATGGTTCTCAAAAGAGGTGGCAGTGAAGGTTAGGGAGAAAAAGACAGCATTTAGGAAGTATAAGAAAACACAGAAGGAGCAGGACAGAGAACTGTACCAGTTAAGGCAGAAGGAAGCAGGGAGGGTAGTCAGAATAGCAAAGGCACAAACTGAGGAAAAGATAGCTAACTCAGTTAAGAAGGGGGATAAAACCTTTTATAGGTATATCAGGGAGCGTAGAAAGACAAAGGCAGGGATAGTGAGGCTGAATAGCATGGATGGTGGGTGGGCAGAGAGTGACAGTGAAAAAGCAGGGATACTGAATGAATACTTCTGTTCAGTATTCACAAAGAGGAAGTGGGGGGAGGTGCCTAATCCAATTAACAGAAGCACTCTGGAGGAGGTCGATCCCAGTACTTTCACAGAAGAAAGGTTCTGAAAGAACTCCTAAAATTGAAGGTGGACAAAGCAATGGGGCCAGATGGAATTCACCCCAGAATTCTAAAAGAATTAAGCAGAGAACTAGTGACACCACTGACTACCCTTTTAACAAATCATGGGAGGAAGGTGTGGTACCTGAGGACTGGAAGAAGGCAGATGTGATTCCCCTTCACAAAAGTGGGACAAAGACAGAGGCAGGAAACTACATACCTGTCAGTTTGACCTCTGTGGTAGGGAAAGTGATGGAATCACTTCGGAAGGAAAGAATTGTTGAGTACCTACAGGCCAGTTGGGCACAGGACCCAAGGCAGCATTGGTTCATAGCGGGAAGGTCATGTCAGACGAATCTAATTGATTTCTTTGACTGGGTGACCAAAGTAGTAGACCAGGGAGGGGCTGTGGACATGGCCTACCTAGACTTTAGCAAGGCATTTGACACAGTTCCACACAAAAGATTAATAGTCAAATTAACCAGCCTGGAAGTGGGTCCCAGGGTGGTAGCCCGGGTAAAACATTGGCTGAACAACAGGACACAGAAGGTAATTGTAAATGGAGTCCACTCTGAAGAAAGATGGGTTACTAGTGGGGTACCGCAGGGTTCAGTACTGGGTCCAGTCCTTTTAAATGTCTTTATAAGTGACTTTGCAGAGAGACTGGAAGGAAAAGTATGCCTCTTTGCAGATGACACGAAGATCTGCAACAGGGTTGATACACAAGGAGGCATGGAAAGGATGAGAAGGGACTTGGCAAGGTTGGAGGAATGGTCAAAAGTATGGCAGCTTGGATTCAATGCAAAGAAGTGCAAAGTAATGTACCTGGGAAACAAAAACCCAGGGGAAGATTACACAATGGGAGGGGGAGTAGTAACAACAACAAAAATGGAAAGGGACCTGGGGGTGATCATATCAGGTGACCTTAAGGTTGGCAAGCAATGTGAGAAGGCGGTAGGGAGGCGGGGGGATACTGGGATGTATAGGGAGAGGTATCACCAGCAGAAAACAGGAAGTTGTTATCCCCGTGACAGACAGTTGGTGAGACCCCATCTGAGTACTCGTCCAGTTCTGGAGACCCCATCTCCGCAAGGACATAGACAGGATGAGGAGGCAGTTCAGAGGAGGGCAACTAAAATGGTGCAGGGTCTGCAAGAGAAGCCATACAAGAAGAGACTAAAGGAGCTTAATATGTATACCCTTGAGGAAAGGAGGGAGAGGGGGTACATGATAGAAATGTTTAAGTACCTCAGTGGAATCAACAAAGTCCAAGAGGGTAGCATCTTTCAGAAAAAGAGATGTGCAAGAACAAGGGGACACAATATGAAGATAGAGGGGGACGGCTCAGGGGCAATGTGAGGAAGTATTTTTTCACAGAGAGGTTGGTGGACACATGGAACAGCCTTCCTGAGGAGGTTGTGGGGTCTAAAACTGTGGGAGAATTCAAGAAGGCATGGGACAGACCATAAGGCAATTTTTGTGGGGGGTAGGAAGAAACAGGCTGTTGGTTAAATAGGATCTGCAGCTTATCCTCTAGGTAGGGAAATGGGCAGACTAGGTGGGCCAAGCAGTCCTTATCTGCCGTCAAAGTCTATGTTTCTATGTTTTCTATGAGCAAGCTCATTCACAAGGAGGTCCTGGGCCATTTACATAGACATATGGACATAACATACAAGGCAACATTGTCAATCGAGTCATATGGACGTAACATACAAGGTATCATTGTCAATCGAGCAAATGGCACATACAAAGTTCATAAATGACAATTCATGACGTGATACAGCCAGGTAAGGCAGGGTTCTGGCAGTAAAGTCTGATGCTGTATCAGCAGATGTTTGGGTAGAGTTGTTTACATAAAAACATAAGTGCATTATAGGAGAAGGTTAATGCGCAGAGACAGCAGGGAGAGTTTAAGAAGGAAGGTAGGGAGAAATGGTGAAAGCAAAACATGAGGTTAGTGACTAGCAGGGTAGAGTGGAGAAAGGTGTGATAAGGAGATCTAGAGGTGAAGGGCAGTAAAAACAGGTCATGGGGATCAAATCTATAGCTGTTAAACTTAGTCTTATACTTCTTGTGCGGTTGCCGACCTGTTTTGGTTAGAGCAGGGTCAGTCGGTGTATGAGTAACTAACGTAAGGGTGGTATGAGGGGGTTTAGTGGCAGTGACAGATATCTTTTATTTTAGATGAGGATAAGGCTTTATAGAGATTAATTGGGACAATGCTGGTTAGTTTTAGTATGGATTGGAGTTGGTTCCAGAATGTAGGAAATGCGAATGAAATGGCACGTTGTCCAAAGGCAGTACGAGTTCTTGGGACGTCGAGCAGAATGTAGTTTGATTTCCTGAGTGAGTAAGCACTGCAAGAGATACAGATGAGGGACTTTATGTAGCTTGGTAGTTTGTGAAGGAGTATCTTGAGGGTCCAGATCCCAGCATGGAGCAGGCGTCTGGTGGCGAGTGAAGTCCAACCAACAGCTGTGTACAGGTCGCAGTGATGGGTTCTGTGGGGGGCACTGGTGATGAACCGTATAGCACAGTGGTAGAGAACGTCCAGTTTACTTAGGCCTGAGATTGCAGAGGTGGCATAGATGAAATCTCCGTAGTCAAGTAGTGGAAGAAATGTGGCCAGTACAAGCTTGGTTCAGGTCGCAACAGGGAAGAGAAACCTGTTTCGAAAGAAGAAGCCTAGCTGTGCTTTGAGCCTCTTGGATAGGTCCTCAATGTGATCACTGAGGGTGAGCTTGTTGTCTATCCAGAATCCAAGGTATTTAAATTTAGGAACGACTTCCAGGGTTTCACCCAGTGAAGTGACGATAAAGAAGTGAACACTGGAGTTCGTTATGTAGGAATCAAGATCACTGATGTATAAAGAGAATAGGATTGGGCCTAATATGGAGCCCTGGGGGACTCCCCTGGCAATCAGAAGGGGGGCTGAGAGACAATCATCTGCTTTGACTTTCTGCATCCTACCAGAGAGATAACTGGTGAACCACTGTACCGTAGAAGGAGTGACACCTAGGTTAGAAAGGCAGTTGATTAGGAGGGGATGCTCAACAGTATCAAAGGCTTTACTAAGGTCCAGAAAGACTGCGCCGGTGACCTTCTTGGAGTCCACGGCGGAAATCCAGTCATTAGTGACCTTAGCCAAAGCAGTGACTGTGCCGTGTTTGGACCGGAAACCTGATTGTGCAGGGTTTAGGAGCGCGCGCGTAGGATTCAATATGTTGTTTCAATTGATTATAGATCAGCTTTTCAAGAACTTTAGAGAGAACAGGCAAAATGGAGATGGGCCTGTAATTGATTAAATCACAGGGGTCTCCTGATTTGAAAAGAGGAAGGATGTGGGCAGACTTCCAGCTAGCTGGAACTGTTGCAGAGGTAATTGATAGGTTGAAGATATGTAGGATAGGTGCAGTGAGATAGGCATAGCCTGTTCTCAGGAAAAATGGTTCAAGTCCATCATCCCCGGCACTCTTGCGGAGATCTAGATTAAGGAGAGAATCTTCAACTTCTTTATAAGTAATAGTGCAGATCTGGAGGGGGTGGGATGGCCTGCAGGTAGAGGAGGTGGAGCTTTTACTAGTATTCACATGGTTAGCATAGGGTGAGGAGTCGATAGCAAGTCCATTGGTAACAAAATGTAAATTGAGTTCTTCAAGGATTTGGGTGCTGTTTTCCACCAACCTGCCACTGGTAAATATTTTAGTTGGGACAGATGGAGCTGAAGGACGGCCTTCAATAGATTTAAGTGTTCTCCAGATTTTTGGGGGGTTCCTTTTGGCTTGTTTCAGGGTGCAGATATAGAAGTTAGCTTTTGTAGCATGAATGCTTTTGACACAAGCATTCCTAGCAGTTCTGAAGGCCTGCCAGTCTGCAGGGCTCTTAAGTGTACCTAGCCTTAGCCCAGAGTTTGTCTCTGTTGGTAGGCGCAGCCTTTAGGTCTGGCGTAAACCAGGGGTGAGAAACGTTGCGCACCCTGACTTTGATAATGGGTGCATGCTTGTTTGCCAGGGCAGTAAGACTGTCACTAAGGATGGAGACAGCTCCGTCTGCAGTTTTTGCAAGATATAAATCTTGCCATCTGATCCTGCTCAGGCCATACAGAAAGTTTGACACATTAAATTTGCGAAAAGACCTCTTAGTTCTAAGTTTGGACTCTTGGTTTGTTTTAGTTTGTGATCTTGTGCAAACCACCATGAAGTGGTCACTCATATCATTATGGAATACTGCTGAATGGGAGATTTTATGGGAGTGGGTGGTTAGAATAACATCTAAGATGGAGCTTTCAGCCGAGTTTGAGGTATTGTTCCTCGTGGGTTCGGTAACTAGTTGTGCAAGACCAAGCTCATCACAGAGGGATTTAAGCCAGTGAAATTTTGTAGTGAGCCAATTCACGTTGAAGTCTCCCAGGATAATTGTTTCTGAGTTGGTGGCTAAGGTTAGGGATTTTATAATGTCGATGATTTCGGGAGCCACCAGACGGGGGCCTGTAGCCACCTATGATGGTACTGCATTCCGTGGAGGGAAGGTGAAGCTTTAGTGAAACAACCTCATATTCTTTAAGCTTGGATTTGCAAAGGATGTCAGTTACTACAAACTTATTTCTGGCATATATGACCCCCCCTCCCCCAAGTGTTCCTGTCTGCCCTAAATAGTTTGTAGCCTGGAAGAGTAACTTGTTGGTCAGGAGTAGTCTTTTTAAGCCATGATTCAGTGATAATGATGAGATCAGGGTTGGTATGTGCTGCCCAGGCTTGAAGTTGGTCAAATTTTTTAGTCAAGCTTAGGATGTTTACTAACATCATCTTCAGCCCAGGGGCAGCTGCAAAGTCCCAATGGAGAGGAAAACTGGAGTGGAGGGCCAGGATTTAGCTCCACATTGCCTGAGCAAAGGAGTAACAGCAGCATTTTCTGTAGGGAATATAATAAAGAAGAGATGGCTTTTTCCCTTAGTAGTTGCTTTTTATAGCTTGTAAGGGGTGTACGTTTCGGGTGTGAGAACGTATGGAGGAATTGAGGTTTAGAGCAAATGAGGGACAGAGCTCGGATATACACGGTTGAGTGGTACAGGAGGGGGTGGGCAGAAAGATGTAGGGTAAATACGTGTGACAAGAAGACTGGCGAGAGGGTGGAGGTACAGTGTGCGGGGGTAGTGTAGGATATAGTGAGGGACTCAGCAACTGGGTTAGCACCTAACATTTTGAGATACAGCACGGCATGTGGCATAATGTTCCCAAGTATTAGCAGAAGGAAAAAGAGGCAACCCATCTTGCCAGGATAATTGCAACCAGTAATTAGAGCGGGTTGGGGAGTACTGCTAAGTGGATACCAAGATCACAAACAGTAGCCCTCGGTTTCAGAGAGATTAGTGTAGAAGTGTAATTAAAAACTAGAATTTTGGTAAATAAGTAGGTAAGAAGTACTTAAAATCAGTCTAGATGCTGTAGTTCTGCTACATGCGGTATTGGCTAGATTGGTTTAGCACTGCCAGATGACGGCCAACAGCAGTCAGCCAGGAAATTTGGAGTTTGTTTGGGCGGAGCAAAGCTGTATTTAAAGGAGGCCTGGGAGGGGGTGGGGGCGGGAGAAAATTCAGCCAGCAAATTAGCAGTGGAAAGGCAGTCAGGGTCCCACTGAAATCCCTGTGAAAGTCAATGGCAGAAGGCGCACCAATCGGTGCGCAGGAGGAAAGCGGGCATACCAATCGGAGTCTTCCAAAAAAGTCAGAGCACCAATCGGGTTCTGCCAGTCAGGGATGGCTCTACGAGCAAATGGCGGTCGTACCTGTTAGCTGGATCTGTGCTGCTGGATCCAAAGTCGGCAAGAGTTCGGCTAGGGCTCGGGAGGCATTCGGGGGGGCGGTTTGAGCTGTCCGCCCAGCGTAGAGAGCACCGCTCAGGCGCGAGAGCCTAAGGGGAAGGGGAGAGAGAAAGACTCAGTAAATATACCTGAAGACGGTGTAGAGTTAGGGGCCGGAAGCTGGTGTCAGGCCACCAGCGGGGGGTTGGGGTGATACGCTTTAGACAAAGAAAGATTACGAGGCAGGGGTAGAGCACACCAGGATGATGAGCTGTGAAGGGGGAGAGAGATACCAGACAAAATAGTAGTGGGGGAGGGTTAATACAAAGGCAAATTAGGTCAGAGACAGCAGTACAGATATAGTGGCGAGGGGGATACTTAGTAAAAGTGGGAGACAAGGGAGGAGTGAAATAAGTAATCAGCAGTAAACAGTCAATTTAGGTTTTAGCAAGCAGTATTAGGCAGGTTTTTGCAGACTAACAGGAACAATCACAGGCAGAAATAAATATTCGCTTAGTGAAAAACAGAATATGTCTGCAACATGCACTTCAGAGACTAGTTTGAGCTCTATTTGTAGTGGCAAAAGCACTTCATTTTAGTGGCTACTTAATCATTAGATATTTTAACTAACACGGTTAAAACATCTAGCGAAGTCACATCCAGTATTCAGTAAAATTCAGCCAGCAAATTAGCAGTGGAAAGGCAGTCAGGGTCCCACTGAAATCCCTGTGAAAGTCAATGGCAGAAGGCACACCAATCGGTGCGCAGGAGGAAAGCGGGCATACCAATCGGAGCCTTCCGAAAAAGTCAGAGCACCAATCGGGTTCTGCCAGTCTGGGATGGCTCTACAAGCAAGCGGCGGTTGTACCTGTTAGCTGAATCCGTGCTGCTGGATCCAAAGTCGGCAGGAGTTCAGCTAGGGCTCGGGAGGCGTCTGTGGGGGTGGTTTGAGCTGTCCGTCCAGCGCAGAGAGCGCCACTCAGGCATGAGAGCCTAAGGGGAAGGGGAGAGAGAAAGACTTAGTAAATATACCTGTAGACGGTGTAGAGTTAGGGGCGGGAAGCTGGCGTCAGACCACCAGTGGGGGGTGGGGGTGATTACACTTTAGACAAAGAAAGATTAAGAGGCAGGGTAGTGCACACCAGGATGATGAGCTGTGTCAGATGAGTCAGATCGGGAGATCTGGGTGAACAGAGGGTGCACCCTAGCTACGGTACACTGGACAGACACTGTAGTACTGCCCAGCAACAAGCACCTTGGTGAGAAGAATAGTGTGACCCCAGACTTGTTTGACTTTGGTGACTTCCCGCCGTTGCCAGCTGAATGGAAGGCTAGAATTAGCAAGAGACTTGCCCAGAGAGACCAAGTGTTTTCGTTGAAGATGTGGGATGTGTTCAGGGTGCGGAGCATCACATACGCCTGCACGATTGCACCTCATTGAATTTTTTGACTGGGTGACTAGGGAGGTGGATCACGGGAGAGCAGTGGACATGGCCTATCTGGACTTCAGCAAGGCCTTTGACACTGTGCCACATAGAAGACTATTACACAAACTGGGGAATATGGGTGTGGGCAGGACAGTAGTGTGGTGGGTAGGTAACTGGCTGGGCGGCAGGACACAGAGGGTGGTGGTAAATGGCTGTCACCCACAGAGGGAAGAGTGACCAGTGGGTACCACAGGGATCAGTGCTGGGACCGGTCCTATTCAACATCTTCATCAGTGAAATTGCGCAGGACCTAGAAGGCAGAATTTCACTGTTTGCTGATGACACAAAGCTCTGTAACAGAGTAGACACACCAGACGGTGCAGACAGAATGAGAAGGGACCTGCAGAAACTTGAAGAATGGTCAGGGGTTTGGCAGTTGACATTCAATGCAAAGAAGTGCAAGATAATGCATATGGGGCACAAAAACCCTGGCACAATATATCAGTTGGGGGGTGAGGATATAGCATGCACCAAGCAGGAAAGGGATCTTGGGGTTATCATCTCTGATGACCTCGAGGTAGGGAAACAGTGTGACAAGGCAGCAGGTAAAGCAAATAGGATGCTGGGATGTATGGGCAGGGCATCCCAGCAGGGGAAAAGGGAGGTCATAATTCCACTATACAAAACACTAGTGAGGCCCACCTGGAGTACAGTGTACAGTTCTGGAGACATACCTTGTAAGGACATAGACAGGGTAGAGAAGGTTCAGAGGAGGGCAACAAAGATGGTGCATAGGTTGCATCACAAGTCCTATGAAGACAGGTTGAAGGAACTGAACATGTACTCCCTGGAGGAGAGGAAGGAGAGAGGGGATATGATAGAGACATACAAGTATCTTACAGGGAGGAACAGGGTGCAAGAATACACTAGTTTTAAGCGAAAAAGATGTTCCAGGACTAGAGGGCATGGGAGAAGTTGGAGGGAGGACGATTCAGAGGAAACGTGAGGAAGAATTTCTTCACAGAACGGGTAGTGGACAAGTGGAACACCCTGCCAGAGGAAGTGGTGGGGGCTGAAACAATCACAGGATTTAAGAATGCATGGGATAGACAAAGGAATTCTGGAGGTCAAGGGTAAGGGGCAACAGACTTCTAGGAAAACATAAACTGAACTTACAAGCTCAAATGGGCAGACTGGGTGGGCCATAGGCCCTTATCTGCCGACATTATGTATCTATGATGAATGGCCATTTCGAGAAAGGTCCTGACGCCTAGCCCCAGCAGACATAGATGATGTGAGAAGACACCTGCAGGAAATGCTCGCTGCTGGTGTGATACAAGAATCCAGGAGCCCATATGCCTCTCCCCATTGTGGCTGTGCATAAGAAGAATGGGTCTGTGAGGATGTGTGTTTATTATCGAACCCTGAACTGGTGGACCATCCCAGACCAATACACTATGCCTCGTATGCAAGATGCCCTGGACTGCTTGAATGGGAGCAAATGGTTCTCGGTGTTGGATCTTCGCAGCGGATACTACCAGATCCTGATGGCCCCAGAAGACCATGAGAAAACAGCCTTCATCTGTCCACTAGGGTTCTATGAGTTTCTGAGGATGCCACAGGGGATATCGGGTGCCCCGGCCACCTTTCAGTGACTGATGGAATGTGCTGTGGGAGATATGAATTTGCTGGAATGCCTGGTGTACTTGGACGATGTCATTGTGTTTGGGAGCACCTTAGAGGAGCATGTGAACCGACTGTTTAAAGTCCTAGACTGACTAGAAGACTTTGGCCTCAAGCTATCCATTGACAAGTGCCAGTTTTTCCAAACCTCCGTGAAGTATGTGGGGTGCATAGCATCTACAAAAGGGAGACTGATCCCAATAAGGTTGAAGCACTGACTACTTGGCCCCAGCCCCATAATCTGAAAGAACTACAACGTTTCCTGGGGTTCTGTGGCTACTACTGCAGGTTCATAAAAGGCTATTCCAAGGTGATTCACCCACTCTTGAACCTTACCCAGGGTTACCCTCCTACCAACTGTAAATACAAAAAAGGGTCCGTTAAAGAACCAGAAAAAGTATATTTCCGCCTAGGTGAACTCTTCAGGCCCTGTTGGACGCCTGAATGTGAAGCAGCCTTCCATGAGATCATATACCAGTTCACCCACGCCCCCATCCTCGCCTCTGTTGACCCCACCAAGCCCTATGTGCTGCATATGGACTCTAGTCTGCAGGGTCTAGGAGTAGTGCTGTATCAAGACCATGAGGATGGCCTGAGACTAGTAGCTTTTGCCAGTAGGAGCGTGACCCCGTCCGAATGAAACTACCCTGTGCATAAGTTGGAGATCCTTGCGTTAAAATGGGCCATCGTTGACCAATTTCATGAATACCTCTATGGGGCAAACATATTGGTGAAGACTGACATAACTCATTGACCTATGTACAGACTTCAGCTAAGTTAGACGCCACTGGGCACCGATGGCTTTCTGCATTATCAACCTATGATTAGGCAGTTGAATACAGACCACGCCTGAACCATATTGATGCTGACACCCTATCACGAAGGCCCACTTCCAAGAGTGATTGGGTCAGGCTGTCTGAAACCTGACATTCGAGCATTGTGCCAAAAGTCTGATAGAGAGGAACAGATGTCTGTGGACACAGTGGACTGTTTAGCAGATTGCTTGGGCCCTTCTGACACCTGCATACCAATTGCTTACTGCCACTTCTCTGCTCTAGATATTAGTGCACTACCTCAATTTGACAATGACAGCATTCAGTGGGCTCAATCCCAAGATCCTATGATTCAGCTAGCACTTGATGCCCTGAGTGCGGGGAAAGATGTGTCTAAGTTACGTTCCACTGACTTGCGAACTGCTTTATTGTTTAAAGAAGGCCCCAGACTGAAGTTGCTCAATCAGTTGTTGTATAGAGAGACAGTAGATTGTTGTGGCAAAGTAGACAAGCAACAATTGGTCCTGCCCACGGCCTTTAAAGATCTGGTACTGAGGTCCCTCCACAATTACATGGGGCACCTCGGTATTGCCAGAACCCTTGACCTCGTTTGATCTCGCTTCTACTGGCCCAAAATGGGGGCCGATGTTGAGCACCATGTAAAGACTTGTAGACACTGCCTGCAAAGAAAAACCCTGCCTCAGAGGGCTGCCCCCTTGTTAATATTACTACCAGCACCCCCATGAAACTAGTCTGCATAGATTTCTTGTGTTTAGAACCTGATCAACGGAACATTGGCAATGTGTTAGTGGTTATGGATCATTTCACACAGTATGCACAAGCTTTTACCACCAAAGATCAAAAGGCATCTACCGTGGCCAAGGTGCTAGTGGAAAATTTCTTCGTCCACTATGGTGCCCCCCAGCGGATCCACTCTGACCAGGGCAGAGACTTTGAGAGTTGACTAATCAAAGAAATTCTCTCTCTATGGGGGGTGCAGAAGTCAAGAACCACCCCCGATCACCTGCAGGAGGACCCTCAACCAGAACGCTTCAACTGCACCCTACTAGACATGCTAGGCAACCTCCACCCAAAAGACAAGAATAAATGGAGTCAGCAGATTAGTACCTTGGTACACGCATACAATTGCACGAAAAATTATGCTACCGGGTTCTCCCCCTACTGCCTCACGTTCGGGAGAGAGGCCCGACTGCCGGTTGATGTCTGTTTTGGGGTCTCTCCAGATGGGGTCCGAGCCAAAAACTACTTATAATATGCACAAAAACTGAAAGCTCAACTGAACCATACCTATCAACTGGCCCAGACAATGGCCACCAAGAGAAATCAAGCCAAGAGACGAACACTGATCAACAAATATCACTGCAGGGCTACAATTTATTTAGAGCAGATAGAGAGTCTAGAGGCGGGGGTGTGGTTATCTACGCCAAATCTAAGTACTCGGTCACCAATATTAGTTGTAAATCTCTAGCCAAGGAATTTGAGTTAGTTTCGCTGAGCCTTCATCTCCCCTCCTCGGAATTGTATCACTATCCTAGGTGGCTATAGACCCCCGTCTGGTGGCGATGAAGTCCTTAATCTTTTGAAATCCATGTTCAGAGATGCAAAAACTGAAACAATATTTCTAGGAGATCTAAATATGGACTGGCTGTCACCTAAGTCATACGGCCTCAAATCCCTTTGTGACGAGCTAGGTCTTGGGCAATTAGTCAGTGAACCCACTAGGAACAACACTCTAAATACTGCCAACAGTTCCATTCTAGATGTGGTACTAACCACCCATCCACACAAAATATCTCATTCGGCAGTGTTTCACAATAACATGAGCGATCATGGAATTGTTGCTTGCATAAGATCTCAAATTAAGGCCCGGCCGCAACCCATCTTTATAACAAAAAGATCCTTTCGCAAATTCAGTGCAGTAAACTTCCTATCTGACCTAAGCATGATCAGATGGCAAGATCTCTACCTAGCTAAAGATGTCAACAAGGCAGCTTACATCCTTAATGACAAACTCTACAATAATAAATAAGCATGCCCTTTCATCAAAGTAAGGGTAGGAACAATTCCAACCTGTGGTTCACCTCGATCTCAAGGCAGCCCTTATAGCTCGAGATAAGCTCTGGGCTAAAGCTAGACATTCCAAAGAATCTTCGGATTGCAGGCCTTTAGAACAGCCAGAATAACTGTGTGAAAAACTCGCCTGCTAAAGCTAACTATTATAGTTCTACTCTCGAACAAGCTAAAGGTAACCCTCATAAAATATGAAAGACTATCAAAACTATAGAAGGATAGCCCATGGCCCCCTCTGTCCCAACAAATATAGTTGCAAGTGGCAAGATTGTGGAAAACAAGTCCCTAATCCTGGAAGAACTTAACTCCCACTTTGCCACAGCTGGATTAGCTTTTGACTCATCACCTTATGCTGGTGCTGCGGTGAGCCAGCATACCTCCCCATCTAGTCCTGCACCCAGCCCTTCCAACTGCGCGAGATAACTTATAAAGAAGTTGAAGAGTCTCTTCTAACTTAGACACCAAAAAGCGCAGGGACGATGGCTTGGAACCCTTTTCCTAAGGTCAGGCTAAGCCCATCTCACTGCCCCAATTCTCCACATCTTCAATCTTTCCATTACATTTGCTACTGTGCCGTCCTGCTGGAAATCAGCACATATCCTCCCTCTATTTAAATCTGGTGACCCACGCGATGTAAACAACTATAGGTCTATCTCCATATTGCCTATCCTTTCTAAAGTTCTCGAAAAACTGATCCATATTCAGTTAAAATCTCACTTGGAAACCTTCTCTCTCATTAACCCAGCTCAATCCGGCTTCCCGGATAATCACAGCACAATTACTGCACTAGCAAAAGTAACCAATGATTGGATCTCTGCTATAGATGCTAAGAAGGTAACTGGTGCAGTCTTTTTGGACCTCAGCAAAGCTTTTGATACTGTTGATCATAAACTATTAGTCAATTGCCTTGCAAAGTTGGGTGCCACAAACCATATCACCCAGTGGTTCTCTAGCTACCTAACTGGAAGATTCCAAAAAGTAAAGGCGGAAGGCTTTTTTTCTGCTTCCTTACCAGTTGCAAGAGGAGTCCCCCAAGGATCCATCTTAGGCCCTATCTTGTTTTCTTTGTACATTAATGACTTAGATGCTAACATAGCTACGTCCAATCTGCACCTTTTTGCGGATGATACTGTGTTGTATACTTCTGGCTCATCGTTATCTGAAGTCAAGGGAGTGCTTCAAGCGGACTTCGCACAACTTGAGCATAATGTAATAAAGGCAAAGCTTCTGCTCAATGCTAAGAAGACTAAAGCGATGATATTCTCCTGCAGTGCTGTCACAGGCCCCCACAATACCCTTGCCCAAGACTTCATTGTCACCATGCTAAACGAGCCCCTGGAAGTTGTAACCAAATTTAAATATCTGGGTATCTGGATTGACAATAAATTATCTTTCAATGACCACGTCGAAGATGTCTCTAGAAGGTTAAAAGCAAGGTTAGTTTCTTCTAGAGAAATAGGCCCCTTTTCCCCCTTGAAACTCGAAACAAGCTTGTACAGGCCACTTTTGTCCCCCTATTCGACTATGGCGATGTAATCTATTCCTCCACCACTCTTGCAAGTCTAAGTAAACTGGACATCCTTTATCACCATGCGTTACAGTTCATTACCAACTCCCTTTACCGTTCGCATCACTGTTACTTATATGCAGCTGTTGGCTGGACATCCCTTACTACTAGACGCCTGCTCCATGCTGGGCTATGGACTCTTAAACTGCTCCAGCAGAAATTGCCAAGCTATCTCTTCCCTTATCAGTATCTCACATGTGCTATACTCGTTAAGAAAATCTGACTTTATTATGCTTGACAACTGAAGGACACAGACCTCCTTTGGTAAACGTACATTGCTTTTGCCCTTCCCTCCATTTGGAACCAATTACAAACCGTACTGAAACTAACTAGCACAGTTTCAATAAACTTCTACAAATCGCTAAGTTCAGCCAAAATAAAAGACACCTGTAACTGTCATTAAGTCTCTTCCTTCCCCATGTGTGCCATATTTATCCACTGGTAAGGTATAATTGCTTTGTCACATTAACTGCTTTCCCTTCCCCTTCTACTCCTGGCTTTATCTATGCTTACGCTCCACTGCTACTCTATCAAATCATTCCTACCCTCCATATCAGTTGTAGTCTGTTGTTTGTTCTAGCTGCCAAAATATATGTATTGCACACACGAGTCATCATTTTTCATTTATCAGTATGCAACCCGTAAGTCACTTCCCTGTCTCATATTAATGTTTACCACCTGCGGTCACCCTATGTGGTACCCTTGTATGTATATCCAGCCTGTATCATGTAACGTGCATTTCATGTATATACTGTTATTACCTATCTATGTTTGTACTTTAAGTGTTTATGTCACAGGACCTCCTTGTGAATGAGCTTGCTCAATGGAGTTTTCCTGCAATAAACTTGAACTTGAACAACAAAGAGAGGCATGATAAAAAAGTAAAGGCTCAAGAGCTTCGACCTGGAGACCATGTGCTGTTACGCAATTTGGGACTGCATGGTAAGCACAAAATTGCTGATCGGTGGCACCATCTTCCCCATGTAGTAGTTGAAAAGTTGGATGATTTACCTGTGTACAAGGTGTGCCCAGAAAGCAACTCCAAAGCTGTCAAGACCATGCACTGTAACCACTTGTTACCTATCGGCCAAGTCATGATAGAGGCTGAACCCTCAGAAATCGAGTCCCCTGGGCCGGTGGCTCGTGCTGCTGCAAGAAAGAGACATAGTCAACCTACCCCAGTGGTCACAGATTTAAGGTTTCCTATGCAGCAGGTCCAGAATGACAGTGACTTGTCAGTCCACTTCTGACGAAAGTGAGTGTGACTATGCCTCTTACCCCTCTTATGAATATAGTAGCTGTTTCTAGGTAACCCCATGATTAATTGTAGTGATGAAGCTGGGCCTTCTGGACTGCCTAACCCCCCAGCATTGTCCTTGGAGCCAATGCTCCCTGAAAGTGAAGTGCAAAGTATCATGTCTGAAGATGCTGAGTCTCTGTGTATTGTGGAACTGTATGATTTGCCTGAGGGAGGGGCTGATGGAATGAGCGTTTCTGGTGACATACCAAAATTTGAAGAACACCATGAGAGTGCTGACAACCCCCCTTCAGTGCCTCAAAGTTTGATTGTGCCTAAGCCTTCGCAAAATGAGTCAAATGTTGTAGAAACACAGCCTGCAGAGCAAGGAGCCGACAGTGCCCCAAGTTTGGACGTTCCTATCCAGGCAGAGGCACCCCTCACAAATGACGACAGTCCCCAGACCAGTGCTGAGAGTAGTGAGACTGTAGTTGTCCCCCTCAGAAAGACTGGCAGAGCTGTCAAGCCAGTAGTACGCTTCAGTTATGATTCTCCCAGGAGGCCAGTGGATTTGCCTCTCAATGTGGTGCACAAAGGTGTTTACGTCTCACCAAGCTCACTGCCCAAATTGAGCTTGACAGCCAATTCCAATTTACTTGTCTTTCCCTCTCACTGTAGTGCCCAGCCCCCTCTAGCCCCAAGTTAGCTGATAGGGAAGGTCCCCCTCATGCATTGTTTAAGGTACAAGAAGTTATTACCTGATTCAGTATAGTAAAGTTCAGTTTACCTGTGTGAAATATGCTCAATGTGTTGCCAGAATGGATAAAGTATCATGAAGTGTAGTGAATATGTATAGTGAAGTAATAAGTTTATGTTAACTGATGCATGATGGCACAGACTTGACACGGATGCCAAGTTTTCTCCAGGCAGGGAAGGGTGTAACCCCCCAACAAATGAGGGTTGCCGAAAAGTCTTCCTTGAGCTTGCCTAAATGCTCACTGCCAGACTGGTGTCCTGAGTTTTAGCAGTTTAAATGTGATTGCCAGAGAGTGCCTGTACAGCCTCTGTGCACTGTCTCTTTAAGAGCTGCCTGGAGTGCCGTCATAAGTAATCTGAGAGGGAGCTCTCTTGAAAGATGTAACTATTTGCTGAAAATCACTTAGAGTGATGATGATAATGTAGTTTGTCTAACCTGCCTTCTTTGCAGCAAGGACTGTTTCGTTTATCCCCATTTGGCCCAGGACTGCGAATTGGACCAATCAGTACTGGTGGGACCTAAAATGGAGCCAGACTACAGGAGCTGTCTGGAGTCAAAATCTGTAGGAATTGTAGTTTGGGGGTTTTGGTGCCTTTCTGCACCTGAAGGGGGAGCTCCTGTTGTGACTGACAGATGAATCAGCCAACCGAACCTTTTGGATCTTGGGGAAATTCCCAGGCTTGCTGACAGTTGAGTCAGATCTAAGTTGGGAGATGAAGAAGCAACAGCTTGAGACAGTCAAGCAGCCGTCTGAGTAGTTTTGCACGGGAGAACTGTGGAAAGGCCTGAGTTGTGGCCTGCATGTCTGCCTGCTGCCCCAAGAGGGAGAGAAGAGAATTATTTTGGATTAAATCCAAGTTTCTGAGAACAAAGTAAGCCACTGATTTTTTACCAGGCTCATACCTGAGGAAGACCGAAGATTTTGCTGAATGTGATCAACCTGTCAGGATTTCCAGCGCTTTTGAATCCCCGGTTTGTGAAGAGACTTTGCAATCGTGACCAGGGAGCGATTTGTCTGGTACAGTAGAATTTCCTTATATATAAATGTGCTGTGAGTTGTTAGTGGGTCATGATTTGGTTCCCCACTGTGTGAACTGTGTTCTGCTTGCTGGAAGCTGTATCCAGCCCAAAATGGACTGTACCCGAATTTGTATCCATTTGGCCGGGGCCTTGCCACACTGGCCGGCCCAGCCAAACTACCTGCTGCACAGAGAAAGCCATCGACGAGAGACCTGCCTGGGGATCAGCCCCCTGCTCCACGCTTGAACAGGAAATACGCCTCGGCGATTCATGTGGGCCCTGCTTCTCCTGGCACTCCAGATTAACCACCACTGTCTTGATTTTCATCCAGCCTGTGTCCAGTCTTGGGTATCGTGAGTAATCATCAAGGTAGCTCCCTGCAGCAACAGCCTAATCTAAAAGTGTGTCATCTGATTGTCTTGTTGTTTTCTTTTCATGAACTGAGCCCTCCGGCTCCGGATTACAAATAGTGTGTGTTGTGCATGTTGTTTTCTTCCATCACAGGGCCCCAACCAGCTGCAACGTTCCTGGCTAGCCCACCATTCTCCATCTGGGTACCCAGAGTGTGTGACTGTTTATGGACCCTGAAGTGCATGCATAACTGTTTGATTGATACAGCCTTTAAGCAAATTAACCTGATTACGCCCCTCCCTTGTTCAAGTCCCTTAAATAAATCAGATCTAACACTTTGTTGCATTTACCTTGACTATGGTTCCAATTTGTGCAAGAGTACTGTACTGCTGTTGATTTGCTGCGTATAACCTTGTTTTACAGGGGGTCCCCAGGGCTGGGCCAGAAGAAAGCCCTGGTGGTAAGTGGAAACAGTGTGGGTACTTGTGTGGTGTATCAGGGGTATTGTGAAAGTGATTATTGTGTATTTTTCCGGCCACTAGTAAGGAAAGAGGGGGTTACAGTGTCCCAGAGGGCTGTGCCCAGGTTAGCTTGACCACTACCAACCTGACCTCCAGGTGCAGGCACCCGTTTCAGAACTCAGGCACCTTAACCTGCTACTAGCCAAGCAGGCAGGGGTAGTAGCCCTTGGGATAGCGCCACCTAGTGGTTACATCACTGTTTATCTTAAACCCTGAAACCTGTCCACAGTCCTCTAATATTCCAAGTAATGTGGGGAAGGTTTTAAGTGGGTCACTCACATACAGCAGCGTGTCATCTGCGTAGAGTGAAATCGTATTCTCGGTTCCCCTATTTTGATGCCCGCCAAGTCTTCATGTTATCTAATCAACTCTGCTAGAGGTTCAATATTGAGGGCGAATAGAATGGGGGACAGAGGGCACCCTTGTCTATTACCCCTGCCGATGTTCAACCTATCCGAAATAGTGCTATTTACTCTGACCTGTGCAGTGGGGTTACTATATATATCCTATTAATCCAGTCTACAAATTGGGGCCCAAAACCAAATTTGGTCAGTACTTTCCTTAAGAGATTCAAACTTAAGCGGTCAAACACTTTCTCAGCATCTATTGCGATCGCTATCTGTTGGTCTCCTCCTTTCTTTCCTGTGTGCAAAATGTTAAGACAATGCCAAATATTGTCTTTTAAATGCCTGTTAGGCACGAATCCGGCCTGGTCAGGATGTATTAGGTTTGGGAGAAAAGAATTGACTCTGTCAGCAAAGATTTTTGTAAACGTTTTGGAATCTACATTCAGTAGAGAGATGGGTCTGTATGAATTACAGGAGTCTGGGGGCTTTCCCTCTGTCGGAATAACCACAATTAGTGCTTCCCTGAAGGAATCGGGGAGCCCTCCCTCCTTTTGATTAAAGACTCTGGTCAGCAGTGGGGCCAGTTGTTTGCTGGATTTTTGGTAAAATTCTACATTAAAACCGTCAGGGCCTTGGGATTTACCCACCTTCATGTTACAGAGAGTTTGAGAGATTTCTGAGTGGGTTATCGGGGAGTCCAGCTTAGTTCTAACTTCCGATGTGAGTTTAGGTAGGGCGATCTGGGCCAGGAAAGTGTCTATGATTCAATTTGTGTTATCTTCGTTAGGGCCTTCTTCATAAAGTGCAGCGTAATATTTTTTAAACGCTCCAGCAATGTTTTTCGGTGTGTATAGGGAGACTAGGTTATTGGGTTTGGTTGACTTAATTACTTTTACGTATCTATCCGATTGCTGTTTTCCAAGTCGGAAGACTAATAGTCGGCTGGCCCTGTTGCCGTGTTCACAGTATTTTTGGTTACTATATTTCAGTTTTCTTTCGACCTGTTGGTCTAGTATCTCCTGCAGAGCATTTCTGGTTTCTTTAATATCATCTGTTAGCTTCTTATTATGGGTATTTATTTGTTTCAGGGTAGTTTCCAACTGCTTTAACTTTGCCCTACAATACAACCTGCCTTTCCATACGGCTTTTTTTTTTTTTTTTAAACAGTGATGCGTAGGAAATTATCTCCCCTCTCAGCACTGCTTTCACACCATCCCAGAAACATCTGGAATCTGGGCCTGAAGCAGGGTTGCATTTCTCATAGTCTGTGATAACCTCTTTAATCCGGGATGTGAATTCCTCCCTCTGCAGGATGGTAACAGCCAAGTGGTCAGATATTAGTCTGGGGTGAATCGTGGTGTCTCTGACCTTGTGGAGGTTCCCACTACTGCATAGAATGTAGTCAATTCTTGAATGAGAGTTACTGGTGTAGGAGTAGAAAGTATAATCCTTAAGGGTTCTGTTATGTTCCCTCCAGATGTCCATGAGCCCTAATTCATGCATCCCTGTTCCTACTTCCCTGCTCATCCGTTTGTTGGTTGTGAGAAGCCCTGAGGACCGGTCCATCTGGGAGTTAATTACACAGTTAAAATCCCCGCCCAAAAGAATCATGCCTTCCCCTGTGTCAGCAACCTTCCCGAATAGTTCCCTGAAAAAGGAGGAATCATCCCTGTTGGGGGTATATAGATTAATTAGGTGAGTTGCCTGGGAGAACAGTTTCCCCATCACCAGGATCCCCCTTCCCCTCTTCTAAAATCCGTTCGGAGCTAATTTCAAAAGGTAAATCTCTTCTAATGAGGATCGCAACACCTGCCTGTTTTCTAGTACGGTGGGAAGAACTAATCACTTTGCTGACCCACACCCTCTTCAATTTAGCATGTTCGGCAGCAGTCAACTTGGTTTTTTGTAAGAAACAAATATCTGATTTTAGATTTTTTAAGTACTGAAGTATTTCAGTTCTTTCTACAGGGGAGTTGATTCCCTGTACGTTCAGGGAGGTTACCATGAGTGTCCCCATGTCTGAAGGATTACTTGTCCCCATACTTGATCTGAAATCTCCCTCAAATTCCTTCCCATGGACTGTTCTCCTATGTCCTCTTTAGTCTGCACTAATCAAAGCATGTCCTCTGTATCAAATATTACACTGCACACCTTACATGAGCAAATGGAAATTACGTACCTACCGTAATTGTTGATCTTTCTGTGCACCTTCACCATTCATCACTACTGGATTTATGGCCGGAGGTCATGACCCTGTGGGACTTTTTTTTTCCTAAGGGTGGAGTCGTCATAGAGCTGGCGCCGCCCTCGAGGCCGACGTTCCACGTGGCTCTCGCGGGTTGACCGTTATCCGATGACTACTCCACCCTAGCCTCAGTTCTGAGACGCCGGGGAGTGTAAGAAAAAAGGGGGTTGGTTGGGTGGGGCAAGGGAGCCCAAGGGATAGACAAAAGGAAAGGATATAAAAACCAAAAGGAGAAATAAACGACAGTGGAGACAGGAAGGAGAAATTAGATTTGAGGGATTGGAGAAAAGGGGGAAGGGCCCAAATCTCTAGAAAGGAGGAAGGGAACGAGGAAGAAAGGTAGAGGGATAAGGAAGAGGAGGGGAAGAAGAGAGGACTGCACCCCTAAAGCCGGTCCTGGACCCCAGGGCTTTGAGCAAACTGATGGCAGACAAGAATAGTCTGGACCATCTGAACTTGGTTAAAGGAACTGCCAAGGAGGCGAAGCCTGAGTTTGAAAGAGCAGCAGTAGCCCAAGAAGGGCCAAAACCTTAAGGAGAGGGGGGTCAGGAAATAAGGGTACCTCTCCCCACCCCAAAATAAAGAGAGGACCTTAAAAATATTAAGAAGGGATAACCAAAAGGATATCCAATACATGATAACAAGGAAATAAAGAATAATAAGGGGATTTTAGGCCAAGGGGAAAAATGGGGGTGGGGACCCCCCAATCCCTCACCTCACTCCAGAAAAGGGAGGTGTGGAGAAGAAAGACGAATGAAGGGGGAGGAGGTCCCCCCACCCAAAACAAACCCCCCCACAGGAGAAACTCCTCCCTGTGTGCCTCCAGAGTCCCCTTCCTCCTGACCACAAGGGAGAGGAGAGAGAGGAGAAGAACAACAGGGAGACGCACAGGGGGAGGAGGAGCCCAGAGACTGAGGCCCAAGGGGGAAGGTGGGTAGGGATTAGTGCTGAATGGTGAAGATACACAGAAAGATCAACAATTACGGTAGGTATGTAATTTTCATATCTTATCTGTGTCAGTCTTCATCATTCATCACTACTGGGTGAGTCCCGAGCCCCCTGAAGGGGGCCAAATACTTCCCTAAGGGACTAAATCCCTTAGCTTCCAGTGGGGAAGACACTGGAAGGGAGAAATCTTACAGGTCTGAGACTGGTCCCGGTGAGATGGAGAGCCCCAGTGGGGAGGAAAACCCTGAAGCGCCACCTCACCCTGCGGTGAAGAGGTAGGTTCTCGGTAGGCGGAGGAAATCACCCTACACCGGGCCAAGGGTGGCAACCGGGATAAGCAAAGCCATGTCGTCCGCCTAATGCAGATCACTGTCTCTATAACTCTGGAGGCTACCTTACTGGTGTCATAAGATGCCCTTGCTTGGTGCCTTGCTAGCTCCACGCCCTGAGCAGAGAGGGCAATGGTTTCCTCCATATCAGGCATTGAGGCTAGGAGTTGTCCTAGCCTGGACCATAAGAACCTATTATAGGAAGCAAAGTGGGCCTGATGTGAAGCAACAGAAAGAAGGATCCGTGCCAAATAGAATGTCCTTCTCCCCCAAAAATCGAAAACCAAAGAGTCCAAGTCTGGGGGTCAGTCACGGTGCGGGGCGCAAAGCCCAGAGGGGGAGTCCAGGCAAGTCAAACCCAAAGAGGGGTGAGGCAAAGTACCAGGAGACCTGGTGGGGCGCAATACAGTTAGCGTAGGTCCCTCGGGGCTGGAACAGTGGAGAAGGGAACGTAGTCAAAGTCGATGTGATGCTTCCCGGAAAGGGACAGGCCAGGCAGGAACCACCAAGTGGGCTGCACTGTATTCGCCTAAGAAGGCGCACGGCACATACTTGGGATTGCTCACAGGGACCGGAGTGAGACGAAGCTCGCCCAGCATCTTCGCGAGGAAGCGCTGATACGATGAAAGATCAGACACTGGGGAGATGTGGACAGACAATTCCTCTCCCTCCGAGGAGGAGGATGAAGATGCAGATGAGCCCAGAGATTCAGGGTCTGGCTGCATGGGAGCATGGTGGAACATCTGATGGTCCAGGGCATTAAAGTAGGTAGGGGAAATGTGCAGCTGAACCTCTGAATTGTTCCCAGGTGAGAGGTCCCCTAGAACCGGGAATGCCTGGGATAGCTGGGAATGAAGGCAGAGGCACAGGAGACAAGCTCCTAGCAGCAGGAGAATGGGCTCTGTCAGGGCAGGGGGGCCTAGAGGAAACTCCCCACAGGGAGGGAGACCCAAAGGTCCCTGCAGCTAACAGCCGTTCAACCAGATCGGAATGGTCAGAGCTGTGCCCATGGGAAGAAATCCTCCTGTGAGGTGACCGGGGCTGTGTGAGTCCAGACAGATGGCCCTGACCTCCGGAGTCAAAGTCCTTCTCGAGAAGCGTTCCAGGGAACAGCGAGGGTCTGTACTGCGGCTTCTCCCAGAACCCAGCCGGGTCCCAGTGAGGGCGCGCTGCGCTAAACCCTGACACCTCAACCCTTCAGAGTCTGAAAGGGACCTTGTCCTCATAGCCACTAGTCTAGGTAACTGACAACTCTTGGTAGACTCTGAAGAATCCACCCAGGGAACAGTACTCTCCCCTTCCTGGGGTGCCCTTGGCTGTCCCAAACTTAGACTGTCCAAACACACCAGACAAGGGGGTGCTCCAGCTGAAGGAGCAGACATGCCAGTGGCCCCGGGCTGCATGGCAGCGGCCACGTGGATCACTGCTGGCTGGTCAGTCCCACTGACCCCAGAACCTACTGGCAAGGCTGACCCCCAGAGGAAGGCTGGGTGGGGGCCGAGGTGCAGGACAACGAGGGATCAGAGGATTCTGAAGAATCTGGGATCCAATCTGGATCAGACCCAGAGTCCCCCTCCAAGGAGGTAGACCCAGAGGCCTGATGCCAGATCAACCCTCGATCCCTACCAGTTCCCAGACCATGAGCTGGACCACCTTCAGCCCTGACACCGCAGGCGGCACCAGAGCCAAGCGCAGCACTGCACCCAATGACGTGAGTGGCACCTGAATTGGGAACGACACAAGTATGGCACCGCACTCCACTCTGGCACCACAAATGGCCCCCGGAGCCAAGGTTGGCACCAACCATGGCACCGCCTCCATCCCTGGTGCTATTCTGGGAACAGCGCCGACTCCAGCCCTGGCGCCAGAACCAGAGACAGACCCAGAACCTGAATCAGCAATTCCCATAGAGTTGCCGACATCCTCGGTGCCATGAACAGCACCAGGAGCGACAGCGAGCGATGGCCCAGTGCCGACCGTGGCGCTGCCTTCCAGTCCTCCAATGCCGTGAATGGCACTGGAGGCAAGGTCGGCGCTGCCAGCTGACACCGAGGACAGGGCCGGCCCAGGACACGACAATGGGGGAGCCTTCACCTCCGAAGAGGCCACTGCCATAGTGGTGTCTCCCGCCTGCCCCCCAAAAGGGGCAGAATGAGTCTCCTGCACTTTGGAAGGAACCCCCGCCACAGCAAGGCTAAAAGAGGCAGAGGCCCCTTCCTCCACAGGCCATATAGGACCAGGAGGAG
Organism: Neoceratodus forsteri; assembly: GCA_016271365.2. NCBI lineage: Eukaryota > Metazoa > Chordata > Ceratodontiformes > Ceratodontidae > Neoceratodus > Neoceratodus forsteri. Next base: position 685,259,305 of record CM057454.1, on the reverse strand, counting down.
ACCCGGAGGAAGGGTCGAGAGTCCTGACCTTGGCCGGTTATTCATGATTCCGCCTCAAAGTCGGCACGACATCCCACTTTAAATGCGTGGATCTCAAGAACTCAATGGTCCAGCGAGAATCAGGCATCATAGTTGTCATGGGCCAGGCTGAGGCAGGAGAGACAATGGTCATGCTGGACCATCACGGAATAAAGGCAGCCACAGGGGCACCAACGCATAGGTGGCCATCCCGCCTTCGACGACTTCTTGCCCCCTGATGAGACATGACCGTATGGTAAACAACAACAAAAACAGTACTCGACGAAACAGAACCGAGGACTGGTTGCAAAAACTAGGCCGCAAAATGACTGACACTAGGCCACGAACACGCACTTGCTAGAAGTCTCCTCATGAGGTCTGCACTAGATGGTGGGAGAAGAAGAACTGAAGCTGGGGCGGAGTCATCGTCTGATAACGGTCAACCCTCGAGCGCCATGTGGAACGTCGGCCTCGAGGATGACGCCAGCTCTATGACGACTCCGACCATAGGAAAAAAAAAAAGTCTCCCGTGGGGTCATAACCTCCGGCCATATATCCAGTAGTGATGAATGGCGAAGAATGACACAGATAAGATCACTGAACACAATAATAAAATAAATAGACCAACGTGTCTATAAGAAACATTAACAAACTTTCTGAGAAAAATAGTACAAATGAAAAAGTGGTCAAACTTAACCATAATTTCCTAGGTTAAGATGTTGCAGGGAGCCCTTATGAGATGGGCTCCCAGAGCTTCAGCCTGCTAACCTACAAAGTGTAGGTCAGACCCCGTGAGTCAGGTGTATGAATGGCGCTACCGTTAATGCGGCGAGATGGAGGAAAAATGACGCCAATAGTTCTTCAGCAAGCTCATCTGCTCCCACTGGGGCCACCTTTGTGTCCTTACTCCAGTGGGAGCGAAACAGTACAAAACCCGTTGGATCAAGTACCGGGGGTGGGGTGGTCCTTGCCGACCCCTGATCAGGCTGACTACCTGAATATACTGAGCCTGTAAATCTGAACAGGCACTTCTTGCAGAACAACGTACCACCATTTTAACTACTAGTATTCTGTTTAATCTGTGAGCCAAACACTCCGTTGTTTACCCCAGCTTTAAATTTGGGTTGTTAATACTGTATGTTAAACCATAAATGGGGAAACCGGGAGTCTGGTTAAACATAACCTGGGATAGACTAGGAGAGAAAGCCACGTTGACCAATGTGGTCTGTAAGGCCAGTGGCCGAGCCATGCAAGTGCCCTCCGGCTGTAACTCGGGAGAAACGAACCACCTCAGTGATAGCAATCTAGTCGAAGAAAGCTAATTATTTTAGAATTAGTAGTTTGTTAAATGTCCCTCAGGGAATAGAAGGACCACCTTCTCCTCTACTGAGGAAGTACAGTTGATACACAGGACATACATTTAGTCCCAGATCATGGAGCACTCCAGTCCGGTGGTGATCCCAGACACTCCTCCTCCAACAGTGGGCCTTTGTTCTCTCTGCTCATGATGTCTTTTAAGTCCTTGCTTAAATGTGAGGGCCAGAAGACTGCTGAGGGGGTGTACTCTCTTGGGCTTTCCTGCTCAATACCAGGCCAAGCGCATGATCTCCCTTTCCAAGATATTGGCTTGCAAGTCTGGGCAGGTCAGGCTGAGCTGCTTCAGGGTGGGAGCTGCATCTTTGATCAAGTCGAACAGCAATGGACCTTTACGTGTACGAGTTTGGCAGGGTAGTAGAGCTGTATGTGAATCTTCTTGTCTTTGGCCTGTTTTATAATCTCTCTTACTTGTCTTCTTTTACTGTTAAGAAAGTCAGAGAAATCTTGGTCGAAGTATATCTTTTGGCCATCAATCTCACTGTCTCTGAGCTTCCATGTGGTCTGTAAAACGAACTAACAGTCTTGGTAGTTGAGCATGCGAGCAATTATTGATCTAGGTCTAGCTGACTGTTCCCTAGGCCTGGGAATTAAAGAATGGTGGGTTCGTTCAGTTGGGAGATGTGTGCTTTCTGGTATCTTCAGGACCTCTCAGGGAATGTGTAAAACAAATTCCTCTACTTTTTTTTTTTTGAAATTTCTGTTTCTTCCCCTCCTACTGCCCCACAGAGCCACTACCATCGGGAAGCGCCCATTAAGCCTGCCCTTGCCAACATCTACCTTGCTACCCCATGTCCCTCCATCAGGCCAAGGAAAACCCCCCGGGCGGGGTCAGGCAGCCCCCGAATCTCAAGTCTCGTCAGGGTCTGTGGGTTGCAGGCAGGTGTCGGCACATCGGGACCCGGCCCGGCCTTCCGTCATCTCTTGGCTCTGTGGGGTATTTTCCCATGTTCTTCATGGGACGCTAAGTGCTTTATGCATCAAGGCGTCAGTCGGCAACCGCAGCGTCCCCCCCCTCCTTCCAGGAAGGAGTAGCCCCGGAGGCTGATTGGCTGCTGGCCTATGCCTGCAACCAGTCATACCTCCGAAACTCCAGCTTGCTGTCGCTTCCCCCAGTCTCCGCCAGGGGGTCGCCGCATGCCGGGTTGGAGTCCCCTCCCCTGTAGAAGGTGAGCTGTCGCTGTATGCTCCAGCCTGTCTCCCCCTGGCCAACCCCCGACGACCCAAGCTCACTCCCGAACCCGGGTCGACGGTGTAGTGCGAGATGTGGCGACAAATTCCTCCTCTGATGGAAATGATTTCTCCATATCTTTGGGCACTCCAAACACCCAAAAGTTACTGCACCTGGCATGGTTTTCTTGGTCGTCTATCTTTAGTTGTAATTCTCTTTCTCTCGCCGGTAAATAGAGGATAGCCTGGTCGTGTTGTACTGCTGAGTCGGCCAGGTTTCCCACGGAGTTCTCCACAGCCGTGGAGCACTTGTCGATGGCCTTCAGATCTGCTTTTAAGTCTGCCACCGACGACTCGACCCTGTGCCAGGTCTTAATGATACCATCTAATTTGGATAGGACTTTATGTTGGTCACTGCTCTCAATTATTTCATCTGAATCGGCGATGCTGCTCGCTGGGGAGGCCGAGCAGGAATCCCGCACTAGGCCTGCACGTTTTCGGTCTCCATCATTGTTTTTATGTTTGCTGATTGTGAGTTTTTACCTTTACCCTTATTTGTCGCCATCTCAGGTGTAGCAACAAAATGATTTGAAGGTACGTTGGAATCAATGTAGCCAGTATATTATAAAAATTTTCTCAGCGGCCCCCGGAGCGTTTAAACTAGGCTGTCATCAGTTGGTGACATCACCGGAAGTCCCTCACAGTTGTTTTTACCAATAACTAAAAACATATACTGTTATCCTGGCAGGGGTTTCTACAGAAAAAGACTGCGCATTTTAATGAGGTTACTTTGCAAAGCCTGATAACATCCAATACAGGCTATAACCATTAAAGAAAAACCTCGTTTCTCTGGTGCTGAACTCACATCAGCACTCCAGAGTTCAGTTCTGCCAGTATCATTAAATGGTTTGCACCGTGTGCCAACCAGCACTCGGAAGGGATGAGAGAAAATTAAAAAAAGAACAAAGAGGGGAAGAATAGTAGAAGGATACTTTGATAGGTGGCTTGCCTACCAAAGTAGAAATGTTGAAATCACAGGACAGCAAGAACGCTGCTGCTGCAGACTAAACAGAGGGAAAAAGAACAGAGGAAGTAAAGAGAAATGTCACCCCCGTGCTCCAACTTGGGGGAGTCCTTCTGCTACATGGAGGAAAAACAACATTTGAAAACCTTGTAACCCTAGATGGCGCTATCCCAGGGGCTACTACCCCTGCCTGATTTGCCACTAACAGGTTGAGGGGCCTGGATCCAATGGCGGGTGCCTCCACCCAGAGGTCAGGGTTTGCAATAGTTAAACTAACTTGGTCACAGCCCTCTGGGACACTGCAACCCCTTTCTTCTCACTAGTGGCCCACACAATATATCAGAATTACCTTCACAGTATACACTTACCCCCAGGTCTGGTTCCGCACTGGGACCTCCTGTGAAATGAGATACAGTGCAACAATCACAGTACAGTACATTAACATAGACAAATACCTCAGGCAGTACAACTTTGCTGAAACAAGCAGCTCTGATTTATTTAGGGGATATAACAAGGACAGGGAAATCAGGTTAATTAGCTTATCACTCTAATAATCTACCTATGGCTCTGTGCACAGGCCTATCCCTATCAGTTACTGCCCTGGTACCCAAGCCCTAGTGGCTAGTCAAACCTGTGGCAGCTGGTAGGGGCCCTTTCACACAGAGAAAAGGAAAATTAAACAGTCAGCAGTACAGTAATTCCATTTGGATTTAATGTGGCAATTCAACAGGGAGCAACCCGAATTAGTACTCACGACCTCCAAAGAAGATATGGTCCTTCAATGTCAGTAGGGCTACTTTTGATCTCCAAGAGACTCTCACACATTTATATGGTAAAAAAGAAAGCACTATACCAGGCAGGCTGCATCTGTATCCCAATCGCAATTACTGCACAATAACCAGGAGAACACACAGCAGATTCAGTTCCTGACAGACCGAGTGTAATTCAACAATTTCTTCAGTCTTCTACAGGGTGAGCCTGGTTTCTACTCTTCAGAGATCCTTTGATTCTTTTCACAGGACGGATTCAGTCCTAACAAGCAGTTACACAAGTTGTAGACCGAACTCTGGGCCTTGCACACGTTTTTGACTGAAACTGTGCACTGAAGGAGCACAGGGTTTCTTTCCCTTCACTTTCAGATCTCAAACTGAAACTCCCAACAGACAAAAACCGGGCACTTCCTTTGAGTTCCTCCCAGTTCTTGACTGGATTGGCTGTCACTCACAATAGACTGCTGCTGTTGGTCCAAAAGGCACCAAGTCTAAACTACATCCCAGAGTCACTGCCCATACAATCCTCTTGTGTGCTGGCTCAGATTATGAGTCCCAAATTCTGATTCGTCCAAGGCATCATTTTAGAGCTAGTTTACCCCACACTGATTGGTCCAGTTCAGCAGTTCAAAACCAGAATGGGGAACTAGGCAGACAGTTCTGACTGCAAAGAAAGCAGGTTAGACAAACTGTAATTTTATTATTACTGTAAATGATTTCTGGCAATCAGTTACATCTTTCAGACAGGTTCCTTTGCACTCCTAGTGACTGCAAAATGGGGTGAATTGGCAGCAGCTTGAGTGGTACTCAATCAAAGAAACACACAGTCCCCATACAACTAATTATGTCTGCAAGCAGACAGCTCTTAAAGAGACAGTACCAGAGGCTCTAAAACACTCACTGATAAATGGCTTAAATGCCAAACACCATTCAGGCTTGGAGCATTCAAGCAAGCTCCTGGAAGTCTTTGGGAACCCCATTTGCAGAGGTTACACCTTCCTAGCCTGGGAAAGCAGACGTCCGCGTCAAGCAAGTACCTATAAGTTTCAACTGCAACCATATACATTTGCATTAGGCTCAGCATGTAATCATCAGTCAATATATCATTTTACCAAGAACACATTTCTGAAACATTGCAGTACGTCACTCTTTACACAGTATTACATACACATTGTACCATAACTCAAGTTATTACCTCTTGTACATGAAACCTGAAGAGGGGGCCCTTCCTATCAGTTACCTTGGGGCTGGATGGGGCAAGGGCACCATATGAAAGCAACACAAGTAACTTGGGTTAGCACTGATGCTCAGTTTGGGCAATGAGCTCGGGGACACATACACTCCTTTATGGACAACATTGAGAGGCAAGTCCACAGGCCTCCCAAGTGAATCATAACTGAGGTGCACCACAGGCTTTACAGCTCGACCAGTCTTTCTAGGGGAACTGTTATAGTCTCTGCACTCTGAGCCTCATTTCAGCATTGTCCTCACTTGTCAGGGAGTCTCCATGGGGGCAGAGAGGCTAGGAACTTGGGCACTTTCAGCTCCAGGAGTTACAGTTTCTGAGTCCACAACATTTGGCCTCGCATGGAAGCTTTCGGACACTGGCAGTGGACTGTCAGGGCACTCAAAATACTCTTCTTGTTCGGGTGTATCACCAGTCTGCCCCAATCTATCATTTTCCTTCCCTGAAAGCTCAAACAGTTCAACCATGCACAATGATTCCATTTCATCTGATCTGATGCTTTGCACTTCACTTTCTGGGAGCATTGGCTCCAGGGATGAAGCTGGGGGCATAGACAGTCCAGAAGGCCCAGCTTTGTCTCCAGTATTGACTAGGGGATTGCCCCGAAACAATTGACTCAGTTCGTAAGAAGGATAGTATTCAAAGTCACTCTCACTTTCTTCTGATATGGACTGACAGTCATGCTCAACTGGGACTTGTGCAGGGGAACACTTTAACTCTGCTTCTGTAGTGCAGACTTCCTTGATCTTTTCTTAGCAGCAGCTCTAGTCACTGGTCCAGAGGGGCATCTTCTGGGGCTCAGACTCAATCAGGATTTGTCCAATGGGTAGTAAATGATTTCTATGCATTGTTTTACATCTTTTAATTGTTCTCAGGCCTTACTTTGTACACTGGCAGATCATCTAGTTTGCCCACTACAATGTGAGGGAGATGAGAGCATCTGTCAGCAATCTTGTGTTTGCCATGCAGTCCCAGATTTCTTAGCAATACCCGATCTCCCTCCTGGAGTTCCTGTGCTTTCACCTTTTATCATACCTTTCTTTGTTGGCCAGATTTCTTTTGGCAGCCATGGTTTGAGCCAGTTAGTACGCATGAGTTAGCTGGGCCTTTAACTTTTGCACATACTGTAAATAGTTGTCAGCTTGAACCCCATCAGGAGAGACCCCAAAACACACATCTACACAGGTGGTCAGAGCTTCTCTTCCAAACATCAAGGCGGTAGGGGGAGAACCAAGTAGCATCACTTTTTGGTGCAGTTATAAGCATGTACCTAGGGTGCTAATTTGTTGGCTCCATCTAGGCTTGTCCTTTGGGTGCAGGGTGCCTAGCATATCTAGCAAAGAAGCGGTTGAAACGTTCAGGCTGTGGGTCCCCTGGGGTGGTAAGGAGTGGTTCTGGACTTTCTCACTCCCACAGAGAAAGCATCTCTTTGATCAGACGACTCTCAAAGTCTCTCCCTTGATCAGAATGGATTCTTTGTGGAGCCCCATAGTGAACAAAAAGTTTTCTCTGAGTACTTTGGCTACAGTGGATGCTTTCTGGTCTTTGGTGGGAAAGCTTGGGCATATCTCGTGAAATGGTCAGTAACCACCAGCACATTACTGATATTTCTTTGATCTGACTCCAAACTCAGAAAATCAATACAGACCAGCTCCATGGGTGCACTGGTGGTTATGTTAACAGGGGGGCAGCCTCTGGGGCAAAACTTTCCTCTGTAAGCAGCGACTACAAGTTCGTATGTGTTGCTCACATCAGCCCCCATCTTAGGCCAATAGAATCTGGATCTCACCAAGTCAAGTGTTCTGTCTATACCAAGGTGCCCCATGTGGTTGTGCAAGGACCTCAGTACTGAGTCTCGAAAGGCAGTGGGCAGCACTAGTTGTTGTTTGTCTACTTGTCCCCTCTGTCTACTGTTTCTCTGTATAACAGTTTATTGATCAGTTTCAACTTAGGACCTTCTTTGTATAACAGTGCAGTTCTCAAATCAGTGGAGCGTAATTTGGACACATCTTTTCCTGCATAGAGGTTCTAAGCTGCTTTGATCATGGGATCGTGAGGATTGAGCCATGAATACTATCATTGTCCAGCTGGTGATGCACAATGTCTATTGCAGAAAAGTGGCAATAAGCAGCAGGTATGCAATTCTCAGAGGCTCCCAAGCAATCCACCATGCAGTCCACTGCGTCCGTGGACATTTGTTCCTCCCTGTCAAACTTCCGGCAGGTGCCCGAATGTCAGGTTCTGCTAATCGGACCCAATCATTCTGGGAACAGGCCTCCGGGAGAGAGCATCAGCATCTATGTGGTTCAGACCTGCTCGGTATTCGAGAGCATAGTCATATGTAGATAATGCAGAAACACCTATGGCCAGTGGCATCCAACAGCGGAGGTCTGCACATAGGTCAAGGATTGTTCAGTTTTTACTAGTATTTTAGCCCCTACAAGTACTCATGGAATTGGTCAACAATAGCCCACTTCAAAGCTAGGAACTCTAACTTATGTACAGGATAGTTCTTTTCGGATGGGGTCAGGGCTTCTACTGGCAAAGGCCACTGGTCTCAGGCCATTCTCGTGCTCTTGGTACAACACAGCCCCCAACCCTTGCAAGCTAGCATCAGTGTGCAGGACGTAAGGTTTCTTGGATCGGCATAGGCCAGCACTGGAGCATGGGTAAGTTGATATATGATCTCATGAAAAGCAGTCTCACAATCAGGAGTCCAGCAGGCCCCAAATACTTCACTTGGATGAAAATACACTCTTTCAGTCTTGAGGACGCTGACTTTTGGTATTTTTGTGGGTTGGGGATACCCTTGAGTAAGGTTAAGTAAAGGGCGGATCACTCTTGAATAGTCCTTGATGAGCGCCGATAATAACCACAGAATCCAGGAATCTTTGCAGTTCTTTTAGATTTTTGGGCTGTGGCCAGGTGGTCAAGGCCTCAACTTTACTTGGGTCGGTCTCTATTCCTCGGTGGATACTATGTGTCCCACATACTTTACTGATGTTTGAAAGAATTGACACTTATCAATGGACAGTTTAAGGCCAAAGTCCTCCAGTCGGTCCAATACTTAAATAATCTGCTTTCATGTTCCTCCAGTGAGCTGCCAAACACAATAACATCATCTAGGTATACCAGGCACTCTAGTAAGTTCATGTCCCCCACTGCACGCTCCATCAATCGTTGAAAAGTGGCTGGGGCACCTGAAATCCCATTGAGGCACATCCTCATGAATTCATAGAAATAGCCGGACAGATAAAGGCCGTCTTCTCACGGTCCTCTGGGGCCATCGGGATCTGGTAGTACCCACTACGGAGATCCAGCACAGAGAACCACTTGCTCCCGTTTAGGCAGTCCAAAGCATCCTGAATGCGGGGCATTGTGTACTGATCAGGGATAGTCCGACGGTTTAAGGTGCGATAATCCACACACATCCTTACTGTTCCATTCTTTTTCCTCACTACAATGGGGGAAGCATAAGGGCTTCTGGATTCTTGTATTACACCAGCAGCTAACATCTCTTGCAGATGCCGTCTCACATCATCTATGTCAGCAGGTGCCAGGCGCCGAGACCCTCTCACGAAATGGTCTTTCGTCATGCAGCCGGATATTGTGCTCAGCTCCTTGCACGCATCCTACATCCCATTCTTTAAAGAAAACACCTGTCTCTCTGGGCAAGCTTCTCACTGATCCTCACTTTCCATTCAGCTGGCAGCGGGAGTCGCTCAAATCAAACAAGCAGGCGTTACTCTGTCATTCTTCCTTGAACTCTTGCTGCTGGGTAGCACTGCAGTGTCTGCACAATGCACATTAGCCAGGATGCAACCTCTGTTTACTCGAATGTCTCTTTCAGACACATTATGAACTTGGACCATTCCCTTCTGGTATAAGCATGGGCTCTAGCGGCAAAATACTAGAAGCTTGACCAGCAGTCCCTCTGGCAATTTTCCATCGCCTGGTGCATCCAACATTAATATTTTATTCTTAACATCCTTTCTGATACGGACCTCTCCTGTAAGGTACACTGGGCATTTGGCGCCAGGATCAGAGACTCAGGATCCTTCTTCCATACATTCCGACCGGTTCCTCTGGTTCTGTTTTTCAGCATCTCTCTGTGCCTCATAGGCCTTCTTAATTAAAGCTGGAACTCTTAAAGCTCTACTAGTCTTTGACCCCTGTTTTCATAACACAACTGTGCCAGCCTTCCGAACATAAGGGAGCATTTGTTCCAATCAACAAAGGGACACCATCATACAGTCCAGTGGGGGACACACTAAGGCTAGGGTCTCTCATTGTTCGGCCACTCCAGCCACGGAGGTGGGGAAAGACAGCCAAATTCGGATATACCGGAATAGGGGTAGTACTTTCTCACTTAACCCCCTACATGCAGTCCTTCTAATGGTTGTAAGGGTACTTGACAAATGCTTCTGATACCAACCTGGAAACATAATTGTCACTTGGGAGCCACTGTCTAATACAGCTCTTATGGAACTCCATTCACCTTTACAGTGGTCTCCATGGAGGGACCCACTATTCTGGACCAGTCTGGAGAGGCGGTAGTGGGGGCCTGGGCAATCTGACCTTGCCACAAAAGGACGTGAATTAGCATTTTGGTGCCCTCACTGGGATCATGTCGCACCTCTTAACCACTGATTTCTTCTCCGAAGCTCTCCTTGTAGCCTATATGCAACTTTGTCAGTGTCTTTTGGGGACTGGCATTCCTTTTCATGTGCCCATCTTTCCCACAATTATAGCAAAACATACTTTCTGGAGTTTGAGCTGGCCGAGGCGCCACACTGGGAGCCAGGGCGGGGTATTACTAACTGGAAACCTGGGTGCCATCTCTGTTCGCGCGTGATAAGCATTTGGAGACATCTCGTCAGTTTCTGCACTTCCATGGTCAAGGAATTGAGTTTGAGCTGTTATCAGCAGGAGATACATGGTGGGTACCCCACCCCATAGCAAGATGCAGTCGGATATAGGTCAGGGCCTGTGACTTGCAGGCGTGCCTTCATAAAGGGACTGTTTTTTGAATTCCCGGATCTCTCTCTCAACAGTTCGGCCCCATTGTGGCATATCTTTTCCTTGTCAGAGCACTCATTGACTGTCAACCTCTGCCCTGAACTTCACTTGATGGGTCACCCTCAGTCACTCGGGTCGTAGCCACAGCTGTTGGTGCAGGTACCTCCCGAGGTCGCCTTTTCTCAACTCCTCGAATTTCTCTCATTAACTCATCATAGGAGGGTGGGGATTCCAGTCGATTTGCCAGGCGGAATTGAAGCAACAGCAGTTCTGAGAAGGGGGCAGACTTAAGGATTCTGTCCAGTCTGGTTCGGGTCTAGTTCAATGCTGGCAAACTACCCTTTCTGAGGCATTCTTGCAACAATTTTTCCAGCAGAGACATACACAGACAACAACTCCCTTGGTACTGTTGTGCATTTCTTACTCTCCACCATAGGTCCTCATCAGAATCTGGGCTCCCATACACATTCTCCAAGGCCTCAAGATAGGCCTGTGCAGTCGCTTCAGGGTTACTGGCCCGTTTAGCACGGATGGTAGCCAGGGCAGGACCTCGGAGGCTCTCACTAACCCTCTTTCGCTTTTCGCCTTCCGAGCATTGCCATTCTAGCACTTGGGGGGCAACATAGTCTATCCAGGTCTCCCAGTCATCCTCCCCTTGGGGGGTGGGGAGGGTGCCAGAGAAGATCCTCAACCTTCGGTAAGAGTCGTGACTAATGGCAGGTGCAGAAATAGGAGTCTGCATTGGTTCAGTCACCATTACGGGCACTGGAGCAGGAGAGGGTGTTGGGGGAGGAACACCCCCAGGTGGCAAGAATAGTTTCTTCAAGTCCTCCTCGTTTCCCTCTCCCAGCAACCTATTCAGCAAATTTCTCTCAAAGTTTCCAGATAGTGGTGGGGCTGATTCCCCAGGTCTTTACTGTCTTAGTTATCACTCTCCAAGCAGTGAGGGCTCCCTCTGGGGTAATGGTCTGTGGCACTTTGGAGCTATCTATGGGATCCTTAAACTCTACTAGGGCCAGGAAAGTGTGGGTGAGCAGATTAGCATGCGACCCACCACCACAGGGTTTTGTAAACCTTCCACCTTGGAAAGTACTCCTGCACAGTGTCCGTGTGATACCCAGGGGATGTCCAGGATAAGCATAGCATTTTGGGGAATTGATCTCTCCCAGTACACACTCCACCAGCGGTGCACAGCCACTCTGTCCGGGTACCCATTTTTTCTTAACAGTGGTTTCGTAAATATGGCCACTAGAGGACACACAATCCCAGCGGTGAGCCTCCAAGATGTAACCCCTAGATGGCGCTTATCCCAGGGGCTACTACCCTGCCTGATTTGCCACTAACAGGTTGAGGGGCCTGGATCCAATGGCGGTGCCTCCACCCAGAGGTCAGGGTTTGCAATAGTTAAACTAACTTGGTCACAGCCCTCTGGGACACTGCAACCCCTTTCTTCTCACTAGTGGCCCACACAATATATCAGAATTACCTTCACAGTATACACTTACCCCAGGTCTGGTTCCGCACTGGGACCTCCTGTGAAATGAGATACAGTGCAACAATCACAGTACAGTACATTAACATAGACAAATACCTCAGGCAGTACAACTTTGCTGAAACAAGCAACCTGATTTATTTAGGGGGATATAACAAGGACAGGGGAAATCAGGTTAATTAGCTTATCACTCTAATAATCTACCTATGGCTCTGTGCACAGGCCTATCCCTATCAGTTACTGTCCCTGGGTACCCAAGCCCTAGTGGCTAGTCCAAACCGTGGCAGCTGGTAGGGCCCTTTCACACAGAGAAAAGGAAAATTAAACAGTCAGCAGTACAGTAATTCCATTTGGATTTAATGTGGCAATTCAACAGGAGCAACCCGAATAGTACTCACGACCTCCAAAGAAGATATGGTCCTTCAATGTCAGCAGGGCTACTTTTGATCTCAAGAGACTCCTCACACATTTATATGGTAAAAAAAAAAGCACTATACCAGGCAGGCTGCATCTGTATCCCAATCGTAATTACTGCACAATAACCAGGAGAACACACAGCAGATTCAGTTCCTGACAGACCGAGTGTAATTCAACAATTTCTTCAGTCTTCTACAGGGTGAGCCTGGTTTCTACTCTTCAGAGATCCTTTGATTCTTTTCACAGGACGGATTCAGTCCTAACAAGCAGTTACAAGTTGTAGACCGAACTCTGGGCCTTGCACACGTTTTTGACTGAAACTGTGCACTGAAGGAGCACAGGGTTTCTTTCCTTCACTTTCAGATCTCAAACTGAAACTCCCAACAGACAAAACCTGGCACTTCCTTTGAGTTCCTCCCAGTTCTTGACTGGATTGGCTGTCACTCACAATAGACTGCTGCTGTTGGTCCAAAAGGCACCGAAGTCTAAACTACATCTCCCAGAGTCACTGCCCATACAATCCTCTTGTGGCTGGCTCAGATTATGAGTCCCAAATTCTGATTCGTCAAGGCATCATTTTAGAGCTAGTTTACCCCACACTGATTGGTCCAGTTCAGCAGTTCAAAACCAGAATGGGGAACTAGGCAGACAGTTCTGACTGCAAAGAAAGCAGGTTAGACAAACTGTAATTTTATTATTACTGTAAATGATTTCTGGCAATCAGTTACATCTTTCAGACAGGTTCCTTTGCACTCCTAGTGACTGCAAAATGGGTGAATTGGCAGCAGCTTGAGTGGTACTCAATCAAAGAAACACACAGTCCCCCATACAAACTAATTATGTCTGCAAGCAGACAGCTCTTAAAGAGACAGTACCAGAGGCTCTAAAAACACTCACTGATAAATGGCTTAAATGCCAAACACCATTCAGGCTTGGAGCATTCAAGCAAGCTCCTGGAAGTCTTTTGGGAACCCCCATTTGCAGGGGGGTTACATTCGTACTCACAAAGAGTCTGAAGATCTAATGTGTACTCCTCAATCGACAGAAGCACCTGAACCAGAACATTCTTGCCAGCTCCTCTGCCTCTTGGGACTGCAACTGTGCCGCCAACCTCAAAGCCATGGATGCTATGCTTCACCGGCTTCCCCTTGAGGACTTGCTGCCAGTGCTTGTCAAGCACCCACGAGTGCAATGCCTAGCACCAGGAACACAGCACCACATAGTGGCCAGTGCCCAAAAGTACACGCAGGTATCATGTCTGTCAGTTGCAACCATCAGATACCTGCACAACACTCACATCCCAAAGCCAGGCTTCTTCTGTTGTTACATGCGGACTCCTAGTGACACAGCAGGAAGCCAACGGTGAGGGTAAAGGAGTCAAAAACTGAAGCAAAAACTGAGAGAAATAACAACTCTTCTGAAAAGCCTGAAAACTAGTAGAACCCTAATTCACTAGCAGGAACTGTGAAGGAGGAGACCAGTTCCTTCTAGTGGAAGAAAAGATCTGAGTGCACTGGGGTGTAGCCAGCACACCACACAGCTGGGTGGCAGAAGGAGTCAAACTTGAAGAAAGTTTGTTAATTTAGCATGCTCAGTGGAAGCCTAAACGTGGAAAAAACTGAATAAAGGTAGTTAGAAACATATGACAATACTGAATGTTAATTCAGTTTTAATGGGACTATTGGCAGTGTTGGGTAAGTTACTTTTTCTATTACTTTTGGAAACTTGTTCCAGAAAGCTCTGTGCAGTCACTAGCAAGGATGGAGAAGCACTGGAAAAAGTAATACACCTTACAGTTACAATTACTTATGTCTTTTTATACAAAAGTAATACGTAACTGTAACTGATTACATTTATTTGAAAGTAACTAGTAACTAACCTATTACTTTCAAATAAATTTCATCTGTTATAGTTATTTTTTATTTTTGTATTGTTTTTGTATAAAAATAAATAAGTAACTGTAACTGTCAGGTGTATTACTTTTTCTAGTACTTCTCCGTCCTTGCTAGTGACTGCACAGAGCTTCCTAGATCAAGTTTCTAAAAGAAATAGAAAGTAATAGAAAAGTAACTCACCCAACACTGACTATTGGGATGTGATCTCATGACATTTTTAAGTTCCACTACATTTGTGTATATAAAGAACAGTTCACATAGTAGTGGTGACTGGATACTTACCAAGGGGCTGGTACTGAAACCCACAGTCCTTTGCCATGGAACGTAAAACCGAAAAACAGGGGTACAGTTTTGAAATGTCATATACGTTGGCCTGTCAAATATTTCCCTGCTATTCTGAAAGCCAAATTGTAAGTAGCTACTAATCAATGGTTCTGCGTAATGTGAACCTAGTAGGTGCATACGCAGCAGACGTAACACCCCCTGAACTGTGCTGGAAACCAGATTTACATGTTGGCAGGCTCCACAAAACATAACAAACTTGGCAGAACCAGTGTGGAGCACGGGAGTCAGCCAAGGATTCATTGCTCCAGCAGACGGTTGTAGAGGCTCTGTTCGTATGAGTGCACTGACACACTGTATAACAACTCGGTGCAGCACTGTTCTTGTAGTGTACGGTATTTCATTTCAGAAATGTTATAAGGCCTTTTAAATGAACAAAACCAATTTAATTCAATCAGGATATAAAGTAAGGCAAATGTCTTCGTGAAAAGGTAAATCTTTTTCAAAAGCAATTACAACTAAGCCGAACTGTCAACTCTGATAATGAAAAGGCATGCCCCCCAAATGGGAAAATACATGTAAAAAATCTTCTGCCTGTCAATTAACAGAAACCACACAACATAAACATCAGACCATAAAATAAATGATTGTTTAATAACAATATCCCTTCTTTGTGCTCCAAGTGGTAAGCATTTCAGTTCCAAATAATCTTGCCTTCAGAGCTTGTTTTGAAGTTTACAATGTGGAACATTTTGGAAGCAAATGTTGATACTGTGTAAACAGTTTTGAAGATATGGAAAGTAAAAATCTGTCTGTCTACTTCTATCCACCTATCCCTCTGTGTGTACACTACCAGTGATGATATTTTTCTCTGATGAAAACTGTTACTGGCCAGCAACATGAACTGTTGCTACATGTTATCAAGTGTAAATCACATGGCATCTGCATGCCATTAACACAAAGTCTATGTCATAATGACATACTCAGGTAAAGGGAAGGAAGCTTTCTACAGAAGGTAAAGTACTTAAAGAGCACAAACTGTTTAATGAGAAGCCTGCCCCCACCCCCTAAAAAGCCCTGCGTCCAGGTAAGGCAGCCAAGGTTTCGTAAGTAATTTTTCCAGCAGTGGTTACCAGGAGAAAAGGGATCATATTTTTGGCTCAGTGGAGTTGGCAGCTGCTCCCATCCAGTTCTTGATGTGGCCCTTTCCCATGCATTTAGATGATTTCTGACATTTGAGTTTGGAAAGTGCCATAGAGCTCTTCATACTACTCCGTAGTAGTATCAGTTTTGATAGTTTTTATGGTATTTTGCAGCACCTTTGGGTTTAAATCACAGCCACTGCTCAACTAACAGAAGTCTCATACACCAAGTGGAAATGTGCAGCAGGTTAGGTTAATACAAACTGTACAAAACAAAAGTTTAATTTGGGTAGCTGATCCAAAATGGTACAAATAGCCCAAACAATACAAAACTAGTCAAGTGTCATACTGCCACTGCACAAATGTTTTTTTGGTTTTTTATTAGACTCATGTGCCCCAGTTATACTTTACAGCAACTTGGTCAACAGTTCTGTTTACCATACATTTGAATGCCTGATGAAGCTGCCAAATGGTAATGTAGATTTACTGGGAATTAAAAGCATGCTGAACGGGTTTTGTGGATTATGCAGCTTTAAGGAAAAGGCCATGTATCTGAAGGTTTTCAAAATGCATACTATGTAAGCCCTGAAAACAAAAGGTACTGCATCATTATGCCAGAAGAAACAAAGCAGCGTTTTCTTAACAGACAAAAAAGATTGTTTTAATGGGAAAGAAGCATCAGTCATTGGCTCACTTCATTCACACTTTCTATCCAACCCCATCCATCTTCAAGCCAAGAGATGACAAGGCACGTTTAGCATTTTTGTAAATCAATACACCCATTTCTATCCATAATAAATGGCCAGACAAAATTACCCTTTTCCTAAATTGACTTGCCAAGCAGTATGAGATGGCACGGTACCTGTTAAGAGTGACATCACTATAATAGGGGGGCCTTGTGAGGTAGACATGAATGGGCGGAGTATTTTGTAGTCATCTTCATAAACAGGCACTTTGTCATTCCAGGCTGAGTACGACTGATATAACAGAATGCAAATTCCTCCACTGTCTTAAAATGCCTCTCTAAGCATTATCTACAAACAAAAGTACTCCATGCAGGCGGTCTCTGCATCACTGCTCTCTCTGTTAGCAACACCTGCTTAATGTCAGCTCTGAGGGTCTTGGGAGTTATCTTTTTGCATCGCCTGCAGAAGCCAAGTGGCACACAATGGCTCATCGCTCGAGGTCAGTTAAGTCTTTTCTTTCTCCCAGCATTAGATGGCAATGAAATAAAAAAGAGGTGGGGGGGTTCCCTTGATGGCATAGAGAGATAGGTCTCTGGTTTGAACTATACCCCCCCCAAAGACATGGCCGTCCTCAGTCACACAACTTTAAAAAAGAAACCAAAAACAAAACAAAAAAACACAACAAAGACTTACTTGTCTCAAGTCGATGAAGGCCAACTGCAGCGTGTCCCCTTGGAACCCAGGCACTGGCCCGGATCTGGCAAACTCTGTGGGAAAGAAAAGAGGATAAAAAGCGCCTTTAAATAACCATGGACAGGGAGATTGGCAGACGGATGACAGCCAAGACAAGAGAGACTGGGGGAGAGGAGGACTGCACTTCTAAGGAATCATGTCTCCTTCCCTTCAACTTCTTTGTTCACCCTTCAAAATTTGTGTCATCAAAACACCATTAATTCCACCACCCTGACAGCAAGGAAACTGTACTAATTCGACCTGAAATTTATTCCCATGGGCCATACTGCGCTTCAGGGTGTTTGTTTTGTGAATGGACAAACAACTTGCAAAAAAAAAAAAAAAAGACAAAAAAAGTTTTTCCTCTTAACACAATAAAATCTTCAGCTGCGGAAATCCTTTCAGTTCCAAAAGCCATTTATATTTCAGGTTGCAGAAGGAATTTTCTAATTTTACGCCTGTCACCTTGTTCAAGAAGCATTTGTCAAAAAAAGAAATTCCTTGCAAAATCCTCAGCATTTGCTCAAAGTATTTTCATTCATCTTGTCTGGACCAGTACCTTGGGCATAGTATCACTACATCATTAGACAGCGGTCCACTTATTTTCTTCCCCTGTCACCAAAGTTGTCCCTAGACTGCAAGCTGTTTGAACTACCGAAGAATCCAATCCAGATTAATAGCAAGGCTTTATATATTTTGCTTTTTCAGAACAGATTTCTAGTTGTATGTATGTTGGTAAAAATAATGTATTCAGCAAGTTATAATTTACAAGTAAATACTTTTTTTTTTATTTATGTTTAGCTATTATCTCTTCCAGGGTTGGTACCTTATTTTGCTAATGTGATGCTGTAACATATGCGTTCATTATCTACTGTTTACAGTACAGTAACAGCAGACTAAACATGCAGACATGCAGTGCATGTATGCGTGGGGGGTAAGCTGCAAGGCAGGCACAGCAGTCTTTCTTTCTGGGTACACTATGGAAGTTCAGCAGCTGCCCAGTTTGTAGGAGACTACTGGCGCTCTCTTCAGAGCTAGCTGTAGCCTGGGTTGAGCTACACGAGTTGCAGTGTAGGTCAGAATGGGACCACGAAAAAAAAAAAAAAAGTACCACACTCATCAAGAAGCACAGAGTGCACCCCCCACCACCATCACCAAAAAATAAAACAAACAGACTCACTGTGTAATGCTGACAATTAGTGTATCAGAAATCCACTGCAAATCTGGATGCACAGACAATACAGGAGCTCAGTGCAGTGGTAAGTTTGTTTTTGTCTGGGTGCGCTCTGTGGTCCTTGGTGAGTGCAGTATTTTTTGGCTTGTGGTTCGACTTTTGTAAGGGTCTGGTATATTCATTACTTGTACCCCGTCTAGCACCGCAGAGTGCACATCTTCCTGTGCTTGCCTACTGCTGCCCCTCTTGCTCAACAGCCTCTCAAGTCCTGTACTGAAGGCTAGTGGGCAGGGAGAGGAGGCAGTGTGATACCAATGGGGGTGGGGTCATATGAGCCCTGCGACTAGTGGTAAGGGAAAGGGGATGAAGTGCGGTACCAATGGGGGTCATGTGAGCCCTGCGACTAGTAGGCAGGGATAGGGGATGAAGTGTGGTACCAGCGGGGGGTCATGTAAGCCCTGCAACTGTGACAAGTAACCATTTCAACCCACTGGATGAAGTAGATCAAGATACACCCCAGACCTGAGAAGTACAGCCTGCTGCACCTAGGCCTCCGGAGGCCACTAAGTCAGGGAGACCTACTCAGGGGGTACAAAACTGCAACAGGAGGTCAGAAAAGTTTTCTAGTTATTGGGTATTCTGTAATTAGGAGAACAAGAAGGTTGTCTGTGCCACAGACCAGAAGGGGAGCTCGATACTGGGTCTCCCAAGGACAACAGTGGACAAGAGTTGTTCCCAAAGTAGATAAGCTGGTTGAGGGTATTGGAAGCAGCAGACATCATTATCCACCAGAAGATTAATGGTTCGGCTGGGATGTCACTAGGGGAGGTGAAAGCTAGTTTTCAGGGCATTAGGTAGTAAGTTGGATGGGGGTGGTAAACACTGTAACATTCTCGGTCTTTCATGTGTTTAAGAAGGGTGAGGACAGGCACTTTAAAATTTCTCAATATAACAAATGGCCCAGAGAACAGTGTGTGGCAGAGAGTTTCTATCTTATAAGGGACTGAAGCCCATTCTGGAGGGACCAGGGACTATAAAGATATGACGGCCTTCATTCAAGCAGTGATAATATTTAGAAGTGAGTGTCGTTGAGGCACAGGTCAGGAATCATAGGGAAAACAAGGAGCAGTTGTAGAATTCACTAAAAATATTTCTTTACAGTAGAAGTAACATAAAAAGAAATAAACTTGTTCAGAATAACTATGTACAGAGGCAAAATACTGTAAAATAAAAGTTTTCCTTCAGTCTCTGTGTCCCTTTCTCTTCTTCAGCAGTTGCTGCTTAGCTCCTTTATGTCCTTTCAACCCCGATTCTTAGCAAGCATCCTGTTTTTGTAAATATCAGGCAGGATCTGCTAGAACACAATGTGCTTCTTGAGTTGAGGCCCCCTTTTGCACAGTTTTTGCAAAAGGCTTAAAAATTGAACTCTGGTAACCTCTAGCTCCCAACAGCTTTTTGCAGTCGTCTCAAAATATAATTATATTCACTTCAACAGTAAGGCTATATATTTTCCAAATATAAGGGATCCCAATATCAGTTACATTTCCAAACAATGATTTGCACATATTTTTATATCAGCAGGTCTAGATATGCAAGGGAGAAAAACAGACAGCAAGAGAAAACTGAGAGACATTGAGAGGCAAAGAACTGCGAGACTGTTTCAGGGAGATCAAGTCCGAAGTCTCACAGGAAAATTTGGTTGCACAAATAGACAGGAAAGGACAGTTCCTTGCATTTAAACACTTTCTATAACAACTGGGACAGGGTCCTATTCCATCCTGTCACAGTAAGAAAGAATTAAGTGCCCTAGCTGGCATTTAAATGGGGGCCTTATTGGCATACTGTTCAGGTGCACTTACAACTGTGCTGTAAGAACAACTGGAAAATGGAAATTACGTACCTATCGTAATTCTTGTTCTTCTTGGACGAAGTCTCCACCACTCATTCACACTGATGCGATCTACGCCAGAAGCACTAGGGACCCAGCGGAGCAAACTTTTTGTAAGAGGGTCGGCTGCAGAGATGGAGCCGCAGGAGTGATGTCGCAAGCCCTCAGCTCGCATGGCAATGTCCATCTCAGGCGCCAACCTCCAACTGCCTTCAGCAGTACCTTTTTTTTCCGAGGAGGTGCATAACTAACTTAGAAGGATAGCCTAACAAAAACCAGACATAAGATAGTCCGGATGACCCGTAAAAGAAGGGTCAACAAAGAAGTCTTCACAGCCTAAAGATTGAGGGAGTGAAGACCAACAACAGAGGTGAGCTTGGGGGATGGTGGGTGGGCGTGTGAAGGAGTGGTGGAGACTTCGTCCAAGAAGATCAAGAATTACAGTAGGTACGTAATTTCCATATCTTCCTGGACATAATGTCTCCACCACTCATTCACACTGATGGAAGAGTACCAAGCTGATAATCCCCCAAGAGGGAGGCAGGAGAAACCAAGGGCTCACAAATTTAGGACAGAAGTCCATTAAGGATGGTCCTGCTACATAGAAACATAGACTTTGACGGTAGATCAGGACCGTTTGGCCCATCTAGTCTGCCCATTTCCCTACCTATAGGATAGGCTGCAGATCCTAGTTAACCAACAGCCTATTTCTTTCTACCCCCACAAGAATTGCTTTATGTCTGTCCCATGCATTCTTGAATTCTCCCACAGTTTTAGACCCCACAACCTCCTCAGGAAGGCTGTTCCATGCATCCACTACCCTCTCTGTGAAATAATACTTCCTCACATTGCCCCTGAACCGTCCCCCCTCTATCTTTAAATTGTGTCCCTTTGTTCTTGCACGTCTCTTTTTCTGAAAGATGCTACCCTCTTGGACTTTGTTGATTCCACTGAGGTACTTAAAAGTTTCTATCATGTCCCCCCTCTCCTTCTTTCCTCAAGGGTATGCATATTAAGCTCCTTTAGTAACTTTCCTCATCGGCTTCTCTTGCAGACCCTGCACCATTTTACTTGCCCTCCTCTGGACTGCCTCTATCCTGTCTATGTCCCTAGTGGAGATGGGGTCTCAGAGCTGACGAGTACTCCAGATGGGGTCTCACCTACTGTCTGTACAGAGGGATAACAACTTCCTGTTTTCTGCTGCTGATGCTCTCCTTATGCATCCCAGTATACCCCCAGCCTCCCTACTGCCTTCTCACATTGCTTGCTAACCTTAAGGTCATCTGATATGATTACCCCAGGTCCCTTTCCTTTTAATTGTTGTTACTACCTCCCCATTGTGTATTCTTCCCTGGGTTCTTGTTTCCCGGTGCATTATTTTGCACTTCTTTGCACTGAATCTTAGCTGCCATACTTGACCATTCCTCCAACCTTGCCAAGTCCCTTCTCATCCTTTCCCACGCCTCTTGTGTATCAACCCTGTTGCAGATCTTGTGTCATCTGCAAAGAGGCATACTTTTCCTTCAGTCCATCTGCAATGTCACTTATGAAGACATTAAAAGGACTGGACCTAATACTGAACTCTCGGTACCTCACTAGTAACCCCTCTTTCTTCAGAGGGACTCTATTTACAATTACCTTCTGTGTTCTGTTGTCCAGCCAATGTTTTATTTAGGCTACCACCCTGGGACCCACTCCCAGGCTGGTTAATTTGACTATTAATCTTTGTGTGGGACTGCGTCAAATGCCTTGCTAAAGTCTAGGTAGGCCATGTCCACAGCCCCTCCCTGGTCTACTACTTTGGTCACCCAGTCAAAGAAATCTATTAGATTCGTCTGACATGACCTTCCCACTGTGAACCCATGCTGCCTTGGGTCCTGTGCCCCACTGGCCTCCAGGTACTCAACTATTCTTTCCTTTAGAAGAGACTCCATCACTTTCCCTACCACAGAGATCAAACTGACAGGTCTGTAGTTTCCTGCTTCTGTCTTGGTCCCACTTTTGTCAAGGGGGATCACATCCGCCTTCCTCCAGTCCTCGGGTACCACACCATCCTCCCACAATTTATTAAAAAGAGTAGCCAGTGGTTTCACTAGTTCCCCTTAATTCTTTTAGAATTCTGGGGTGAATTCCATCAGGCCCCATTGCTTTGTCCACCTTCAGTTTTAGGAGTTCTTGCAGAACCCTTTCTTCTGTGAAAGGACTGGGATCGACCCCCTATCAAGAGTGCTTCTGTTAACTGGATTAGGCACTTCCCCCTCCTCTTTTGTGAATACTGAGCAGAAATATTCGTTCAGTATCCCTGCTTTTTCACTGTCCCTCTCTGCCCACCCACCGTTCATTCTATTCAGCCTCACTATCCCTCCCTTTGTCTTTCTACGCTCGCTGATGTACCTATAAAAGGTTTTATCCCCATCTTAACCGAGTTGGCTATCTTTTTCTCAGTTTGGGCTTTTGGAATTCTGACTTCCCTTCCTGCTTCCTTCTGCCTTAACTGGTATAGCTCTCTGTCCTGCTCCTTCTGTGTTTCCTTATACTTCCGGAATGCTATCTTTTTCTTCCTGACTTTCACAGCCACCTCTTTTGAGAACCATAGTGGCTTTTCTTTCATTTTGATTTGTTTATTTGCTTCACACAAAGGCTTGTTGTCTCTGGGATGGCAGTTTTGATGATTCCCCATTGTTGCTCCACACATCCTTCTAGCCTGTTTGCTAGTGCTTTTCTGAGGCACTCTCCCATCTTGCCAAAGTCAGCCCTCCTGAAGTCCAGTACCCTCACTTTTGTATGGCTTGACTCTGTAGCTGAGTTTAACGTAAACCACACTGTTTGATGGTCACTTGTTCCCAGATGGCAACCCACTTCTAGATCTGAGATCCTCTCACTGCCCCCGTTTGAGAGTACGAGGTCTAAGATTGATCCCTCACTAGTGGTTTCCGAAACTAGCTGTCTGAATCCTGCCACCTGTAGGGCATCAAGAATGGCCCTGCTCTTGGATGTGGCTGCAGCAAATGTGCTCCAGTTAACATCTGGCATATTCAGGTCTCCCATCAACAGTATCTCCCCTTTCTCTGCCATTCTAAGAATGTCTTCTATCATATCCTTGTCCATCCCCCCCCCCTGACATGGGGGTCTGTACACAACCCCTGTGCGGATTGTGGTGCCCTTCCAGTCTCAAGGTGACCCACAGTGCCTCCTCTCTCCTGTTTACTCCTTTGTTCAGTTGCTTTTCTCCTTCCTTTACATAGAGAACTACTCCTCCCCTCTCTCCCCTGCCTGTCTCTCCTGTAGGTTATGTACCCTGGTATGTTAACATCCCAGTCATGGTTCTCTGTGTACCATGTTTCTGTGACTGCTACGATATCCAGGCTTCCTCTTCCATCAAGGCCACCAGCTCAGGGAGCTTGTTGCCCAGACTACGGGCATTGGTACTCATTACCTCCATTTCCTGATGGCCTTACTCCTTTTGCCCCATCCCTGTCCTTCTTGCCTTTGTCACTTTCTCCATTTACCGTGCCTTCTCCCTATCGACACCTCTATGTTGGTGTTTACCGCACTTACTACCGTGATTGTTTTTTGGGGGCTAGGATTTCCCTGCTCCTTTCCAGTGCCTCCCCTTGGCTGGTTTAAATGCTTGCCAATGAAGCATTTAAACCTATCACCTAGGATCCTGGTTCCCCTCCTGGACAGATGCAGCCCATCATGCCAGTATAGGCTTGCATCACTCCAGGTGGACCCCCAGTCCCCAATGAAGCCAAACGCCAAATGAAAGATGTCGCCTGGCATGAACATCCAGGGCACAGTACTTGATGAAAGTATGCACCGAGCTCCAGGTAGCTGCATTGCAAATGTCTGCAATGGGCACACTGCGGATTTCCACCAGGGATGCCGCGACTGCTCTAGTAGAGTGAGCGTACACTCTGCCTTCCAGCTTAACCTGCACCATGGAGTAGCGGTGGCGAAGGCATGCCACCAGCCATGCTGAAATGCATCTGATAGCAACAGGCTGACCCAGTCGGGTCTCGCTGAAGGAAACAAACAGTTGTTGAGCTTTGCGAATTTGTTCTGTTCTATCTAGATAGAAACGCAGAGCTCTTTTGACACCTAAAGAATGAAGGGTACGCTCTCCTTCATTTTGGAAGTTCGCAAAGTAAGTAGGTAGGACCAAAGGTTGGTTTAGATGGAATTCTGAAACAACCTTAGGGAGAAACTTAGGATGGGTCCTATGAACTATTCTGTCCTTATGGAACACAGTATACAGAGGGTCTGTGACCAAGGCATGTATTTCAGAGACCCTGCGGGCCGAGGTAATGGCCACCAGCAAAGTTGTTTTCCAAGTGAGAAGTTTCAGCTCACAGGTAGCTAGACGTTCGAAAGGTTTTCGAGTGAGCATGTCTAGTACAAGATTAATGTCCCAGGCTGCGACTGGACGTCTGATAGTAGGCCTGGTATGCAAAATTCCCTTAGGAAACCTCTTTTTTTTTTTTTTCAAACTCTGTTTTCACCCACCATCCACTGAACTCTCTCTGGTGACTTCTCTGGTGTATTCTCTACCTCCTTGCGTTGCCTCCCATACCTGTAACTGCTCCTCTCCAGCGCAGGGCATCCCCCGGGTCTGCCCTCCGGGGAAGGGTCGCCCCCGCCCAGGGCGTTCTACCTTATAGTATTGAGCCACCGGGCTGGAGCGGGAGGGAGAAGCGGACGGTAATCGGGCCCGACTCCAGGAGTGTGGAATGTGAGGGGAAACGCCATCGCCTATCAGCGGTGGAGGGGTTTTTCCTATGTGGTTACGCCCCAGACATGAGATGTGCAATGCTGTACAGCCCACGACGTGAGCGCTCCCACCCACGTCTGGAAGACAGACGCTCAGTGTCTACCCTTGATTGTAAGCCCTGCGTACTGCAGTGCCTCCAGTCTCCACTGGGGGCTGCTGCTGCGCCAGGCTAACCCTGGATCCCTCCCCGAGAGAGGAGAGCAGTCCTCCGGACGCTCAATCCTCTCTCTCCCCTGCCGACCCCAGGCGGACCGGGCTCGTTCCCGAACCTGGATCACTGGCGTGGCATAAGGTGTGGCGTCCACCGCCTCAACCCTCAGCGCCACCAGGCTAGCCCCTTAAGAAACCTCTTAACCACAGGTAACTGAGCCAGTGACAAGGAAAGTACTGGCTCATGATAAGCTGAGATGGCACAAAGGTAAACTTTGACTGTATAGTACTGTAGACCTGAATTTGAGGGGTCTAACAGGTACTCTAGAACTTTATTGGGTGGGCAGGAAAAAGGATTCAAAGAGGATTTTGCACACCAGAGAGAAAAACGCTTCCATTTGGCTATGTAAGTTTTTCTAGTGGCTGGCTTGAGCGCAGCCAGCAGAATATCTGAAACTCTGTGAGAGACATTGAACCTGTTCATTTCTATCTCTTCAGGAGCCAAGCATGAAGGTGAAGCGATCTCAGATTGTAATGGACCACAGGCCATTGAGTCAGAAGGTTCATATGAAGGGGTTTTTGACATACTGTTGAGTAATGGAAACCATATCTGTCGAGGCCAGAAGGGAGCAATGAGGATCATTTTGTCTCCCTGGGACTCGAACTTGAGAAGTACCCTCTGAATTAGAGGAAGAGGAGGAAAGGCGTATAGAAAGTGTTTTGTCCACTGCAGCCTGAACACATCTTGATAGAAAATGCCAGGCATTGGATTTCTGGAGCAGAAGAGAGGCAGTTTTATGTTGAGTGGGGATGCAAAAAGGTCCAGGTCTGGAGTTCCCCACTCTGCAAATAGTGACTGAACTACAGTTGAGTCAAGAGACCATTCGTGAGGATCTGTCTCTGTTCTGCTGAGATGGTCTGCCAGTTCATTCTGCAACCCCGGCAGGTAGACCGCCTGTATTAGAGCCTTGTGCTCCAAGCACCATTCCCACACCCTCATTGCTTCCCTGCATAAAGGGTAAGAGTGAGCACCGCCCTGCTAGTTGATGTAATACGTCACTGATCTGTTGTCCGTTTGAAGGAGAATGTTCTTGTGACAGAGAATGTCCTTCAAAGCCTGGACTGCATAAAGGATGCCTCTCATTTCTAGGACATTTATATGAAGCTGGGACTCATCTTGAGTCCAGGTACCTTGGGTGTGGAGATCTTGACAGTGGGCTCCCCACCCTATCAGGGACACATCCGTGGTAATGGTGATCTGGTGATCCAGGGAAGCAAATGGATACCCTTCCAGAAGGTTGTCCACTTGCGACCACCAGGTGAGCAACCTCTTCAGAGGTTCTGTTACCTTGATAAGAAAGGACTGAGGGCGAGTGGTTGGGGACCACCGAGTACTGAGCATCGAGAGGTTCTCATGTGAAGATGAGCTAGGGGTACAGTGAACACTGCGGATGCCATGAGACCCAGCATCCCCTGCATCAAGATAGCTCGAACCGAGCTGTTCTCCCTGATGTATCGGGCCATCTGTAGGATATCACTCCTTCTGTGTTCTGGAAGAAAGGCTTTCGCATAAGAGGTGTCCAGAAGAGTTCCTATAAAAAGGAGCTTCTGGGAGGGCTGCAACTGCGATTTCTTGAGATTTAGCAGAACTCCCATGGACGTGAGAAAGTCTGAGGCCACGGATACGGCGTCGAGAGTTCCTTTCCTGGAAGGACTTGCTAGAAGCCAGTCGTCCAGATACGGGAACACTTGTATTCCTATCTTTCTGAGGTGCACTGTGAGAACTGCACAACACTTTGTAAAAACTCACGGCGCCGAGGATAGCCCAAAGGGCAGGACTCTGAACTGATAATGTTGGCCCAAAGCCATGAACCTTAGGTATTTGTGATGCCTTGGGTGAACATGAATATGCTGGTAAGCATCCTGTATGTCCAGGGAGGCTAACCAGTCGTGCTGATGAAGCAAAGGTAACAGGGTTCCTAGCGATATCATTTTGAACTTCTCCTTGGGAAGAAATTTGTTAAATTTTCTCAGGTCCAAAATGGGGCGCATGCCCCCGGTTTTCTTTGGAACTAGAAAGTAATGGGAGCAGAACCCTGTGTTCCGTTGATCCAGCGGAACTATTTCTACTGCCCTGTTGTTCAAAAGGCCTTGTATCTCGGAGGCAAGAAGTTCTTACTGAAGTACTGACAGCCTGGGCTGCCGACTGGGGGGACAATCCGGAGGGGCCTCTGAAAGACTGAGGGAATACCCCTCGCGGATTATGCGCAGGACCCATTTGTCTGATGTTATGGACTTCCACTGGTTGTAGACCTGAGTCAGATGACCTCCCACTGCTAAAGAGGAGTCCCCCTCGGGCAGCTGAGGTGGGACTTGGGCCAGAAACTCAGAAGGTGGCACTGGGCGCTTTGGGCCTTTGTGCTTTCTGCTGCATTTCATTTGAGGCTGAGTGGTTTGTTTTTTATTAAAACCTCCCCTGCCTTTGCCTCGAAAGGACTGATGGTTGTGAAATTGGCGCTTATTAACACCCCCCCCCCCAAGAAGGGACGGGAGCAGGTCGAGTCAATTTAATGGCTGATCTGGTCTTTTGTGTGGTCTCTAGAGCTTGTTCTACTTGAGGACTGAAGAGATACACACCGAAGGGCAACGCCATGACCTGTTGCTGGGCATCATTCATGAAGCCTGAAGTGTGCAGCCAGGAATGACGGCGGGTACAAATGTCCACCGCCGCCGCTCGGGAGGCAGTACTGAAAGCGTCCATAGCTGCTTTAACCTGTTGGTTGTTGGACTCGATACCTCTGGTTACGGTTTGAAGAAGCTCTGCATTAGTGTCCGACTCCGGTAGAGCTTCAACCATTTGTTTGAGTGAATGCCAAAGAATATACTCATATTAAGAGAAATAGCCCTGGTAGCTGGCAATACGCATACCCAGGGTGGATGCAGCAAAGACTCTCTTACCTAAAGTATCTATCTTACGAGATTCTTTGTTTATAGGTTGAGCTGTAGTAGTCGGAGGAAGGACAACCTTATCATTCTCTGCCAAGACTACAATAGGGTCCGCAAAGGCTTGAGAGGCCAAAATGGGTTGATCCTTGGGAGCAGCATACTTCCTATTTATGGACTCAGTCACAGAAGGTATGAGAGCAGGATTATTCCATACCATTTGAGAAAGTGTCTCAAAGGAGGGCTGTACCGGGTGGAGTTAAATCCATAGGGATGTCCGGAAGATGAAGGTATTGGAGTCTTAAAAGCTTCCCAGGATCGATATCTATAGTCTGGAGAGAAAGAGTGGAATTCAAATTTTTCAGCAGAGACTTAAATGACAGGTCCTCGACCACAGGCTCCGCAGCAGGATTAAATCCTGTTCCTTCCACATCATCACCCTGCCTAAGGTCTGGCCCAGGCTCAATATCATCTCCTGACAGCCCAGGAGGGACTGTATGGATAGGAAAGGAGTGAAAATCAGAAGGAAATAGGAGGAAAATGGTTTGGAGTTGAGGAGCCCTGAAGATGCCACATCAAGTCTTGGTGTCGAAGAAGAGCACAGCGCTGTCTGGCCCATCACAGGCGCACAGCACCGACAGAGCCCCAGTGCTGAAAAAGCCATAAAAGCGCTATTTGCCTAACAAGCCTAACAATGCTGAGGTGCACCGTGATACTAACGGTGCCAAGGACGGCACCAACAGATGCATCGATGCAGAGGACGGCGCTGAGCAACCCATCGACACCGATGGTGCCAAAACCAACGCAGGGCCCCAAAAACTAAGATTTGAATATAAAGAAGGAAAAATACTAGGGAGATAGAGGCATCGGTGTAGCCCCCTGCGCCGCAGTCATGTGAAGGGGGAAAACACCTGAGTGCGGAGTCAACAGCACCAAAGAAGGTGCCATGCGACTAGGGAGGCCCAACCGTCCTACCCGATCCGCCAAAGGGTACGAGGGACCCTGAGTGACCGGGCCAGGGAGCTGGACCAACCTCCAAGCCCACTGCTCCTTCAGAGCGGCCCACTGATGAAACTGCTCATCTGAAGCCCTACCAGAAGACGGGGAAGAGCTCTGATGTCGAAGAGGTCGGAGACCGGAAACAGAAACCGGTGGCTACGGAGGAGACCGGCAACTGACCCTAATGATCGACCGTCGACGCACAGACATACCAGAAGGCGACCTTGAGTGATGTCTTCTCTTTCTTGACCTGTGGGTTGCAGAAGAGCTCTAGGCCGAACGGTGCCGAGAGTATGACTGTTTTCTTTTATGCTTCCGGGGGGACCGCCACTCCCCTCGGGCACTGGACTGTCCATTGTCAGACCCCCCGGAGAGGGCGGCAGACCAAACCCAGCCTGGCTGACTGAACAGCTTTCATACGAAGTCTCCCTACCATCACCTGACCCGCTCATGGTCAACTCCGTCAATGTAGGCCGAGACCTCTTTCTTGTAATAAAAAATAAATTATAGTAAGCGGTACTTATTCAAGAAATACTACAAAATAAGAAACTGAAAACTATGCTGCTAGTTCGACCCCCAGTGGGCGAGCGACGTAGTCACTGTAGTGCACTCATCGGCGGGGAAAAAAGGAACTGAGGTGGTTGGAGAGTCGACGCCAAGATAGTCACTGCTACACAGGCCAAGGCTTGCGGCGCCGCTCCTCACAGCTCCATCTCTGGTGCCGACCCTCTTGCAAAAAAGTTTGCTCCTGCTGGGTCCTAGCACCTCCGGCGTAGATTCCATCAGTGTGAATGTGTGGTGGAGACTTTATGTCCCGAAGATCCTGGGATGTAAAAGGTACTCATCTTTTCTCAATATATCCCCTTGAGCCACACAATTAGAACTGCATATTTACAAGGAATGTGTTATGCATACAGTATATCTGAAATACAATTTAGAAGTAAGAAAGAAATGAGCACTCTAGCTATGGTTCTGAACACAGGCCTGCTCGGCGTACCATTCTGCTGCTCTACCAGCTGTCCACCAGGAGAACTAGAAACCTCGGAAACCCAAAGGAAAAACAGAAGCTCCTGCAGACAGGAGTTGTTCCAACTGACTGGAGGGTGGCCAGTGTTGTGCTCCTTCATGTGAGGAGTGATTCCATTAACTACAGGCCAATTAGTCCGACTGATGCAGTATGGAGAATGCTAGAAACTTAACATATAAACACAGAATCTGTCAGAAGAAAAGGATCATTTGGCATACCCAGTCTGCCCAGATATTCCCTGCCTAATCAGTCTCTGCAGACCCTAACTGATCTTTGGCAACCCTTCCTCCTGCCTGCCTGTTTTCTAATATACCTCTATGTATTTACTACAATATAAACTACCATTGAGGATCAGATTGTGCAGTTCCTGGACGCAAATGAGCTACAAGACAGTAGACAGCATGGTTTTGTGAAGGGCAAGTCTTGACAGACAAACCTCACAGACTTCTTCAACTCAATAACAAAGGTGGTGCATAAAATGCAGGCAGTATATGTCCCATATCTGGATTTCAGTGGGACCTCAACTCAGTGCCTTAAAGGTATCTAGTTAAGAAGTTAGGAGACTTAGGTTTGGGTGTAAGCTCAATCAGGTGGCTAGGCAACTGGCTAAGTGGGACAACACAAAGGATGGTATTAAATGCCAAATATTCAGGGATTAGTGGGGAATAAGTAGGGTGCCACAGGGATCGGTCCTGGGGCAGGCACTCTTCAACATGTTCATCTGTGATATAACGTCGTGGTGGAGTGCAGGGTGCAGTGCAATCTCTGTGGGCTGCATCCAGGACACTGATTTTGTTTTCTATCCTGCCCACTGGACTACCTACTAGGCTACTGGAACTACCTTGGGCAGCCTTACTGGGGCTGTGAGTCCTCCAATTGGGAGGCGCTGTGCTACGTGGGTGGAGCAGCTTGATTTCTTGATCTCTTTGGGGCTGTGCTATTGGAGCCTTTTTCCTTCAGTTGGGAGGCAGTTCCTGGGGGAAGGAAGAACTTCTTGAGCTCTATATCTGAAGTGTGGCCTAGTGGTCTTCCACTGCCATCCACAGCTAAAGGGCCTTGGCTTAACAGCGACATACTTGGGGTGGCAGTTGACAGGAGATGCTACACCGCAAGTGTAAAGCTCTAAGTTGAGGTTATCTAATTTACAGTACATATGATGTGTAAGTTTATTGTAAATGAGGGAAACATCCAGCATCAATATATCGGACACAGTAAGTAAAAAAGTGATCTTAATTCATACAATCATTAAGTAATTCACCATTAAGGGTTGGTAACTGATAATTCAATTTGCAAAAGGTGTTAACAGGGAAGCTATAAGGTATGACCAAGGGTTATGTTAATGTTCTAGTTATTCACCCTCTGGGGGCAGCAGAGTGCCACATGCCACCAGAGGGTGATTATCTTGAACATTAACATAAACCCTCGGAGTACCTTATTGCTATTATGAAAACTGGGCAAAAATAAAAAAAAATCTGTACCGCTACTTGTTTTCAGTAAAAGTGACTGAAAGTTAAACTTTAATAAAGTATTTCTTCCGGCATCATCTCTGTGCTGTATGTGAGTGGGATCTGCAGCAGTCATGGTTGTTGGGTGTTGCCATGGCAACACTATCACCAGAGTGTCTGCACATTCTCGCCAAGACCCTAGCATTGTACTGTCAGGTGTGACTGTAGAGTTTTGTCTTAAAGCCCTATACACTGTATGTGCCGAAAAATGAACAGTGGCCATAGCTTGATTGCTACTGTATGGTACGCATGTGAATGTGGTGGGAAATATTTAAAATGAAAAAAAAACAGTAGCACTTGCTCAGTCACGTCCTCTGCTCCATACCTGCCATGTAATTTTTACTGCAGCCGGGGATGTCTGCAGGCAGGAGAACAGGTAAAAGAAAATAAGTTAATGACAGCGACACCCAGTTTCCTATAGAGTGGCAAGCACTGCACTCTGAGAAGCTGATGGGAGGAGCAGTCGCACAGTTACGCCGACCGAATAACATCTTTTTGTAGAACACTGATCCATTAGTAATACAACCACTAGTACAGTGAACCTCCATATTGCTGCATGTATACAAAAACATTTCTCCAGCATTTTTTATTCTCACAAGAGCCACCGTATCTTTCATTTTCTCCATTTGCTGTCTTGTTGCTATGGTTTATGATCGTCCTTCATTCACTGATTAGCCAGTCTCTCCACCCAACCTCCCCCATCTTTTAAGACTGAGTAACGAGCCTGCCCCGTGGCGCTAACGGTTGAGGCGCTGGACACCACACCTGCGCCACGCCGGCAACCTGGGACTGGGAACGAGCCCAGACCACCGGGGGTCAGCAGAGGGGAGAGAGGACTGAGCGTCCGGAGGACTTCTCTCCTCTCTCAGGGGAGGGAGGGAGGCTTAACTTCCCGCTAGTTGACTGCCCTCTGGTGATAGCTGGATGGCAATATAGGCCAGGAGACATGCATCGACGTCCTCACGTCAGTAGGGGAGGGGGAATGGGAGAAAGGATGAACAAGTGAGCCAGCGGGCTCCATGATGGCCCTGCATCCCTGTGCCATCCCCGGCTTCTGGATTTGTGTCCTGGGGGGAGAGAAAAGCTGGTGCTCGCCTCCCTGGCCCTGCTGCGGAGGAGCCGCAGGGGAACTACCGGGAGTTGGCTGAGCAGGGATGCATGGGGCAGGAGGATGAGTCCCTCTGAGGGAGGGCCACAGCCAACTGCCAGGCTCCCCTGCAGAAAAACCTACATGGAAAGAAGAAAAGATCAAGTAACGTCTTTAATTAAGAAAGATCGGGCAGGGAGACTGGCTGATCAGTGAATGAAAGACGATCAGAAACCATAGCAGTAAGACAGCAAATGGAGAAAATTAAAGATACGTGGCTCTTTTGAGAATAAAAAATGCTGGAGAAATGTTTTTGTATACATGCATCGATATGGAGGTTCACTGTACTAGAGGTTGTATTAATGGTGGATCAGTGTTCTACAAAAAATAATTTAAAAAGGGGTGAGGAACATATTTTAAAAATTAATGCCCATGTGAAGCGGCTCTACAAGAACTGTATGGTAATTAAAGGTTAATGGTTAATGTAAGGCTAGTAGAATCTCGGCAACAAATCACAGCTCTCCATTTCCCAAGCCCTTTTTAAAATTTACATTATTATTGTTTGTAACGTGATAGTAAAGATGCATTGACGCTGAGGTGATTATAAAAGAGAAAAAAGTTATTAGAGTGTGTTTAAAATGCTTAAGGATAACAGGGTATGGGTCATTTGAAGTAAAGAATTCAGGTTTGACAAAGGGTTAACAAAGGAACAGCAGATATACCCTATCTAGGGGAGAGCTAAGAAAAAATTACTTACCATAGTAATTTTGTTTCTTCCAGGGGGATCCCTCAGTATGCTTAACTACAGCACTTAGCTGCCTATGTTGAACTGCCCCCAAGAGAGTGGTGGTGGTTGCAGCAGTAGTAGATTTTATTTTTTGGGGGAACGCCCTTCCCCCAAGGCTCAAGGCACCCGTACAAAATATAAAACTGACAAAACAGCATTTAAAGTAAACAACAATATGAAATAAAATAAATAACATTCACTAACATATATATATAATTACTATCAATCAGAACATTAAAAACGAAAATTACATACCTACCCTAATTCTTGATCTTCCTGTATATCATCACCCTTCATCACTGTTGGGTATATGCCGGAGGCACTAGGACCCCACGGGAACATACTAACTTAGAGATTTTTTCCTAGGGGGAGGAGCCGGTGCTGGGACGGTGCTGCCCTCAAGGCTGACGATGCATGCTTTGAGGGTTGGCCACTACAGACACCACCACTACTCCCTCGCCCCCAGTTCTGCATGCCAGAGAGAGTGGAAAACAAGAGATAACGAAAGGGAAGGAGGGCGGGGCAAGGGAGCCCACGTGACAGTAAAAGGAAAGGATATAAACAGAAAGTGGAATAAAGTCGGCCACAAGAGGAGAGAGAATTTACCTAGGGATGTGAGATGGGGGCACCAACCAACGGGCAGACCAAGCCGTAGAGTCAAGCCATACAAAAGTGAGGGTACTGGACTTTAGCAGGGCTGACTGTCAAAATGGGAGTGTGTCTCAGAAAGCACTCGAAAATGGGCAAGGAGGGGTGGAGGGACAATGGGGAAACATCAAAACTGCCA
The DNA here is from genome assembly GCA_016271365.2 of Neoceratodus forsteri. Taxonomy (NCBI): domain Eukaryota; kingdom Metazoa; phylum Chordata; order Ceratodontiformes; family Ceratodontidae; genus Neoceratodus; species Neoceratodus forsteri. The sequence continues at coordinate 685,224,920 of CM057454.1, read as the reverse complement.
TCAGAGAGGCAACAAGCCTTTGTGTGAAGCAAATAAACACATCAAAAAAAAGGAAAAAAACACTATGGTTCTCAAAAGAGGTGTTAGGGAGGAACAGATAGCATTCAGGAAGTATAAGGAAACACAGAAGGAGCAGGACAGAGAACTGTACCAGTTAAAGCAGAAGGAAGTGGGGAAGGCAGTCAGAATAGCAAAGGCCCAAACCGAGGAAAAGACAGCCAACTCGGTTAAGAAGGGGGATAAAACCTTTTATAGGTACATTAGGGAGTGAAGTAAGACCAAGGGAGGGATAGTGAGGCTTAATAAAGGGAGGGTGGTGGGCAGAGGGTGACAGTGAAAAGGCAGGGATACTGAACAAATACTTCTGCTCAGTATTCACAAAAGAAGAGGAGGGGGGGGGTACCTAATCCAATCAACAGAAGCACTCTGGATAGGTGGGTTGATACCAGTCCATTCACAGAAGAAAAGGTTCTAAAACAACTCCTAAAACTGAAAGTGGACAAAGCAATGGGCCCTGACGGGATTCACCCCAGAATTTTAAAAGAACTAAGGGGAGAACTAGTGACACCATTGACTACCCTTTTTAACAAATCATGGGAGGATGGTGTGGTACCTAAGGACTGGAGAAGGGTGGATGTGATTCCCCTTCACAAAAGTGGGAGCAAAGCAGAGGCAGGAAACTACAGACCTGCTAGTTTGACCTCAGTGGTAGGGAAAATGATGGAATCACTTCTGAAAGAAAGAACTGTTGAGTACTAAAGGCCAGTGGGGCACAGGACCCAAGGCAACATGGATTCATAGTGGGAAGGTCATGTCAGATGAATCTAATGGATTTCTTTGACTGGGTGACCAAAGTGGTAGACCAGGGAGGAGCTGTGGACATGGCCACCTAGACTTTAGCAAGGCATTTTACACAGTCCCACACAAAAGATTAACAAATAAATTAGCTAGCCTGGGAGTGGGTCCCAGGGTGGTAACCTGGGTAAAAAAATGGCTGGACAACAGGACACAGAGGGTAATAGTAAATGGAGTCCACTCCAAAGAAATGGGGGTTACTAGCGGGGTACCGCAGGGTTCAGTACTGGGTCCGGTCCTTTTTAATGTCTTTATAAGTGACATTGCGGAGGGACAAGTATGCTTCTTTGCAGACAACAAAAAGATCTGCAACAGGGCTGATACACGGTGGAGGTGGAAAGGATGAGAAGGGACTTGGCAAGGTTGGAGGAATGGTCAAAAGTATGCAGCTTAGATTCAGTGCAAGAAGTGCAAAGTATTGCACCTGGGAAACAAAACCAAGGGAAGAGCACGAATGTGGGAGTGGGTGGGGGGGTACTAACAACAACAAAAATTGAAAGGGACCTGGGGGTAGTCATATCAGATTACCTAAAGGTAAGCAAGCAATGTGAGAAGGCAGAAAGGAGGGCTGGGGGGATACTGGGATATACAGGAAGAGGCATCACCAGTATAAAACAGGAAGTTGTTATCCCTCTGTACAGACCGTTGGTGAGACACCATCTGGAGTACTGCATGCAATTCTGGAGACCCCATCTCCACAAGAACATAGACAGGATGGAGGCAGTCCAAAGGAGGGCAACTAAAATGGTGCAGGGTCTGCACCAGAAGCCATACGAAGAGAAACTAAAGGAAATTAATATGTATACCCTCGAGGAAAGGGGGGGAAGACATGATAGAAACTTTCAAGTACCTCAAGGGAATCAACAAAGTCCAGGAGAGTAGCATCTTTTAGAAAAAGAGATGTGCAAGAACAAGAGGGCACAATTTGAAGATAGAGGGGGGATGGCTCAAGGGCAATGTGAGGAAGTATTTTTTTCATGGAGCTGGTGGTGGATACATGGAACGGCCTTCCTGAGGAGGTCGAAGGGTCAAAAACAGTGGGGAAATTAATAATGCATGGGACAGACATAGGGCAATTCTGGTGGGGGAGTAGGAAGAAGTTAACTAGGATCTGCAGCTTATCCAGTAGGTAGGGGAAATGGTCGGACTGGGTGAGCCAAGCAGTCCTTATCTGCCGTCAAAGTCTATGTTTCTAAGGGAGGGATAGAGGAGTGGAGGGGGATGAACAATAGGAAAGAAGAGAGGGAGAGAAAATGAGAGATGGAATGGCACCCCCCACAGAGATGCCAAGGGACTTCCTGAGGACCAGAAAGGGACCTACAGCTCGACTCCAATCCTGCAATAACCACTACAGGAGAGTGGGGGGGGGGAGAGACAGAGTGTGCACAAGAGTCTTCCAGCTGGAAAGAATTTGAAGGCAAGACAAGAAGTTGTACAGGCTGGAACAAACCCAGCAGAGCAGTTTGAAGGCAGGGCATTAACCTTGAAAGCATACCCTTCCTGGTCCATAGGAGATGAAGGTGGGGCCATAGGTCTCCCATTTCTGTCCCCAAAATGACTCAGGCGTGGGGACAGGACTCACCCTGGGGCAGGATCCCCCTTTAACTCAAGCTTCTTCACAGAAGGGGCCCAAGCTTTTTTTTCGAGAAGAACATCACCTACTCCGAGCCAGAAACAGCAGAAGAAAGGGGCTGTCTGACAGGAGTCCTTCTTAAGGATTAAAGGGGGGGCCTGCCCCAGGTTAACCTAGCCAGGTCAACTAGAATGCAGGATCCAAGGCTCAAGAAAGAGAGGGGGCTGGAGGTCCCCGGAACCCCTCTACTGTTCAGTGATCCAGATGAGGATCCCACGGTCCACGTGGGACCAGGGTTTGAATGCGGACCCCCTCAGAAAAAGGGGTCAAGAGACCTGAAGGGGGGGGTCCCCATTAGGACTGCGAAGAAGGGGCCCCAAGGAACCTCTATCTGAAGAGGGCAAGCACACCTGCCTGCCCCCCCCCCAAGGTGGGTCCCTGTTGCTTAACAAAGGACCAGTGGACCCAAAGGTGCCAGCAGGACTCTGCCCACAACTGGCCTCAATTGGGGGGAAGACAACCAGGGAGGAGGCACTGCCCAGAGGCTGAGGCCCAAAGTGGGGAAGGTGGGCGGGATGCAGTGATGAATGATGAAGACATACAGGAAGATCAAGAATTCTGGTAGGTACATCATTTTCTTGTCTTCCCTGTATGTATCTATACCATGTAACTTCCCTCAGCCCCCTGTGGGGGAGAACACAGGAGGAAGAAGCCCCTTACAGATCTGGGAGAGACGGGGACTCCTGATGCCTGGGAGATGGAAGGCACCCCACCAACTCCCATCTCACCCTGCGGGAGAAAAAGTGGGCTCCTTGGAAAGAGGAGCCAATCGCTCTACACTGGGCCAAGGGCAACAACCAGGAGAGGTGAAGCAATGCCATCCACCTAATGCAGTCCACAGTTCCTGCCAGCCTAGAAGCTACTTCACTGATATCATAAGACGCCCTTGTCTGGTGCCTCGCTAGCTCTAGGCCCCTTGCAGAAAGTCAAATGGCTTGCCTGGTAGCCTCTGTATCAGGCAAGGTTGCTAGTTGTTGTCCTAGCACCATCCATAGGTGCCTAGCATAGGCAGACATATGTGCATGGTGAGCTGAGATGCACAGAAAAAGATGTTCCGCTGAGAACACTCTTCTCCCCAGCAGTCGAACTCAGCTGAGTCAGACTCCGGGGGTCAGTCGATTCTCGGGCGACGAAGCCCAGACAGGGTGTCCAGGAGCTCTACCTCAGAGAAGGGGTGAGGAATGGAACCTGGAGATCCTTGGGTGCACAATACCTGTGCTGGCAGTCACTCGGGGCCGGAGCAGGGGAAGAGGGGTTCTGCCAGACCTGATGCGACGCTTCTGAGAAAGAGCCACGGGGGAATAACAATATTCTCAGGCTGAACTCCCCAAGGAGACTCCGTGTCACATGGGCAGGATCGCAACTAGCAAAATGTGACATATGGAGCTCCTCCAACAGCCTCGACAAGAACCACTGACAGCTGATGATATCAGCATCTGAGGAGAGGTGGACTGAAGCCACAGAAGACCTGAACTGATCCCAGGTCAGAGGCCCTGAAGGACCCAAGATGTCCAGTAGAGCAGAGGATCCGAAGGAGGAGGAGAGGTCTGGTGAGCCAGAGCAAGATCCCTGCAAGGGCTTCAGGAGCGAGCAGCGGACCTCTCCCCGGGGCATGCGCAAAGTGCCCATTGTAGGTTGCCCAACCGTACAGGAGCGGCCAAAGTGGTGCCCTAAATAAAGGACGCCATGATGAGGTGACCGGAGCCAGTCTGACCCTTGTGGGCGGCCTCTAGCCCCACCTGTTGCAGACCCTTCCTACCAAGGAGTACGAAGGAGTGATGGGTCAGCAATATGACTCCTTACTGAGACACCAGCAGTTCTAGAAGGGTGCCTACATGCCATCCCAGACCCCCTCAAGCTCTCCCCCTCAGAGAGGGATCTGCTTTTCAGCTGTTCCTGAGGACCCAAAAAGGTGGGTTCTAAGACAGTCCCAGTCCCGAAGAGTCAGTGGAGACCATCCCAGACCCCAATCCTGCTCCAGAGTCTAATCCAGTAAACCCAGTACCGGAGGCAGAACCAGAGTCCAATCCGGCCCTGAATGCGGCACCATCCTCAGACCTGACACCTTCTCCCAACCTGGCGCCGTGAGAGTCCCTGACATCGCAAAGGGTGCAGGGTGACTCAGAGAAGTAGGCCCCAAGGGCATGGGCACTCATGGGAAAGGCAGAAAACATTACCATGGGAACCACATGACTAGGCCCAGCCGGGTGACGGTACTCCACGGAGCTGGGCAGCCACTCGGGGTCATCCCAATCATCCTCCTATGAAGAGGAAAAGATCAGGAAGACTGGCAAACCCCCAAGATCCTGCCACTCCCGGTGGCACCAGAGGCAGCCCTAGAGCGTACCGTGACACCACTCCACTCACCAATTCCGGGGGTGGAATCAGGAGCCGGGGCAGTGCCCTCAGATGGTGCTGAGGACCCCGCTGATTCGGGCCCAGCATATAGCTGCTACCGCAACAGCAGGGGTGGTCGTGCTTCCATAGAGGTAACGGACCAAGAGAGGAAGTCAACTGTCTGCTTGCCCCTCTGGCAGGCCTGTGGGCTCAGCAACACCAGAACCAGCCGAGGCCTGCTCCCTCCCAGTACGTATAGTACCAGAGGGTGACTTGGGGAAGGGTCCAACGTCCTTGCCTTGGAATCCCTGGACCAACACCATCTTTCAAAGGTGGGAGGATTCCGACCCACCTTCAGTACGCACGTTTCGAGAACCCGGCGGTCCATGAAGAAACAAGTGTCGTAATTGTCCATGTCATGCTGGGGGCCCAGGCAGGTAAGACAACGTTCATGCCAATCCGTTATGGTCATGGACGTGCTGCAGGGGTACCAACGCATGGGGGCACTTCCTGTCTTAGATTTAGGCCCTGAACTGGACATGATCGTCGCGACACAAAATAAAGTAAAACTACAGGAAAAGACTCTGTGCCGTAGAATTAAATACAATAATGAAAGAAAACAGAACGGTCTCACCTGTTTGCAGGATCTACGGCATTGAGTAACGTCGACAGAGAACTTCAGTGAACGATGAAACTCTCAACTGCGTAGCAGTAACGGCTCTTCAGCTTCCACGAGGTGCACTCTCGATGGTGGGAAAAACAGAACTGAGGCGAGGGAGGAGTCGGTGTCAGTTACTTTCCAACTCTCAAGTGCCACGCATTAAATCAGCCTCGAGGGCGGCACCTCCCCCTAGAAGAAAATCTCTAAGCTAGTAAACTACCACGGGGTCCTAACGCCTCCAGCATATATCTAACAGCGATGAATGGTGAAGATACATACAGGAAAGATCTGCTTGCCATATTCAAATCAGTTATCACTTAGACCCCGAAGGCTTGTTGGAAGTAAAAAAATTAACATTTTCTTTCAAATATCTCTAAGGAGTGGAATGTATGTAAATGATGGAATGTATAATTGGCTCGTGAACATAATTCAAACGTCTGCCCCAGGTGCTGCTGCTGCATTCTAAGCCAACCGCTTAGATTCATTTGGTAGCCTAATGGGGGGTCTAGACCCCTCATCTGCTACAATCTATCTAAAAACTATCCTAAAGGTAGGAAAAACTACTATTTTCTATAGAAAACACATAAGGACTGGTTTTCAACATGAAACCATGCAATTGCCAACATGCTCCAAAAATGAACATCGCTAGCATCAAGTTTGCCCTAAACAGCTAAAGCGAGGCCATCAATGGAGGATGCAGAACCTTTTCTGGTTCTAGGAGAGGTAGGGAAGGTTTAAGCACACTGAGGGATCCCCTGGAAGAAATATTACTATGGTAAGTATTTTTTTCCTTTTTGTCGACTCTATTTATACACCTACCTAGCCGGATTCTCTCCGGTGTGGACACTCGGCACAGCTTTCCCATCCGCCTGAAGCCTCCAGCTCCCCGTTTCTCCGGTTGGACCCTTCTCCTCTCTGCCTCCTGGTCACATGACCCTGGCTCTGAGCCCCCCTGGCGGACCGCTGAACTCCTCCTGGCGCCTTATCTACAACTAGTAGAGCCGACACCAGGACTTCGAGGAGAACCGAAGCGGGACTGGGAAGCCCAGCATTGGACGTGGGGTCACCACTGGTCCCTCCTTCACCTACCAGCAAGCAGGGATTTACGTGGTTACTCCATTATGGCGTTGGTCGTGAATGGTGTACAGGATAACGTGGAGGATGCATTCCTCAATTCTCTTGCAGATGCTCGCTGTTGCCATCCCAATTGGTTGCCCCAGTATGTTGTGGTGAGGTGCCCCAGTCACCACTAGGAGCATCAACATATAGGGAATCCCAGAACCCACCCCAGGAGAGGAGTCCTCTGGATGCTCAATCTTCTCCTCCCCCTGCCAATCCCATGCGGCCTGAGTCTGCTCCTGAACCCGGGTTGTTGGCGTGGCGCGAGGTGTGGCATACAGTGCCTAAACCCTCAGAGCCACTGGGCCAGCAAGTAATTTTTTCTTCAAACCCCAGGAATCCCTCAGTATGCTTAACTATAGCAGAATACCAAGCAGTACCTTGGCAGGTTGGATACAGAACCTACTTAGGGAAAAGATTCTGCAATACAGCTGTGCCAAACTTGTCATCACTTCTGGACTGCATGTCCAGGCAGTAGTGTTTTGTGAAGGTGTGTACAGTTTTCCAGGTAGCTGCTTTACAGATTTCTAATAACAGGATATCCCTTGATGCTGCTACAGAGGCAGTTGTTCCACGTGTGGAATGTGCCCTGAGGCACTGAGGAGGCTGCTTGCCAGCTTTGCTGCAGCAGAACTGTATGCAGGAGACTATCCAGCACACAATGGTTCCCTCTGAAGCCAGTTTGCCCATACCCACATCACCATACGTCAGGAACAATTGAGAGTGGGCTGACCTGAGGACCTCGGCATGCTCCAGATAATGGCTAAGTGACCTCTTGACATCCAGGCTATGCAATTTTAGTTCACCCGACTTGGATTTGGCTGTGTAAAACACAGGGAGGATGATGGACTGGTTCAAGTGGAATTCAGAAACCACCTTGGGAGGAACTTCCTACTGGTCCTGAGGGCCACCTTATCTCTGTGGATGATAGTGTTGTTAGGGTCAGTGCAGAGAGCCTGTAGCTCGCACACTCTACGTGCAGAAGTGATGGTTACCAGAAAGACTGTCTTCCAGGTAATGTACTTTAGATCTGCAGTAGCCATGGGCTCGAATGGAGGTTCCATGAGCTTGGTTATGCACAAATTCAGATCCCATGGAGGGTCTGGCTCCATGAGAGGTGGGAACAGGTGTAGCAACCACTTAAAAATGTCCTGAAAATGGGATGAGAGGCCACTGTCCTCTCCTTACCAGCTGAAAGATAAGCTGAGACTGCTGCCAGGAACACATTAAGGGTTGAAGACCTGAGGCCTAGGGTCTGAAGGTATACTAGGTAGTCCAGAAGTACAGGCAGGCCTGCCTGTAGAGGGTTGACCTGTCTAGGCTTACACTAAAGAGAGAACCTTTTCCATTTGGAAGCATACATTTTCCTACTCGCAGGTTTCCTGGACACTGTGAGCACCTTGAGGACACCCTCAGAAAACTGGAGGTTGGGGAATTCTGAGTCTTCAAGAGCCAAGCCTTGAGGTGAAGTGACCTGAGGTTGGAAAACAGAATCCTCCCTTGAGACGTGGTTAGGCAATTGTGTTTCTGAGGATGACAGATAGGCTGAGAGGTGGACAGGGCTAGTAGAAAGGAGTACCATGGTTGTCTGGCCCAATCTGGAGCAACCAGGATCATGGTTACAGGTTGCCTCCTCAGTTTGAGGAGAATCTTTAGTAGCAGTGGAAAAGGGAGATGAGCACAGAAAAACCCTCCCTATCCAGTCCAGAGCCAGGGCATAGTACAGTTACGTAACAACTTACCATAACAGTAGATCTTCGAGAGGAGCTCTTGCAGTAGGCAACACCATTAGAACTAAGATGCCAGGCACTAGGATCACACAGAAAAATTCTAGCTAGTAGTCTACAGCGGGGGACCACCCCTGATGTTGGCACGTGACGTCCCCCTAAGTTATAAAGGGGGCAGCCCACCAGCCAGACCTCAATTCTCCCTCCGCAGACATGTAGAAGGGAACAACAGGAGAAAGAGGGAGCTCCGGGAGCCATAGAAACAGCCACAAAGAGCCAGAAAGAGAGCTGGGGGATGGAGGGAGGGAAAACTATGCCTACTGCAAGAGCTCTTCTCGAAGATCTACTGTTATGGTAAGTTTTTACGTAACTGTACTATCTTGCTTCGAGGGGGCTCTTTCAGTAGGTAACACTGTTAGGACTGAGTCCCAAGCAGTGCCAACAAATCAAGACAAGACTCGGGAAGAGGAGAGAGATCTGCTGTAAATAAAGAGGAACAGGAGGCCCAAGGAACTGAGAGTCCAAAGTCTGCCCCACTCCCAAAGGTTGTGCTCAGCCGGAACAAGCCATTGTTGGGTGATCTAACGCCACTTGTGGCATGAAGAAACTGAAGACAGGTGGTAGAACGGGGCCCGCCGCCCACTGGGGAGGTCTCAACTAACCCCCCAGAAGGGGATGGATGTGGTGTTAGTAGCCAGATGGAGCACAAAATGCAACCTCCTGTGACTGGCTGCAGAAAGACACTGAAGCCCCTGGCAACAGGGGAGCTAGAGGGTGACTAAAACAAACAATGGGAGGGCTGGAAAAACCTACTTTCCCCAAAGTAGGCTGACCAACAATGGTTCACAAACAGGAAGGCAGCAAGGGGAAAACCCTACCTGGTAAGAAAAAAATGGAATAGCGTACCTGAGGATGAATGAGCCGACTCAGAGAGAAAAGCCCCTCTGCTACTAATGGAGAATTCGGGAGAGACTGGGAAGAATCTGCTCCCTAAGTGAGAGAGAGCACAAGGCACCTTAGCCCGGTGGGACTCAGGGCTTAGGCACATGTACAGAAAGGATAAAAGGAATCACATTAGACAGGCTGAGACATGGGAAATGCCCTCCCACCCCTCCTCCCCAAGGAAGGGTTAGGAACTCTGCTAAGGAACTGAGGTTCCGCCTTCCCTCCAGGAATACACCGGTACTGAGGCAGATGGGAAGCCCTGTAGAACAGGGGGAAACCAGGATACGAGTCAAATCTGAGAAAAAAAGGCCATCCCGGAGCCGAGCCCCCAGACACTGGTTAAACCGATGGAGGACCACCTTGTGGAGTGTGCATGGGTTGGGGGGGCAGCATGTTGACCCCCAAGGAAACCCCGCAAACCTCGAAAAAAAAAAGGCCCCTAAGCAGGAGCAGGCTACGGCATGGGGAGGGGCAGCCGGAAGGGAAGGAACTTAAGAAAGGAATGTGCAAGTCTCCCCAGGCCAGGAAGAAAGAGGCAAAGATGAGGAAAAGGGGGATGAAACGGTTCCCTGCTCTGAAGGGGAACAGAAGAGATCATGCCGGTCACGGCCAGCATGATGCATATTTACAAAACATTCCCACCCCTCTCCAAACGTAGTTGTGGGGGGGGGCCCTAAAAAGGAACGGGAAGGAAAGGATTAGCAGACCTGTCCCGCGTGAACAACCTCGATGCCTGATGAGAAGTAGGCAGTAACTGGGCTGTCTGACTATGGAAGGGAGTCAGAGCAGAAGGAGGAGATCCCCCCACCAGTTTAAGGCACGGCCAGGTGCAGATATACCCTGAGAGACTCAGCCCTTGGAACTGCCTTCACCTAGACTACAGGGCCGGGCTACGGGATATATACCCGCATTCCTCCCAACCTCCCAAAGACGGTGAGTGGTGAGAGACACTGTCCTCACTCCCAGCCTTGAAACAGACCATGAAAGGTCCGATTCAAACCCCAACACTCTTGGAACCGCCCCAGGGTGTTACATGAAAACATACAGGGGGCGTGGTTCTGAAGAACCAAAAGGGTTGCCACTGCCCGGAGACTCGATGGTCACTGAAGGAAGGTGACTAGGAGCCAGCAATAAGCGGCAATACTGGAAGCACGTTCCGCGGGGAACACAGTTCTACCAGGGGAAAACAGTTCTACCAGGGGAAAAAGGAGGGAAAAGCCAGCACCTATTGAACCTACACAATGCCCGGCAGTGGCAGAGGCAGCTGCAAAAGGCCAGAGGGGCGAGGTATAGGCTATGACCCTTCCTAGAGGAAGGAATGGCCACCAACAAGGCTGGAAGCCCCCGATAGGAGGCCTGTCCCCAATGACTGCCCCAGTTGAGAGTCCCGAAGACCCTTGCTGGCCCCGGGCCTTCTGTGCAGGGAACAAATGAGACTGAGGTGGGGATACATATAGCAGGTACCCTCCAGACCACAGGGTCAAGGGAAAAATGGCGAGAGGGAGGAGCAGCAAAAGGAAGCAGAGAGGGGCCCCGACGAAGAGGGAGCACAACACCCGCCTCCAAGGAGGACCCGTACCAGGGGACTCCAGGGGCGTCTCCTCATCGAGGAGGAAATGCAGAGGCCACTGGAAAGACCCAGGCCCCGGGATATCTGGAAGACACCTGCACCCTCCCTCCCCCAAGCCTCCAAAGGAGAGGGGGGAGGAAACTATGCCCTGCCTGTCCCATAGAAAAGACTCCGGGGTACTGATTCAAGAGGAAAGAGTGGATGCCTGCAATAGGGAAGCCACTTGAAAGAAAAGGCCAAAATGACTCAAGGGAGCTCGAGGGGTGTCCATCGCAAAGGAGAAAATTGTCCATCTGAAAAAGGCTAGTCTCCGTCAGTTAGGATGGAGGATAAGGTAACCCTCTAACATCTCCATGAAAAATCCAGGGTGGAGAGTAGGGGAGCTGCAAGCTATAAGTTAAGTGACAGCAGAAGGTGCGGGGTGTGCCACCGTCTTGACCTTATGAGCCTTAGGGGGTGGGGTCATCAGGGTTCGAGGTGCTTGCCCTTAGACTGGGGAGACTATTGGCAGGTAAGACGCTCCACTTGGCGGTGAAGGAAGAGGGGGTACCCCGAGTGCAGGGCCCTGCCCGAGTCCTGCAAGAAGGAAAGCATATCCTGAACCTTGCCTCCAAAAAGGACAGAGCCTCGAAAAGGAGTGTTTAAAATGGAAGACTGGATGCCTGGACAAGCAAAGCCAAGCATGATGGCGGAGACAGACTGCCGAAGCCATGCTCCATGCCAAGGAATCCACCATGTTGTAGGCAGCACAGAGTATGTGGTAGCTCACTTTAGAGGCAGAATGTAAGAACTGTCCTAATTGAGCCTCAGAAGAGGAGTCCGGGAGGGCATCCAAAACTCTTGTGGCTTGGTCCAAAAAGGACTGTTGATGGATGACCATGTGCGCCAGATAATTTGGGACACTCAGGGCCAGTGTGGAGGAGGTACATATCCTCCCACCAAAGTGGTCCTACTGTTTAGACTCTTTGTCCGGAGGAAGGTCACCCAGACATTTGGGTTTAGGGGATCCAACATGGGTTACCACCAGTATGGCAGGGTGAGCTTTAGGGTTCATCCATAATGGGGGCAACCCCCTTGGGTGTGGTTCAGCCCGTCCATTTTTGGGGGCAATGGAGGAACCGATGCTGGCTGCTGTCACATGGTGGTAGTAATATCATTGTGAGGAGCCACCAGGGGTGGGAAAACCACCGAGGTAAGTTCTGGGAAGCAGAGATGCTCCACTAACTGGCAATGCTAAGAGTCTTGCTCTATAGCCTGCCAACCCTGAGATGTCTGAATGAGTCGCATCACTTTCAAAAAGGAAGGGTCCTCTGAGGGGATTTGGGATCGCCTTAATCCACATCTCCTCTGGAGAGGAGTGAGAGGGGAAGTCTGGCAGCTCAACAGAATCAGACTCCGAATCCTCCATACAGTCGGAGCCCGGCACCAAGCACTGAGCCAACGCCAGCTCTAGTGTCAGGCTGAGTCTCTGGCACCAAATGAGGAGCCCTAGGGGCAGGCTGAGGAAGGTCCCGCATTGCTGCAGGGGCTGGCGTCAGGTGTTAGACCTATGCCCACCAAGAACTAAATAGCTCACTTAGACCTGCCAATGATGGCTGAGGAGATGTCAGCGGAAACGAACGATCTGGTGCTGGCTGACCATGGAAGGGATTCAACAGCAGCCTCGTGGGGCCGGGCGACGGCCGAAAAGGTGTCGGCAGATGGCCCAAAGTTGTCCATGAAGGAGGCGGGTGTCGGACTGTGGACCCAAAGGATGGCCGGGGCCTGGGTGAGACAGTGGTTGGGAGTTGGGCACAGGGCCCTGGAAGAGGGCCCGGTGTTGGATGCATCAGAGGCGCCGGGTCCGAAAGTGGAGGACCAGTAGATCTCAACGTTGGGCAGCCTGGCACTGGGTCCTGCTGTAAAGGACCGGCTGGCTGTGGCCCTGCCAGCACCAGGTGGGATGATTCCAGAGAGGGGCTCACTGGCGGGGGCTGAGAGGCAGGAGGTGCCTGAGGGCAGGACCCCTCGGGTGCAGGCTGCGAACACAAAGTGGGCGATAGCGGGCACTGGTCTGAAGGACAATCGTCGGACCCAAAGAAAGGGTCTGGCGAAAGTGCCGAGGCCGGGTGGGCATCAGTAGAAGTGCTGATGTCCTGAGAATCGACCAAGCTCCCTCACTTAGAACCCTGTTGAGTGAAGGGCCTGAGCGACAGGGGCGGCAAGACGGAAGAAGAGTCCCCCGAACCCATTGAGGCACCGCCCAACACTGTAATTAGAGCACGTGGCAGGGCCAGAGGCAGCCCAGAGGGCTGGTGTGGCCGTAGGGGCCAACCCCCCCCGAGGTCAACAGCATTGGCCGCAGGGCCCCCGGGGTGAGGGGAGGGGGGCGCATCATGGGTTCAGAAGGACCTTTCCTGGTCCTGATGCTTGTTCCGCTTATGCTTCTTTTTAGAAGGAGCAGAGGTCTCAGACAAGGTCCCTGGGCAGGAAGATGCACTCTGGGCCTGCAGCTCTTTTTCCATGGCGGCCAGTTTCTTTTGGAGGAGATAGGCTTTCGGGATCCTCTGGCATCGTCTCCATGTAGCCTGGTTGAACTTCAGGCAGGCCTGGAAGCATTCATTTTTTGTGATCTGGGCCTAGACAAATAACACATGAGATATGGCCATCTTTATCTGGAATCTGTTTGCCACATGCACACTTAGATTTGTGAGACTCAGCTGAAGAGTTTGGCGACGACATGCATCCGACGGTAAACTAACAATGAAAAACCATTGAAAGATACTGAAGAAAATAACAGAAAGTAAAGAAAATAAAGCAAACGCTCAAAAAGGAAGGCAATCAACTGAAGCAACGTTCTGTAAGCTCCGATGTGCGCAGGTCGACAGCGGCATGGGGGAACATGGTCCCCTGCTGTAGACTGCTAGCTAGAATTTTTCTGTGCGGTACTAGCGCCTGACGGCTTAGTTCTAACGGTGTTACCTACTGCAAGAGCCCCCTCAAAGCATGATCCAAGGGTACTGTGCTCATTGCTGGAGGTCTGCAACAAACTGTGGAAGCTGGTAGTTATCCCCGGAAGCGAAGAGGTCTATTTCTGGAGTATCCCACCTCCTGAAGATGGTGCCTAGTACCTCTTTGTTCAGGACCCACTCATGGTGGTTCTGACCGATTCTGCCGAGGGTCTGCTAGGATGTTGTCCTTCCCTCGTGTGACAGGGTAGAATAGAACCCTGTCGCTTTTATTGGAGAAAGTGTGTAAATGCAAGGATCTGTATTATTTCCTTTTCTCTCTCCTCTGTCTGGTTGCGCAGCCAAATTTTCCTGTGAGACTTCGGACTTGATCAACCCGAACAGTCTTGCAATCCTTTGCCTCTCACTGTCTCTCTTTTTTTCTTGCTTTCTGTTTTTCCTCCCTTGCATATCTAGATCTGGTAATATAAGGATATGTGCAAATCAATATATGGAAATGAAACTAATAATGGGATCACTTTTGTTTAGAAAATATGGTGTTACTGTTGAAATGTATATATATTTATAATTTGAGATAACTGTAAAAAGCTAGAGGTTACTTAGATACAAATGCCTGTGCCTTTTGCAGTTGCTGTGGGGACCTTATGAAGTTCTCAATGTTCTAATAGCTCCTGAAGCTTACAAAGGACAGGATGCTTGCAAAGGATGGGGGTTGAAAAGAGTTATAAAAACAGCTAAGCTGAGCTGCAAGGGAGATTTTTTTTTTTTTTAACAAGAAACATTTTATTTTTGCTTCTGTACATAGTTATTCTGAACAGGTTTATTTTATTTTATGTTACTGCTACAATAAAGTTTTGGTGATTTTTACAACTGCTCCTGGGTTTTCCCTATGCTTCCTGACCTCTGCCTCAATGACAACTCGGATGTTGATTGTGGACAAGTGTATCTGTCTAGAGTAGGCAAGACTCCAGATTTCCATGGCCTCTGTGCACAACTTTGTGGATCTGGTGCCACCCTGCTTGTTGATGTAATACACTGTGGTGGTGGTGGTGTCTGTTCTGATCTGTACCGAGTGGCCTTGGACCTGAGGGGCAAATGACTGCAGCACAAGGAAGACTGCCCTCAATTCCAGTAGGTTAATGTGCTGCCTTGACACTAGGGGTGACCACGTACCACCTACTGTTATGTCACCCAAATGAGCCCCCCAACCCAGAAGGGAGGCATCCGTAATGAGGATGACTATGGGAGTTTGATGTTGGAAAGGCATTCCCTCTCTGAAGTTTTCCTTTTCACTCTACCACTCCAGAGCCTAGAGCAAAGGTTTTGAAACTGGGACCAGTTTGGAAACAGGGTCTCTTTTCTGGGACCAAAAGGAACTCAAATAAAACTGAATGTCCCTCATTTGGATCCTGGCTCCCGCAACCACTGCTGTATGTGGCCTAGAAGTTGCAATAAATATCTTGCTGGTCTGGGATGTTCTAGGACTAATGTACTTGCCAATGTCTGAAGACTGTCCACTTTGTCTTGTGGCAGGAATGCTTTGCCCTGCAGAGTGTCTAGCTCTCTTTGTATAAACTCCAAGACCTGAACAGGATCTGTCTGAGATTTCCAGGAGTTTATAATGAACCCCAAGGACTCCAGAGTGTCCTAAGTAAGACTCAGGGAATCCCTGACTTACTGGTAGGAGTCTGCAATGACAAGCCAGTCGTCCAGGTGAGGCAATACTGCGACTCCCATCCTCCTGAGATGTGCTACCACCACAACCAGGCACTATGTGTACAACCTGTGGGCCGAGGAGAGGCCAAAGGGTAAGGTGGAGAACTGGTAGTGACCTGAGAGTAGTCTGAACCTCAGGTATTTTCAGTGACTGAGCCTGACTGGAAGATGGGATAAGTCATCTTTCAGGTCCAGAGAAGCCAACCAGTTCCACCGGTGGAGGGAAGAATGACTATGGCCAGAGTAACCATTCTGAACTTGGGTTTTGTCACATGCTTGTTTAGAAACCTGAGATCCAGGATAAGTCACCACTCCCCATTTTTCTTCTGGGTAAGGAAGTACCTTGAGTAGAGGCCTTTTTCCTACTGTGATATTTTTGTATTTATTTATTGAAATGTTTCACCAGGAAAGCAACAGGTTGCTCATCTTCCGGTGCAACCTGGGGGGAAGGGGTACATCAAGGATGAGACATTTTACATTCCAGTTACAAAGATCAACATAGCATACAATTAGTTAAAGCAGTTGTTACAAACAGTGTTGCATACACATGTAATTTGTGAGAACAATTAATAAGCGCAATGGTAATAAGTGAACAAGTGCTATCGTGAAATAAGGGGTGAAGGAGAGAGAGGATGAGGTTGACAAAGTTGTGTCCCGGAGAGACTCCTTCAGGATGTGAGGAACCCTGCAAGGGGACAGGGGACTGAAGTAAGGATAAGAGAGAGAGAGAGAGGGAGTAAGTGTGATCAACACCTAAAAGGGTAAATAAGGCCGGACCCAAAAAGAGAACCCATCAGGATGTGATGAACCCTGCAAGGGGGCAGGGAAGTTCAGGCGATTGTAAACCCTCCTACAGTTAGGTGTTGTAATTATAGAGGGATAGTGAGAGGGAGGGAATGAGAAATAACTCCTGGGAGGGCATGAGACCTGATCCAAAGAACCCACTAGGCTGCTGGGACCTTGCAAGGGGACCTGGAAGGCCAAGGATAAGTAGATGGGGGGAAGAAAACGTGGCAAGCCTAGGCACTATAGGACCCCTTCAGGATGCTGAGAACCCTGCAAGGGGAGTGTGAAGGCTAGGGGAAAAAGGGGGAGAGAGTAGGGGAAGGAAGAAAGGTATGACAAGTAGCACCTAGGAGGGGCTAAGTTACGCAGAGGCAGTAAACTCAATAGAGGCAATGGGTACATTCCAAAGGGAGGATGAACTGTAAGGAGCAAGATGAAGGAAATTATGGTGGGTCATAACAGGAACAGTCAGGTGCAAGACAGTTGGAGAGGCAGTGCTGATGGCATAGAGGGAGGAGTAGTGTTGGATTTGGGGAGGTAGAGAGTTCCATATTTTAGGGAAATGGTGAGAGCACCCAGACTGGCCGTAGAGGGTGGAGCGGTGGGGGACGGTTAGTGTGCGAGTGTTGGGGACCGACTCCAGTGCTTTTAACTGCGGGAGCTCCCTGACCTCCAACTCTAGGAGGGTTTTTTTTTGCAGAGGTTGAAGGTTTGAAACTTTCGTAAACATGTAATTTGGGGAATGATTTGAACTGCAGTGAGAGACCTTGGCTCACCACCTCCAAGACTCATTTGTCTGTGGTGATGGTTTTCCAGGTCTGGAGGAAGTGAGCCAGCCTGCCTCCCACTGAAGTGGGGTGGTGACCTGAACAAGGCCGTCAGGGATTCTGCTTGGGCTGAGTGTTGGTGGCTGGAGCTAGGTCTACTGCATCTGTAAGGCCTCCTGCAGCTGCAGTAACCTTTCAGCTGCTGCTAGTCGCGAGATGCCTGGGCCTGAAAAAAGGGCATGGAATAGAGCCCCCTTACCTTTACCTCCCCTTCCCTGCGCCCTACAGGAAGTAGAAAAAGTCTCTTCAGCTGCATTGCTTCTATAGGTGGACTTATATTCCTCCTCCTTCTTCATGTATGCCTCAGTTTTGTCACCAAAAACTGAGTTATTTTTGCAAGGAAAATCCGTGGACTTGGCCTGAGTGTCCTGTGTAAGGTTAGTGGCTGTGAGCACGCAAATTTTTTCATGGAGACAGCCAGGGCCATAAATCTAGAAGCAGCATCGCTGGCATCCACTGCCATGTGAAAGTGGTTTTTGGTTGCACCCAAAGGAATCTTGGCAGTATCTGCCAAATCATAAGCCACCTCACCTGTGACCTTGTCACTTGTGGCCAAAACCGAGGACCAGAGGGTCTTTTGGTACTGGGCTGTGCAAGACATATAAGTAGTCTGTCTCAGGAGGAGAGAGGCTGCTAAGTACCCCTTCTTCCCCATACTGTCCAATTTTCCAGAATCCTTATCAGGGAGATGTGAATAAAGAGGGACCACAGCCTTGTCACAAGCCCCAGCCTGTACTACGCACTCATGATCTGCATGGGTAAAAAGGTATTCAGCATTGGATCTGTCCATCTGATACTTCTTATCCACCTTCTTGTCAACCCCTGGGATGGAGTTGGGGGTCTGCAAGATCTTAAGGGATGTCTTCCTGAAGGACTTGTGGAATGGCAAAAGCAGCCTCTTAGTAGACGCTAGCCCTGTCATGCCTAGAAATTCATCTTCCTTCTTGTCCTCCACCATTTCCCCGGTGGATAGATCGAGTGTATCGAACATGTCCATCTTGTAAATGAGCTTGCTCAGTGATGTTCGCCTGGATAAATAAAGATCTGAAATGATAAAAGCATAGTGAGATGCATAGTTTTCCAGGCCACAATGAGGGGAACTGAAGTCCTGTTCTGTGGAAACCTCTGGTTCGACAGGGTCCCCTTCCCCCTCTTCCTCCTCCTGTTCTCCATAATAATACTCCAGTTCCTAAACAGAGGAAACCGATGTCTGGACCGAAGCCTGAGGGGGAACCGGGGTGCCCAACAGGGAACAGAAGGGCTTGAAGGCCTGGAGAATTGTCAGCTGAGAGCTCCTTTGTTTTTTCAGTAGAAGAGAGAGTGACGTGTTTTTCTTTAGGATTCTTCTTGGCAAGAACTGGATTGGAAACCTGCTTGGCTGACCTTTTGCTTTTGGCATTGTTGCCTTTGTCAGAGGCTTTGGTCTCTGAGCACTCCTTAGGACATTCCTTGGCCCTACAGTGAGAGGAAGAAACCTCCTCAGAAGGCTTTGCTAATGTAGAGGCGGGAGAAGCCATCTCTTCCAACTTTTTAGTCCCTTTCTTCACTGTTTTAGGGCAACATTTGCTACAAAGGACACAGTTTGCAAAAACATGACTGGGACCGAGATACTTCAAACATAAATCATGTCTGTCAGCCTTGGCCAAAATTTGGAAGCGCGTAATACAATTTTTAAACCTAGTCAGTCCCGTTCTGTTCTTAGGCCTATCTGACATGCCCAATAGTTAGAAGGTAATACAAACATGGTTCCAAATGGAAAAAGAGAAATTTGCAGTCAGTTTCTCCACATAACAGAGAACCGCAAAATAAAACTGTTATGCTTTAAATAGGAAATAGCATCCCAGTTCCACTGAACAAGGAACCAAAGCGGATACTGAAAAGGAGAAAACTAAAATAGAAAACTAAAATATAGAGTAAATATAAAAAGTGTGGTAAAAAAAAACCAAAAAAAACGCTACAGCTCAGGGTTTCTCCGGTTCCCTGGAACTGCTGAGGAACCAGGGAAAACTGTTAAAAATCGTCACCTGTTTTTCTAGGGATGTGGATATGGTGTACTACTCCACAGTTCTGGCAGATTCCTAGCAGTTCTCCAGGGAGTTGAGGGCAAGGCGCTCACTCCCTACTTAAGGAACGGAGATTGGAGAATTGAGGCCCCAAAATCAGCATCCCAGTGTAACTCAAAGTCGATGTGGTAGTGGGGAATGAAGGTGTGTACTGACTTCCAGGTAGCAGCCTGCAGATTTCCTGGATAGGGACATCCCTGGAAGAAGCCACCGAGGCAACGGTATGATGGGTGGAATGAGAGCTTAGCTCTACGGGAGGCTCTCTACCCACCAACCTATAGCAAAGGTTGATGCAGGATACAATTCACCTGCAAATCGTCCACTTACCTGCCAGTCTACCAGGTGCGGCTTCAGCGTAGGTGACAAATAGCTGACAAATTTCTTTTCGATCTCCAGCCATGCGCTCTTTATAGTAGGCAAGCGCTCGCCTCAGGTCCAACATATGGAGCCTGTGCTCAGCCTCCAAGGTGTGATTGGTGAAGTACACCAGGAGATTAATCACTTGGTTAAGGTAGAAATCATCCATAGAGATAGACTGGCAAAGAATCAGCCCACTCACCCAATAATATGTAAAAGATTTTTACTGTTGTTATAACCACATAACCAAAAGTACATTCGATACAGTACACAATAACAGACGTTTCGGAATTACTCCTTCCTCAGCGCTGTACTCTGTATCAATAAAATTAATTTTATAAAGTCCAATTTAATAAAAATGTCTTAGTTTCTTATACTGATACAATCAATGAAATAATGAATTCTGAACAAAGCATTTATTCCATCAGGGTATCTCACCTTAGAATTTTGGTTTGGTTTATTTTAAAACATGCCTTTTTCCATACCAATCTCTTTCATATGCAATAGAGATGTCTACAAATAATCTAATTCAGCAATAATGTCTTCACACAACCGAACATATTTTTTATATTATCATTCTCTAAACACACATTTGAAATATCCCACTTTCCTTAAGCTAGACACTCTCAAACATTTGTTTTAGTCTTTAAGTTTCCCCTTCACTTTTCATTCAATGTTACTGTGTATAAAAGAGAAAATTTTATATTTTTTAGTTTTTTAAAAAGCTTTCCTTTATCTTAAACAACCAAAAATATTTTTAAGGCTTAAATAGGTTCTGGTTTTACCTTTTATATCTTAATTCTATATCTTTCTTCTGAGGTTCCTTTTCTAAAGCTGAGCAAGTTTTTTTTTCTCTCAAAATCAATGCTGCATAGGAAAATAGAGCGTTTGTAAGGTTATGTCATGTTGCTTAAAATCTGTCCCCAATATTTAAACACATTGCAGTCTCTTTGTTTTGTAAGAACTCAAAGTCATTAGGCCGGCCTGGTGGCGCTGAGGGTTGCGGCGCTGGACGCCACACTTCGCTCCACGCTGGTGACCCCGGTTTGGGAACGGACTCGGGTCACCAGGGGTCGGCAGGGAAGGAGAGGGATTGAGCATCCGTAGACTGCTCTCCCTCTCCGGAGGAGGGGGGGGGTTCCCAGTCGTTGGCACTCCAGTGACCTTTGGTGGAGACCAGAGGGCGGTGCACTCGCACTGTAAAACAGGGGTGAGCTTGGGGCATGATGCCGGGAAGGAGCGCATGCAGACACGTGCGCGCCCCCTTCCATTGGCATCATTGTACGCCCCAGCTGACGTCGAGAAAAAGGGAAAGTGTGGCGCTCAGTCGCGGTAGCTTGTTGGCTGTCTGAGGAGCTGGCTGGCCTAGGGGGCACCACCGTCCAGATACTGGATCTTGTGTTGGTGGGGATTAAGGAGGGGCTCCCTGTCGCCCCGCCACGGGGGGTAGATGGTGGTGGGGGCTTCAATGAGGCCAGGACAGAGCCGGATGGCGGCCAGAGATGGGCGGATGCCGGGACGTGAAGAGGCAGACCGAGAGCCACAAGGTAAAAAGTACTAACTAAAAAAATAAATAAATAAAATAACAAAGTTGTTGTGGAGAATGCATTTACTTTAGAAAATCAGACACAGTCTTCAGGAGGAACTTCAGGTTGGGGCGAAGGACAACCCTGACCCTGTGGAAGACCAAGTAAGGAGTCTCCACCAAGAGCACCTAGAGTTCACTGATCCTTCTGGCTGATGTGATAGCCATCAGGAGGGCGATCTTCTGTAACAGGTGAGACATTTCACACCTGTGCATTGGTTCAAATGGCTTGCCCATTAGCTTAGCCAATACCAGCAACAAGTCCCAAGGTGGTGGTTCACCCAGTGGAGGGGGGAAGTGTGGTCAAGGCCTTTAAAAAAGCACCAGACCACCTTCTCCTGTGCCACCGATGGCATATCAGCCCGTACCTGGTATGCAGAGAGGGCAGCCAGGTGCACCTTGAGGGTCGTCAAGTGGAGGCCCGAATGAGAGAAGGAACAGAAGTAGTCGAGAATGCTAGCCACTGGACAAGATAAGGGGTCAAGGCCCTTGCCCTGGCACCAAATGGAGAACCTCTTCCATTTGAGGGCATGGCATTTTCAGTTTGACTCCTTACAAGAAGCCTTGACCACAGTGACGACATCTTCAGAGAGACCCAAGGCCTGGAACTCTAGCCACTTCATGCTGTCAGGTGCAGGGATTGAAGGTCCGGATAGAGCACCTTCCCCTGATTGTGAGAGAGCAGGTCTGGGCATAGAGGGAGATGCACTGGGGGCTTGCTGCTGAGGCTGAGGAGACTGGGGTACCAAAACTGGTGGGGCCCATCCAGAGCCACCAGGATGATCCATGCCTTGTCTCTCCTGGCCTTGAGCAACACTTTGTGGATCAAGGAAAATGGAGGAAAGGCATAGAGAAAGCCCAGGGCCTCAAGAAGGCATCCCCTGCAGTGTTCCTTGCTGAGGGGGGGGAAGGCACAATACAGCCTCAGCTTTGCGTTCTTCCAGAGGGGTGCCCCATCGGGACAAGGGGCTGTGCACTACCCCTAGATGGAGGGACCACTCATAAGACACCACAAGAACAAGGCTGAGAGCATCTGCCAGCTGGTTGGAGATGCTGGCCACATGGATGGCCAGGAGATCGGTGTCCAGGCTGAACATGAGGGACCATATGCAGAGAGATTCCCTGCACAGAGGAAGGTAGTGAGCCCTACCCTGTTTGTTGAGGTAGTCTTGATCATGGTGTTGTCCATCTGGACCTGAATGACCTGACCTCAGATGTGTGGAGCAAAGGCTGTCAATGCCAGCCAAACTGTCCAAGTCTCCCGCAAGTTGACATGGCATTGGGACTCCTCGGGGATTCAGAGCCCGTGGATTTTGTGGCCCCCAGGTGGGCACCCCAGCCCATCAGGGAGGCACTGGTCATCAGGATGACCGTCCGCTCTGGGTGGACAAATGGGATCCCTTCCTGCAGATGTTCCAGGACTAGCCACCAATGGAAGGTGTCCCACATCAGCTGGGTCACAGTGACCGGCTGGTCGAAGTGGCCCTTGTGCTGAGACCACTGGTGGGCAAGCTCCCACTGCAGAAATCGGATTCTCCAGCAGGCCCAATGGACCATGCTGGAGAATACGTCATGCATCTCAAGAGGTGCAGGAAGTCTCGAGCAGGGTACAACTGCCCAACCTGAAATGACCTGGAGGCCAAGGGACATGCAGGTCTGGAGGACTAGATCCCTGGACCACTCCGCCTCCTCCTGGAAGGACCTGCTATGAGACAGTCATCCAGGTAGGGGTATACCTGGACCCCTCGGCGCCTCAAGTAGGCTGCCACTACTGCAATGCGTTTGGTGAAAACCCTGGGAGCTGAGGGGAGGTTGAAGGGCATAGCCTGGAACTTGTAGAGAATCCCCTCTGCATGGAACAGGATGAACCAGTGTTGGGATGGACGGATTGGGACATGGAAGAACGCATCCTGAAGATACAGAGAGCAAAACCGCATGTTGTACTTGAGAGATGGATTGATCTAATACAGAGTGACCATCCTGAAAGTGCGCAGCCAAATAAATTTGTTTGGGTCATGCACATCTAAAATGGGGCATCACCACCCCCCCCCGTCTGTTTTGGCACCAGGAAGTACCCTGGGTGTACTCGAGAGTCTGAGACAGGAGCCGCAACCACCTTCTGGAGGAGCTGGGCAATGTCTTCCCGAAGGGCTGACAGAAAGTCAGCAGACATCATGTCTTCCTGTGGGGCACGGGCTTGGCAAGGCAGGTAAGCCTCAGATTCTAGAGGCAGACCCTGACCGACCACCCCGATCACCCACCTGTCTGTGGTAACAGTAGACCAGGCGGAAAGGAAGTGGCAGAGTCAGACCCCCACGGGAAGACCCAGAGGAGTCAGAATGGGTATGGGGGAGGCACCCCATCCTGTCACTGGGGAGGCGGAGGAGGGACTGGCGAGACTGCAATCTCCTGGTTTCCGGATGACTTTGCGTGGGAACTCCAAGCCTGGGCCTGCTGCCCAGCTTGGGTCTGGGACAGTTTGACTGCAGGAGCAGTGAGAGGCTGAAAGGGCTTCTTCTTTTGAGTCTTAGAGCCCTTGGGATCCCTCTGGGTGGAGGTCATCCGAGTCCAAGGTGGCACTGGACTTCTCACTGCGAGTAAGGTGCCCCTCAACCCCTGGCCCGAACAAGCTGGTGCCCAAGGATGTCCACCAGCTTGTGTTGGTTATCTGCCATGAAGGTTGAGACCCTTAGCCAAGCCCTGCGGCACCTGACAACCGCAGCAGGCACAGGAATTGCAGATGTCCGTGGCCATCTGGAGCTGCTGCTTAGCCAACGCTTGGCCCTGGTCCTGGACCTGCTTGACTGTGGTCTGGATGTCCACAGGGAGATGAGGAAGCACCTCATGAGGAGTGCCCAGGAGGGCGTGAGCAAAGTGGGCCATTAAAAGGGCTGAACTTGCTTACCGAAGGCCAAGGGAGGAGGCCGCATATACCTTCTTGGCCATATGATCCAATTTCTTGTATTCCTTGTCGGTAGGCTTATCCACATCCCCAACAGTGCCTGTATGCCGAAAGACCGAGTTGACCAACAGAACCTCAGCCAAGAGGTGTTTGGTGAAACCCAACAGAGAACCAGTAGGGACTGCATATTCATCTGGGCTGATGGCACAGGTCGGGAGGTAGGGTGCTGCCAAAGCTCCAGTGTGGAGCCAAGAATCTCCTCAGTGACTGGGAAGGCCACGCCAGGAGAGTCACCCTGGTTGAGAGTCTCAGTCAAGGGGTATTAAGCTCGTTTCTGGATGGGCTCCATCTGAAGACCTGTAGACTCTGAGATTAAACAGAGCAGGCCCATACAAGAAGTAGGACCATGCTCCATTGACAAGTCCTCTCCTGACTTAACATCCATTGGACGGGAGTGTAGGGAGGAGCCTTCAGCCTCCTAGGACTCATTGAATAAAGGTCGCCCGCCTGAGTCCTCACTAACCCTACGGGGGTCTGTCGAGAGTCACGGTGACCAACAGCCAATGGGAAAGCCTTGAAGCAGTGAGGGCATCCTCAGGAGGGGGGCCGAGTCAGTTCTGGGCTAGCTGAAGTAGGCTGGGGTCTTGGTGGTGGGAACCATGTGACAGCTGGGGTGGTGGCAGGAATTGGCTTAACCCCAGTGAACATGAGCTAGTGCCATATAAGCTCCTCATAGCGCAGATACATTCTGTGGTGGAGCCTCTCCTCATCCGAGGAGGAGGAAGAGCAGGACGAGGAGGAGTAGCAATGACACTGCTTGCCCAAATGTCAAGAACACTGATGCCAATGTAGGCTGATTGATTCAGGACTTCTGGTTCGAGATCGCAACCTCGACCATTGGGGCTCCGAACAATGGCTCTCTGATGCAGCTGGCGAAAGCTGAGGATTGTCTGTGTTCACTGGATCCTGAGGAGGAGGGAGTGGATCAGCAGGCTGGTCTGACCCTTCCTGGGAGGTAACAGGCAGGACCGGAGTCCTGGAGAGGGAGGTATCAGCCTCATTTGGGAGCAACGAATCAACCGATTTGAAAAAAAATCTTAATTTTGATGACAGGTGTCTCGACCAACTGGCCCGACAGGGGAACCATGGAACCAGTGGCCAGGGTTGAAGCATTGGCCTTAGTCAACACCCCTATAGAAGCGCAGGAATCTGAGGCCTGAGAGGGCTCGCAATCCCATAATCGACGTCGAGACTTCTTTTTTAGTCTCTTTTTTTCCAAGATTTAGATTTTGTGCCCAAAGAGGGGCCCTGCCCAAAGGTGGAAAGGGACTGGCACAAATCTCAAAGTGCCCCTGAAAAAGAGGTGCCTAAGAAAAGCAGTATAAAGGCCGAAGCTGAAGAGGCATGCTCCGCGGCTGGAGCCACAGCCTCTCCAAACGCCACAAGCTGTTCAGCGGACCCCGCAGCCGCGGAGACCACTGATGGGCATCTTTTGATTTAACGGAAGGATCCTGTTCATCAGGGCACCCCAGCAGAAGCTGAGCGTGCTAGTCTTCCAAAGTTGTAGAATGCAAGGTACAACAAAGGCCACACACCTGGGGATCGTGTTCATGGCCTTGGCAGTAGATGCACATGGAAAGCAGGTCCGTCCAGGACATCTTCTGCCCACACACACATTTTCTGAATCCCAGTGCCGACTTTGAGTTGTCCATCATGGATGAGGTGAAGGAAGTCACCTGAAGATGAATAAATTTGCAAACATGAAGTTTGAAAGCAAAGGGCCTAATCAGCATGGAGAATGGTAAGAAGGGAACCTTTTTCTGGTGGAAAGGAAAATCTGATGTCAAAGGGCGGTGCCAATTGAGCTACCACTTGGGTGGGTGGGAGGAGCCAGCTTGAAGACTTTCGGAAGCCTTATAGGGGAAAGGATACTACCAGAAGTGTGGATAAGTACCCCATATACACGTCCCCAGAAGAAGGGTTACAGAATGGGCTGTATCAACATGGCTGTATAAAAGTAATCAAATATATCATAAAATGCAGGGATACAGGCAGGAAGCTGTACAGAAAAACAATCACAAGCAGTTGGCCAACAGAAAAAGGAGCCTTATAGGAATGCAGTGGGGTTAATTCTGTTTGGCACCAAAAATGCCAGTTAGTGCTGTGTTTGTGTGCTGCTGGAGCTGGTTGGGCCAGTACCTGGGGTTGTGCTATGGGGGGCATCTGGCGGGAGATCCTGTGGTGGGGAGGGTGACCGGAGCTGGCCCTCTCGACCCTGGAGTCCTGCAGCAATGGCAGAAGACAAAAGGAGAACCTGTGAGTATTAAGGGTATGGGAGGGAATGGACAGAGGAGGAGGAGGAGGGGGAACAAACTAGAAGAAAGGTTACTGAATGGGCTGTAACAACAAGACAGTATCAACTTAAACTCAAAATTAATCAAATACATCATAAAATAAAGGAATACAGGCAGGAAACTGTACAGAAAAACAATCGCAAGCAGCTGGTCGACAGAAAAAGGAGCCTCATAGGAATGCAGTGGGGTTGATTCTGTTTGGCATCAAAAAAATGGCTTGGGCTATCAGCTGAATGAAATACTTGGATTTAGACTTAGGAGCCACATACATTCTGTTCACCTGTTTGGGGACAGCAGCCACAGTAGCAGCCCTCCTACAAGTCACCACTGAAAGGGTCTCCAAGGCTGGCTGGATGTGAGGAACAAGGGAGACTAAGATATTAGTCACATTTAGGAACTCCGGCTGGAGGCGCCAAGACTGGTCTATAGCTATTGGCTCAAAATTCCAAGTATGTGCATATTTTTGAGCACTGCTTGAAAGAAGAGATCCTCATATGGTACAGTGACAAGAACTGGGTCAGGGTTCTCAACAATAGGCGGTGTCATCCTCATCCCTGTCTGTGAAGATTAGATCCAGCTCTACCTCATTTCCTTCACCTGTAAGTAGAAAGGCACCCTAGGGGCCTGACTGTGGTGCCAGACAAGGTTCCACTGATGCTATGGAGGGTCCTGTAAGCCCCAAAAGACTCAGCAGAGACACCGCTGCTGCTCTGTCCCCAGAGGGATCTGAGGCGGCGCCACAAGCAGAGTGAGCACCAGTGGCATTGATGACAGCTCTGGCACTAAGGTCTGAGTTGATGTCAGCCACACCCCTAAATCTGATGGCACTGATGGCAGCGCCAGCTCCACCCAACCCGAAGAGTCAGGAGTTGGCATCAATAACAGCACCACCGAATTTATGCACTAAATCCACTGCTCATAAAAACTGCCCAATGGCCAAACTGCCCACCACAGACTTCTCTACTGGACAGAGAGGCGCTCAAGGATGGAGACAACATGCCTGTAGGCCCAAGCGACCCCAGTGTTGTCCGAGATGAAGCTGGGATACGCAGGTGCTGAATACCTCAAAACAGAATGATTTCAGAACAACCTCAACCACTGCCTTTTCTTCCCCTTGTGTTTTTTTGTGGGAAGAGGTAGAGGTGGAACAGTGCAAAGACCCTGGTGCTCAGTGTGCACAGAATCTGGACCACTTCTTTTTGGGATTTCAGGTGGACTACCCCCCCCCCATTGCTGGACTGCCCACTGCCAGAGCACCCTCCCAGAGAGATGTGGAGGCTGGACACAGCCCCGTTGCTGGAGCAACTTACCAGTTCAGGCTCCCTGCCTTCCATAGTCATTGACAGTTTCCACAAGGTAGGACTGGGAGAAACTGTTACAGTACATGGGGAAAAAAGAAATTGAGGCAGCTGAGTGCTGGTGTCGCTATATAACAATGGGTACATGTGGTGGCATGCATGTGGTGCCTACTCACAGCACCAACCTCACCAGAAAAGTTCTGGCTCCATCAGGGTCATATCGCCTCATGTTCAGACCTGTTAGTGGGAATCTATGGAGAAGACTGGTTCTTGGAAGAATCCAAACACACAACCAATGAGAGGGGTCACGCTGCAACAAAACACACTGACCCAACTGGCCAAACCAGACCCCTCTCTATAAAACAGCTGATTTCCAGAACGTGGTACTCGAATGCTCATTTGGGAAAGTGCTCCTCCTAGGCCACGTCCCTACCTGTTCCACTCGCTCCCAACTGGAGCAGAGGATTAAATCTAAAAACAGACAAGAAGTAAAGTCTGTTAAAATCCTCAGCCTGCTTTCACAAAGGTATTTCACCACGCCAGTCGCACAACGAGTGAGAGGGATCATGCAGCGACACCACACAGTAAGTGGACTGGCCAGCCTAGACCCCATCGATGGGCCATGCAGGCCCAACTGGTTCGGGACAGAAACATAGAATTTGACAGCAGATAAGGACCGCTTGGCCCACCTAGTCTGCCCATTTCTCTACCTGATGGATAAGCTGCAGATTCTAGTTAATCAACAGCTTACTTCCTCCTACCCCCACTAGAACTGCCTTATGCCTGTCCCATGCATTCTTGAATTCACCCACTGTTCCTGACTCAACAACCTCCTCAGGAAGGCTGTTTCATGCATCCACAACCCTCTCTGTGAAAAAATACTTTCTAACATTGCCTCTGAGCCGTCCCCCCCTCGATCTTCAAACTGTGCCCCCTTGTTCTTGCACATCTCTTCTTCTGAAAGATACTACCCTCTTGTACTTTGTTACTTTGGGAGTGACAGGATTGATTGAATGACTGAGCCAACAATGCAGAGGGAAGACAGTCTGTGTCACAAGAGTTTAAAGGCATGCCTCCCCCTCAAACTCCATAGAGCAAGGATCAAGCCACATCATGACACAAAAATTGCAGCTCTGGGCTCAGTTTGGCTGTATGGATGTAGTGGAAGCCACTGAAGCAGAGCTATGGGAGGTAGGGTCCTTGCCCTTAATCTTACCTGATCTGCTACACTGGTCTGAGGGCTTAGAATGCTGATGCTTACAATGCACAAAGGACTTGAGACACATGGTCTGGCACAGAGGGCAAATTATTCTTGTTATGAAATGCACTTCGGTAGTATAGGCAAATGTCGTGAGGATCTGTCTTTGACATCTTCTGGTTGCAGTAATTACATTGCTGGAAGCCTAGCTGTTGAACAGACGTGTCACTTTTTTAACCCATCACACAGTTCAAGCCACAGAGAAAATACTTCTTCCAAAGAAGACACACCGCTAGATTTTGGGTGAGTGCAATCATTATTATTTTTTATTTTTTTATATTGTACCTTGTTCTGCTGTGTGTGTGTATTTGAATCATGTCACTGTTCACTCTATGCCTCTCAGTCACTTTCAGTTTTTGCACCAGTACTAAGTAGCAAAAATTGAACATCACTTTATAGATTGCAACATAGCAGGACAAGGTACTAATATGAAAAATAATAATGATTACGCTCACCCATAATCTAGCAGTGTGACTTCTCTGAAAGAAGTATTATCTTTGTGGCTGAGCTGTGACAGACCCTGCTAAATCTAAGGGCATAGCTACGTCAGTGTGACATGAGCCAGGGTGCATCGTAGCAGAAAGAAAGCCAATAAATACAGGTTACTCACCTGTAACAGGAGTTCTAGGAATGGTATATATTATTCATCCACACCGTTTGGCAGGTTCCTTGCCACTTTAAATCTTGCCGGAAGGTCTTCAAGCTGGCTCCTCCCACCCACCCGGGTGGTAAAACTCTCGGCTCCGGCCCATGACACCAGATCTAGCCCGCTGGAAGCCAGGTTGTGCGCCAAAGCCGGGGTTGGAGGAGTGTAGGGATGAACAACATATACCATTCCTAGAACTCCTGTTACAGGTGAGTAACCTGTATTTCTAGGTACATGAATATGTTGTTCATCCACACTGTCTGGCAGACTCCTAGCAGTTCTCCGGGAGGAGGGAGGCAAGGCGCACACCCCCTACTTGAGAAATAGAGACTGGAGAACCGAGGCCCCAAAACCAGCATTCCGGCGTGACTCAAAGTCGATATGGTAGTGGGTAATAAAGGTGTGTGCTGACTTCCAGGTAGCAGCCCTGCAGATTTCCTGGATAGGGACGTCCCTGGAAGCAGCCACCGATGCAGCGGTATGGCGGGTAGAATGAGCTCTTATCCCTCTGGGAGGCTCCATGCCCGCCAACCTACAGCAGAGATCTATGCAGGAGGTGACCCACCTGCCTATCGTCCACTTGGCTGCAGGTCTGCCAGGTGCGGCTTCAGCGTAGGTGACAAACAGCTGGCGAACCTCTCCCCGAACTTCAGCCATCCGCTCCTTATAATAAGCGAGCTCTAGGGTCCAAAGTATGGAGCCTATATTCGCCTCCAAGGTGTGACTGGGGTAGAACATCGGCAGAGTCAACACCTGGTTAAGGTGAAACTCCGACACCACCTTCGGAAGGAATTTCGGGTGGGGGCACAGGACAACCTTGTCCCTGTGGAAGACCAGATAGGGAGACTCAATAGAAAGTGCCTGGAGCTCTCCCATCCTTCTGGCTGATGTGATAGCCACCAAGAAGGCGGTCTTCCACGACAGGTGAGAGATGTCACACCTGTGCATCGGTTCGAATGGCTTGCCCATGAGCTTAGCCAATACCAGCAGTAGATCCCATGGAGGTGGAGGTTCTCGACCAGAGGGATATGTGATCAAGGCCTTGAAAGCACCGACCACCTTCTTTGTGCCACCGACTGCTTCCCGCCCACTTCAGTAAGCAGAGATGGCTGCCAGGTGCACCTTAAGGGTCGCCGATCAAGCTCCTAGCTGAGAAAGGGACCTCAGGTAGTCCAGAATGCTTGCCAAGGAACAGGAGGAAGGGTCCAGGCCCTTGCCCTGACAGCAAAGGGAGAATCTCTTCCATTTGAAGGCGTAGCATTTTCTGGTCAACTCCTTATGGGACGCCTCAACGACGTTGAGGACCTCGTCGGAAAGAGCCAACGCCTGGAACTCTAGCCGCTCAAGAACCAGGCCATCAGGTGTAGGGATTGAAAGTCCGGATGGAATACCTTCCCCTGATTGACTGAGATCAGGTCCGGGCGGGCTAGAAGCCGCCTCGGGAGCCTGGAGCTGAGACTGAGGAGATCTGGATACCAGAACTGGTGGGGCCAGTCTGGGGCTACCAGAATCACCTGCGCCTTGTCCCTCCTCGCCTTGAGAAGCACCTTGTGGATCAAGGGAAATGGGGGAAAGGCGTAGAAGAGGCCCGGGGTCCACGGCCTCAAGAAGGCATCCCCGCAGCGAGCCCTGCTGAGGGGGGTTGGCATGAAACAGTCTCAGCTTCGCATTCTCCCTGGAGGCAAACAGGTCCGCCTGAGGCATGCCCCAGTGGGAGAAGAGATCTTGTACTACCTCCGGCAGGAGAGACCACTCGTGAGACGCAGCCCCTATCTGGCTTAGGGCATTGGCCAGGATGTTGGAGGCTCCTGCCACGTGAATGGCGAGGAGATCCGCCTCCAGGCTGCGCACGAGTGACCAAATGCAGAGAGCTTCCCCGCACAGAGGCATGGAGCGCGTCCTGCCCTGGCAGTTTATGTAGTACATGCTCATGGTATTGCCCGTCTGGACCTGAACCACTTGACCCCGCAGAAACGGAGCGAAGGCGGTGAGGGCTAAACGAACCGCTCAAAGCTCCAGCAGATTGATATGGCATCGGGACTCCTGAGGGGACCAGAGGCCATGCGCTCTGTGCTCCCCCAGATGGGCACCCCAACCCATCAGAGAGACATCGGTCGATAGAGAGACCGTCGGCTCGGGGCGGACAAACGGGATGCCCTCCTGCAGATGTGCTGGAACGGTCCACCACTGGAGAGCGTTCCACATCCCTTGGGTCACTGTCACTAGCTGATCCAGCGGATCGAAGTGCAGTGACCATTGGCTGGCCAGTCCCCATTGAAGGGGATGCATGTACCAGCGGGCCCAACGGACCACGCTGGTGCAGGCCGCCATGAGGCCCAGGAGGTGCAGAAAGTCCCGGGCAGGGCGCAATTGCCCAACCTGAAATGACTGGGCAAAGGAGGAAAGAACCTCGGCCCTGTCCGCAGGGAGCTGTGCTCTGGCTCGTAGAGAGTCGAGCTCTGCCCCGATGAATAGTATCACCTGCTTTGGCACGAGTTCCGACTTGGCCTCATTGATGAGGAGGCCAACCTGAGAGCAAACCTGGAGGGCCAGATCTCTGGACCGCTCCACCTCCACTCTGGAGGGGGCTGCAATCAGCCAGTCGTCCAGGTAGGGGTACACCCGGACCCTTCGGTGCCGCAGGAATGCTGTCACCACTGCCATGCATTTGGTGAAGACCCTGGGAGCTAGGAAAGGGCCGAAGGGCATGGCCCAGAACTCGTAAAGGGATCCCTCTGCTCTGAAGCGGAGGAATCTCTGGTGGGACGGATGGATTGGGACGGAAAGAACACATCCTGAAGGTCCAGGGAACAGAACCACATGCCTCGTTCCAAGGATGGGATTATCTGAGCCAGAGTGACCATCCTGAAGGTCCGAGACCTTAGGAACCTGTTCAGGTCGTGCAGGTCGAGAATGGGGCGCCAGCCCCCTGTCCATTTTGGGACCAGGAAGTACCTGGACACAAACCCCGGGTCTGGAGGAGGATCTGCCACCTTCCTGATCACCTCTTTTTCAAGGAGCAAGGCAATATCGGCTTGGTGGGCCGACAGACAGACTGCGGACCCTGTGGCCCCCCAAGGGGCGACGGCTCGGAAGGATGGGGCCTGCTTGAACTCCAGAGGCAGGCCCTTTCCTACCACCTCCAACACCCACCGGTCCGAGGTGATAGTGGACCAGGCGGAAAGGAAGTGGCGGAGCTGTCCCCCCATGGGGGGAGCCCAGGGGGGGGAGTGACGAGGCTGGGGGCGACACCCCTCAACTCATCACTGGGCAGGCTTGGAGGAGGGACCAGCTGAGGGACCTCCTGGGCCTTTACCTCCCTGCTTCCTACTGAAGGAAGCCGCGGGATTGGGTTTGGGATGCCAAGCACGAGCCTGCTGGCCCTGGTGCTGGTGCTGTTGGGCCGACATGCCGCAAGTGCAGAAGGGCGAAAGGACTTGTGCTGCTGCTGTCGGCAGCCTTTGTCCTTCTGGGCGGAGGTGACCGAGTCCAGAGTGGCACTGGACTTTTGATCCGCTGGAGGTGACCTTCCACTCCAGGGCCGAAGAGGTTGGTCCCCAGGAAGGGGACATCCACCAATTTGTGCTGGGTATCCGCCGTGAAGGTGGATATCCTCAGCCATGCTCTGCGGCGCATGGCCACCGCGGCCGCAACCGATCTGGCACAGGAGTCTCCTATGTCCAGAGTCGTTTGGAGCTGCTGCTTAGCCACTGCCCTACCCTGGTCCCGCAACTGCCAGACCATGGTCTGCAGGTCAGCCGGGAGATGAGGGATCACCTCATCCAGGGAGCCCATGAGGGCGTGGGAGAAGCGTGCCATCAGCACGGCCCAGCTGGCCTGGCGGAGGCCAAGGGAGGATGCAGCGTACACCTTGCGCCCGGCGTAGTCCAGCTTTTTGGACTCCTTGTCGGGGGGCTTGTCCACGTCCCTAGCATTCCTAGAACGCCGGAAAACGCTGTCGGTGACCAACCTCTCGGCAGAGGGGTGTTCCGAAAAACCGAGCAAAGAGCCGGTAGGGACCGCATACTTCCTGGCCATCCTGGCTGAAGGCGCAGGGCAGGAAGCAGGCCGCTGCCAGAGCTCCAAGCCTGGGCCAACAATGGCTTCAGCCACCAGAAAGGCCTCCGTGGATGAATCCCCTCGGTCCAGTATCTCTGTCAGGGGAAACTTGGCCCGCTTGGATACAGGCTCGAGCTGCATCCCGGTGGACTCCAAGATGAGCCGAAGCAAACCCATGAAGGACGATGGGCTTTCATCCAACGACTGGCCCCCAGAGCACTCCAGGTCAACGGGCCTGGAGAACAGGGAGTCGTCGTCATCGGACTCGGAGGAGTCCGCGAAGAGCTGCCTGGGGCCTGAACCACCCTCCACCTGCCGAGGACGGTTGGGAGTGAGGGTGACAGACAACCTGTGGGGCAGGCCTTGACCCGACCGAGAGTCCTTGGTCAGCGCCCCCGATTTCGGTTGTGGAGGCGTAGGTTCCACCACAATCAGTGGGGCAGCTG
This sequence comes from Neoceratodus forsteri, assembly GCA_016271365.2. Taxonomy (NCBI): domain Eukaryota; kingdom Metazoa; phylum Chordata; order Ceratodontiformes; family Ceratodontidae; genus Neoceratodus; species Neoceratodus forsteri. Next base: position 685,190,828 of record CM057454.1, on the reverse strand, counting down.
GTTTCAGCCGAACAACCGGCCCAGGCTTGGGCACTTCGACTACAGCGAGGGGTTGTTTCGGCCGCTCAGGTGACAGCCACTTGATGGCCGGGGAACGCGACGGCGTCGACTTGTTCCTGGACAGAAGTAACGAGGTCCTCATAGCATCGATGCAATTTGCGCCGAAGCCTCTCCTCTTCCTAGGAGGAAGACGAGGACGAGCGGCAGTGCCGCTTACCTCGGGACCGAGACCGCCGATGTCAGTGGGATCGGCTGGACTGAGATGAAGTCTGAGACCGAGATCCTCTGTGTTTCCGAGGATGGGTCTGGGAAGGAGCGGGGGACACCCGCTCTTCCTTCGGCTCGGAAGCCTTAACCGGGGACTGTTGCACCAGGGTCGCAGGCAGATCCTCAGTCTCCACCGGGGGAACCAGTGAAGAAGGGTTGTCGGCCTCACCAGTCAACAGCCCATCCGACGGGTCGAGAAAAATCTCGACTGCGTTGACAGGTTTCTCGGCCGGCTGGCCTGACGGGGACACCGTGAAGCCAGCGGCCTTAGCCGCAACCTCGACCGAAGTCGACAGTCGGCTGTCCAGGGAAGGAGACCTCTCCCGCTCCCACGAACACCGACGATGGGACTTGCCCTTTGAGTCCTTCTTTTGGGACCGAGAGGAATGTCCCGATGGCCCCTCTCCTTCGAGAAAGGGATTGGCAAAGCTCCTTGAACGGTTGAATACGAGGTACCCAGAGACAGCGGGATAAATGCTGGCGACCGAGGAAGAGGATGATGGGTTTGGGCCGCCTCTCCTCCTCAAGGGCGATCATCTGCTCGAGTTGCTCAACAGCCAGCCATGTAACCGCCCAATGGGCCTCCTTCGACTTAACCGCGGGTAGCACTTCTGGTGCCCAAGCTGTAACCGGGCAGTGCGGTCCTCCAGGACGCTGGCCAAAAACGAACGGCATGACTCTCAGGCCTGTGGGTCATGTTCTAGGCCATGGCAGTAGACGCACGTGGAGTGCGGGTCCGTCCTGGACATCTTAACATTGTGCATTTGAGCAAGGGGCAAACAGCTTGTAATACTATTCAGCCTGTGGGGAGAAGTTATTACATTAAACGTCTTCGTTATAGTTCTGGGCTACATTTTATTGGGGGTTTCTCTTACCACAAGACCCTATGCATGAGTGGGGCCTGTGTGTGTTTTAAATAGATTTAAATCTGTGCTTGGCTGCGAACGATTCCGTTGGAAGGCACGTCACTACTTCCGGGGATTCCACACATAAAAGCCCGCTGTAGCGAGCGGGGCGAGTGATAACATTGTGCATTTGAGCAAGGGGCAAACAGCTTTTAATACTATTCAGCCTGTGGGGAGAAGTTATTACATTAAACGTCTTCGTTATAGTTCTGAGCTACATTTTATTGGGGTTTCTACCACAAGACCCTACACATGAGTGGGGCTTGTGTGTGTTTTAAATAGATTTAAATCTGTGCTTGGCTGTGAGCAGATTCCGTTGGGAGGCGTCACTTCTTCGGGATTCACACATAAAAGCCGCTGTGGCGAGGCGAGCGTCAAGGGGCTTGTACAGAGACACGCGCCTCATGCGTCTGCTGGGTGTTGGGTTATACATATATCTCGTAAGTTAAAAACTGAACTGTAAACAAACATCATATTGAAATGGACGGTCCATTTAAAACTTGTACAGAGTGTCAAATGTTTATGCTAGGAATACCAACAGATATATTTATATGTGATAAATGTAAATTGGTGGAAATGTTGAAAGAGGAAATCACACGCTTGTTAGAAACTAAATCAGAAAATGAAGAGATTGTTAGTTTGGAAACATTTATTGATTCTATGGTATCTAAAATAGGAAGTAAAGAACATGATAGAAAATCTACAAATGACGTGGGGCAACAAGAAATAAGTCTAGGCTCAGAACAGGCAACAGAAGAATGGGCTAAGGTATCTAAAGTGAAAAATAAGAAAAGAGGGGGTCAAATTTACAACAGTGCACCTATCACATTACAAAATCGGTTTACACCCTTACAAATTGGAGATCCTGGAGATCCTAAACCTGATGATACTCATGCTCGACATCTACAGATGCAAATCCAGGAAAATAGAGAAACAGAGTATCCAAACAGGGACCTCCTAGTGATAGGGACTCTCTGATAAGGGGAATGGACACTATGTTATGTAGAGGAAGAAATGAAACTACTACAGTGAGTATGTTGCCAGGAGTCAAGATACAGGATATACATTTACTTCTGGATGGACTTATGGAAAATACCATAAATCCTTTGGTGCTACTACATGTAGGAATAAATGATATTCCAAATCGAAACTTGCAGGATATTTTTACAGATTTTCAGAATATTTTACTGAAAATTAAACAAAAGGGGGGGCACTGTAATAATATCTAGTATATTACTGGTTTTTGGTTATCATTCAGCTAAAACTTACAAAATCAATACTTTAAATAGATGGTTGAGGGATCTGTGTAGAAAAGAAGGGGTAGAATTTTTGGATAATTCATCAGCATTCAACAATTCAAGTTTGTTTAAGCACGATGGATTACACCTGGAGAGGGCGGGGACTAGATATCTAGTTAAGAGATTTAAAGAAGCCACAAGGATTGATTTATACTAAATGAAAGGGGGGATGGGGGACATGATTGTACCAATATATATATAGAGGGAAAATATCAATACAATTGTCACATCTGATTCTTGGAATTGTATGTTAGTTAATGCTAGGAGCTTGAAAAATAAAATGGGGGAATTTAGAAATATTTTGACCACTAATAACATACATATAGCTGCTGTGACAGAAACATGGTGGGATATAAATGATGATTGGGGTCAGGCAACTGGTGGTTACACTTTATATAAAAAGTCTAGAACATATAGAAAAGGGGGAGGAGTGGCTTTATATATAATAGATAGTATAAATTCAGAAGAAATGATACCCTCTTTGGATATGATGGATCAAATTATTAACGAAACACACACCCAAAATAATGTTGGGACTTATTTACAGAGCTCCATCATCAACCTCGCAATACAATAAAAGTTTGATTGATCACATGTTGACCCTAAACCCTACAGACAGACTTTTAATTCTAGGGGATTTAAACCTACCTGGAATAAATTGGGGAACATATTTTGCAGTAACATCTTACGAGAAAGAATTTCAAATTGCATGTGACCAAATTGGGTTAGTTCAGTGTTACAGATCAGACTAGGGGAAACATATACTGGATATAGTTTTAACAAATATGGGAGACACTTTGAGCGAGTGTAAGACTACTGCAGCTTTAGGAACTAGCGATCACTTTAAAGTGGAATTTAAACTAGCCGAACCAGTAATAAATCATAGGGGTCAAACCATTACTTACAACTTTGGAAAAGCAAACTTTGTAAAGATGAATGCTAACCTTTCAAAATGGCAGTGGAGGAAAGAGTTCGATAACAGACCATTAAAAGAAGTATGGAAATTTTTTTCATCAAAAATTAAGCAGCAAGAAATGGAAAATATTCCCACAAAACAAAAGTATATTGGGAGAAATAAAAAAGTACAGTGGTGGACTCCTAAAATTAGATCATTAGTTAACAAGAAACAAACTTTATAAAAAGTGGAAAACAAATAGATCAAACAAAATTAGAAATCGATACACACAATTAACAAACTACATTAAAAAACAAATTAGGAAGGCTAAAATTGATTATGAAATGAACCTAGTTGAAAGGGTGGAAGGAAATCTTAGGCCTTTCTATGCTTATATTAACAACATAAAGGGGAATTCAAATACTATAGGACCATTAAGAAAAATAAATGGTGATAGTACATCAGATAATAAAGAAATGGCAGACATTGCAAACAAATATTTTTCAACTGTTTTTACTAATGATAAAGTTTCATATCCTATTATAAGACTAGATCCAGACCCAAAAGACAGACTATTAATAACTCATATAGAAATCAAAGAACGATTGGCTAAATTAGATCCTACCAAATCTCCGGGTCCTGATGGGTTCCATCCAAGAGTGCTTAAGGAGCTGGCAGAGACAATAGCTCCCCCATTAACATACATTTTCCAGAAGTCATTGGATACAGGTGAGGTCATTGATAGCGGGAGATCGGCGACTGTTGTCCCAATTTATAAAAAGGGAAATAAGATGGATCCTGCAAACTACAGACCTATTAGTCTTACTGCCATACCCGCCAAGATTTTGGAATGGGTATTGAAGGATAGATTAAATGAATATTTAGAAACAAATCATCTTACAGATAAATTTCAGCATGGTTTTGTAAAGGGTAGGTCGTGTCAGACGAATACGTTGGCCTTCTATAACCATGTTATAGATAGATTGGATAAGGGAATCCCTGTTGATGTGTTGTTTCTGGATTTCTCGAAGGCTTTTGATAAGCACCCTCATTTTGAATTATTACAACAAATGAGACAGCTGACTATAAATCCTTATATAATAAATTGGGTTCAAAACTGGTTGCACAACAGAAACCAATGTGTGAGTATTAGAGGGGAACAATCCGACAATTTGGGTGTGACTAGTGGGGTGCCTCAGGGATCGGTACTGGGCCCTTGCCTATTTAATCTTTATGTATCATCACTAAATAAAACAAAGTCTGTATGGATACAAAAGTTCGCTGATGACTGTAGGATTGGCGTAGAAGTAAACATCAGATCAAATACATCAAATTTACAAGATACAATAGATAATATTGATATATGGTTAAATAAATACAAACTGACATTAAATAAAGATAAATGTTTTGTTATGCATCTGGGCAACAGTATTCCTAAACTACCCTATAAATTAGGAAACACTCCACTAAAAACAATTGCTGAGGAAAGAGATCTGGGCATAACAGTATCTAGCGATATGTCTTTTTCACCACATTGTCAAAATATAGTCCAAAAAGGGAATATAATTTTAAATTGTATATTGAGGCATATGTCGCCTAGAAGTAGGACTGTTATTATGCCTCTGTATACAGCTTTGGTTAGTTTATTATGGAATATGGGCACAGGTGTGGTCACCCCATAAAAACAGGATTCAATGATGTTGGAGCGGTCCAGAGAAGAGCAACAAAAGCTATCCATGATATGGCAGGGAAAATTATGCAACTAGATTGACGTGAGTTGAATATGTATTCCTTGGAGGAGCGATTTAAAGCGAGGTGACATGTGTTTGGTGTACAATATTTTAAAGTGATGATCTTTGGGACATCACTGGTTTAGAACTTTACAGTAGTTTATATAATACAAGGTTTCACCCAATGCAGCTTACAGCATCAAGAAGGAAGAAAGTGCGAAGTACATGGTGGTTCAACCAAAGGGTGGTGCATGATTGGAATGGACTACCGTTGGAGGTAGTGGCTAGTCAGTCAATTACTGAGTTTAAATCTAAATGGGATAGGCATATGAACCAGATTAGAAATTAGGAGAAGTGGCGAGTATATAGGATGAAAGTCCATTTGGCTCAGTATTCTTCCTATGAATTTTCTGCCCACAAGTGCACCGCCGAAATCCGGGAGTCGATTTGTCCATCGCATGACCGAAGTCTTGAAAATTTTAAAATGAGTTTCGGGCGAACCAAAGAATTAGGATCCGTTTATCACGCAGAGCGTTAAGGAGGGAACCTGAGCTTCCAAGCGGTAAGGAAGATCTGGCGTCATGGGGCGGAGCCGAGACTTTTACCACCCGGGTGGGTGGGAGGAGCCAACTTGAAGACCTTCCGGGAAGATTTAAAGCGGCAAGGAACCTGCCAGACAGTGTGGATGAACAACATATCCATGTCCCTAGAAACCTATTTGTGATGGAGATCCCCAGGGGTCGTAAAACTACCATACAGCTAGCATGCTAATTTAGGAAAAACTCCTAATAGCAGACAGAGGGAAGGATACACTAGGACTTAACATACATATCAAAACACTCTACATAACATATGTTTTTGCACATTCTGGGTGGACTTCTCCTTTAAGCTCCCTTCTATTCCAGTGCCTGTTCTGCACTCTTTTTTTTTTTTTTAATCTCCCATCATTTTTATTTATGATACATTGTAGTGTTTATAGTTTTGCTCAGTTTTTGCACTGTTGGCTACCTGCACTTTATTGCATTTTTTGCACCATCTTGATGCCTGCACTGTTGCATACTGTCTTGCACTTTTACCCCTTTACCCTTCCCCTGGGTCACACCTGGAAACAGGCCTCAGCATGCTGTGCCTTTCCCGGTAACCAATTAAAAATACGTACATTTTTGGAATAAGAAACTACACGATAAAGTCCCAGCAAAACTTTCCATGGGAGATGCATAGTGGTGATACCTGGATGAATGTCTAACCAAGCGAGGGAGAACAAGAAAAATGACTAGGAAAAAAATAAGTAAAAAACGATTGTAGGAAAACAACCTTGCTACCATGGGGCAACCTTGTGTTTCCAGCAGTCAGAAAGATTTAATGCATGGAGGGGTGAGGATGCAAGAAGGAAGAGAGGAGCTGAAGCTCTAGTAAATAATTGGTCTTTCCAAGGACTCTGTGCATGCTCAGAAGGGAAGACAGACTACACAAGTGTGACTCTGTAAAGGGAATCCAGGTAGCTGTAAAATCTTCCAACTGACCAAATGCCAAGAATGCAACTGGAATGTAGTTCCAACCTGAATGACAAAAACATCTGTGAAATTGGTCTTTTTTCATATGTGGAAGTTTTTGTTTTTTTCCAGTGGTGACTGCCATTGTTAGTGTATTCTAAGCCAGAGGGGTGAGCCCATTCCTCTTTGGAGATACATCTCTAGGTATAAAGTATAAATTGAACAACAAATCCACCACTACATATATAAGAATCTTTAAATATAAACTGTTGAACTTCCATCCTAACAGGGGATAATTAACTGTATAACAACTGTGAGATGATCTTTTACTTAAAGTATCAACATGTTTTGTGCGTAATCTGAATATCCTTTAATATATCTCTTTCCCCCTTGTGTCTCTAGGGCAGCCTGGAACTGAGGGTGGGGGGCACTCACTGCAGCCTGCATCACTGTCTAGTCGCATAATATTCAGGGTCTCCATTTAATCATCAATAAATAAGATTAGTTGTCAAGACAAAGAGTGATTTTTTTCCCCTTCATTTTATATAGTGTGTTTACCAGAGTACGCTACATGCTGACAGGGAGGACCGCCTACGTATGAATGTTCTTATCTGTTAATAAAGTATATAGCCCAAAAGCAAGTTTTTAAACATCGGTCTTCTGAAGCAAGTAACTTCTGCTTTCAGAAGAATGAATGATCTAGGGCATGAAGAGGTGGGAGCTCAGAAATATGATGGGCTCTAGTAGGGTTTCAATCAGCAGCATTTTGAGAACTTTGTACCTCTTCAACGTGGACAGCAAAAGTAGGAAAACATGGAACAACTGTAAGTTGTTAGGCTGATTCAACCATTAGCTCAATCATTTACATGTACCTGAGGACCACTTAAAGCCACAGAAAGTTCTCATAAGTAGGTTTTGAAAATGTGGAATGTTCCATTTTTTTCAGCAGGGTTAATACTGTTGTAACCCCCTTGCAAATGGGGGTTCCTAGAAATGCCAGTCTGGATTTACCTTAGCCCGTTTTGTTCTGTCCTTCTCTCGCTGTCTCTCAGGCTTCTCCTGACTTGGCCCCTAATTTATCTGGCTCCCCAGGTTCTGTTTGCCTTCATGTGTGCCCCAGCTTGCAGTCAAATGAAAATCCAGCCTCTTGGGGCTTAAACTGCTGACCGCAGGCTCCCGCTACAAAAGCGCTGCCTCAGGGCAGCGGAGTCGTACATGCAAAGCACCTTTGATGTGGAGTTGCTTGTTTTGCGGTCGCCTGGGATTGTGCCATGGGTCCCGGATCCCTTCCACCTATTTGGGACCCAGTGACCACAGACAGCCTGCTGGGGACCGCCAGATCGGAATTAAAGGAGTTCTGACCGGGCTCATTTGAGTATGCCTGTGCAGGGCCCGTCATCTGAATAATGCTATAACAGTGTATCTGGCTGCCTCCAGGGTAGCTATGTTCAGCTCCAGCCAAAAGTAAAGAATTAAAATGTTTTAAATAATGGAACTGTTGTTGTTTGTTGGGAATATACTGTGCATGTGGGAAAAGTACTTAAAGTTAAAATGAGTACCGCTTCCTGGCAATTCCAGTATCTGGGACTCTAGTGTCAGCCTGTCAGCTGCTGCAAGGAGTTTGCATAAGTGCAGTAGCGACAGGAAAAGTAAAAGAGCCATGTTTTTCATCTGTGCAGTGACTGCAAGTACAGCCTTTAAGCTATATAACTGTGGGGCATTTGAGGCAAATAATTACTTCTTTCTGGCTGCATCAGGACATTATTCAGGACTGTATCTAATCTGCTATAAGGGACAGTGGGTTAAGCAGCCATTGCCAGCAGTACAGCCAATTGGACTTGCAGCAATAGAAAGCCAGGACTTGTGGGACATTCATTGCATCTTATGGGTAAGCACCCAAGTGCTTATGGGGGCTTACAGGGACATTATTTTAGGCGCAAATTCCACAACCCAATTGTGCCTCGAGTGTTCTGATTGACAGGTCCTTCAGCAACTTGGAGACATGTCACCCCATCCCTGCTACCAATCAGGAGTCGAGCTAGGAGCGCTATAAAGAGACAATGTTGCCAGTTTGTCTGGCGATTCAGAGAGAGATTTGGAGAGAGAGCAGCAGAGCAGGCTCCAGCCTGCTGGGAGCCCCCCATGGGGGAGGGGCTCAGGCTCCGGCCATGCCATCAGGCCTGGGCCACTTAATTCAAGCCCTTTCAGTCTTCAGAGGGCATTTGTTATTTTCTTCAGTTAACAGCTAACTAGTTACAATAATTGTGCTTTCTGCAACAGCAAATCTGGAGGTTGCCAGTACTGTCCTCCAGAGGCTAGCTTCCCTCCCACATCAGGGAAAGATGTGGACCGAAGAATCAGATGTCCAGCAGCGGTGAGAGCGCTGACCAGACCAGATGACATCATGCAGTGGTGAGAGCGCTGACCAAGTACCTCAGGTGTGAGAGAGCTGAAGAAGTCTTCAGGATGACTTCGATTGAGGATGACACCCGTGGTGGACCTGAGTGAGTACTCTCGTACCCCCAGGTGCAAGGGAAAAGCTACGCAAGTAATCTTGGGGGCTCCATGCCCCATTAAGAAATGTGTGCTGTTAAGTGTGAAGTATTGAAGTTATCAGTCTGGGCTACTAACCCCATAAGAGACTGCCTAGTTCAAGTAATGGATGCATCTTGTCTGTGGCCCAAATGGCTAAGTTGCAGATGCAGCAAGATGCTGGGCTTAGTGAATCATATAAATGTGTAGCTATGGGTTAGAGTCCTGCCATCGTGGAGCTGTCTGCCAAGATGCACTTGCCACTTCATGAGACAGGAGGCCCTAGAGCATATTAATGTCTAAGATACCTTAAAAAGAATGTACCTGTGTCTGCACAGAATTTCGTCTAAGAGTGCTTGGTATAAGTGTTAAATGTCTAGATGTGCAGGATAGGACTCCGCTTGAGGATAATGTTCTTGGTATATAGAATGTACTGGATGTGACTGCCTGTGACTAAAGTATGGGATGCTTGATAAAAGTGTCATTGCCAACTTACTCTGGATGGATGCCTTTTGGTATATAAAGTACTGGATGTGACCGTATTTGAATTGCATATAGGATGCTTGACAAAAGTATCACCCTTATTGCTTTGGATGGGACCTTCAAGTATTGTGCTGAATGTTCTGGATGTAAGATCCACATAGTTTGTTCTGGAACGTTCAGAAGTCTCCGAGTGTAGGGCAATCCCTGATTCGTCTGCAAGTGCAGGGCAATCCCTGCGTTGTCTGCTAAAGTGCAGGGCAATCCCTGCTGTGGTTGTAAATAGTAATTTGCTGCTTTACAAAATCTGTTTCAAGTTGCCCCCACCCTCAAATTAATAGCCGCCACCTCGACCAGCTGCAACTCCATCAGACCTGCAACATCTTGGACTGTGGTATCTGTTTAACCAGTATGGTATGAGATTGCGGGGTTTCTGCTGTATCTGGGACTGGTACCAGTGTGGGCATTGTTAATAATTATGTTTAACATCTGATTTATCAGCAGCTAGATAGCCAGGGCTCTGGATGTCTTAAGTCGAATGGTAAAATGTGATTTATTTCTGCTTGTTAATATGTAGCCACCCAGCTGGAGGGTTCACCAGCAAAATCCAAAATGATCTCTGTACATGTGTAAATACAGTAAGATATCCTCTACTCCTCCTGTTTCTCTTTCCTAGCTCCTTTATTCCCCCTAAAATAAATATCTTGTTGTTGTTGTTTAAAATCCTGTGTGAGCATATTATTAGAGAGAGCCTTTAATTCAAAATGTGGAAATGTGGTGAACTGTGTATTGGGGCATGTCTGGGGAAGGTAACTGGTCACCGTGGGTGGTGTAGCAGCTCAGGGGGCTACACCCAGCACCATCTCACCCACGTAAAGCACCCCGAGTAGAGGCACTGTGCAAAGGTTGTAAAAAATGTTATTAGCTAGCGAACCCAAACCCCTTAGCATATGTCCAGGGTAGCAGGCAGGGGTGTAACACTAGGGGGTGGCGACGCCCAGAGGTTACACTGTAATACATTGTTAATATATTAATATTTTTACATCAATGTATAAAATATAAATACAGACACTGAGGCCTCTTATGTCCTTAAAGAGCTAGTGCTCTGCCTAAATTTAATATTAGTTTTTAAAAGCAGGCAACCATTACCTTTTTATATCTGAGGTACTTTTTCTTTTCCCTTTGGTTAAATAGAATATTGTTTACCTGATATTAGTAGGTATGATGTGTGGGACAGCACTCTGCCTGACAGCTGACATATTTGTTTTCCCTCCAACTACAGCATCAGCATTGTGACCTCACTGACTGTGACAAGAGTGCTGCTTAGGAACAGCCACTCAGTGGCTGCCAGGTCAGTCACCTATGATGTCACAGTCAGTGAGACCACAATGCTAATGATGTAGTGGGGGATAGCGACAGACATGTAAGCTGCCAGGCTAAGACCTGTTACACATAACCAGTACCGTAGGAAGGGTGGGGCGGGTGGTGCCCCGACTGGGTGCAAGTCTCTGAGGGGTGCAATTTTCATCTCTGAAGCTTTATTTTTAATTCACTTTGTGGCAGCGCTACCGCTTTACATTTTTTTTTTCTTTTGGCTCTGAGTTGACTTGACTCTGTGATTATAACTACCTGTTAGCAGGGGTGCACATGCTGAAGACCAGCAAAGGGGGTTGGGGTCACATGAGATGCGCTGCTGCTAACATTCCAAGAAATTCAGCAGTCGGAGTAGAAAAGGTCTTGTGGGGAATCGGAAAACCTGTGGCGGCACCAGACATAATAAGCAATGTACCCGCGGTGTTCAAAAGTGAGGGTCCTAGCGCGCGCTTTTCAAAGAGATGGCAGGCACCACTCGGAGCCCTCTGCTTTCTTGGGGAGACCAAGGATTCCGGCGAGGATTATTAGTTTATTGCGGTGGTGCCACCTCTGACCCACAGTGTTCTTCCGGTGGAGATCAAACTCTGCATCAACGTTGTCTTTCCAGTGCTCCATGGAGATTAAGCAGACCCTTGTCCTTCGCTGTTTGCTGCCTGGAAGTCCCCCAAGGAAGATCGAAGTGCTTTAAACTCCTCCGTAAGTTCCTTCATTTTGATTTCATTCTTGAAGGGGACGAACTCAGCCAGAAAATGGTCCTCCAATAAGGGGAGCAGCCTGGTGCAGAAGTAGAAGTTTTCCAATTCTCAAATTCCCAGAACTGGTGGCCTGGTGCTTTTGGCCTTCAGTACTTTTCTCCAGGGTCAAAGGTGGGGTGTAATGGTGGGGGGGGGGGAGCATCAGTGTTCTTCTTCATCACTGCCTCCTTTGTAGAACTCTGTTTCAACACCGCACACCACCAGTGAACAAGACGAACAGGTACTTCAGGCACAGGTAAAGAAAAGAAACTATCTAAACAGAGAATCTTATGCAGTTTTACAGGGCTACAGCATGCCGTGATGTAGCCTGTAAACCTGCATAAAATTCTCTCTTTAGATCGCTTATTTCTTTTCGTGTGCCTGGAGCACCTGTTCATATTGTTGGTGTTGAAATGGAGTTCTACAAAGGAGGAGCACGGGAGCGGAGCAGGGGTTAACGAGAGGACATGTTTCTGTGTTTCACCCTCTACTATGAATACCCCTAACCATCCTACCAACTGCTGATGCCCACCCTGTCCCAACATGAATACAACTAAACCCTCCTCACATCTACTGATGCCCATCCTGTCCTAATACAAATACCCCTACCCTGTCATCTGCTGATATCCACCCTGTCCCAATACAAATACCCCTACCCCATTTTCCATCTACTGATACCTGCCTTGTCCCACTACAATACCTTCTATCTCTCCTCTCATCAGCTGATACTCATTACCCACCCTGTCACAGAATGAATAACCCTACCCTACTCTATCCCAAATGAATAACCCACTCCCTTTGCTGCTGATACCCCTACTGTTGGCTCCAAATATGACTGATATGTTTCTATTTAATATTTTATTTCCCCATTATGTTTTATGTCATAATACATGATGCTGCTGACCAGAGTGGAGCTGAGAACAGGGCTATTACTGAAAAGAAAGGCATATCTGGCAGCTCCCATTGTTGCTTCCTTTCATTGCACTGTTCACTCTCAGCCCTTCCTTCTCCAGTTGGCCACCCTGACAGCTGATGTTTGTGGTTCTGAGTGAATGGTCATCAAGGAGTTTACCAAGTGTGACATTCAAAAGGGATACAGGTAATCTGTCTTCAAACAACAACCTGAAGTCTGCTAATTTATGACTGGCCACCTGCCCTGTTAATTTTCTGGGGTGCGGTCAGACCTCACAGTAAGCAGAAACAGAAAGTTGCAAGGAAGACAAAGGGCAGGAGAGAGATGAAATTGCTCTCTCTCTAATTCTAGCCAGAAGTGACTTTGAGATTTCTGTCTGACCGCATGTGGGGAAGAGTGCCACCACAGGCAGCCAATTAAGGTCCCCCGCGGGCATGGGAAGATTGCCAACCACTGTGGGCAGGCAATTAAGGAGCATGGGAAGAGTGCTGTCACAGTCAGCCAATCAAGGAGTCCACTCAGTGAGGGTTGACTGACACATTTCCAGCCTTCCAGAGACCACACCCCAGACCTCAAAAATAGAGCTGCTGCTGCAGCAATACCATGCCCCTCCAGTACCCTGAAAAAAAAAAATGGTGCCTGTCTGAATGTGCTACCTGAGTGTAATGAAAAGAAGCTGAGGTAGTCGGGACCTAGTCAGTTCAGTTGTGGTCTCCAAGGGGCAGGGATTTCTTGGTTTGGTGATGTTGCAAGCCTGGACCCCGTCTCCTACTACCAGTACTTGGTACCAGACCACTCACTACTACTTAATAAAGAGTCAGCTGCAGCACTCAGGACAGCCAAGCACTGGCACTGCAGTGTCAATTAGTTGTGTTTAAGCCTATAAAGAAAAATATATATATGTATTACAATACCCAATACATACACAGATACAATACAAGTAAAGAGCTGCTGACGCCTCAAAGAAAACTTAGAAAAAAACAATATTTAGGTACAGTTCAGCTAGCATTCTATTTAATAGACTTCTCTTTTCCATTACTTATTACTGTGAAATTTGCATGGAAACATGCTCTATATCCCTTAGAGTTCATCTGCCTCTTCAACTTAACTCCTTACTTCATGTCATAGTATTCTGTTGTGACATCACAGCCTGTTGCCATGGAGTAATTGGGATGTCCCAAGCAGTGCATTATGACATCAGGTAGGGAGAAAGCAACAGGAATGGATGAACTCTTCAGGAGCAAACATCCTATTTTTATGCAAATGACCTCAGTAATAAATAATGGGGAGGAGAAATACAGAACTCGTGTGAAATACAAGCTGAGCTGTGTCTAATTATTATGTTTTGTTAAAGTTGTCCTAATGGCGTAAGCTGTGCTTTAAAGAGCAGGTGTGCACTGTAATGTTTCCAGCCCCTCACAAACAGACATGGTAGCTGATCTGCTCCAGTGTTGAGGGGTATTAAAAATACAACGCACTTCAGATCAGTAAAACAGTTACAAGACCCCTAATGTGTACCCCAAGAAAAATGGAGCTGCATCCTGAACCTGCTAAGGCACCCACAGCTCCCTTTTGTGTGTTCCAGTGACTGCTTTTGGGCATGTTAGCAGGTCAAGGAAGCAGCTCTGTTTTTCCTGGGGTACACATTAGGGGCCCTGTAATTTTTTTACTGCACTGAAGCTCATGGTATTTTTAATACCCCTCAAACCTGGAGCAGGTCATCTACTGTACATGTTTATAAGGGACTGGGAACTTTACAGTGAACACCTGCTCTTTAATCAAGATTTTTTTTTCCCCCTCGCTCAATTATCCTCCCTCTGTCTACACTTCCCTCTTGCCACATTGCCAGCTAAGGTGGCAGAAGCCTTCTGCCATCTTAGCTGGCAATGTGGCATCAGTAAAGATACGGAAGTGTAGACTAGTAGTAAATGTTATTTGTTGGAACTTGATTAGCAAAAGAGAGCTTTATTTTACTTTTTCAGCCAAGTCTCCCACATCTCGTATTTCAAAGGAGCAAAATATTCCCTGAAAATAGGGGTAGGGAACATGTAACAAAAGTATGTTTTTCTTCAAGAAAAGCCCCAAAAACTCACCTCGGAGCATGTAAGCCCCTCCAGGCTTCTGGGGCCCATGCGACCCCAGCCCTTTCCTGGGGGAAAGGTGCAAAATTAGTCTCTTGCCCAGGGTACTAAAATGCCTTCCTACAGCTCTGCACATAACCAGCACAGTATTATCACATTGAAGACTCTCTAATGAGCAAATAAAAAAAGCTAGATATTTCAGAAACAAAAAGTTACAGGTGACTACATTTTACAATTTGTATTTTTTTCCTGTGTACCTGTTTAGGCTCCACTAGCTCTTTAAGGTGTCAGAATTGTTAATTTTAAGTTTATGGTCCTCTCACCAAAAGAATGTACAGAACAATAATTTCAGGTTTTCTCCCCACAGTACTTAGCATATCAGACTTCCACGCAAACAGCACTCAAAGCAAAAAAAGCTTGTGCATGCCCCCAGATGAAGGCTAACCCCGAAGCGCTGGGGTTTGGGCTGTGTACCTATCGCCCAAAACAAATCTGCATTTGCTTTGAATTACTTGCTTTGAAAGCTTTTTTTTGCTTTGAGTCCTGTTTACGTGGAAGTCTGTATCTACAAGTGGGGTAGAAATCCTTCATACAGCACTTCCCCTGTTCTGTGAGCCTCGTTGTAGCCACTGTGAGGCTCTGATATTTAGCATATCAGGCTGATATGCCTTTTTTATCCCTTTAAATGTGTTTATTCATTATACATATCTTCTTTTAAAAAAACTACTGTGAATGCAACAATTAGTGTTCACATTAAATCGACAAAAGTAGGGAAATGTGATGTTAGGGGTTCTAACCCTAACACCCCTCCCCCACCCCTGAAGTGAATGAGAGGTGGAGTCTTCCTTGGTGCTGTCAACCCTAACACTCACCCCACTACAGTACAGTAACAGAAAAGCTGAGATGTGATGGAGATAGCTGTGTATGTTTCATGAGTGCATAGAATGTGGTGAGTGTTACGGTTCACAACTCCAAGGAAGACTCCACCCTTCATTTGTTTCACATGGACATATGAAGAAGCCAGCAGAAGGCGGCCACTTGGTCTATCAAGTTTGCTCGTTTTGCAGGGTCCATAGCTTGAGCTAATATCCCTGGCCTCCCTCCCCACTCCTCCCATGCTCCCTACCCATGACCCTCCCCCTTCCCCATGCCTGTCCCAGCCTCTCTTATAGCTGCCCACTGTCTTCAACGAGATTACCTCTTCTGGCAGTGCATTTCAAGTGTCCACCACCCTCTCTGTGAAGAAGTGCTTCCTGATCTCACTCCTAAACCTCCAACCCTCCAGCTTAAGACTGTCCCCTCGTGTTATGGTTGCCACTCAGCTTAAAGAGACTCTCCTTATCAACCTTATTTATCCCTTTCAAGTACTTGAAGGTCCCAATCATGTCCCCCCCCCCCCGTCTTCCAGGGAGCACATGTTCAGTGCCCTCAACCTCTCCTCATATGCCTTACCCTGCTGACCGGCTATCATCTTTGTAGCACTCTTCTGGACCTTCTCCAGCAGGTTAATATCCTTTTTGAGGTGTGGGCACCAGTACTGAACTCCATACTCTAGATGCGGCCTTACCAGTGACCTGTACAAGGGCAGTATAACCTCCTGTTTCCTACTACTGATCCCCCTAGATATGTATCCCAGCATCTTATTTGGCTTTGCTTTCTTGCACTGCATGGAGTGCTTCTGGTCACTAGTGATCATCACTCCCTCGTCCTTCTCCTCCTCTGATGCAGCTACTCGGACTCCATCCAAGTATTACTCTGTCCTAGGATTCTTGGCTGCAATATGCATAACTTTGCATTTTTTTGGCATTGAAGCCAAGTTGCCAAATCCTAGACTACCTCTCCCCTAGCTTTTCCAGATCTTCCTGTAGGTCCTGTATCCCTTCAGCAGTGTCCACTCTCCCACAGAGTTTGGTGTCATTCGCAAATGGGCACATTTTGCACTTAATGCCATCTCTAATGTCATTGATGAAGACACTGAACAACACCGGCCCCAGCATCGAGCCCTTCGGGACCTCACTGGTTACATGTCTGGTGTCAGATAACTCTTCCCCCCACAACCACCCTCTGGGTTCTGTCCTTCAGCCAGTTTTCCACCCATCTGGCCATCTTTTCCCCAACCTGAGATCCACCAACTTCCTGATCAACCTTTTTTGGGGCACAGAGTCAAAGGCCTTGCTAAAATCAAGATAGAGGATGTCTACCGCTTGGCCCCTGTCTACTGTATTAGTGACACAGTCAAAGAAGTCAATCAGATTTATTTAGCACGATCTCCCCTCCCCCATGAACCCATGCTGCCTCGCATTCTGGAGACCATGCTCTTCTAGATATTCCACCAACCTCTCCTTTAGTATGGTCTCCATGAGCTTGCACACAATGGAGGTCAGACTTACTGATCTGTAATTCCCTGGGTCATCCTTGGGACCACTTTTGTGGAGCAGCACTACATGTTTCAGGGGTGAGGCAGGGGGATTAGGGTTGGAAACCCTAACATCACATTTCCCTGCTTTTGTCAGTTTAATGTAAACCCTGACTGTTGCATTAATGCATTTTTTGCATAGAATTTCCTTACTTTTTGAACTGATCCAGAAACAAATGATTTGATACCTTTTATTGGACCAACATGGATGTTACAGAAAAGAACAAAGTGCTCTAGCTTTCGAACCTACCCAGTCCTTCTTCAGAAGTTTTATGGCCAACAGTAGAATCTTATCCTCATTTGCCCTGCGCTTCCATCCCTCCATTGATATGTACATGTATGATGCTGTGGAAGCGCAGGGCCCTCTGAGCCCAGTACTTGTATTTTTAGGAAAACATCAACCAAACTGTCATCATAGCCTTGTTATTACCCCACGAAATGAGGGGGTGACTGTGCCATATACATCAAGGAAACCCTCACTGGTTATGTGTTACCAATAAACTGCCTAGGTAATGCCACCCAGGCGTTGGCTATTAATGTTCTACTTGGGGCACACAATAAAATTCTAACAACTGTGCCTGTCTACATACCACCTAAGGACCACGCCACAATCTTCCATACTTTGATGGAGTACATCAGGAACGTATCCCATAATTCTGAGATGATAATTATGGGTGACTTCAATGTCAACTGGCATGCCCCTGATGTAGGAACTTTTAAGGATACAATCTCATCTCTCAACCTTACTCAACTTGTCTCGTCTCCAACCAGGATTAATTACAAGACGGGTACTAGTAGACTTCTCGGCTGTATACTGTCTAACCTCCTGGATCTTATCTCTAACGTTAATGTGCTCCCAGATGCATTAAGCGACCATTCACCCATTACCTGTCTGGTCAAATAAATTCAGAACCCCCCCCCAAACTATTTTCAGCAGGGTACTAAAGCAAGGTCTCCTTGAGCCTCTGAAACAACACCTCTGTAACATTGACTGGTCACTACTTGATGCCACAAATGATATAAATATAGCTCTCAACCACGTCATCAAGCACTTTAAAGAAGCCTGCGATATCCATGCTCTCCTCAAAAAGAAGAAAATATGAGGCACTTCCAACCCCTGGATATCCACTGACCTCATTAATCTGATGAATCTTAGAAACCACCTCTGGCACCATGCAAGGGCCTCTGGCAAGCTTGCTGATGTCCAAGAATACAAAATTGTCAGGAACAAATGCACCGCACTGCAAAAAAGCAGGTATCGTAGGGAACAACTTGCTAACACCTGGGGGGACAATAAAAACTTTTGGAACAACATAAGAGGTAACGGGTAAAGACCCTAAGGCTGCTCTCCTACCATGCTCAATATTAATGGAACCCCAATGCTTGATCCTCTGACCATAGCCAACACTTTCAATAATGTGTTCATGGACATAAGCAGTGTCCTCCCCCCCAGGGGGTCCTACCAGGCTGCCCGAGGTTTTGGGGGCCGAGGCGTGTGACAGATTTAGTGCCAGCTACTGGGATTTTGAACGGTCTTGCAAAACTATCACACAATCAAAGGCAGAATTTGGAAAGAGGAAAAAGAAATTTGTTTGCAGACAATAGACCCTATCCTGTTTGAATTTTTTTTTTTTGAGCAGAGTAGTGTAGATTGAAGAATGTCTGTTCGGTACAGCAAGATGAACCTGGAACAACTGAGGAAGATCTGTGGGGAGAAGGGCATTCCTAGGGAAAACAAATATAAAAGGTAACTCATGGAGGCCCTTCTGGCAGCTGAGATGGAGGACGCGCCACCCCACTTAGTGCCAGAGGTGGTGACTTCGGAGGTCCAGAGCCCAGAGGAGAAGGAGCCATCTACAGACCAAGAGCTGGAGCATAAGAGGCTGCGGATGCAGAAGAAACAGCTTGAAAATGAGCAAAAAATGTCTGAGATGGAGCAAAAAATGTTCGAGATGGAAATGGCGGAACAACGGCAACAGAGGGAGGCCGAAGAATGACAGCGCCAGGCTGAAGAAAGGCAGCACCAGGTGGAGGCTGACAAATGGCAGTGACAGAGACAGAGAGAGAGAGAGAGAGAGAGGTGGAGGCCGAAGAACTACAGTGCCAATGGGAATATAAGCTGAAAAGGCTGACCCTCCAACCGACAACAACCCCACAGCAGGTAAATGGTAGAGTTGGTTTGGAATCTCCAGGCCTGGGGTACAAGTTAAATTCAAAATTAACTGCAGAGTTTAAAGATGGGGAGGATATGGACATGTTTCCAAATTCATTTGAAAAGGTCTGTATCCAGGCCAATCTGCCCAAACAGACCTGGAGTTTCACCTGTCTCCACTTCTTATTAGCAAGTGTAGGGAAGCATTGGGGCAGATGAACAATGTTGAAATAGAAACATAGAAACATAGACTTTGACGGCAGATAAGGACCGCTAGGCCCATCTAGTCTGCCCATTTCCCTACCTACAGGATAGGCCGCAGATCCTATTTAACCAACAGCCTATATCTTCCTGCCCCCCACAAGAATTGCCTTATGTCTGTCCCATGCATTCTTGAATTCTCCCACAGTTTTAGACTCCACAACTTCCTCAGGAAGGCTGTTCCATGCATCCACTACCCTCTCTGTGAAATAATACTTCCTCACATTGCCCCTGAATTGCCCTCCTTCTATCTTTTAAATTGTGTCCCCTTGTTCTTGCAAGTCTCTTTTTCTGAAAGATGCTACCTCTTGGACTTTGTTGATTCCTTGAGGTACTTGAAAGTTTCTATCATGTCCCCCTCTCCTTCTTTCCTCAAGGGTATACATATTAAGCTCCTTTAGTCTCTCCTCATATGGCTTCTCTTGCAGACCCTGCACCATTTAGTTGCCCTCCTCTGACTGCCTCTATCCTGCCTATGTCCTTATGGAGATGGGGTCTCCAGAACTGGACACAGTATTCCAGATGGGGTCTCACCAACTGTCTGTACAGAGGGATAACAACTTCCTGTTTTCTGCTGATGATGCCTCTCCCTATACATCCCAGTATACCCCGGCCCTCCCTACTGCCTTCTCACATTGCTTTAACCTTAAGGTCATCTGATATGATTACCCCAGGTCCCTTTCCTGTTTTGCTGCTGTTACTACCTCCCACCCATTGTGTATTCTTCCCTGGGTTCTTGTTTCCCAGGTGCATTATTTTGCACTTTTGCATTGAACTCTAGCTGCCATCGTCAGACCATTCCTCCAACCTTGCCAAGTCCCTTTTCATCCTTTCCATGCCTCCTTGTGTATCAACCCTGTTGCAGATCTTTGTGTCATCTGCAAAAGGCATACTTTTCCTTCCAGTCCCTCTGCAATGCCACTGATGAAGACATTAAAAGGACTGACCTAATACTGAACTCCTGCGTACCCCACTAGTAACCGCCTCTTTCTTCAGAGTGGACTCCATTTACAATTACCTTCTGTGTCCTGTTGTCCAGCCAATGTTTTACCTAGGCTACCACCCTGGGACCCACTCCCAGGCTGGTTAATTTGACTAATAATCTTTGTGTGGACTGTGTCAAATGCCTTGCTAAAGTCTAGGTAGGCCATGTCCACAGCCCCTCCCTGGTCTACTACTTTGGTCACCCAGTCAAAGAAATCTATTAGATTCGTCTGACATGACCTTCCCGCTGTGAACCCATGCTGCCTTGGATCCTGTGCTCCACTGACCTCTAGGTACTCAACTATTCTTTCCTTCAGAAGTGACTCCATCACTTTCCCTACCACAGAGGTCAGACTGACAGGTCTGTAGTTTCCTGCCTCTGTCTTGGTCCCACTTTTGTGAAGGGGAATCACATCCGCCTTCCTCCAGTCCTCGGGTACCACACCATCCTCCCATGATTTATTAAAAAGAGTAGCCAGTGGTTTCACTAGTTCCTTCCTTAATTCTTTTAGAATTCTGGGGTGAATTCCATCAGGACCCACTGCTTTGTCCACCTTCAGTTTTAGGAGTTCTTGCAGAACCCTTTTTTCTGTGAAAGGACTGGGATCGACCCTATCAAGAGTGCTTCTGTTAATTGGATTAGGCACTTCCCCTCCTCTTTGTGAATACTGAGCAGAAATATTCGTTCAGTATTCCTGCTTCACTATCCCTCTGCCCATCCACCGCTTATTCTATTTAGCCTCACTATCCCTCCCTTGTCTTTCTACGCCGCTGATGTACCTATAAAAGGTTTTATCCCCTTCTTAACTGAGTTGGCTATCTTTTCTCAGTTTGGGCCTTTGCTATTCTGACTTCCTCCCTGCTTCTTTCTGCCTTAACTGGTACAGCTCTCTGTCCTGCTCCTTCTGTGTTTCCTTATACTTCTGGAATGCTATCTTTTTCTTCCTGACTTTCACAGCCACCTCTCTTGAGAACCATAGTGGCTTTTTCTTTCGTTTTGATTTGTTTATTTGCTTCACACAAAGGCTTGTTGCCTCTGTGATGGCAGTTTTGATAATTCCCCATTGTTGCTCCACAGGAAAGTAAACAGTTTGACAAGTTAAAAACTGCTTTATTAAAAAAATATGAGCTGAACCCTGATGCATACAGAGCAAAGTTCCAGAAACTCCAAAAGGGGCCAGAAATCAGCTTTGAGGAAGTAGCAACAAAATAGCATCAATATTTAAAACGTTGGTGGGAGGGTGTGAAAGCAGATTCTGTTGAAGCTTTTGAAGGGGTGGTATTGCTTGAACAGTTTTATTGGATTTGCTCACCTGACTTGAAGCTTTGGCTAGAGGACAGAGATCCTAAGACTGCCAAAGAGGCTGCAGAGGTGGCAGATCGCTATGCTCGAAGCAGGGCTGCTCCCAAGGGGAATGCCAATGGCGAAAGGGAAAAGTGGGCATTTGGGCAACCAAGAACCACAGGGCCCCTGCAAAAAGAAGGGAATCCCCAGGTGCCCAAAAGGGAGGCTGCGGACAAGAAATATGATGAATGTTGGTATTATCACCAGATAGGCCAACTGTCTAGGCAGTGTCCTAAGAAAGCCCAGAAGTTAAAAGGGCCTGTGCAATCAGAGAAAATAGCCCACTGTATCACTGAGGCTCTCCCCGACAATATGAGGGGGCACACTCACTCAGTCACAGTGAATTGGGTACAAACTAGGGGGCTAAGGGATACGGGAGCATCTCTTACCCTGATGAAAGGGGATTTGGTGGGGGCTGAACAAATACTGCCAAACCAGTTTGTCTCTGTGAGGAATTACACAGGGGAAAGGAAAACGTACCCATTAGCTAGTGTTACCCTGGATTGAGGAGATGCAGGTGAATGGGTAAGGAAGGTGGCTGTAGCAGAAAAACTTATAGTGTTTTTTTTTTTTTTTTTACACAATTATTTTTCATTTTGGTTGCCGCTGGCTGGGACCCCATCAGTCGTCCAGCCTTATCCCCTCCTGCCATGATCCTCCTGGACCGTACTGTCTCTCTCCCACACCCGCGACCCACCTTCAGAGAATTCTCCGGTCAATGACCCCTGGAGCGGGGCCACCTTCTGCTCCTCGGCGCTCCCTCTTCTGAAGCTCCTCAGGCAGAGGTGACTAGGTGAGATGAGATCTGGTGGGCAGGATCCGGCTTTGAAGGTGGGGGTAGGCGACGTCTTCCTCCCAGCCAACGGTTGATTTCCTTTGTTCGAGAGCCCCCCCCAGAAGCACGGACGTGCAATGACATCCAGCGCAGGCTGAGCATGCTTCCGCTCCTTCCGCGGACGTCTGTGGATGGCATTAAGCCCACAATAATCTACATAGAATCGTGTAGTCCCATCCAATTTTGGTACAAGGACCACTCCTCATCCCTGATGTGATCCCCATGGCTGTTGCACTCCCAGCCTCCACTGGAAGTCGCTAGTGCAGGGGGATCGTTGATCCACCCTTCCCAGGAGAGGAGAGCTGTCATCGGATGCTCAATCCTCTCCTCCCCTGCCTACCCTGACGGCCCTGCTCATTCCCGAACCCGGGTCACCGGCGAGGTGCAAGTGGGTGTCCAGTGCCTCAAACCTCAGCGCCACTGGGCTGGACTATTATGGATGTTATTGTGGGGAATGATGTTCCACAGGGAGTGGTTTGTGCTGTGACCAGAAGCCAAAAGAATAGAGGCTCCTGTGATCCTCGGACCCCACAGAAATTCAGACAGGAGATGTTGTGAGGCAGGCCACCCAACCTGTAGCTCTTACAAAAGAGGGTAATAACAGGGAATTGGAACTTCCCCTAGTGGCAGTTAACCCAACTGCTACTGAAGGTTGCTCTCAGAAGGGAGGGGGAAGGTTGTGATACTGAGTCCCCTACTGCCACAGCTATGGACCTTAGTCTGGGAACTGATGAGGACATGCCTCATGCTCTGGGTAAGCTGGACGACTAAGCAGCAGCACAATGGACAGACCCTAGCTCAGAGAAGCTGAGGGCCTATGCAGAGTCTGCTGGGACACAGGGAGGTGACGGAAAATATAGGGTGTATTGGGAAAATGGACTGTTATACACACAGGACATCAGGACAGAGGGAGGGGTGATGGGCAGGCAGCTTGTTATTCTCCAGAAGTATCGTGGGTTAGTGCTCAAGGTAGCTCATGATATCCACATGTCTGGACATTTGGGCATTGTTCGCACTATGCAGTGCTTAACCCACAATTTCTATTGGCCCAATATTACCAAGCAGGTGAAGGAATACTGCAAATCCTATCACTGGTGTCAGGAAATAGGGAAGGCCGGAAGCAAAGCCAAGGCTGCCCTGATTCCCTTACCACCTGTGGAGGAGCCATTCCAGAAGGTTAGAATGGATATTGTGGGTCCTTTAAATACCCCAAGTTCCTCGGGAAAAAGGTATATATTGACAGTTGCTGATTATGCTACCCGCTATCCTGAAGGCATTGAGCTGTCCTCCTCTAAGTCAGACAAAGTGGCAGATGCTCTGCTGGGGATTTTCTCCCATATTGGGTTTCCACAGGAGGTTATCTCTGATCAAGGGGGTAACTTCATTTCAGACCTAATGAACTGCCTGTGGGAGAAGTGTGGTGTCGTACAGAGGTGCACAATGCCTTACCACCCACAAGCCAATGGTCTCATAGAGAGATTTAATGGGACCCTAAAAGCTATGCTTAAGGCATTTGCAGAACAGCATGGGAGGGACTGAGAGAAATACCTGCCCCACCTGCTGTTTGCCTACTGGGAAGCACCACAAGAGTCAACCAGGTTTTCGCCCTTCAAGCTTTTGTATGGATGCAGGATGAGGGGGCTCCTAGATTTAATACGAGAGGACTGGGAAGGTAAACATGCCACCCAGGGGACTCCCATAGTGGAGTATGTGTTAAAATTCAGGGAGATGCTGAAGGAGCTTATGGGTGTGGCCCAGAGCAACCTGGCAGCTGCCAGCAAAAACAAAAGACCTGGTAAGATCGAGGGGCCACAGCTCTCTCATACGGGGTAGGACAGGAGGTAGTCGGTAATGGTTCTGATCCTGGTCCGGAAGGACAAGCTGCAAACTGAGTGGTCAGGGCCATACAAGTAGTACAGCATGTAAACAACGTTAATTACATAGTAGAGTTACCTGACTGAAAACACACTCACAGGATGTATCATGTGAACATGATGAATCCATATTTTAATAGGGCTGACATGGTACTTGCGGTTTGCAGTCCTGGAGAGGAGCTAGGTGGGAAAGACCCCCTTCTCGACTTGTTAGCCGAGAGCAAGCAGGCATCATCTTTGGAGACCATCATGCTGTCACCCCAGTTGACACCTGGACAGGCCCAAGAATTGAGGACCCTTTTGCGAGACTTTGCCCCTTTATTTACGGCAAAGCCTGGACGGACACTTCTAGCAGTGCATGACGCGGACACGGGGACCCAAGCACCCATACATAGGACAGTTTACCGGGTGTCAGAGACGGTCCTCAAGGACATTAGGAGAGAGGTGGGGGAGATGCTGGATCTAGGGGTGATCCAGAAGTCCCACAGCCCCTGGGCCTCACCTGTAGTCCTTGTACCAAAACTGGATGGGACTACACGATTCTATGTAGATTATCGTGGGCTTAACGCCATCACGAAATCTGACACCCACTCAATGCCATGCACAGACGAACTGCTTGACAAACTGATAGGGGTGACATGCTTGACTACAGCAGACGTGACAAAGGGGCACTGGCAGGTGAAACTGACTGACAGGGCTAGGGAAAGGTCAGCATTCATCACCCCAATCAGCCTGTTAGAGTTCAAGGTCATGCCCTTTGGGATGAAGAATGCCTCGGCTACATTCCAGCGGTTAGTAAATTAGGCGTTACAGGATGCAGTGGACTTTGCAGTCACCTGCCTGGATGATACTGCTATCTTCAGCAATAGCAGGGAGAAACACCTGATATACCTGAGGGAGGTGTTGGGCCGAATACAGGCCGCAGGTCTGACTATTAAGACAGAAAAGTGTCAGGTGGCCATGGCAGAGGTCGCTTATTTGGGACATGTGGTGAGGCGAGGCCAACTTCGCCCAACCCAAGCAAAGACAGAGGCTATTGCATCATGGCCTACACCTGAAACCCAGAGAAAAGTCTGCAGCTTTCTTGGGACAGCAGGGTATTACAGAAAATTTGTTCCCAACTACAGCTCCCTGGTCACTCCTTTATCTGGGTTGCTGACAAAGAATAAGCCTAGGAAGGTAAAATGGGACGCAGACTGTGAGCAGGCCTTCATGCAGCTGAAAACCTCGCTGTGTAGGGCTCCAGTGCTGGCTAGCCCAGACTATAACAGGCCATTTGTGGTACAGACAGATTCCTCAGATGTGGGAATGGAGCAGTCCCCAGCCAAGTATCCAATCAGGGGAGAGAGCACCCCATTGTATACTTAAACAAGAAGCTGCTTCCATGGGAACAAGCCTATTCAACAGTGGAGAAGGAATGTCTTGCCTTAGTTTGGGTATTAAAAAAACTTGAACCATACCTTTATGAGAGGCATTTTAAGGTCCAAACAGACTACAACCTGTTAATCTGGTTGAGCCAAATGGGGAAAACAAATGGGAAACTTCTGAGATGGAGTATTGCCTTGCAGGCTTATGATGTGAAGATTTCGCACAGGCCTGGATCCAAAAATGGGAACACGGATGGCCTATCCTGCATACTGGATCTATAACAGAACTGAGAAGAACTGCCTCCAATAGGGGCATGTTCTCCCCAGGTTCTGTTTTAGGAGGGAAGAATGGTGCATGATAGACATAGATCCATTTATGTGGGTTCATATTGTATATGCTGTAATGTACTTTAGAATTAAGACACTATCCCTTTAACAGGTAACTATAAAATCACTGTTATCTGCATAAAGGCTAGTGTGGACTTGTTATAGTTCAAGATAAGGGAGACAGGTATAAGGCCCCAGGAAGGCATAACATATCCCACTGTAGCTTTCCATGACATGAAGACGTCCGGGGGATGACCTAGGGGTCAGGGGTTAAGCCAAAGGCATGGACCAGATGTCCCTGGGATTGACATGGAACCACAGTGACACCTACAGGGAAAAGGAAACTGTTGCACCCTAATATCTGTATTGTCCTGGAATCATCCCCACCCCAGAGAAAAAAATAAGGTGGGTGTGTCCTAAAATGACCCTCAAGTATATGACCAGACACACTTCGAATGCAGAGCAGTTGAAAAACAGTAGTTGGAAGGCAGATAGTCTGTCCAAATGGCATATACTTTTACACCAGAAAGTATATGTGTAGGCCTGGAAAAATCTCAAGAACCAGATCTGAATATATGAGAATTAGATTCTTCACATACTGAACAGAAAATTCTGATTTTAATTCAGAATTTTGGAAACCAAGACTTAACAAGGACAGCACCTGGAGCCTTTTTAAAAGGACATCAAGAGACTTGGATTAAGGACTTGCTACAAACTCTACTGCCGAATGAACTGTCATCTCTACCAGGACATTTAAAATCTTGTCTGAACTTTAACATCAAAACAAGGTACAGTTTAGAATACAGTATCTAGTGTTTTCTATGAACCATCCAGTTATTTATTTATTTATTTGTACAAGTCGGATTTACAACCTTTGAGTCAGGGACTCATTTACAAAGGCACCTCGTCGCAGGGAGGGCAAGACAACAGAACACTGTGCAGATACAACATTGGACAACATTATAGGTGCAGACATTGAACACCGAATACACTTCGTTACATGTTGGTATAAAATACAGGTTTACAATTAAAGATGTACAGTTTTTCTGGAGTTGCAGTGGAATACATCCTTGTATAAATCTAAGGAGGTAGGTAAAAAGGGGTAGCGGGGCAGATGGATTGGCAGTCCAGGGGACTTTTGTTACTATCTGCATTTCAAAGTTCTTCCAGACTGTAGACTCTTCTGTATTGCTTTTATGTTAAGTAAACTTTTATGATTTTCTTATCAACTCTGCCTGGGGTCTGACTGTGTGATTTAACATTTTAAACAGAAGGGTTTTGAAAAGACTGTGTGCCTAAAAAGATAGACCTGCTCGGCTATCGTATAAAACTACCTAGGCAAGTCATAGTTAATGGCTGTGGTGGGATTGAAAGTAGTGCAGAGCCAAGGGAACTCAAAACTACAGAATCCACCCTCCCACTGGGAAAAGGAAAGTTTGGTGGTAAGTCTTCCTGAAACCCTTACTCCTCCTCATGAGTTCCTGGATAGAAGGATTCTCTCTGCAAACAGGAGGTCCTACCAGGCTGCCTGGGGTTTTGGGGCCAGGGGCACGTGACAGTGGTAACCGTGCATAGCTCACTATCCTACGCCCAGCATGTTGAGAATGTTGCCAGTTATGTCACTATCAAATTAGGGTTACTACACAGACATAAGCATAGTCTAACGCCTGAAGCCCCAGCTCCATCCTATCCATTGTTGATTATGGACTGGTCATCTAGGGCTCAGCTTCCACCACCTCCCTCTGCAGAATAGCAGTAGCTCTTAATAAAGCCAGCCGGCTTCTCACTGGAGCAGCTCACCTCACCCACATGTGTGATCTTTATAAGTAAACAGGTTGACTTCAGCTAATGGGGAGGATCCAATATCAAACCTGCCTGCCACAAAAAAAGAGCACTTCTCGGGCTTCTACCTCTTGGAACTACAAACTTACTCAATCCATTTTGCAGCTCTCAGCACACACGTAGCTCGGTCAACCAACTTCTCTCTGTCCCAAGATGCCAGACCACCCAGGGACAACGATCGTTTGCTTATAGAGCACCACTCTGGTTTAATGCATTACCTCGTGATGTCACTGCCTTACCAAAATCGGGACCTTTTAAAGGCACTCTCCTATCAGTATCTTACAACAATCAGTTCCTGCAACTGTTTCTCCTGACAAGGCAAAACCGCAGCAGTATTAACTCTACCCAGGGTTACCACCACCACTCCCTCCACCTCATAGACCAAGTCACCGGTACCGTCCCTTTTCCTGCACCCTTTCCACTCACTTTCTTTCCACCCCACCCCCTCCACCTTCCCCTGTATCTGCACTTTCCTTTCCTTTGCTTACCCTCAGCTATCTATACCTACATGACAAAGCCTTTAGGTTGCCTCCTTTTATTAGGCTTATTATAACTTCTTACCTAGCTGTTATATTTTATTGCATTGCTTAAGTCATCTTAATTTTACTGTCTGTTGAAACGTTATGCAATATCTACCTTTGTATGTCTGTCACCCTTCCCACTGGCATGGAACCTTTGTAAAAGGGCTGTTTTGTGCTCAAATGTATTGTAATCCGAGAACAAATTAAAATTAAAACAATAAAATAAAAATCTTCAAGTTCACGCCAAAACATCATTCCACACCACAAGTGTGAAACACAGTTTGGGCAGCATTTGAAAAAATGACAGCTGTCACGTCCATCAGGTGTTTTTAAAAAATGGCTATGTTGAAATTTTTTTAAAAATATTTAAAAATACGAACGCATAACTTTGCAATTTTCATCTATTTTGACCCCACATTTTCAACATAGCATTCTTATGACCCTATCTCATGAACAAGGGTGGTAAAAATGTTCAAATCCCATCTGAAAGGTGATTTTGCCAAGTCACGATAAGTGTGGTTTATAATGGAAAAATAAATGAAACTTAGGTGCTCACCATAATTGTTGACCTTCTACAATATCACCACCATTCATTCACACTAATGGGTCTTTGCCAGAAGTGCTAGGACCCCCGGAAGCAAACTCTTCTGCAACTAGGACTGCCCACGAGGCTGACACACTGACACTGACACTTTGCACATGAACCAGCTAATAACTGATGCCAGCCCCCTCACTTCGTTTGCCAGTAGAAGAAACAAGTGGGAGAAAAAAAAAAAGGTCTATAGACTTCTAACTCCAAGGGATAGGAAAAGGATACAGGATAAAAAACATTTATTTATTTATTAATTTACATATTTCTTTATTCAGTTTTGATAACCGGGTAGACCCGCTGAGCCCCGAAGGTCCCCTTTTCATGGGCGACCCAGCATTAGTTACACAAAGTGAGAACATATTGTATATTCAGTACGTAAGTAAGCTGATCACATCTGATTACAATCAAGACAGTACACAGCAGGGGATCAGACAGTCACCAACAGGCAAGTTCAATACAATCACATTAGGACTAGACCTTTAGCCTAGGGTGGAGTTAGTACAGAACAAGACCAACTGATCGCACTCTTACAGCTCTACAGTTGAACAGGTTTCCATAGGACTGTTAGGGTTAGGATAAGCTAGATTTTAACTTTGTAGCGTAGTGCTCAGGTGCAAGAACATGTGCTCTTATGTAGCAGGTGCTCACAGAGCCCCTTGCAGAATGTTCCCAGGGAGGTTGTGTCCTGAAGGTGGTCAGGGAGCTGATTCCACAGTACAGATGCTGTGTAGACAAAGGATTTGCTACCAGTCGTGGTCTTTACCCTAGGTTCTTCCAGTGGTGCAGTGCTGTCTACCTGAGTGCTTTGGAGCCAGCAGGCCAACTAGGCTTGCTGAGGGGTGTTCACTGATGAGTCTGAATGCATTTCATAACGGAGGATACTGTAGCCAGTGGCTAAAGGATGGCCAGTGCTTCGCAATGATGTCGCTTCGGGTGTGACATTGTGGTAAAGTGAGCGATTTTATTATACAGCATTTGCATCCTGCTGTGTTCCTGTTTTGCAATTCCCTGCATTACTGAAGCAGCATAGGTTAAGGCTGGGAGGAGGATACTTTTTGCTATAGTAATCCTGGTCTCGGGGATGATTTGTGCATTCAAGTGGTAGATAAACCTAGTTTAACAAAATAAAACCTAACTACGAACTTAGAAAAAATAAGGATTGTGCCTACTAGGTGGCACAAAGGTAGTGGTCAAAAAGAGCCAGAGCTCATTATCAGCTACCTGGACAGGAAGGGTAGAGGTAGAGAGATGAGCAGCAGCCCTAGCATATACAAAGGGATCATGAAAAAGACCCGTGTAAAAAACAAACTTTGTACTCCTAAGAGGACAGGTTCAATTTAGTAAGGTAAAAATCCCCAGCTCCCTATAGAAGCAAGCCAATAAGTGTGGCTGGACAAAGTCCGGGAGTACAAATAAAACAGGTTACTCACCTGTTATAGAATTCCCAGGAGTGGTGTATGTTATTCATCCACATTTCTTGGCAGTGTCCCTTTCCCTTTAAGACAGCCATAAAGTTTTTAAGCTGGCCCTTCCCACCCACCGGATGGTATAACCCTTGGCTCCACCCCATGACACCAGATCTTAGCCTGTTGGAAGGCAGGCTTTTGTGCGTCCGCAGCCAGGAGAGGTTGGGTGGTCTGTGGATGAACACACATATACCACTCCTAGAACTACTGTTACAGGTGAGTAACCTGTTTTTCTAGGATCATGGATATGTTGTTCATCCACACTTGGCAGACTCTAACAGTTCTCTGGGAGGAGGGAGGCAAGGCACCCCCCAACCCCGATACTTGGGGAAAAGAGACTGGAGAACTGAAGCCCCTAAACCAGCATCCTGGTGACTCAAGGTCGATGTGGTAATGGGTAATGAAGGTGTTGCTGTCTTCAGATAGCAGCCTGACAGATTTCCTGGATAGGGATGTCCCTGGAAGCAGCCATCGATGCAGTGGTATGGTGGGTAGAATGAGCTCCTATCCCTCTAGGAGGCTCCTTACCCGCCAACTCATAACACAGACTTATGCAAGATGCAATCCATCTTGCAACTGTCCGCTTTGCTGCAGGTCTGCCAGAAGTGGCTTGAGTGTAGGTGACAAACAGCTGGCGAACTTCTCCCCAAATTTCCGCCATCCTCTCCTTATAATAGGAGAAAGCTTGTCTCAGGTCCAAAGTATGGAGCCTGTATTCAGCCTCCGAGGTGTAACTGGGGTAGTACACCAGCAGAGTCAACACCTGGTTAAGGTGAAACTCTTGACACCACCTTTGGAAGGAATTTCGAGTAGGAGCGCAGAACAACCTTGTCCCTGTGAAAGACCAGATAAGCGGAGTCCACCGAGAGCACCTGAAGCTCCCCTGTCCTTCTGGCAGACGTGAGAGCCACCAGGAAGGGCGTCTTCCACGACAAGTGTGACAACTCACACTTGTGCATTGGTTCGAATGGCTTGCCCATGAGCTTTGCCAGTACCAGCAGTAGATCCCATGGAGGTGGAGGTTCACGCATCGAAGGGGATATGTGATCCAAGCCTTTGAAAAAGCACCCAACCACTGTCTCCTGCACCGTCAGCTGACCGAGCCATGCACGGTAAGCAGAGATGGCTGCCAGGTGCACCCTAAGGGTCGATGACCGAAGACCCCCTTTGGAAAGAGACCAAAGGTAGTCGAGAATGTTAGCCACTGGACAGGACAGAGGGTTCAGGCCCTTGTCCTGACACCAAATGGAAAACCTTTTCCATTTGAAGGCATAACACTTCCTGGTCGACTCCTTCCTGGATGCTTCCACTACTGTGAGGACATCTGCGGAGAGACTCAAAGCCTGAAACTCTAGCCGATCAGGTACCAGGCTGCCAGGTGCAGGGATTGAAGGTCCGGATGGAAAACCTTCCCCTGACCGAGTGAGATCTGGTCCGGGCATGCTGGAAGCTGCTCTGGGGGCCTGTTGCTGAGACTGAGGAGATCTGGGTACCAGAACTGGTGTGGCCAGTCTGGGGTTACCAGAATCACCTGTGCCTTGTCCCTCCTCACCTTGAGGAGCACCCTGTGGATCAAGGGAAATGGAGGGAAGGCGTAGAAGAGGCCTGGGGTCCACGGCCTCAAGAAGGCATCCCCCTGCAGCATGCCCTGCTGAGGGGGGCGGGCATGAAACAGCCTCACCTTTGTGTTTTCCCAGGGGGCAAACAGGTCCACCAACGGTTTGCCCCAGTAGGAGAACAGACTGTATGCTACCTCTGGATGGAAAGACCACTCATGGGATGTCTGGCCTATGTGGCTGAGAGCATCTGCCAGTTGGTTTGAGGCTTCTGCCATGTGGATGGCCAGGAAATCTGCCTCCAGATGGCTCACGAGTGTCCAAATGCGGAACGCTTCCTTGCATAGCAAACGGGAATGCGTGCCGCCCTGTTTGTTGAGGCAGTACATGGTCGTGGTATTGTCCGTCTGGACTTGAACCACTTGACCCCAGAGCTGAGGAGCGAAAGCTGACAGTACCAGTCTGACTGTTCTGAGCTCCAACAGGTCGATGCAATAACAGGACTCCTTGGGGTCCAGAACCCATGGGCCCTGTTGTTTCCCATGTGGGCTCCCCAGCCCATGAGAGAGGTATCAGTTGTAAAGACGGCCGTCGGCTCAGGGCGGTCAAATGGAATTCCTTCCTGTAACTGGTCTAGGACGGTCCACCACTGGAGAGCATCCCACATCTTCTGGGTCACAGTGATCAGCCTGTCGAAATGACTGTGGCTGAGTCCACTGGGTCCAATGGACCACGGAGGTGCATGCGCCATGTAACCCAGAAGGTGCAGAAAGTCCCAGGCAGGGCACAACTGCCCAACCAGAAATGATTGAGCAAAGGAGGAGAGAACCTCTGCCCTGTCTGCCGGCAGCCAAGCTCTGGCTTGACGAGAGTCAAGCTCTGCTCTGATGAAGCACATCACCTGAGAAGGCACAAGCTCTGACTTGGCCTCATTGATCAGGAGGCTGACTTGGGAGCAGGTCTGGAGGGCCAGGTCCCTGGACCTCTTCACCTCCTGCTGGATGGAACCTGCTAATAGCCAATCGTAGAGGTAGGGGTAAATTCTAACCCCCAACATCTGAGGTGGGCTGCCACCACTGCAATGCATTTGGTGAAGACCTGTGGGGCCGAAGACAGGCCGAATAGCATGGGTCAGAACTTGTATAGGGTTCCCTCTGCTCAGAAGCAGAAGAACCACTGGTGGGATGGACGGACGGATTGGGACGTGAAAAAAATGCATCCTGGAGATCCAGTGAGCAGGACCACATGTTTTGCTCCAGGGGTGGCATGATCTGTGACAGAGTTACCATCTGGAAAGTGCGTGGCCTGAGATACTGATTCAGGTCGTACAGATCTAGAATGGGGCGCCAGCCCCCCATCCGCTTCGAAACCAGGAAGTACCTGGAAATGAACCCTGGGTTTGGTGGAGGATCTGCCACTCGAGCTACTGCCTTCTTGAGAAGGAGCTGAGCAATGTTGCCTCAGAAAACCAACTGAGTGTGGGCTGATACTCTTTTCTCCCGTGGAGCGTGGGCTCAGCTTGGAGGATACTGCTTGAATTCCAGAGGCAGCCTCTGACCGACAACTTCCAAAACCCAACTGTCCGTGGTAACAGCAGACAAGGCAGAAAGGAAGTGGTGAAGCCGGCTCCCCATGGGGGGACCCAGAGTTGGCATGATGGGAGTAGGGGTGGCAGCCCCCATCCCGTTACTGGGCAGGCTTGGAGGCAGAGGGTCTAGGGCCTGAACTTCGGCCTCCCTTATGGGCCTGGGCGGGCCCGAGCTTGGGCCAGGGGTGCCAAGCTTCAGCCTGCTGCTGCTGCTGGGCCACAGGGGAAGAGTGCCGAAAAGGCTTCTTCTGCTGCTTCTTGGAACCAGAAGAACCCTTAGCAGAAGTAGCATCCAAGATGGCATTGGACTGCTCGATGCGCCGAAGGTGACCAGCCACACGTGGACCAAAGAGATCACGCCTAGGAAAGGCACATCAGCTAGTTCATGCTGAGTATCCACCGGAAAGGAAGAGAGAGTCTCAGCCAAGCCCTACAGCGGGAGGCAACTGCGGCTGCCAACGAACAGGCACATGAATCCCCAATGTCCAGAGCCATCTGGAGCTGTTGTTTAGCAACAGTGCAGCCTTGGTCCTGATCTTGCTTGACCGTGATCTGCATGTCCGCAGGGAGATGTGGGAGGACTTCATCCAAAGAACCCAGAAGGGCATGGGAGAAGTGTGCCATAACGACAGACTAACTTGCTTGATGGAGGTCCAAAGACGAGGCCGCACAGGCCTTCCGAGCAGAGTGGTCCAAATATTTGGATTCCTTCTCAGAAGGTCTGTCGGTATTGGTAGAACTACCAGTACACCTGAACACAGAGGCGGTCACAAGGCTCTCGGCGAAGGGTGTTCTGTGAATCCCGCAAGGGACCCCATGGGCACCACATACTTGCAGGTCATATGGGCAGACAGAGCTGGACAGTAGGCAGGGTGCTGCCAAAGTTCTAAGGCCGGGCCCATAATGGCCTCGGACACAGGAAAGGCTTCCATCAGTGTATCCCCTCTCTTGAGGATGTTGGTGAGAGGGTACGCCGCCTTTTTCTGGATAGGTTCCAAGGGCATCCCTGAGGACTCAGAGATGAGGTGGAGAATTCCCTGAAAGGACGAAGGACCTTCGTCCGTTTCTAGCCCACTGGTTGAGTTGTTATCCTCTGGATGAGAATGGAGATCGGTTTCATCTGAATCTGGGTACAGTGGTCGACCGCCCAGATCACCTTCAACCCACTGGGGGCGGTCCGAAGTGACAGTGATCAAAAGACGCCAGGGGAGCCAGGTGTCCAGCCTAGCTTCCTTAGAAGGAGGCCCTCCCACTGGCTGCTTGGGTGGCAGTTCCACCACAATCGGTGGAGAGACCGGTTTTGGCCGAACCGGGGGTTTTGCTGGCTCCGCGGGTGGAGGAACCAACTTGATTGGCTCCAAAGTAGTTGGCTTTGGCCTGGGAGGCGAAAGCCAAGTAATGGCCGGGGTAGGAGCCATGGAAGGCTTGTGCCCATCAAAATCAGCTGTTGCCACATGAGGTCCTTGTAGCACCGACGGAGCTTCTTCCGGAGCCTCTCCTCATCCGAGGAGGACGACCGATGGCGTTGCATCTTTTTAGAGCGCTTATGGCCCTTCCTCGGTCTATCGGTCGACGGAGTCCGAGATCTTGATCGAGATCAGGCAGGCTGACTCGGTCGCTCGGAAGACACCAGTGGGACCGGTGACTTCCTGGGGTCGGGGACCACTTCCTCAACAGGATTCCCAGCAGACTGGGTCTCCTCATCGGGGAAAACAAGGACCAGAGTCCGAGCAGGAGAGTCATCGACCAGAATCGGTGACAAGGGGTCAATCAGGTTGAGAATAATCACAACGTCGTCGATTGACACTTCGGTTGACTGGCCAGTCGGCAGGACTGAGAGGCCGTCGACTGAAGAGACAATTTCGGCTGAGGCCGAAACAGCCGGTTCCTGGGATTGAGATCTGTCCCGATCCCAAGAAAATCTCCACTGAGACAAAGACAGTCCTGGGTCCCTCTTCTTTTTACGGGAGCGAGAGGAGTGCATGCCCGCTGGGACCTCACCCTTAGTACGGAGACACTGGCACAACTCTTGGAAGGAACCTGAGAAGGTGGAGCCCAGATTGAGTGGAACGAAAAAGCTTTGGGAGGAAGATACTGCGGCACAAGCTACCTCCTCCTCGAGGCCTGCATGCGCTCCAATTGCTTGGCGGATCCCATGGCTGCTGAAACCACTCACCGAGCCTCCTTGGATTTCACCGGCAGGTTCTGTTTTTCGGGCCTCCCCAGCATGAGGCGTGTGAGATGATTGTCGAGGACATTGGGTTGGAATGCGACGTAAAACTCGCATGTGATGGTGTCATGGCTGACACCCAAACAGTAAACGCACACAGCATGCGGGTCAGTGCGCGACATCTTCTGGCTGCATGTGCACCAGCGAAATCTGGGGGAAGACTTGTCTTCCATGATCGAGAGAAAGCAATTGCAATCGCTAACACGAACAAGGCAAATTTTTGGAATAACCAAAGGTTTTGAAGCCAGGGCCTACAAAATGCAGAGCACGAAGGAGGCAACCTGAATCTTCCAGCGGAAAGGAAGATCTGGTGTCATGGTGTGGAGCCGAGGGTTATACCGCACAGGTGGGTGGGAGGAGCTAGCTTAAAGACTTTCCAGCTGTCTTAAAGGGAATGGGACACTGCCAAGAAGTTTAGATGAACATTTCCACAATCCTAGATCTAGCTTTTTGCCACTCCCAAAGGAGCAGAAAACAACATCGTAACAATCGTGAGAAACTTTAAAGTGTGAAAAAATGGAAATTACATACCTATCATAATTTTTGATCTTCTTGGACAAAGTCTTTACCATTCATTCACACAAATGGGACTACGCCAGAGGCACTAGGACCCAGTGGGAGCCAAAAATCTTAAGGAGAGCTGGCACCAACATAGGACCATGCATGTGCGGCACTGTAAGACTGGCTTGCGCCCATACAGGCTATCTCGGTGTTGACCCTCCAACTGCCTCAGTACCTTGTTGACCGAGAAGGTGCAGCGTAACTAACCTAGGCAATTAGCCTAACCTGGGCATAAAATAGGCCGGATGACCCATGTAAGAAGGGTCAACTCAACAATGTCTTTACAGCCTATGTCAACAAGGGAGTGAAGACCAGAAACAGGATGAGTGAGCTCAGGGGATGGTAGGTGGGTGTGTGAATGAATGGTAAAGACTGCGTCCAAAAAGATCAAGAATTACGGTAGGTACATAATTTCCATATCTTCCTGGACATAAAAGTCTTCACCATTCATTCACACTAATGGGAGAGTACAGAGCTAAAAACCAATCCCCCAAGCAGGGCAGCAGGAGACAGAGCTCACTCAGGACAAAAGTCCATTAAGAACTGTCCTGCTGAAGAAGTGTGCTGTCTGGCATGGACATTCAAAGTGTAGTGCTTCTCAAAGGTGTGCACTGAGCTCCAAGTAGCTGCTCTGCAGATATCTACAATGGGTACATTACGAATTTCTGCAAAGGACGCCACAACTGCTCTGGTAGAGTGAGCATAAACTCGACCTTCCAACTTGACCTGCGCCATTGAGTAGCAGTGATGAAGACATGCCACCAACCATGCAGAAATGCATCTATGGCAACAGGCTGACCCAGCTGGGCCATGCTGAAAGATACGAAAAGTTGCTTGGATTTGCGAATCTCTTTAGTTCTGTCAATGTAGAATTGCAGAACCCTCCTGACATCCAAGTAGTGAAGGGTGCGTTCCCCTTCATTCTGGAAGTTGGCAAAATAAGTGGGAAGAACCAATGGCTGGTTAAGGTGAAATTCTGAAACCACTCTGGGTAGGAATTTGGGGTGAGTACGAAGTACCACCTTGTCCTTGTGAAATACAGAGTAAGAATGGGTCCGTGACCCAGGCACGTATTTCAGAGACTCTGCGAGTGGAAGTAATGGCCACCAGGAAGGCAGCCTTCCAAGTCAGAAACTTCAAGTCACAGGTAGCTAGAGGCTCAAAGAGCTTATGGAAGAGCATGTCTAGCACAAGGCTGATATCGCACATGGCCCCTTGGTTTCCTGACTGGGGGTCTAGAGTGTAGGATACCCTTGAGGAATCTCTTGCCTAACGATAACTGAGCCAGTGACATGTTCTGCACTGGCTCATAGTAGGCAGAAGTCACGAAGAGGTGTACCTTCACTGTCGAGTACTGCAGTTCTGCATTTGACAGGTCCAAGAGGTACTCCAACACTTTATTTGGTGGGCAAGAAATGGGTCCAGGACAGGCTCTGCACACCAAATGGAAAATCC
This sequence comes from Neoceratodus forsteri, assembly GCA_016271365.2. Lineage (NCBI taxonomy): Eukaryota > Metazoa > Chordata > Ceratodontiformes > Ceratodontidae > Neoceratodus > Neoceratodus forsteri. Next base: position 685,152,754 of record CM057454.1, on the reverse strand, counting down.
CTTCCACTTAACCATGTAAGTTTTCCTAGGGGAGGGTTTACACGCTGCTAAGAGGATTTCTGAGATCCTTTGAGAGACCTTAAACCTACCCACTTGTACCTCATCAGGAGCCAGGCATGGAGATGAAGGGAGCACAAGTTGGGATGGACCACAGGCCCCTGTGTCAGGAGGTCTGTTCATAGAGGAAGTTGTCTTGGAGGGACTTTCACCAACCTTTTGATTAGCGGGACCCATATCTGGCGAGGCCAGTGTGTGGTGATTATTCCAGTTTGAGCAGCACCCTCTGAACCAATGGAAAAGGAGAAAATGCATACAGAAAGCATCTTGTCCACCTCAGTCTGAATGCACCCTAACAGAAACTGCCAGGTTCTGGATTTCTGGAGCAGAACAGAGGCAGTTTTGTGTTGAGCGGGAACACCAAAATGTCCAGGTCTGGAGTGCTCCACTCATCGAACAGTGATCGCACATCTGGAGCGAGCGACCACTTGTGTGGATGCACCTCTGTCCTGCTGAGGCAATCCGCTAGGTTGTTCTGAGCTCCAGGCAGGCAGACTGCCTGAATCAGAGCCTTGTGCTACAGGCACCACTCCCACACCCTCATGGCCTCCCTGCTTGCTGATGTAATACATAACAGCCTTGTTGTCCATCTGAAGGAGATTACTTTGTGACAAAGGACGTCCTTCGGGGCTCGGACAGCATATAGGACAGCTCTCATCTCCAAGACATTGATGTGTAGATGAGATTCTTCCTGGTTCCACACTCCCTGGGTGTGGAGGTCTTGACAGTGAGCCCCCCAACTGATCAGAGATGCATCAGTGGTGATGGTGATCTGAGATTCCAGTGGGGCAAAGGGCAGACCTTGGAGAAGCTTGTCTTCCTGTGTCCATCATGCAAGCGATCTTGTCAAAGGCTCCGTCACTTCTATATGGAAGGACTGCAGGTGCATGGTCAGTGACCACTGAGTGCTGAACATCCACTGCGCGGTCCTCATGTGCAGCCAGGCTACACCCCTTGTGTAACCCCTAGATGGCGCTATCCCAGGGGCTACTACCCCTGCCTGATTTGCCACTAACAGGTTGAGGGGCCTGGATCCAATGGCGGGTGCCTCCACCCAGAGGTCAGGGTTTGCAATAGTTAAACTAACTTGGTCACAGCCCTCTGGGACACTGCAACCCCCCCTTTCTTCCCACTAGTGGCCCACACAACATATCAGAATTACCTTCACAGTATACACTTACCCCCAGGTCTGGTTCCGGCACTGGGACCTCCTGTGAAATGAGATACAGTGCAACAATCACAGTACAGTACTTTAACATAGACAAATACCTCAGGCAGTATAACTTTGCTGAAACAAGCAGCTCTGATTTATTTAGGGGGATATAAACAAGGACAGGGGGAAATCAGGTTAATTAGCTTATCACTCTAATAATCTACCTATGGCTCTGTGCATAGGCCTATCCCTATCAGTTACTGTCCCTGGGTGCCCAAGCCCTAGTGGCTAGTCCAAACCGTGGCAGCTGGTAGGGGCCCTTTCACACAGAGAAAAGGAGAATTAAACAGTCAGCAGTACAGTAATTCCATTTGGATTTAATGTGGCAATTCAACAGGGAGCGACCCTGAATTAGTACTCACGACCTCCAAATAAGATAGGGTCCTTCAATGTCAGCAGGGCTCACTTGAGGTACACAAACCTCTTCACACATCCATATAAAAGAAAGCACTATACCAGGCAGGCTGCATCTGTATCCCGATCGCAATTACTGCACAATACCCGGGAGAACACACAGCAGATTCAGTTCCTGACAGACAGAGTGCAATTTTCAGCAATTCCTCCAGTCTTCTACAGGGTGAGCCTGGTTTCTACTCTTCAGAGATCCTTTGATTCTTTTCACAGGACGGATTCAGTCCTAACAAGCTGCAGACCGGAACTCTGGGCCTTACACGCTTTTTGACTAAAACTGCACACTGAAAAGCACAGGGCTCCTTCCTTCTTCACTGCCAAAGCTCAACTGAAACTCCAACCGACAAAACGGGCACTTCCTTTGAGTTCCTCCCAGTTCTTGACTGGATTGGCTGTCACTCACAATAGACTGCTGCTGTTGGTCCAAAAGGCACTGAAGTCTAAACTACATCTCCCAGAGTCACTGCCCATACAATCCTCTTGTGGCTGGCTCAGATTATGAGTCCAAGTTCTGATTCGTCCAAGGCACCATTTTAGAGCTAGCTTACCCCACACTGATTGGTCCAGTTCAGCAGTTCAAAACCAGAATGGGAACTAGGCAGACACTGTTCTGACTGCAAAAGAAAGTAGGTTAGACAAACTGTAATTTCATTATTACTGTAAATGATTTCTGGCAACAGTTACATCTTTCAGATAGGTTCCTTTGCACTCCTAGTGACTGCAAAAATGGAGTGAATTGGCAGCAGCTTGAGTGGTACTCAATCAAAGAAACACACAGTCCCCCATACAAACTAATTATGTCTGCAAGCAGACAGCTCTTAAAGAGACAGTACCAGAGGTTCTAAAAACACTCACTGATAAATGGCTTAAACGTCAAACACCATTCAGGCTTGGAGCATTCAAGCAAGCTCCTGGAAGTCTTTTGGGAACCCCCATTTGCAGGGGGGTTACACTTGGAAGTGTCATAGTGGCATAGGTCAGGAGAGCATAGGCAGACCAGGAGAAGTTATAAAATTTGCAAGTAGTGTTTTATTGTTATCGAGAACAATAAAATAAAAACATTAAAGTTGTACAGGACAGCTCTTTATACAGGCAGTACAAACAAAGTAAGTCCTATATATGAGAGAGAGTTTCTCTAAAATATCCAGCTCTCCATCTCTCTCTAAATAAAGAGAGAAATACTCAGAGGTTGGGGAGGTAACCAGTGGGGTGCTGTATGGATTGGTTTTGAGACCAGTCCTTTTCAACATTTTTATTTGTGATATTGGGGTGGGTATCCAAAGTAAGATCTGCCTCTTCACAGACAACATGAACAGCTGTAGAGAAGTGAACACTAAGGAGGAGGTAAAAAGCATGAAGTGGGATCTAGAAAGGCTGGAGAATTGGCCTAGTGTTTGACAGTTGAAATTCAGTGCTGGGGTGGAGCTAGTAACCCTGGTCGGGCGTATGCAAGTGGAGCTCTGACTGATAAAGCCTACAAACTATAAAAACAGCTTTATTTGTGGAGAAAAAATACTTTTGCAGCAGATTCAGATACTTAACGAAATCTGGAGCAGTAGCATACCTTTTTATCCAAAATGGGACACAACACGAGAGGAGGAAATACTGGAGAAGGCACCCGCCCCAAGATGATACAACCAGCTGGGAGCAGCTGACTACACCAACTACCAAATGCTATCTTGCTGAAAGCCATCCAAAAGCAAGGGACTCCAAACTGGAGTCCTCTGTCAGTAAAGTGACAGTCCTGGATACTAAAGTGTCTGGGGTCCAAGAAGAAGCCCAATCAGCTACTAATATAGCCATGAAAGCTCTCGCTACAGTAGCGGGGTTGGTAAAAGAGAACATGGTTCTCCAGCTGCACTTAGACCATCTAGAGAACCAAGCTAGATCCTTGAACTTAAGACTGACTGGACTGCTAGTGGGCGTAGAGGAGGAGGACTTGAAAGAATTTGTGCAGAAAAGGCTGAAAGAACAACTGCAACTACAAACAGTTGCAATTAAAAAAGCATATGGTCACCCCCCCCCCGTTGAGCTATGGATGCTGACCCCCTGGACTGCACTGTGATGCTCGTGCTCTCAGATACAATGGAGCAAGATGAAGCTCCCAAGTGGCAGGACAAGCTATGAGTATGGACTGACAAAGTATTCAACTCTGGTTATTCCCTGATTTAAGCTATGTGACACACACCAAAAGGAAGACCTTTGATGGGATGCGTAATAGACTCTGGGAACTAGGCATCCAACACATCCTGTAAACAAGCTTTCAGCTTAGTGTGCTACTCCTGGTTAAACAATTGGACAAAAAACACCCCCCCCAAAAAAACATCCTGATGTTACCGGCCCACATCAAAATCACCTATGGAGGTAAAACCTATATTCCCCTGCTGGCCAGTGTCCATTCTTGAACCCGGGTCACCAGCATGGTAGCAGGTCAGGCACATAGCGCCTCAGTCCTCCACACCACTGGACCAGCCACATACTGTTTAGTTTTTAATCATGCCCACTTTCTCTCTTTCCCTGCTCAGAAGTTATTTGTAAATTTTATTTTATTTTTTTACATTAGCCTTGTTTAAAAAGGGTTTGTTCTCCCCCCACCATTGCTTACTCCCTTCTTTGCTTGCAGCTTTGCCTTTTCTCTGTGCAAACTACCATGCCATCAAGTCCCTGAACTCCTCACTCTCCCATCATGGTTACTCACTTGCTGTTAGTCTTTGCTATTGGATTTTATTAAAAAATTAAATTTTATTGAACCCACGTGAGGTGTTTTTATATAGATACTGCTGTGGTCCATCTCTGTAGCAGATGTCCACTGTGTGAGATGCGTGTGCAGTGGTTCTTTCGATTTGAAAATGACTCATGCAGTATCTAGAGGTTTCAGAATGCTGCTGTACCACAGAAGGGTACAATCATGTTCATGACCTTTAAACTGTGGTACAAAAACATTCTGAAAGGGATGGAAATCTATGCAAAACAACGCTCTACTACAGTTTTTTGTTTCTTACAAGCACATTTCCAAATGGGGGGAGGGGGGAATTGTATGCCCCCACCCAGTTTATTAAGTCTGACTTTACCTTTGCTGTTTGTACCAATCTCCACCAGCTCTACATTATCTTGTTCACATATTGATTCAATGCTTTTTAACTACTAAAAAACACGGGGACAATGAAGTTGCTATAGTAAACATACTAAGATATGGCAGCATATGATAACTTGAGTACCTGTTCCAGAACAAGCATATCAGTACTGCAGTAGGAAAAGTATTATGTAAAAAATCACAAACACTTAAAAATGTGTAGAGTGGGGTAGTCTCAATATGTTGCTTTCCATGTGTATCTTTGCCATCAAATCCCATGATACTGACATTATCTTGCATCTAATATTGTATTTGAAATGTAATCTTTCTTGTGTATTATATACTATTTGCATTTTGTTTGCATTTTATATTTTGTATAACTGTATTCCTTCAATTTATTTTCATGTTTCTTTCTGTTTTTATGGTGTTCTCTGTGAAGCATCTGAGACACAAGTTCTACAGAAGACACTTTACAAACTGCATTGTATTGAATGCATCTATCAAAATCAGAAAGTAAATCTTTAAACATCCGGATGTTGTCATCAGAAAAACCATGGGCAAATAAAAAAGTTGCTTCACTATCAGAAAAGAATCACTGTGTGTGCACTTTCCATTCTCAGGAACAAACAGTGGGGCTGACAGTGATGTATAGCAAGGTTAAGGCAGCATAATCCGTCTCAATTTCCCTGACTGGAGTGGCATCTCAGGCCTTGGCTGGGCGGAGGGGGTCGCCTGCCCCTGCTGCTCAGGTTGGCCGCACCTGCTATTGAATGTCTGAGCGTCCCTGACTTTGTCTCAGAAAACAATGGTATCATCTTTTGGAATTCTTTTTAACTGCTTTGTGCCTTCTAGTGTCAACTGCTGAAAAGCACAATGTCAACTTAGTTTTTCCTTATCAAATTTACGAAAAGTCTGTTTTAATTTGCAAACTGCAAATGACTAAACTAATATAAAGACCTTGTCAAAAGGCAACTAAACAATTCACGCATAAGTTCAATAAAATATGATTTTTATGCTTAAGCAGCAGTCCATATTGGGGGCACAACATTTTAAGTCAATTTAACCATTCACCCAATCCAGTTTTTACTGGTTCTGTTATTTTTAACATGATTAGATAGCAGGAATAAAGTGCAAAAGGTAAATATGTTGATGGCTCTGCCCTGTTTTAGCTACCAAACGTATAGGCATTAACCAGTGCTCATTGTACTTATACTCTGTATGATTGCTCACCCACATTTATTCTATGTATGTACTGTATGAATGTCTATGTTTTATTCTGACGTGGAGCGTTTGGAAACAGGCCTATGACTCAAAGGGTTGTAATTCCGATTTCCTAAATAAATAAAATAAAACACGCACATGATAAAAGCAAAGCAATATTATGGTGAAGAGAAGTAAACATATAACTCAAGGCCCCTTAAACCAACAAGGCCTGGTTAAACTCAAGCTTCCATGCACTAAAGACCGTAAGGTGCTTTAATCAATATACTTACATTTGAATACTATGCTATATATATATATATATATATATATATATATATATATCTATACACACACACACACACACACATACACACATACAGTATATATATATATATATATATATATTCATTGCAAAAAAGCTACAGTAACACAGACCTTAGGGTTGTAGAACACAAAGTGCACACAGTAAGGAAATTAAAAAAAATGAAGGTATAAAGCTACCAACAGTCCCTATTTTAGGCAGCATGTCCCAGTGTCCCCACAAGTTTTGCAAAATGTCACTTTTGTCCTAGTTTTTGCTTACTTATCCCAGTTTTGTCCCTTTTTTTGCTGACTGTTAATCCATGAGTGACAGTTATTTCAGCACCACTGTAGAGCTGTTCGAGCTGGACAACAGTTTGCAACGTCAACCTCTGCGCCTATGTTGCACCGCAATCATGTCAGCGGGAGCATGGTAAAGCACATTCCTTCCTGTTAGGTTAGACTGGGTAGGAGTGCAAACAAGTGCATGTGGACATCTGCCTGTCAGCAGTGGAGGAGGACTCCAGACAGTGGAGACCAGAAGCAGTGAACTAAGGTACCAAAACCCGATCAGCTGCATGGAAGTGTGTGAAAACAATCTGCTGTGGTAGTGGGAGTCACTGAAGTGAAGTATGTTCAGCTAATGAAGGTAGTGTAAGCGGGTTGCGATGGGACTGTCAGGAGGAGTAATACATGCAGTTCGAATGTCTGAACACAATTTAACGCATGTTTGCTTCTAATGAACTTTCTGTACATCATGATTTGGAACTTGCTGCAGCAGAATGATGTACTGTTTTAATCTAGATGTTTGCTGCTGGTGTTACTGTGGGGCAGTATGGCCAGAGCAAGCAGCAACATTTAATTGTGTGCAGCGCTGTCTGCGGCAGTGCCCGTGGGAGTGACATGGTGGGAAGAGGGCCATGGTCAGGATGGATCCTGTCCCAGTTTTAGGCCTTGGAAAGTTGGTAGCTTCAGGTATGGTGCGTCATGAATCTTGGCAAATCAGTGCTGTGGTGTTCCTTGGGAATTTCAACCCTGATGCCTACCACCCACCCCCAGCCCCTAGCCTCATGACTTAAACACAAGCTACAGGTCCAAGCACGTGCCACATACAGTAGATCTACTGCTTAGCAGGATATCTTTTAAAACTGTCTTTGTGCAGGGCACACAAGATCATTCATAACTTTCTTTCCTGCAGGCCCTGTACAAAGCAGGGGATTGTGTATAAGTTTCTTTACATGGGTCCCTGCACAAAGCAGAAGATCATTCATGATTTTCTTCACACAGTAACCACGTGCCCTGGACCTGTAGCTTGTTCTTAGGTCACAAGGTTAGGGCTTGGGGGCATAAGGGTTGAAAATCCAAAGAAAACAACAGCACCGATTTACAAAGATACAGAGAGTCCAAATGCAAATTTTTTCATTTCCTTAATGTGTACGCTTTGCATTCTTCAACCCTAATGCCTGCATTAACATTGTTTTTGCAAAGAATTTCCTTTCTTTTTGTAATAATGGGACCATGTCCTAATTTGTGCAGGGACCTATGCAAACTAGAATAAACAGAATACATATGAACGTACAACTGCAGGGTCCTCAGTTTATCAGCTACTGACCCTGCCCCCCTCAATGACTTGTCCCTTCCCTCCTTTCAAAACTCTATCCCAATCCCTTCTGAAACTACTTACTGTTTTCAACAAAACCACCTCCTCAGGAAGGCCATTCCAGCCCACCACCACCCTCTCCATGAAGAAGTACCTTCTAGCCTCTATCCTAAACCTCGCCCCTCAACTTGAGACTGTGTAACCTCATGTTTCGATTCCCCACTGAGCTTGAAGAGACCCTCCCTGTTCACCGTATTTATTCCTTTCAAATACCTGAAGGTCTCAATCATGTCCCCCTCTCTTCTCTTCTCTAGAGAGCACATATTCAGGGCCTCCGACCGCCCCTCATACGTCTTACCCTGTTGGCCCCTGATCATCTTGGTAGCCCTCCTCTGGACCGTTTCCAGCAGGTTTATGTCCTTTTTAAGGTATGGGCACCAGTACTGAATGCTTTACTCCAGGTATGGCCTCACCAATGACCTGTACAAGGGCAGTATCACCTCTTCCGGCCTACTGATGATCCCCCTGGCAGTGCAGCCCAATATTTTATTTGCCTTGTCTGCCGCTTTCCTAAGTTGCACGGAGTGTTTCAAGTCATAGTGATCATCACCCCAGGTCCTTCTCTTCCTCAGAAGCAGCTAACTGGATCCGAACCCCTCCCCCCGGGCTGGACTCAGTCCTTGGGTACTTAGCTCCAATGTGCATATCCTTGCACTTCCATGCATTGAAGCCAAGTTGCCAAATCCCGGAACAACTCTCCACATTTTCCCTTATGTCCTGTACCCTTCTGCTGTGCCCACCTTCCAACAGAGCTTGGTGTCGTCCACGAACAGGCACATTTTATCCGTAATGCTATCTTCAGTATCACTAATGAAGACAGCAAAAAGCACCAGTCTGAGCACTTAGCCCTTGCCCTTGCTAGAATATTTAAAATATTTTGAACCCTGCGTTAGCAACCATCTTTATACTATTATGTGAAGTGCCTCTGGGCCCTGCACCAAGAAAAAGGACTGTCTGGCTGTGCACAGGGCCCTACACACAGGCAGACATCAAAGACCACCATACCAGGATGCAAAGGGCCTTCTGGAACCTGCACAAAAACAAACAAAAAAAAAAGGTCCATCTGACTGTCTGCAGAGTGACACCAAAGACTGCACTCTACGGGCCAAGTGCCAAGATAAGAAAAACGTCCATTTGGCTGGTTGCAGGCAGACACCAAAGATCACCATGCCAGGATGTGCAGGGACCACTAAAATGGTCAGTCTGGCTGCATGCAGGACCCAGCATGGAAGCAGACACCAAAGACTGCCATATCAGGATGGGCAGGGCACAGAGGGCCAAGCACCAAGACAACAGTCCATCTGGCTGTACACAGAGCCTTGCAGGTCCTTTTTGCAAGTAAACACCAAAGACCACCATGCAAAGTTCAGTTAACTCCATTTTGTAAATATCTGACTTCCCAAAATGAGGTAAAAACTTTCAAAAACAAGATGCTGGGATGCATAGCTAAGAGGATCAGTAATAGGAGAGAGGAGGTTACACTGCCCTTGTACAGGTCACTGGTAAGGCCGCATCTAGAGTATGGAGTTCAGTACTGGTGCCCACACCTCAAAAAAGGACATTAACCTGCTGGACAAGGTCCAGAGGAGGGTTATAAAGATGATAGCTGGTCAGCAGGGCAAGGCATACGAGGAGAGGTTGAGGGCACTGAACATGTACTCCTTCGAAGACAGGGGAGAGAGAGGGGGACATGATTGGCACATTCAAGTACTTGAAAGGGATAAATAAGGTTGATAAGGAGAGTCTCTTTATGCTGAGTGGCTACCATAACACGAGGAGACAGTCTTAAGCTGGAGGGTTGGAGGTTTAGGAGTGAAGTCAGAAAGCACTTCTTCACAGAGAGGGTGGTGAACACTTGGAATGCGCTGCTGGAAGAGGTCATCTCATTGAAGACAGTGGGCAGCTTTAAGAGAGGCTGGGATAGGCATGGGGGAAGGTAAGAATCATCGGTGGGGAGGATGGGAGGAATGGGGAGGGAGGGCAGAGACATTAGCTCAAGCTGTGGACCCTGCAATACGAGCAGACTTGATAGACCAAATGGTCTTCCTCTGCTGGCTACTTCGTATTTTTGTATGTAAAAGTAAGCAGGAGGAAGTATTTTACTTCCAGTGAGGGGTGGGGTGGAATTAGCTGACTTTTGGTTTTGTAGGCATGGAAGTCATAATGGTGGATTTGTCTGAAAGAATGGAGCATTTTTCGTGGGACAGAGCCAAAAGATATACCACCCCAGTGGTGGGAGGAGCTTAGCTTGAAGACATTCCAATTATTCCGCTTCTCCAGGAAGACTGCCAGTCTGTGCATGTGAATATTATACCACTCCTAGAAAGTACAGTTGCGTACTTACCGTAACGGTATATCTTTGAGGGGCATCTCTTGCAGCAGGTAATACACTTGGGTCATCGCCAGAGGGCACTGTGGTGCATCGCAGCTCTCTTCTAGCAGTCTTTTTTCCAGGGGCCACCCACATGACATCATCATCTTGCTTCTACATAAGAGTGGGTGGTCCCTGGTATCTTCAGTTCCCCGCTGGATCCAACTCGCTAAGCGAGTACCAAGGGAGAGCAGAGGCACCATAGGTATCTCTTTCCATATATATTTGTATCAGAAGTTGTTCTCTTAGAGAAGGAGGAGGAAGGATGGAGGGATCATACCTGCTGCAAGAGGTACCCCTCGAAGATCTACCATTACGGTAAGTATGCAACTGTACTATCTTCCACAGGGATAATCTCTTGCAGCAGGTAATACACTTGGGATGACTCCCAAGTGGTAAACCCAGGAAGGGTGGAAAGTTAAGACAGAAGGCCTTGCAGGATAGCACGGCCAAAGGCCATCCTACAGTGAGAAGCAATATCTAAGTTGTAGTACTTCGTAAAAGTATGTATTGTGGACAATGTGGCTGTATTACAGATATCTGTGATAGAAGCAGGCCGCTGTAGTGGCCATGGCTCGGGTAGAATGAGCTTAGACACATCCTGGTAATGGGTTGTTATATTTCTTATAACAAAAGGTTATACAATATGCCAACCAGTTGGAAAGGGTCTGTTTAGCGACCAGAAACCTTCCCTGGTTGAGGTGAAGGTAACAAAAAGCTGAGGAGTTTTTCTGAAAGATTTGGTATGATTTATATAGTATCTCAAAATTCGATGAACATCTAAATTATGTAGGAGGTATTCTCCTGGATTAGAGTGCTCAGGGTAGTAGACAGGTAATTCTATGGACTGATTTAAGGTGTGTTCCAAGACCACCTTAGGCAAAAAAGAAGGGTTGGTACAAAGAGCCACTCTGTCTTAGTGAAAGATTAAGTAAGACTCTCTACACATTAGGGCATGAAGCTCAGAAATACAGTGAGCTGAAGTGACAGCAACTAAAAATACTGTCTTCCAAGAAAGGAAGCGGAGGTCGCAGGTAGCTGCCGGTTCGAAAGGTCTGAGGGCCAGCTTTTCCAATAGGAAATTCAAGTCCCAGGGAGGAGTGGGTCGTCTAATGGGAGGTTGAGGTGTGACATTCCCCTTAAGAACATCTTGGCAAGATGGTGTTGATAAAGTAGTCTCCCTTCCAGAGTCTCATAAAAAGGCCAAGATAGAGGCCAAATGGACCTTAATAGAGGAGTAGCTCAAGCCTGTCTCTGCAAGCGAAGCCAAGTACTGTAGTCCAAAACCTAAGTCAATGGACATGAATAAGGGTTCAAAGACCAAGAAGCGTTTCCATTTAGCATTATTTGTTCCCCTGGTAGATGGTTTGTGTGAAGTCAACAGAATATTGGCCACTGGTGAGGACACGAAGGCGGGCTATGAAAGCATCCTCAGGAGCCAAGTATGACTTCAGGTTGGGATGAAGGAGGATCCCCTGAACATGGGTCAACAGGTCTGACCTGATCAGCAAAGGAATGGTGTCTGCTGCTGAGAACTGCTGAAGCAGGGGAAACCACACCTGCCGAGGCTACAGAGGGGCTATGAGGATCATTGTGGCAGGTTCAAGTTGTAGTTTCAGTAGAGTCCATTGCAGGAGCGGGATGGGGGGGAAGCATACAAGAAGAGTCCTGTCCACGGTTGGCATAGGGCATCTATAGACAGCCCCTGTTTGTTCGGAATAATGGAATAGTATCTGGGGAGTTAGTGATTGTTGGGAGAGGCAAAAAGGTCGAGGTGCGGGGTCCCCCACAATCGAAAGATCAACTGAAGAACTTCGTGATGAAGTGTCCACTCGTGCATGGAGGTCTGGTGACTGAGAATGTCAGCCAGTGTACTGTGGCGTCCCAGTAGATGGATGGCAATCAACGATAGATGTTGAAGTATGGCCTCCTACCACACTGTCATCGTCTCCCTGCAGAGAGTGCGGGACTTGGTACCTCCTTGTTTGTTCAGGTAGTAAACCACTAAGGTGTTGTCGGATTGGATCAGTAGAGGCCCCAGGGATGGGGGGGGAGCGGAAAGCCTGAAGGATAAGGTGGACTGCTCTCATTTCCAGTAGATTTATATGAGGAGGAATGGAGAATGGGGGGCCACCTGCCCTCTGTCTTGTAGGGGCCCAGGTCGTCTGGACCAGCCAGTCGTGGTGACCCAACCAATGTGGGATGCTATCCTGAAGTAGCTGTCCCCACAGAACCTGAAGAAGGGAATCCTGTTTTTCCATCCAGAACTATCCATCACACTCATGAAGGGCACGTCTCTGGTGGGGTGGGGAGTTCGCCTGGTAGCCCCCGAAGCCCATGGGTTCTGGTCACCCCAAGAGTCCTGGTCCCACATTAACCTGCTGGAGTTCCATGCAGTGCATCTGGCTCTCACCATATTCACTCTGTTGATTCAGGGTCACGTCATCCAAACCAGGTCCAGATGAAAAACATGACCACCATGTTCTCACTGAACAGGCAGGGTGGGACGCACTCCTTTCCCTTGTATTAGGAGGCTTTCCACACCTGGGCCATCTTGCACAGCCTCGAAGTCATCTCCTGGCAATTCATGTCATGGGAAAAACAAACAGCTGGCAGACCTTGTCAGTCCGGTCAAAGAGATGTTGCATGAGTGGTCCCTGAATCAGGAGGTGGTAGACCACCTAGTCCAGTGGGACACCCCTCTGGTGGATCTGTTTGCCTCACTGGACAACAGAAGACTGACGCTGTTCTGTGCCCACCCCCCTCATTCTGGGATACTGCAGGGGGAATGCCTTATCCAGGCCATGGACCCCAGGCCTTCTGTACACCTTCTCTCCCTTCCCCTTGGTTTACAAGGTATAATCACGATGTGGATCATCCTGATAGCTCCAGACTGGCCCAGACAGTTCTGGTACCCAGATCTCCTCAGTCTCAGCAGGAGGGTTCCATGGAAGCTGACGTCCTCCCAAACCTGTGACCAGATAACAGGGGACGGTCCTACCCAGATCTGAAGTCCTTGTACCTCTCAGCTTGATTCCCAAGTGGCTAGAGTTTCAGGTTTCGGGCCTTTCAGAAGATGTTCTTCATGTCACTGAGGTATCCACTAAGTAGCTGACTCGTAAATGCTATGCATTTTAGTGGAAGAGGTTCTCGATCTGCCAGTATAAGGAAGGTTTATCCCCTTGCCTGACCAGTGGTGACCATCCTTGACTACCTATGGTCTCCATCTCAGTTGGGACTGCAAGCGACTACCACTGAGGTGCACATAGCAGCCATCTCTGCATACCAGCCATGGGCTTTAATGCTGATGGTGGCCCACGAGAAGGTGGTCAGGTGCTTTTTCAAAGGCCTGGCTCAACTTTCCCCTCCAGTGCACAAACCACCACCACCACCTCCATGGGGCATACTGCTGGTGTTGGCAGTGCTCATGGGCAAGCTATTTTAGTCTCAGCACAAATTTGAGATGTCAAATTTGTCATGGAAGACCACCTTCCTGGTAGGTATAACAGCAGCCAGAAAGATGAAAGTGCTCCAGGGGCTCTTGGTGGAGTCTCATCTGATCTTCCGTAACGACAAGAAGGTGGTCCTTCCTCCCATCTCCAAGCTACTCCTAAAAGTAGTGTCAGAGTTTCACCTTGACCAGGTGATTAACCTCTCAATGTACTTCACAAATCTGACTTAGGAGGCTGATCACAGGCTCCACACACTGGACCTGCGGAATGTGCGCTCTTATTACTAGGAGCACATGGCTGGAATTCAGGGACAGGCAAAGCAGCTGTTTCTCACTTATGCTGAAGACACCCTTGGCAGACCATCAAAGTGAAAGATTGCCAGGTGGATGATATCCTGCATCGACCTTTGCTAGAGGTTGGTTGTTAAGGAGTTGCCCAAGGGGCTTAGACCTCATTGTACCAGACATACCACAGCCTCAGTGGCTGCTGCTTCCAGGGTTATCCCCATTGCATAGATATGCAGGGCTGCAACCTAGGCAAAAGAGCACACCTTCATCTCCCAATACAGCATTGATGTTATAATTCTTCTGAGATGCTGCTTTTGGGTCGGCTGTTCTCCAGTCTCTGTTCGCCAAATAGGGGAGCTTGCCTTGCGCTTTCTCCCAGAGGACTGCCGGGAGTCTGACAATGTCTGGATAGTGTATCCGTGCCCTTAGAAATACAGGCTACTTACCTTTAACCATAATTCTAGGAGTGGTATACAAGGTCACATCCACACCACCCACCCAACCTTCTCTGGCAATGTGGCATCCAGGTCCTGGCTTCCAACATGCAAAGATCTAATGTCTCTTTAATGCAGTGGGACTGGCAAAGGGTTGGGTGCATCACTGAGGTGAAGCATTCAGCTCTGGGGGGTGGGTGAACCTCCAAGCATTTGCAGTCCTCTGCTGGACAGCAGCAGAATGGCTTGGTGTTTGCTGAAAAGGCAGTTATTCACTCACCCTCGTGGCCTGAGCAACTCTTACAATTGGGGGGGGCTGGGCATTTGGGCCACAAAAATCTGATTACTAGGGATTTTTCTGACACTTTTTATGAGTAGTGTGAACCAGTGGTTTGGGTGCATTTACTGTAAATCTGGAGATACAGGCTCAAATCCTACTACTACAGCTTAATTTGTGACTTTGAGGTAGTCACTTAACCTCCCAATGGTAAGAAACAAAATATGGCTAGAAACCGGATCTTACTGTAAACATGATGCTGCATCACTGCTGGACTAACATGGGGAAATAAACTGCGGGGTATGCCACTGCTGTATACTCTATATAGTGGGACTTGTTTAAGTACATTAGCGGTGCTAATAGCACCAAATGTGATCAACCACACTTTGCTGCATAGTCAGAAAAATCTGAAATTGACTCTGAAATCTGATTAGAGATGGGACTTAGGAACATGGATTTCCAGATCCAATTGAACAATCTGGCACTGTTTGGTCACACGCAAATTTAAAATAAAGGTCCCTGCCTCCCTCACCCCCATCCTGTTTAAATAAATTTGATAGAAACACAGAATTTGCTGGCAGATAAGGACCTCTTGCCCCACCCAGTCTGCTCATTCTTTTCTCTGCCCATAGTATCACTACAGATCCTGCTTGATCTGCGACCCATTCACTAACCCCCTTTCTTTCCCTACGATTCCCTTATGCATAGCCCATGCATTCTTGAACCCCACTACTGGTTTTGCCCCCACTACCTCCACTGGAAGACTATTCCAGGAATCCACCACTTTCTATGAAGAAGTACTTCCTCACATCTCTCCTGAATGTACCCACCTCCAGCTTCTTGTCATGCCTCCTTGTCCTTGAGTACCCTTTCTTTTCCTGAAAAATACTTCTCTCTTGTACCTTATTCACCTCTGTGAGGTATTTAAAGGCCTCTATCATATCTCTGCTCTCTTCCAGGGAGGACACATTTAGGTTCTTAAGTCTTTCCTCATAGGGCTTCTAATGCAGACGCTGCACAATTTTAGTTGCCCTCCTCTGGACCGCCTCCACTCTGTCTATGTCCTTCTGGAGATGTGGTTTCCAGAACTGGAGACAGTACTCTATATGGGGTCATACTAGCAATCTATACAGAGGTAGTACCATCTCCCTCTTTCTACTGATACCCCTCCCTGTCCCTATGCACTCCAGTATCTCACTAGCCCTCCTAACTGCCCTGCTGCACTGCCTGGCCACTTTTAGGTCATCTGGTATGATTATCTCCAGGTCTGTTTCCTGCTTGGTGGTCATCAGTGTTACTCCACCCAATTTTGTACTTTGCCCCTGGGTTTCTATGCTCCAAGTGCACTACTTTTCACTTTGCATTGGAACCCAGCTGCCATACCCTTGACCACTCTTTGAGATTTCTCAGGTCTTTGCTCATCCTTTCCACCCACCCACCACAGAATGTCCACCATATTGTAGATTTTGGTGTCCTCTGCAAAGAGGCGGACCTTCCCTTCCCTTCCAGCTTCTCTGCAATGTCACTTAAAAAGCCATTAAAGAGGACCAGTCCCAGCACTGATCCCTGAGGCACCCCACTGGCCACCCTCCCTTCCTCAGCATGAACTCTGTTTACCACCATTTTCTGCCACCTATCCCCACACCAATTTCTTACCCAGTTTACCACCTCTGGACCCACTTCTAAACTACCCATCATGCTTACTAGCCTCCTGTGTGGAACGGTGTTGAAAGACTTACTGAAATTTAGGTAGGCCATGTCTGCTGTTACACCCTGATCTAATTTCCTTGGTCACTCTGTCAAAGAAATATGTCAGATTCATTTGACATGACACCCCCCCATCCCCATGAATCCATGCTGAAACTATCACCGATCACTCATTCTTGTCTTTAGTGCTGACAGATGAAACTAACAAGAAAAAAAAAAAAGCAACTGGTGATTCTGAAAGAAAAATGTGGCACACAAGGTGTTCTTTCTTGTTGTACCTTAGTAATCAAGGGTCTTCAGAAGGCAGCCGCAGGACGAGCGGCCACCGGGCGGTCGGCGCTTCTCCAGCCGACGCCCGAGACCACGTCCCGGGCACACTCAGCCAGCAAGGGTCTTCGAAGGCAGCGCGAGGACGAAGCCACCAGGCGGTCGGCGCTTCTCCAGGCCGACGCCCGAGACCACGGCCCGGGCACTTCGGCCAGCAAGGTACGGCAAAGTCAGCAGCCAATTGAGCGCGAGCTTCTCTCTGACGCGACTCGATTGGCTCGCCACTCTCCATTTCTTTTACTTCAATTTGCAAAAAGGAGTTGTTTTCGCAAACTTTGGAACCTGTATATGTTAGAACTGTTTGTAAAATGTACTGTTAAATGAGTTAACTGCTGCCAGAATTGTAGGGAAGGGTACAAACTAAAAGCGTTTACAGCCCCCTCTCTGAAGCATTGTAACACTCAGCTAGACATGGGGCGCCCAAGAAATTGCTCCTTTTGTCTTGCTAATTCAGCTCTGCTTCCTTCTGGTCTGGTGTGGACTGCCACAAAGCTGACTGGGACTTCTTGTAATAGTCCCTCCTGTCTTCCTTAGGGTCTTCAGAAGGCAGCCGCAGGACGAATGGCCACCGGGCGGTCGGCGCTTCTCCAGCCGACGCCTGAGACCACGGCCCGGGCACACTCGGCCAGCAGGCAGCAAAGCCGCAAATTTTCGCCCACCCCTCTCTGGGTGTTATTTTATAGCTGCGCTACCACGCCTTCAGTTTTCTATTGGTCCTTTTCACCTCCAGGAATTATCTTGCTTTAAGCTAAACACTGTTTTAGACACATATCACGGCTAGGGCCTCACTTCTCCCCCTGTACTGCACCTTAACTCTCAAAAATCTCGCAGTAGTACTGGAATTCAGAACAAACTCAGGGACTCAAAGACTCTGGCTAACTACTCCCTTGGTAGTACAATGCATCACCGTGCAAAAACAAAAATGGGAGACCTTGGCTGGCTTTGTTTACTAGCCCACCTTTCCTTGCTATCCAATATGAGTGAACCACCAAATAGTGCTGATCCAGTTATAGAAATATGCCCCTTGCCAGCAATATACCTATACAATAGGGATAGGCACTTTTCTTGCTACCTCTGCCTGTCTGTGACTCTCTCTAATTATGTTGAATCGCCTAGAAGTGGGACAGCAATCTACTCAGATATGCACGGTCCCAAACTCCAACTACCTAAACACTGCACAGCCTGGTATTACTCTGCATGGACCCTAAGCTACGCCCTATTAGGACAATGCAAGAGGGCGTGCAGTCTCTGGATCAATCAATAGAGCCTGCAATAAACGCAAAAAGACCCGTGCCCTTAAAAATCTCTTTACTAACCTGAGAAGAATTCTGCTTCTCCTACTGTTATGCTCAGGAGACATTGAACTTAACCCTGGCCCCACAAAGTTGATTTCTTCCCCATCTGAATTTGCTACTCTAAAAGGAATCAGTTTTATGCATGCTAATGTCTGCAGCCTACTGAAGAAGCTGGATTCCGTCCAGGCCTGGATTATTCATACTGCCCCAGATATTCTTGTGATCTCGGAATCCTGGCTTCGGGCAACCACACCAGATAGTGAGGTCAACATCCCCGACTACCTACTCTTCAGAGCAGACAGAATGACCAGGGGGGGAGGAGTGGCCATTTATGTTAAAACAAATTCACAGTATCCGTAATAGATGCTACTTCCATTGCTAGGGGTTTGAATGCCTGACTCTTAGGGTTGATCTATCCCAAACTGTGGCACTACGAGTAATAGGCTGCTATAGACCACCAACAGCAGGACCACAGCTCTGACATACCTATCATCACAAATAGACAAAACACCTCTAGAAACAATTGTAATAGGCGACCTTAACTCGACTGGTTAGCCAAAGGATTGTTACCCCTAAACAATTTTGTGACTCCATGGGTTCTCCCAACTCATATCTGAGCCAACTCGCATTAACAATAAAACCCAGCGAGAAGCACCCTTCTGGATGTCCTCCTTGTCAATAAACCACACTATTTTTCTCATGCCGGTATCCTCCCAGCGGATGTCAGTGATCACCGCCTTATAGCTGGCATAAGAATGATCGTTAAGCCAACAAATACATCAAAGTTCTCTACCAGAAGTGCTAGGCGGAACTTTGACCCTTTGGACTACTTCAACGATCTAAAAATCTCTCTACTCTGGCAGAGCTTCTACCTGGCTAAATCGGTAAATGATGCCTATAACTTGCTCCACAAAATCATAGCCAGTGCTCTAAATAAGCAGGCTCCGCTGACCAAAACTCGAATAAAAACCAAAACCTGCCAGTGGTTCACACCGGATCTGAAGAAAGCCTTACTCAAAAGAGACCTACTATGGAAAAAGGTCTGGAACTCGCATGCTGAAGCTGACTGGTGCCTCTTTAAGACAGCTAGAAATGCCTGCACAAAAACTCGTCAGACAGGCCAAGGCCAACTTTTATCAAAATGAATTACTTTCTGCAGCCAATAGCCCTGCCAAATTTTGGTCTACCATAAAGGAACTGTCTGGACATTCTCCAAGTACTATATTACCCTCAAAAATTACCATTGACAATGCAACTATCACTACTAAAACCGAAATTCTTCAAGCCTTCAACAACCACTTTGCCACTGCAGGCATGGCATTTGATGATGCACCAGTAAGCAGACTATGCCCACAGCTCAAAGCTCAGCTGCCTGAATCAAGTAATAAAGATATGATCTTCTCCTTTTCCCCAACTACCATTAAGGAAATCGAGAACCTTCTGCTACAGCTAGATATTAGAAAAAGTGCAGGAGCCGACTCCTTCGACCCATACTTTCTGAAAATTGCATACCATATACTTGCCCCACCTATATCACACCTATTCAACTTGTCACTAGCCCAAGGTTCTCCCCCCGCAGAATGGAAAACTGCTCATGTCATCCCACTATTTAAAGCAGGAGATCCAAGTGACCTAAACAATTATAGGCCAATCTCTTTACCAACACTTTCAAAACTGATGGAAAAAATTGTGGATACACAGTTGAGAGCATTCCTAGATGACTCCTCACTGCTTAATCCTATGCAGTCCGGCTTTAGAGCTAAGCATAGCACCATTATGGCATTGGCCAAAGTCACTAATGACTGTAGAGGACCTTGACAATAAAAAATTTGTTTGTCTGCGGTGTTTCTAGATCTCAGCAAGGCCTGATACCGTCAACCATTGCTTACTTCTCTCACCCTAAATTCCATAGAGCACGGACTCAATCTCATTGAATTGGTTTCAGGACTACCTCACGGCAGACAGCAACAAATCAAAGCAGAAGGTGAGCTCTCTACACTCAAGCCAATAAATAAAGGAGTCCCACAAGGATCCATACTGGGCCCTCTACTGTTCGCCATCTACATTAACAATTTGGATTTGGGAATCAAGGAAGCTAGTATACATCTGTTTGCTGATGATACGGTGCTCTACCTAAGCCGTGACTCACCTGGAACTGCGTGCTCAGATTTACAAAAGGAATTCAATATACTACAGTACCAGCTTCTACATAAAAAACTACTACTAAATGCAAAAAAAACCAAGGCCATGATATTTTCACCGCATAGCTCTGGGGCCTATACTGCTGCCGCTGGTACATTTCCTCCCATAACTACCTTACTAGGTGAAAAGTTTGAATTGTACCTAAATTCAAATACCTGAGCATCTGACTTGACAACAAACTCTCCTATCTGGAGCACACAGAAGCCCTGATGAAAAAACTAAGGCAGAGGCTTGGCCTCTTTTTCAGAATTAAGCACCTCCTGACCACAGATGCTAGAAGGCAGCTTGTTCAGTCTATTCCTCTCATTAATCGATTACGCTGACATTATCTATAGCCAATGCTCCATCTCATCCCTTGCAAAACTGGATGTTCTGTATCATAGAGCCTTAACATTCATAACCGACCTCCCGTCCTCTACACATCACTGCTCCCTATATTCAGCAGTAGGGTGGCCTTCCCTACAATACAGACAGAGTAGAAATGCAGCCCTCTGGACACTTAGAGCCCTCACCAACAAGCTCCCAGAATACATCACTGCCTGTCTCCCCTTAAATCCAATGAGTAACTACGATCTATGAAGCCATTCACTAATTACTTTGAAAATCCCCAGGATCAGTAACCATTTTGGTAGAGCTGCCATAAGCCACACACTGCCCACACTCTGGAATAAGATACAAAGAACACCGAGACTTAGTTCTCCGGTCAGCATTGCCCTCTTCAGGACTATTTATGATAAAGCATTCACTGAAATCTGTAAGTGTTTCCACCGTCACTAGCAGTCCTGTATATGGTTACCCCTTTGGTTCCATCACACTCAGCCATGAATCTAGCTCTATCTTTCCCCATTTAACTAGTCACTAACCAGCAGCCATTCTGGCCCTCGGCACCTTGGCATCTCTTTTTTCTACTCTCCAGTTGCCTCTGAAGCAGGAGTTATTGTCCTCACTGTGGGCTCATCAGTAAACTGGGACCTCCACCTAAGCATTTAATCAGTTAATGAGGGCTGAAATGAAAATAATTGTACCCTTCCATGTAGGCAATAATACTCATGATCACTCAACTCTGTGTACTTGAAGGTTGTAAATACTGCATAAAGGTTATGATTCTCATGTAGGATCTCTGTGAACAATTGGAATGTATATATTGCATCTAACATGTTTGCTGTATGATTGTTTTGTATCCTGATTCTCACCTTGTAGCCCGTGTTTTACTGTATGTATGTATACTTGTACTTGACCACAGCAGGTCCACCTTGTAAATGAGCTTGCTCAATGGTGATCGCCTGGATAAATAAAGATTTGATTGATTGATTGATTGATTGATTAATCACTTACTCAAGATGGTACCACAATAGTTTCACATCACTACTAGGGTACAACTCTGTCACCTGATTGAATTCCATACATAACAGCCCTTACACATATACTACATACAGATACATAAAGCAGAGCTTTTTGGTATTATTCATTCATTTGACTGCGGGAACAATCATCATACAAATCTGACAGCTGTTTTTTCCCCACATGGCTCCTTCTTCTAGGCATGGGAGGATCCAGCCACCCACTCCGCTCGCTGCCCCTCCATCCCCAAGCTTACCCCCCTGGGCAGGGCCACCGGGCAGGCGCACCCTCCCCAAGGTACTTGGTCATCTACCCCTGGCTTACCTCCAGGGCAGGGCCACGGGAGCGGGACTTTCCCAAGCAGACTTTGGTCTGTGGTGGGAGTGGTGATGGACATGGGTGCCATCATTAGTGGGCAGCATTTTTTGGGAGGGGGAGGTCCCTTGGGAGCAGGGATGTGCAATGATGTCAGTGTCTGCCCCGTCCACCTGTGTGGTGCTGGTTGCCACGGTACCCCCAGCCTCCGCCAGAGGTCCGCATTGTACCAGACACTCTTCCCCCCCTCTCCCTGGAGAAGGCAAGCAGTACCTGGGATGCTCAATCCTTCTCCCCCCGACTGGCCCTCTGACTCCAGAGTCCGTCCCCGAACCCGGCATATCAGTGCCGCACGTGGACGCCTAGCCACTACAACAGCAGGCCAGCCCCCCTCCTGACAGTTGTTTGTGATGAGGGTTAGATGGTAGTTACCTAGATTTCACAATTTGTGAGATATCTGCATAAATGTGATGCATGTGCAGTACCGAAAATGAATGTTCTAGGGATAATTTTTTTTAAAGCATTGTTACTGCTTTCATATGTAAAAAAAATGATTTTGTTAAGTAAACAAATTAGCTTCTATATGAGTTGATACAAAAGCATAAAAAAAAAAAAAATTGTTTCCTAAAAACAGAAAATGTAGGTGGAGGGGTGGTTTGGGTGGTAGACATATTAGCATTAAAGGAAGGCACCCTGGTATTTTTTGTGGGTACATATTGGGCCGGATATTCAGACTGCGCCTGGCAGTGGCGCAAGCCTGGGTGCAGCAAAACTAGGCTACGCCATGACCAGGACCAGGCGATATTCAACGGTGATGCGCATGGCTCAGCACCATTGAATATTGCATGGTGGGCGCACATACTGCGCATGGCGCAGTGGCACTGTGCCAGTGCAAGACACAGAGGGAGCACAGGGATGCGCCAGAGCAAATGCAGTTGCACTGGGTGCAGCACCCGCGATATTCAGAAGAGGGCATGCAAATGAGGCCATAATACATGCATGGCGCAACTGGAGCCATTAGCATTCAATTATGGCCCCATCTGCATGCCTTGCACAGGGGGGGCAGCCCGGCGAATTGCGACTGGCACCCTGCACAGCATGACATGCAGACTGAGGGGGTCCCAGGGCAGCCCCTGCCCCGTAACCACGAATGTGACCAACGGTAAGGAACTCAAGCCCTGGTAGTCAAGTGGCACCCCCTTCCTCCCATAGCCGTGATCGCCGGTAAAACTGTAGAATTAATAATCCCTGGTAGTCTAGTGGCACCCCCATCCCTCCTGCAGCCACGATCGCCGGCAAACAGTATCCCTGGTAGTCCAGTAGACCCCCTCCTGATCCCGACCCACCGATCATGTCCGCAATAGCTCAGTAAGAACCCTGTTGGTCCAGTGGTAACCCCCCCTCCCCACCACCCGCAGAGGACTCCTGCCACCCAGCTCCCCCCCGTCATCGGCAGACAGCTGCACTCCTTCCACATATTGCCCAGCTGCCTGCTGAATGACAGCTTACAGTATGATCTATAAGCCAATTGGTCCACAATGTGGACGAATGAGCTTGCACACTATACTGTATTACACAGGCACAATTCTGTGAATGGGCTCATTCACAGAATTGTGCCTGTATAGTACAGTATGGTGTGCAAGTCCATTTATCCACACTGTGGACCAATTGGCTTACAGATCATACTGTAAGCTGTCATTCGGTGGGCGGCTGGGTGGTATGTGGGTGGAGTGCAGCCGCCTGCCGATGATGGGGAGGGAGCTGGGTGGCAGGGGTGCTCTGCAGGTGGTGGGTAGGGGGGTTACCACTGGACCACCAGGGTTCTTAATGAGCTACGGTGGACGCGATCGGTGGGTCAGGATCGGGAAGGGGGGTCCACTGGACTACCAGGGATACTGTTTGCTACTGTCTGCTGATGATCGCGGCTACAGGAGAGGGGGGTACCACTAGACTACCAGGGATTATTAATACTACAGTTTTACCGGAGATTGCGGCTACAGGAGGGGGTACCGCTAGACCGCCAGGGAATATAAGTGTACAGTTGCCCGTGGTCGGGCCAATGGGAGGGAGGTATCACTGGACTGCCAGGGCCCGTACAGGTACTTGTGGATGGTGTCCTGGGTGGGCAGGTGGCCACCCACGGCTGGCGGCTGCTGTGTTGTGCCTTGCACTACAGCAGCCCACCTGTGGGTGGCCTGGACTTGCTCCTGCTTTTCCGGGGCTCAACTATGAGCCCCCATCTTGACACAATACAGGGTTCGCGGCATATGCACGCACATCCGGGCTGATTAGCAGGATGTGCCACATATGCATAGAGCCGCCCTTGCAGCTGTGCTGCATAGAGATCCCCCATTGCACCCGGCGCGCCGGGCGTCGCTGCTTGCCTTCTTTTGAATATCCGCCGGGGGTGCATCACGGGGTTGCGCCTGTGCACCTCTTTTGCGCCAGGCACAACCCCTTTGAATATCCCGGCCGTTGTCTCTTTTGCTGGAAAAAAGAATTTGCAAAGAAAAAAAAATATAGTGACAAAAGCACAAATATTTTTAGAGTTTCAAGAGTACAGCTTGTGTAAAAAGAACACAATTGCACATACCTCAATAATGCAAAGCATCATGGGAAATATTTGCAAATCCCCATGAGAGAATATGACTGGCTCAGCTTTAAGCAGAATTACATGGTGCCAGAAGGACTCACAGTGCTATCGGCAAAGGTTAAGAACAGCAGACACATACACGTGTTTTGTTCTCATTTGGACTCATCAGTGTGCCATATCAGTGCCTTAGCCCAGGGAGTGTTATTTTTGCTTTTGTAGCACTTTGAAATGCTGGCTAATGATTGTGCAGTAGCAGTTTGAAGACTAGGTGGATTTCACAGTTGTAACTTGTGTATTTGAAGGTTTAAGTTGTGTGGTGGATTCTTTTGTATGTTTTATTTATTTTTTAAATGACCCTTATTTTAACTACAAATGACAATATGCTCAGTCATTGCTGGCAAAATCAAAACTGTATGCTTTTGTGAGGCAGTTTTCATGGTGTGTGGAAATACTTTTGCAAGGGGTTTTTGCTTTCATGAGTTTCTTACATGAATTATGAGATATTTTTGAATTAGGACATTGTGGCCTGGCAGTATGGCAGAAGTTTAGTTAAATTTTCAGGAAGAGGTAGTCAAAATTTTCCACAGGTTCAAATGTGGAAATCATTGATTTTTGGTAGGCTAAATACTTCTAAGGCTCCACATTTTGGAAGTTAGTACTCTATGTCTCAGCTGTCTCTGTGAAGACTGCCGGTGTGTGGATAGTAAACTCTATCCACGCCCTTAGAAACTGGCTGTGTATAGCACCTTTCATACAAACTGCATCCCAAAGTGCTTCACAATCCAGGAGAGATAGGAGCGACAAGGCTACCAAGGTTACTAGAGGTAGAAGACGGCCTCTAGAGTCTAGACCCATCAAGACTACCTCCCTACTGCTCAGTGGTTGCATGTAAAGTTATCTGCCCACTTTATAAAAGCATCTAGTAATTCACTGAATGTGTTTTTGGTTTTGGCTTCATTTACCAAACAAGGCAGTCTATTCCACAGCCTAGATTCTTTATTGCTGCCATGTTAGGCGTAGAGGTGGATTCAAACCACAAAGAAATTAGAGAGGGGCGTTTATTGTTTTTTTTCGTTATTTGCAATGGGAAAGGCACACTGAGCCAAAGCTCATTTCCAGGTGTGACCCACGGGAGGTGTACATTGTATGGGGTGGTAGCATACAGCAAACAAAAAGTGCTGTGCTAGAGCATAATGTACAAAATAGTGAGATACAATATAAATTACTATAAGTGATGGTTAAGCACAGAGAGGTTAAACGACTTGCTCAGTTCCATGTAGAGAGTAAGTGGCAGTTGTGACATTCAGATCTGGCTTCTCAGATTCATAGCTCTGTGCTCAAACCACTAGGCCAAACTGCTGTGGACATCAGAGTTCACACACTATGCCACTGGGCTAGCTTTGTAATTGTAAAATTTAATATTTTTTTATCAGTTATCCCAGTGTGTGGGTTCAGCAATGTTATTTCTTCAAACTGGCCATGGTTTGTAAGATTATCAGTTATAAAAGTGTGGCACAGTAGAGTGGCAGTGGGTATGGTTCTTGGATTTTTCTCAGAACAGTGAGGAAAACATGTTTAGAGCAGCCAAGGTAGAGGAATAGGTGGGTAACAGTGACCATAACAGCATGGAATCTGAGGTGACAGTGGGAAACTACTTCATCAAAAAATAAGACCAGGATGCCAAACTTCAGGAAAGCTGATTTTGATAACCTGAGGAAGATGGCTGTGGCTAAACTGATGAATATGCCGCTGACTGGGAGTGCTACTACCAAGTGGAGGGCCCTGAAGCAGCATATAATGGAAGCAGCAACTAGATATGTCCCCGCACAGGCAACAAGGTCAAGAGGGCTAGATGTGGGCCTCCAGGATAAAGGGGGCCTCCTGAACACTGGGTGGGGGAGGGAGCACTGAACAAGGTGGGGGACTAACAGAGGCAGTGAGTAACGTCTGCCCTCAGCCAGGAAGTCAGGCGGGCATCATCAGGTGGGGGTGGAAGGTATGTGAGAGGTGCAGACCAAAGGAGACAGCACTGTTCATGCTAGAATTAGCTAGAAAGTATCTGGAGGGTGTGAATCTGGATAAATCCCAGGGTCCGCATGGCACTCACCTGAGAATAATACTAGAGGTAAACGGAGCTGTGGCTGGGCCCCTTGCTAATATTTTTCAGGACTCTTTACAGACAGGAGTAGTGACAGAGGACAGGAAAATTGCCAGTGTCACCCGGCCCCCAGTTCAAGAAGAGAGCTAAGTCAGATTCAGGTAACTACAAACTTGTGAGCCTTAACTCCGTGCTTGGCAAGATGTTTCATCAATCATAAAAGAAGTTTTCTTTCAGCACATGGATGAAAATGGATTTTTTTCCTGTGTTTTTACTGAAGACATCTGTTACCGGACCCATACAGTAACCTTTAGAATAATCACTGAAAGTTCACCATATCTGGCATTCTTGAATTAACGTAAGTAATGGTAGAGCAGAAATACCAGCAGGGTTAGGTGAAAGAGCATAGCATTGTTTCCATTTACTTAGACTGCTGTAGTTTGTCAGAAAAATAATGATGGCTATCAAGAAAAAAAAACATTTTTTCTCATCCATTTCCTTTGTTTTTGATAGAGAATGCTCAGGAAAGTATTATTTTTTTCCCTTTGTTATTCTGTTTCTTTCTAGCAGTTTCTATATAGAATACATACATACATACATACATATTTAGACTTTTGATTGTCATGGAAGTTTCCTTCACTTATCCACACCATCAGTCTTGAATTCCATGGTGCTGATGCAATATCAAAGGGCCTTTCCTCACGTGACAGTGACAGAGTTTGAAGAATGATGGGTTAAAGCCAACCCAATGGCGCAGAGGCAGGGACCCAGGTTCAGGAATGAGCTGGAGCAAGCATGGGGAGGAGGATTAAACAGGCAAAATGCTCTCCGTTGAGGAGAATGGGAAGCTCTAGCCCTGTTGCTGCCACCATCTGGGAGCATACCTCTCAACTGTACCACATTACGAGGAACGTTCCTCATTTTACTTCACAAAAGCTCCCTGTTCCACATTGTGAGGACTTCTTCCACATTCAGTGTTAACATTTTAATGCAAAAATCTATAGTAAATGATGCAAAAAATATACTATTCAATTAATAACAGACTTTCTGAACATAAATACAAACATTTTAACAGTGTTCTGAGCTTCTTAGGTAAAGATTTGATTAAGTGTTCCACATTTTGCTCATTTGTTCCACATTTTGAGAGGCAATGTTCCACATTTGGGGGACAAAAGGTTGAGAGGTATGCCTGGGAGACCACATGTGACAGTGCACCATGTGGGTGGGGGGGATGAAGTCTGGCTAAGCACACACTCTCGAGTCCTTGCTCAGAGCCCTGAGGGGAGAAAGAAAACATCAAAGGGAAAAACAAAAAAAGTGCCACCCAGCAGGATAATGCCTTCAGTAATTGCAGAGACCATGCCACTGTCGGTCATGGTTTGCGCCGGGAAATTCTTTGGAGGAACAGCAACACAAAGGCACCCTCAAAGGCCCCGTCTTGAGAGGTAAGTTCTGGGGACATTGGGGACCACCAGTACCAGGTACAACGGGGTTAGGAGGCAGTCTGGAAGGACAGATGGGGTCATAAAGAGGCATATTAAAAAAAAAGGTGCATTAAGTCTTTTTCAGTCAAGCTGTTTTGCACACAAGCCTACACTATGCCTACTTCAGATCCTTTTTTCAGCCGGTGACCCCTCAGCCTTGTCATTGGCTCCTCCCACTGTCGAGGTCAGTGGGGATCAACAGGGAGCAGAGTCATTGAGACGTCCTTGTGCACATAGCTTTTGAGGGGGCTTGCACCCTTGCGCTGCCCACCTTCTGCTTGACATCAGGCACTGCCTCTAAAGGCTTTGCAAGCACCCAGCTACTCCCTGTGGAGATGGATGGGAATGTGGAAGAATGCATCCCGAAGATCTAGGGAGCAGAATCACAAGTTCTGCTCCAGGGATGAATGATCTAAGACAGAGTGACCATCCTGAAGGTGCGCGACCAAAGGAATCTGTTAAGGTTGTGCAGATCTAAGATGGGGTGTCAGCCCCCTATCTGCTTTGGGACCAGAAAGTACCTGAAAACAAACCCTGGGCTTATTGGAGGGTCTGGGACTGGAGCCACTTCCTCCTTCTGGAGGAGCTGGGCGATGTCTTCCCGAAGGGTTGACATTATGTCAGCAGGCACCATGTCCTCACCGTGGGGTGTGGGCTCGGCATGGAAGGTAAGCCTCGAACTCCAGAGGCAGACCCTGACCAACCACTTTGAGGACTCACCTGTCCGTGGTGACAGTGGATCAGGCAGAAAGGAAGTGGTGGAGCCGTCCCCCTACGGGAAGACACAGAGGAGACAGGAAAGGCACAGGGGAGGCACCCCCTAGGCTGTCACTGAGCAGGCTTGGAGGCGGAGGAGGGATTGACTAAGAAAGCACCGGGATCTCAACCACCTGGTTTGCGGATGACCAAAGCAACCTACTTCGGTCGAGGACACTAAGCCTGGGTCTGCTGTCAGTCTGGGATGGCTTGGCCACAGGTGCAGAGAGGGGCCAAAAGGGCTTCTTCCTCTGAAGCTTGGATCCCTTGGCATCCCTCTTGGTGGAGGTAACAGAGTCCAGCGTGGTGCTGGACTTCTCAGTCCGAGTGAGGTGTGCTTCCACGCCTGGTCTGAACAAGTCGGTACCCAAGAAGGGGACATCCACCAACTTGTGCTGGGTGTCTGCAGTGAAGGTGGAAATTCACAGCCAAGCCCTGCAGTGCATGGCCACCGCGGCAGCCTCAGACTGGGCACAGGAACTGCCGATGTCCACGGCTGTCTGGAGCTGCTGTTTGGCTACTGCTCGGCCCTGGTCCCAGATATGCTTGACAGTGGTCTGTAAGTCAGCTGGGAGTCAAGGAAAAACCTCATCGAGAGTGCCCAGTAAGACATAAGTGAAATGGGCCATCAGAAGAGCTGAACTCACCTGCTAAAGGCAGAGAGAAGAGGCCATATAGACCTTTTTGGCCAAGTGATCCAATTTTTTTTTGGATTCTCTGTCGGGAGGTTTATCCGCGTCCCCAACACTGCCTGTACGCCAAAAAAATTAGTTGGCTACCAAACTCTCAGCCAAGTGATGTTCAATGAAACCAGACAGGGAACTCGTAGAAACTGCATACTTTCAGTCCATATGAGCCGACGATGCAGGCAGAAGGCAGGGTGCCACCAAAGCTTCACAGCAGGGCCAAGAATGACCTTGGTGACTGGGAAGGCGATCCTTGTGGGGTCACTTTTTTTTGAGAATTTTGGTTAAGGGATAATTGGCCCATTTTTGGATGGGCTCCATCTGAATCTTGGTAGATTCCGAAATGAGACCGAGCAAGCCCCCAAAAGAAGTGGGACCGTGCTCCATGGATAAATCCTCCTCTGATTTCACTTTCAATGGGTGAGAATGCAGGAGGAGTCCTCAGACTCTGAGGATATGCCGAAAACCGGTCAACCTCCCAAATCCCCACTGACCCTGTGGGGTCTATTGGGGGTAACAGTGACCGACAGCTGACTAGGAAGCCTGGGAGCGGTATGAGCATCCTTAAGAGGGGGACCATGCTTCAGCTTCTCAGGAGGCGGATCCACCCTGTTGGGCGGGGAGGCCGGAACAGGCCGAACCGAAGCAGGCTGGGGCCTTGCTGACAGCACCCACTAAACAGCTGGGGTGGGGGGCCAGAATCGGCTTAACCCTAGATAGCATGAGCTGCTGCCACATAAGCTCTATTGGAGCCTCTCCTCTCCTGAGGAGGAAGAAGAGGAAAGAATGCCGGCTGCACCACTTGCACAAGTGCCGAGAGCCAGAGCGCCAGTGCCAGTGGGGTCTGCTTGATTCCAGGCTACTGGACCTCGACCACCCAATGTCGAGAAAGAGAGGAAGCCGGCAAAGGCCGAGACTTCTCCAAGGGAATGGAATCCCTAGGGTTGAGAAGTGAATCATGAAACTGGTCCAATCCTCCCTGGGAGGTGACTGGTACGACTGGAGTCCTAGAGAGGGAAGTATCCCCTCCGTCTTGCGAAAACCTGTCGATCAGCTTGAGAAAAATCTCAACTGGTTGGTCAGCGTGCATCTCGGTCAACGGGCCCGATGGGGAGACCGTGGAGCCAGCAGCCTGGACCAAAGTATTGTCTGTAGTTGAAACTTCCAAGGAAGCACAGGAATCCGAGGCCCTGAGTGCGCTCGTGATCCCACGATCATCAACGAGACCATTTCTTAGTCTCCTTTTTTTGGAAGATTTGGAGGATTTTGTGATCTTAGAGAGACCCTGCCCAAGAGAGGGAAGGGACTGGCACAAATCCCGAAACACCCTCATAAATGTGGCAGCAAAGGAAAGCGGCACAAAAGCCGAAGCTGGAGAGGCATGCTCCGCGGCCTGAGCCACCGCTTCCTCAAAGGGCACAAGTTGTTCTGCATTCCCCACAGCAGCAGAGACTGCCTAGTGGGTGTCTTATGAGCAAACAGGAGGGTCCTGTTCATCTGGCCATCC
Source organism: Neoceratodus forsteri (assembly GCA_016271365.2). NCBI lineage: Eukaryota > Metazoa > Chordata > Ceratodontiformes > Ceratodontidae > Neoceratodus > Neoceratodus forsteri. Next base: position 685,121,705 of record CM057454.1, on the reverse strand, counting down.
GAGAAGAAGTCGATCGTGCTGGTCCTCCAAAGTACTTGGATGCAAAATTGCACCAAAGGCTACAAGCCTGGGGATCGTGATCATGGCCTAGGCAGTAGATGCGTGAGGTGTGGGGTCCATCCAGGACATCTGCTACCCACAGTCCCATTTCTTGAAACCTGGCACCAACTTTGAGTCACCCACACTGACAAGAGTTTTGAACAAATTCGAAAAACCAACTTGAAGATGATTTGTTTTTTGAAAAGCAAAGGGCCTACTCAAAGCAGAGTGATAAGGAAGGAACCTTCTTCTTCCAACCGAAAGGAAGATCCAACATGATGGGGCAGTACCAAGGGAGTTACCACCTGGGTGAGTGGGAGAAGTCAGCTTGAAGACCTTCCGGCCAGAGTCTTAAAGAGAAAGGATACTTCCATAAGTGTGGACAGTATACCATATCCACATACCTAGAAATATATACTTTTATTTTCTCAGGATCACCCAACTGAGATGCGGTGAAGTACTGGGATGTTTAGTGACTTGCTTAAAGTCACTCCAAGCCAGCAGTTTTGGTGGGAGAACACAGAATCCCAAGGTTCATAATTCTTTACTAGTGCCACTGAGCCATACTGCTGTTATTAAGAGCTTGTACCTCAAGCACCAAAAATAATTTCTAACAGTAGCTAGTCGTCACATACTATTTCAAAAGTATTTTTCTTTTTCCATTTGCTCATTAGATGTTTGTCTAACTGATAGTATTAGATGTGATGTTACTTTACCTGGAGGCTGACATTAGCTCAGTTTCCCTTCAAACCACATTAGTATTGTAACATCACTTATCGTGACAGCACTTAGTGACTGATCTGGCAGCAGGTTACTGGCTGTTCTTCATCAGTTATGTCACAGTCAGTGAAGCCATAATGCTGATGAGGTATGAAGGGGATTAGAACTAGATATGTCAGCATCCAGGTAGAGTGCTGTTCCACACCTCACACCTAGTACTGTCAGGAAGAAAATCTTTTAATTACCAAAAGAGAAAAAGCATATCAGATATAAAAAGTAACAACTGACTACTTTTAGAAGTTAAAATTAATTTCAGTGTACTGGCATATTAACTACTATACAAACTGAGAAAATGGTTGCCCTTCTCTGGCTTATGATGCTGGGGGCTGTGAGTTGGGCTACCATCTGGGAGACCCAGGTGGTTCTCCACAGCCTAAATTATAGTCCAATAGGGCTGGATTTTCAAATACTGTTTTTTTGCCACAAGTCCCGGGTGTGTCAAATATATGGGTCATCTGGCTTGTGGCAAAAAAAAAAAAAGTGAATTTTCCATTCCATGCATCAAACTGATGCCTGCTAGACCACTTTCCTGTGGTCTAGCTTGTGTCAATCCTGGTGCCTTTGACACACAGCTTATGGTCAAACGTTGCTGCAAGCTGCTGTACAGGAGGTACAAATGTCGTAACTGCATCCAAGAGTATAAAATTGGGTGCAGTTGTGCATTTGACCTTGGTGCTGCTGTGGCGTTGCAAAGGGTTTGAAACAGGGCTTGCTGCACACCCTGCAACAAACCTTAAAAATCCGGCCCCTGGAATCTAGGGAGCACTATGGAAGCAGCATTCTCTGAAGGAGGATGATGCTTGTCCCGCCATTAGCATGCCTTCTTTGGTCAGTTCAGGAGCAGCTTGGACTACACAGGTGTCCACACCAGGCGTCTTTCACAGCATTAAGAGAAATACACAGCATCAACCTGAGGGACTACAGGGGAGGAGCTCACTGAAGTGCACAGGGACACCAACCTGATGGACAGACACTGCAATCATTCTACCAAGTCTGAACTTCATGTCTTCAGGGAACCTTAAGACGGTCGTTTGGTAGCATGACTCCGCTCTGTTTAGGCTACTAATTAGCAGAGATATTGTGGAAGACACCACGTTCCTTCCCAGAGGTTGTACTAGTTCTACTTCCTGCCCAACTGGGATCCTGTTCTTGGCACAGAACCCAGACTCAAGCAGCAAGCAAGCAAGCATCTGTGTCACTAGGGCACTGGACCTGCCCATGGTTGCTGTTTAATGATTTATCCTTGCTGTTCCTAAGTTACTATAACGCTATCATTCTAAACTGTGACCATAATTCTTTCTTACTTTTCAAACACTTACTTTTCATTAGTCAGCAGTGGTTTCTCTGCTTGAATAGACTGTATTTGCATCATGAGAGACAGTTCAACTTTGCCCTATGCCTTTATGTTGGACCAGATTCCTTTTCATAAAAGTACTGCAGGACTCAGCAATATTGAATTGTCTGCAGGGAAAGAAATACCACCAGACCAGGCTTTGGGGTCAGCGGAGGCTGCAGAGTGACAGGTCAGGGCGAGGCTGCTGGGTCTCCATGGATTTTTAAATGTATTTCTTTTATTTCCTTTTTGGCAGTTCCCTGTATACAAGACTAGGACAGAAACCTTGTGTCACTCTTTCCAATCAGCAGTGACCCAAATAGGCGTAGGAATGCATAAACCATGCCATGGCTTACAAGTTGATTTTTCTTGTGTGTGTGTGTGTGTGTGTGTGTGTGTGTGTGTGTGGTGGTGGTGGTGGTGGTGGGGGGGTATTCTGGGCCCAGGCATTATATATAGTTGATCCCAATGCCTGATTGGTTGTACTGTACTATGAATTTCCACCTTGAGCTAAATATACTACCAAATCCACATAACTAAGCGGCGCTGCAATTTGTTTTCTCACACTGTGCATTTCCTTCAGTACAACACATAGTATACAAGGGACTGGGCAACAAACAGGGCAGGGTATACAATTTGGAGGAGAGGGGCAGCAAAGTGAGTTTTGGTGTCCAAATTTTACTTTCTCAGCAACACCCCACCAAGAATTAGATGACCTTTACGGAAAAGAATGAGGATTTCTCCTTTTCCCTTCCTGCTTAATCCCAACAAACGCTACTCCTCCCATTACTGCAGCCAGCCTAGTTCCTCTATTTTTCTGCACTATGTACTTTTTCATCACTTATTTATCTTGCACCTTAGTTGCCCTTGTATTAGTAGTATTTTAATTCTATGAGCGGATTACTGTTGTATTTAATTAATTGAAAAATGATTGGTCATGGAAATCTCGTGCCATTTCTATAATCAAACCCCGTATAAATACAAGCCAACTCTGACCATGCTTGCCTCCTGTCAAAGCCTTGTATTTGGAGGCAAAACACTAGCGATGTTTTGATCAGGCCATCTGCTCTTCTACATGAGGTGAAAGTCTGTTTATCATTTCACTTTGTTCACTTAATAAATTACCTCACCTTAAAGATTTTTGGTCTGCCGGTCTTCTAGTTCTTCAGCCGTGATGACAGGACAGGCAGAAGCTTCCAGAGCTGACTGCAATGCCACTGCTGAATCAGGTACCACCCCCAATGATGGAGGCCCTTGAAACAGTGTCTCCTGCATACAGCCCAACACCGAGCATTCCTAACTGGGTACTGAACACTGTATCGCTGCTGGTGAGATCCAACCTGGAGTACTGTGTGTCCAGTTTTGAGAGCTCAGAAAGGAAACAGACAGGGTGGAGGCTGTCCACAGGAGGGCAACTAAAGTAGTATAGGAGTTGTACAAGACGCCTTATAAGGAGAGACTGAGGGATCACATCATGTACACCCTGGAAGAGAGGAGAATAAGAGGGGACATGATAGAGACCTACAAGTATCTTACAGGGGCGAATAGGACTGGATGCCGGAGGGGAGTCTCTTTCGAATGAGAAAGAGCACTGGGACCAGGGGCATGTGACAAAGCTGAGGGGGGAGGAGTTTAAGAAGGACATGAGGAAGTACTACTTCACTGAAAGGGTGGCGGACACCAGGAACAGGGTGCTATCTGAAGTGATGGAGGTGAAAATAATGTGGGGCTTCAAGCATGTGTGGGACAGACATAAGGGGAAAAATCAGTAAATAGGTGGGGGGGAGGGTCACCGGAGACAAGTTAGGGTCTGCGGAGACAGATTTGGCAGGCAACATCTGTGCAGACTAGGTGAATGCCTTGCTAAGTGCTATGGGGTCATTTGCGTATTAGGGTACAAATATGGCAGATTGCTGTAGTGGCGCAATCACCATTATTGGGCCCTAACACTGCACTACTGTGTTAGTTATGGGATAGTCCTGGATATCCAATAGTTTCCCTCCAGTAAGTCCAAAGCCCCCCACCCACCCATCTGCCTAGTCACCACTGCTACCCCCACTCATCCCAGCCCCCTGTCTACAGCTTACATGACCCCTCCCCCCCCACCGCGTGGCAGGCAGCACAGACCCTTCACTCACCTGTGCGACTGGCTGCCAAATGAATGACAGTTTGCGATCACGCGCCTACCAACGAGTCAACAACTTTCTAACCATGCCATCCAATTCAGCATTTTGCGATACTCCCCGCTTTGAGGTCACAAAGTGCCATTTCTGAGTAGGTTTGAAGAAGCAGAAGAAGAATCAGCATTTATATAGTGCTTTTCATGCACAGTGTATCCAAAAGTGCTTTACTAGCAATACTACACAGGCAGTGGAGTGACTGAACATGCAGTGGCAGCCATTTCACACATCAACATCCACACACAGGCTTGGACAATTGCATGAACCATTTTTTAAAGGGAATGGGAATGTTGGCCAGGGCACCGGGGAAAATCCCCTACTCTTGGGAGTACTAGACAGGGTAGCATTATAGAACCAATGGAAAATGAGTAAAAAAAAAAAAAAAATTTATACATGGTTAAAACAGGGTTTTAAATAATTGATTAGCAGTTTTTTCCTTGGGACAATACTAACTGTACAGAAAGTATTTATATAGGTTTTCTAGAAGTGTTATGTTTGTTAAACACAATGAGGCAAGTGCTATGTATTTTCACAATATTTTAGCAGTTTTATGAGCAAAACGCTAATCAATTTTTAGAGTTAAATAAAACCCTGTTAAAACCTATCTTATGCCCACTTTTGTACATTTAAGTTACATATACCCACCACCTAAACAACTAGAAACAACATTATTCAAGTTTTTTCTGTTTCCAACGTATTTGCGATAGTCAACTCAACCCCATGAAACGGTGCATTTTATACCTGGATATTAAGCAGGGAGGACTAGCAATGGTTAATCCCCTGGTATTTTTCTACTGTATATTTTTATGTGCCAATTTGAAACCCATATTAAATAATGTTTCTGGTATTTGGATACTTTGGGCTAAAAATCAACTGATAGATACACTTAATGATTGGTCTCTTACAGAACCAATTCCAAAACAAAAATGGCTGTAGGGGTTGCTCTGTATTTTGTAAATGCTTTGAGCAAATTAAAATTATGGAAACTTCTGAAACAAACATTTATAACATTAAACATAGAAACATAGAATTTGACGGCAGATAAGGACCGCTTGGCCCACCCAGTCTGCCCATTTCCCTGCCTACTGGATAAGCTGCAGATCCTAGTTAACCAGCAGCCTACTTCTTCCTACCCCCATCCCCTAGAATTGCCTTATGACTGTCCCATGCATGCTTGAATTCCACCACTGTTTTTGACTCCACGACCTCCTCCGAGGCCGTTCCATGCATCCACAACCCTCTCTGTGAAAAATACTTCCTTAAATTACCTCTGAGCCGCCTCCATCTTCAAATTGCCCCTTGTTTTGCACACTTCTTTTTGAAAGATGCTACCCTCTTGGACTTTGTTGATTCCCTTGAGGTACTTGAAAGTTTCTATCATGTCCCCCTCTCCCTCCTTCCTTCCTCCCTCCTTATCCAGAAAAACCCTATATGATTTAATTTTGTCAGATTTTTATTTAGAAACTCCTAGCTATTTTGAACTACCATGTACTGAACAAACCCAAATTTGGAAAATGCTGTCTGATGTTAGGATTCCACAGATTTTTATTAATTTTTTTTTTTTTTATTTTATTAAAGTCTCGGATGTGGGACACCATATGGCTTTGTCTACATGGGAGACTAGATGTTAAAAATAACACAAAGAGGTAACAGAAAGATATTGTCCTAGACACATGTGTTTTGGGACTCTGGAAACAATGGAACACCTTTAGTTTGAGTGCCCTTTTATACAAGATTTCTGGCTGCTTTGTAAACAGAAATTGGGTTCATACCCTTGGATTAACATGGATTCACAAACTTTTTTTCCTTGGTGTTACACTCTGAGCCCCAAATTTAATTTGAGCACCTTTTGGGTATTACTACCAAGCATGAAATATTGGATTTGGCAAGCAAGAGTGTTTTTTTCCTGACAACAAATCAATAGACACCCCAAACAAATTTTACAGTCTGCTGTACTTGAGTTGATGCATATACAGGAAGCAGAACACAAAGTGTATCCCAAGTCTGCGTTGGGAAAATTATGAAATTCCAGAAATTTTTTCAGAAATATTAAATGGACAGTTTATAATTTGTTTATATTTTTAGTTATCTTCTTTAACAATTGAAAGTAAGATAGTCTCCTAATTTAGAGACAATGTACAGTTTTCAGAATAAGAAGCAGAGTACTTTTTTTTACCTACTGTATATAATAAGGTATCATGATTCGTCCCCCAGTCTTTTTTTTCCTTATTTTTTTTTTCTTTTGAAATGAAATCAAAATATTATTTTCATGTTAAAATGACTTATGTGTTTGGATTTTATGATATGTAGAAAATTCGCTTTATATTGTGGGATGTGGTTTATTTTTCCTTATATTATTGGGGATATGTTATGATTATTGAATGTATTATTGTTTCACCTACCAAATAAAAAATTCCCCCACTCTTGTGAAAAGTGACTTGGGTTGTTTTACTTCCACCTGGACACCAACCAGGACAGGACCAGAGATGGGTAGAAGGGATAACTGTTTAGCGTCTCATCTGAAGAATGGCACACTCTGACTGTACAGAATCCCCCAGTACTGCACTAAGGTGCCAATATTTATGGTATGAGCCCAGTCTCGGTGTTGCACAAGAACCCATGACCTTCTGGCCCAGAGGCGGATGTGTTACCAAGTGAGCCACACTGACTCGTTCAGCATTCACAAATGCCCTTCAGATATCCTGATGCGAGAGTTCTGCCTAATTATGAATGAGGTGGTGCCTCCAGCTGGAGTAGTTATAGTGGAAACCTGGGATACACTCAGACCTACACTCCTCAGGAAATAATATGTCCACCAGCCTCTAGCAAAATTTCCATCCACAGGACAGAGATCACAGTAACTGCAGCACCACAGATATAAAAAAGAACAATGCTTTATTAAAAGAGAGAGGCAGAAAGGAAAACGGTAATTCAAGTGATAAATGGAATAGCCCACAGGACCATACCTATGAACTGTCCCAATTTTGCCAGAACATCCAGAATTTCAGTAACATCACATCTAATACCACCAGTAGTCCTGTCCCAGCAACCTGACTTCCCCCAGCAAGTCCTGAAACAGTTTTCTTTTTGGGTTTCCATGCCACCCACACAGATGCTGGAGGCACTTCCTTTGTTGCATGGATGGAGCATGTGTGTGCATCCAACGTGAGCGCACCATCAGCCCATCATGTGCGCCCACTTGCACAGCTCAGTCCATCCCTGTATTGTTGCCTCAGCCTCTCCTCAGGCCAGCACACAAGCAATAAACTGTCCCTCTAGCACTCAGTTGGCCCAGACAGCCAAGGAGGTTCCAGAGCAGACAGGAAATGGAGTCTCAAGCCACCCACCGAATAAGAAGAGCACCAGCTGCCAGTCAGCCTAGTCTCTTACACACTGAGTAAAAGTTAGAAATGACACTGCTGGCCACACACGTCAGCAGACGAGAGCCAAGCAGCAGACTGACTTGTCAGCCTACAGTAGTAGTCAGCTAATAAGGGCAAGCTAATACAATTACATGTACATAAGATAAAAAGAACTTAATCACTTAGTTGCACTCGGACTGCAGCAGTCAGTCAGTCACAAACCTAGCAGAAAAGCAGCCAGGCAGGAACGGAGGATCAGAAGAACCAGATTTTTCTCAGTCTGCCGGCAGGTTCCAGCCCGTGTGCATGCCTCCTTATTTTGGGACACTTGGTAAGTAGCGTTTGTGATTATCAATTATTATTGATGCTTAAAGTTGTTTTAAAATGTTTCTTGCAATAGTGGTGCCATGCCTGTGCCAACACTTTTTGACACTCCTCAAACTCCTCCTGAAAATAATTTTTCTTGAGCATATGGCTACCACTTGAGTTGAGTTAAAGTATGTATAAATACTTCACTTCAGTTACCTAAGTAATGGTTATTGGGGAGGGGATGCCAGGACACAAAGCTAGTACAGCTAGAGTCCCAGTAAGAGCTAAGGGGAGAAATGTGTCAAAAATGTGTTGCTCATATGCAAATGTTATGCTAATTAGGTGTCCTTGATTTTCGTCACTTGTCCTGGATTTCCAGGAGCACTGTCCCCGATTTGCTCAGCCTGGGACTGAGAAGTATGCACAGGGCCCTCCACCTTAAAAGTCTATAATTCCTCTCTAGTGCGTGCACCCAGCCTCTACCCCAAAAGGCCATATGTGGGATAGCACTCCTGTCACAGCAGCGGATACCATGGTGGAAAGAACACTGGCTAGTGATAAACTGTGGCCTGCTGGTCAGCAAACAATAATTAATGCACTTGTCAGTAAACACCACTTACAAAAAGAGGTCTCCTGCTGACCTGGAGGCATCGAGGGTTGAGGCACTGAATGCCACACCTGCCACAATGACGATGACCCAGGTTCAGGGTAGATCCGAGTTGCCATGGGTCAGCTGGGGGTTTGAGTGTTTGGAGAAAGCTCTCTTCTCCCGGGGAGGAGAGGTTTGATAGTGTCAGTGGCTCAGTAGGTAGCACACTCACCTCTGAGGCCAGGAGATCAGAGAGCTGTGGGTTCAGTTCCCACATCTGGCACTTGGGTTAATATCCCAATACTGACACTGTAGTGCAGCATGGGAGGGGTGCTGCACTTCTGAGTTGCCGTCTTTCGGACGATGCGTTAAACCGAGGTCCCATCTGCCTGGATTGGTGGTAGTTCAGGTAGATGTTAAAGATCCCATGGCACTTATCGAAAAAAGAGCAGGAGAATTTCCCCAGTGTCCTGGCCAAATTTCCCTCATTCACTAAAAATACCACCAACAGCTTAATCTGATTCAAGGTCAGTTGGCATTCATCTGTATCCCCATCCCCCGGGTCATGCCTAAAAATAGGCAGGATTTGTCTAGTGCACTTACCCGGTCAACAAAGACTAAATAATAAATAATGACTGCCACTGAACGAAGGCTCGATGGTAGTGCAAGTGTCATGCACCATTGATGCAGGATGTCTGTGTCTTGACACAGCAGATCATGTTGTCTGCACTGTGGTAGGGTCTCAAGAAAACAGGAAAAAGTGACTCGGGCTGTATGAAGCTCTGCCTGCCTTCCCTCAACCTGCCCCACTGCCAGACGGCCGTCCTCTGGTCCGGATGTGTTTTCTGGGTAAGGGGAGGATGGCCCCTCCTTCTTTGGCCCATCATGGGCGGGGGGGGGTGGATCTGTGAAGGAATTCTGGGAGGAAGGCAGGTCTCTGGGAGGTGGTCATTGGTACGGGGAGATGGGGATGGGGCTGATAGCCCGCCTGAGGCACGCCTACAAAATAAAGCTTTACGGAAGACAATAAAAAAGGCCTCCCTATGAAGCCTAGCCATTTTCACATTGAGTGCCTACCAGCCTAAGCACTTTTGATAACAGTACAGAGGCATCTGCATACCATGAATTCCAGCACTCATAATGTCATGTTATCACAAGTACTAACACATATGTCATATACTGTTTTAATTGATGTAATATGATCATGATGGTAGCACTCAAAATTATGCAGATCTGTCCTATTTGGGGACCATGATTTATTTATTTTTTTAACTAGGAAAAGCTGAAAGCTTGTTTACAGGTGCGACCTGGGAGCACAAGGAAGGTAAGTGACTTGCTCAGGGTCACATAGTATGCAAGTGGGGACTGTGGGATTCAAACCCAGGTCTCCAGGTTTGCAGCTCAGAGCCTTAAACCACTGTGCTATACTGCCTCGATGATAACGATAATGAATTATAAATTGCGCAGGCAATGTGAATAAAGTAGAGCAGTCCTCCTTTGATCCGCCTGACTCCTGTGTTATTTTTTCTCCACTGGCCACTTGACTTCCAGGTTATTCATTGGTTTGCAGTACTACATGAAGATAAGAGATCATGAGTACACCAAGTACAGCAGTGACTACATCCCGCAACAATACAGCAACTTATAAATCAGTTATCAGGCAACTATTCCTCAGATGGAAATGACCGATTTATCAATTGCTGGGTTCCACAGGAAACACAGAAGTTGACGGCAGATAAGGACCGCAAGGCCCATCCAGTCTGCTCATTTCTTTTTCTACCTTATAAATGTTCCATTGGCCTTTGCTCTGTCAATGGCCTATCTATTCATACTCATCTGTATTGCTCCCTTATGCCTACCCCTTGCCGGTTTGAAGCCCTGCACTGTATTCATATCCACCACTTCCTGAGGTAGGCCGTACCATGCATCCACTACCCTTTCTGTGAAAAAGAACTTCCTCACATTAACCCTTAATCGGTCTCCCTCTAATCTCATGCTGTGTCCTCATGTCCTGCTATTTTTCTTATATTGAAACGTGTTAGACTCTTTCACCTTGTTAATGCCCTTAAGGTGTTTGAATGTTTCGATCATATCACCTCTCTCCCTCCTTTGCTCTAGGGTATACATGTTGAGCTCCGTTAATCTGTCCTCATATGTTTTCTGATGCAGTCCCTGCACCATTTTGGCTGCCCTTCTCTGGAATGCCTCAATTTGGTTAATGTTCTTGTGAAGGTGTGGCCTCCAGTACTGCACGTAGTCCTCCAGATGGGGCCTAACTAGTGTCTTGTAAAGTGGGATTATTACCTCCCTCTTCAGACTTATGATACCCCTACTGATACACCCTAACCTTATCTACAGCTTTAGTGGTCTGCTTGGTTGATTTCAGGTCATCGATGATAATGATGCCCAAGTCTCTTTCTTCCCTTGTGATTGCCAGCAACTCCACTCCCAGCCTATAGGTGGCTTCAGGGTTTCTCTTCCCTATGTGCATGATCTTGCACTTCTTTGCATTAAACCCCAGTTGCCACTCTTCTGACCATTTTGCTAGTTTATCTAGATCTCTTCTCATTCTGCCAACCCCATTTGGATCATCTACTCTGTTGCAGATCTTGGTGTCATCTGCAAACAGACAAACCTTACCCTCCAGTCCATCTGCAATGTCACTGATGAAGATATTGAAGAGGACTGGCCCCAAGACTGATCCCTGAGGTATCCCACTTGTGACTTGCATCTCTTCTGACTGTATACCGTTTACCAGCACCACTCTGTTTTCTGCCCGTCAACCAGTTTTCCACCCACTTGACCAACTTCTGACCCACCCTGTGCCTACCCAGCTTATTAATCAATCTTCTATGTGGAACAGTATTGAAAGCTTTGCTGAAGTCAAGGTAAGTGACATCAACTGCTCCCCCTTGGTCCACCACTCTGGTTACCCAGTCAAAGAAATCTATGAGATTAGTTTGACAGCACCCTGCTTTTGTAAACCCATGCTGTCTTGGATCCTGTGCTCCTATGGATTCCAGGTGTTGCACTATCCTTTCCTTAAGGAGTGTCTCCATAATCTTGCCCACTACTTGAGGTAAGACTGACTGGTCTGTAGTTCCCTGCCTCTTCCCTGCTACCACTCTTGTGGAGCGGGATCACATGAGCCCTTCTCCAGTCTTCTGGGACCTCTCCTGTGCTCAGAGACTCACTAAACAGTTCTGATAATGGCTCTGCTAGTTCTACCCTTAGCTCCTTTAGTACCCTGGGATGTATGCCATCAGGTCCCATTGCCTTGTCCACCCTGAGCTTATCGAGCTCTTCTAGGACCCTTTCTTTTGTGAAGGGACTAGTGCTCACCTCCCTCCACCCATGTCCATGGTGCTGAGCTGCGGGCCCTGCCCTACCTTCTCTTCAGTAAATACTGACCAGAAGTATCTATTTAGGATAGATGCTTTTACATGGTCCTCCTCCTCACACGCCCCCTTACCTTCTTTGATCTTAGCAATACCCCACTCTGTACTTTCTCCTTTCACTAATGTATCTATAGAGTGTCTTGTCAACTTCTTTTACTGTTTATGCTAGTGTTTCCTCAGTTTGGGCCTTTGCCTGCCTTACTGCCTTCCCTGCTTCCCTTAGGGAAGTTTGGTATGCCTCCCTATCTTCATCCCGCCGTGTTCCCTTACATTTACTTTAGGCCAGCCTTTTGGCTCTGACCTTTTCTGCTACTGTTTTTGAGAATCAAAGTGGTTTCCTTCTTCTTTTGCACTTCCTTTTCTCTATAACACAATGGGACGTTGCTTCAATTATTACATCCTTAATGCTTGCCCACTTTGCCTGTACCCCCTCACCTGTATTTCTTTTTGCCAGGGCTAGCTTAACTCTGTTGGCCATCTTATCAAAGTAAGCTCCTCTGAAGTCCCATATGTTTGCCTTGGAATGGGATGATTTAGTTGTAGTGGCCAAATTGAATCATACCATGTGAGGGTCATTGGCTCCCAGGTGACCTTCTACCTGGAGATCTGTGATCCTTTCCCTGTTGGTCAGTACTAGATCTAGGATAGCCCTGTCTCTTGTGGGTTGTTGTACCAGTTGTTTGAGGCCCTCCCTCTGCAGGGAATCCACCATATGTCTAGTTCTGGCAGATATTCCTGCGGTATTGACCAATCTGAGTCTGGCATGTTGAAATCTCCCATTATCAGAGCCTCCCCTTTAGCTGTCATGTTTTGTATATCTTCTAACAGTAATGTGTCTGTGTCCTTCCCCTGGCCTGTAGACAACCCCAGTTCTTATGGCTGTCCCATTTCCTGTTTCCAGGGTGACCCACAGTTCAAAGCAAGAAAGGCCTCACAGCCTAAACTCTGAGGTACTCACTTTCCTTCAGATCTGATTGACTCGAGTCAGTGAAAGTGTCCACTGCACTACAGAGAAGGAACAGGGTTTAGGAGGACCCTGTTAAAATGGTGGACAGGGAGCCAGTCCGTGGATGCAGCAGCTACCACTAACGAACAGAGTTCAGGAATGAGCCTGATTGATCTGAGGTGTGGGCAGGGGGAAGGAGGATTCAGCATCCCAGAGAATGCTCTCCTTCTCTGAGAAGGGAGAGCAGCTACTGCCACTTTAATACTGCCACCTGGGAGACCACAGGTGGCAGTGCATCTGAAGCTGCTTAGTGAGGGGGAATGCCGGCTGTTGCCACACTACCAATCCTTGCATGCACATGTGCACCCTTGTTGCCAGTGTCCCAAGGGAAGGGACAAAAAAAGCAGGAAAACCCCAGCCAGAAACTGGATGATTATCCTGAATCCTGCAGGCCCTGCACTGGTGGCCCTTCCATGAGTTGGATCCTGAGTTACGGCAGGAGTTGGAAACCCCACAATGGAGGGGGGGTTAATCTATGGAAAACAGCATACAGATAAGCTCACAAGATGCCAGGTAACAGGACTGGGGAGGTCATAATAGATTGGAGTATGGCTGGTGGTGGAGGGAACAGAGTAACTACAAAAAAAAAAAAGGAAAGGTGGACAGGATGCAAACGCAACTGGCTGGATCCTCACATCTCATGAGCTCTCGGTGTCCACTGTGAAAGTAGTCTCTTGAAGCTTCTCCTTCACCATGAATTCCATTCTCTCTTGTCGAAAGTGCGCCATCACCCCAAAGCCCCCTGAGCTGGTGGCACACAAAGGCTTCACTTTAGGTTAGTTACTACCCTTGCATGAAGGCCGTAGGGTTTGGTCTGCTGATGGACATAGTCAAGGTGAGCCACAGGCAAAGCTTACCTGGGATACACCCTGCTGGGTCACTGGTGCAAGCATCAGATGTGTAGGCCTGAAAGTTCTGGAAAGGTTGGTTCTATCCAGAAAAGAACAGAGGATGCCTTCTCCAGATGCCTTTAAGTATCTGTTGCACAAGCAACTGAAGCAATTGTGAAAAACACAATTTAAAATCCAGGATGCAATGCAGAACACCACAGAATTCTGCAGAGTTACTGCTGGAAACAGTACAATTTCAATGACGGTCCTTTTTGTCATGCAGAAATCAGTGACACTGTACTGCATGCTGGCGTGCTCTGCTGTAGGGACAGGAATGCAGGGAAGATCTGTTTATTTGTGGATGACAGATGGTGGACAGCGAGGATGGGGCCACAACAAAGAGAGAGGGGAGACTTATGGTGCCCCGATGAAGTGATATTTTGTGTGTGTGTGAGAGAGTTAGTGTCACGAAACACAGGCACTTTGCCAAGCTGTCATCTGAAACATTTTTCTACAATAAAATAAATCTAGAAATAGTCCAGGTGAATCAAGTGTAAGCTCCATAAATGCACTGAGCACAAAATGGATGCCCCTATGTTCCTACTGTTCTTACAATGTATTTTCAACATTTTACTAAAAAGACCTGCTGACTGGAACCAATCAGTCCAACTGCAGGGTCACTACAACAACTAATACTAATCATGTCTGGAATCATGCACATTCCCTTTGAATGACTAGATCTTCTTTCTCCTCCTAGGGAGTGCATACAACTCTTATTATACTGTAACCTGTAGCTTTCGTTTGGAAAATTTAGAATGGAGGGCTACTAAGCAAGATACATAGCTTATATAAAAGAAGTTACTGTACTTCCATAACTGTAGATCTTCCACAGTATCTTAGCCAGAGTACCACTTTTTAGTCTTAAGAGATGGAGGTGATAGGACTCTTCGGAAACCAGACCTTTTGGGGCCAGTGGTGCAGGTGCATACCCCCGTGCAAGTACAATGTCTCTGTGGTATATAGTCATATCAGCCCTAACCACTTCAGTGCCTTTTTCCCGCCTTCTTTAGAAGAGAAAGAGCTAGTAAACTGAATGACTATTTAGATAAACCCAACAGTTAATGCCATAAGACAGCCCAGTAGTCCCTGTAAGAAGGGACAAACACCTAAAATAAACAGTGTCTTCACAGCCATACCTGTCTGATGAGGGGGTGGGGGGAGGCCATTACAGAAACACTGCAGTGAGTCCTGGGGATGGAGGGTGGGGAAGTTGTATTCTATGGAGAAGATACTCTGGAAGATCTACAGTTACAGTAAGTACTGTAGCTTCTCTATCTTCCCAGAAATCAAGCAATCTTGAAACAAAGACCGAATTAGGTTAACAGATGGTGGCATCTCTAAAACCCTGTGAAATTCCACAGGTAATACATTCCACAAGGTGGGGACCATATAGCTGAAGGTCTGCATATCCCAGACAGTCTGTAAGTATTCCATTGGGTTTTAAGCCCCAAGACACTCCTCAGCATTAATCACGTTGCTAGGTAGATTGTTCCACCTATCCACCGCCCACTCCATAAGACATTTTCCTGACACCTTTTCTGAATCCCCTCCCCTCCCATGCACACGCGTGCGCACACACACACACGCACACAAATGTAAGGTTATGCCTCCTGGTGGCTGTATTTTTCTTAGCTCCACCCTATTATGTCCCGGCATGCATTTCTAGGCTTCTGTCATGTCCTCCCCTCTCTCTCCTTTCTTCCAGTGAGTATACTGTATGTTAAGACTGTCAAATCTTTTCTGATAGGTCTCACCTTGTTGCACTGGGATCATTTCTGTAGCTCTGCTGAACAGTCTCTTACCTCTTCAAATCGTTCTTCAGATGTGGGTTCTAAAACTGCAAGCAGTACTCCAGGTGTGGGTCTAACAAACGATTTGCACTGGCAATATCCCCTTTTCATTGTGGTTAGTGAAATAATGCCTGCTACATCCCAGCATCCTATTAACTTTCCCAAATGCTGTACTGCATTGGGCAATATAGCTTTTCAGACTGTTGCTTATTATAACCCATAGGTCTCTTTCCTCATTGGAGGGATCTACTTTGACCCCATGGATGTAACTGTCCACTGACTTTGGTGTCCTCAGCAAACAGATTAAATTTAGCCTGCATCTATACCGAAATGTCACTGATATATATTATATGTGTGTTAAAGAGCACCAGCAGGCCCAGTGGCGCTGAGGGTTGAGGCACTGCACGCCACACCTCGCGCTAGACCGGTGACCAGGGATCGGGAACGGACTCGGGTTGCTCGGGGGCCGGCGAGAAGAGGAAGGATGGAGCATCCCAGAACAGCTCTCCTTCCTCAGGGAGAGGGAATGCCGTGGTGCACTGCTTGTCTGCTATCCAGCAGTGGCTGGGTTGTAGCACTAGCACACAGCAAACACAGGGGGGGATTCCACGTACAGGGTGCTGGAGCCGTCTCCGGGGAGCTGGAGCTCGGATGCTGCACCCATTGCATGTCCGTGGGCCCGGGGAGAAAAGTGGAGCAAAAACTCCTCCATGCAGCAGGATGAGAGACTAACCCATCGCAGGCTCTGCACCAGTGGCTAGGCACAACCGCGGATCTGGTGGCAGAGGACCACGGTGAATGTAAGTCCCAGGGGAGCAGGGTGACAGGGCTTTGGGGGGGGGTCGGTCCGAAGGGGGCCGCTGGAGGAAGCCAGGAGATAAAGAAAAAAGGAAAGAGCACCAGCCCCAGGACAGACCCTTGTGGCACCCTACTTCTGACTTTCCTGATCTTGGAGAATTTTACCATTTAGGAACACACTCTGTCTCATCTCTGACAACCACTTACAAATCCACTTGGTTTGTCGTACCCCCAGAATCTTTTTTTTTTTTTTGACCAGGAAGGGCACATTAAGCTGTGATAGTTTGTTTCCAGGTGCATCCAGGGTGGCTTAAATGGACCCGTTTCACTCTTTGTTATAAAGATCCTACAGCTGGACCCCTAAATTTGTAAAAATGCCTCTTGGCAGATATTGAGCTGTACGCATGACCTACTGTAGTTTGTCCTGTAAAACATTTTCTTTTGGGGCTGCCCAATGATCCAGCAGAACTCCATTGCACTTCTGTGCCCCCAACCTGGGTTTGGGAGCAGGCTCAGGGAGTCGGTTTGGTTGCTGCCAGGGATGGGGAGGGCTGCTGATCACAGTGTGAGACAGCCTGGGGAGGATGGCATTGGGACCCATGGATACAGCAATCCAATGTAGTGGGCCGGGGTGCTACTATTCTATAATAAAAGCATCAGAATGCAAGAAACGGCAGTATTTTTGCAAATTCAGAAGTAATCACTGCTTTTTTCATATACAGGGAGCTTCCTCATTTTCATTTTATTTTTTTATAATCATTGTTTATTGAGTTTTTGTCACAGAACAAACCACATATTAAACAGACATTGTCAGCAATTGTGTGCAGATATAGCACCGGAAATAAATTGCAAAACAGTTGTACAGTGGATTCATTTCATCTTAAAGTTTCTGTGCCTCTGTGGCATTTAGATTACTGTGGCTATTAGGGAACCTTTCCCTGCACTCATTGTATCCCTCCTAGCCTAAGGGATAAGGAAAGGATCAGATTTCATCTTGTACCCAACCCATCTCGCCCATCTGTTTGTGGATTTGTCCACCTCTTGCTAAGTGAGAAAGTCAATTCCTTCAGGTCATAAATGCCATTAACTATCTAATGCCACTCCATCAAAGTAGGCATGTCAGGAGACAGCTATTTCTTAGTAATAAATATTTTTTTGCAGCTACCATTAATATAGACATCAGCTGCATCCTTCTTTTTAAGAGAAGGATGCAGCTGATTTTAGATATAGACTTTTAGCTATCTCGGGGTCTGGCTGCACCAGCAAGTCAAATTGTCTGGACATGTAGATGCTATCCTGAAGAAGCTGCGCCCCAAGCTCGGTGCCCTATACAAGAACCATAGTAGTCTACCTCTAGCGGCCAGGTGCGAACTCCCCCAGAAAATGATGCTCCCAATCTTTGACTACTGTGATGTAGTCTATAGTGCTTCTCCCAAGTCTTCCTCAGCTAAGTTGGATACCCTCTTCAATGCCGTCTGTCATTCTGCTCTGGACTCCCCTTCCCACACGCATCATTGCAACCTCCATCACTCTCTTGCGTTTCCCATACTTGACAACAGACGTCTCTCCCACTGCGCAAAATTCATCTCTAAATACTGATTTGGTTCTCTCACCCCAACCCACCCTCTCACTCTCTGAGATCTACTGATTCGCACACTTTGGCTGTCCCTCGCCGTACTACCTCTGTTGGGCAGCTGGCATTCTCGTAGCGGTTCCCTACACTTTGGAACTCACTGCCCCATCAAATAAGGCACTCCTCTTCCCCTTCATTCATCGCCATATCTTTGTACAACGTCCTCTCTCCAAATTGTACCTGCCCCTAATCACAGTAATCTCTCACCCCCCCTATTTCTGAACTTCCCAAAAACTTTCCTTAAAGCAAAGTTACCTGCCTGCTTGTCTCCCCCTATTTATTCAAGTTTTCCATTCTCCTGCTTGTTGTAATTGGTAATTACATCTCTAAGAGTCATTTACCTTCTTGTAATTAACTTGCCACTCAAAGGCTCAGCTGGCCCACTTTTTCATGTCCCTCCTTTACCTGCATACTCTTTAGTCTAAGTTTAATTTATTGTGACAAGCACTTAATTTTGCTCTCATATTAACTCTACTATTACAATGCACTTCTCAGTTTTCTTTTTTCCTTCACATTGTATAAATGCTCTTTCAATTTCATATACATTGTATAAAGTCAATTTGTATGTAATTTTGCATCCTATGTCCCTGTATCAAATGTACTTGTATGTTCATTTACTCCACTACCCTCTCCCCCAGGACGCACCAGGAGATGAGCAACTTGATTGTTCGGCATGCCTTTCCTGGTGAAACTTTTAAATAAATAAATAAATAAAATAAAGAGGCCAATAGGAGAACAGGAAGAGAGTTCTACAAGCTGCAGGAGAGGGAAGAATCTTTTAGGGTCTTATCTAGATTTTGTTGAAAGGGTTGGGAGTTTTTGGCGTGCCCATAGGATGTGACAGTGTGATGTTCTGGATTCTTCACATGCCCGCCAGCAGGCCGGGGTGGCTGCAGTACCCCAGTAAACCTGTTGCATGGGCGTGAGGAAGTATCTAATTAGATACTTCCAACTACACTCCCTCTGAGCCACGGAGACAGTAGCTTTATGTGTGTAGAGGCATATTTGCCGCCACTGCTCAGGTGTAAGAGGACTGGCGAGCTTAGAGTTCCAGTTTTCTAGAGCCAGAATTTGCTGTGGTGGGCTTTCGGGTTTGGAGGTAGAGATATAGATTAGAGACCCAGTGTCCACGCAAAAAGTGCTTCATTGCAACTATTAGAAGTGATACTAGGGTATGGTTAGGGGTAGCAGGGAGGTACATTTGCCAGATTTGAGAAAGATAAGCTTTCATTTGAAGACAGTGGAACAGATCAGAGTGTGGGAGAGCTAACGAGTCATGCAGGGCTTGAAATAAGACAACTCCTCCATCTTGCAGGAGCTGCAATAAGGTCTGGAGTCCCATCCTATGCCATTTCTTGAAACCACAGTCTAGCATGACAGGAGCAAAATCTGGGTGGAGGTGTAATGGTAGCAGCCAGAGGAGCTTACCTGCAAGGTCATAGTGATGGAAGGTTTTGTGCCCTGTCTGGAGTACTGTATGAACGGAAGCTTACTCATTCACAAGTGTTACATGATGGCACCTATACTTCAGAAATGGAGGCAAAATAACAAGAAACACAAGAAAGTATTTCACTCTTATTAAGACTCGTTAACCTGGTGTAACACGGGTCTGTCCACAAGAAAAAGCCCCTTGGGGCAGAGAGAAGAACCGCTCACCACTTGGTTTGTGGGCAGTGAACTTGTTTTGAAAAAGAGTCACAAGTAAGGGTATGCACACTGCGTGTACTTCTAGACATAAAACAAGCTAAATGTTGAACTAGACTCAAACCAAATAAAGAAGAACATAGGTCTCTCTCTTACGTTCACACTCCTTGATGTCCAGGTTGAACTGCTGCAAGGCTCCCATGGTGATCTGCCTGACCTCAATATCCAGCAGTAAATGTTGCAGTGAGGTGGACAAGTGCTTACATGCTGACATACACGCAGTCTGTGCCACTTTACCCTGCAAGAAAAAGAGGGACTATCAGCTAACAGAGTTAAATCAGGTTTATTTGAGAACACCAGAATAAGCAACAACTCAGCCTCCTGAATACCAGAGCAAGTTATATTTCAGTGGCTTTAAAAACAATTTTTGGTCAGATCCACTACGGCTGCATAATGATGTTTGCGAAGAAAATGGGCAGACATATTTTTTTTACATTTTAAACTGGGTTGAGCTATGGACTGCAACCCCCCCCCCCCACGCGCTGGTGTGCTGCACGCGATGGCATGCCAGACGTATCGGTAGCTTTGCACCTGCTGTTAAGGGGAGGGGACAGAAATGGCAGGGATGCAGAAATGTACAAAAAAAAAAAAAAAAAAAACCACTGTGATATAGCGCAGTGCTGCAGTCCATAGGGACAACATAGGCGGATTGCTTCTTGGGGGAGGGTCAGGCGGAGGGAAAACAGTTCCACGGATGGAAAAACATGACGTCAGCCCTTTTCTACATGCAAAACCCATGGTTTCTGTTTGGGATTTTAAATGTTTAGATGACCATCAAGTACTGGCAAAACATTACTGAATTTGACATAGGCAGGGATTTTACGATGGGGGTGCATCTTGATATGCAAATTTCTTTACTCCTTTATATAGTTTGATATTATCTTGTTTTACTACATTTTACATAGAGAATACAAATTTAGTACTGCATATAGTTTAGAGTGTGTATTTTCCTCTTACAAGCAATAAATCATATTTCTTCAACATAGTGAAATGCAGCAGCAGCAAGCAAGTAGGTTACAATGGGGGGGGGGCCTACCTCTCAACCTTTTGTCCCCCAAAGTGGAACATTCTGTATTGGGGAGGTTCAAACTGCCCCAAGAGATTAATTTGTATAACTGTTGTCATGGGTTTGAGACCGGGAGGAGGACAACTAACCACAATTAAAGAAATTTACGAATCACAGGCATGGGTTCAAAACGAGAAGGTTTCAGTAGCCACAAGGGTTCCGTTTTTGAAAACTACGAGCATGGTTTCTGAAGAGGGGGATGGACATCTAGGCAATTGAGGGGAATAAATATTAAAATTTAGATAATAGTTTGCAGTGGGGGAAGGGATCACTAGACACCAATTAATTTTAGTTCCGTCTACGGCGACATTTGTGTCAGCATGTGTGTGTGTTGGGGGAGGTGGGGGGCAGTGATTAACAGCTGATAGACAAGACACTGATGAAAAAAATGCTAACATCTATGATTTTTTATTGTATCTGACTGCTGTATACTGTGTTCCCTTCACCATACAGTTAGCGTCTGATTATGCTGCCGCTCGCTGAATGGGAGCTCCGGTTTTTATTTTGTTATTTCAGTCGCGAGACAGCAGGTCTGCCTTTACGTCATAAACTCCAAGCTCACTCACTGGCTAGGCATACTTTCAGCAGTATCAGCTTTTGTAACTCAATAGATGCTGACGTCTTTGGTGCTTTATGTAGGTGTGTTATAACAGTGTAGTTGTGGTTCTACATCATTACAAAATGTATGGTACTGGTGCCTGTGTATGAAAAAGGCAGAACTGAAATTTAACAGCATTACGCTTTGTAGCTTCTCTCTACTAGAATGTACTAAATCTGGTTAGAGCTGAGCAGTGATAAGAAGTGTTAAAATGCTGTTTTTGACACACAAATTTATGTTCCCTGCTGATCTGTGTCATTAGCTGAGGTGCAATGAGTCAAATATAGTGACTTCACCCCCCCCCCCAGAAAAAAAAGCTTTTTTCTTTTGCTTTCTCTATCTGAATCCTGTTATGGTTAGCAGTCTTCATATGCTATCACAGATTTTGAAACAACTGTTTGTTGATTATTTTAATAAAACATTTACAATTCTTACTGCCAAGAGTAACCCACTGAAGGAGGAAGAGATCGCACACAGTTTATTGTGCTAAACAGCTGTTTCACATTCACTTATTGGTTCAGACTAATACTGTCACTGTTCTAATGGCAATACCTTTGAAATGTTTACTACGTCATGTAAATGACTGTAACGTGCCCATAAACATTTTTTTTCTATTTATGTACTCCACTGTTTCCCTTTTGATGAAAAAGACGAACCTGTAATGTATAGAAACATTTTGTGTAGTCAACTCGCAGTTGAAGCATTTTTTTTCATTCTGAGCTATTGTTCAGTTGCATGTTTTCCTGATCCCGCTATGGACAGTGGTACCTACGTCAATTCATATTGTGATTTGCCTATTCCACTAAGCTGTTGATTCTATGATGCAGCACATTTATTTCATTAAAATTATTTTTTTAGGACCTAATGCCCATCATTTTGACAGATACATAACCCTTATGCCGAGAGACTGAAATGACACTGAATGAATGAGCTTGTACTGATACTAGTAAGCACTCATTAATTCACTGAAAGCTCAGTAGTGCGGAAGGAGTGGGCGAACCTGAGACAAACTGTGCAGGCTGACCAAATTGTACTGGTAATGTGGTAAGTGAGATGGGGGGAGGGGGGAAGAGTAGTGGGTTAGATGACTGTCTTAGTCTGGTGAGTCGTGAGGTCCACTACACACCAACTGCTAAGCTGTCATTCTAAAATCATTGTCATGGATTCTGTATTGGGGAGGTTCAAACTGCCGCAAGAGATTAATTTGTATAACTGTTGCCATGGGTTTGAGACCGGGAGGAGGACAACTAACCACAATTAAAGAAATTTACGAATCACAGGCATGGGTTCAAAACGAGAAGGTTTCAGTAGCCACAAGGGTTCAGTTTTTGAAAACTACGAGCATGGTTTCTGAAGAGGGGGATGGACATCTAGGCAATTGAGGGGAATAAATATTAAAATTAAGATAATAGGTTGCAGTGGTTGAAGGGATCACTAGACACCAATTAATAATTTTAGTTCTGTCTACGGCGACATTTGTGTCAGCATGTGTGTATGTTGGGGGAGGTGGGGGGGGCAGTGATTAACAGCTGATAGATAAGACAGTGATGAAAAAAAATGCTAACATCTATGCCACTGAATTGATGTTCATCTTATACCTGGATGACAGTGTGATGATTGACAACATGCACTTATTGGGTGACAGAAACCTATGCAGTTTCTGATGGGTACCAACGAGGAGAATTCATAAGCCACATCCAAACCAAGAAAACACCAGCAGCACACACATTTATGGTTAAACAAGGTGAAGTTACAAAAATTATCATAAGAAAGCAAGATCAATTAATTAACTGAACCTATAATTTCTTTAAATCCCTCTGACCCCAACCCCCGCAGGAACAACGGACATGAACATGTGGGTTGAGACGTGAAACAACAAAGAACAGAAAATCAGTACATGAATCGTTAGCTTTTGTTTTTTGCTGCATACCTAAAATGCTGTTAAAATAGAAAAAAGTTAAATATAGCGAGATTTACTCATAAAACAATCTGACAGTTTTCTTCATCTCAGTGTTCTGTAGAACTGCCATTAGGCAAGAACAATAGTTAAAAAAAAAAAAAATCTGATCAGAAATAACAAGTATAAAAGCAGCATTAGCCGACAACATGATTATTTCCCAAGCCATATCAAAAAATGAGTTTGTACTGGCTGTTGTTCAGTGGATAAATCACTGTCCTCTGACGATACATCACCTGGATTGACTCTTCTAACAGCCAGCAGTTCCTACGTATAAGGCTACACTACTTGGTCAGTGGCATTGAACACATAAAGCTCTCCACTCTCTTCACTTTTAGATCACGGGTCAGGGATTTCCTCTTCACAGTAAGGCAGTCGATCAGGGAAAGCTTCAGCCATTTCTGTGAATGGGACAAGTTCAATGACAGGGATCGGAGTCTATGAAGTAATGTGTAATGAGAATGCAAGCGCAAGCTGAGACAGAATCTGTCTTACTGGCGATCATTGGTGCCCGATTCACAAAGTGTAAAAATTAAAGGAAATAGATTTTTTTCACAAGCAACTAATTGGTTGACAGCCTTGTAGTGACCATTGATAACTGGGCACCTAATTAGAATGGATTTCAGGCAGTTTCCTTTCCTATCTCCTTTAAGTTGCATGGGCAAGGGTGCTAGTTTGAGATCACCAGAACAGAATTTAGTAGAAATCGGCTAGGGACGACTTGTGCAAGTCAGGGAAAGAAACAGCTGCAGGAGGGAAGGCAACTACCGAGCTCTGGGCAGGACGAGCAAAGAGAAGTAGTTTTGCTTCTCTGGGGCAGGTTTGTGAAGGGATATTAAACTATTCTGCATTGTAGAAAGAACATACCGGTATCTGAGCTGTGCAGTTACGTGTCCCCCTAACTTGATTTAAAATCTAGAACACGGCAGCAGGCTGATTCACAACTATTCAGAATAGTTTCCACTTACAGCCTCAGGTCATCTTGCCCTCCTCTTTTATCTTGTGACCACAGGCCAAAAACTAGAAGTGACTTTTTTGGTGGTGGTGGGGGGGGGCAGCAGGCTTATAAGGTTAACTGTTGACATTTTGAAAATCAATTCAGGGCACTAGATCTTGCAGTTTTAGGAAGAAAAAAAAGACAGTGCTGCGTTCAGTGCCATAACAGCTTACATGACCAGTCAACACAATTGCCTACATAAATCTTTCACAGCAATTAAATGCAGCTTTTCTTGGCCTGCCTCTGGTTTTAGAAACACAGATACCATCGATGGCAGCAAAATACCACAGCTCTATCCAGTCTGTCGAGTTTAGCCCTGTGCCCTGTTCTTCCTCAAGGGTCCTAGCCCCCATCCCCACCCACTTAATTCCAGACTCTGATACCCCAGGTTTTCTTCTCTCCCTCCAGGCTCCAAATTAATGAAGTGTGGGTCAGTCATTTAGGGGGCTTAATCTCCAGTGATCGGACCCTTGTTTTCAATAACGCAAAGTGAGCTCACCATTTCTAACTAGGCTGCTTTAAAAATGACGCATTGTAATGCAAGTGCTTAGGGCCAGCCAGGGGGTGAAGCGGGGGAGGGGGGACAGGGGTATGCACCAGTTGGATTCGAAAGGCTTATGTGGGTGTCATGGGAGAGGGAAGAAACATTCTTTGAGTGCCTAAACGGCACACAGGTGGTTTGTTCACCAGTCTTTTTAACCCAGGCTGCTTCTTAAAGCCCGCCAATAAGCTATTACATGATCAAACGAGGTGGTGCTGTTGTTGCAGATTCTGCTCTTACTGTGGATCCTCTTTCCATGTCGCTCTCCTCTGATCGGAAGGACGGGATAGACACATCGATCATATGGTACATTTTTTGCAAGCACAGGGAAGGAGCTGGAGAGGAGGGGGAGCTACAGAAAATCCGTTGAGCTATGGGCTGCTATTCCCCCCCCCACGCGCTGGTGTGCCAGACGTACTGGTAGCTACGCTCTTGCTGTTAAGGGAAGGGGCCCTTGCTGTTAAGAGGAGGGGACACAAATGGCAGGGATACAGCAACGTACAAAAACAAAAACGCCCATTAAAAAAAAAAAACGCCCACCGTGATATAGTGCAGTGCTGCAGTCCATAGGGACAACATGGGCAGATTGCTTCTTGGGGGAGGGTCAGGAGGAGGAAAAACAGTTCTACGGATGGAAAACATGACGTCAGTCCTTTTCTACATGCAAAACGTCTGCAGGGCTCCGCCCATGCAGCCTTAATAATTGTCAGTGACTAAGAAATGCTCGTCTTGTTAGTTGCCTCCACCCTCCTGCCACAATTAGTGCTAGACTAGTACTTCAGTGCGTACAAACTGGTGATCAAGTATGGACTACATTTCAGTGTTAACTATAAATTCCATTTACCAGAGGTAACCACATGCTTGTTTCGTTTTCCAGACATAACTGACGTAATGAATCACACTGTTCGGTCTTGAAAAGGGAAGACAAACTTACCTGCAACCATTGTTTTACTACTGGTATTTCATCTAGTTACACTAAATCAGTTCTCTGCATGTGAGAAGTTCTTGGAAAACTGATTAACTAGAGTTTCAGCTTTTGTCCTTCTTTGGATGCTCCTGCCCCTCTATGCTCGATCTTTTGAGCATGCAGCAGGAAGAGAGAGGAACTGTCCCAAAGGGACAGCTACTCTAACTGTGAGGACTAGTGTCTGGGGTTAGCCCTGTGACTGTAGGAGTAACAATAGTGAAATGAGTGTTACTGATCAGTAACTGTCTTACAAATACTTGAATTCCTTCTACTTTTCAACATTAGTGCATGCTACTGCTGTATCAACACCAAGGCTAGAGGGGCCTAAAGCCATCATCTGAGTAAAGAGGGACTTCAGGAAGGAGTACCCAAAAGCAATATCCCTGCCAGCCTGCAGGTTGAGACTGTAATAGACCATGAAAGTGTGTGCAGATGTCCAGATGGCAGACTGCAAACTCACGGATTTAAATGCTGCTGGCAGTGCAGACTGCCTTGTGCAGGGTCAAATAGGTTCCAATACCCTTAGGTGATGTGGCCACATATAACAATGCTCAATATAAAATACAATTCATTGAGAGCTGGCCCATTTGGTAGTATGAAGGCCAAAAGAAAATTCTGTGCAAGTCATAAACACCTGCAAGGAGATCTCTCTAAACTCCTCCATTCTCTTTAAGTAGAAAAGGAGAGCAGGCTGGCCATCCAGCCTAGGCAGCTCCTCGCCAGCTGAGCCAGCATGATATCTGGGAAGGTACATAGGCAACCCCATGGGCAACTTCAAGGGCTGGTTTAGTCGAAGTTCAGAAACCATCGGGTGTGCCGCAGGGATCTATACTGGGACCCATATTGTATAATCTTTATATGAATGATTTGAGGTTTAAGCAACAGGGGGTGCAATATCATCTATATGCTGATGACACAATTATATATCTGGCTGACTCATCTGTGGTACTTATTCAGACAGTATTACAGCAGGCTTTTGATTACTTACAGGATTTTTTGTTGAGATGTAAATTAGTTTTAAATTTAAAAAAATCCCAGGTAATGGTATTTCACAGGGGGAATGGTGTAAACTTGGAACAAGATGGGCTGCAGATTACAACCTATACTGGTGGTATCCTGCAACAAGTTGATAAATATAAATATTTGGGGGTTTATTTAGATAAAAAACTTGATTGGCATAGTCATTTTGAGTATATTTTGATGAAAACAGGAAAGTGTTTAGGATCCCTATACAGAATAAGGAATAGTATGTCTCCGAAAGTTAGAACACTTGTGATTACTGTGGTGGTACTACCCATGTTAGAATATGGGAACTTGATTTATATGGGTGCATCAAAAGAGCAGTTATATAAGCTAGATATTATGTATAATAAATTGGCAAGATTCATATTAGGTGTACCAAGGATGACACATAGATTAGACATGTATAGGGATTTGGGTTGGTATACCTTATCTCAAAGGAGAGGTTTAAGTCTAATCTTATTTGTGACCAAATGTCTATCTGGGAAAGTACCAGAGTATCTGGCAGGGTGCATTGTAGTTAAGAATCCTATTAGGGGATTGCGCTCTGCAAATAATTTGGAATGTTTGATACCAAAACGGAGAACGGTTTGGAAAATAATCATTTTGTAAGTGCTGGACCTTTACTGTGGAACTCCTTACCTGGGATATTAAGACTATTAGATAAAAAATTCCAGTTAAATGTAATAAAGAAATGGCTTATTGAGCAAACAAGTAATGAGGGGGAACTAGCTTAGGAATAAATATAGAAAATTGTCTTTATTTATTTATGTGTTGAGTGTATCTGTTATTTTTAAGCTATTGTAAAGATATATGTATTTTTGTTTTTTTTTTATTTTGTGCAATGTAGGGATATTATATTTATCATATTGTTATGATTAATTGTACAAATGACCCGAAGTGTAACTGGTTTTGACTCTCTGGACCTCACTGTAAATGAGCTTTGCTCAGTGGAGTAATCCATATTCATTATTTATGAATAAAAATTTTACCTACCTTACCTACCTACCATCTTGGGAAAGAATTTCTTCTTAGTGCATAGCACAACCTTGTCCTTGTGGAAAATGAAACCGGCTGGGCATACAGAGAAAGCTTGCAGTTCACCGAGCCATGAGGCTGCATTAATGCCTGCCAGGGAAGCAATTTTCTAAGATATGAAAACCAGGTTGCACATTGCCAGAGGCTGTAACGGTTTATCCATGAGCTTGGCAGGGATTAGGTTCCGGTCCCACATCAGAGGAGGCTTACAAACAAGAAAGAACCCATGCTCCTTAAAAAAACAGTTGCCCACCTGCTCTGGTTTAAGAGACAAATAACTCGCCTTAGCTCACTAGTCTGATATAACAGCTACGTGCGTTGACAAACTGAAAATCGGTGTGATTAGACACTACATGGGTGAAAGGCCAAGCCATGGCACCACAAGGGGAACCTCTAACACTTAAAACTGTAGGTCTGTGGGGTATTCGATGATTCAATGATAGCGCATCCTACTACTATTCCAGTGACTCAGGAGGCTTGGGAGCAAGCCTGGGATGCTGGCAACGGTTGTCCACAAAAAGGGGTATTGCTAGTAGCAGCATGTCCCTGACTGAAGAGTGGGCACAGGGCATCTGCAGTATCAGTGAGCCCTTCAGTAGGGTGTCATCGAGGCACAGGTCAGAAGCATAGGAAAACCAGAAGCAGTTTCAATATTCGCAAAATAGCATTTTATTTTTCACAATAAGAGCAAAATAAAAAATAAAAATTGTTCAGAATAACTATTTACACAGCCAGTGCAAACAGAGAAAACAAAGTCCTTCTGAGTGTTTTTCTCAATTTCAAATCTCAGTCTCTCACTCTGTTGTTTAGCAAAAGCATTGCTGCTTTTTATACAAGTCTTTGCAACCTTCGGTCGTTAACAGGCATCCTGTTTTTCCTAAAATGTTCTTGTCAGTTTCTTGCAGGTACAGCAAAAAGAACACAGTGACCTAGAACTGACATCTTGTTGACAGCTCTGAAGAGATTCTGCAAATCAGCATCTTAGGTTAACCCCTTGAGTTCCAAATAGCGTTTTGCAATCATTTCAACAGTATAACTATATACAGTTTTAAACAAAGGGATCCCAGTCTCACATACAGTTTTACACAGAGAGTCACATATATTTTTTTACCTGCAGATATGCAAGGAGGAACCAAAGACAGAACAGCAAGTGAAGGCAGAGAGTTATCGAGAGGCGGAGAATTGCGAAACTGTCAGAATGATCAGTTCCTAGATCTCAAGCAAATTTGGTTGCACAACCAGACAGACAAGGGACAGAAAAGGAGAGGATAGAGCAGATTCTTGCATTTAACTCTTTCTGCATAACAAATGGGACAGGGTCTTATTCAACCCTGTCACATAGGGCACTGAAGTGTTTATCCTCCAGTCACAGGGGAAGCTGTATGCTGATGAGGTCACACAGTGGCTGTGTACAGTGCCCACTGTGGGTGATAAGAGGTGGGACTGGATGGAAGAACAAATGGGTGAAAAATCATGCAGCCATTGAGATGGCACCTGATGATACTCTTGGGTCCTGCACTGCGTAGACCTTGTTGGGGGTGGTCCAGCAAAGTAATGGTGACAGAGCTCGAGGTCGCCAACAGACAACCCACAGCCTGAGGCCTAGGTGGATTTGGCAGAGTACAAAAACGGGATTAAAATAAAAAGGATACAGAAAGTGCATGAAGTTGTGGACTTGCAAAATGCCTCTAACAATCTGACAATCTCCTCCAAGAGGCCAAGACATAGACTTTAGTCCTTTATGAACAATGCAATCAGACAAAAAGACTAAGTCCAGGTAGTCAATTCTTCCCCTGGATCAAGGAGAAGGACCAGCCAGATCAAGAGCTTTTACAGCAGCAACAAAAAACAAACAGATTTGGTGTGCTCGGTGCTGCAGTTCTGGTGCTTCCTGGAGTGGCTAATTCTAACAGAGTAAATGCAACAAGGGGTTGCATTCAGTCTGGGCTGCTAGTAGGAATCCTCCATCAGGTCTGTGGGTTTTAGTGTCTGCATTTCTTACACTCTGATATTTACTGGCTTAATAAACTGATCTCATGTGCTTTTTTTGAGTGCCCTCCTCCTCTGCTGCATTTGCATGAGCGCATGATCTGATGCTCTCCTTCGAGGTTTACCAGATCCTGCTACCACTGCTGATTAGGCCATCCAGCACCAGTACTATCAGATCAGTTGAGCCTTCTTGAGGCCCACCTTCAGGAGGATCTTGTACACCTGAGGAAAGGATGAGAAGGCTAAAACTAACTGGCCGGCCCATGTCAGGGCAACTGGTTAGTCATAGATCATGCCCAAGGCTGGCAGGTGGACATAGAAATAAAAATTACATAGTTAACTGTAATTGTTGATCTTCCAGAATATATTCACCACTCGATGGGTCTGGAGCCAGAGGCATTAGGACCCTGCGGGAGCAAATTTTTTTGCAGGAGGGAGCTAACATTGGGTACTGACGGCACCTGCACATCCCAAGCGGTGCTGCTCATGCCGGTCAATAACCATCACCAGCTCTCTTATTCACTTCAGTTCTGTTCTTAATGCTGACGAGTGCACACAGAGGGAGCAACAGCACCTCAGTTTGCAGACACTGCCAAATTGTTTCTGTCTTACTGCTCAGTTTTTTTATTGCAGTGCCACATAGGTTCATACGTAAATTCAAGCTAGTTAGACTTGCGTCCTTAATGCTAGCCTTTAAGTTATATATTTATCATTTTCCTTTGCTAGTATTTCATAATTTAATAATTCACTTAGTTCAGTTTATCTTAATTTTTATTTACCCAAAAGAAACCTGTCTAGTCTATGCTTGAAGGAATCCATAGTTGTGCTGGTTACCACTTCAACTGGCAGTGAGTTCCACTCAGATATCACTCTCTGGCTAAACCAGTGCTTTAGTGGAAGTGTTTGCCATCTTTGAGATGCTAATTGGAAGGGATGCCCCCTGGGTTCATATTTTGATTTTCTCAAGATTAACCCTAGACCTACTCTTAATGCATTATCATGTATAAGTTTAAATATCATACAATAGTCACCCCTGATTCTTCTGTACTGCAGGGTATACAGATTTAGCTCCTGTAGCCTCTCGGGATATGACATGCCTCCCAGACCCTCGACAGCCCTAGTTGCTCTGCGTTGGATACGCTCCAAATTGTGAATACCTTCTTTTTTATATGGGGCCCACACCTGGGCACAATACTCCAGGTTGGGCCTCACCAAGGCATTGTAAAGAGGCATAACCACTTTCCTATCTCTACTGGATATATGTCTTAATATGCAGTTCAGTATCTGGTTATTCTTTTTAGCTAATTTATTGCAATGAGAGCTGAATTTTAAATCTGCACTAATTGTGACCCCTAAATCTCTCTCCTCAGTTGTTACTCTAAGTTCAGTGGTTTTTATTTTATAAGATGATTTATTATTTCTTTTACCCAAATGCATAACAGTGCATTTAGCACTGTTCAATTCGAGCTTCTCTTTTCAGTCCATTTTTGTATATAACTTGTTCTTTTTTATTTTCCACAATGCCGAAGCCTGAGAAAGATTGGGGGGTGAAGAAGTCCAAGAAGCACTGGCAGCCTCTCATCATGCTTTGTTGCCCCCTGTGTGAAACCCATTGCTGTGACGGACTGGCATCAGGGCTGCTGAATCTGTCCTAGCACCTCATACAATATGGATGAGTGGGACGAACGGACTACCACATCAACAAAATCCATGCAATGAAGTCAGGTTGCCCAGTCCCCACTTTTGGAAGCAGGCGTCACACTCGTGAGGTAAAGGCAAGGTTTCTGTGTCTTTCCCCTATAGAAGAGGTCAATGCAGGAAACAATCCACCTGCCAATCATCCGCTTAGCTGCCGGTCTGCCAGGTGCGGCTTCAGCATAGGTGACAAAGAGCTGGTGTACCTCTCCCCGATCTCCAGCCATGCACTCCGTATAACAGGCGCGTGCTCACCTCAGGTCCAACATATGTAACCCATGCTCAGCCTCCAAGGTTGGACTGGTGAAGTACACCGGGAGATTGATCACCTGGTTAAGGTGAAACTCCAAAACAACCTTCAGGAGGAACTTCGGGTTGGGGCAGAAGAGAACCTTGTTCCTGCGTAACAGCAAATACTTAGATGCCACCGAGAGTGCCTGCAGCTCACTGATACTTCTGGCAGAGATGATGGCTATCAAGAAGGTGGTCTTCCACAACATGTGAGAGATATCACACCTGTGCATTGGTTCAAATGGCTTGCCCATGAGCACTGCCAAGACCAGCAACAAGTTCCAAGGTGGTGGCAGTTCATGCACTGGTGTGAACAAGTGGTCAAGACCTTTAAAGAAGCCCCCGACCACCTTCTCCTGCACCACGACCATTGGTATACCAGCCCACGTCCGGTATGCAGAGATGGCTGCCAGGTGCACCGTGAGGGTCGTCTACCTCAGGCCTGACTGGGAGAGAGACCACAGGTAGTCCAGAATGCTGGCCAGGGGGCAGGACAGGGGGTCTAGCTCCCTGCCCTAGCATGGAATGGAGAAGCGCTTCCATTTGAAGGCATAGCACTGGCGGGTTGACCCTTCTGGGAGGTCTCCATGACCTGGAGAACCTCTTCGGAGAGACCCAAAGCCTAGAACTCTAGCCGCTCAGAAACCAGGCTGTCAAGTGCAGGGACTGAAGGTTCGGGTGTAAGGCCTTCCCCTTGTGACATGAGAGCAGATCCAGACATAGAAGCAAGCGCCATGGAGGCCTGCTGCTGCTGAGTCTGAGGAGATCTGGGTATCAGAACTGGTGCAGCCAATCTGGGGCTAGCAGGATCATGTGCCTTGTCCTTCTGCACCTTGACCAGCACTCTGTGGATCAGGGAAACAGGAGGGAAGGTATGAAAGAGGCCTGGGGTCCAGGGCCTCGTGAAAGCATCCCCATCAGTGTCCTGCACTGTGGAGGGTGGGCACAGAATAGTCTTAGCTTTGCGTTCTCCCAGGAGGTGAACAGGTTGACCAGGGAAGTGCCCCACTAGGAGAACAGGTGGTCCACCACCTCCTGATGAAGGGATCACTCGTGAGATGCCTCGTTCACTTTGCTGAGGGTGCCCTCCAGTTGGCTGCAAGCTCCAGCCACATGAATCACCAGGAGATTGGCATCTAAGCTGCACACAAGGTTCAAGGTGTGGAGGACTTCCCAACATAGCTGGAGGGAATGCATTCCATACTGCTTGTTGAAGCAGTACATAGTTGTGGTATTTTCCATCTGACCTCCACCACCTAACCCCGAACTGATCGAGCCAATGCCATCGGAGCCAGATGTCCTGCATGGAGCTCCAGCAGGTTGATGTGGTATCAGGACTCCTTGGGGGTCCACAGCCTATGGGCCCTGTGATTCCCCAAATGGGTTCTCCATCCCAGCAAACACACCATTGGTCATCAGAATGACAGTTGACTCTGGATGGACAAATGGCAGCCCTTCCTGCAGGTGTTTCAGGACAAGCCACCACCAGATGGCATCCCACATTGGCTGTGTCACCACAACTGACTGGTCCAGGTGACCTAGGTGCTGAGATCACTGAAGGGCCAACTCCCACTGCAAGGGGTGCATCCCCCAGCGGGCCCACTGGGCCATGCTGGTGCAGGATGCTAGGTACCCCAAGCAGCAGCAGGATGTCCCAGGCAGGGCACAAGTGCCCAACCTGAAATGATCGGGCAAAGGAGGTAAGATCCGCATGGGGAGCATTTTGTGGTGCAGACTGGCCACAACCCCCTTCTCCCATAAACACTTCATCAGGTGCAACATGAAGGAACCCCCTCAATCGGTGATTACCTCCTGCGGAAACCCGACATGGGAGAAAATCCCAAGTAAGGCATCTGTCACTTTGTCAGTCCTCAGTGAGGATAGGGCGACTGCCTCTGGATACCGGGTGGCATAATCCACCACAGTTGGGATGAATCTCTTCCCTGAGGAGCTTGGGGTATTTAAAGGCCCAACAATATCAATTTCCACCCTCTGGAATGGCTCCTCCACTATGGGCAATGGAATCAGGGCAGCTTGGGTTTTCTTGCCCGCCTTCCCTATTTCTTGGCACCCGGTGACAAGACCTGCAATACTCCTTCACCTGCTGGGTGAAGTTAGGCCAATAGAAATTCTGGGCCAACCGCTGCATAGTGTGCGCAATTCCCAGACGACTAGACAAAGGAATATCATGTGCAATCTTGAGTAACTGCTCACAATACCCCTGGGGAACGACAAGCTGCCTGCCTAGCATCTGTCCCTCTGTCTGTACTGCCTGAGTATACATAAGTCCATTTTCCCAATAAACCTTATGTCTGCCGTCACCTCCCTGTGTGCCATCCAAGTCTGCCCAAGCCCTCAGCTTCTCTAAACTAGAGTCACTTCTCTGAGCAGCTGCAAACCCCTCACACATTCCCAAGGCATGGGACTGGTCCCAGTCAGTCGCTAAACTAGGGTCCCTAGCACTAGCATCAGGGCACTCAGGATCACTGTCAATCCCAACCATCTGACAATGGGTCACCCCCTCCCTCTTCGGAGTAACCCTCTGTAGCTGTGTGGTTACTTGCTACTGGGGAAATTTCTACCCCCTCTTCATTAATCTCCATATCAGGAGACACAGGCTGGGGAACCAGCCTCTCAGTGGTTTCCACAATGGCTTCTGTAGGGTTCAGGGAACTACAATTTTCCCTTGCCACTTGGCTACGAGTAACTGCATATACCATTCCTTGTTTGAGATTGTTGCCCAGGATCACATCCACTGCTAACGTTTTAGCTACAGCCACCTATTGCACAGTTCCCCCTGTTTCACCCCAGTCTAGGAGAACACTAGCGAGGGGCAATGTTTTCTCCACGCCCACAAAGTCCTGTACAGTGACATATTTATTGGGTATAAACTGACCAGGCTGTACCAGATCCCCCTTTACCAAGGTCAGGGATGCCCCTGTGTCCCTTAACTCCTGAGTCTGTACACCATTCACCATGACTGGGTGCATGTGTTCCTTCATGTTCACTGGCATGCTTCCAGGGACACACAAACAACCCACTTCTTTTCTAGCACCCGGTTGTGCATTATTGCTCGCCTTTTTGGGACACTGTCTGGCAATATGCCCAGTTTCTTTACACAACCAACATTCATTTCTTCTCTCAGAGAAATCTTTTCTCTGAAACCTGGGGCTAGCTGGTTTCGGTGGAGGCAGTTAAGGTTTTAGCTGCCCTGAAGGCGTGCTTTTCCCTTTCTGTGCTGCCATGCCCACCCCATTCGCTCTTTTGCTCTCAGAGCAGGTCTGCTCTTGGCATAGTGATCCGAGAGTTCAGCAGCCTCTTGCACTGTTTTGGGATCTCGGTCCTCTAGCCAGGTTTTTAGCTCTGCTGGGCACGCCCAGAAAAACTGTTCTAACAGAATCACATTTTCAATTTTATCAACAGAGTTTGCCTCAATTCCTTCCCACCAGCGTTTTAAAAACTGATGCTGTTGCATGGCTAGCTCCTTGTAGCTCATGTCAGGGCTTCTCCTGAGCTTACGGAATTTAGCTCTGTATGATTCAGCAGTTAATTCAAACTTTTTTAACAGTGCAACTTTAAGTTTGCTGTAATCATCACTGTCCTCATTGTCCATTTGACTCAATGCATCCCGAGCTTTCCGGTAAGTAGTGAGGATAGCTGGAAGCTCCAGGACTCTCTAAGAATTTTAGCCTGAATACAAACTTTTTCAAAAGAATTTAAAAAGGCATCCATACCCTCCCCTCTTTAAATTCGGCTATTAATTTGGAATTCAATTTGTAACCCAGTCCTGCAGTCCCAATTAAATCCAAGCCACTTACCTGCTCTGGTGCCGCGAGTTGGAGTCGTAGCTTCTCCAGTTCGTGTTGCCTCTGGCACTCCTGCTCCGCACGGTCAACATCTCTCTGTTCTCGCTCTGCCTCTCGGGTGTTCTCGTTCTCTCCTCTGCGGCTCACTGGTGCTCACGCTCCT
The DNA here is from genome assembly GCA_016271365.2 of Neoceratodus forsteri. Lineage (NCBI taxonomy): Eukaryota > Metazoa > Chordata > Ceratodontiformes > Ceratodontidae > Neoceratodus > Neoceratodus forsteri. The sequence goes on along the minus strand of CM057454.1, from coordinate 685,085,766 downwards.
CACGCTCTGCCTCTCGGCATTCTCGCTCTGCCTCACGGTCCACCTCTCGCTTCTCTCGCTCCCTCTTCTCCTGGAACTCCAGCTCCATCCTGTGCAACTCAATTTGCAGCCTGAGTACTTCCGGATCCAGGATACTGGTGACCTTTCCCTGCTGCTGTGGCTCTTCACTGACAGGGGCCCTGTTGCCCTCCTCATCGGATCTGGACACTGCACTGGCCGCTAGCCCTGCCACACTCGAGGTTTGGTCCTTTTCAGTCACAGTTCGTGACTTGCTGCTCTGGGTATCTGCTACCATCAGGGCATCTATGAGGTTCTGCTTGCTGGCTTTCACCACAAACGGGACTCCTCTGTCCCCGCATAACTGCTTTAAGGCGTCTACAGTGTGCCTGCTGTAGTCAGAAGTCATCTTCCCTCACTACTGCTACTCTGACTTGCACTTTAGAAACAAAAATAAAAAAGGTAGGAACTTGACTGTATGCCAAGTGATATAGTTCTGTTTCCTTTTTAAAATTAATTCACTGCCTTTTTCTTTCTTTGCAAGTGAGCTTACGGTCTGAAGCTGACACGCTGAACAATAAAAGCTTGTGATACCAAAATTATGCCACCGCTGCCAACCAATCTGTCACAAACCCACTCAGCAGGTCAGCCCTCTACTCCCAACGTGCCAACCTCCGAGCACAGTCTTGTGAACAGTTAACAGAACAAGGTAACCCTCTTGTCTGTTTTGTGGATTCGAATCAACCTTTGGTCTCAAATCTTGGAGGGAGTCAAACTGTGAACCTATTGTTAGAGTACACAATGTACAGGCTCAGATAATTCTGTCTTCGGGAGAAGATATCTTTGCCTACGGGCACCTAACCAGGTGTACAGAAATGAACTCTTAAAAACTGCAATAAAAGACCTCAGATTTAAAACGCTTACCTTTTTTCCAGTTTGGTATCACCATTCAAGCTTATGTACAGTGTCTGCTTTAACCATATATACTCCACTTGTAAAAGGAAAGAAATCAAAGACAGACCAAGCAGGCTCTAAAACTAGAGTTTTACTAAAATAGATAAAAAAAATACTCAACACATAAAATACAGAACTATTATATCACAAAGCATACAAATCACTTAAACAAAACAGGTTTTAATAGTGCAGTTCCTACTACAGTACTTAGATGCGTCTCTCTCTCTAAATACCTGCTTAAAGAGCTCACAGATGTTTCTTGGTCAGAGTCTAGATAAAACTGTCTCAAGTAAAAACAGAATAATGTTTAAAAGCTGGTTTTCCCCACTTATTTACATGATGTCACCTAGCTCCTCCCTGTCAGAATATATAAATATATATATATAAATAAAAACAGGATGTCTTTTCCAAGTATTAAATTCTGCAACCTCAGCATAACTCATGTTCTTCAAATGATTCTCTTTGATCTTATGATAAGCTTCCCCCTTTCAGGACATGAAAGCATCTTTTATGACTTCACACTAAAACGTCACAACCTGCTCTTCCTCCTCTAAGTGTTATCAAAGTTTATGATTTTCCCTCTTAGCAACTACAGCTATAATTAACTTAGTTAAAGTCTGTAATTAGCTTCGGGCCTTCCAGGTAATGCCTTGTATCTAAAATGTGCGTGTGTGTGTGTGTGTGTGTCATACTCACATTCTGTTTCAGCATTTCTCAAAAGAGACAGTCCATAACCCATTTTTATATTGAAAAAAATGATACAGTGATCAGAACCACCTGTCCAAGTGTCACAATGGGTATCCGCCATAAAGATGGAAATCCTTAGCTAGGTTCTACACAGCACAGTGACCACCACTGCCATGGACCTGGAACAGCAGTCACTTACGTCCAAGACCGTCTGATGCTTGTGCTTTGCAAGGGTGCAACCCTGGTCTCAGACCACTGTGACTGCCGACTGTAATTCCACAGCACGGTGGGGAAGAACATTCTCCAGGACTCCTATAAGGGCATGGCCGAAGTTTGCAATCATAATGGCAGAGCTCACCTGCCAGAAACCCAGAGAGGATGCAGCATAAACCTTCTCTGCTTCATGATCCGGCTTCTTGAATTCCTTGTAGGGGGGCCTGCTGACATCATCTGCGTTACAAAAGACAGAGTCCGCCACCAACCCCTCGGCCGAGAGCTGATCCGAGAAACTAGAAAGAGACCTGGTCAGGACCGCATACTTGCTAACCATACAGGTGGAGAGTGCCAGACAAGAAGTTGGATTCTGCCAAAGCTCCAATGCAGCACCAAGAATAGCCTCCACCACCAGGAAGGCAACACCCAGGGAATCATCCTAATCGATTATTTCTGTAAGGCCGTACTTAGCCTGCTTCTGAACCAGCTCCACAGGAATCTCCATCAACTCAAAGATGAGATGGAGCAATGACCTGAAGGAGACAGGACCATGGTCGAAAGCAAGCTCCTTGGTCAACTTGCGATTAAAGCCCAGGGTCCGATAGGAGTGCATGGAGGACCTATCATTGTCCAACAACTCCTCAAACACCACATTTGGCCCTTTGTCCCGATGGACCACCCTGGACTCATATGAGTGGGTGATCTGACTGGACAACTACCTGGAAAGACTGGCATTAGGAAGACCAGCATTAGATGGTGCCCTGTGCAAGGGCTGCTTGGGCAGAGGGTCCATCAGGATCAGTGGAAAGGTCATTGCAGGCTCGACCGCATGGGGCGGGACCGGAGCGGGCCTCGCCGGAGAGGACCAGAGGAGAGCCAGGGCTGCAGGAAAGGCCGACCCTGGCTGGCAACTCATTGCTTCCACATCAGCTCCTCACATCGCCGCTGCAACTTGAGGCAGAGCCTCTCATCGTCCGAATAAGAGGAGGAAGAGAAGCATTGATGGCACTTTCTGGTCAAAGGCAGAGTGCAGGAACACCCAGATTCCCAAGATTATGACCTGGACCTCAACTGACAAGAGTGTGTCAACGGTGAAGAGACACGGGAGGAAGGACCTGCCACAGAACCCCTGAAAGGTGACTCTCTTGGGAGGAGACAGCCTGGTCAGCCAACTTCTCCTGCCCCTCCTGAGAGAGAGCTGAAAGGACCAGAATCCTACAGGGTGAATCCTTGATCTTGTCAGACAGTGGGTTGACCGGGTCAAGAAAAATATCAACCAACTGGTCGGCCTGTGTCTCGGCCAACAAGTCTGATGATGTCACCATGAAACTAGTGGTCTACCATTCAACCCTAGGAGGATCAGCTGAAGCTGAGACCACAACAGCCGCCAAGCGATTGAAGGACTTGTGAGAACGGGAAGAGAGTGCCACATGCCTGTTCCCAGTCTCATGACCTAGGACAGGTCCATTTAGATTTCTTGGACTTATCCCTTCAGGAAAGGCCCTCCCCAAGGGTCTGCGGAGACTGGCACATGTCCCTGAAAAAGCTTGAGAATGAAGTCCCGACACTGGCAACCACTGGGAACAATGCGAGAGCTGAGGACGAGACTGCTGTAACACGAGTTGCCACCTCCTCGAGAGTGGCAAGCTGGGAGGCTGAACCTGCCACTGCTGAAACTGCTTTGCGGGCACTCTTGGAATGACCTGGAAGATTCCATTTGCCAGAGTGACCTGGAAGGAGGGAAGCATACCAGTCCTCGAGTGAGAAAGGAAGTAAGCAGCGACTTGCACGGCACACAGTCCTGAGGGTCGTGCTCTGCCCCAAGGCAGTAAATGCATGAGGTTCGGTATGCAACATTTTCTGGTTACTTGCAATGCACCGTTTGAAACAGAGTCCAGTTCTGGGTTCACCGCACTCCATGGTGGAGAAAAAAGTTGAACAGTGTGAATAAATCGCCTGAAGACAAAGGAAGAATAAAATGGCCTACACCAAGCAGGGAGCTGCGGAGGAGGAGACCTGACTCTTCTAGCAGAAAGGAAGATCTGACGTCACTGAAAGATTGGTGGATGCCTGGAACAGACTGCCAGAATAAGTGGTAGAGGTGAAAACAGTAAGGAGCTTCAAACATGCATGGGACAGACATAGGAGAATATTAGTAAATACATAGGGAGGAAGGAGGGTTGCTGGAGACCACGTAGGGTATGCGGAGACTGACTAAGCAGGGACCATCTGGGCAGACTTGTTGGGGCAGGCAGTCATTTTCTGAGACAAATTGTAGGTTTCTATATTTTCCAAAATAGCTCGAAAAACCTGACAAAAGCATGAAGTAGAATACAATAATTAAACCATCTGATACAATTACAGCCAATATACATACAAAAGCCACAGAAAGTAACACAACAATAAACATAGAAGTTGTCGGCAGATAAAGACCCCTTTGTCCCACCCAGTCTGCCCATTTTCCCTGCCTACTGTGCCACCTCAGCCCTTGTACAATCTCCGGTCATCCCCACCACTCGTGTTACTTCCAAGGTCCCCTGGTGTCTGTCCCATGCAAGCTTGAATCCGGCGACTGTTTTGGCACCTACCATCTCCGCTGGGAGGTCATTCCAGGTTTCCACCACCCTCTCTGTGAATAAATAATTCCTCACATCCCCTCTGAGCCTCCCCCTCCAACTTCATAGCATGACCCCTTGTCTTCAAGTCTGTCTTTCTACGGAAAATGCTACCTCCTGTACTGTATGAATACCTGTTATGTATTTGAATGTTTCTATCATATCCCCCTTTCCCTTCTTTCCTCCAGTGAGTACTTATTCAGTTCTCTTAGTCTCTCCTCGTAGGGCTTTTGATGCAGTCCCTGCACCATTTTGGTTGCCCACCTTTGTACCGCCTCTACCCTATTCCTGTCCTTCTGGAGGCACTGGACACAGTATTCGAGGTGTGATCTTACCAGGGACCTGTACTGAGGCAACACGACCTCCTTATTCCAACTGGTGATACCCTTCTCTATGCACCCCAGCATTCTTCTAGCCTTTCCCACAGTTTTTTCACTCTGCTTGGCTACCTTCAGGTCATCAGAAATAATCACCCCCGGTCCCTTTCCTGTTTGGTGGTTGTCAGTACCTCTCCTGCCAATCGGTACGTAGTCCCCTGGTTTCTGTGCCCCAAGTGCATGATTTTGCACTTTTTAGATGGTGACTGAAACCCTGAAACATAATATGACACAACAATGAAATGGATAACATTAATGTGAATTCCTGGAGTTATGGCTTCATTTTTCAAAATGTAGTGAGTTATACTGCTCGTTTTCAGAAGAGACAAACTTTTCAAAAATCAGGAGAGCCAGTAGTACTGTGCACATAACTTAACTCACACACTAAAAAATTTAACAAACTACTGCACAAATGAGTTTACCCACAGCTCAGAGCAGCTTTACACTTCGGAATGCACGGGATGCGCTGGGAGCATCTGCTAGCAGCCTTCAAGATGGACCATTTTAATTTTTATTTCTGCCACAGATTAATAAGCAGCATAGACATAGAAACCTTGTGGCATCCATGTATGCATTTTGTGATACTAATAATGCCAGCAAGACAACTGACACAGTGCACTTTTAGTTAATACTAAGAAAAGTTGGCAGTGTCGCTTTAGCAAGTTGTGTAATAAACTCACTGTTAACAGGTAAGCATCAAAAAATCAATGAAGCTGGTAAAGGGGTCTAATGAACTGGTAACTTGATTATTATTTTAAACTTTTTGGACGGGAAGGCACAGTGAATTGAGGTTCATATCAAAGTGCATCCTGGGAGCGCAGGGAGGTTAAATGACTTGCTAATGGTCATACAGTATGCAAATGAAGGTTATAGACAATCAAATCCAGATCAACTTGATATACCAAGATCATTCACAACTCTGTTTTGTTTTGTTTTTTTTTTAACTTGTATCAGGGTCGCGAGGGCAGTGATCTGAAGCCCTCCCCAGCTGCCAGCAGCAAGCCGAAGGACGCGCCCCCCCCATCGCACCGCAGCCGACCAGACAGACCCACAAGTCGGAGTCGAGAGGGCAGTGATCTGTTGCCCTCCCCAGCCACCAGCAGCAAGCTGAAGGACGCCCCCCACCACTGCACCGCAGCCGACCAGACAGACCCACAAGTGGTCGCAGGGGCAGTGATCTGAACCCTCCCAGAAGCCAGCAGCAAGTGACGGACGCACTTCTCCGTATCGCATCAGAGCCAACCAGACAGACTTCATTAAAGTATAATGCTCTGCTGCCTCGGAGCCTGTGTTTGGCGCCAAAATCAATTTTCAAACAACCGGGACAAAAGAATAAGAACGGAGTTGGCAGCAGCTTTAATTTGGACTCTTAATTTCTATCGGAACAACATCACTGTTAGTTAATTTCAGGGCTTACAATTATTTTAGGACTTAAAGTCATCATTTGTCTGCTCTTTACAGCACTCAGCAAGCTTTCTCATTGCACTGCATACCACCAGGCTACAGATCTTAAAGTACTGCAAAGTATAGAGTTTAGAGCTGACTTGTAAGCACTGCACGTAAATTATTGTAGGGCTACCTGTTTCTTTCGGCTCCTCCTCCTCTCTGCAGGCTACTTCACCCCCTCTCTTTCTCTTCACAGTCGGGATCGCGAGGGAAGTGATCTGAAGCCCTCTCCAGCTGCCAGCAACAAGTCGAGGACGACCCCCCATCGCACACAGCCCGACCAGACAGCCCCACAAGGTATAACGCTCCACGCCTGTGTTTGGCGCCAAAAATCAATTTTCAAATAGCCAGGACAAAAGAAAAAGGACTGAGTTGGCTGCAGCTTTAATTTGGACTCTAATTTCTACTGGAACAACATCACTGTTAGTTAATTTCAGGGCTTATAATTATTTTAGGGCTTAAAGTCATTATTTGTCTGCTCTTTACAGCACTCAGCAAGCTTTCTCATTGCACTGCATACCACCCAGGCTACAGATCTTAAAGTACTGCAAAGTATAGAGTTTAGAGCAGACTTGTAAGCACCGCATGTAAATTATTGTAGGGCTACCTGTTTCTTTCGGCTCTTCCTCCTCTCTGCAGGCTACTTAACCCCCTCTTTTACTCTTCACAGTCGGGGTCACGAGGGCAGTGATCTGAAGCCCTCCCCAGCCGCCAGCAGCAAGCTGAAGGATGCGCCCCCCCATCGCACTGCAGCCGACCAGACAGACCCATAAGGTATAACGCTCCGCTGCCTCGGAGCCTGTGTTTTGGCCCCGCCACCCCCACCACCGCCCTTGGTGAGCTCGTTGATTTTTAGCCTGAGTCACGTGAGTTGCAGAACCTATCAGCTCATTTTCCCATTTGCAACTTATCAGTTGCTACCACTAGTGGCCGCTTACCTAGCCTATAGTCAATTCTGTACAAACTATGCTACCTCTCTTGCCTCTGCTACTTCTCTCCCTTGCCCTTCTGGCATCCCTCCCCCCAGCGATCCTCCCAATAACGGAACTGCCCCTGCCTACAATCCTCAGTCTCATCCCCAAGCCCACTGATACATACCCTTTCCAGCTACAATGCTGCCCTTAATCTCTCAACTGGCACATTAGTGCCATCATCCTGCCCCCCTCTTTTAAGCTGGGCCATGACATTCTTTGCACCCAAGTTCTCAGCTGCCCACCACCAGCAGCCTCAGCTCCCAACCCTACCACCAGACACAAACACCTTGGGCACAGATGCAAACAGGTTCTCACACTGCTGCTCCTCCTGGCAGGTGATACTGAGCCCAACCCTGGACCCATCACTCAAAGCGTTCACTCCCCGTTTACATTCCCAAAGGGCCTCAGGCTCCTGCACCTAAACATATGCAGCTTGCTGAACAAAATAACTGTTCTGCAGCCAGTCGCCCTAGTCCATCGCCCTAACATTCTGCTCATATCTGAAACCTGGTTAAAACCCCATCACACAGATGCTGAAGTATCCATCCCTGACTACACAATTATCAGACATGATCGCCCTGGAAACAAGAGAGGCAGAGGGACAGCCATGTACATCTCCTCTAAGTTTCAGTTCACTTTAATTCAAATCCCCTCACTCCCAGCCAACATCAACTCTCTCCTAATCAAAGTATCACTCCCGTGCTCCACCCCGGTGTATGTTGCGGGGTCCTACTGCCTCCCCGGTACACCCATACCTGACATTCTATCCCACCTGGACATGTTAAAGTCATTAAGCATGGGTGGCGAGCTACACGCCATCGGTGATTTTAACATCAACTGGCTAGCTACAGATAAGGCCCACCTTAAGACAAAGATGAAGGCTCTAAATCTCTCTCAATTAATTGAACACCCCACCAAGCTAAACCACAAGATGCAAAACCACTCTCTCCTGGAATGGACTCTCTCCTCCCACCCCCACAGGATCCCATGAGCGGGCCTGCTACCAGACTCTCTAAGTGACCACCACATGATCTTCATGGTCAGAAAGGTGTTTAAGCCCCTGCTCCCCCCCCCCAAAGACACTCCGGACAAGATCGTACAATTCCCTGGACCTACCATCGCTCTTGTATGACCTAGGCCAAGTAGACTGGTCTTTCATCCCGGCAGCCACATCCATTGATGCCATAACCTTCAAGGCCAAATTTCTAAATGTCTGGGACTACCACGCCCCTGCAGACAAAAAGAGTCAGAGGTGCCCACCTTCCCTGGATCACCGCTGATATCATCAGCCAATGCCACTCCTGAGACCACGCATGGAAAGTCCACAAGAAAGTGAGCACCCAGGCAACTTTCCAAAACTACAGAACCCTCCGCAACTCCTGCACCAAGCTCATACGCAACTCAAAGAAGAACTACTTCCTATCAGCTTTCAATGCAAACCTTAACCAGCTGACAAACTTTTGGAAGTCATTCAAATCCCTCTTCTCCCCCACAACCCACCCGCCACCACCGACACCGACACTACAGGACAATACCATCACCGATCCCAGTGAGATAGCCACTGCTTTCAATACCTGCTTCTCCAGCTGCGCTGACTGGCTCCTATCCTCCCTCCAGCATCCACCCCCCCCCTGCCGTGAGCACTCACACTGCCCATACAGCTTCGCCTTTCACCCTGTATCCTCGGACGAAGTTCTCAACTCCCTCCGTTCTCTGAACCCTAACAAAGGAAAACGTCCCACGGCCCTTGATGCCAAGATGCTCTTCCTGTCTGCCCCAGCCACAGCCGCTCCACTAGCCGCAGTGTTCAACCTCTCCTTCTCTCTAGGCAAGTTACCGTCTGCATGGAAACTAGCCACCGTCATACCCCTCCCTAAAGGGGGTGACCCATCCACCCTGGGTCACTATCGGCCCATCTCCCTACTCCCGATCTTGGCAAAAATTCAGGAACATCTTGTCCTCGCCCAACTCTCTCCCTATCTGGACACCTCCTCCTTTTTCACCTCATACCAATCCAGTTTTCACAAGTCTCACTCAACTACCACCTCTGCAAGACTCACTGACGACATACTCACAGGCATGGACAAAGGCCACATCACCTCTGCCATCTTCATAGACTTAGCCAAGGCATTCGACACAGTCTCTCATACACTGCTCCTGTCAAAACTAAAAGAAGCCGGTCTCACTAATCCAGCCTCCACCTGGTTCCACGACTACCTGGTGGGTAGGCATCAGGCTGTAAAAGTCGTATCATACATCTCCAACCCTCTACCAGTTACCACCGGCATCCCCCAAGGCTCAGTATTGGGCCCACTGCTCTTCTCCATATTCTTAAACGACCTCCCATCAGCCTGTTGCTCCTCATCCATCCAAATGTATGCAGACGATACAGTGCTGTATGCCACAGGCCCCTCCACAAGCGTGGTGGCAAACCTGCTACAAAAGGATTTCAATGCCATCCAGGTCCAGTTCTGATCAAACCAACTTCTCCTAAACCCAAAGAAAACCATGTCACTAACTTTTGGCTCACAACAATGACTAACCCGCCAAGCTAAGTGCCCCCCTTTCCAAACCCTAGACGGGACCCCCCTAGAAGTTTGCACCACCTTCAGATACCTAGGACTCTGGCTTGATCAGCACCTCAATTTTGCCACCCACATTGACTCCCTGCACAAGAAACTTCTCCCTAAACTCGGCGCCCTATATAGGAACAAAAGCTGTCCCCCCCCTGCTAGGAAAGAAATTGTTCAAAGGATGATACTCCCTATACTCGACTATGGAGACATAGTCTATAATACGGCTACCTCCTCTGCCTTGGCCAGCCTTGACTCCCTCTATCACTCTTTCTGTCGTTTTATCCTGGACCGCCCAATTACAACCCACCACTGCACCTTATACAACTCCTTAGCCCTGCCGTACCTCCAAGACTGCAAACAAACCCATTGTGCTAGGTCCGCAGCCAAATTCTGGTCCCAGACCCTTCCCCCTCCCTTACCTGACTGCTGTACTCTGCCCACAACCTCCCCCTGCCTACCCCCTCAGAAGCATGGACCCCAGGCTCCTCCACGTCCCTTTCATGCGCACAGCCAAAGGTCAGGCAGCCTTTAGATTTTGCATCCCACAGCTATGGAACGCCTTACCATTCGAAATAAGACACTCATCCAACCCCGCCTACTCAACCGCCTATTCGGCACCCACTTTACCTCAAGCTGCTCATGCTTCAGCTAGGGCCAAAATGTATCTCAGACTATGTGTTGTAGTGACTCACTGGAACATCACACCTCTAGTTGCTCATACTTTAGCTAGTATATACTATGTATTAGATTACTGTTGATGTGATTTCTCTGTAAACACTACCCCCGTGTATGCTCCCCCTCTTCCTATTGTTCCAGTATTTATCTACCTTTTGTTCTAGATGGCAGGCGGACCCCTCACTGTGCTGCTAATCTATATGTACCTTTATTTGAGTATTATATTTTATATGTACCTGTATTTGAGTATTGTAGTGGGACTTGTCCCCAGGTCACATCTGGAATCGAGCATTAACTGCTCAGTATGCCTTCCTGGTTAAACTCGAAAATAAATAAATAAAATAAATAAATTTTAAACATGTATCAGGTACACAATCATAATACAGAGTAAAAAAACATATTACAAACCATTGTGTCACATGTATCAATTGATGGGGGTCCAATAACTAACTCCTGTTCTTTCTTTTACAGGTTTCAAAGAAGTAGGACCACATCCACTAGAGCAGTGGTTCTCAAATAGTGAGGCCAGCCTCCCAAGGGAGGCCCCATACTGTTCCAGAGGAGGCCCAGTCAAGTCTGAGAATGTACAGTATTTAAATTTTAAGTTCTGGATGTTTAGTGTGAAGGGATGAAGCAAACTAAATATGGATAATGGCAGGTGACTTTCTTTACTTATGCACAAATTGGTGACCAGGAAAGGCCCTGAGCCAAAGCTTGTTTATACTGTAGGTGTGTATTTACATGTAAATTGGTCACGGCTTGTTTCTACAGTAGGTATTTATATGTAAATTAGTGACGGGAAGGCATACTGAATCAAGGCATACTTCAGCAGTAGGTGTTGTTTATATGCAAAGTAGTGACTGGGAAAGGCACACAGAGCCAAGACTTGTTTCTACAGTAGGTATTTATTTATACATAAATTGGCGTCTGGGAAAGGCACATGTGAGCCAATTCATGTTTCAGGTGTGGCCTTGGTAAAGGTACAAGAAGTTGCTCAACCAGGGTAAGAGGGGGAGAGGTGATGTGGCTAGGTTAGTTGTTCCAGATAGAGAGGAAGTAGAGTAATAAGGGTCCAAGAGTCAGAATAGTGGAGTGATAAGGATAACCTGGGGTGCGGGGTTGGGGGTGGAGAACAGTGAGTCAAACAAAAGGAGAATATACGCCATCAACATTATTAGTCCCGCTTGATTCCTGGTACACTGTGCAAAAGTATGATTTTTTTTTCTATGGAGAGGCCCAAGATTTTTTCCCAATTTGAGGGAGACACGAAATCTGTTCCATGGCTTGGGGGTGGCTCATTATCACAAGGTGTAAGAACTAATGCACTAGAGTCTTGTTTATAACTAACATTCGTTTAGCTCTGGTCTCCCTGACAGGTTCAATTGATATATATACAGTTATATATCTGGTACCTTCTACTGTCCTATTTTTCAGAAAAAAAAGGAAATAAAGAGCTAACAAATAAAACATTTAGAACAATAACAGTATCTGTGTGTCTATCTGTGTTTTCTTGTATATAGTATTCACAACTCTGTTCTAACCTATAGGCTATACTGTCAGCTTTAAAGGGGCCAACACACTTTGAACTTTTGCCACAGACATTTCAGAAACTTCATATTGAAAACAGTTAGAGGTTTCTTGGCAACCACAGAACTCCCGATTTCTGGACAGACAGCAATAGCATGTCTAACAGAAGCATTCTGGTCAGTAAAAACAGAGCTATTTTCTCTCACTCTTCATGCAAGGCTGGAAGACAGTTATCAGCTTGATCTACATTTGTTTAATTTGTCAATGGTATGAAAAGGAGCTGTAGTATTACAAGAATTATGTGAAGAGAGATCAAAAACATATGCACATTTAGCAGATCTCAGCTGATTACTGTATACACCAACTGATGTTATTTCCTCGAAGTCACTTGCAAGCCAAGTGTAACCCCCCCCCCCAAAAAAAAGAGGGCTTACTTGGGCCTTCCTGTTGCTGAACACAGCGGACTGCCACCAGTGGCTGACTCCTCCAATGTCCAGGACTTGATTTCTATGGGTGGAACACCAGTTGGAACATGCAGGTCCCACCAGGAGCTGCTGTTTTTGGGTGCGTCCTATGTGATTAAAAAAGCTGCAGTTTTGCTGTCTGCAGAGTGACTCCAGCAGTACATCAAATATGTCAGCTGTTGTGGACAGAGCAATCTTTGGCTTCCACCCACCCCACCACAGCCAGAGACTATTCTCTGTCCCTGCCACCTGAACTGGGGGTGGGGGTGGGCAAGTACAATGAGGGCAGGAACTTCCCAAATTGCGACTTTGAGCCATAGCCCCTGGATGTCATGGACAGCACCATCTTTGTGACCTCTGACCCTTGGAACAGCCAATCAGGCAACTACAGACTCACAGCGAAATCCTGGTGGACTAAGAGAGAAAATAACTGATTTCTGGTGCCCTATCTTGGACTTACAAGGCATCGAAGATTTGGAGTTACAGCCAAGTGAACCAATGGGAGCTAGCCCATGAGAGTGTTGATGAAAAGGGGGGTGGCTGAAGGCTGGCCATTGGGTGAACAATCTCAAGGAGACAGGAACTGATGTGTGTGTGCAGAGGTCAACCTGTGTCACACTGGGAACTGGGCCAAGGAAAGAATCCAGAAGAGGCTGCAGAGTTCCTGAGGAGGAAGACAGCAGCAACTGCATGCAAGCCAGCATGAATACAATGCTGAGGAACCAGTGCTGAACAACAGACTGAGCACCAGGGCCGCTGATCCAGGTCCAGTAGCAGGTACTATTGCTGATCAGGGAAAGCTGCTGCATTTGTGTGGGGTCTACAGCAGGTGTGACTACAGTGGGGAGGTAACGACATCTAAGTGGGATGTACTGTTACAACATCTGGCGCACTTTAATATTTGTTTTGGTGTAGGTACTGCGCATTGTTTTTCTGTTGGGTACAACCCCCAAAAAAAAACATACTGCTGGTGAGAAAAGAACACAGAAGCCACTTCAAACATCTATGGCAGTCCAGTAGTGGTACCTCAGTCCCTAATGAAATTGTGAGTGGCGTCTGCCCTACAGGGGGACTTACATTTTGGAGGCACCAGTGGGAACTATCTCTGTTATGGTGCCGCAGAATTTGAACCCCCCCCAACCCTGGAAAGAGTTATTAGTCTGGAATGTACTGGACATACTAAGCAAACAAGCTACTTTGACATTTGGACAAGTCTTCCCATAACTGACCTCTGAAAGTATCGTGCCTGATATTGTCTTTTTTTTTTTTTTATTTCTGATATAGAGTTGTACTGTGGAGGAATATATCTGGTCCCAGGCAAGGGTAGAGAAAAAAAAGGGGGGACAGAAATCCTCCCTCCTCCCTGTTTTTTATGTGTGGTGCCTTGGTCAGCCTTGTGCATGGACAACATGCCCCTGCATAAACAGCAAGCTCCCTGGCCACCTGCAGGGCTCACTGTGATGCCAGAATCTACCACCGACCCTCTCCAGCCAAGGCACGCTTTGTGTCATCATCTACCTGCAGCCTGGCCTGCCTCCCTACATGGCAACCTGAGTCTGTTCCATCCTGACCTGGGCTGCCTGCATGGCAGTATGATATGCTGCTGCTGGAATGAGATAAATAGATAGTCCCGGGGGAGGGGGCCAAATTAGTAGCTCACATGGTCAAGCTCTGGGCTAGAGGAGAAATGTACAATTTGGAATTCTAGTCTTCTGAGCAAAGTAACATAAGGCAGCCATAACACACTACTACCTAAGCAAATCATTACTGCTGTACAGCAGTCAAGGGGAGGGTGCAGCTTAAAGAGCTGCTGAAGCCCTCACCCACTGAGCTTATGTACCAGATGGGGTTGCGTAATCCCAGCTCTGCACAACCCCTATACAGAGAGGGGTATGATGGGAGGGTGACTGTGGCTCTATGGAGGTGATATTCTTGATTGATATTTAAGGCAAGTAAATTTCTTATTGTAACCCCCCTACAAATGGGGGTTCCCGAAAAGTCTTCCTCGAGCTTGCCTAAATGCTCACTGCCAGGCTGGTATCCTGCATTTTAGCAGTTTAAATGTGATTGCCAGAGAGTGCCTGTATAGCCTCTGTGTACTGTCTCTTTAAGAGATGCCTGGATTGCAGTCATAAGTAATCTGAGAGGGAGCCCTGTTGAAAGATGTAACTATTTGCTGGAAATCATTTAGCGTGATAATGATAATGTAGTTTGTCTAACCTGCCTTCTTTGCAGCAAGGACTGTTTTGTTTATCCCCACCACTTTGGCCCGGGACTGCCAAATTGGACCAATCAGTACTGGTGGGACCTAAAATGGAGATGTCTAGAGTCAGAATCTGTAGGAATTGTAGTTTTAGGCTTTTGGTGCCTTTTTGCACCTGAAGGGGGAGCTTCTGTTGTGACTGACAGAAGAATCAGCCAACCAAACCTTTTGGATCTTGGGGAAATTCCCAGGCTTGCTGCAGTTTGAGTCAAATCTCGGTTGGGAGTTGAACAAGTAAGAGCTTGAGACAGTCAAGCAGCTGTCTGAGTAGTTTTATGAGGGAGAACTGTGGAAAGGCCTGAGTTGTGGCCTACATGTCTGCCTGCTGCCCCGGAGAGGGAGAGAAGAGAATTATTTTGGACTAAATCCAAGTTTGTGAGAACGAAGTAAGCCACTGATTTTTTACCAGGCTCATACCTGAAGACCATCAAAGATTTTGCTGAATGCAATCGGCCTGTCAGGATTTCCAGCTGCTTTTGAATCCCCAGTTTGTGCAGAGACTTTGCAAGCGTGACCGGAGAGCGGCTTGCCTGGTACAGTAGAATCCTTTACACGCAAATGTGCTGTGTATTGAAAATGGGTCATGATTTGGCTCCCCACTGTGTGAACTGTGTTCTGCTTGCTAGAAGCTGTATCCAGCCCAAAATGGACTGTATCCGAATTTGTCTCCATTTGGCCTGGGCCTTGCCACACTGGCCCAGCCAGACTACCCACTGCACAGAGAAAGCCACTGACGAGACCTGCCTGGGATCAGCCCCCTGCTCCACGCTTGAACAGGAACAATGCCTCGGCGATTCGTGAGGGCCCTGCTTCTCCTGGCACTCCAGATTAACCACCTGCCGTCTCGATTTTCGTCTAGCCTGTGTCCAGTCTTCGGTATCGTGAATAATCATCAGGGTAGCTCCCTGCAACAACAGCCTAATCTAAAAGTGTGTCATCTGATTATCTTGTTGTTTTCTTTTCACGAACTGAGCCCTCCGCCCGGATTACAAATAGTGTGTGTTGTGCATGTTGTTTTCTTACATCACAGGGCCCAAACCAGCTGCAACATTCCTGGCTAGCCCACCATTCTCCATCTGGGTACCCAGAGTGTGTGACTGTTTATGGACCCTGAAGTGCATGCATAACTGTTTGACTGATACAGCCTTTAAGCAAATTAACCTGATTACACCCCTCCCTTGTTCAAGTCCCTTAAATAAATCAGATCTAACTCTTCTTTGCATTTACCCTGGCTGTGGTTCCAGTTTGTGCAAGAGTACTGTACTGCTGTTATTTGCTGTGTATAACCTTATTTTACAGGTGGGCCCCACAAGGCCAAGCCAGAGGAAAGCCCTGGTGGTAAGTGCAAACAGTGTGGGTACTTGTGTGGAGTATCAGGGTTATTGTGAAAGTGATTATTGTGTATTGTTCCGGCCACTAGTAAGGAAAGAGGGGGGTTACAGTGTCCCAGAGGGCTGTGCCCAGGTTAGCTTGACTCCTACCAACCCTGACCTCCGGGTGGAGGCACCCGTTTCAGAACTCAGGCCCCTTAACCTGCTACTAGCCCAGCAGGCAGGGGGTAGTAGCCCTTGGGATAGCGCCACCTAGGGGTTACATTATCTTTCTTGGAATAAATCTTCTCCATAAAGTACCGCTCTTTGATTGAGTAGCAAGCTTACCCTAAAGGAGGGAGGAGGAGGGCATTCTCAACAAAGAGGACTTCAGTCCTTTCAATCCTCAGTGAGGGAGAAGTAAAAAGATAGGATGCTGGGTGCTTCCTACCACCAAGGCAGTATAGGTGAGTGCAGGCAATCTTTGGGAATCTGAGGCAGTAGCTGGCTCTGACAGTTCCCACATCACCTTGGGAGAAAACAGGGGTTTCTCTAGGGCACTAAGCAGCATTCACTAGTGAGGCTGCATCTGGAATACTGCGTGCAGTGCTGGAGCCCACACCTCAAAAAGGACAAAGGCAGGAGAGAAGGGTATACATTGCAGACAGTGACATTACTACAGTGACTTCAGCGCTGGACCCCAGCAGTGTATTTTGGGGGTTTTGCACCACCCTCCCCTACTCAGCTCTGACTCAGAGTTGATTATATTTAGTGGGGGGGGGCACGGCCCCCACGTGAGGAGTTTGGTGGGCAAAGCCCCCCTGAAGAACACAAGTTTCTCAGTGAAAAACTGTATGCTGACTGCAAATGTGGCTGACATGACTGTTTCACTGTACGGTCATTCAACAAACATTTTGTCGACGACCGGTTGTGGATCCGGATAGAAGGGTAACAAAAATGATTGAAGGGCAGGTCAGATGAGGAGAGACTAAAACACATGGATATGTACATGCTGGAGACCAGACGGAAAAGGGGGATTTGGACACAGAAATATGTGTGCAGTGAATAAAGAGGATAGCAGCGAGCTGTTACAAGTTGGAATACAATACTGGAATAAACACAAGAAAATTGTGGAGAAGGTTTAAAAAGGATGTCAGGAAGTTATTTTTTTTTATGGAACGGGTGAAGAGAAGTAGAACAGCCTGCCCACTGAGGTAGCCAATGAAAAACAGAGGTTGGTTTTAAATGGGGGCCGGGAAGACAAATGGGCTTGGTGAAAAACACATGGGGGAAAGGAGATCGGGGGAGTGATGGCCAAGGACTAGTAGGGTCCACAAATCGTACTTAACGCTAAGTAGACATCTGAGCAGACTGGATAGACCACTAGGCCTTCTTATACAGTCAGGTTTTCTATGCACGTATACTATCTACTGTAGATGTTTCTGCGTCTATGTTCTCTGGCTACAAATTAGATTGTATAGTTGCTTCTTTGCCATGTCACTCTTATAAAAGATCACTTACTCTTGATAGGTTCTTTTACTTTTATAAATAGTGGTCACTACTCCATTTCGGACAGCGTTTTTCTAGTGTGTTGAGTGGCAAGATGCCCCCTTTCCCGGTCTGACTCAGTTTTTTTTTTTAGATTTAAAAACGTTTAAGGAGAAGTATTATAAACAAGACTACCCTCAAGATTCTATCAATAATCTCGGCTTTGTTTGGACACTTCTTTAAACTAGCGTGCAGTAGAAATCTTTTGGGGCACTGGTGACATGCACTCCAACTCCAGGCCACAAAACTTACATTTTCTCATTGCGAGCATAAAATAAAACATGAAAATATGGCAAAATATAAATAAATTAGGAAACAAAAATAAACAGTAAGGGGTCCACATCAGGAGTGAAAAAAAAAGAGTGCATATTGAAGTATACAAACAACTTCTAATAATGAGCTGCTCCTTTTACTTGGTATAAAAAGAGGGACAAACCGTCAAGCAGAAAATGTATCTGAAACCTGGAGGAATGATGGGACTCCATCAGTTGTCACCAGGGATGAACTACACATGCACAAACTTTCTTATTACTGCTTAATATATTTTTTCAATAATTAGCTCAAATGCCCCACTTCCAATTTTTGAGACAATGCTGTATGTATCTGACTGTAACTCATGTTTTGAAGAGGTTACCTGTCTCTTGGTTCAAGGACAGCCCCCCCCCCACCAAAAAAAAAAAAAAAAAAAAAAAAAAAAAACAGCCAGGAAGTAGACAGATCATTGCTGGCCAATTAGAATGTCAGTCAAACAATCAACATGAAACTGAGCCAAAGAACTGTCAGGCCCCATTATTTTTAATAGGGCCTCAAAACCCTAAGGTTAATACGCCTGAATAACCTTAGCTTGTGGGCCAGACTACTGGGCTCTAAAAGCTGACGTATCCATTTTTAAAATGTATATTTATTTATTTAAGTCTTTGGAAACAACCTTTGAACAATGTGCTCTTTTACAAAGGTTCCACGTCATGAAAGCAAGGCAAATTACAATATATAGAATCATAAGACACAAACATTTCATCACCAAAATAGCATATTTTCTTCAAGGAATGAAGAAACTGCAAATTTCAATTATATTTATTTGCATGGTAATGAATGTTACTGATGTCAAGAAGGCAAGGTTGATTTATGGTTTTTTTTTAATTTTATTTATATTTTTTAATGAAGTAAGCCCACACAATTTCTCATTCAGGACATTATAACACAGATACTGTACATAACTCATCAAGAAGTATGTAAACACATATGATAGCATCAGTGGGAATACAGTAGTCATGCAATTTAATATAAAACATCACAGGGGTAAAAGGATTTTCAGTACAACACGAGTAACTTGATAGGCTACCAAACACATAGACTGGAAGCATATTTGTAGCATATAAGACTAGGTAATACAGTCGTATCTCCTGTTATGCTCCATATAACCATAAAGGTAGAAAACAAAATTAACTAGTCCCAATTTCAGAGTACCTCGCCCCACAGGACAACTGAAAAATAAAGTTACTTATTGTGACTCATAGATCATCAAGAATATCTTCTTTATACAGTAATACTCTTTGGTCTTAGAGCCGGAGGCAACAGGACCCCAGAGGAGCCAGAACTTCTGGGTCCAGTGACAACAGTGTCTAGCATCGATGCAAGGTGTTGTCCACACACTTGCAGGGTGTACAGCCGCGTTGGTCTGTACTGCCTCAGTATCTTTTTTTCAGAGGAAGAAGAGAAAGCCATGTAGCTGACAGCTAGTAACAACTAAAGAACTAGGTGTATAGAATAGGCCACTGTTCCCTGTAAAAAATGGACAACAATGTTTTTTCTTAGCCTGTAATTATTTGCTATGGCGGGGGGGGGAGAGAAAAAGCAAGATAAATGAGGCTGACGTGAGTTCAGGGGATGGAGGACTAGTGCATGTTAATCTACGTAGAAGATATTCTTGAAGGTGTAGCGGTATGGCAAGTAACTGTCCTATCGCCCAAGAATCAACCTACCCCGTAGAGTCCTACTCTTTGGTTTCAATTAACAAGCTTAAGAAACATTCCCCCTGAATAGGAAGGCTGGAGACCTAGGAGTCACATGGAGAGTAGACCTTGTAATATAGACAATCTGGAACATATGTTGCCAGGACTGGATATACATGGCATAGCGTTTTGTGAAGGTGTGAACCATACTCCAGGTAGCCAACCCACATGTTTCTAAGATAGGGACCAATTGAAGCAAAGCCATCGAAGTACCCACTGCTCGGGAGGAATGAGCTCTAATGGAGCCCTCCATCTGCTGCCCTGCTAAGATGCAGCAGTGTGAATGCATTTCATCCAGTTCAACAAGCACTGTTTGGAAACATACAGTCTCTGTCAACTGGGGTCAATAAGAAACAAATAGTCGAGTATGCTGTTGACATGAGAGTTCCACTGCCTTTAATGGATCAGTCTACACTTTTTACAATGCAATTTAACTTTAACAACAATAACAGGAACTCAGTTAATAACATAACCACGTCACCAACAGTATACCATGTATAACACGAAAAGGAGAGAAAAAACACATTACCTTGACAGTGAATCAAAAATTGTCTGGTCTGTTAATGAACAGGTCACTTCTGGCTTCTCATATCAGCAACCAGGAGCCATCAACTTAAGTCAAATAAGGAGAAAACTACCACTTCAATGTTAACTCTCCAACTTAAAGATTAAACAATCTGCTTCAACAGGCATTAGGATAACTTAACTATATGTCAAAATAAACAAATTTGTTCATAAAAATATATTTCAAAAAACATTCTTTAACCAGAATAACACAGAAGGCCAAGCTACTGAATTATATTGATATTATTCTCTAGGGAGATGGAAACAACTTCTGGGTGCTGTCCCAGTGAATACACTGGCGCTAAAAGAAACAATAAGTCTAAAAGAGTTTCTTCTTTCTGTGGCTCTCTACGATGTCACTGAGAAATCATAACAAATGGTTTCTAACAAGCAGTATCCATCATGTTCAGGGTAGAGAAGAATACTGATGAATATCTATCAGTGAATGTTAAACTTTTTGATTGCCGCCTGTAGCACGTTTTGCTCAAAAGCTGCATCAGTGAAACTTTGAGCATCAAGCCAGTAGTGCTTGATGAAACATATGCAGGGATACCATGTGGCTGAACTGCAGAGCTCTAAAACAGAGAGCCAACGCCCTGGTTGAATACGCCATGTTAAAAGCTGGAAGTTTTTATTCAGAAGCCGCATAAGCTTTGGCCATAAACATTCTGACCCACCTAGTCAAGATGACTTTGGAAGCCTTTTGTCCATTCTTTGTGTCTCCACAGAGCACAAAAGAGATATCGGACATACGAAAGCTTCTGGCCGTATAAGATAAATTATGAGCACTCTGCACATATCAAACTCATGCAAATGTCTTTTGAATTTGTGAACTTTACCCAAAAAAACAGAAGGCACATCTCTTGGTTCACATGGAAAATGGTAGGCACTTTTGGAAGGAAAGAGGGCACAGCCCTCAGGACAATCCTGCCAAGATGCAGTTTTCTACAAAATAGAGCATGAAGCTCACCAGTCTGTTTTGAGGAGCATATTGCTACTAGGAAACACACCTTGATGAAGAGGAATTCTTCGAAAACGTGGATAACAGCTCAAATGAAGGTCCACAGAAAGCATAGATAACCAGATTTTTGATCCCAGGGTGGCACAGGAGACAGGTATGGGGGCATAGTCTTACTGAATGTATGAAATAACCTAATGTTATTCAAGAGAGTTCCAAGTGAAGAGCCATCTACAAGCCCCAAAAGTGAAACCTGAACTTGAAGGGTGGTCATGGCGAGGCCCTTGTCCACTCTTAATTTAAGGACACCTAAGATATGGACCAATGAAGCCTTCCTTGGCTTAAATGGGACAGGAAATTTGTGCCAACTGGTAGCAGTTAGTAATGTTCCTATTAACAAAAATGAAATTCACACCTCCAAATGATCCATATTTAATGGTGCCTGAATAAATACTGATGTAAAAAAACAGTGTTTTCAATTGTTTTCTCCTTATGGACAACATTCTGCATGGTTCTCTCCAAGGAACCAGCCATTTGGAGATTTCACTATGTCATCATTTGTGTACAGAATGCTAAGCATGAGCTCTTAACCTATCAGAACCATGCTTAAGAGTCCTGTACAAAACTGTCATAGATAAAATTCCAGATCACTGGTTCTTTCATGAGAACTGTAACAGAATGCTGCCCATAAAAACAAAACAATGCAAAATATAGTCTCCTGCATCACTTTTTATTCAGGTGCAGTTACACATGGATCATTTAAGGGCATGAATATAATTTCTGAAAGGAATGTAATAAACAGCTCTAATTAGAAATAATTTCCTATATTCTTTAAGTCCCATGTTTTTCACTTATGTTCCCAACTTTTTAGTATTCAGAAGTAAACATTTTCCCAGAGTACATTAATGTCCACCACCTTGACAAAGTAACCCAGCTTCAACAACTTCAACCTCTCAGGAACCAGTCTGCAACACAGCACAGAGACCCAGAAGGTCACTGCAGGTAGGGGAAGTCTGAATGGGCCCTGTCTTGATAGACTTATCAGATCAGAGAACCTAAGCATTTCTTATACATGCACAGACCAATCAGCAGGATCCCAAAATACTGACACAGAAGGAGAAACACATCCAGGAGCAGAAACCACTCTCCTGGAGCACAGTTTGGCAACTGAGCCAGAATGCCTAAACATTTAGTTTCCCTGCTAAATGAATGGCTGGGAGAGACAAGATTTTCCTCTAACAAATTAAGTACACTTAGGGCTTCTGTGAAGATATTTTCGCTGTTTATGCCTCCTTGATTGTTTATATACGTGACTATCACTAAGTTATGTGAGTGAACTTCTACCACTCGAGACCTGACCTGATCCTGGAACTGGCAAAGGGCAAGAAAACCGTCCTCCACTTGAGACTGTTGATCTGTAGGTCCTTTGGACCCCAAACACCCTGAACCAAAATATGTCTCAAAGTTGTACCCCAACCGTGAAGAGTAAAGACTGTCATCCACTGTCAGTGTCATCTCCAGAGAGGAGGATAGTGGTGCCACTTTAAGAGGGTGTGGATATTATTCCACCAAGACAATGACTGACAAAACATAGGAATCCAAATTGGAACCTGATACTGTTCCAAAGCTGGTGATCAATTCATGAGGTGATGAACTTGGAAGGGTCGCATATGGAGGCGAGCCCACGAGACTAATTCTAGTGATGTCATCATCAGCCCTATCGTCTGAACGCATCAGTAGGCAGATACTATTGCCTGAGAACTGACATGTCGCATGCACTGTAGGAAATTCTTCACTCTTCATGGGAAGAGGAAAACTGTTCTGTAAAAATGTCCCAAAGCAAATCCCCAGATGTTCAAGACCCTGGCAGGACTGAAGAGATCTCTTCTCTTTGTTTACTATCCAACCATTTTGTTCCAGGACTTGCAGGGTCAGCGGAAGTGAGGTTTAGCAGCCTGTCCCAATGAACTGATGAGGAGGGGGTGGATATGGTGATTCTTCAACCACAAAGCAGCTTCAATTACTATCAGAAACTTGTAAAAAAATTTTTGTACCAAGGACAGGTCGAAGGAGAGAGCCTGGTACTGAAAATGTTGGTTCTGATTACAGAACCTCTAACACAAGTGGCAGACTGGATGTGAAGGTAAGCACCAGACAGGTCCATAGAGGCCAGGTAATCCACTGGCTGAACAGCTCTGATTACTGAACGCAAGAAACCCATTTTTAACTTTGTCACAAATTTCTTCAGACTTTGAAGGTCCAAATCGGGCAACCCCCCCCTCCTGTGATTTGTTTAGAAGTATGAAGTAGACAAAGTAAAACCACTGACCCCTCTCCTAAGGGGGTACTAACCAGACATTCGATATGGAATAAGCAAGAATTAATCTAATCCACTGCCTCTCTTTCCCTGGGATTGGGCAGGAACTGGTAGGCCCAGATTCCTGCAGGCAAGGGAGAGAAGTCTGCTGCACAGCCTTGCAATATATTCAGAACCCTGGAATCTGTTGTTGTCTGGGACCATCTTTTATAAAGAACTCCCTGCAAATGGTCTGGCCTCAGTTTTGAGAGTTTGTAAAACTTAATTATATGCCCTGTTAAATCTGATTGAAAGGAGCTAAACACAGGGTATAGTAAGGGGTGTGAAGTAGGAGGGGCATAAGGGGCAAGAAGCCCACCCTCAGCACGACGAGTGTTTTGACTCATTTATTTATTGGTTTCTTTTTTTTTTTTTTTTAAAGAAAATTATCTGAGGATCAGTGGCAGGATTTTTAGGACAGTAAATTAATAAAAAGGGAACTAGGAGAGCTTCAGTACCAGACAAGTAGTAGAATAGCAGTATAACTGCAGTATAATGTGGGGAGTGGTGCAATGCAGTGGCTGTGGGGCAGCCATATTCAGGCAGACCTTCTGGATACTGAGGTGCTGCCTATCTGCATGCATCTCTCTGGACTGCGGGATGAGGTAGCCAGACTCAGAGCGGAAGTAAACTGGGTCAGGAGTACCATTACCCCTATCCAGAGACCACCCAGTCCAATGCAACTGCCTCAAAGGATGCCGAGAAGGAGGTGCACTTGGATGACAGTGGTCTCAGGGAGGGTTAGAGCGGTCAGGCAGAGGCACATCCCAGATCCTATTCCACTCAAGAACTCATATGCCACACTGGCAAATGAGGACAACCAAATAGAGGTACCCAGAGAAGTGGAAGGAAAGGATGTGGAGGTTAGCCAAGGAGGTGACCTCAGCGGGGAAAGCAGTGGACCCCAGAGGAGGAGGAAGCGAATCCTGTTGGGGGACTCCATCATAAGAGGGATCCAGCTAGGAACACAGGAGGGGGAGGACAGGGAGGGGAGGTGCCTACCAGGTGCCACGGCATGGAGGGATGGAAGGAAGATCCTGGGATCACTGGGAAGGCAAGACGGGAGGGTGAGCTGGATGTCATTATCCACCTAGGTACTAATGACCTGGCAAATGGGGAGCCAAAGGAAGTTTAGGAAGAGTTTAGGAAATTGGGGAGGAGTCTCAAGTAAGTAGCTACTTCTGTCACTTTCTCAGAAGTACTTCCTGTGAGAGGCAAGGGAGAGCATAGGAGTGCATGCACCAGGAACTTTAACTCATGGTTGAAGAACTGGTGCTGTGAGGAAGGGTTTGGATTCATTGGTGACTGGGGACCCACCTGGAGGGATGGAGGTTTGTTCAAGCCTGACGGCCTGCATCCATCCTGGAAGGGAATCCAAGCACTCAATGATAAGTTTAAATGCTACATTGACAAGCATTTAAACTAGCAAAGGGGGTGGCAGGCCAGCAAGGAGGGTACCTACTTGCTCACCCCCCACAGCTAGCAGTGGAACCAGTGAACCAGAGGAGTGGCTATCTCTACAAAGCAGTGTGCAAAAGATGGAGATTAGTGCCCAAGAGGTGGACAGGCAGAAAAGGGGCAAAATTCAGCAGAAGGGCAGACAGCAAGGAGAACCAGGGATAAAGGACAACCAAGGAAGGGGCTGGAGTATAACAGCGAAACAGTCTAGGGAGGTCAAATCATGGAAAGCCATGTGTGCAAATGCCAGGAGCCTTAGCAACAAGGTGGAAGATCTGGAGGCTGTCATGGCAGTCAGACCTGGACATTGTGGCCATCACTGAAACCTGGAGTAATGATAACCACGACTGGGAGATGGCCATACCTGGCTACAACATATTCAGAAGAGACAGAGCAGGCAGGAAGGGAGGAGGAGTGGCACTGTATGTGAAAATGACATAAGGGCCACAGAGATCCAGGAGGAACAAAATGGGGGAGAGATACTGTGGGTTAAGCTGAAAGGAAAATGGGGACAGCCATCTGCACAGGTGTGGTCTATAGACCACCTGCCCAGGAGGAAGAAACAGATAGGGAGCTGATGCTAGCCATCCAAAGGATGGCAGACAAGGTGAGGTAGTACTGTGAGACTTCAATATTCCAGACGTGGATTGGAGCATCCCAGCAGCAGCATCAACTAGGAGCAGATTTATCCTGGACTCCTTCAGGGTGCCTTCCTCAAGCAACTGGTCATGGAACCAACTCGGCAGAAGGCAATACTGGACCTTGTGCTCACAAACAGGGACAGTGTGATGGGGTAACAGTGGGGAGCACCTGGGGAACAGTGACTACCAGTCATTGTGGTTTGAAATCACAGAAAGAGCAGAACCAAACTACACAAAAACACGTATCCTGGATTTTAGGGGGGCAGACTTTGGGAAAATGGGGAGATACTTGAAAGAGGCATTAAGGGGAATGGGACAGGAATCAGGGGTTGAGGAACAGTGGGCAGTATTTAAAATGGGGATTACAAGAACAACAGAATTATGCATTAAGCAGGTTAGATATCAAAAAAGCTGCAGCACACACAAATCCCAATAATGGAGCGGACCCAGAGCTAAAGAAAATATTTATTACACCAAAACAACCACTTGGGCGTTTGGGACAGAAAGTCCTTTTGATAAGGACTTTCTGTCAGCACGTCAATGTAACTAATATCAATAAATATTTTCTTTAACTCTGGAATCCCATGAGACTGTGTGTCTCAACACGATATTGTCTGTACTGCTGTAAGCCCCACGTTTACCTTGTGCATGGTTCTTTGGCTACCATTAAGCAGGTTAGCAAGAGGAAAAGGAAGAGGAGACCATTATGGTTTTCCAAAGAGGTAGCAAAGAAAGTGAAAGCCAAAAAGATTGCATTCAGGCAATACAAAAAGACACAGGCAGAAGGGGATAGGGAGAAGTACCAGGAGAAGCAAAGGGAGGCAGGGAGGTCAGTAAGGGAAGCCAAAGCTCAGACAGAAGAACACATTGCAAAATCAGTGGGTAGAGGGACAAAACCTTTACAGGTACATAAGTGAAAAAGAAAGACAAAGGAGGGATAGTGAGACTGAAGGGGAGGATGGGGCCGTGGAGGATGACAACAGTAAAGCTGACATATTGAACAGGTATTTCTGCTCAGTCTTTACTGAAGAAGAGGAGGGTAATGGGTCTGAAGGAGTACAAGGGTGAGAAGGGTGCAGAATGGACACAAGTCCCTTTACACGAGAAAGGGTCCTGAAGGAACTGGAAGTAATAAGAGTTGATAAAGCAATGGGGCCAGATGGGGTGCACCAGGGTCCTTAAAGAACTAAGAGGTGGTGGCTGAATCTCTGGCTATCCTGTTTAGCTGAGCACTGGAAACAGGGAGGTACCCAAGACTGGAGGACAGCAGATGTAGTCCCTTATACAAAAGTGGGAACAAAGAGGAAGCGGGAACTACAGACCAGTCAGCCTCACCTCGGTAGTGGGGAAGATCATGGAAGCACTACTGAAGGAGAGATTGGTGGAACATCTGGTTGTAAATGGACTACAGGACCCAAGGCAGCATGGTTTCACCAGGGGAGGTCATGTCAGACCAACCTCTTGAATTTTTGACTGGGTGACTCGGGAGGTGGATCAGGAGGGCAGTGGACATGGCCTATCTGGACTTCAGCAAGGCCTTTGACACTGTGCCACATAGAAGACTATTACACAAACTGGGGAATATGTGTGTGGGCAGGACAGTAGTGGTGGTGGTAGGTAACTGGCTGGGTGACAGGACACAGAGGGTGGTGGTAAATGGCTGTCACTCCACAGAGGGAAGAGTGACCAGTGGGGTACCACAGGATCAGTGCTGGGACCGTCCTATTCAACATCTTCATCAGTGACATTGCACAGGACCTAGAAGACAGAATTTCACTGTTCGCTGATGACACAAAGCTCTGTAACAGAGTAGACACACCAGAGGGTGTAGACAGAATGAGAAGGACCTGCAGAAACTTGAAGAATGGTCAGGGTTTGGCAGTTGAAATTCAATGCAAGGAAGTGCAAGATAATGCATATGGGGCACAAAACCTGGCACAATATATCAGTTGGGGGTGAGGATATAGCATGCACCAAGCAGGAAAGGGATCTTGGGTTATCATCTCTGATGACCTCAAGGTAGGGAAACAGTGTGACAAGGCAGCAGGTAAAGCAAATAGGATGCTGGGATGTATAGGCAGGGGCATCACCAGCAGGAAAAGGGAGGTCATAATTCCACTATACAAGACACTAGTGAGGCCCCACCTGGAGTACAGTGTACAGTTCTGGAGACCATACCTACGTAGGACATAGACAGGGTAGAGAAGGTTCAGAGGAGGGCAACAAAGATGGTGCATGGATTGCATCACAAGTCCTATGAAGACAGGTTGAAGGAACTGAACATGTACTCCCTGGAGGAGAGGAGGAGAGGATATGATAGAGACATACAAGTATCTTACACGGAGGAACAGGGTGCAGGAATACACTATTTTTAAGCGAAAAGATGTTCCAGGACTAGAGGGCATGGGATGAAATCAGGAGGAGGGCGATTCAGAGGAAACATAGGAAGAATT
Organism: Neoceratodus forsteri; assembly: GCA_016271365.2. NCBI lineage: Eukaryota > Metazoa > Chordata > Ceratodontiformes > Ceratodontidae > Neoceratodus > Neoceratodus forsteri. Next base: position 685,057,698 of record CM057454.1, on the reverse strand, counting down.
TCTTTACAGAGCGGGTGGTGGACAAGTGGAACACCCTGCCAGAGGAAGTGGTGGGGGCTGAAACAATCACGGGATTTAAGAATGCATGGGATAGACATAAAGGAATTCTGGAGGTCAGGGGTAAGGGGCAACAGACTTCTAGGAAAACATAAATTGAACTTACAAGCTCAAATGGGCAAACTGGGTGGGCCATAGGGCGTTATCTGCCGACACTGTCTATGTATCTATGCAGTATGACCTTGTTAAGTGCTGATTTCCATATCCTTGAAAGGAATGAAAACTGCCTCTGAAGCCCCCAAAATTACCTGAACTTCGGCCCCTAAATTATGTAAAATTCTGCTGGCTCTTAGACATGGGCAACCGACTCTTTTTATCTTTAATATCCTTCAGAATACCTTCCAACTGACTGAAACCCATGTTGCCAGAAAAATGAACACCGAACAAATGTGCCTTGGAATCCTGGTTGACTGACCAATGGTTCAACCAGATTGCTCTCGCAGTGGCCATTGATGCTATAAAGGACTGAACAAAAAGCTGTAACACATCAACAGCCAAATCCCCTAAGAAAGTACGAGCCGGATTAATCTGGGAAGTTAAATCTTTCACCTCACCATCCTCAGGAAGGCCATTCCGCAGCGTGGTTAACAAATCACAGAGGGCCCACAAGGCTGAAGCAGAAGCCAGTCTACCTGCTGACCCCGAAGTGGAGTAAGCCGGCTTATGAGCGGCATCTATTCTTTCTTTACTGCCATCTGACAGAGCAGGAACTCCCTCAACAGAAATAGCTATATGTGCTTGACTGTTAAATATCTCTGCATCTGTGATTGACAGAGATTCTCACTATTTTAATTATGCTTCCTGAAAAGGAATTTACCCACCCTCCAAGCTGATTTCCTTGCCACCAACTGATCCTTTAACTCCTTATCCCATGATGTTGATAATGCACTAAACAAATTTAACTCTTGGTTCTCTAGCCAGCCCATCAGCACAGCAATAGTGCTACTTCTCGTGATGTCAGTGATCCGAGTTTGGGAACGGGTCTGGATCACTGAGGGCTAGCAACGGCACAGAGGATCAAGAATCCCAGAGAATGCCACCCCCCCGGGGAGTGAGGGCAGTTGGCTCTGCTGCAATACTTCCACCTGGGTGACCATAGGTGGCAGTGCACTCAGAATGGCTTTCTGGCTGAGGACACGGACGGTGAGGCCAGCTTGTGCACACACTCCACCTCAGCGTCCCACAGGGGATATGAAAATATCTGAGGAAAATCACTGTCCAGGGTCAGTATGATGGTTCAACCCCTTGCAGGCTCCACACTGGCAACATGGCCCCCTAGCTCTTTCTGTAACCACATCCTGATTACGGCTCTTGGAGCAATGCCGCCTCCACCGTAGGTTGTAATCCATAGAGGAAGACATGAGATTGATGAGTAAATTCACAAAAAGTCGGGTGACACGCGGGAGGGGGACAGTTCTGAAGGGGGACATGGTCAGAGGACAGGAGAAGTAAACAGATTAGTGGAAAAAAAATTAACTCTTGCCTCTCCTCAGTGTGGGATAAACAAACCACACTACTCAAATCTTACATAGAAGTTGACTGCAGATAAGGACCACAAGGCCCATCCAGTCTGCCCATTTCTTTTTCTACCTTATAAATGTGCCATCGGCCTTTGCTCTGCCAGTGGCCTATCTATTCATAGTCATTTGTATTGCTCCCTTATGCCTATCCCATACCTGTTTGAAGCCCTGCACTGTATTCATAGCCATTACTTGTTGTGGTAAGCCATTCCATGCATCCACCACCCTTTCTGTGAAAAGAATTTCCTCACATTCTCCCTTAATCGGCCCCCCTAATCTTATGCTGTGTCCTCTTGTCCTGCTATTTTCTTATATTTAAACATGTTAGACCTTTCACCTGGTTAATGCCCTAAGGTGTTTGAATGCCTCGATCATATCACCTCTCTCCTCCTCCTTTGCTCAGGGGTATACATATGAGCTCTGTTAATCTGTCCTCATATGTCTTCTGATGCAGCCCCTGCACCATTTTGGTTGCCCTTCTCTGGACTGCCTCAATTTGGTTAATGTCCTTGTGAAGGTGTGGCTCTCAATACTGCACGTAGTACTCCAGATGGGGCCTAACCAGTGTCTTGTAAAGAGGATTATTACCTCCCTCTTATGACTTGTGATACCCCTACTAATACAACCTAACACCCCTAGCCTTACCTACTGCTTTAGGGGTCTGCTTGATGATTTCAGGTCATCAGTGATATGATGATGCCCAAGTCTCTTTCTTCCTTTGTGACTGCTAGCAATCCTCTCCCCAGCCTATAGGTGGCTTCAGGTTTCTCTTCCTATGTGCATGATTTTGCACTTCTTTGCATTAAACCCAGTTGCCACTCTTCTGACCATTTTGCTAGTTTATCCAGATCTCTTTTCATTCTGCCCACCCCATCTGGATCATCTACTCTGTTGCAGATCTTGGTGTCATCTGCAAACAGACAAGCCTTACCCTCTAGTCCATCTGCAAGGTCACTAATGAAGATGTTGAAGAGGACTGGCCCCAGAACTGATCCCTGAGGTACCCCACTTGTGATTGCATCTCTTCTGACTGTATACCATTCTACCACTCTCTGTTTTCTGCCCACAACCAGTTTAGCCACCCAGTTGACCAACTTCTGACCCACCCCGAGCCTTCCCAGCTTATTTATCAATCTTCTATGTGGAACAGTGTCAAAAGCTTTGCTGAAGTCAAGGTAGGCAACATCAACTACTCCCCCTTGGTCCACCACTCTGGTTACCCAGTCAAAGAAATCTATGAGATTAGTTTGACAGGACCTTCCTTTTGTAAACCCATGCTGTCTTGGATCCTGTGCCCCTATGGATTCCAGGTGTTGCACTATCCTTTCCATGATCAATCAATCAATCAATCAAGTCTTTATTTAACCAGGCGTTCATCGTTGAGCAGAAGCTCATTTGCAAGATGGACCTGGGTGGAGCATGAACAATTGTATATACAGGTCAACACAGGTATTTACAAGGCAATACAGATAATACTCTTTACAGAGAGGAAGAAAAAGAAGATCATATGTACATAGAATTATAGAGATATTATACAGATTACACGGTATTTACATACATAGAAGTGTCTATAGGAAGATAAAACAGGTTATCTAAGGTTGCAGGAGGAAGGAAAAAGAAAAAATAAAATAAAATATACACCAGGTAGAGGTGAAGGTAGGGGGAAGAGAGGAGGGAAGTAGGGGAGAAAGGCTAGGAGGGCACGGTGCACAGAAAGGAGTTGGTAAAGCTGGATGTAGAGAGGTGGATGGAGAAAAGGAGTATGTGAGTCCGGATTGAATGCATAAATCGGGCATGGTGGATGTCACAACTCCAGGTAGTGAGCTCCTATCCGAGGTTGGGAAAGGAAGAATAAGGGATGGATGGGCCTAGTGTTGATAAGACAGGGGATAAGAGAGAGAACAATTAGGCTGGTGAGGAGCAAGCTGGGGGTCAGTACTTAAAATTGGGTCTAGGCGCGGCTATATACTAGCATTGGTCTGAGTGGGTGAAGTAGTTACATACTTCTCTGATTAATGGAAATAAAGCATCTTGAAAGCTATTTATACGATTAGAGTGCTTAATTTGAGGGTTTTGTAGATCGTTCCATAAGGTAGCTTACGAAGCTTATGGCTGCCCTGCCAGCGTGGATTTTGCTTTGGGTACTTTAAGTGTAATAGCTGAGTACCTTCTTAACGCGTATTTCCCAATTATACTCAGGGGAAGACAGCAGGAGATATAGTAAGGCAGCTTATTAGAGATGGCTCTATAGGTCCAGAGAGCAGCATTTCTGTGGCGTCTGAACTTTAGTGATGTCCATCCCACTGCCGCATATAGGGTGCAGTGATGTGTGTCGAAGGGGAGTTCCGTTATAAATCTCGGTGCTCAATGGTAGAGTGTGTCCAGTTTAGCCATGTAAGAGTTGGGGCATTGGCTGTAGAGGAAGTCAGCGTAATCAACCAATGATAGGAAAATGGATTGGACCAGTTGTTTCTTGGCATCTCTGGTGAGAAATTGGCTGATTCTAAAAAACAGTCCAAGCCTTTGCCGAAGTCGTTTTAGCAAGTCCTCGATATGTTCAATGAAGGAGAGTCTTTGGTCTATCCAAACTCCCAGATACTTGAATTTTGTAACAAATTCTAGTTAGGAGTGCCTCCATAATCTTGCCCACTACTGAGGTAAGACTGACTGGTCTGTAGTTCCCCGCCTCCTCCCTGCTACCACTCTTGTGGAGCGGGATCACATGAGCCCTTCTCCAGTCTTTGGGACTCTCCTGTGCTCAGAGACTCACTAACCCGTTCTGCTAATGGCTCTGCTAGTTCCACCTTTAGCTCCTTAAGTACCCTGGGATGTATGCCATCAGGTCCCATTGCCTTATTCACCCTGAGCTTAGCAAGCTCTTGTAGGACCTTTCTTTGTGAAGGGAGTAGTGCTCACCTCCCTCCACCCTGTGTCCATGATGCTGAGCTGTGGGCCCTGCCCTACCTTCTCTTCAGTAAATACTGAGCAAAAGTATCTATTTAGGATAGATGCCTTTACAGGGTCCTCCTCCTCACATGCTCCCTTTTCTCCATTAAGCTTAGCAATACCCCCTCTGGACTTTCTCCTTTCACTAATGTATCTATAGAAAGTCTTGTCACCTTCTTTTACTGTTTGAGCTACTGTTTCCTCAATTTGGGACTTTGCCTGCCTTACTGCCTTCCCTGCTTCCCTTAGGGCAGTTTGGTATGCCTCCCTATCTTCATCCCGCTGTGTTCCCTTATATTTCCTGAAGGCCAGCCTTTTGGCTCTGACCTTTTCTGCTACTGTATTTGAGAACCAAAGTGGTTTCCTTCTTCTTTTGCCCTTCCTTTTCTGTCTGACACAATGAGATGTTGCTTCAAGTATTGCATCCTTAATGCTTGCCCACTTTGCCTGTACCCCCTCACCTCTGTTTCTTTTTGCCAGGGTTAGCTTAACTCTGTTGGCCATCTTGTCAAAGTCAGCTCCTCTGAAGTCCCATATTTTTGCCTTGGAATGGGATGATTTAGATGTAGTAGCCAAACTGAACCATACCATGTGATGGTCACTGGCCCCAGGTGACCTTCTACCTGGAGATCTGTGATCCCTTCCTTGTTAGTCAGTACTAGATCTAGGATAGCCCTGTCTCTTGTGGGTTGCTGTACCAGTTGTTTGAGGCCCTCCCTGCAGGGAATCCACTATGTGTCTAGTTCTGGCAGATGTTCCTGCTGGTATTGACCAATCTGTATCCGCATGTTGAAGTCTCCCATTATCAGAACCTCCCTTTAGCTGTCATGTTTTGTATATCTTCTAACAGTAATGTGTCTATGTCCTCCCCTGATCTGGGGGCCTGTAGACAACCCCAGTTCTTATGGCTGTCCCATTTCCTGTTTCAGGGTGACCCACAGTTCTTCTGGCTCCTTATGTGTATTCTGAATTTCTGTAGCTTTGATATTTTCATTGACATACAGGCCACTCCTCCCCTTTTGCACCTCGGTCTCTTCTGAACAATACATAGCCAGGTACTGAAGTCTCCCAAGTGTGGTTACTGGTAAACCACGTCTCACTAATTGCTACTATGTCCAGTTTAGCCTCTGACATTATTGCCTGCAGGTCTGGGATCTTATTTCCCAGGCTGTGAGCATTTGTGTACATGATTTCCATTGGCCAGATTTTGGTGTGTTAATTGTTGGGTGAGGTTTGGCATTACCCCTGTGCATCGTATGGGAAGACAAACCTTTTTTCTTACCTGGTGATGCAAATGAACTGCAAACATGCTGAATCCCTGTTTGACCACTAGCTGAGGGGGAGGGTGTTCTTCCCATTCACGATGGGTGCTGCACCTCTCCCCATTTGCCAGTTTAAATATTCTGCAAAGATGTCAAACTTCTGCCCCAATGCACTGACTCCTCCTTAGTCAGATGCAGTCCATCAAATTTAAAGAACTTCGCCCCCAGAACTGTTGCCAGTTCCCTACAAATCTGTGTCCTTTTTCCGGCACCAGCCTTGAGCCACATATTTAGCTCCCCCATCTCCCTTCTCTGACCTTCCGCCATCTGCTCCCCTCCCAGACTGGCAAGATCTCAGAGAAGGAGATGCCGGACGAAATAGATGATAGTTTGTCACCCAGCCTGGTCAGGTGTTCCTTGGTCTCCACAACTGACCGGCTGGCGAGATCATTAGTCCCTATGTGTACTAGGACATCAATGTTTTCTCCTGCTTTGTGAACAATTTTAGCAATGCGGTCAGTGTCTCTCCATGCTGATGTACCTGGGAGACATCTGACCATTACCCCTGGCTGGAGATGGGTATCAACTCCCCGAATCATGGAGTCTCCTATGATCAGAAGTTTTTTGGATTTCCTTTTTGCTTTTTTTGTTTTGGTTCCTGATTTGGGTGAGTTTTGTTGTGCTAGCTCCTGTGCTGCAGTGTCTTCTGCCTCTTTGTTTGATTTCAGAGATAGAGGCAGATATCTGTTTGTAGTGTTTATATGGTTTTTGGAGGTAATATGTTGGAGAGCAGAGAGTGATGGGGCACCCGATTTGCCCCTCCTAACCACCTGCCAACCTCCTGGACCAACTACCCTCTGCGGTCGAGGCTTTTCTGTTGGATGCTGGGGAAATGGCGGGTGGTTCTTATAATGTATTTCCTCTTGAATATGAAATTTGAGGCGTGCAATCTCTGCCCATGCTGCCCGGAGCTGAGCCCTAAGATCTCCAAAGGCCCAGCATGTAGGACAGTGTCCTAAATCCTGTAAGACTGTCCTTCTGAAAATTGTTCCACAGTACCTGCAGTTAATGATATCCATTCCAGATAAGTTGCTGGGTTTATAACCTAGTCAGAGTAATTAGAAGGAAAATAAAGGGAAAAAATGCAAGTAATGGTTTGACTGTGTTTTGTTTAACTTGTTATAACAAGTTAAATTACTAGTGCCCCTGTAAATGAGCTCACCTTGTGGAGGCCCCACTGATCCACCCCCTCCTGCTCTGTCACAACTGTGGTACCCTATAAAAGGAGTGTAGTGTGAGGTGGTTGGGGATGGGGGTGGATGGCTGGGCCCTTCCCCTGCCGAAAAAAGAAGAACCACGGACGAAAGAACAAGGAGGTAAGAGCAGAAACAATCAGTCAACAACAAATGCACTAACCCTGAAAGCTTATCCTAATGTTAGATAAAACTGTAAAACCTGTAAAGCACCACCTGTAATAATTTCAGAGAAGATATATGCTGTAAGAAACACTTTGCTACAGAGAAAAATAAAAACAATGAAATGTTAGCAACAAACAGTTGTTCCCATCACCCCAGAGTAACCACTGAACTCATCTTCTGCCTGCAGCCCACAGACTCTGCCTGGCATCTGTGCAAGGTCACTGGCTTAAAAAACAACCTCCTATGATACAAAAGGCTCCAGAATGTTTGTATTTATGTCAAGAGACAGGGCAAAGCCAACTATTTCATCTTAAATTTCCAGACAAATTTAAACTCCCATTCTAAATTCTGGAAACTTGTTTATGCCCTTATTAATCCTACCTTCCAGTCACCATGCCCCTCCCTCTCTCGATGGTTATGCCATCTCCTCCCCTCAGGAGGTAGCTACCACCTTCTACCACTTTTTTATTACCAGTGCCTGCACTCTCCCCCCTGCCTCCTCCCTTCCATCCATTCCACTCCATGTCTACTTTCTGTTTCCATCCTACCAATATCTCAGCTACTCTCTCCATCTTACTCTCCCTAAACCCCTTTGAGGGTCATAGCCCAGATGGCTTGATCCTAAGCTTCTCTATTTTTCTGCTCCTGCTATCTCCACCCCCCAAAAAAAATTAACCTCTTCAACCTCTCATTCTTCTTAGGCACAGTTCATGCAGCTTGGAAGATGGCTAAGGTCATCCCTCTCCATAAGGGTGGTGACACTGCTGTCCCTGGGAACATCCGCCCCATCTCTCTCCTTTTTACACTAGCTAAACTCCAAGAACATCTTGTTCTTTCTCAGCTCTCTCCTTTCTCTGACTCTTTTACCTTCCCCAGCACCCACCAGTCTGGTTTCCACAAATCCCATTCCACCACACTCTCCCTTCTTGATTTCACCAACTCTGTCCTTAAAGAGATGGGTCAGGGCCACATCACTGTCTTTCTCTAAGTGAACATCTTCTTTCCGTCATCAAGGACTGAAGTGACTTGGACAAAAGATAAAAATATAGAAACACGTTTTATGGTTCTATGGTTTGTCCAAATCATTTCAATTTTTGTTGACTACCTGCTCAAAATAAAGAAAAACTTGGGAAATACTTTAGAGTATTTCCACAAATGGACAAAAAGGGACTTGCAGATAGTGATGCAGCCGTCTGAACCTCTGTCGGCTACAGGGTTCTACATATCTCCTTAATCAGAAAGGAGGTAAATGGAGTATAATACAGAAACTGAACAGAGGGGAACATGGCATTCTCGGACCATTCTCCTTCTTCCTCAGATATATTGACACCATCCTCTTGAGGAACTGCTGGTTTCAGCGAGGTTTTATTTCCTGCAGAATTATCATTTTGTGTTCAGCCAGCAAGCCAGAGCCAAGCCCTGAACAATCATGAGTGATCTGCAAGTCTGGAAGAGCACTCTTCATGCTCTAGAACATCTGCATGTGCCTGCTGCGAACCGTCTTGGTCCAATGACTAGACTGAGATTTGAGTGTCTTTGCAGGTGTGGCTTGCATTTCATCATCATGGGAAATTCTCATACAGAAGAAAAAAAGAGGTACTAACGGTACTCTTAACTGTCTACTGTCACATGACATGCCAAATGTACCTTCCCCTGCAACCCAGCGGACTGGGGATTTGGGACTGAAAATTCAGCATTTGCCTCATCGGTGCAGAATGGAAACAATGACCCATAAGATGACTGTCGCATGTTTGTCAAACACAGTTTGCACTTTTTGATTCAAAAAGGTCTACAAAGAGACAGGGTGCCAAATGAATTTTTTTTGCCAGTAACCAATCCCCCTAATCTAATGACTTCTATAAGAGGAAATGAGAGAGATAAATGTGATTTAACACCAGAGAGTGCACAACAAAACACAGCAGAAAATGATGTAAACTGCTAGACTGCATCAAATAATTACAGCCCAGGTGATGCAAATAGAGCCACAATAAACCTAGAGCTGCTGCAACCACTATGAAACTGCACTAAAACACAGACTTTGTGTTAGCAAAAAATGCGTTGTTTCACTCAAAACTGGGCAAAACTGCCATGTTTGTGACACTGGCTAAGGTAGTTAAAAATGGTCCAAAAATTATGCACTTGTAAACGACTCCAGGAACCTCACACAAATACAAAAATATACAAAATGGAGTCACCCACATATGTGGAAATCAAATTAGATAACAAGTAAATGATATACTAGCTAATGGAGAATAAAAACAAGATGCAGTTCGACACAAAGGGAGGGAAACTGTCCCCCCCCAAAAAAAAGAAAAGAAAATTCCCCAAGATGATCCGAGGCACTAGACTAACAAACTCAGATGAACTAGAGTAATTAATGCTTACTACTTCTCAAGACACCCTTGAAATATGTAATTCTGGCTTAGTGGCCCCCACACCAGCCTCCACCAATGAAGCAGTTTGTGAGGGGAAACTAGCAGGTTTACCAACTGACAGCAGCCACCCTTCAATTAAGAGTACTATCTGTAGAGACATAAATTATTTTATTGGAAATGTTACTTATTTTGAGAAAAAAATAAATATTGTGAAGATTTAGTCAAAATGCAGGAGCTACTGGCAGAAAAAACTGAACAGTTGGAGGACATGGAACTCTCATGCCACCAGTATTCTGTGCCAATGTCACAACTTTCAACTGTGCAAATGTCCCTAGTAAGACTGCATAGAAACTATTTATTATAACTTCCCAAAAACAATGCGGCGCGCTACAGAAATAATGGATACATATACTGGCTGCTGTGGAATGACCATATTCATAATCACATGTGAAGATAAGACCTAAAGTTATACTGTAACACAGCTGGGTTATGACAGTCTTGTCTTCACTAATGGGGCTAAATAGTTAATCCACTTGCAGACCATCATGTATGCCATTTATGCCACAATATGTTAAAAAGGATACTTTTTTAAATTAACACTATAAGAAAATGTAACTTTCTAAATTCAGTTGCTTGTGCATTGCAACAAATGGCTGTTATGATGTCCCTAACTACTGTGACAGTTGCTCGCCCACTGATTAAAGTAAGTTGTTATGACACAAACTATGGAAATAACATGTGGATGACATACAAACGATAGCAGATTCCTTCATAAGATATATAATAAGGTCTTTTTCATTTACAGATTATTAGTTACCTGTTTCAGTATTTATTTCAAACATCATTATATTTTCAATCTATCATAAATACATATGTTAATAAAAAAACAGTATATTTAAAAATATATATTTCTACCAATGTTTTAGCCAGTGCTATAAATTCTGTGCCAAACCATCTGGAAAGTTCCACCAGGCCTATGACTGTAAGGCTCCAGTAATCACCTTGTCATTTATCTTTATGTCCTAATGGAAGTGTCATCAAGGTAACCAGATAAAAATAGGGAAATGCCATTGGTAGGGGTGGGGGTGGGTGCCTTTCTGACATCTGGTGGATGCATGTTGTTTGGTCAAACAGATTGAACATTACAGGGGTGCCAGTATCTCTTGTGTAGCAGGAGACCTACCAGGGAATTGGTATAGGCCAGGACTGTGAAATCATGGGACATTTTATTTTTGGTTTAGTCCTTAAAGGGGAGTGTGGCCGGGCTCAGATAGACAGAGACAGATCTTCAAGAGTGATCACAGGCTACAGTACACCCAAAAGAAAGGCAGTTACCCCACTTATTGCGTGATCCAGTTGGGAACTGTGACCTGTGTGAAAAGTTCTCTCAATAAGACCTGCGTGGCAAGTCAAAGTTTAGTCCAGTCAGTTTTCCTGTCTGCAGTTCTATCGTTTACAATAATTTTGCTTGATTTCTCTAATGTGTACTGTTTATTCTCATATGTTTCTTAAACGTCTCGATCATTTTGCAGATATTCATTTTTATATTTAATCCATCTGTGACTATGCAGTGTTTTTAAAATGTACAGGAAATGTATTTTATTGGCAACCTTATGTTCCATCTCTGAAAGCATGTACCAATTTAAAATGAGATTGCTGCTACTACTGAAGCAAATAGGAAATTATTTGTCCCGAGGCCTCTTACTGAGTGAGAAAGGGCATAAAGTGGGACAGAAAGGGAACAACCCAGTGGTGAACTCACAACAAGCTTTCAGCAAGTTGTCAGCAGGTGACATTCTGATACAAACTAAGAAAATATTTTTCGTATTTCAACAGTTTGCATTTTATTTACCCAGTCTGTATGCCCTAATGGCTGAATGTTATTTTTTATTTAGTGGAACTTATTTCTACTGGAGTGACACAAATCATGACATTCTCATTGTAGATACTGGACAAGCAAAAGTATTTTTTAAACTGTTAGTATAAGATGTGACAAGAGGTAATACTGTTTTAAGAGGTTAAACTAAGATCCCTTCTGCCAAACTTAGGTGGCTGCCCAAATGGAACTTATTTATTTTTTCTCAAAATGTTCCACTAAGAAAATGCACTGAGTAGATAAAACCACTCATATCCAAGAATGTCCTAAGTGCACATTCATAAACAATTACAGCCAAGCGATACATTATAATCTTGCACACGGATAATGCTTAGAAGTAGGCATAATCATATAGTTTACTGCAAGATAAAAACGAAAGAAGTGGCATTACAAGCAGCAGCTTGGTAATAAAATGAATGGCTAACATAATTTATTTAAACGAGTTTCACCAGGTAAACATACAGAGATATAGAAACAATCTCATTAACAGATGCAATCTGGGGGAGAGGTAGAGGAATACAAGCAAGAAAAATATATACTGTATATGTATATATAAATAATATCCAAAAATATACAATATTATACATACACAAAGAATATCCAAAAATATACAATATTATACAGTGTAAAATGTGTACTGGTAGAACACTCACACACTGTCAGCAAAGCAAGGACAGAGTGTACACATTAGATAGCGATCAAGTAAAGTCACAGCAGGACACAAATAGATTTTTGAGAAGCATCATAACAGAGGCAATACTGGTGGGTGAGCCGTTACCCAAGGCATGGTCATCTGAAACCTGGGGGAGCATATAGCTAAAAGCAAACTGGCCAGAATTTAGTTTGTGTCTTGTTACAAGGAATCTGTTACCAGAGTAGGAACAAAGCTGGTGTACAGACAGAGCAGTGGGGGTGAGGGAGTGTACCCAAGTAACTTGCGAGCTTATTAAGCCAGTATTTAAAACCACAGAAGGCAAGGTGCTGGACTCTTCTGTCAGCCACTGAAGACCATTCCAGCAGGTCAAAGTGCACAGTGATGAATCCGGACAGGAATGCTGAGGATAAACCTACAGAGGATATTAAAAAGGGTATCCAATTTAGTTAGCTGGCATTTTGGGGCAACATCATAAACCACATACCCCAAATCAATAACAGGAAAGGTTAAGCGCTCAACCAGGCATTTGCGCATAACTAGTGAAATGCAATCACCCACATGGTAAAAGGCACCAAGCTTCCAGTGGGATTTGGAAACCAGAGAGTAGATATGAGAAGAAAAATCGAGTGAATTATCTAATATGACACCAAGATATTTGTACTGAGACACTGCAGATAAGGGGGGTTCATTCTGTGGTAATTACAGTTAGGGTAGGGTAGACAGCATGGTGATGGACTCCACTGAAGATAGGGACACACTTTTGGAGGATCTGAACAAACTGAATAATTGGTTAGACTGGAAAAACTGAGGAAGGAATTCACATTTGCGAGGAGCTCCTACTGTTGCAGGAGGAGAAAACTGACCTGAGGTTAATAATAGCTTTGGGTCTGAAACATAGAAAGCAGTGCAAAGCAACTGTCAAGAAGACTAGCAGAGGATTTCCGGTGACGTAGCAGGTGGGAATGGCTGCCTAACTCTTCACTCTTATCCCTTCAGCAGTATATCGCACTGAATCCAGTGCACTGCGGCGGCATCCTGCATTCCTTTTCGTTTGTGTAGTCAACAGGAACGGCCCGCAATGGTTCGTATGAGAAAAAGAGGACCATTGACCCCAAAATCTGCTACAGTTAACGTGCAAGATAGATCCATGCCAGGCCTGAGTCCAGCATCCTCGCGGTCATCTGTGCTCTCAGGATCTGGAGCTGAAGACTCCGGCTCGGACTCCGGCTCTACCAGCACCAGGTCTGAATCCAGCAAAACTTTGAAATTACTCCACAAGATAGATGGCAAAGTCTCAGACATCTAGTGTGAGTTCAAAAAGCTGGAATCCAGGACGACCTCCATAGAATACCATGTTGAGAACCTTCAAGCCGAATACATGGCTTATGGTCGCTCCCTAGCCTTCCTGTACAGCAGAGAGAAAGCCTTAACAGCTAAAATAGAGGATGCGGAGCCATGTTCCAGGCACAATAATGTCCGTGTAGTGGGGAATCCTGAAGGGGCTGATCAAGCTGACATGGTCACTTTTATGGAGAGCTGGCTGAGAATGGAATTACTCATAGAAGATGAGACCCCCCTGGATATCGAGAGGGCACACAGGGCCCTCGCTCCAAAACCCAAGCAGGGGGCCCCACCAAGAGCCATAATCATAAAGTTCCTGAAGTACCTCAGAAAAGATAAAATCCTGCAACTTGCCTGGGCAAAAAAAGATCTAAACTTCGATGGGGCCAGAGTTTTTATCGACCAAGATTTCCCTCCAGTGATAGCTTAGCATCGGAAAAAAGTTACTGGTGTAGTCAAACAAGTCAGGGAGAAGGGAACGAAAGCCTATCTACGCTACCCTGCCAGGCTCTGGGTAGAACTTCCAGAAGGCCCTAAAATCTTTGAGTCTTTACTAATGGCCAGCGACTTCCTTGCCTCTAAAGACATTCTGATTCCTGACTTAAAGGAAGAAATAGCAGAGCGGGAGATCGAACAACTTCTTTGGTTCATGGTGCCTGGCCCCACAAAGAACACCAGACCCTATTTCAGAGCTGATGCCATTCTGTCTCTCCACGCTGACTTGTCCGGGTGGATCTCTAAAGGGAAAGATTCACAGAATCCCATCTGAAGTGACCTAAATATAACCCATTCTGTTTACCTTGGTTGCAGCAGCCCTGTAGCTGTTAAATCCATGGCGGCACAACATACAGTGAGAAATGGGGCTTTTAGACACCTACTTTTTGGACCCTTCTGATGTCCCGCTTCTCCTTGGGTTTTGTGGGGGTTCAGTGAATTTATTTTTCTTCTTTGTGGCTGGGTCCCATTCACGTCGATACAGGTAATGAAGAGGACTTATTTTGATAGGGGCTGAATGGTGGGGGATCGCTTTATGTTGTAGCCACCTTCCTGGTGTTCGGTCTTCCCCCAGGCTTCTTTGGGGTTGGGATTCAGCCCATCGTGAGGCCTGGCATCACAGACTGCATGCCCTCGGGTTCATTTTGGGACTTTTCCCCCCGAAGTCAGACTGCGCAGCGCACATGAAGATAAGTGACCATCAACTTTTTCCTGCTTGCTTTTCTTTCTCTCCTCCCTACTCGGTGTTATGTGAGAGACTGCTGCCACATGGACAAGGGCGTGGGCCCCTTCATCTGTTTGAACTCATTATTAACTCTGTATTATCATGTTATTCAGTTGAATATCTGTTTCTGGTTATACCAATCGTTTAGCTCTCAGATTGTTATGGCAGAGCATTTATTATTGCGGGGAAGGGTTTCTTGGCTCATGTTTCAGGTCCTCAAGTTTGGCTGGTGGGTGGTGAAATGTTATCCCCCCCCTTTTTTCTTTTTAAATTTGCTGTACCTGCCTGATTTCAGTTCTACGTAACCGTTCCGGTAATTGGGTAAGTGTTTAATTTGGTGCACCACCCCCCAGCCCCATCGGGTGATTCTTGGAATTAACGCAGGCTGAGCTTGAGAGCAGGAGTTCATATTAAGCACTTGATTCTTAATTGACAGTACATATTGTTTGATTGCCACTGCTGGAGGAGGGAAGAGTTTCTCCCAGCCCATCCTGGAAGACTTATAACTTAAAAAGGGCACGGGTTGTGGCTTCCTAGGTTTCCTGGGACCCCTAACCTTTTCACTCAGCTGAAAAGTGTTGCCCTTTTGGGGATGTAGTTTCCCCTTACACCCTCCAGGGTAATTGGCGTTACCCTTGGAAGACGTGACGACTTTTAAGTCACACAATACCAACGGCTGTATGTCGTTGAGCTCCTCTATAGGAGCCGGGAGCAGTATGATGTTGGTTGCATTAAATGTCACATTGTACCTAGAATCTGTAATACTCACTTTCTGTTTTCTGAACCGTCTCTTTTTCACACTTACTTTTTTTTCTTTCCTTTTGAGAAAGGATCATTTTTGGTTATATGGGCTTCATGGTGACTGGTTGGGGTATATGGTAGTTGCAAGTTCTTGGAGATCACCTAAATTTAATTCATGGCAGAAATGACAATTTTTTCCCTTAATGTAAAGGGGATCAACACCGTAGTCAAACGAGCTAAAGTTCTAGCAGAACTTAATAGGGAAAAATGTGATATTGCCTCTTTACAGGAAACAAAACTGACCCTTGGAGAGCATATGAAATTGTGTAGGGCATGGGTGGGTACAGTATGCTCAGACGAACACCCACAAAACAAAAAAGGGGGTGTGGTTTTCTCTTTCTAAGGGGGCTTCCTTTTCAAATTCAGTCAGTCGCTAAGTCTGGCTCAGGTCACCATATTATAGTCTCTGGTATTTACAAGTGCCGGCCGTTACATTTGATAGGTGTATATGCCCCTACCCCACCCTCTGGGGAATTTTTCCGCACCCTTTTTAATACTGTTGCTAAGTTGCCCCCAGGACAGATAATCCTTATGGGGTACTGGAATTGCATGGAGGATGTTAATAAGGACAGAAGCTCCACTAAAACTACAGGATCTCGACCCTGCTCTAGATTGCTTCGTAACCTTTGCTTAGAGGCGGGATTAGTGGACCCGTGTAGGCGGTTTAACCCCTCCATGAGAAATTACACTTTTTTCCCCAGCCTTGAATATGTATTCCAGGCTAGACAGATTTTACACCCCTAGGAATGCCCTACACATGTTCAGGGACATCTCCATTCTCCCATTTACCATCTCAACCACGCTATGGTGAAGGCACGGCTTGGCTGGGATGTTTCTGGGGGATGTGGATATTGGAGATTTGATCCAGGCTTATTAAACAATAAACAGTATGTGGATTCCACTAAACAGGTCATCCAACATTACCTAAAAGAAAATACAGGAGAGCTCTCTGAACCTAAATATCTTTGGGATGCTTTAAAGGCCATGATTCGGGGGCACACGATAGCTTTTGCCTCACATAAACATAAACAGCATTGGGCTCAGTTACAAGAGGCCCTTAATAACATTGCCACTCTAGAGGCCACACATAAATGAACAGGATCTAATCTGACCCTTAAAAAACTTAGGGAAGCCCGAGCTCTCTATAATTCATTAATGCAACGGCGTGTGGAGAACACCCTTGGATATACAGGGCAGAGGTACTATGAGAGAGGGGAGAGGGCAGGTAGGTTGCTTGCACTCAGACTTAGTAAGCAGGCTGCAGATCGGTATGTGGCGAAGATCAGCGCAAGTTCATCTAACCCATTGTACAAGACATTTCCCAATGAGATAGCCCAGGAGTTTGCTGACTTTTATAGACACCTTTATGAGGTGGACGAGTCACAGGACAACATAGGTAAAGTCTTGAATTTTCTGCAGAGTTTGGAGCTTCTGGCCCCTTCTCAGTCCCAGAGGGAATCTCTGGAGGCTCCTTTCTCGGAGGGGGAGGTGAGGGCTGCTATTAAGGCTCTCAGCTCGGGCAAGGCGCCAGGCCCTGACGGATTCACGTCTGAATTTTATAAAGGGTTCCGGGATGAACTAACTCCATTGCTCACCAGAGTTTGTAATGTGGCACAGGATCCGGGGGGCCTTGCCTAGTACCTGGGGGGAGGCCTTTATAACAGTACTGCCAAGGTCCGGCAAGGACCCAACTTGCCTTGTGCTACCGACCAGTCTCTCTGCTTAACCAAGACGCGGTATTCGCAAAAATCATCAGTGGTCGATTGCACGGAATTGTCTCCGCCCTCGTTCTCCCGGACCAAACCCGGTAGACATATCCAGGATAATATCAGATTGCTGTTGAATGTTATTTCCTCGACCCAGCTCCCTACAGACTCCCCGCTGTCAGCGATTCTGTCTTTAGATGCAGAGAAAGCACCTGACCGTTTAAATTGGAACTATTTAGATTTGGTCCTGGGAGGCTTTGGGTTTGAGGATAAATTCCGGTCCTGGATCAATAATTTGTACACTGGGTCCCGGGCCAGGGTCCATGTGAACGGGGTAGTTTCCAATCTGTTCGAGATTGGGAAGGGCACTAGACAGGGTTGCCCCCCCTCTCACCTCTCCTGTTTGCCCTTAGTTTAGAGCCCCTTGCAGCATACATCAGACAATCTGATCTTTTCCAGGGCATCCGCGTTCAGGGAATGGAGGTCAGGATCTTGCTATATGCTGATGATACTTTATTATATATTTCTGATCTGGTGGCGGCCATTCTGAAGATCTTTGACCTCCTCTCAGAATTTGGAGCCTTGTCAGGCTACAAAGTTAACATAGACAAATCTGAGTTGTTCCCACTGGGCAGTCCCTTGGGTCAGTCCTTGCCAGATGTACACTTAGTCAAGTGGTGCAACTCTGGGTTCAGATATCTGGGGATTTGGGTTCCTAGGGACTATAAGGCGCCATACTCCACAAATCATCTAAGAGTACTTTAGGAGATTCGGGAGGACTGCAATTGGAGGAGGAAATTACCCCTCTCTATCTCTGGTAGAGGGGAGTCTATCCGCATGAACATCCTCCCCCGCCTGCTGTTCATTCTGTGTGCCATTCCTCTCTAGCCCCCAAAGAAATTCTGGCAGGAACTGAATTCTACTCTCTCTCTAAATTCTTCTGGTTTGGTAGGAGGCCTCAAATAAAATGGAGGGTCATGCAGGCCCCCAGGGATAAGGGGGGTTTTGGACTTCCAGATCTCCAGAAATATTTCTGGGCCACCCAACTACAACCACTGATCACTATGGCTCAAGAATCCCCCCTAGATGGGTTCATATTGAGTTGGCAGCCTCATCTCTGAATAACATTTCAGATTTGCTGTTCTTGGATAGTTATAGATTGCGTAAGTTGGATTTTAGAAACCCCATCACGAGGGTCATTTCCCAAAGTTGGAGAGTAATGAATCAGAAACTCGGTTTACCAATAACTCTTAGCCAATCCACGGCAATAATAAGTTGTCAAGATTTCAGCCCATTAAAATGGGATCTGGCATTTCGTAGTTGGGGTAGAAATAGTTGGAAAACCTTGGGTCAATGCTTTAGAGGGACCCAAATAAAAACCTTTCAACAATTAAGGACTGAATTTGATCTCCAACAAGCACATTTTTTTCATTACCTTCAATTAAGGCATTATATCCACCAGAATGGAAATGAGCAGAGGTTTAGCGAAAGGCTAAGGGAGAACCCAGTGCAAACAATTTTGCTCTCTTTAATTGATTCACCCCTCCAACAAAAAATGATCTCCAAACTAGTGCAAGGGATGAATGCAGCAGAAGGGGATCACCTATCGCTGGTTAAGGAATCTTGGCATAAAGATGTTGGTTTGGCCCTATCTGAAATGGAATGCGTCTCCATATGGAAAGGTATCCAGGCTACCTCAGCTTCTCTCTTCTGGCGAGAATTCAGATGGAAAATTGCTGTCAGGTACTTCAGATCCCCAGTGGTGACAAAGCACTTTGGGTTACATCACTCTGACCTTTGTTGGAGAGAATGTCAATCAATTGGATCTTACATCCACATTTTCTGGGAATGCAGTATCATTCGGGATTGCTAGAAGGATATAAGGGACACTATGGGAATGGTATTCGAGACCTCACTACCAGAAGCCCCTCAATATTGGCTTCTGGGGCTGCCCCCACCCGCTCTCAGATCTAAATCCTCTACTTATGTATATGTAATTTTAGTGGCAGCAGCCCTCAAGGCCATTACTTTGTCCTGGCTTACCCCTGACAAACCCTCCGTCGCTTCCTGGTATGATATTTGTATCAGGATTTTAGATATGGAGTACCTGACAGCCAAACTGAGACTGTCGTCTGATAAAAGTAAAGGGAGATGTCTGCCCTTTCTATACTTTATGGCCTCCCAAGAGGGGAAACCTATCATTGAGCTGTTGGCCAGATACACTTAAGGTAATGCTTAGGGGTTAAATAGGGTTAATGAGATGTGACAGTAATTGTGGGGCCCTCACCCCTGATGTTTGTATTTCCCTTGTCTAACCCCTGTTTATATTCATATATAATCTTTCGTTTAAGCCCCTTTGTTCCCCTCGTATTGGTTATTGTATTCATATCAACATTATATATTATGCATTATTCAGGAAGCCTTAATTTATGATTGATAGATCAACTTTGAATGAAGGTATTCTCTCTCCTTTCTTACCTTCTCTCTTTTCCTTCCTCCTTACCTTCTCTTTCCCTTTTCTGCTTTTTCTTCTTACCCTTGTAGGTACAGATTTCCCTATTTTTCCCTTTTTATAACTTAAGATGTTGGAAGAGTGTTATAGTATGTTTGTGTAGACATGTCTTTTTACTGGAAAATTCTTCAATAAACTTTGATTTCCCAAAAAAAAAAAAAAGAAGACTAGCAGAATGCTCTATGGTGCATCAAGGGGAGTTGGGGAGCAGAGCAGGGGAAGTAATCTTGCCACTTTACAAGGCCCTTAGACCCCACCTGGGGTAATGTGTGCAGTTCTGGGCTTCTTAACACAAAAAGGACATTGAGGCAGATGAAAGGGTACAATGTTGAGCTACCAAAATGATCAGGGGTATGCGGCAAAAGCTATTAGAAGAAACTGGAGGCTCCTGAGATGTTTACCCTTAAGAGAACAACAATGACAGGGGACATGATTCCAGTCTTACGCATACTCAAATATACTGACAAGATTACCAGATGGAGTAGGCCAGTCAGTGCAACAGTAGCGCTACCGTTCATGATGCTGGCGACCCAGGTTTGGGAGCAAGCCTGGGTTGTTACAGGTCAGTCAAGGGGAAGACTGAGCATGCAAAGGGATGCTCTCCTCCTCCATGGAGGGTGGCTGCTTCACCCCTCTGTGCTACCTTAGTCAGTAGGTGTATGAATGGCTGTACAGCAGTCAGGATGCAGGGAGGAGATGCAATGAGCTGTATTTGGTAAGGTGGGCATTCTGCATGTTTCTACCCAGACCTCGATACTCATGCTGGCATCTCCATGGGAGGAGATCTCCACCAGCAATGGAAACAGTAGGGTTAAGTCCCTCTTACTCATGCTCCATGACTGCCATAAATCAGCCAAATGGCAGTATAACTGCCGTCAGGCAGAGGAGCATTAACAGATTTAAAAATATATGTGTGTATATATATATATATATATATATATATATATACATACACACACACACACAAACAAATGGAGGTGTTTACTGTCATGTACTCCAGCAGGATGTGGGCTACTCCCTGAAGCTCAGCAGTAGTAGTAAACACAGGACCAACATATTAGGCACTTCTATCTCCCAGAGGGTTATGAACCTATAAAACACCCAACCTGCAGGGACAGTGGATATGAAGCCAGCAGAGACATTAAAGGTAAGCCTGAATAAACTTATGCTTACCAAGGGAAAGAAAAGTTTACCTTTTAACTCTAGATCTTCTAGAATATCTCCTCCAAAGAGCAACAGTCTTTTGTCTTAGCTCGGCAGCACTGGCAACCAGAACTTTTGGGGATGGGGCATGTCATGTGCATGGTACTATGTATGGTGCCACACTCACTGATAATATAAATAAAACACTAGCCCCAACCACCTCAGAATTATTTTTTTTAATTGAGGAGAGAAAGAAAAGTTATGCATTTACGATAACTGAAAATCATCCTGTATGTCTTCTCAATGGAGTACCACTCTGACTCTAGACTGGAGGTGCTAGGAAACCCCAGGAGCAAATACTCTGGCTAGGGGACCAGCAATTGCTACTGGTCTATGGCACCTGTGAGACACCACATTAGCCTTAATTAACCTTTTGGCACAAAAAGTTAATTTTCTGTTCACCTACTAGCTCTGTATTTTAACTATATTCAGCAATATGATATGTAAACAAACACGGGCAGCATGCCAGCATCTCAGATTAGAGTCTTCGACAGCCACTCACTCTGCTCTCCCAATAAACTGCAGAGCTCGGAGAGCCGAGTTGCGGAACCACCCTGTTTAATCTCAGATGGCCCACAACTGGTTGCATATTCAACAAACATAGTTATAATATGGGGCTAACATGTGAGTAAAAATTGTATTTTTGTGTGACTTATCGTGGGGGGTGTTATCACTTAATAGTTCTCCTTAAAAGATCAGGCAAGTGAGTTGAAGCATCCTACAGTTAGCAGGGCACATCAAATTTAGTTTGTGATACAAACAGAGGTGAAGTCTAGGATCATAACCTCTAATGTATCCACAAAGAGAGTTGTGCAAGCAATAATACCCAACAGGGTGGGAGGTATTGGGCAATACCAGACCGCCCAGGGGTGTAATGAGGCCTGACACCGCAGGCAGAGGGCGGTATTGCCCCAACCGCCCACCCTGGAGGGTATTATTGCGCTTAGAAAATGGTCTTCATGTCTCTTCTGTAAAAAATTAAATAAATCAAATCAATAAAGTAAATTAGTGAGAAAAAAAAAAGGCATTTTTTTTGTGTTTTGGGGTAAAGTAGTCCCTCTACTGATTTATCTACTAGTACAGAGCACAGCACTGTTTGATAGGTATTTTTAGACCTACCTGCCTGCCAGTGCCACACCGATCATCATCGCTGTTGATTCACCTAGTTTGACAGGAGACAGAGCAACAATTAGGTCAGGCTGTTTGGGACAACCTGTGAGGTTGTGGACAATACAGCCATTAAGGTGAAGTGGAGATGTCTTCAGTTTAGAATGAAAGAGAAATGACTGGCGTGTTCACGGAAACATAAAAAGTGAGGTACAGTGAAGAGAAAGAGCCGCGATCTGTGGTTTAGTGTCAGCTAAGCTTTTGTCCTTGGAATACATGTGGCAGCTTTGAGAGTGAGGGAATGGTTGGAAGTTGGATCACGAGGTAGTGAAAGTGGGACTGGGAGAACGGAAACTGGGAGCTGAGACACAGCATACTTTTTTTTTTAAATATAAAAACACGAACAGATGTAGTTGTTCGATCCTCATTGTGCACTTTATTAACGTCTATTTTCTTCGTCAGTATTGTTAGTCATGTTAGTGTGGTCGGGGCAGGGACAGGAGTGGGACTTTTCAGTCCCGGACACTGATCTGCACTACCAGTTGGCGTCACTTGTGAGAGCGGGCAGTGGATTGCAGGACTTGAATAATGGCAGCGCGAGTGTCAGGTCTGGCTAAAAACATTTTTTTTCTTCCTTTGTAAGTATACTGCTTGAATACCTTGCACTACTAGGACTGTTCTGAGGGCTGAATGGGGGGGGAAGGGGGCTTTGCCTCACTGTCTCACTATACGAGGTGAATTGGCCTGCATGGCAGCAGCAAGTATGGGACATTGCAGTGCTGGAAAAGAAAAATAGAAAGTAAGTGTGGCAAAAGATGAGCCCACTGGAGGATGAAGTGATGACCGTTTTGGCATGTGGCTGGCAGTGAACTACTGAGCATAGGGTAGGTGGTGTCTCTCGCTAAGTGAGGAAAAAACAATGGCGTCAATTTTGAATTCACTGCGGTGTTTTGGGCCAACGAGGAAGCAAGAGGAGCCCAAGAATATCTAGGTAAGTGAAGTGGTACCTTGTGCTGGTTCTTTTTATTTTCTGGGCATCTATTGTAAGTTAATGTACCCCCTTGATAAGAGTACTGGCCAATTAGATGCAAGGAAATAAAAAGCCCATTTTCTAAAGCAACATTAAGTCTATGCAGTTGGGATGAGCAGGCAGCTATAGAATTCATCGCTGCATTCTTGCGTAAGGGGCAGCACTGACATCACTATGTTTACCATTTGTATAATGTCTATTTTTTACCATTTATATTCTACATATAATGTATACACAATGGCTTGACTGACAGTATAATATTGATCATCATGAGTGTAGGGCAGAAAAGTACAATTGCGTACTTACCGTAACGGTAGATCTTTGAGGGATAGCTCTTGCAACAGGTAATACACTTGGGTCGTCACCAGAGGCACTCTTGTGCACAGCAGCTTTCTGCTAGCAGTCTTTTTCAGGGGCTGCCCACACATGACATCATCATACTGCGCATCCTATGTAAGAGTGGGTGGCCCCAGGCATCCTCAGTTCCCCACCAGACTCAGCTCGCTAAGTGAGGACCGAGTGAGAGCCAAGGTACCTTAGGTATCCCTTCATATATACATATATATTTATTTTTGGATCACAAGTTCTTCTGTTAGAGAAGAAGGGGGATGGAGGGAGGGATCGTACCTGCTGCAAGATACACCCCTCGAAGAGCTACTGTTACGGTAAGTACACAACTGTACTATCTTCCACAAGGATAATCTCTTGCACCAGGTAATACACTTGGGATGACTCCTAGGCAGTAAACCCAGGAAGGGTGGAAAAGTTATAACAGAAGGCCTTGTAGGACAGCGCAGCGGCTGTCATACGGCAAGAAGCAATATCTAAATTGTAGTGCTTCATGAAGGTATGTATTGTGGACCATGTGGCTGCATTGCAGATATCCGTGATAGACGCCCCTTTGAAGCAGGCCGCTGTAGTGGTCATGGCTCGGGTAGAATGGGTTTGGACAGGACTTGGTGAGGGTTTGTTATACTTCTTATAACAAAAAGTTATACAATGTGCCAAACAGTTGAAGAGGGTCTGTTTAGCGACAGGAAAGCCTTCCCTGGTTAGGGCAAAGGTAACAAAAAGCTGAGGAGTCTTCCTGAAAGATTGGGTATGATTTAGATATCAAAATGCGATGAACATCTAGATTATGTGAGAGGTACTCTCCTGAATTAGAATGCTAAGGGAAGTAAACTGGCAGTTCTATAGACTGATTTAAGGTATGCTCCAAGACCACCTTGGGTAAAAAGGAGGTATTGGTACAGAGAGACACACCGTCTTTATGGAAGATTAAGTTAGGTTCTCCACACATTAGGGCATGAAGCTTAGACATATGGCGAGCTGAAGTGACAGCTACTAGGAATAAGGTCTTCCAGGCTAGAAAGTGGAGGTTGCAAGTAGCCACCAGCTTGAAGGGGTCGAGGGTCAGTTTTTCCAACAGGAAATTCAAGTCCCATGGAGGGGTGGGCCCAGGGCCGGTTTTAGGACTTTGGGTCCAGCAAACTCGATGACTGGGGTCTCTACAGGGCCCCGTGCACGCCAGCCTCCCAGACAGGGCCCTCACGCGATGCACGCCCCAGACACAGTGCCCCCCCACACACAGACTAGTAACCCAAAGGCAAGCAATATTAATTTAGAAATACATTTATATTTATGCTATACTTGCAAAAGTGTTCCTTCAGCTGTCACTAATTTTTCTAGTTCTGCAGCTATCTTCTATGCAGTCTCCTCTCTACTCCACTAATAAAATGCAGGGTATACTACTATATATGTTATTTAACTGACAATAATTTGGACTGAAATAAATGTTCAGAATAGAGACTCTGATAACAGATACACAAGATGACACAGTTGCTCAGTTATTGACTGTCATCATGTGTATGTTGCTGTCAGAGTCGGAGAGTGAGACTAAAGGCTATTCAAATCATTTATTTTTCAGTTCAAATTATGGTCCATTCCAGTCCAGACCATCTCATCTCCTAGCCAATCTCTTATATAAGTAGACTACTGACAGTATATTTACATGTACATACCTAAAAAAAGGAAGCATGGCAAGGCACTGGTCTATCTCTGGGTGGGTGAGTAATCCTCCTCCTCCTTTGGGTCTCTCCTCAACAACGTTCACCAGTGATTTTCAATGGCTGGTTTGGAGGATTTGCAGGTGGTTGGCAGGCTGCTTGCTTCAGTGCTGCTGAGCTTAAAAAAAAAAATGTATAGCCTTGTTCTCAGCAAGCAGCACTAGCAGTAGCAGGCTAGCAGCAGGTCGGCAACAGCATGGCAGCAGTCAGATCAGGAACCAGGAGGTCTGGCTGGCTTCTCTCTCCTTTTCAGTCTCTTCTTACCCTCCAGCGGCTTCAACAGTAGTTTTCTCCGCTGCTGGAACTGGTCCTCAGCTGAATGGTCTCAAGAGCACCGGAGGAATCACTTATGCTGTCGCTACTGACCCGAGGGGAACAAAATTGTCAGGTCCAGTGGGAGGAGGTGCGATTTTAGCCAGGGACTGTGTGGAGCCCTGTGATTGGCTCACGCATGTCAGCATGTGCAGCACAATAGAGGGAATGTGGAGAAACAGAAAATTAAGTTCCTGGACGACAGCATGGCATAGGCTACAGACAGGAGGCCAGCATGGAATTTTTGTTTTGGTGTTTGGGGTCCGGGAAATTGCGACAGTGATGCAGGTGCGGGCAAGTAGGACGGTGCTGGGGCCCACATCTTCAATCCACGACCACATTAAGGTATGATTTTGTATGAGTGTCGATCCTTAAGTTGGCATTCATGGCGTGGCCATGAGGTAGCAGGACAGCGTGGTCTGGGGAAATTGGGCAGGTGGGCTGTTTTACTACTGTTACACATTTGCTGGCTTGCTGCAGCTATAAAATGGAAACGGGAATCTGAATGCTGTGCAGGGGAACATTTGGCTCTTTGGCTGTTTATTCCCCGAGTACTGTATCTCCGGACTTGTCTCGCAACTTGCTATGTGTTAGTGCTATTTGGGGGCCTCCTGCAGTCGTGGGATACATTTGGGGGCCTCCAGCGGCCGCGGAGTTGGCAGGTGCCTAACGCCGGCCCTGGGTGGGCCATCTAATAGGAGATTTTAGGTGTAACATACCTCTTACAAACATCTTGGCAAGGTGATGCTGATAAAGTAATCTCCCTTCTAAAGGTTCATGAAAGGCTGAGACAGAGGCCAGATGGACTTTAATAGAGGAGTAGCTCAAGCCCGTCGAGGTGAGCGAAGCCAAGCAGTCCATATACTTTAGTCAATGGACATTAATAAGGGTCCAAAGACTGGGAAGTGGCCCACATGGAGAAACGTTTCCATTTGGCATTATAGGTTTACCTGGTAGCTGGTTTACGTGAAGCCAAAAGAATGTTGGCCACTGGTGAGGAGACTTGAAGGCGGGCTATGAAAGCGTCCTCAGGAGCCAAGCGTGAAGGTGCAGTGACTTTAGGTTGGGGTGAAGAAGGGTTCCCTAATCCTGTGTCCACAGGTCTGGCCTGATGGGCAATGGGATTGAGTCCACTACTGAGAACTGCTGAAGTAGGGGGAAACCACACCTGCCAAGGCCACAGAGGGGCTATGAGGATCATGGTGGCAGGTTCAAGTTGTAGTTTCAGTAAAGTTCGTTGCAGGAGTGGGACAGGGGAGCATATAAGAAGGGTCCTGTCCCTGGCTGGGACAGGGCATCAATAGACAGCCCCTTTCTGTTCAGGATAATGGAATAGTATCTGGGGAATTGGTGATTGTCGGAGGAGGCAAAGAGGTCGAGGTGCAGGGTCCCCCACAACCTAAAGACCATCTGAAGAACTTCATGATGAAGTGTCCACTCATGTGTGGAGGTCTGGTGACTGAGAATGTCGGCCAAAGTATTGTGGAGACCTGGTAGATGGAAGGCAATGAATGATAGATGTTGAAGTATGGCTTCCTAACAAACTACCATCGCTCCCCTGCAGAGAGTGCAGGATTTGGTACCTCCTTGTCTCTTTAGGTAATACACCACTGAGGTGTTGTCTGATTGGATCAGTAGAGGCCCCGGAGCAAATTGGGGATGAAAAGCCAGAAGGGCAAGACGGACCGCTCTCATTTCCTGGAGATTTATATGAGGAGGGATGGCATACTGGGACCACCTGCCTTGGGTCCTGTAGGGACACAGGTGCGCCCCTCAGCCATCGGAGGAAGCATCCATGGTCAATGTCTGCTGGGGAGGAGGGGACTAGAAGGGCATGCCTTGAGATAGGTAGGCACAATGGGTCCACTAGCCTATAGCTTAGCGTAGAATGGGAGCGACTGATTCTGTCATCGAAATCCCCTGTTTTTTGCCTCCACTGACTCTGAAGAGTCCATTGGATTGGTCTCTTGTGTAGATGGGCAAAGGCCAAAATGGGGATCGCTGCAGCCATATGTTCCAAAAGGCATAACAGGTGTCTAGCTGTGATAAATTGTTGAGTTTATATCTGGGAAGCCAGAGACAGAAGTCTGTATTGTCTGTCGGCAGGGAAGTAAGCCCTGGCGGAGGCGGTGTCCAGAACGGCTCCTATATACTGGAGCAGTTGGGTAGGAGTTGGACTGGATTTGGGCCAGCTGACCTCAATTCCTAGGAACTGGAACAGAGTGAGGGTTGCCTGGAGGGACAAAAGCAGAGAGGTTTTGGAATCTGCTTTTATGAGCCAATCGTCCAAGTATGGGAAGACGAAATGTTTGTCCTGTCTCAGGGCCGCCGCCGCCACCACCACTAGGCACTTGGTAAGGACTCTCGGAGCGGATGAGAGACTGAACGGGAGTGCCCGAAATTGGTAATGTTATCCTAGCAGGTAGAAATGGAGGAACTGGTGGTGGGTGGAGCGTATGGGGATATGTAGGTAGGCATCTCTCATGTCTAATGCACATAGCCAGTCCCCTTGTTTTAACCTTGGCGTAATGGATGTTATAGTGACCATCCACAACCTCTTGTACTGAATGTGTAGGTTCAGTTGTCTGAGGTCTAGTATAGGTCTGAGATCCCTGGTGTGTTTGGGTACCAGAAAAAAATGGGAGTAAAATTCCTGATGGTACTCTGAAGGAGGAACTGGACAGACAACATTCTTGTAAAAAAAAAAAAGTGCCTGGTGTTCCTCTTGAAGAATGGGGATATGGTTAGGTGGATAAGAGACAGAGTGGGGAGGATGAGGGGGAGGCAATTAGGTGAGTTCCAGCATATGCCCCATCCGTATGATCTGAAGAACCCACTCATCTGATGTTATTGCTTGCCAGGCCTGTAAATGGAGGGCAAAGTGACCGCCCATGGCTTCCGAGGCCTGGTCGAGGAAGCCTGAGCAATGCCCTAGTTGGTCACTGGGAAGTGGGCTGATCAGCTCCACCTGAGGGGTGGGAGCAGGAGCAGCGGTCTTGGAAAACAGCTGGGAACGACCACAGAATCCACCTCTATAGGTACCTCTGTGTTTGCCACTTCTCTTCAATTGAAAAGAGGATTGTGAGCAGTACTAGGAAGATGGCTGTGAGGAATGATGCATGCCATGTACTGTACGTAAAGTCTGACCAGAAGCTTGGAGATCATCCAGAAGTGTCTGGGTGCCAGGACCAAAAAGTTTGGATCCACTGAAGGAAGCATTTACCACTTTATGCTGCACATCTGGTGTAAATCCTGACAATTGCAACCAGGCATGTCGTCTGAGGGTAACACCCGTGGCCGACATCCGGTCAGAGATATCCACCGCATCGTGCCCTGAATGGAGCAGATGTCAAGAGATGGAGTTGCCAGTTGAAATTGTTGCCAATAATTGGGCTTTTTCCTGAGAAGGAGGGAGTTTATTGACTAGCTCTATAGCAGAGGATCAGAAGGTACGTTGGTATTTAACCATGTGTCCCATATAGTTTAGAATTCTGAGATTCATGGTATCCACCTGGAATACAGGTACCTTCTTTCCGAGGTAATCAAGATGGTGGGATTCCTTATCAGACAGTAATGAACTCATGTGCTGTGGACGTTTGGAACGATCATGAGCCGCTGTGACCACTACCGAATCTGCTTCAGGGGTAGCGTAAAGGAAAGGGTGGTCGAGAGCAGCCTGGTACAGGCAATCCACCTTTCTAGAAATTGCCAGAAAAGCTGAAGCCTGATTCCAAGCAGCCAGCACGGCATTTTGGTAAGTTTGTATACATGGGGTTACCACTACAACAGGCTGCTCAGGCAGTTCAGGATAGTCTGCCATAGCTTTTCTCTGTTTATCATGTTCCATAGTTGAAAACCCTATGATTTTTTGAATTTGGACCACCTTCTCATGGAAGGATGGGTTATCTGGAGGAGAGGCAGCAGCTTGATGGGAGGCGTCCTCATGCAAGGAGGATTTGGTCGAAATAGAGGATGGAGGACGGGAGTCCAGGTCCTGGAGCACCACATCTTCAAGATCTCCTGGAAAACCTTCAGGAAATTCTGCCGCTTCTGAGAAATATTCTTCCTCATAGGATGGGGGGACCAAGCCAGAGAAGGTTCTCTCTCACCTTGAAAATGTTTAGGTGGAAGGCTGGGAGAACGGGAAGGGCAACCCACCTCTCCTGGAATGGAAGGTTGAGAACCCTTATTTTATTTATTTATTTTATTTTAGTCATTGGTAACCGGGTAAGGTCCACTAGGCACAAGTGCCTGTTTTCAGGGGCGGCCTGGGAGCACTGGGTGTTTAAGTGACTTGCTGAGAGTCACACAGTATGCAAGCGGAGGCTGTGAGAATCAAACTCAGGTCTGGTCTGCTGGAGGTATCAAGTTCGTTCACACCTCGTTCCTCTAACCTCTAGGCTATACTGCCAGCCCAATCACTTCCAAAACCTGTTGCACTACGGCTGCCACATCCAATGAAGTAGTAGCAGTGGGTGGGGCAGGTGGTCTCAGAGAAACCAACGGAATCATGGAGGTAATTGGATGTGAGGAATAAACAAGTCTGGCCCCTGGGTGATACATACCAGGGTCTCGGTCCCTATCTGGTTGGCCCTTGTGAGAGAATGGTTGTGAAGGAGGAGGGGCTGTGGCCATAGAAAATCCAGTAGTCCTCCCCAGAAAAATCTGACCTGTCATTGATGGGACAGTAAATGGTGAGGTAGTAGAAAGCTTAAAAACAGCTGTCGTCGATGATAAATGAACCATCAACAGGGAGTCACCAGAACTGACATAAGGTTCCGTGGAAACTGCTGAAAGGGCACCAGAAAGCTCCATCGATGAGAGGGTGTACACTCCCATTGACAAGGTAGCAATTCTAGACGGCATCGTCGACGGTGGAGCACCAGTAACGGTGGCCATTGAGGATGATTTGTCCTTATCCCGTTTATGCTTCTTGTGTGACGCTGCAGGGAGGGCTCCTTGGGACGGGCTCCCTTTTCTAAGAAAGACAATTTCTGCTCCATTAGGTGTGATTCAGTTCCCTGCAGTCGTCGTTGATGTGTTGCCTGGTTGAATTCCTGGCAGTGTCTGCAGGAGATGGTGTCATGTGTGGGACCCAGAAACCTAACACAAACGGTATGGTTGTCATAGCGGTAGATCTTCCTACCACAATAACATGACCGAAAAAGTGATGACTTGCTTGTAGATTCTTTGGACATTGGTCAATGAAGGTTGGAAATGGAAGAAAAATCCATTCCCAGCTCAAGTTCTCATCGATGACTGCTTCACAAGCGCTAGGTGCTGTGCGTGAGCTGAAGACAGCGGGAAAATGAACTGAGGACACCTGGAGCCGCCCACTCATATGGGTGCAGGATGATGATGTCATATGTGGGTGGCCTCTAGAAAAGACTGCTAGAAGAAAGCTGTCATGCACTAGAGCACCCTCTGGTGACGACCCAAGTGTATTAGCTGCTGCAAGAGATTATCCTCGTAGAAAATCAAACTTACAAGTTGCATAGCAACTCCTGTCCCCTCTCAAATCATGATACACGAGATACTAACAGTAAGGCTTTTCTGTGCAATTTAAACAAAGTGTTTTAAAAGGTGAAGCTTTTAAATGAGTCTTTTTATGAAGATTTCATTGTTTCTATTTCATGCCACTGCTCTGTTCTAAGCACAGTACAGGCCATCTGATGTCATTAAGCATTGTGAAGACTCACCCAAAGTGGAAATGCATCTTAATGATCTATGCTTTGGTGACTTCACAAGAAAAAATGTGTCTATTTTTACATTTTAATTCACATATGCATCGTGTAAATAGAGCAAAAAGACAGTTAACACACCCAAAGCTAAAGTAGACATAAAAAAGCTGTTTAAAGTGTCTTACAGCTTAATTTATTTTAAACATGGCACTGTTAATGGAAGAAAGTGTAATACAAACACAAAGCCATGAAAACAGTATTTGTGTTAGAAATAGATGTGCAGTGTCACACCTGATATTTCATCCAAAGCCTACTGGGCTTTCTCAGAGATGCTGTGAATGTAGTAGCAGCTGGACCCTTTTAAGTCCAAGACCTAGACACAATAACTTCAGTACTGCACTTTTACATTCATTATATAAATTCTTTGCAACAAAAACTTTGTTAATGCACTACTTAGGGAAACTTAAGGCCACAAAAGTTGGTAAATATGGCATTAGGGTTTACGTGCCACCCCCGCCCAAGCAGCAAAAGGAACAAACATTTGGGTTTGGGGTCTCTGGAGTGCAGGCAAATCAGTGGTGGGGTCTTCTTGAGGTTGTCAACCCCAACGCTCACTCCTCCCCCAGCCCACAGGCTCCTGTCCAAAGCACAAGGTACAGCTCCAAGGCAGTGTCTCATAGTAATATACTCTTCAAAGGTGAAGAAGTGCATTATGTCTCGCCACATGTAGCCAATGCAATTTGTTGTAGCTTTCTTCACGCAGGGCCCTCTGGGCTCTGGGTGAAGAAAGGAGATCATGTGTGACATTGTTTGCTCAGGGAACGTTGTGGCCATTAGGGTTGACCACTCCAAGGAAGACCACACCACTGATTCACCAAGACTCCGGAGACCCAAAACCCTAATGTTTTTTTCCTTTTGTGGCTTGGGAGTGGGGAGTTAGGGTTGGAAACCCTAATGAGACATTTCCCTAATTGTGTGGCATTAACTTACCCTAAGTGGTGCATTAACAAAGTTTTTTGCAAAGAATTTCCCTTCTTTTTGAAATAGTGGAATTGTATCCTAAAGGGACGTGTGTGAACAGGTGCATATGTCCAGGACCCTTTAGGCCATGTGCCATGGGAAGAATCTGTTCGCTTGCAGAAGTGCAGGGCCTGGCACATTTATTCTTCACACACACACACACACACACACACACACACACACACACACACACACATTCACTCTTTTTTTTTTTTTTTATTTAATTTTGTCCCCAAGTTTCAAGATAGTAATTTTATCACTGCCCTTATAAACATGACATACAGTATTTATAGCATACTGGCAGAAATGAAGTTTCTTACCAATACTGCGAAAAGACGTCTCGTCTAGGATTTATAAAATGGCATCATCAAACCTCATGTCTATCAGCTGGTGTAGAAAAATTGCTATATTGAAAGTTTGCAGTCAAAATACTGACAATTAGTGAAGTTATGAGTGAACGTTGAAATGCTGCAATGTTCAAGTCATAACCTGGGCATTTTACTCTATTTGTACACAAATTTTCAGCACAGCCTTCTTATTACTCCACCTCATGAACCAGGTAAGTGAAAATTCTTAAATCCCAGTCAAAAGATCATTGGGCGCCATCAAAAAGTACAGTTACGTAAGAACTTACTGTAACAGTAGATCTTTGAGAGAGGCTCTTGCAGTAGGTAATTACATATAGGACTGACGTCGGCAGGTGGCAGGACCCCAGGGAAAAATTTCTAGCTAGCAGTCCCTGGCGAGGGACCGCCCCCAGGTCAGGTGACGGCGTCGAGCGTTATCGGTATAAAGGTGGTCGGTACGGACGCTGCTTCCAGTTCTTTCCGCCACAGGCCCGGAAGGCCCGGACGAGAGAAAGTGGATGTTTCCATTCCTGGAAAAAGAGCTGAAAAAGCCTAGGGGATGGAGGCGGGAGAGATTACTGCAAGGCCTTTCTCAAGATCTACTGTTATAAGTTCTTATGTAACTGTACTATCTACTGAGAGGGCACTTGCAGTAGGTACTTATATAGACAGAATCTCAAGCAGTCTGGAACAAATGAAAGGCACCCGGGAGGAACTACTCCAAAAGTAGCAAAAACTGCAGACCTCAAGACAGGAGGCTTTGCAAGACCCGGCTAAGCGAGCCTGCTCTGGCAGAGGCAATGTCCAAACCAATGTTCAGAATGCATGGACGGAAGTCCAAGTGCAGTAGCACAGATGTCCCACGAGAAGCATTCTTGAAACAAGCCAAGAGCTGCTACTCCACGAGTGGAGTGACCTCTGACTTGACCCGGAAGGGTCTTGTTGTACTTGTCATAACAGAAAGTGATGCAATGAGCCAACCACTTTGACAGGCATTTCTTGGAGACAGCATTGCCTTCCCTTTTGTGAACAAAAGAGACGAACAACTGATCAGTCTTTCTGAGATCCTTCGTCCTATCAGTGTAGTATCTCAGAATCCTGTGGACATCCATGGTATGGAGCAAGTATTCTCCCTGGTTGGAGTACTGCGTGAAAAAGGCAGGTAACTCAATAGACTGATTTAAGGTAGACTCCGCTACCACTTTCGGAAGAAACTTAGGGTTCATGCAAAGAGCTACTCGTTCTTTGTGAAAAATCAGATAGGGGACTTTACACATAAGGGCCTGGAGCTCGGAAATTCTGCAAGCAGAAGTAATGGCCACCAAGAAGAGCGTCTTCCACAATAAAAACTTCCAAGTCTGCGGAAGCCACAGGCTCAAAAGGAGGAAGGGTAAGTTAGGAGCCGACATGCGACTTAGGGGCTGGTCCCGAGGCGGACATGAAGGTGGGGAAAAGCATAGGCAATCTGTCCCTTCCAGCTTAGACAGAGTCGCTCCAGAAAGTGCCTCTCTCTGGAGCGAGCGAGCAAATGGATACCTCTAATTGAGCAAAGGCTTTATCAGCAAAAGGAACATGGTAGGCTGAAATAGCAGTCATGTAAACCTTCAAAGAGGAGTGACTGAGACCCAGGTCGAAAAGATGATGCAAATAATCGAGCAGAACGGCCACAGGACAGGAGAAAGGCTCCATGTTCCTGGAGGCAGCCCAAATGGAAAATCGCTTCTATTTCATACCGTAGGTGGACCTAGTGGAGGGTTTTCTAGCCTCCACCAGAATCTCGGCCACCTCAGGAGAGACGCCAGAACGAGATTGGGCTAGGTCTGCAGGAGCCATGCATGAAGTTGGTGAGACTTGAGTCCCGGATGGACCAGGGTTCTGGGGAGGTCGACGCCTGCCTAAGCTTCTTCAACTCCTTCTCCATTGCAGACATCTTCTTTTTAAGGAGATGGGCTTCCAAGGACTGCTGGCGTCGTCTGCGGGTGGCCGCGTTGAAATGCAGGCAATGCGGGCACCTTTCGACCGCGTGGCCGGGGCCTAAACAAAAAAAGCAGAGGGAGTGACCATCCTTGTGAGGCAGTTGGGCGCCGCACGAGTCGCACTTATTTTTTGAAGGGGATGACATAAACCGACGTTCACCTGACGAAAAAATACCAAAATACTGAACTTTCAGTAAAAAACCGACGAAGTAACAGGGCTGAGCTACGAACTTTACCGCGAGGCACTGCACGAGCCGACGGCGGGAAAGAACTGGAAGGCGGGCATCCAGGACCGCCCCTTTATACCAACGTCGCCTGACGCCGTCACCTGATCGGGCGGTCCTCGCCAGGACCGCCAGCTAGAAATTTTTCCTGTAGTCCCGCCGCCTGCCGACGTTAGTCCTATATGTCATTACCTACTGCAAGAGCCCTCTCGAAGTAAGATCTTCATTCTGTGCTACAGGTGCGAAAACACATTTTGGCTAGGATTTGAAAAATGACAACTGCCACGTTCATGAGAGGGTGTGAAAAATGGGTATGTTGAAAATTTGGGGTAAAAATATTTAAAATTACCGAAGTTATGAGCAAGCGCACAAAAATTTCAACATACATTCATAACTTTGTCATTGTTATATATTTTGACCCCAAATTTTCAACAGAGCCTTGTTATGACCCTACCTCATGAACGATTGTGGTGAAAATGTTCAAATCTGGCTCAACAGGTAATTTCACTAAGTGACCACGAAATCGCCTTTTGGGCCTGATTCTCCTAATTCTACCACCACTGGTCATGAGGTGTGGTTCCTAAAAGGCCATGCTGAAAATGTGGGGTGAAATATGCAAAAATTACAATGTTATGCATCAAATTTCAAAACTCCATTCAAATACACTTACCTTAGTTTCTCATATCACAGTCACTGGTTCCACCAGCAAGACATGTCTGACTGAAGAGTGAATCTATGCCATGGGACATGTTCAGGTGAGTGAGGGTGTGCAGGAAGTGTGGTGGGGGTCTGGGGTGTGAGGTTGGGCTGGCTGGGTCAGAGTGGTGAGGGATCATTTTCTTTTTTACAGGTTTAAAAAGATAAAGAAACATTGAGGGATGATTTTCTTTATTATAGCTGAGATTCTGTCACTGGGGACTGGGCACCCCAGCTATACTTCAGGGAATGGAGGCAGGAGACCTGGAGGGGGGGGGTGCAGAGAAGCAGTACCAGGGGTGGGCATCCCTATCTGTTAATGTGTCACAAAAATAAACATTCAGAGCGACGGACAGGTAAGCTGGGGGGGGGGGAGGAAAGAAACGGTATCTGGGGTAGGCACCCCAGTCTGCTTAATGGATGTATAGATAGGTAGATAGACAGAGAGACAGACAGGACCAGGAATTAGCAGCTCACTGCTCTGACTGCAGCCCACAGCACGACTTCCAGCTGTGGCTGCAGAACTCAAGAAGGTTCCTTCTCATACAGATAATGCAGGCGAACAGCTCCTCTCACTAAATCAGGCACCACATATTTTGGGATGCCCAAGACAGGTATTTCTGATAAGTTTTTAAAAAACAAAATGCATAATCTAGCTAAACAGGTCCTGTCTAACTTGGTTCAGGTGAAAGAGATCATTTTAGTGCATTTTTAGAAAAAATCTAATTTTTTTTGCCATTTTTTTGTCATCACCTATAGACTAAACGGTTTGGACTTTTGGTCTTAGTTGTCCAGGGTAAAAAGGGTTTGCCGCAGAAAAACAGACTACTCACCTGCAACATTAATTCTAGGAGTGGTACATAATTTTCATCCACACTTTCTCGCAGTTGCCTTTCCTTTTAAAACTCCACCAAGGCATAAATTAGTGTCAGAGACTTGATTAACGGCCTTTGCTAATCAAAATGAAAAATAATTAGCAACTGGTCGAAGCTGATTAGCAGTGGGGGTCCAGAATGTGGGGGAGATGACTAAAAATAGTGAAAAATAGTGCCATTCGCGCATTTCAAGCCCTGCAGTCCTGGAAAAATTTGATTAGTACCTACCGCGAATCAAAACCTAAACTGATTCACAAATTGCAATGCACACCCGCTTATTTTATGCCTTGCTCCATCGGAACGTCTTCAAGCTGGCTCCTCCCACCCACCTGGGTGGTAACTCCCTCTGCTCCACCCCATGACACCAGATCTTGCCCGCTGGAAGCAGCAGTGTGCACCACAGCCAAGGGAGGTCGGGTGGGTTTGTGTGGATGAACATCATACTCCTTGAGCTACCATTCAGGTGAGTAATCTGTTTTTCTAGGGACCTGGATATGACGTTCTATTCACAATTTCTGGCAGACTCCTAGCAGTTCTCTGGGAGAGGGGGCAAGGCACATACCGCCTACTTTGGGAACAGAGATTGGAGAACTGAGGCCCCAAAACCAGCATCCCGGCATTACTCAAGTTCGATGTGGTAGTTGGAAATGAAGGTGTGTGTTGATCTCCAGGAAGGAGCCCTGCAGATTTTCTGGATAGGGATGTCCCCGGAAGCAGCCACCAAGGCTGCGGTATGGCAGGTGGAATGAGCCCTAAGCCCTAGGGGAGGTTCCCTACCCACCAACCTATAGCAGAGGCTGGTACAGGAAACAATCCACCTGTCAATCAATCCGCTTAGCTCCCGGTCTGCCAGGTGCGACTTCAGCGTAGGCGACAAACAGATGGCTAACCTCTCCCCAAACTCCAGCCATGCGCTCTTTGTAATAAGGGAGTGCTCACCTCAGGTCCAGAGTATGGAGCCTGTGCTCAGCCTCAGATGTGTGGTTGGTGAAGTACACTGGGAGATTGATCACCTGATCAAGGTGAAACTCTGACACAACCTTCAGGAGGAACTTGGGGTTGGGGCGAAGTACAACCCTGTCCCTGTCGAAGACCAGATAACGGGACTCCACCGAAAGCACCTGGAGCTCACTGATCCTTCTGGCTGACATAATAGCTACCAGGAAGGTGGTCTTCCATGACAGATGAGACATCGCACACCTGTATATCGGTTCGAACAGCTTGCCCATGAGCTTTGCCAACACCAGCAACAAGTCCCAAGGTCGCGGTGGTTCACACACCAGAGGGGAAATGTGGTCAAGGCCTTTAAAGAAATGCTAGACCACCTTCTACTGCACCGCCAACTGCTGACCGGCCCATGCCCAGTAAGCAGAGATGGCTGCCAGGTGCACCTTGAGGGTCATCAACTGAAGGCCTGACTGAGAGAGGGACCACAGATAATCACAGATGCTAGCCACTTGACAGGACAGAGGGTCCAACCCCTTGCCCTGACGCCAAATGGAGAACTTCCTACATTTGAAGGCATAGCATTTCCTGGTCAACTCCTTCCAAGATGCCTCCACAATGGTGAGGACATCATCAGACAGACCCAAAGCCTGGAACTCTAACTGCTCAGGAACCAGGCTGTCAGGTGCAGGGACTGAAGGTCTGGATGGAAGGAATACCTTCCCCTAACTGATGGAGAGCAGGTCTGGGCAGAGAGGAAGATGCCTTGGGAGCCTGCTGCTGAGCCTGAGGAAATCGGGGTATCAAAACTAGTGTACCAGTCTGGAGCCACCAGGATCACCTGTGCCTTCTCCTTCCTGGCCTTGAGTAGCACTTTGTGGATCAAGAAAAGTGGAGGGATGGCATAGAAGAGGCCTAGGGTACAGGGCCTCGAGAAGGCATCCCCCTGCAGCATTCCCTGAGGTGAGCGGGCACAAAACAGCCGCAGCTTTGTGTTCTCCCTGGAGGTGAACAGGTCCACCTAAGGGGTGCTCCACCGGGAGAACA
This sequence comes from Neoceratodus forsteri, assembly GCA_016271365.2. Taxonomy (NCBI): domain Eukaryota; kingdom Metazoa; phylum Chordata; order Ceratodontiformes; family Ceratodontidae; genus Neoceratodus; species Neoceratodus forsteri. Next base: position 685,019,481 of record CM057454.1, on the reverse strand, counting down.
GACTGTGTACCACCTCTGGGTGGAGAGACCACTCGTGAGATGCCTTGCTCACATGGCTGAGAGCATCTGCCAGCTGGCTGGAGGCCCCGGCCACATGGATGGCTAGGAGATCGGCCACCAGGCTGCACACGAGGGTCCACTCACAGAGAGCTTCCTTGCACAGAGGCAGGGAGTGCATTCCACCCTGCTTGTTGAGGTAGTACATGGTCGTGGTGTTGTGCATCTGGACCTGTACCACCTAACCCCAAATGTGATAAGCAAAAGCAGTCAGTGTCAGCCGAACTGCTCGAAGCTCCAGAAGGTTGATGTGGCATCGGGACTCCTCGGAGGTCCAGAGTCCGTGGACTCTTGTTCCCCCAGGTGGGCACCCCAGCCCATGAGACAGGCATTGGTCATCAGGATGACTGTCGGCTCTGGGTGGACAAACCGGATCCCTACCTGCAGATGTTCCGGGACTAACCACCACTGGAGAGCATCCCACATCTTCTGGGTCACAAGGACCAGCTGGTCTACATAACCACTGCACTGAGACCACTGGCGGGCCAGCTCCCACTGCAAAGAGTGCATTCTCCAGCAGGCCCATCGGACCACATTGGTGCAGGCCGCCATGTAACCCAGCAGGCGCAGGAAGTCCCGAACAGGGCATAGTTGCCCAACCAGAAATGATCAGGCAAAGGAGGAGAGAGCCTCCACCCTGTCTGCCGGGAGCAAGGCTCTGGCTCTGCAAAAGCAGAGCTCCACCCCAATGAAGTTGATCACCTGCGAGGGTATAGGTTCTGACTTGGCCTTGTTGACCAGGAGGCCAAGAGAGATACAGGTCTGGAGTTCCAGGTCCCCTGGACCGCTCCACCTCCAGCCTGGAGGAACCCGCAATCAGCCAGTCATCCAGGCAGGGGTAAACCCGGGCCCCATGGCACCTACGGTAAGTTGCCACCACTGCGATGCACTTGGTGAAGACGCTGGGGGCCGAGAACAGGTTGAATGGCATAGCCTGGAACTCATAGGGGGTTCCCTCTGCTCAGAAGTGAAGGAATCTTCTATGAGACAGACTGGGACGTGAAAGAATGTGTCCTGTAGATTCAGGGAGCAGAACCATGTTTTGCTCTAGAGATGGTATGATTCGAGAGAGAGTGACCATCGTGCAGATCTAGAATGGGGCACCAGCCGGCAGTCCATTTTGACACCAGGAAGTACCTGGGGATAAACCCTGGGAGTTCCAGAGGATCCATGACAGGAACCATGACCTCCTTGCAGAGGAGCTGGGCAATGTTGTCCCGTGGAGCCGACAGAATGTCTGCGGGTTCAGCAAGGAGGATACTGCTTAAACTCAAGAGGCAGACCCTGACTGACCACCTCAAAAACCCACCTGTCCATGGTGACAGTGGATCAGGCAGAAAGGAAGTGGCGGAGCTGGACCCCCATGGGAGGAACCAGGGGTGGCATGACAGGCATGAGGGAGGCACCCCTCATCCTGTCACTGGGCAGCCCTGGAGGTGGAGGAGGGCTCGGCTGAGAAACCACCGGGGCCTCTTCCCTTCAGGCTTGCAGATGACCGAGGCCATTGACTTCAGCCAAGGTCATCAGGCCTGAGCCTGCTGCCCAGCTTGGGGTTGAGTTGGCTTGGCCACAGGAGTTGAGGTGGACCAAAAGGGCTTCTCTTTCTGCATTTTGGAGCCCTTGGAGTCCCTCTAGGTGGATGTCACTGAGTCCAAGGTGGTACTGGACTTTTCGATGCGGGTGAGGTGGTCCTCGATCCCACGCCTGAACAGGTCGGTGCCCAGGAAAGGGACATCTGCCAGCTTGTGCTGGGTATCTGCCATGAAGGTCAAGATCTACAGACAAGCCCTGTGGCGCATGGCCACTGTGTCCATCACGGAGCAGGCACAGCAGTCCCCAATGTCCATGGCTGTCTGGATCTGTTGCTTAGCCACAGCCTGACCCTGGTCCCAGACCTGTTTTATCATGTTCTGGAGGTCCGCTGGTAGATGAGGGAGCACCTCATCCAAAGTGACCAACAAGGCCTGGGAGAAGTAGGCCATCAGAAGGGCCGAGGTCGCCTGGTGAAGGTCAAGTGAAGAGGCAGCACAGACCTTTTTTGACGCATGGTCCAACATCTTGGACTCCTTATCAGATGGTTTATTGACGTCCCCCATGTTGCAAGAGCACAAGAACACAGAAACTGACCACCAAGCCCTCAGCTGAGGGGTGTTCTGTGAATCCTGAAAGGGAGCTAGTAGGGACCGCATACTTGCGGGCCATCCAGGCTGATGGTGCTGGGCAGGAAGTGAGATGCTGCCAAAGCAGGGCCAAAAATTGTCTCTGAGACCAGGAAGGCTTCCCCAGAGGAGTCTCCCTGGTCTAAGATTTCAGTGAGAGGGTACCAAGCCTGTTTCTGAACAGGCTTCATCTTAAGACCCGTGGATTCTGAGATCAGGCGGAGGAGGCCCATGAAGAAGGTAGGGCCGTCTGTTAAAAGACCCCCAACTGACTCCGTGTCCACCAGATGTAAGTGTAAGGAGGAACCATCCGATTCTGAGGAGCTGTCAAAGAGGGGTCAACCGCCAGAATCCCCCATGACCTTCCGTGGACGGTCAGTGATGATGGTGACCAATAGTCGATGGGGAAGACCCGAAGCTGGCCAAGACTCCTTGGTTGGAGTGCCGGATTTCAGCTGTTTAGGCAGCAGTTCAACTGGAAGAATCAGTGGAGACACCGGAGTAGGACAAGCCGGGACTGGTCTGGTCAGCTATTTAGGCGGAAAAGGCATCAGCCTCTGCTGTGAAAGCCAGGTGATGGCCTGGGTAGGAGCCAGCACAGGCTTCATACCAGCAAACACCAGCTGTTGCCACATGAGATCCTCGTAGTGTCGACGCAGCTTGCACCAAAGTCTCTCCTCACCGGAGGACAAGGATGAGGAATACCAGTGGCACTGCTTTCCCGAATGTCTAGAGCAGTAACGCCAATGTCAGCAAGAGCCACTCAATGCCCGGGAATAAGACTGGGACCTTGACCGCCCGGGGGACCGTGGAGGGTGTCGGTGAGTGCCGAGGCACCTCTGGTTCCTGGTTAATGACAAGAGGCAGTGGGTCAGTGGACTGATCCATTCCTCCCAAGGTCTGGGTCAGGACCGGAGTCCTGGACAATGAAGTGTCAGCCTCCTTGATTAACAACTGGTTGACTGGTTCAAGAAAAATCTCAGCTGTAAGATCAAACAGTATCTCAGCCAACTGGCCTGAAGGGGTTACTGTGGAGGTGGTGGCCTGGGCCGAAGAATCGACCTAAATCAGATCTGGAGAAGCGCGGGAATCAGAAGCCCTGAAATGAGAGCATTTCTGATCCCATGATCGATGGTGAGACCATTTTTTTTGGTCTCTTTTTTTAGACTTGGACTTGTGTGCTGATGAGGGGCCCTGACCGTGTGTCTGGAGAGCCTGGCACAAGACCCTGAACACCCCCATGAAGGAGGTGCCCAAAGATAGTGGTAAAAAGGCCGAAGCCATGGTGGACTGAGCAGCGGCCTGGGCCGCTGCCTCCTTGAAAGCCACTAACTGTTCAGTGGACCCCGCAGCCACGAAGACCACTCGACGGGCATCCTTTGATTTGACCGGTGGGTTCCGTTCCCTCGGACGGCCTAAAGTCAGGCGGGCATGACAGTCCTTGAGAACAGAGGGATGAAAAGTCTGACAAATGTTGCAGGCCTGGGGATCGTGAACGTGGCCCAGGCAGTATACACTTGAGGTGTGCGGATCCATTCGGGACATCTTCTGCTCACAGAAGCATCGTCGGAACCCCAGACCAGACTTACCGTCTATTGTGGTTGGAAGGAACAAGCCTGAAGACAAAAATTTTTATTCACTCTGGAAGGAAATACGAAGATTTAACAGCAAAGGGCCTACTCAGTGCGATAGCGATAAGGAGGGAGCCTGCTTCTTCCAGCAGAATGGAAGATCTGGCGTCACGGGGTGGAGCCGAGGGGGTTGCCACTCAGGTGGGTGGGAGAAGCCAGCTTAAAGACGTTTTGGTGGAGTCTTAAAGGGAAAGGCAACTGCCAGGAAATGTGGACAGATCATCATATCCACGTCCCTAGAATGGTACCTTTTGTTGGTTTGGTGAAAAAATATTAATCCATTTCCAAGTTATAAGGATTTGAAATTTTGGGCCTAAGCATGCTGAGTAAAGTATCAAATCTCTATACAAAAGATCCTACTGAGCATGCTCAGAACTGAAATTTCAAATCTTGTAACTTGGGAATGGATTAATACTTTTTCATCAAACCAATGAAAGGAACCATTCTGGGATAAGCCCTTTGTACTCTTAAAATTTCAGACCAACATTCCCAACTGTTTGGGCGCTCGGCAATGACAAAAAGAAAACAAAAAAACAGCGAAACACCCCAATTTTTCCTAAAAACTCTATCTGAATCTCGGTATCCTCTCATCCAACCAGAATGAAACTTGGCACTTCAAAAGACTCTGCCCCCCCCCCCCATGCATGCAAAATTTTATGCAAATCCATTGAACGGAGGTGAAGCTATTAAAGTGCAGAGTAAGGGGATTAACATTAAACAGCCCACTCAACCCTAACTATAGTATCAAAGCTGCAGTACAGCTCCACTGTATAAAGAGGGTGCAAGAGACAAGGTTCTACTTGTACCAGCAAATAGCACTCCTCAGTTGAATCTAGAAAAGGCTTCATTTGAACAAAGATTTGAAACATACCGCCATGTATCAGAACACAGGCCATCGTTGTCGGGAACCCTAAATACAGTGTGCCTACCCTATTATAAAATGTATGCATACAAAATGTTTTTTCTAGGTATTTAAAACATTACATGGTAATCTATAACCAGGCTCAAACAGTTACAATTGCACATACTGAAAGTTGTAAAAAGCACCACCAAATTCATCCACTATTATTTAGCAACGTACAGTATTAACTAGTGATCATAACAGGTATATATTGCTTCAGAAGTCCTCCACCTATGTGGGAGCCTATCTGAAATACAGAAAAGAGACATACGATTATTCATAGGAGTAATTTTAGAATATTTCATTCTTATCTAACATTCCCCCACATTATGCTGTTATTATTGAACACTACTGCATAATCACTACCTACAGACCACCACCTCATTTTTTTCCCTCAGCCTACCCGGGATCACCACCAGTGGCCCCCACCAAGTTCCACCCTTGTCCACCGTAACTCCCTGATTGTTCAAGTTTACTCTCCACCAACAACAAAGTCACTCACCCCCACCTGATGTGACGAGGGAGACCCCTAATCGACCACTGCAAATCTACCCTCTAACCTGGGCTATCGGTTTGTGATGGAAACTGCCTGCCTCCCTCCCAGCCTACTCATTCTGGCCAGGCTGTATGTGATTAGCCCTATGCAACCTCGGCCTCCCCTGTGGCACAAGAACCTGCACAAGGGGCCCTAGCATGGAATTAAAAGCATCACAACGTCTGATCAAACTCACAAACCCCACGATAGGCTGGTGGTACCCTGAGGTTCCTTTATGGCACCCCCATCTACTTTCATTTACTCTCCATTACACTGACCAGAGGAAGCTCCTTATACACACCTTGTGGAAGCAAAAGTGTGCCACTGTGTGCAAGCAACTAAAGGAGTACCTAAGGAGAATCATACTGCTGCTACTAATGATCTCTGGCAATATCCACCCCAATCCTGGTCCTTCTCCACAATCACCCCATACATGCACAAAACCTGGCGTGATCTCTCTTGCCACCATCAATATCTGTAGCTTGCTGGCTAAGCTGGACAATCTACATGCACGGGTTGCCCAACATAACCCAGACATCCTCTCAATCATTGAGACCTGGCTCTCTGCCAAAATAATGGATGCCTCCAGTACTCTTCCCAGGTTAGACAGTCTTCAGGCATGACAGGCTAACAAAGAGATGAGGCGGTTGAGCAATATATGTAAAGGATACCATCATGCCGCATGTGTTACCTGTACCAGACAGAAAATAATATTCAGATGTTACCTATTAAGGTCCTGTTGGGGGCTCACAACAAATCTATTATCGTGGCATCGATTTACATCCCCCCAAAACACAATATTTCAGGGATATTCTCGGTCCTGGATGGTATCCGACACTTGCGCTCTAACTCTAAAACCATCTTGATGGGTGATTTCAATGCAAACTGGATATCCCCCAAAATGGGCAACAGGGATGCTATTTTTGGCTAAACACGTCACACAGCTTGTTCACTCCCCTACCTGTACAAACTACAGGACAGGGACCAGCACATTGCTGGACTGGGTTCTCTCCAGTAAACATGAATGAATTGCCAATATAACTGTCCTACCCAATGCTATCAGCGACCATTCCCCTATCATTTTCAATTGGTCCAACAAGTTCACTAAACCACCAGCTCATACCATAACCTGCAGGCCACGTCTCCATGGGCACCTGGAACCACTCAAACAACAGCTACACATGTCTGACTGCTCTCTGACTGATAATGCTGATGGTATAAACACTACACTTGATTATTTCATCCACCACTTCAATGTGGCCTGCGACCTCCATGCCCCTCTGAAAACATGGAAACTTAAAGGTGCCTGCAACCCCTGACTACTGGAATGCATGAAAATTAGGGACTGCCTATGGCAACAAGCGCGGTCTACACACAGGCAAGGAGATATACAGTCTTATAGGTGAGCCAGGAATGACTGCACATGTATGATCTGTGACAAAAAGAACCAGTTCTACAAGGATGAGCTCACCAACACATGGAACGATGGCAAGAAGTTCTGGCACAACATTAAAGAAGTAACAGGCAAGGACCCTAAACAACCCTGAACAATGCTTAATATTGAAGGAATGCCAATCCTCGATCCAATAACCATTGCCAATACCTTTAATACCACCTTTACCGACCTCAGTGGTGTCCTACCCCCAGATTTCTGTGAAGACCCATCTAATCCTGAAAGTGTCACTAACACAGACCAACCGCAGCCACACACACCCTTTTACTTTAAAACAATTACTGTCAGCGAAGACAGGAAATACTTCCTAAAGGTCCTCAGAAAATCCCGGGGCAGTGTGGATTCTCTGGATCTAAAACTTGTTGCGCTAACCTTGGAAGAAATTCTACTCCCACTTAGCAAAATTATTAATCTCTCCCTGAGGCTTTCCCAATTCCCTGATAAGTGGAAATCTGTGCTAGTGACTCCTCTCCACAAAAGCGGTGATAGAGCGCACCACGGGAATTACAGACCAATCTCCATCCTACCTCCACTCTCAAAATCCCTCGAACGGGTTGTTGCAGACCAACTTGTTGACTACCTCGAAAAATACCAGCTGCAGTGTCCCCAACAACATGGTTTCAGAAAGGGTCACAGCACCACCACAGCACTCACAGAATTCATGGCCTTCATCCACGAATCACTGGACCACAGCTATCTAGTAGGTTCAGCATTCCTAGATCTCTCCAAGGCCTCTGATACGGTGAATCATGCACTTATGCTCGCCCAGTTGTCAAAAATAGGCCTATCCATGGACACCTTGGCTTGGTTTAAAAGTTACCTTTCCAACCACTCACAACAAATGAAGATCAACAACCACCTTTCTGAGAAGTGTGCAGTCTTATCGGGAGTCCTACAAGGATCCATTCTGGGTCCTCTTCTGTTCAGCATCTTCATGAACAACCTACCTAGCTCCTGTCATGATCACATGTTACTGTACACTGATGGTGCAGTAATCTTCACATGCAACCATGATCTTAAACTCCTAGAGAGTCAACTTCAGCTAAGCTTTGAGCACTCCAAAGACTGGTTCCACAAACACAAACTTATACTTAACCACAAAAAGACCAAGGTAATGCTCATCAGTGGCCAGCATAACAAACACAGATTGCACCCTCTAACAATCCTCAACTCTGCTGGCACCTCTCTGGAACATGTTCACAGCTTTAAATATCTTGGGATTACCCTGGACAGTGCCCTCTCTTTCTCCCATCATATTATGTTGCCAAAGTCGTCAACATTCGCATTGGGCTCCTGCACAAGCACAAACAGAGTCTGACTCCAGAAACACTAAAACTTGCAATCCATAGCTCAATAATATCAATAAAACGATTACGGGCTCGTAGTCTATGGCTCTGCTACTGAAACATCATTATGAAGAATATCCACAGCCCTGAACAAGGCCTGCCAGCTCCTCACAGGTGATGATCGACTCATGCATACCTGCATCCTCTATGCCAAATCTGTTGGCTCCAGGTAAAAGACAGAATCAAATTCCAAACATGTCTCCTCTCCAAGAAAGTCAATCTGGGACTTGCACCCCCTGGGGTACAAAACATCCTTACCCGCTCTGGAAACTTCGGCACCACCAGGGGCTCTGCCAACCAGATCGTCCAGGTTCTGCACTGCCGTACTACCCAAGGTCAAAGATCCTTTGCCTACCAAGCACCCACCTGGCTAAACTCCATCCCTGGAGATAGCTCTTCAATCCCCAAGCTTGGCCCCTTTAAACATCAACTCTGGCAGCACCTTATCCTGCATTGCACATGTGATTGCTTCCACTGAGTCATGTATGATAGCATCCACTGAGTGATATCCTGTATGCCCAAACTTCTCCCCAAACGCCGACTTGCTCCGCACAGGTCTATATGATAATGGCGATCATGGAAAGGTGATCGCCATTAGGGAAAATGTATATCGTCGAAAATTCATTTTGCTGATGTACACTCTGGCACCACGGCACACAAGCACTGGGACCTCCCGCCAACAAAGATTCTCAACTCTTGGGGGTGCATGTTGGGGGTGGTGCAAACCGTGAAAAATGTTTAAGCCGGAAGCACAACAAAATGAATACGCACCAGAAACAAACCTGGCACCCCCGCAACCCTAGCCTGCCACCCACCCACCTACCATGCCCCAGGGCCAGCTCGGCAACAGACTGCGCGACTACACCTCACAAACCTCCTCCCTTCTGCCCAATGCACTTGCCCCCACCAGCTAGATACAGCGACAGGATGTCGCTATCATCCGTATTCACCCCCTGTTCAGTAGCCCTGTGAACAGGCACTGCTATTGAGTCACCCTTTTTGTAAGCGCTCAATAGTAGACGCCCTTATCACAGGATACCACTCCGCACTCATCATCTACCGCTCTCCTAGCACTGCATGCCCCTGATCCTTTCTTCTTAGCTCTCCCACATCCTGACAAGGCCTGCTGGCTGCTTCTACCTTCCTTAACCAATCCCTACCTGCCCTGCTTCCCTCCATCCCTCAGGTCCTTACCCTCTCCCTCCCTCCTGTCTATTACCTGTCAAGGCCTCCTGGCTGATTCCCTGACCTGTTTTCTTATTCAAGTCTTTCCTTATAAGCATACTGCCTGGCATACATTGTACAATGCCAGTTTTACCAACTGTCTGTGCTCCCCCGCTCTCACAAAATACTGTATTTTTGCTGTGTTTTTGACCCCTGTTTATATGACTGATTCTCTGACCTATTTCCTTGCTTACGTTTCTCCTCATAAGTATACAATCTGGCATACATCATACAATGCCAGTGTATAACAACTGTCTGTGCTCCCCTGTTCTTGCAAAATACTGTAAACACTGCTGTGTATGTATGAAGTGGAACCTACGTAAGAGAGCTTTGGCTCATAGGTGTAATCCAAGATTCTAATAAATAAATCACAACAGAAGTCATACTTCTCATAGACATATTCGGGTTGGGTTAAAACAAATGAGTAAATCAGCAAGATTTATATTTTCATGTAGTGCCCAACCTTTTCTGGCTCCACGTTTAAAAATCCAACAGTTCATAAAGTCAGTACACATTGTTCCTGATGTCACAGTTGATAAAGTCATTAATCTTGTACTGTTCCTGAGTGTCTGAATTGTTAAACGCATCAGACTTTTTGACATATGGGTAGTACTTACACCTGCCACAGTGAGTAGTACTTACACCTGCCACAGTAGTACATGGGAGTATGTACACCTGCCACAGTGGGTAGTACTTACACCTGTCACAGTGGAAGGATATGGCTGGTAACAAAGGAAACCAGGTAGTTATCCGTTCCCTCTGAAATGGGAGGTAACTAGAAACCACTCTAACTGTTCAAGGATGTTTATACACTACCCTTGGACCAGCTTCAGCATAAGATCTTAATTTTTCATTAGTTCTGGGGGAACAGATAACTACCTGGCTACCCCCGTTACCGTCCAGATCCTTCTGCTGTGGAAGGTGTAAGTACTGCCCGTCTGTCAAAAAGTCTGATGTGTTTAACAATCCAAACACTCAGGAACAGTACATGATTAATGAGTTTATGAACTGTGACACAGCAGGAGTAATCTACCTATTGGAATGCACCTGTGGTGCTTGATATGTAGCACAAATAATACCTCAATTCAGTGTGTGGGTAAGTGAGCACATATCAGAAATGGTGCTTGTGCTACTGTCCAGCACTTGAATTCAGTTGGGGGTGGGGGGTTATGATGTAGCTTATATGGAGATCGAGAAGGTCTCCCTTGGGTTAAGGGGGGGCAACCTTGAAAGATAGATTGGTCACCTTAAAAACTATTGGAATTTTAAACTTGGAACCAGAGGGGCAAGGACTAAATGAAAATATAGATCTTGCAGCTTTCCTATACTGATATTTTTACCCGGAACACACATGTCTATGAGAAGTACAATTTCTAATGTGACTATGCAGTAGTTTTCAATTAATAACTGAGCATACAGTATGTGGGTGAATGTTAGATATGAATGAAATATTATAAAAGTATTCATTTGAATTATCAAATATCTCTTTTCTGTATTTCAGATGGGCTCCCACATACAGTAGGTGGAGGAAATCTGAAGCAATATATATCTGTTATAATCACTAGTTAATTCTGCACATGGCTATGTACTAAAATGGATGAATTTGGAGGTGCCTTTCTCAACTTTCAGTATGTATAACTAAGTTTGAGCCTGGTTACAGGTTACCATGTAATGTTTTAAATACACAGGAAAAACTTTCTGTATGAATAATTTATATCTTTTTGTATTTTATACTGGGGTAAGCACACTATTTTTTATATAATGTATGTAAAAGTGCTGCACTGAAGTTGCTGTGCCTTTAAGTCTTGGACTTAAAAGGGGCCTGCTACTACAGTCACATCATCTCTGAAGAAGCCAAATGGCCTTTGGGCAAAATATCAGGTGTGATGTAGCATGTCCGTTGTCATCATGGATACCGTGTTTTCATGGATTTGAGTGTGTATTACACCTTTTTCCTCTAATGGTGCCATGTTTAAAATAAAGTAAGCTGCAAAACACTTTGAACAGCTTTTTTTGTGTCTCCTTTAGTTTTGGGTGCTTTTACTGTCTTTGCCCCGTTTCGTTTTTGTTTTGCACCACAGTGTTTCCAGGTGCACACCACAAGAGTGGGGAACTGCTTCTCATTGTGTAAGTAGGGGATATTCTATAGGGCATCCAGGAATATGCTTATTCACTCTGAAATGTTGCCAACAAGGCTGCATAGCAAAAACTGGCGAAGCGAAGCAGAGCTCCGAGTTCTAAGTCAGTATGGTTGGCAACATTCCAGAATGAATGAAAAAGCTAATTCTTGGATGCCCTATGAAATGTTCTATTTATACCATGGAACACTGAAAACCACTGTGACGAGGCTGTAGTGAAAATAACACGAGCTGTAGTGGAAACAACATGTTATTTTCTCCACAGCTAACAGTCAAAAAGAACACTTTTTATTCTGCAATGTTGTTCAACACTCCCATGGTATAAATCTGGAATACATAACGGACAGTAGTGGAATGACACTTGTATCTCCACTAGTGAGTGGGAAGATCCATAACTCATAAATGTTGAAGCCACAAGTTAGTTATGAAGGTCTTATCACTCGTGCGGAGATGCAATTACTGTGTTATTCTACTGCAACCCATTATGTATTTCAGATACAGCACACTATATTTAATGTTTTACTGCTGTTTTACCTTGTTTTCGCTTACAACGGTCTCTTTTCCATTGTAACCTCTCTGTCCGATCAACTGCTCTCTGTACATCCAGCAGACCAGGGTCTGATTCCCTCAATCTTCACCTGCATACTGTGGGACCCTGAGCAAGTCACTTAACCTCCCCAGTGCTCCCAGGGCGCCCCTGTAAACTAGACTTGTGCTCATGAGGCCATACCTGGTTACCAAAAAAAAAAAAAAGATTCTAAGTGAAAATAAAATGTTCTAAGTGTACTAACACGTGTGCCAAGTATTATATGTATATAAGTGAAAACAAATATTTATCCCAAAAATAACGTGACTTATTTACCCAATTTATTCACCACTGGTATAGTACCCAAACACAGTACACACACACACTATACACTTTCTTTCTGTAGATGTTTGTCAACTCTTCATAATGTTTTTTCTAGCACTTTCTTGTCCCTTTGAAAGCACCTTGAATAAGAAAATGAAAATGGTTCACTTGGAAATACGTAAATGAAATGACAAAGGTGAGTGAGACTATAAAGGCCACATATTCCAGGCAAATAACTACCACAAGAGCAGAAAAAAACAACACATATGTCAGCTGGGACAAACTGGTCTACAATGGTGAGGTTTCTTTGTAAACACTATGATGAACCTGAACTCCTAGATATCTATTTAACCTGGCAATCTGGTCTACCCATTCTGCCCCTCTCCCCTATCAACCAAATGTAACCCCCCTGCAAATGGGGGTTCCCAAAAGACTTCCAGGAGCTTGCTTGAATGCTCCAAGCCTGAATGGTGTTTGGCATTTAAGCCATTTATCAGTGAGTGTTTTTAGAGCCTCTGGTACTGTCTCTTTAAGAGCTGTCTGCTTGCAGACATAATTAGTTTGTATGGGGCTGTGTGCTTCTCTGAGTACCACTCTAGCTGCTGCCAATTCACTTCATTTTGCAGTCACTAGGAGTGCAAAGGAACCTATCTGAAAGATGTAACTGTTTGCCAGAAATTATTTAGAGTAATAATGAAATTACAGTTTGTCTAACCTGCTTTCTTTGCAGTCAGAACTGTGTCTGCTAGTTCCCATTCTAGTTTTGAACTGCTGAACTGGACCAATCAGTGTGGGTAAGCTAGCTCTAAAATGGTGCCTGGTTGAATCAGAACTTGGACTCATAATCTGAGCCAGCCACAAGAGGATTGTATGGGCAGTGACTCTGGGAGATGTAGTTTAGACTTCAGTGCCTTTTTGGACCAACAGCAGCAGTCTATTGTGAGTGACAGCCAAACCAGTCAAGAACTGGGAGAAACTCAAAGGAAGTGCCCGGTTTTGTCGGTTGGAGTTTCAGTTGAGCTTTGGCAGTGAAGAAGGAAGGAGCCCTGTGCTTTTTCAGTGTGCAGTTTTAGTCAAAAAACGTGTGTAAGGCCCAGAGTTCCGGTCTGCAGCTTGTTAGGACTGAATCCAGTCCTATGAAGAGAATCAAAGGATATCTAAGAAGTATAAACCAGGCTCACCCTGTAGAAGACTGGAAGAATTGCTGAAAATTGCACTCGGTCTGTCAGGAACTGAATCTGCTGTGTGTTCTCCGGTATTGTGCAGTAATTGCGATCGGGATACAGATGCAGCCTGCCTGGTATAGTGCTTTCTTTTATATGGATGTGTGAAGAGGTTTGTGTACCTCAAGTGAGCCCTGCTGACATTGAAGGACCCTATCTTATTTGGAGGTCGTGAGTACTAATTCAGGTCGCTCCCTGTTGAATTGCCACTTTAAATCCAAATGGAATTACTGTACTGCTGACTGTTTAATTCTCCTTTTCTCTGTGTGAAAGGGCCCCTACCAGCTGCCACAGTTTGGACTAGCCACTAGGGCTTGGGTACCCAGGGACCAGTAACTGATAGGGATAGGCCTGTGCACAGAGCCATGGAAAATTATTAGAGTGATAAGCTAATTAACTGATTTCCCCTGTCCTTGTTATATCCCCTAAATAAATCAGAGCTGCTTGTTTCAGCAAAGTTATACTGCCTGAGGTATTTGTCTATGTTAAAGTACTGTACTGTGATTGTTGCACTGTATCTCATTTCACAGGAGGTCCCAGTGCCGAACCAGACCTGGGGTAAGTGTATACTGTGAAGGTAATTTGATATATTGTGTGGGCACTAGTGGGAAGAAAGGGGGTTGCAGTGTCCCAGAGGGCTGTGACCAAGTTAGTTTAACTATTGCAAACCCTGACCTCTGGGTGGAGGCACCCGCCATTGGATCCAGGCCCCTCAACCTGTTAGTGGCAAATCAGGCAGGGGTAGTAGCCCCTGGGATAGCGCCATCTAGGGGTTACACAAATACTTCAGGTTCTGACAATTTCCTTTGAAAACTAAAAATATTATCTAACTTCTCATCTCTTTCTTTGGGTAATTAAAGAGATGTAACACAGGCACTGATTCAGCTCTGGAAACAAAATGAAAATGGCAACCACTTGAAACAATTTTTCTCTCGACCGCTCATTTTTCAAAAGAAGCCTTTTGTTTTTTCTTTACCCCTTATAACCATGTGTTTAATCACTCAGTTTAAAGTATTTTGCTTTCATAGGAAAAAACAGCCTGAGGTTTCTTCTCTTTTCATCTTGTATAGGGCATGGTGGTACAGATGTCTTTAAAAAGTCAATTTTCTCTTCTGGATAGACCTTTAGTCTTCATGCCACTTCTGACAGAAGCACACACTGCTCAGGGCTTTGAGAAAAATCAAAAGATGTTTAACCTCACGTATTTATAACTGTGACAAATTGTGAATATAAAGCTTTACCCTCTCCCAAATGATGCTTAAACAAGTACTCTGTGCCTTCAAATACTACTCTTTTTAGTAGTCTCTTGGATGACACTTCTATTTACTGACAATATTCCATCCTTTTAAGTGTGTAGAAACACAGACAGTCAGGACAGAAAAATACTTTAATTTCATCAGGTCTGCCCTGACGCCCTACTACAGTCTAGTTCCCAGCACTACTACTCTGACCCCCCCCCCAGTGATAACACCCCCTTTTCTGGTAATCCCCTTGAAGCTGTCCCACTGTATTCTGAACCAGTTATGACCCTGGTGTTACCCATATTGCTGGTCTGGCTTTTCCATTTGCCCACTACTATCTCTGTGAAAAAAAATGCTTCAGAATGTTTTGCTAAACTTCCTTTCTTCCAGCCTGAGACAGTGATCCCTAGAGGTTGAACCATTCTTAATTTTAAACAATTCTATATGATCCCTTCTACTGTATTCAAGAATGCATTTGCACGTGTCTGTCACATCCCCCTTCACCCTTCTAGACTCCAGTGACTACATGTTGCATTTCTCTTGTCTCTCCTCATAGGTCTTGCTCGGTTACATAGAAACACTGAATGTTATGCGCAGATAAAGACCATTGGTCCATCCAGTCCATTTATTGTTGGCCATCCAGTTTTTGGTGGCCGCGGATCATTTTTTTAAAAAATTTTGGACTGCCTACAATTTTTCTTGGATCTTCCTCAAGTACAGGCTCCAGAACTGTACATAATACTCTAAATGCAATCTACCTAACAGCAGGTAAAGTGACTGAATCACCTCAGTTCTGTGAGGGGTAGGGTCACCACCTTTGGATAAGGTAAAAAAAATGATGCTAAACCACACCCCTAACTCTGCCTCTGGCTCCACCCCTCTTTTATGACTGGCGAGTATATCGCCCCTCCTCCAAAGCCATTTGTAATGTTGGAATAGACATTACTAGTGATAGGAAATCATTTTTATACTGTTATTTATTTGATTCATTTATTCACTTATTTATTTATTCTTTGGCAACCAGGTTATCTCCCATAGGCCACTTGGCCCATTTTACACGAGTGACCCAGGAGCACAGGAAGGTTAAGTGACTTGCTCAGGGTCACACAGTATGTAAGTGGAGGCTGTGGGAATCAAACTCAGATCTGCTGGATGTGCCACGCTCATCCACAGTTTATTGCTCAGCCCTCTGTCAAACACACTCCCATTTTCTTTTCCATATCAGTTATTTATTCTGATGCTTTGACAAATTTTCTGATAATTTAATTATCGATGCTTGTGGTACCCTTAATACTGTACTGTGTTCCCCTTTACATCAGCAGCTACTGCTGTTTCTTTTCATATTTTTAAGACATTCCACAATTTCAGATACACCATTCCATGCTGTTTATCTGAATGACCTGTCAAAGTGTAGCTAATATCATGGAATGTTCAGGTAATACAAAAAATTAGAGCAAATGTGATGATAAAGACAATAAAAGTAAAATAATGAATTTAACAAAAATGGGTCTAAAACATACCAGAATACAGGACAAACAAAAAGAAACACATGAGAGCATATAAAGGTGTAAAAGCTGTTTCCTGTCATAGCAATAAAAGACCATACTTAAAATTCAGAGTGGAAAAGATTAGGTTAATTTACTGCTAATGATCTTAATGGCCATTACTTTACACCTCCCAGACAGACTGGTTTTACAAACAAAGGCAGGACTGAATGACTGCGACATTAGAGCTTTTTTTTGTTGTTGTTGTTTAACCAGGAGTAGCACACTAGGCTAAAAGGTTTTTTTACAGGAGCAACCTGGGAGCACAAGGAAGTTAAGTGACTTGCTCAGGGTCACATAGTAAGCAAGTGGGAGCTGTGGGATTCAAACCCAGGTCTGGTCTGCTGGATATCACCAGATTTGCAGCTCAGAGCCGCTATACTATACTGCCTCCCTTTGTAACCTGGACAATGCAGCCAAAACAGTGAATGATTTGATACATTAGTTTTAAGAGTATATGAGCACTCAAAATAGCCCAAAAACTGGACTGCATTTAATCAAAACTGGATGACCGGATAAGGACCCTAACAACTGGATTATCTGGTCAAAAATCGGATAGGTGGCAACCCTAACGAGAGGTGAAAACCTATTTGATGCAAGCCAACATCCTAGTTTCCTTTCCACGCGCTTTGCTACACTAAGGCCAAAAAGAAAGCAAGCACTTGTTCACAAGCAGCTGCTGCCAACAATTTCCAACTGGGGTATACTCAGAAAGCTTACACGATTTGCACACACCATATACTGGGAATTGAAGCCTCAGCAAAAGGCAAAATGTTGAGGAGCCTGCTTCTGCATGGTGATAGTTGAACACCTTAGGATTTGAAGTTCTGCACAATAAAAATCAAATTTCTGTGTTATCACACTTGTCTGTACCAATTTTGTGAACTTTCTGTGTTGCTGCATCAAGAGGAGGATTTTATATTGTTACTAATTATTACTATCATGTCCCTTTCCTCCCTGCAGTGTTCTACCTTATCCCCACTGATCCACACAAAGTTGGTCAAGGGAGCAAGAAGAGCAGGGAAAGGCAGTCATGATCCCCTACAGGGCATGGGGAAAACTGAACAGATCACAAGGCCTTCTTCTGCCAGCAGATTTCTAAGTTTCTAGCTTCATGGGGATTTCACAAAATCCTGGACCAGGAGGGTTATTTGGAATTTTTGCATGCTGCTACGTGGAAGAGGCCTTTTTTGACCTCGCTTTTACTGAATGACATTTTTTCCCCACAGAAACGACAGCTTGGTTGCCAGAAGCGGGGTTTCCCAGGGAAAGATCTAGTGAAGCGAGACGGAAACACTGGGATAGATGACAATGTTGGGTGCTATGCATTCTTCATTTTCTGCAGGAAGTTCTGTAAAGCCTTTGGGTAGCATCTTCTCATGGGCTGGTTGAAGCACTGACAAAGGGCACAGTTTTTCACATCATACAAGAGGCCCAGGCAGCAATCACAAAGCATGTGAGCAGCATCTCTAAGCAGATTCACGCTGCACCAACAGAAGCAAAAAAAAGCAGAGGCTTCTTTGGAGGAACCAGTGATAGCATGCAATAATGATAAAAGTAAATCAAAATACAGAAATGTACCTTAAATAGACCAAAATCAATGGAGATAGTTTTCAAGAATCAGGTAGCAGCTGAAGGCATGAGAAAGAACTGAGGGAGTATGAGGCCGTCCATGTTATATGAATGACATGGACATACATCAACATGGGTCTGAGTGGTCCTGACTCCTACGGCTTACAGTTACAAAGGTGGGCTCTATGGAGGAAGATGTCTTTGATGAAGATTCACAGGCTTTTCAACTCATTTCACCCATATATGGAACCTATAGCACTGCCTGTTCACTTGTAAAGGTCTGAAGGTGCTAGAGCAGAGGCTGGTGTTGACATTTAAGTAGCCAGGGTCAACAGCGAGGTCAAGATGACTGCTGGCTGCGTCTTAGATGTCAAGACAGGCCTCAGAGATAGATTGAGAACAATGATTTGCTTGACATCAGAGCCCAATGAGACAAAGAGTAGACTCCATGAACCAAATGCCTTGATACAGGAGATCCAGAACAGGTTCTAGATAAAAGACGTTGCTGGGCCTTAGACACAGATTTCTGCACTTCTTTTTTAAGTGCTTCTTTTTGGAATCCTTCAACAATGAATGCCCATTGCCCTCAAACAATGACCTATGGGAAGGAGATGTTTTACCTTTAGATGTGGAAGGGACTATAGAGACCCTTTTATAGGAGTCCTAATGACCTTTCTTCTTGTTGAACAACTTATAGGGCAGAGACTTCACTTTATCAACCCCAGTTATGTTTATGAAGCTCTGAAAGATGTCACAATTTTTCATATAATGTGTTGGTTCTAAGCACTCAAGACACCATGAAGATCTTTATTAGATATTTTCTTTCCAAATTTAACACAAGGACTGATCCACCAGGTGCTAGGACCACATGGAAAACTTAGCTAGCAGTGTCTGGCGGGAGACCGCACACCCAGCATCACGTGACAAACGTCGGCCTGACACTATATAATGGGCAGTCCCCCACGGTCGCCTCCAGTTCTCCCAACAGAGACCTGAGAAAGGTGCAACAAGAGAAGGAGAGGGCTCCTGGAGCCACAAAAAAGCTGAGACAGAAAAGCAGCAGCAGCAGGGGGATGGAGGGAGGGAAATCCCTTGCCTACTGCAAGAGCCTCTCTCGAAGATCTACTGTTATGGTAAGTTCTTACATAACTTTACTATCTTACTTCAAGAGGGCTCTTGCAGTAGACGATAACCATAAGGACTGAATCCCAAGCAGTGCAAGTTAGGCTAAGGCTGAAACACGGGAGGCTGGATAATGTCTGCAATGGGCAGGGCCCTAAGAAAGAAGGCCTTGAAGGACGGCCAGTCCGAAAACCTGCCCTGTGCCTAGAGGCAATGTCCAAACTGTAATGTTTCGAGATGGTATAGACAGAGCATCCATGCGGATGTCAGCGGCAGAAACATTTCTGAAACAAGCAGTAGATGCAGCCATGCCTCTGGCTGAATGCCCTTTAAATTCTCCAGGAAAGGGTTTGTTATACTTCTGATAATGAAACAGAATACAGTTTGCCAACCACTTGGACAAACACTGTTTCAAAACTGCGGCACCCTCTCTTTTGGGTGCAAAGGAAACCAACAACTGATCCGTTTTATGGACTGACTTTGTCTGATTTGTGTAGAAACGCAAAATTCTGTGCACATCCAGCGTGTGCAGAATTGCCTCCCCTTGATTAGAATGCTCACGATAATACACTTGCAAGTGAACGGTCTGATTTAAAGTAAACTCTGAAGCCACTTTTGGTAAAAACTTAGGATTCGTACGTAGAGCCACCTGGTCTCTGTGGAAAATTAAATAGGCCTCTTTACACAAGAGAGACTGAAGCTCGGAAATCAATCAAGCAGAAGTAATAGCAACCAAAAACAGTGCTTTCCAAAACAAATAGTGCAGGTCGCAACTTGTGGCCGGTTCAAAGGGAGGCAGAATAAGTTTCTCAAGAATGAAATTCAGATCTCAGGGAGGGGGAACAGGGTTCCTAATCAGGGGTTTCATATGGAGTATCCCTTTCAGAAAAGTGCGAGATACTTCCAGCTGAGCCACAGTTTTGCCATCTACTGGGGTGTGGTAGGCAGTAATGGCAGACACATGGACCTTCAGAAAGGAATAGCTCAGACCCAGGTCGAAGAGGTGCAACAAGTATTTCATGACCTGCAAGACAGGGCAAGCAAAAGAATCCCAACCCTTGGAGGCTGCCCAAATAGAAAATCTTTTCCATTTCATAGCATAGGTCATTCTTGTGGATGGCTTTCTGGCCTCCACAAGAACTTGAGAGACTCTGTGAGACACCCCAAAATGTGAAACAGCTATGTCTGAAGGCGCCACACATGAAGGTGAAGGGACTTGAGGTATGGATAGACCAATGTGCCCTGATCCTGGGTCAGTAGATACCGACAGAAGGGGAGAGGAACCACAGGCTCCACCGCCAACTGCTGTAGCAGAGGGAACCATATTTAACGAGGCTAATAAGGAGCTATGAGGATCAAATGAGCACCTTCTATTTGCATTTTAAGGAGCACCCTCTGCAAGAGCGGGAAGGGAGGAAAGGCGTACAGAAACCTCCCTGTCCTGCAAAGAGACAGCACGTCTCACCAAAAAACACCAGGCCTGGGAACAAGTGAGCAGAATCTGGGTAATTTTGTGCTGTATGGGGAGGTGAACAGATCCAGATCTGGACGGCCCTAGAGGTTGAAGATTCCTTTGACCACTGACTGACGCAGTTCTCACTCACGAGCCCTGGCTTAAATGTGGCGGAGACTGTCCGCTAAAACATTCTGGACACCCAGGACATGCACTGCTGTGAGCTGGAGCTGGTGCTGAACCACCCAAAACCACACACTCACATCGCTTCCCTGCATAGCAGTACAAGCGAGTGCCTCCCTGTTTGTTGAGATATCAAACCACACACATGGTGTCCGACTGGGCTAAGAGTGGCAAAGGGAAGAGATGGGGTTGGAAGGCCTGAAGGGCATACAGCACCTCACGCATCTCAAGCACGTTGATGTACAATGAGAGCACCCACTGGGACCAGGATCCCTGGGTCTTGCGACCCCCCGATGCACTCCCCAGCCCTGATCCAAAGTGTCCGTGGCCAGTGTTTGCATCAGGGAGGTGGCCTGAAAGGGGACCCCCTGGCAGAGATTTTGAAAGTCCTGTCACCAAAGAAGATCCTGCCACACAGGGTTGGGCATTAGAACCCAGCGATCCAGGTCATCTGACTTGTAGTCCCACTGCACCCTTAGAGTCCCACTGCGTGATCTGCATGTGGAACCTGGCCAAAGGTGCCGTGTGGATAGCCGCCGCCGCCATAAGCCCGAGGAGGTGCAGGACTGTCCTGGCCATGGTTCAATGGCTGGAGGCCACTTGCTGAGCCTGTCTCTGCAGTGTTTCTGGCCTGTCTACAGGGTGGAAAGCCTGACCCTGGGCTGTATCCAGCACCGGCCCAATAAACTGAAGCCAATGGGAGTAGTAAGGTGAGGTTTGGGATGGTTCACCGTAAACCTCACCTTGTGGAACAAGTCCAGGTTAGCCACTAGAGAGGTCTCCAGGCAATCCCTCGACGGAGCTGACAGGAGCCAGTCATCGAGGTATGGCAACACATACTGGCCCTGATGCCATAAGGCTGCTGCCACCACTGCTAGGCACTTAGTGAACACTCTGGGTGCTGAAGAAAGGCCAAAAGAGAGGGCCTTGAATTGAAAATGCTCCCCCTGGTAGGCAAATCTGAGAAAGAGGTAGCAGGCAGGGAAGACAGGGATATGCAGGTAAGCATCCTGCATGTCCAGTGCGTAGAGCCAGTGTTCCTGGCGAAGCAGTGGTAAGAGTCCTGGGAAAGTCAGCATGCGGAGCCTCTTGTACTCGATGTACAGGTTGAGCACGCTGAGGCCCAGTATGGGCCAAAGGTCTCCTGTCTTTTTTGGGACAAGAAAGAAGTTAGAATAATACCCCCTTCCCGTGTGGCCCCGAGGAACGGGCTCTACGGCGTTCTTCTGTAATAGAGCCTCGATCTCCCCTCTGATGAGCGGAATGTGACCTGTCAGATATTGAGAGGGACCTGGAGAATTTTCTGGATGTCTCTCAAAGAATTCTAGTGTGTGACCTTAAGCTATCAGCTGAAGGACCCAAGAGTCTGCCATGATAGCCTCCCACCCGGACAGGTGACTGGTAAATCCACCCCAACAGGCTCCTCCGGAACTGAAGGCAGAGGGGGAGGAGTGTGCCACAAGGCAAGGGGCAGAGGGGGTTTGTGGGTGCCACCCTGGAAGCCCTGTATGACTTTGCGGGAGGTGGAGGCAGAAGTGGGAGCCTGTTTGCCCTGACATCTGGCAGGCTGCTGCCTTGTCTGGAGTCTTTGTTGACAGTGAAAAGGAGGCTAGACTTGGAATTGGAGTGATAGAGGGACTGTACTGAACGAAGGGCCTTACCTCGCTGCTGCAGGTTGGTCACAATATCTTGGACATCCCTTCGAAGAGTACTGAGACTCTGAAGGGGCATCTAGCATAGACACCTGAATATCCTGGGTGAACCCGGATACCTGCAGCCAGGAGTATCTGCATAAACAGAAACCATTTACTCATCTGTAACAGTAGTTCTAAGAGTGATGTATGTTGTTCATCCACACTTGTTGGCATGTCCTTTCCCTTTAAGAATCTTGCCGGAAGGTTGTTAAGCTGGCACCTCCCACCCACCCGGGTGGTATATCCCTTGGCTCCACCCCTAGATGCCAGATCTTGCCCACTGGAAGCAGAGGCTGTGCGTCGAAGCCAGGGAGGTCGGGTGGGTTTGTGTGGATGAACAACAGATACCACTCCTAGAAAGTTCATTATGTAAGAACTTATCGCAACAGTAGATCTTCGAGGTACGGTCTCTTGCAGTAGGTTATTACTCTTGGGAGTCCGCTAGGTGTAGCTGCCACACGGTAGTTTCTTCCAGCAGTCTTCTATAGGGCCGCCTCCCCATACATCACTTCCTCTGGCTGTGTTAAAAGGGGGTGGCCCCAGGTACACACTGTTCCCCACCGGCTGCAGCACGCAAAAGGCCGAGGACTGAGGGAAATCGAGGGACCAAGGCAAACATCCATCCCAACATCCTGAGAGCCAAGGATCCTGAGCAAAAAAGACAAGGGGACGGAGGGTGGGATTTTAACTACTGCAAGAGACCGTACCTCGAAGATCTATTGTTACGGTAAGTTCTTATGTAACTATCTTCTACGGACAGGTCTCTTGCAGTAGGTTATTACTCTTGGGAGAGTACCAAGCAGTTATACAAAAGGGAGGACAGGGTTATAGGCCATGGAACTAATCGAGAACAAAGAGGGCACTTGAAGGGCCGGCGGAAGGGGTACCCCAGCGGCGTAGGAACAGGAAGTTAGTGCCAGGATGGGCATGGGGGGGAAAAGGAAAGGGGACCCCTGGACCGAGGACACCCGATGTGCGGAGCCCCCACTGGTGACGGGGAACCAACCCCGCTGTAAGGGATTAAAGCAGGGACGTCCCATTGATGGGGAAGCAGCCCCATCGATGAGGAATGGAAATGGAGACGTCCCATCGAAGAGAAAGCCACAAACAAGACGTCCCTGTCAATGGGGAAGCAGCCCCACGATGAGGAGTTCTCAGTCAACGGGAGACAGCCTCTGTTGATGAGAGAGAGGAGCAGCATGCTCTGTCGACAGGAAAGTGCTCGTCAATGAGGGAAGGAGAAACAGGCTCCTTGATGGGGAAGCCTTCCTGTCGACGGAGTGCTCCATCAACGGGGGAAGAGCCCCCATTGATGAAGGAGAGCAACTGCATGCTCTGTCGAAGGGGGGTGGGGAAGCTCCCGTTAATGAGAGAGAGAAAGCAACATACTCAGTCGATGGGGAAAGCCTCCCTGTTGACAAAGAACGTTGTTGACAGGGGAACAGTGCCCGTCGACAGGAAACATCCCAGAGAGTGCTCCGTCGACGGGGGATGACCCAGCAATGATGAAGGGAACAACGAATGCTCTAGTAGCGGAGAGCTGCCCCTGCTGACAATGAACACCCCGTTGACGGGGGGGGGTGATAGCCACCATCGATGGTACAAGAGAATAGACAATGAAGGCCCCATTGACGATGGAGGAGCCATCGATGGAGCAGATCGGAGGAGTGACAGGAGAGTGAGCCCTGCTGCCTCCGATGCCGGGAACAACAGCCATGCGCCGGGGACCCTTAACATGGGTCCCAGAGGACTGTCCCGGAAGAAAAAAATTGCCCACCTTAGTAAGTGTGTTTCTTCTGTGATCTTGCTGTATTCTGACATATGCAGTTAGCCCCAGCACTTGAACATCCCCGGAGATGAAAGAGTTAACCCTATGCAGAAGCACAGAACCTTGAGCTCGAGCTCGGATTTCAAACTTTTGTCTGTGGTGCAGCAGAACTGGGGAAGTTGATTGTCTGGTGCTGCGAAGAGATCTGTCTCTGGAGTGCCCCACCTGGTGAAGATTACTTTCAGGATAGGAGGGTACAAGGTCCGTTCGTGATGCCCCTGGGAAATTCTGCTTAGAGCATCTGCTAGCACACTGTCCTTCACTGGGAGGTGGACTGCTATTAGGGAAGTTTGTAGAGAGTAGGTCAGAGACCATACTTTCATGGCCTCCGTGCACAAGGCCGTAGACCGAGTGCCCCCCTGCTTGTTGATGTACCACATGGTGGTGGTGTTGTCTGTCCTGACCAGAACCACCTTGTTCCTCACTGAGTCCATGAAAACCTGAAGGGCCAAGAATACTGCCCTGAGTTCCAGAAGATTGATATGAAGAAGAGACTCTTTTGGGGACCAAACTCCTTGTGCTATGAGGGCTCCCAGGTGGGCTCCTCAGCCCAACAGAGAAGCATCTGTGGTGAGGACCACTGAGGGAGTTTGCTTGAGAAATTGGACACCTTGCCTGAGATTGTCTTGGTCCAGCCACCACTGGAGAGCTTGGACCAGAGTCTGAGTCACTGGAATCAGTTTGGTAAGATAGTCTTTCTTCTGAGACCAAAAGGACCTTATATGGAATTGAATGTCCCTCATTTGGAACTTGGCCCCTTGCACCACTGCAGTGGAAGCTGCCATGTGGCCTAAGAGCTGAAGAAAATGTCTTGCTGGACGAGAAACCAGAGGATGAAAAGAAAAAGCGAGATCTGTAAGGGCTTGAACTCTTGCTAGTGGAAAGAATGCCTTTGCTTGAACAGTATCTAACTCTATCCCTATGAAAGTGAGAAGCTGTATTGGTTCAAGAACTGACTTTGGCAGGTTGAGGAGGAATCCCAGGGAACTGAGGAGATCCTGAGTGACCTGTAGAGCTGACTTGACCTGGTCAGAAGACTGTCCTGCACTGAGCCAGTCGTCCAGGTATGGAAATAAAGAAATGCCCTACCTTCTGAGGAAGGCCACTACTACTGCAAGGCACTTTGTAAACACCCTTGGAGCTGATGTTAGACCGAAAGGCATAGCTCTGAATTGATAATGGCCTGAAGGCAACTCGAACCTGAGGTACTTCCTGTGGGAGCACCTGATGAGAATATAGAAATAGGCATCCTTGAGGTCCAGGAAGCTAACCAGTCGCCTGGCCTTAGAGAGAGAAGAATTACTCCTATAGTCACCATTTTGAACTTTGGTTTTACAATGTGTTTGTTCAAATCCATCAATAAAATTTTTATTTATCCAGGCGAACATCGAGCAAGCTCATTTGCAAGATGGACCTGGTTATTACCGGATCAGCATACATTCCAACTATATTAAGAAACATAAGAATTACAAAGAATTATTTACAGTCACTATTAAAATATCGTCATCATAACAACAAATAAATACAAAGAAGGTGCAAAATACAGAATCAGCTACAATACAAAGGTGGCATACAACAGCAGAGAGGATAACTGTGTCATATAAGTGAGATTTGGGAGATTTAGATGGCTTCGGGGAAAAATAACAAAGGTTCAGTCAGATAAAAGAATGGAGAATAATGTAGCCAGCATAATACTTACTCCTGGCCAGGGATGTACAGCTAGATTGAGGGGATGTAAGCAGTTCCCCAAAATACTAAATCCGAGGAATATGGAGGGGGAGGTGCAGCAGGGATGGAGGGGTGGGAAGATAGGGAAAAACAAGGTAGGGAGAAGCAGAGCAATGGCCCGTGCGGTATGCATTGAAAAATGGTGGCGAGGCAGTGTGAGGAAGAGGGGAAGCGATTATAGAATTTCCTCACAGTATAATGATATATGACCCTGGGATGAGATCAGAGTAGAGAAGGCACATGAAGCCAGCATTGCACTATAATATAATCTGCAAGGAGCTGAAGCCTCAGTGACGAGGGAAGCAATTACAGGATTCCCTCACTGTCCGAGCATAAAGGGTCTTGAATGAATCCAAACTGATGAGTGTGCTCAATTTCAACAATTTTTGCAGTTTATTCCACAGGAATGGTAACACAAAGCTGATTGCTGCTCTACCATGGGGGTAAAAACCTTAGGGATACAAAAAGTGATAAGGGAGGCACTTCTTAGGGCACATTTTCCTGGTGGGCTTAGCGGGAGACAGTCAATGATACATTGAGGGAGCTTATTTGAGACTGCTCTGAATGTCCAAATAGCCGCGTTTCTATTTCGCCTAAATTTAAGAGAATTCCACCCTGCAGCTGCATACAATGCACGGTGGTGGGTGGAATGGCTGGGTGGCTTAACCTGTAGGTAGGGAAATGGGCAGACAAGGTGGGCATACCTTAAGTCTAAGATGGGTTTGTCACTCCCCTGTCTTTTTTGGGGTAAAGAAGTATCTGGAGTACAGACCTTTGCCTCTGTGTAGAGTAGGAACTCACTCTCTGGCTCTGAGAGCCACCAGAGAGGAAAACTCTGCTTCTAAAGCAGTGGTTTCGGAGATATTTGCAGGTAGAAAAGACCTGACCCTTATTTTTGGAAATTTTTTGAAACTGAGGGCCAATCCCTGGCTTACTACCTCCAGGACCCACTTGTCTGAAGTAATAGACTTCCAGGCCTGGAAGTAGTAAGCCAGCCCGCCTCCTACTGGAATTGGGGAGTAACATAGAAACATAGACTTTGACGGCAGATAAGGACCGCTTGGCCCCCCTAGTCTGCCCATTTCCCTACCTACAGGATAAGCTGCAGATCCTAGTTAACCAACAGCCTATTTCTTCCTACTTCCCACAAGAATTGCCTTATGTCTGTCCCATGCATTCTTGAATTCTTCCACAGTTTTAGACCCCACAACCTCCTCAGGAAAGCTGTTCCATGTGTCCACCACCCTCTCTGTGAAAAAATACTTCCTCACATTGCCCCTGAACCACCCCTGTCTTCAAATTGTGTCCCCTTGTTCTTGCACATCTCTTTTTCTGAAAGATGCTACCCTCTTGGACTTTGTTGATTCCACTGAGGTACTTAAACATTTCTATCATGTCCCCCCTCTCCCTCCTTTCCTCAAGGGTATACATATTAAGCTCCTTTAGTCTCTCCTCGTATGGCTGCTCTTGCAGACCCTGCACCATTTTAGTTGCCCTCCTCTGGACTGCCTCCATCCTGTCCATATCCTTGCAGAGATGGGGTCTCCAGAACTGGATACAGTACTCCAGATGGGGTCTCACCGACTGTCTGTATAGAGGGATAACAACTTCCTGTTTTCTGCGGGTGATGCCTCTCTCTATACATCCCAGTATCCATCCAGCCCTCTCTACTGCCTTCCCACATTGCTTGCTAACCTTAAGGTCATCTGATATGATTACCCCCAGGTCCCTTTCCATTTTTGTTGTTGTTACTACCCCCCCCCCCATTGTGTAATCTTCCCCTGGGTTTTTGTTTCCCAGGTGCATTATTTTGCACTTGTTTGCATTGAATCCAAGCTGCCATACTTCTGACCATTCCTCCAACCTTGCCAAGTACATTCTCAACCTTTCCACGCCTCCTTGTGTATCAACCCTGTTGCAGATCTTTGTGTCATCTGCAAAGAGGCATACTTTTCCTTCCAGTCCCTCTGCAATATCACTTATAAAGACATTAAAAAGGACTGAACCCAGTACTGAACCCTGCGGTATCCACTATAACCCTTTCCAGGGTTTGAGGGCTTGCTTTTGCAACCCTCCCCAGCCCAACATAGGACAGCTCACTGCCAGAATTTGCCTCGCAAGGTTTGAGGGCTTGCTTCTGCAGCCCTCCCCAGCCCAACCTAGGACAGCTCGCCGCCGGAATTTGCCTCGCAGGTATGGACACGGAGGAGCCCTGAGTGCACTGAAACTTTTGAACTTGCCACTTTTTGTGGTGCAGTAGCCCAATTAAATTTCACTGCTATTCAGAGGGAGCTGCTTGCATTTACCTGGTGTTAGCTGTGCTCCTTCAAGATGAAATTTTTCAGGACTGCATTGTAATCTGATTTTTAAGCTACATCCTGCAAATTAATTTTCTGAAATTAATTGTATGGTTGTGCTTTCCCTACCTTGTTCCAAATGCGATTTCTCTCTCTGCCACTAGAAGTCTCCCTCCCCCTCAGAACTTGCTCTGTAATGCAACTCCTCTCCCTATTCAAGCGGCTTGAATCAAGCCCCTACTCTCTCTCTCTCTGTTTCTGTCTAATCTTTGCTTTTCCTTCCCTATTTAAAAGGCTAACCTCTCTGTCTCCTTTCCTTTCCAGGGTTGGAGGGCTTGCTTCTGCAGCCCTCCCCAGCCCAACCTAGGACAGCTCGCCGCCGGAATTTGCCTCGCAGGTACGGACACGGAGGAGCCCTGAGCGCACTATGTGCACCAAAACTTTTGAACTTGCCACTTTTTGTGGTGCACCCGCCCAATTAAATTTCATTGCTATTCCGAGAGAGCTGCTTGCATTTACCTGGTGTTAGCTATGCTCCTTCAAGCTGAAATTTTTCACGCATGCCCCCTCCCCCATCTCCTCCATCTATTAAATACTCCTTTGCTCCGCCCTATACTCTATCTGACTGGCCTCTGGTGATAAAAGGACTTGGCACATAACTATGGGCAGTCCTAGAACCTGCAGTCTACTGTGTTTGCTGCCTAAGTCCTGCTTCTGGAAAATATAAGGGACAGAAACTGCTCTGATCACTACGGCACGCTTACAAGGGGGATCTGATTTTCCTGCTCCCCCCATCCTAGCGGGACAGGGTTATTCTCCTACTGACTACCAATTCCTTAGAAAATCCATACTGGTATTGTATCATCTGAAATCCCAGCAGAAACAGGATACCAGTTCACACCTGATAATCGTCCCCAAGACTGATTATTACGGAGGATTTAGTGTTTTTCATCTGACTTTCCTCCACAGCCAGGGTACCCATCCTATGTCTGAATATTGCCTAAGACAGGACAAAAGAGCTTGTTATTGGCACCTCTGCTAGCATAGTATGCCTCTCCAGAAGTTTACCCACGATCTCGTACCACGTGGGGCACATAACCCTTGGACCCCTCTCTCCAATAGGGGGGTACTACTGATAACTGTCTATATACTGTCCCTTCTCTGGGCAGACAGACTCATAGCCTAGGGCATCCAGAAAGAAGGGGACAAAGGTACAATGACATCCCTCCTGTCAGCCTCTACAATGGAATGCCCCGCTCCAGCTTACTTGCCCTCTCCTCAGCCCACAAGCTCATAAGAACGGGGATATGCTACGATATCTTCCACTTTGCAAGCAGGATGTGCCAAGGCAACCGAATCCCATCAGCCAGCCCAAAATTACTCTGCCTTCTAGCTGTGTTACTACTCCTGGCAGGTGACATACAACCTAACCCTGGCCCAAACACCACCAACTTCTCAATAACATCCCTTCATGACCCCCACTGGGCATCCACAAAGGGGCTAAAGATAGTGCATATAAACATATGCAGCCTAAGATCAAAAATGCAAGAGGTACAAGCCTGGCTTGATGGCTACAAGCCTGATATTCTTGCCATCTCAGAGACATGGCTTAAGGCACACATCCCTGATCACGAGATACCGGCCCAAGGTTATAGTATGTACCATAAGGACAGGTTGTACAAAAGAGGGGACGGTGTACTCATTTACGCCGACGAAGCCCTAACCGTATCACTCCTCACCTTGCAGCAGCACACCTCCCCTGATGGTGAATCTATATTCATCCAAGTCACCCTAGGGCACAACAAGCGACTCACTATTGGCTGCATTTACCACCCGCCCAAATAGGCTATTTAATTCCTAGAAGCAATAACAAAAATCATGGCCCAAGTTGTTTCTTCGGAGCTCCTTATTCTGGGTGATTTCAACCTAAACTGGGCCCAGGACCCTAATAACGCCCTTATGGCACTGACCCAAGAAGCAAACCTGGTACAGGTCATCTTAGAACCAACCAGACTTAACTACAAATCTGGGAACCACACCACCCTTGATTGGGCTCTGGTGTCCAATCCCGCCAACATCCAGAAAGCCGGCATAATGGTGGACTCCTTAAGTGACCACTCCCCCATATTCTGCATCTGGAAGGACAGAGCACCCAAGATCCAACCCAGAATACTCACTGCTCGTAACTACACAAACTTCTCAGCAGTGCAGTTCAATGACTACCTATACAGTCTGGACTGGAGCCCAATTAAGCTCCTCCCCACCTTGGCTGAGGCTCTGGAGCATTTCCACAGCACAGTATGTACAGCAGATAACCTCTTCGGCCCCTTGAAAAAACATAGAACAAAGGGTAGCTGCTACAAGTGGATGTCTCCATCCTTAAAAACCCTTGTGGTCAGTCGAGACAAGGCCTGGAAGAAGTTCAAGCCCTCTTCCCTTCCTGCCGACTTCGTGTCATACAAGGTCTTAAGAAACAAATGCAAGAGAGCCATCAAACTTGCAAAAAGGGAGTGTGTCACTCACCTACAAAAAAACAATTTGGGCAACCCTAAACAATTCTGGTATCACGTCAACAACCTGATCGGGGTAACACTAAGACTGAACCTGGCCCCACTGAGGTCAGTGGTCAGCCAGTGAGTGACTCCCTCGAAATTGCTACTGCCCTCAACAATCACTTTGGTAACCTCGATGCCTACAAGGTCAGCCTGCCTTCGCCGACCTCGGCTCCTAATGTTATCGAGCCTACTTGCCTTGACCGTCCCTCCTTCCATCTAAGACTAGTGAAAACAAAAGAGGTCCAACCCCTCCTAAGGGCTCTGAAAGACAAAGGCTCAGGAGGTCCTGATGGGATAAACCCTTGGCTACTTAAGGCTGGCACTCCATCTCTCACCAGACCCCTGATCTGGCTCATAAACAGATCCCTACTTGAAGGGACTGTTCCGGACCAGTGGAAACAGGCCAACGTTGTCCCTATTCACAAGGGTGGCTTCAGGGAAAACATAAGCAATTACAGGCCTATTTCCCTGCTCAGTACACTTGCAAAGCTACAGGAAAGGTTAGTCTATGGCCAACTCCGTGACTACCTGGAGTCCCATCAGCTAACTGCATATTCACAGTATGGTTTTAGAACTAACCATGGGACTGACACAGCACTCATCCATCTCTCGAATGACTTGCTCAGAGTAATGGATAATAGGACACCCACTGGCGCCGTCTTTATAGACCTGTCCAAGGCTTTCGACCTTGTGGATCACAAATTCCTGCTACTAAAACTGGATAAAATTGGCCTAGACCCCCTCGCCCTCAAATGGTTTGGGAGTTACCTATCGGGCCGATCCCAGAGGGTCATCTGGAAGGGTGCTGTCTTGGGTCCTCTACCCCTTACAGAGGGAGTACCACAGGACTCGATCCTCGACCCACTCCTTTTCTCCATATTTACTAATAACCTAAGCCTCCACTGTGGGGGAAGCTCGGTCGCTCAGTAGACGGATGACACCGTCATCTACCGATCCCTGGAGAACATTGCAGCTCTAGGTCCCCTTCTCCAAGAAGACCTACCATCTCTCGAGGCCTGGCTGAGAGCAAACAGAATGGTCCTAAATGCAGGCAAAACTAAGGTGATGCTATTCGGATGCAACGCCCTTGGACACGACAGGTCTAAATCTCTGCAACTCGATGCTCTTTTGGGAAATGACGTTGAGGTTGTGCCCTCCTTAAAATACTTAGGTCTAACATTGGACCATTGCCTTACTTTCAAGTACCACGAGGATCAGGTCACTAAGACCATACACCGTAAACTTGGTACTCTGTACCGGTTAAAAGACCAGCTCATCCCTGAGGCAAGGACCGCAATCGTCACAAGTGTCCTCCTCCCCACCCTGACTTAAGCTGCCCCGATCTTACAGGGCATGGCCAAGCAGGAGGTCACCAAGATACAAATCCTGTATAACAAGGTAGCCCGCTTTGCTACCCAGGACCACTCGCGAAGGCACCATTGTGATACACTTGCCCAGCTACGCTGGCCCTTGCTGACCTCTCGTCTCCATTACCCCCTGCTCTGCTTGACCTTCAAGCTACTCAGCCCTTCAGTTCCACCCAGCATCGCTGGAACTATCGCACTCAAACATAACCCCAGGAGCCTACGGACATCTGGACGTACACTGCTTGAAGTTCCCAGAGTCAGGACTAACGCTGGCGGCAGGTCATTCTCCTACTCAGCCCCCTACCTGTGGAACAAACTCTCACCCCTAGTGCAGGAAGCCTCCTCACTTATGAACTTCTGCACCAGACTCAAAGCCTATATGTCTGATACTAGCACTTGTCATTGCCACGGCTCATGACCCCCCACAACTTGCTTCTATCCTCCTAATATCCAGATCCTCCAGTCACCTTGTTAGGTTCCACGGTGCTTCTCTCTAGGCATAGAACAACAGCTAACTTTCCACTGAACCATGCCAGTAGTAAACAATGAGCTTACCATGTAAAATTACATTTCTTCCGCACCTTTTATTAATTCTACTGTCAACATACTTGTAAGGACTGCTGCATGATGATAACCATGGCTATATCCTGCTCACACACATGAAACTACTCAGTAACCCAAGTCTTTCTCTGTATGAAAATATGTATTGTTATCCTGGGTCGCCCCTCAAAAAGGGACCTTCGGGGCTCAGTGGGCCTACCCGGTCACCAAATTTTAAATAAATAAACACATTTTTCTTCAGAGTGGACTCCATTTACAATTACCTTCTGTGTCCTGTTGTCCAGCCAATGTTTTACCCAGGCTACCACCCTGGGACCCACTCCCAAACTGGTTAATTTGACTGTTAATCTTTTGTGTGGGACTGTGTCAAATGCCTTGCTAAAATCTAGGTAGGCCATGTCCACAGCCCCTTCCTGGTCTACTACTTTGGTCACCCAGTCAAAGAAATCTATTAGGTTCGTCTGACATGACCTTCCTGCTGTGACCCATGCTGCCTTGGGTCCTGTGCCCCACTGGCCTCTAGGTACTCAACAATTTTTCCTTCAGAGTGATTCCATCTCTTTCCCTACCACAGAGGTCAAACTGACAGGTCTGTAGTTTCCTGCCTCTGTCTTGCTCCCACTTTTGTGAAGGGGAATCGCATCCACCTTCCTCCAGTCCTCAGGTACCACACCATCCTCCCATGATTTGTTAAAAAGGGTAGTCAGTGGTGTCACTAGTTCTCCCCTTAATTCTTTTAGAATTCTGGGGTGAATTCCATCAGGTCCCATTGCTTTGTCCACCTTCAGTTTTAGGAGTTCTTTTCAGAACCCTTTCTTCTGGGAAAGGACCGAGATCGACCCCCCTATCTAGAGTGCTTCTGTTAATTGGATTAGGCACCTCCCCCTCCTCCTCTTTTGTGAATACTGAGCAGAAGTATTCATTCGGTATCCCTGCTTTTTCACTGTCCCTCTTTGCCCATCCATCACCCATTCTATTCAGCCTCACTATCCCTCCCTTTGTCTTTCTACGCTCCCTGATGTACCTATAAAAGGTTTTATCCCCCTTCTTAACCGAGTTAGCTATCTTTTCCTCAGTTTGGGCCTTTGCTATTCTGACTTCCCTCCCTGCTTCTTTCCGCCTTAACTGGTACAGTTCTCTGTCCTGTTCCTGTGTTTCCTTATACTTCTTAAATCTTTTTCTCCCTAACCTTCCACCTCTTTTGAGAACCATAGTGGCTTTTTCTTTCATTTTGATTTGTTTCACACAAAGGCTTGTTGCCTCTGTGATGGCAGTTTTGATGTTTCCCCATTGTTGCTCCACCCCTCCTTCTAGCCTGTTTGCTAGTGCTTTTCTAAGGTACTCTCCCATCTTGCCAAAGTCAGCCCTCCTGAAGTCCAGTGCCCTCACTTTTGTATGGGTTTGACTCTGTAGCTGACTTTATCATGAACCACACTGTTTGGTGGTCACTTGTTCCCAGATGGCTACCCACTTCTAGATCTGAGATCCTCTCACTGTCCCCATTTGAGAGTACGAGGTCTAAGATTGCTCCCTCATGAGTGGGTTCCAAAACTAGCTGTCTGAGGCATGCCACCTGTAGGGCATCAAGAATGACCCTGCTCTTGGATGTGGCGGCAGCAAAGGTGCTCCAGTTAACATCTGGCATATTCAAGTGCCCCATCAACAGTATCTCCCCTTTCTCTGCCATCCTAAGGATGCCTTCTATCATATCCTTGTCCATTCCCTCCCCCTGACATGGGGGTCTGTATACAACCCCTGTGCAGATTGTGGTGCCATTTCCAGTCTCTAAGGTGACCCACAGTGCCTCCTCGTCTCCCTGTTTACTCTTTTGTTCCGTTGCCTTTATCCCTTTCCTTATATAGGGAGCTACTCCTCCCCTCTTCTCCCCTTCCCTCCCTGTCTCTCCTGCAGGTTGTGTACCCTGGTATGTATGTTTGTTTATTTATTTATTTATTAACGAGATTTACCAGAGAAGCATACTGAGCAGGAAATCCACTCGGTTCCAGATGCGACCTGGAGTTACATAACACAAAAGTGCTAAATTACATTAGGTACAGTAGGCAATGTTGCCCTAAAACAGATGCATAACAGTATACACATCTGGTACAACAGGCACAGAAAGGGCGAGACTGCAGGTCCAGAGACGTTACAGGCAGGACTTATGCATTCGTTGTTTAGCTACAAATTTAACGCCGAGTGCGTAATAACAATAGGGTCTGTGACCATAGGCATTTCTTACAGTGACCATGGAGAAAGAGGGCAAAAGAGACAGGGACATCAAGGATAATACAGTTGTTTGCATAGGTCCCCCGTTAAGTCCCACTTAGATGCTTTGATTTAGCCGATCTGTCCTGCAGGTTACAGTTGCAAATGTCAGAGAAGTGGGCCTGAAGAAGAGTGGTCAGGGTCCTAGGGGTGGTGGTGGACTGCCTGATTACTGCTGGGAGGTTATTCCAGAGTGTGGGCAGCCTGTATTTGAAAGCCGATTGGTTAACATCCCAGTCATGGTTCACTGTGTACCATGTTTCTGTGACTGCTACGATACCCAGGCATCCCTCTTCCATCAGGGCCACCAGTTCAGGGAGCTTGTTGCCCAGACTACGGGCATTGGTATTCATTACCCTCCATTTCTTGATGGCCTTACCCCTTTCTGCCCCATCCCTGTCCTTACTGCCTTTGTCATTTTCTCCATTTACTCCTGCCCTTCTCCCTATCGACATCTCCATCTTGGTGTTTACCTCACTTACTACCCTGATTTTTTGGGGAGGCTAGGATTTCCCTGCTCCTTTCCAGTACCTCCCCCCTTGGCTAGTTTAAATACTTGCCAATGAAGCATTTAAACCTATCACCTAGGATCCTGGTTCCCCTCCTGGACAGATGCAGACCATCACACCAGTATAGGCCTGCATCACTCCAATGGACCCCCAGTCCCCAATGAAGCCAAATCCCTGAACTCTGCACCAGTTTTTCAACCACTGATTAAATTCCATGGTGTGGAGCACCCTAGCCTCACCCATGCCATAGACAGGCAGCACCTCCGAGAAGGTTATCGTGCATGCTACTTGTCTAAGGCCCCTCCCCAACTCCACAAACTCTTCCTGCACTGCTCTGACCCCCTTCTCAGCCAGGTCATTTGTCCCTAGGTGGACAATGACATACAGCTCCCTCCCCCTTGCAGCTGCTCCGGAGATCCTGAGGATTCATTCCCTGTCCCTCCAAGCCATGGCGCCAGGCAGGCACCTTACCTCCCTCTCCCCTTCCTCCCCCAGTTCTACCCCCTAACAATAGAGTTCCCCACCAGGAGTTGTTTCCTTCCCCTGTGGGGTCCCATGCCACCCCCCTGTGGGTCTCCTTTGTGGAGGTTCCCAGCATCCTCCGTGGTCTCCACTGCAGGTGCCTCCATAGAGGAACCACACTTTGCCAGAACTGCATATGAACTGTGGAGAGGTATAACTGGAGGGATGCACCTCTGTTCCACCACCCTCACCCTCCCTGAGCCCACTGTGGTCCAACCGCTCCTCTTTCTTGGCAACCTCTGAGGCAACGGCAGTGGCCCTGGTGGTCCCTGGGTGGGAGTGGAGGTCCCACAAATCCTGGCCAAATCAGCCGGGAGATGAACAACCTCCTCCCTCAGCCCAGATAGGTGCCCGCAGATGGGTCAACACCACATCCTCCAGAACGTCTCCTAGAAGACAGCTGCTCCACAGCCACTGCACCACTCCCATCACGTCTTATTTCTGGCCCCTTAACTGTTATTGGGAATACTTACTCTTTCCTCTATTTATTTATTTTTTTCTCCCTTCTTACTTACTGCCTCTGTGCCCTTTAAGCTTCTGATCTTCCTGTTCTGAGACAAGAAGTTCCTATATTTCTCAGTAGTCTCCTTACTTGCTCAGAGTCAGACCTCCAGCAGCTGGGGGGGGGC
Source organism: Neoceratodus forsteri (assembly GCA_016271365.2). NCBI lineage: Eukaryota > Metazoa > Chordata > Ceratodontiformes > Ceratodontidae > Neoceratodus > Neoceratodus forsteri. Next base: position 684,982,894 of record CM057454.1, on the reverse strand, counting down.
AGAGAGCTACTCTTTTCCTTCTAGGATGGTGTCTTCTGTGGCTCTGTGATCACTCACTTCCTGCTCCCAAACAGGAAGTTCCTGTTGTCAGTCAAATCCTGTGCCTATAAAAGTAGAATTGGCTTGGGGGCGGGGAAGAGTGGTGAGGGAAGGTGGGCAATATAGTCCCAGTACATAGGTGGATGCTCGTTTTATTCCCCCTATATTTAGTGCTGCAACCAGTTACAACCCTTGCCCCTCTTACTTCTGCCCAGTTTCAATGCAGCAACCGCTAAGAATTCATAGCCTATACCACCCCTCGCAGCAGAATTGACTTTACTCCGTTTTCTTTGCTGCTCTTCAGATTCATTATTTCCAGACCCTATACTGCCCCAGTTTGTTTTTCTACATTCTGTTTTAAGTCACTTGCACAGCGATATGCTTCCTCGTATTTGAGCTGGGGGGGATTAACCGGAGCACAGCTCAGCTCAGCTCCTAAACTGCAGTGCATTACGATCAGGTTAATAACAGGGGGTGTCTTAATCCTTTAAAATCGAGGCCTTTATTCAGCTATTATATACTCCCATTATTTATCAGCCTCATGATGGCACTACTTCTATCTGAGGGGAGAGGGTGCTGGAGGTTCCTCTTTCACATTTCCCCCTTTGGAACCTCACATTTTTGCCCTCCCTCACTGCCTCTCTACACTGCCACAGGATTAAGGTACAGGAATTTTGTGGGGTGTTCTAACATTGGTTCAGGTTGTTTTTTGATAAACTGGGATGGGTTTTGTATATACTTTAATCGGGACTTTGGGGGAGGGGATTTCACTGTTTTTATTTGACAAGGTTCTTTACTGTTATATTGTCTGGGGGTGGGTCTATATGGGGTTATTGGGTGTTTTCTTCACTTTCAAAGTTTTGGCTGTTTTCAGTGTTCTCATAGTTTGATGCTAGTGTCTACACTAAGGTTAATGGAACTCGTTATTTAGTGGGGAGGGGGGTGGGCAATTAAGTGTTCTGTCCGGGGTTCTTACCATCACAGTTAACTCCCTTTGGTTCGGACCACGGCTAACTCCCCTCCTTAAATTTGCAATGTGGAATATTACATAGAAACATAGACTTTGACAGCAGAAAAGGACCACTTGGCCCACCCAGTCTGCCCATTTCCCTACCTATTGGATAAGCTGCAGATTCTAGTTAACCAACAGCCTACTTCCTGCAACCCCCCACTATAATTGCCTTATGTCTGTCCCAGGCATGTTTGAATTTCCCCACTGTTTTAGACCCCACAAACTCTCCAGGAAGGCGGTTCCATGCGTGCACCACTCTCTCCGTGAAAAAGAATTTCCTCACATTACCCCTGAGCCGTCCCCCCTCTAACTTTAAATTGTGCCCCCTTGTTCTTACACATCTCTTTTTCGGAAAGATGCTACCCTCCTGGACTTTGTTGATTCCCCTGAGGTACTTAAAAGTTTCTATCATGTCCTCCCATCCCTTCTTTCATCAAGAGTATACATATTAAGCTCTCTCAGTCTCTCTTCATACGGTTTCTGATGTAGACCCTGCACCATTTTAGTTGCCCTCCTCTGGACTGCTTCCATCCTGTCTATGTCCTTGCGTAGATGAGGTCTTCAAAACTGCACCCAGTACCCCAGATGGGGTCTCACCAACTGTCTGTATAGAGGGATAACCACTTCCCTTTTTCTACTTGTGATGCCCCTCCCCATGCATCCCAGTATCCCCCTGGCTCTCCTTACTGACTTCTCACATTGGTTACCCACCTTTAAGTCACCTGATATGACTACACCCAGATCCAATATTAGAGGAGCAAGGTCCCAACTCAAGAGGTATCAAATCCTCAAACACATTTCACTCCTACAAGGTGGCATAACTTTCCTGCAGGAAACCCACTTGCAGGCAGAAGATGCTACCTGGTTCCACAGACAATCTATAGGACAGGTCTTTGCTGCAGGATACAATTCCTTGAGCAGAGGGGCTGCCATTTTACTCGCTAGGAATGTTAACTTTCAATGCTTCCACATACTTGCTGATCCTCAAGGGCGCTATATACTAATAACGGGTAGGCTTGATCAGGCCAAAGTTATACTGGGTAGTGTCTATGGCCCTAATGGCAGTGTCCTGAAATTTTTCATGGAACTGGCAGACAAACTAGCCTCCCCTTCTGAAGGCTCCTATAATCATTGGTGGTGACTGGAACACTGCCATTACCCAAGATTTGGACAGCTCAAGTCAACCCTTAATCCCACTTTCCCCTTCCCAGCGCGCCATTAGAGACATGATGGACACTATGGGGCTCTGTGATCCCTGGATGATCCTCCAGCCTCAAACACGTGAATTCACCTTTCATTCCTCTGTACATCACTCCTCCTCCTATCTTGACTTCATTCTTATCAGTCACTCGGAGATGCAAGGTGTGGTGGACAGTGGCTTGGCCCCGGGGGTCCTCTCAGATCATGTCCTGGTACCCTGGCATGGATAACACTCACTTTATCACCAGACATGCAGAGAGACACCTCTTGGAAGCTAAATAATCAGCTTCTCAAAGAGGACCATATTATCACCAGGATCAAGGCCCTTATCCAAACCTACACAGAGACCAATCTTAACTCGGTTCCCAGAGGTGACCACGAATGGTGCGCCCTTAAATGTCTCCTTAGAGGCAAATTCCTCCACCTTGCTTTCAAGTGGAAAAAAGTCCAATAGCAAGGCGCGAAAGATCTCCTGCACCGCATCAAGGAATTGGAGAATTCCATTTCTCCCTCCTCCTCCCCTGAGATACTGAAATCCCTCACGTGCTTCAGAGATAAATACACCAACTTGCTAAGAGACAAAGCCGAGTACGCAATCTTAAAAACCTGGTCAAAACATATTGAACAGGGTGAAAAGGCAGGCCAGTTTTTGTCTCTCTGCCTAAAGAAAAGTGAGTCTTCCAGGTTTAATCCTTCCATAATCTCCAGAGATGGTCTGCTTAAAACAATGCCCCACGACATAGCGTCCGAATTCAAAAACTATCATAGAGTTCTCTACGTACCTGGAACTACTCTCCCACACAGTGCGGACATTAATAATTACCTGGATCCAATCTCCTTATCCCAACTGTCAGATGACCAGCGGGCCATACTATCCCAACTCATTTCAAACCTGGAGAGCCTTTCTGCAATTAACAGTCTTGCCCTGGACAAGTCCCCTGGCCTTGAAGGTTTCTCCTCGAACTTTTACAAAACATTCTCCAAAGAACTAGCCCCTTTACTAATCCATTTTTTCCAGTACTTCGACAAAGCTGATACTCTGGACCAGTCTATCCTCAAGGCCTTGACAGTACTGTTATTAAAACCTGACAAACCCCTCAATCAGGTATCCAGTTAACGTCCCATCTCTTTACTAAACTATGACCTCAAAATTCTTACCACAATTTTAGCTTCTGGAATTAATAGTGTCTGGTCTACCCTACTCAGCCCAGAACAAGTTGGCTTTGTCCTGGCCCGCTCATCGTCTGACCGTTTGCGTAAATTGGTACATATAATCTTGGCCGCTAGAGACTCCCCTTCCCCAATGGTTTCGGTATCCTTTGATGCAGAGAAAGCCTTTGACCAGGTAGACTGGTCCTTTCTTTTAACTACCCTACAGAGATCTGGATTTCCCCAGGCCTTCCTACACTGGATCAAGGTAATTTACTCCTCGCCTACTGCAAAAATCTATTGTAACGGGGTATTTTCCTCTGGTTTTCCCCTATTCACTGGAACCCATCAAGGTTGTCCCGTATCCCCTCTTCTCATTAATCTTTACCTGGAACCTTTAATTAGGCACATCAAACTCAACCCTAGCATATCACGCATTAACACAGGAAACACTGTCCAAATCCTTTCAGTATATGCAGATGATATCCTCCTGCATCTCGCATACCCAGCCAACTCCATTTCCAAAGTCCTAAACACCATTAAAAAGTATGGGACTTTCTCAAACTATAAACTCAATCTCGATAAAACCGAAATCCTACCTCTTAACTGTTATACATATAAATTTGACTTAGCTCATTTTGGCATGTGTTGGGCCCCGGATTATACTTAAGTATCTGGGCATCTACCTGTCCCGGGATGCTTCTAGTATGAAAAAGTGTAATCTAGAGGATCTCATCACGGTTGTCCAACAAGATCTAGCCAGATGGAGATCACTCCCTCTCGGGCAGGATTAATATAATTAAGATGAATGTTCTCCCAAGATTATTTTACCCTTTAAATATGTTAAATCTCTGATTGTGCATCTCCTTCTTCAAACGTGTACACACCTTAGTCACCAAGGTTATCTGGCTGGATAACACCCCAAGGAGGTCCTACATGAAGCTCTCCACATCCCAGACAGCAGGTGGACTCAAACTACCCAACTTTGTATTTTGTTATTGGGAGAGCCACCTTCACAAATGCTTCAAATGCCTCTCTCTCTCTGCATCATGCTCACCAAGCCTCCAATTACTTCCCTATCTGGCTTCAGTTAGCGCTTGACTTAATCAATAAGTACAGTCTGTCCACGCTCTCACTCTTTTTTACACCCTGGAAATCTCTACCCCCTTCGCTGAAGGACTCCGTGATTGGTGTTTGTCTCAGAGTATTTTCCCAGTTCTGCTCCAGTTTTCATTCTCAACCTTCTAAAGGTATCTCCCAACCTCTTCTATATAATAACAATCTTAAAAATGGTGGGCAGGCAGGCACTCACCTCCTCCTGGCTACCATCCCTATCTAATGTCTCCATTGTAGACTTGTGCACACAGGGTACGCTACTCTCATCACCCTCTCTCTATACTGCAGAAATTTCAGTTAGGCCCTTCCCATATCTTCAAGGTCCTTCAACTAAGACACCTTCTCATACAGTTGCTAGGCTCCACCCCTGAGATCACCGATCAATAAGAACTCCTCGGCTCTCTGAAAGAATTGGCTTTTATGCCACATGGAGTATCCAAAATTTGCTTCCTAATACTCTCTAGGACCCCTCCAAATAGACCCGGCCACCCAACAACATGGGATACCCTCCTCCCTTCTTCCAATCTTAACTGGAACAATATATGGAGGGACCTTTACATCTACACATCTCAGGACAGGCTTAGGCTTATCCAATTTCATATTTTACACAACCTTTACTATACCCCGTGAAACTGTTTAAAATGGGTCGAATTTCTTCCTCCACATGCATTAGATGTGGCCAAGAAGTACGTACTCTCCTTCACATCTTCTGGTCCTGCCCTAAAGTGTCCCCTCACTGAATCCAAAGCTGATCTAGGTCTAGAGGGGCTTCTCACACCGGAAACATGCATTTTAGGGGAATATAGCTCTATCCCGGTAAAGGAAAGGCGATACTATATCTCCTTGATTTCCCTAGCAATTAAAAAAGTTATTCTTAGACACTGGCTAGACCAAACCCTTCCATCCTGTCAGGAATGGCTTCAAGAGCTTGTTTAGCTTAAGGTAGTTGGGTTAGTAGGGCGAGGGTCTAATAGCACTAGACAGGCATAAGGTAGACTGTAATAAGAAAAAAGACAAGGCAGCAGCATTGAGCATACAGCTCTGACAAAAGCAAGGCAATGCAATTTTATTTGTAGGGCGCCCAATCCCGGAGGCTCTGGGTACCTAACAATAGTTAAAACAAGACATAATAAAAACAGCATAAATACTACAGTAACAATGCTACGTATAAATACAGTAATTTAAAATAGATTTAAAAGGGGATTCAGAATATTGCAGCAGGGACTAGCACAGGATGTGCTCAAGAAACTGGGAAAGCCAGGGCAAAGAGGTGGGCCTTCAGCCTCCGTTTGAATGCGTCAACTGTGAGAGCCTCCTGGACAGAAGGTGGAAACGAGTTCCACAGGGTCAGCCCAGAGACACTAAATGCATGATCTGCTGAGGTTTTGAGTCGAACCATGGGAACGTCCAGGAGGCCCCTCGAAGAGGAGTGGAGGGAGCGAGCAGAGGTTACCAGTTTCAGGAGTTCTGACAGGTAACCAGGACCCAATCCGTATAGGGCCTTGATGGTGAGAAGACCCACCTTCAAAAGAACCATCCACCTGACCGGCAGCCAGTGCAGAGCGCAAAGGACCGGAGTCACCATCAGCAACCGGGCCACTGTGTTCTGCACAAGCTGAAGCCTGCGGAGGGTCCCTCCTGTGACCCCAAAGTAAAGAGACAGTAGTCCAATCTGGAGGTCACAAAAGCATGCACTAGCGTCAGCAGGTCCTTGGATGGCATGAGAGGCTTAATCCGGGCAACGTTCTGCAGATGATAAAAACTACTGCTGACAACAGATGACACCTGATCTTTGAAAGTCAATCTGTTATCAAGGATCACGCCCAGATTTCGTGTCCTCGGGGCAGCTACCAATGGAGCAGAACCCAGAAAAAGCCTTAAGTCAGCCCCAGGTGGCAGCCCATCATGTCTGTGACCAGGCTCGATCACCAGTACCTCCGTCTTAGCCGGGTTAAGCCTCAGCCAGCTGGAAGCCATCCAGTCATTGATTTTAGCCAGACAGATGTTAAGCACATCAACCGCTCCCGATGTTCTGGGGCAAAAGACGAGTACAGCTGGGTATCATCGGCATAACAGTGAAACTCCATGCTGTACTGTCAAATTATCTCACCCAGGGGCAGCATGTACACTGCGAACAGCATCGGTGACAAGATCGAGCCCTGTAGCACTCCACAAGACAGGGGCATTGGGTAGGAGGAGAAATTCCCCCTTTACTATTCGCTGCACCCTGTTTGAGAGATAGGACTCAAACCACCTGATGACAGTGCCAGTGAGTCCACAAAGCTCTCAGAGCCGATCAAGAAGCACAATGTGCTCCACAGTGTCAAATGTGGAGGAGAGATCAAGGAGAAATGGAAATTACGTAACTACCGTAATTCTTGATCTTCTTGGACAAGTCTCCACCACTCATTCACACTAATGGGAACTGTGTCGGACGCACTAGGACCGAGCGGGAGCAAAATTTTTTGCTAGAGGGTCGGCACCAGAGATTGAGCTGCGAGGAGTGGCACTGCGAGCCCCAGCTCGTGCGGTAATGGCCATCTCGGCGTCGACCCTCCAACCACCTCAGTACCTTTTTTTCCAAGAAGGTGCAGCATAACTAACCTAAAAGGATAGCCTAACCAAACAACCGGACATAAGATAGTCCGGAAAACCCGTATAAGAAGGGTCAACAAAGAAGTCTTCACAGCCCAAGATTGAGGGAGTGAAGACCAATAACAAAGGTGAGCTCGGGGCATGGAGGGTGGGCATGAGAATGAGTGGTATAGAATCGTCCAAGAAGATAAAGAATTACAATAGGTATGTAATTTCCATATCTTCCTGGACATAAAGTCTCCACCACTCATTCACACTAATGGGAGAGTACCAAGCTAATAATCCCCCGAGAGGGCGGCAGGAGAGACCAAGAGCTCACAGTTTTAGGACAGGAGTCCATTAAGGATGGTTCTGCCAAAAGAAAGATGTCGTCTGGCATGGACATCCAGGGCATAGTGTTTGATGAAAGTATGCACTGAGCTCCAGGTAGCCACACTGCAAATATCTGCAATGGGCACGTTGCAGATTTCCGCTAGGGATGCCGCGACCGCTCTAGTAGAGTGAGCGTATACTCTGCCCTCCAGCTTAACCTGTGCCATGGAATAACAGAGGCGAAGGCATGCCACCAGCCATGCTGAAATACATCTGATAGCGACCGGCTGACCCAGCCAGGTCTTGCTGAAGGAAACAAACAGTTGTTGAGCTTTGTGAAAGTCTTTTGTGCTATCTAGATAGAAAAGCAAAGCACTTTTGACATCCAAGGAATGAAGAGAACACTTTCCTTCATTATGGAAATTTGCAAAGTAGGAAGGAAGGACCAAAGGTTGGTTTAGATGGAATTCTGAAACAACCTTAGGGAGAAACTTAGGATGGGTTCTAAGAACTACTTTGTCTTTAAGAAACACAGTATACGAAAGGTCTGTGACCAAGGCATGTATCTCAGAGACCCTGAGGGCTGAGGTAATGGCCACTAGGAAGGCCGTCTTCCAGGTAAGAAATTTCAACTCACAGGTAGCTAGAGGCTCGAAAGGTTTTCAAGTGAGCATGTCTAGCACCAGATTAATGTCCCAGACTGTGATTGGACATCTTATAGGAGGTCTGGTATGCAGAATTCCCCATAAGAAACCTCTTAACCACAAGGTAACTGAGCCAGTGACAAGGAAAGTACTGGCTCATGAAAGCTGAAATGGCACAAAGGTGCACTTTAACTGTAGAGTATTGCAGACCTGAATTTGGGAGGTCTAAAAGGTACTCTAGAACTTTATCTGGTGGGCAGGAAAAAGGATTTAAAGAGTATTATGCACACCAGACCGAAAAAAGCTTCCATTTGGCTGTGTAAGTTTTCCTAGTGGCTGGTTTGCGTGCAGCCAGAAGAATATCTGAAACCCTACGAGAGACGTTGAACCTGTTCACTTCTATCTCTTCAGGAGCCAAGCATGAAGGTGAAGTGACCTCAGATTGGGGTGGACCACAGGCCCCTGAGTCAGAAGGTTCGTCTGAAGGGGAAACGGTTTCGGAGGAGTTTCCGACATACTGTTGAGTAGTGGAAACCATATCTGTCGAGGCCAGAAGGGAGCAATGAGGATCATTTTGTCCCCCCTGGGACTCTAATTTGAGAAGTACTCTCTGAATTGGAGGAAGAGGCGGAAAGGCATATAGAAAGAGTTTTGTCCACTGCAGCCTGAATGCATCCTGACAGAAAAGGCCAGGCCCTGGATTTCTGGAGCAGAAGAGAGTAAGTTTTGTGTTGAGTGGGGATGCAAAAAGGTCCAGGTTTGGAGTTCCCCACTCTGTGAATAGTGACTGAGCTACGGCTGAGTCGAGGGACCATTCGTGAGGATCTATCTCCGTTCTGCACTCCCGGTAGGTAGACCATCTGAATTAGAGCCTTGTGCTCCAAGCACCATTCCCACATTCTCATCGTTTCCCTGCATAAGGGGTAAGAATGAGCACCACCCTGCTTGTTGATATAATACATCACTGCTTTGTTGTCCGTTTGAAGGAGAATGTTCTTGTGACAGAGAATGTCCTTCAAAGCCCGGACTGCATAAAGGACGGCTCTCATTTCTAAGACATTTATGTGAAGTTGGGACTCGTCCTGAGTCCACGTAACTTGAGTGTGGAGAGTCTGACAGTGAGCTCCCCACCCCATCAGGGATGCATCCGTGGTAATGGAAATCTGATGATCCAGAGGAGCAAAGGGGTATCCTTCCAGAAGATTGCCCTCTTGCGACCACCAGGTGAGTGACTTCTGCAGAGGTTCTGTCACTTTGATGAGAAAGGATTGAGGGTGCGTTGTCGGGGACCACTGAGCATCCATTGAGAGGTTCTCATGTGGAGGCGTACTAGGGGTACAGTGAACACCGAACACCATGAGACCTAGCATCCGTTGCATTGAGAGAGCTGACACCGAGCTGCTCTTTCCGATGTTTCGGGCCATCTGAAGGATATCGCTCCTCCTGTCCTCTGGAAGAAATGCTTTCACATAGGTGGTGTCCAGAAGAGTTCCTATGAAAAGGAGCCTCTGGGACGGCTGCAACTGCGCTTTTTGAGGTTTAGCAGGACTCCCATGGACATAAGAAAGTGTGAGGCCGTGGCTACGGCGTCCAGAGTTCCTTGCATGGAAGGACTTGCTAGAAGCCAATCGTCCAGATATGGGAACACTTGTATTGCATTGTATTTTCCTGAGATGCGCTGCAAGAATTGCACAACACTTTGTAAAAACTTGCGGCGCCGACGATAGCCCAATGGGCAGGACTCTGAACTGATAATGCTGGCCCAAAGCTGTGAACCTTAGGTATCGGTAATGCTTTGGGTGAATAGGAATGTGCTGGTAAGCATCCTGCGTGTCCAGGGAGGCTAACCAGTCTTGTTGATGAAGCAAAGGTAACAGGGTTCCTAGCGATATCATTTTGAATTTTTCTTTGGGTAGGAATTTGTTTAATTTTCTGAGGTCCAAAATGGGTTGCATGCCCCCAGTTTTCTTTGGAACCAGAAAGTAACGGGAGTAGAACCCTGTGTTCTGTTGATCCAGCGGAACTACTTCCACTGCCCTGTTGTTTAGAAGGCCTTGTATCTCGGAGGCGAGAAGTTCTTACTGAAGAACTGACAGCCTGGGCTGTCGTCTGGGGGGACGATCCGGAGGGGTGTCCAAAAGACTGAGTGAATACCCCTCGCGGATTATCCAGAGGACCCACTTGTCTGAGGTTATGGACTTCCAGTGATTGTAGAAGCGAGTCAGATGACCTCCCACTGCTGAGGAAGAGTCCCCCTCGGGCAGCTGAGCTGGGACTTGGGCCAACAACTCAGAAGGCGGCACTGGGCACTTTGGGTCCTTGCGCCTTCTGCTGCGTTTTATTTTGAGGCTGAGGGGCTTGGTTTTTATTAAAACCTTCCCTGCCTTTGCCTCAAAAGGACTGACAGTTATGAAACTGGTGTTTGTTAACACCCCCTCGAGAGGGAGGGGGAAGAAGTCGACACAATTTAATGGCTGATCTAGTCTTTTGTGTGGCCTCTAGAGTTTGTTCTGCTTGAGGGCCGAAGAGGTACACACCATCGAATGGCAATGCCATTACCTGCTGCTGTGCATCACTCATGAAACCTGAAGTGCGCATCCAGGAATGGCGGCGGGTACAAATGCCCGCTGCCGCCGCTCGGGACGCAGTATCGAAGGCGTCCATAGCTGCTTTAACCTGCTGCTTTGTTGGACTTGATACCCCTGGTTATGGTTTGAAGAAGCTCTGAATTAGTATCCGACTCCAGCAGAGCTTCAACCATTTGTTTAAGTGAATGCCAAAGAATATACTCATATTGAGAGAAATAGCCTTAGTAGCTGGCAATACGCATACCTAGGGTGGAAGCAGCAAAGACTTTTCTACCCAAAGTGTCTATCTTAAGAGATTCTTTGTTAATAGGTCAAGCTGTAGTAGTCTGGGGAAGAACGACCTTATCATTCTCTGCCAAGACTACAATAGGATCCACAAAGGCTTGGGATGCCAAAATGGGTCGATCCTTGGGAGCAGCATATTTCCTATCTATGGACTTAGCCACTGAAGGAATGAGAGCAGGATTATTCCATACCATTTGAGACAGTGTCTCAAAGGAGGGCTGTACCGAAGGAGTCAAATCCATAGGGATCTCCGGAACATGTAGGTATTAGAGTCTTAATAGTTTCCCAGGATCGATCTCTGTAGTTTGGAGAGAAAGAGTGGAATTCAAGTTTTTCAGCAGAGACTTAAAAGACAGGTCCTCGACCACAGGCTCTGCAGCAGGAATAGATCCTGTTCCTTCCACATCATCACCCAGCCTAAGGTCTGGATCAGGCTCAATGTCATCTCCTGACAGTCCAGGAGGGACTATATGGACAGGAAAGGAGTGAAATTTAGAAGGAAATGAGGAAGGAAAAGGATTAAAAGAGGAGGAGTCCTGAAAGCTCGATGGCGCCCTAACAGGTCTCGGCACCGAAGAAATGCATGGCGACGAAAATACGCATGGCACCAAGGAGCCACATGGCACTGAAGATGATGCCGAGAGGCCGGATGGCGCAGAGAGGCCACACGGCACCGAAGACCGTGCTGAGAGGGCCGCGACGGCCGAGATGAGGTGCACGGTGCCAAGAAAATCAACGCGCCAAGGACAGCTTAAGAGACGATCGGCACCGAAGACGGCCAGCGTGCACTCGATGCCGAGGGCCGAAAACATCACAAGACTCTGAAAACAGGATTTGAGGAGAAAGAAGGATGAAAATCAGGAGATAGAAACATCAGTGTGGACCCCTGCACCGCAGTCCTGTGAGGGGGGAAAACACCTAAGCACGGAGTCGACGGCACCGAAGACGCCACCACGCGACTAGGGAGGCTGAACCGCCCTACCTGATCTCCTAACAAGCCCGAAGGCCCCTGAGTGACCGGACAAGGCAGCTGGACCAACCTCCAAGCCCACTGCTCCATAAGAGCAGTCACTGATGAAACTGCTCATCTGAAGACCTACCAGAGGGCAGGATAGGGCTCTGATGTCGAAGACGTCGGCTGCCAGAAACAGAAACTGGTGACTTCGAAGAAGGAGACCGGCAACTAGCCCCAATAACTGACAGTCTACACGCAGACATATCAGAGGGCGACCTCGAGTGATGCCTTCTCTTTCTCGGCCTGTGGGCCGAAGAAGAGCTCGAGGCTGAACGGTGCCGAGAGTGTGGCCATTTACTTTTATGCTTTCGAGGGGACCGCCACCCGCCCGGGCACTGGACTGTCCGTTGTCAGACCCCTCCCCCTCCGGAGAAGGCGGCGGACCAGACCCAGCCCGGCTGACTGAACAGCTTTCATACAAAGTCTCCCTACTGTCACCTGACCCGCTCATGGTGGACTCCGTCAATGTTAGCGGAGACTTCTTTAAACAAGAATAAATAAACTAAGCGATACTTATTTGAAATATTACTACAAAACAATAAAACTGAAAAACTAAGCTGCTAGTTTGAAGTTTGACTCCCGGCGGGCGAGCGATGTCGTCACTGAACTACACTCGATGGCGCGAAAAAAGGAACTGAGGCGTTGGAGGTCGGCGCTGAGATAGTCATTACCGCATACGAGCTGGGGCTGCGGTGCCCTCGCGGCTCCAACTCTGCGCCCCACCCTCTAGCAAAAAGTTTGCTCCCGCTGGGTCCTAGTGCCTCCGGCGCAGTTCCCATAAGTGTGAATGAGTGGTGGAGACTTTATGTCCAGGAAGATCAAGAGCTGACTTGTCTCCTCTATCTCTAGCCCTGAGCAGGTCATTATGCACCCTCACTAGAGCTGTTTCTGTGCTGTGTCTAGCCTGAAGAACTGACTGAAATGGCTCATAGATTTCCGAGGACACCAGGAGATCCTCGAGCTGATGTGTCACTAACTTCTCGACAACCCTGCCCAGAAAGGGCAGGTAGGAGATAGGACAGTAATTTGCCAGGACGTCAGGGTCAAGGGAAGATTTCTTAAGGAGGGGCCTCACCAGCGCTTCTTTCAAAGCCATAGGGAGGACCCCCTCCACATCAGAGCACCTGGCAATCCTGCCGAACACCGGGCCAACAGCCTCTACACAGCCCATTAAGAAAAGCGTCGGGGCTGGGTCCAATTCACAAGAGGTGTGCTTCAGCCCTAAGATCACCCTAGTCACTTCAGACACCTCCACTGACCTAAACTCTTCCAAGATAGGAGGAGTGCCTCCAAGACCCCCAGCCCGACCACTGCGAGGCAAATGCTTCCCTGGTGGGATCCCCGACAGGATGGCCACATAGGGAAAAGAAACCCTGAAGCCACCTATAGGCTAGGAGGGTAGTTGCTGGCAGTCACAATGGAAGAAGGAGACTTGGGCATCATCATCACCGATGACCTGAAATCATCCAAGCAGACCACTAAAGCAGTAGGTAAGGCTAGGGGGATGTTGGGGTGTATTAGCAGGGGTATCACAAGTCGGAAGAGGGAGGTAATAATCCCTCTTTATAAGACACTGGTTAGGCCCCATCTAGAGTACTGCGTGCAGTACTGGAGGCCACACCTTCACAAGGACATTCACCAGATTGAGGCAGTCCAGAGAAGGGCAACCAAAATGGCGCAGGGACTGCATCAGAAAACATATGAGGACAGATTAATGGAGCTCAATATGTATACCCTAGAGCAAAGGAGGGAGAGAGGTGATAAGAAAGAAACATGCAAACACCTTAAGGGCATTAACAAGGTGAAAGAGTCTAACATGTTTCAATATAAGGAAAATAGCAGGACAAGAGGACACAGCATGAGATTAGAGGGAGGCCGATTAAGGGGTAATGTGAGTAAGTTCTTTTTCACAGAAAGGGTGGTGGATGCATGGAACGGCCTACCTCAGGAAAGTGGTGGATATGAATACAGTGCAGGGCTTCAAACAGGCATGGGATAGGCATAAGGGAGCAATACAGATGAGTATGAACAGATAGGTCATTGACAGAGCCAAGGCCAATGGCACATTTATAAGGTAGAAAAAGAAATGGGCAGACTGGATGGACCTCACGATCCTTATCTGCCGTCAACTTCTATGTTTCTGTGTTTCACTCTGTCTGAGAAAAACAGAGCAAACTCCTCACACAAGGTGGATGACAATGCTTTTCTCGGCTGCAGACAGGCAAGGTGCAGAAGCCTGTCTACAGTCTGAAATAGTCGAGATGATCTGTTTTTCCTCGCGGCAATTTCCCTGGACAGGAATTCTGCCTTCTTATGGGAAATTGACCCCTGGTACTCCACATAGTGGGCATGCAGGGCCAGCCTATCGACCTCCAGCCGGGTCTTCTACCAGCAACGCTCCAACCTCCGACCCTTGATCTTCATCGCCTTGAGGTCCCCAACAAACCAAGGGGCCCTCAAGTAAGATGATCTGGGTCATATACGAACTGGTGCGAGAGCATCGGAGACCACCGTGTTATCAGTGACTACTGCCTTTCCAGCACCCATCGCACATGCTGCATCAACCCGAGATAGGTCAGCTAGGGCCAACAGTCCCTCAAGGTGCACGCCTCCTATTGGGAGTAAGCTGTCCATCTCCACGGAGGGGGGGGACTACTGGGGGTCTCCCAAATGTGAACTCCATGGTACAGTGGTCAGACCAGAGCAAGAAAGGGAGAAGCTCAAACTGGAACCCCCTTGCAAGTAAGACAGAAAAATTAGCCAAAAATAGTAAAACACATCTGGAATCCCCAAAAAGGGACAACTCCAGCATACCATATAAGAACTGGGTCAACACAAGTCAATTCACCTTCCTCTTTCTGTCCTAATACAGGAACAAAAGCAGGGGCTAGGAGCATTGGAGGTACAGAACTGGACAGTCCCAATGAGTTCAGCCATAGTCATCTCCTCTGGCATCTCCCGGTGAAAGTGGCCCAAGCCCTAAGCCTAGGGAGAAATAACAAAGGGTATAACAACTAAAAAAATTGAACATAGTTAAGTGGTAGGACAAGACCTGCTTCTCCCTGGATCCACAGGGGTGTACCCTGTGTGGAAGCCAGTGTATCAATCCAAAATAAAGTGCACTGCACTCCTTCACTCACCGAGCATCTGCTCAGTGGACTTAGAATGGACAGTGCTCAGGGCACTTGTTGCATTCAGCAACTAATCGGAATATACCCTACAGGGTATATACCCCGGGCAGTCAGATGGAGGGAAAAAAAAGAAAAATAGAGGGCAGGGGCTACCTATCCAATGCACAAAAAACAAAACAAACAAAAAAAAAAAACATTTTCTCTTGTTGTTGTTGGCTTGGGGGCCATAAGTGACCCTCACTCCCTTTTGTTTTTTGTTTTATTTTTTTTGTGAGTCATGGCACCTGGGTGCTCAACTCTCTCATTTTTTTGGCAAGAACAAACAGAAGGCTAACCCACATAAGGGCCATGGCAAAGAAGACTGACAGTCAAAACATAAGACAGTGCTGCCTGCATCCAAATGGTGAGCTGTCAGGGGCCTTGGCTCTTACCTCAGTGGGGGTTAGTGGGTATGTGTGTGACACAATAGTGTAGATATTCTGGAAGATAAACAATTATGGCAAGTACGTCATTTCCATCTCTTCCAAGAATCGATCTTCACCAATGATTCACACTGATCAGTCCACGTACCAAGTTTACCAAATCAGACAGCAGCTGGCTCACTACCCTCAGCCCTCTTTTGGAGGAGAACACCTGAAGGTTGGGGATTATTACGGGTCTGGTGAGACCAGAGACCGGTCAGGGTCAGGTGGAAGCTCCTGTGGCACAGGCGCAAGAGGGAGCCCTGGCAGCTCTCGCCTGACCCTGTAGAAGAAGAAATTAGCCCCCTTGAACTGTGTGTTAAGCACCTTTCACCAAGCTAGAGGTGCCAGTGATGAAAGGCAAAGCCACGCTGTCCTCTGAATGCAGACTGCAGCTCCCACTAGCCTGGATACCACCTCACTGACATTGCATGATGCCCTTGAATGGTGCCCTGCCAACTCAGACCCTTGGCAGAAAGACAGATGACTTGCCCAAGTAATTCGCTATGCAGTACGACAGCTAGGAGCTGACACAGCTAGGCCCACAGGCGCCTGCTGTAGGTTGCCTGATGTGCTGCAATGCAGGTCATGGTGCTAGCCATGGTAAATAACATCCTACCTTCGGCATCTGCCTGAGCAGATTCAGCCTCAGGAGGTCAGTCATGCACCAGGCATTGAGGCCTTATCGGGATCTGCATGACCTCAATTACCAAGCTGGGATGAGGCACTGACCCTGCTGCATTTGCGGATGCATGGTACCGTAGCTGGATGTCCTTAGAAGCTGAAGCCATGAGAAGGGATATCTCCAGACAGCCTTTAACAGTCCTCAAAGGCTCTAGGCCAGGGAGGGATGACAGAAGATGCACTTCTGAAATCTCGTAAGAGTCCCAGCTGCAAGGACACTGTACTGCCTGCAAAACGTCCACCACGAATCTCTGGTACATGGAGTACTCTGAGGCCAAGGACAGATGCAATGATGATTCTGTGTCCTCAGAGGAGGACACTAACAGAGAGGAGGCACTGGGTACAGAGGTGGGTGGCACCTGGGGGCCAGGTTGAAACTGAATCCAGTCAGTGTGTCTATGGTGCTGGTGCAAGGCACCAGCTGCCCTTCTGTATTGATTAAAGGTGACTGGTCCTAGAGGGCCCAGGATCCCTGGGAGCTCCGGGCAAGGCCACCCAAAAGGGAAACAGGAGCCAGCGCCTCCCTGGCTCCAAGGCCTATGCCTGGGCTGTGGAGATGCACAGAGAACCTCACTTGAGGGGACCTGGCTGCACCACCTGAACAGGGTCAACCTAAGAAAGAGGAATGACCCAATTGCTGCCCATGGGAAGGGGTGGGATTCCCCCAAGGGAGGAAAGCAGAACTATACAATCCCTCAGAGCAGCTCCAGTCCTCACTGTTAGGAGAGAACTCCACATCCCAGCTATCATCTGACCCAGAGCCAGTGCTGCCTCCAGCACCAGAATCAGGGCCAATAACTGGTTTAGAGGTGGGTTCCTTCCCGACACTATGGCCACCATGGGAAGACCCTCCGTACTGGGCCTGGTGACGGGTTTGACATCGATCCTAGAACTACCCTCACCCCTAGCACTGCGAGCAGCATCAGGAGCTGGTCTGGTGGAATGAATGGCACCAGCACCCAGATGGCCCACAGTTGACACCATAACCACAGCCTGTGTTGGGCCCTGGACCTAAACCATAGCAACTGAGGCATCCATCGCTGAAGGCAGTGTCGTCCCCTCCTCTAGAGCCACTAAGACTGCCCAGGAAAGAGACCATCACCACCACCTTGGTGACCGGACGCTGCATGGCCTCAGTGTCAGTTCCTCTCTCAATACCCCACACAGTGTGAGGAGGGGATCTGATGTCGCCGCCGGCACCACACCACTCACTGACACTCGAATGGTTTCTGGAGCCAGGGTGGCACCAAGCTATGACACTGAGGTGTCCACTGGGAAGACTTGGTGTATACCTTCAGCCACACCACCAGGGATGTCTGCTGTCCAGGACAAATAGACGGGGGGGGGGTTACACAGCTGGTCACCCAGCAGGAGCAGCTGTCCACCAGACCGACTCCCAGGGCCTCTGATGCCTTGACGAGGAGGACCCTATGGTCTCTCAGCACCAGAGGTACTGGGAAAGTGGCCCAAGGTAAAGGCCCAGAGACTGAGCCTTGGCCTTACAAGTGCGACGTGTGCCTCCAAAAGTGAGGATCGGGCAATCCCATTTCATAGCATGGATTTCGAGGGTACAGCGGTCCACTGAAAAGCAGGTGTTGCACTCATCTATGCTGTGAGGAACCAAGGCTAGTCCAGCAGTGGTCATGCCAATTTGTTGCTGTGATGGATTCCCCACAAGGGCAATAGAAACATAGAAGTTGATGGCAGATAAGGACTGCAAGGCCCATCCAGTCTGCCCATTTCTTTTTCTACCTTATGAATGTGCCATAGGTCTTTGCTCTGTCAATGGCCTATCTAGTCATACTTATCTGTATTGTTCCCTTATGCCTATCCCATGCCCGTTTGAAGCCCTGCACTGTATTCATATCCACCACTTCCTGAGTAGGCTGTTCCATGCATCCACCACCCTTTTCTGTGAAAAAGAACTTCCTCACATTACCCCTTATTCGGCCTCCCTATAATCTCATGCTGTGTCCTCTTGTCCTGCTATTTTTCTTATATTGAAACATGTTACTCTTTCACCTTGTTAATGCCCTTAAGGTGTTTGAATGTTTCAATCATATCACCTCTCTCCCTCCTTTGCTCTAGGGTATACATATTGAGCTCCGTTAATCTGTCCTCATATGTTTTCTGATGCAGTCCCTGTACCATTTTGGTTGCCCTTCTTTGGATTGCCTCAATTTGGTTAATGTCCTTGTGAAGGTGTGGCCTCTAGTACTGCACACAGTACTCCAGATGGGGCCTAACCAGTGTCTTGTAAAGAGGGATTAGTACCTCCCTCTTCCGACTAGTGATACCCCTACTAATACACCCCCAACATCCCTCTAGCCTTACCTACTGCTTTAGAGGTCTGCTTGGATGATTTCAGGTCATCGGTGATGATGTCGCCCAAGTCTCCTTCTTCCCTTGTGACTGCCAGCAACTAACCTCCCAGCCTATAGGTGGTTTCAGGGTTTCTCTTCCCTATGTGCATGATCTTGCACTTCTTTGCGTTAAACCCCAGTTGCCACTCTTCCACCATTTTGCTAGTTTATCTAGATTTCTTCTCATTCTGCCCACCCCATCTGGATCATCTACTCTGTTGCAGATCTTGGTGTCATCTGCAAACAGACAAACCTTACCCTCCAGTCCATCTGTAATGTCACTGATGAAGATATTGAAGAGAACTGGCCCCAGGACTGATCCCTGAGGTACCCCACTTGTGACTTGCATCTCTTCTGACTGTATATCGTTTACCACCACTCTCTTTTTTCTGCCCGTCAACCAGTTTGCCACCCAGTTGACCAACGTCTGACCCACCCAGAGTTTACCCAGCTTATTAATCTATCTTCTATATGGAACAGTATCGAAAACTTTGCTGAAGTCAAGGTAGGGGACATCAACTGCTCCCCCTTGATCCACCACTCTGGTTACCCAGTCAAAGAAATCTATGAGATTAGTTTGACAGGACCTTTCTTTTGTAAACCCATTCTGTCTTGGATCCTGTGATCCCATGGATTCCAGGTGTTGCACTATCCTTTCCTTAGGGAGTGTCTCCATAATCTTGCCCACTACGGAGGTAAGACTGACTGGTCTGTAGTTCCCTGCCTCCTCCCTGCTACCACTCTTGTGGAGCGGGATCACATGAGCCCTTCTCCAGTCTTCTGGGACCCCTCCTGTGCTCACAGACTCACTAAACAGTTCTGATAATGGCTCTGATAGTTCCACCCTTAGCTCCTTTAGTACCCTGGGATGTATGCCATCAGGTCCCATTGCCTTGTCCTCCCTGAGTTTACCGAGCTCTTGCAGGACCCTTTCTTTTGTGAAGGAACTAGTTCACACCTCCCTCCCCCCTGTGTCCATGGTGCAGAGCTGTAGGTCCTACCCTACCTTATCTTCAGTAAATACTGAGCAGAAGTATCTATTTAGGATAGATGCTTTTACATGGTCCTCCTCACACGCCCCCTTATCCCATCTGATCTTAGAAATACCCCCTCTGGACCTTCTCCTTTCACTAATGTATCTATAGAAAGTCTTGTCATCTTCTTTTACTGTTTGTGCTAGTGTTTCCTCAGTTTGGGCCCTTGTCTGCCTTACTGCCTTCCCTGCTTCCCTTAGGGAAGTTTGGTATGCCTCCCTATCTTCATCTTGCTGCGTTCCCTTGTATTTCCTGAAGGCCAACCTTTTGGCTCTGACCTTTTCTGCTACTGTGTTTGAGATCCAAAGTGGTTTCCTTCTTCTTTTGCATTTCCTTTTCTCACTAACACAATGGCATGTTGCTTCAAGTATTGCATCTTTAATGCTTGCCCACTTTACCTGTACCCCCTCACCTGTATTTCTGACACATGATGGGAGGCCAAGAGGATTTCTTTACCTCCTTCATACAATTCTTCCACTTTAGCATCTCAAAAAATTAAAAAGAACAAGTTAGACAGCACAAAAACTAATAGCGGTGACACCGAAGAAATGTTGGCAGTATCGGCAAACTGAGGTGCTGTCACTCCCATGGTGTGCATTCCCACTTAGTGGGAAGAACTGAACCGAGGTGCATGAGGGAGCCAGAGATGGTCACCAACTGGTGTGCACGGCACTACATGGGAGTGTGACTTACCATCAGTAGTGGACGCCAGCTTCCTCCCGGTAAGAAAATTGCTCCTGCAGGGTCCTAGTGCCTCTGGCCTGAGACCCACCAGTGTATATCAGTGGTGAAGCTCGATTCTTGGACGAACAATATTTCTGCGTCATTCCAATGTTACATGGCAGCACAGTGCTATGGAATTAATTTCAGGCACTGGTTTCATTAAAGAAGGCATGCATTCCTTTGTGGTAACTGTTGGAAGGATGTACCTATACCTAGCACTATTTAGTTTCCATAGTTTTAGTGTAATTGTTACTTTTCTGAAGTTGAACTGTGTTTACTTAAAAATCAATGAAAAATAACATTATTTTTTATCCCCTGAAAATGGGGATGTAGTGAAAGCCTTTGTGCGTGTGTGTGAGATGCACAGTTTTGGCTTGATGTCATGAACCACTTATTCAGCTGTCATCAAACGTTAGACATTTAAGTAATAAGGCATAGCCAGGGGTTAAGTTCCCTTGAGTTAATCACCCTCCAGGAGTGCTTAACAGCATGAAACAAAGTCAAATGTTGTTGCACTTGCAGGGTGATTAACAGAGGTAACCTTAACCTCGGAGTGCTTGATTACTATTATTTAACTAATATGGTTATATTAAAAAATGTTTTGTTAATATTTAACTGAATTGCTGCAGGGTGTCCTGTGTGTGTGTGCAGAGAGGTTTGCTGTGTCATTATGATTGACCAATAATAAAACTTGATTGACTGATTGGTTTGCTGTGGTTAATGTAACCCTAATGACTCTTATTAATCAATCGGGTAACTTCCTTCCTTTCTATTCTAACTTCCGTTTTATAATGAAATAGGAGACTTGTAAACAAGCTGGGCAGCATGGAAGTGGGATCCAAAGGTGGTAACCTGGGTAAAAAATTGGTTGGGGGATAGGAGACAGAGTGGTGGTAAATGGAGTCCACTCCAAGGAAGGGAAAGTGACCAGCGGGGTGCCACAAGAATCAGTACTGGGCCCTGTCCTCTTTAATGTCTTTATTAGTGACACTGCAGAGGGACTAGAAGAGAAGGTATGCCTTTTTGCAGATGACACAAAGATCTGCAATAGGGTAGACACTCGGGCGCATGTGTGTGGAAAAAATGAATAGAGACGTAAGGAAGCTTGAGGAGTGATCAAAAGTATGGTAACGAGATTTGGTGTGAAGAAAATCAAGGTCGTGCACTTAAGGCACAGAAACCCAGGGACAGAGTACAAGATGGGGGGAGTGGTACTGACGACCACCAAGCAGGAAAGGGACCCTGGTGGTAATCATTTCTGATGACCTAATGGTGGCCAAACAATGTAACAAGGCAGTGGGGAAGAATTAGTGGGATGCTAGAGTGCAAAGGGAGGGGTATCACTAGCAGAAAGAGGGAGGTAGTCATTCCGCTGTATAAAACATTGGTGAGACTTCACCTAGAGTACTGTACTCTATTCTGGAGAACATGGGCTGGACTCTCAAAGAGAGTCAAACATTCCATAGTTGCGAAAGAATGGCATGTAGCACTGTGGAAATTTCGTTGCAGCATATCCACAAAGAAAATGTCCACAGTTGCGGAAAATCGCAAAACAGGCAAGTTGCGAAATTCCGCAAGTGCTGAAAATCTGCTACATTTTTTCTGCAGCTGCTGAAAATTCCTAAGTGCAGATCCACAGCTGAGGAAAAGGCTCAGCAGGCAGAACAGGGGATCCATATTAACTGGAGCAGCAGACTTTGACAGTCTTGCCATAGATGCAGCAGCCAGTCCCTCAACGGGGACCACTGCAGCACCACTGGTACCAGTAGGACTATGCACCACAGTGGATGTCTGTAACTGATGGTGGAACTGATGGTTGTGTCTCTCCCTGGAGTGTTTATGATGACTGCTTCAGTAGCACTCACTGCAGGCTGTTACCAGCTCTGCTTCTACTGCCTGTGGGGCTCCTTTATGGGCTGCACTAGGTCTAGTGGTTGTGGTTCATTGCCTTTCAATGAAAATGTGAGCTATTTTTGTTGTCAACAACTGACACTACTATATGCCCACTGGTTTGTTGTTGCCTGAACCTCCACTATAATTGTATCTCAGTTGTTGGTACACTGCATTTTGCTCAGGAAGAGTTACGCCTCACCCTCTATGGTATAGCATGGTGTGCAACATTTTTTCAACAACTGCAAAAAAACACTGGCTGAGAAGTAAGCATTAAGCCACGACGGAGGTGGGCTCTAATGCTGGATTGATGCATTTGGGTGGGGGTGCCTGAGGCCGAGGGCCCACCCGCCTCCCATGCATCAATCCAGCAGTACAGCCCACCAACGAGTGGCTTTAACGCGCTTGTAACAGGCGTGACGCTCCTGAGGGGACGCTGAGGGGCCACTGTGAGCAACAATAGCACGGGCGGAGGCGTGAAATTTTAAGATATTTTATTACAGTATCACAAAGACGGTACGACAGGTTACATACATACTGATGTGCTCAACTGAGCCTGCTCGCCTACTGTCGAGAAAGGACAGATAACAGTTCTGTCATGTTCTGCAGAGTTCCGTGCGGGTATTGCTGTGTTATTCATGCTGGGAGGTCTGCATTGAGATTTCATCGGCTGTCAGCACTGCTGCCATCGGCAGGGGATCTCGGTCGCTCTTACTTCGGATGCGGCTTGATTCTCGTCCGTGGGTCAGCGCCGGCCAAGGTCTGTACTATGCTGGCTGCGGTGGTGTCCAGTTTGGTGCTCTGAGCTCTGCTCTCTCCAGCGGGAACTTGGTTGCGTCTGCTCCTGTCTCGGGCCGCCCACACCCAACGGCTCCTTCCGCCCACCACTGGTCGTCTACCCAGTCGTCCATTCTGCCCATGCCTACGAGAGAGAAATATACTGCGCTCCGTTGCATGCCCTTTTCCTGTGCACACTCCACTGTTGAGCACACTATGCACCGCGGGATGTCCCCCCCGCCCCGGATGTCCTATCTGTCTGCTAGAGGACTGGAGCGGCACAGGCGCCGCTCGTCCCGCTCCTCGTCTCCCTTGCACATCACACCCAGTGCTTCTAGGCAGGGGGTCTGGCTGTTGGTGGTACTGCCGAAGTGGGCACGGCATATACAGCTGGGTTAATGCCCGCTTCGGCTGCCCTCTCGTGACCCTCCTACGCCTATCGGAGCGCGGGATCACAGGCACAGTATTACTGCCGTGTTACAATAGCCTTTAAGGGGACATGCCATACTTTTCAATGGCCTTGTTTTCCACAGGAACTTCTGCAGCTGCACTTTTTTTCTGCAGTCTGCAGTGTATTTTTTCTGCAGCCGTGGAAGTTTTGTGTATACCACTCAGCGCAATTTCCCCTTTTTCCCCACAACCGTGGAACTTTTGGGGCCTTGCATATGGTTTTGGACCTTTAGAGTGTTTTGAGAATCCAGCCCTACATTTCTGAAAGAACACAGACAGAATAGAGGCAGTCCAGAGGAAAGCAATTTAAAATGGTGCTGGGCCTGCATCAAAAGCCCTATGAGGACAGGCCAAAGGACCTTGATATGTATACCCTGGAGGAAAGGGGGAAAACAGGGGATATGATAGACACTTTCAAACACCTCACGAGTATAAACAGGGTAAAAGAGGAAAGCATCCCCCCCCCCAAAAAAAAAAAAGATGATCAAGAAAAAGGGGTTATGCTATGAAGCTGGAGAGGGGCAGATTCAGGGGAAATGTTACAGAGTACTTCTTCACAGAAAGAGTGGTGGATGCCTGGAACAGTCTCCAAGTGGAGGTGGTCAAAATAAAAATTGTAACAGTATTCAAGAACACATGGGATAGGCATAAGAGAATCTTATGAGTGAAATGGGGGGTAAAGACACAAACCAAGTAGGATCTGCTGTATTACAGTTGGTAGGGAAAATAGGCAGACTAGGTAGGACAAGCAGTCCATATCTGCTGACAATTTCTATGTAATCGGCAGCATTACTTCTTTAGGGTTTCAGAATCATGGCCTCTGTGACCTAACTTTGCATGAAATTTGGCTTGTGATGGGCTGTTACAATTCTGACTATATCTTGGCAGGTTATCCAACTGTCATCAAAATGTCATAATTGGTATGTGGCAGTGCCACTTCTTGAAGACATCCAAGTCTTGGCCATAGTGATCAAACTCAGCATGAGTTCAGGCATGTGACTGACTGCTACACTTGTGACTGACTGCTAAACTTTTGTATCTAAACAAAGTACATGGCTTTCCTACACATTCCTCAGTGCTATCAATAGAAAACTATGGTCTCTCCTTGACCTTTGAGATTTATTAGAGACATCAGAATGTTCTCCAACCCTGAGTTTTCACTGTGTTATCATATCAACCAAATGTTTAAAGTAACCGACTTTTCTGTTTAGCAAATTGTTTTCTAATCGGACAATGCCACAGTTTCTCATCTGCCAAGCTCTTACCCAACTTTTTTTTTTTTTACTTTTTATTTTTGTCCCCCCATTTTCGCCTCGCCAGCTATCAGGAACTCCTCCTACCTGCCCAAGCCCTTATATATGCCACAGGAATCCTTCGGTGGTCCAGCCCAATACCAGCCTTTGCTCGACTACCTTCCTGGATACCATGAGCGTAACCCATGGCTTATCCCGACGGGCAGAACCCCCTGGTTCCTCCAAACCAGGAGGAGGATCTTTTGCTCGACAGTCAGGGCTGTTGAGGAGGAGCCAGCGAGGCACGGGAAGAGTCGAAGTGATCCTGCTGTGGCATAGGATGGGGTGGCTTCATCTGCCCCGCACTGCTGGGAGTATTTTGCCGCTTGCTAGGCCCTCCCCTTATCCCACCTCTGGGCATGGTCCTGAGAGATGACCCATCAATTCACCTATCAGCGCTGTCAGTAGGGTGGGTAAGCCCCACTCTACCTTCAGTACTCCCCTAACAGCCTCACTCTGGGTGGGAGACACCTCCGCGTCACTTGCCAGGTGACTGGGTACGTGCCGACATGAGATCACCCCAGAGGGACCATTTATTCCTTCCGGCATGACAACCCCTCCTTGGGTCACCAGTAGGGGGTTGTGCTACAGAAGGAGGTGCCATCCCTTCCCGAGACACGAGGCATCCAACGGACACCCAGCCCTGCCGCACCAGTCGGGACCAGACGTCCTGGACTTGGGGCATGAACCCGGGACATCTGGATGGCAAGTGGTAACTCTACCACCGCTCTGGTTGGCCTTACTGAACGTTTCATTAACCACATGCCTTGGATATGGCAACACTCTTCTCTGTAGGAAATCTCAGGTGCCTTCTTGATATACATGTGCAAACCTTGCCTAGCAATACAAAGCCATTGTTCAAACAATCAGATACCTGCATGGCCTTGTCTACCCATGCCCACCTCTCAGTCTACGGTACTCCAAATTGTACCCTCAAACTCTGTTCTCGGTCTTCACTGTTTTCCTGTCCAGGGTGTAAAACCATTCAGCAGCCAAGTGATAGGTGGCTAGATGGAAATTTTCAAACTCCCTTAAGAGTACTTTAAGTGACCAAATGGCTGTGAAGATCAAATATATTTAATATGCTGTTTAGTAAAAGTGGCCATTACAGCATTTGATTTGGCCCCAAGATATTTACTAGCTGTTGCTATCATAACTTTAGCTTTAAGATGCCTTCTTCAAGGATAATTCCCTCAATTGAGCCACATCATGGAACTGTAAGCTGTTGGCGTCAGGACCACCCAAAAAGGTTTTGCTGGCTGGGGCCACCCACATTGACACACTTCATCGGCACCTATATAATGCGGGTGTCGGGTGTCCCGAGCATGCCTCAGTCCTTTCTTCTGCCGTCAACTGCTCAAGAACGCTGACAAACTCAGAAAGTTTCACTGTAGTTACTTACTTTTAGTTTGCTACTTTATATTTATTCTTATGCCACTGCCTACAGAAAATGAAATGAAAATTACATACTCACCATAATTCTTGATCTTCTAGGACTATCTTCACCACCGATTCACACTAATCAGTCTTAGATGGAGGTGCTAGGACCTTGCAGAAGCCAGAACTTTTCAGGAGGGCTGGCGCCAAAGCAAGTTGTGCTCCAGAGGCGGTGTCACTACCACTGAACCAAAGTGGCGCTCACGGTAACTGGTTGACCTTTTACTAACTTCCTCCTTCTCATATTAACTGACTGCAGATCACCCCCTAGAAAATGCCCGCCCACCTCCTATTGATTTGCCTCTCTCTCCTCCATCTCTTGGGGCCTCCACTGGACCTTGGTGTCACCTTGGCATTGCAGTGTTTTCAACCTGTTGTCCCCTTTTGCACTCATGCCCTACCCTCCAATAGGGCTCTTGAGCTGGCACCATCCTCCTCTACACTCTCGATGTACACCTGCCTGACTCATCCTCCCCCCTAGCCCCCATCTAGCTTCCTCCCCCTGTTCCCTCTGGCATCTTGTCGTTCTAGCCTTCCCAGGCTGTGCCCCCCTGCCTACCCCATGTCCTTAAGCTACCCTACTCCTCCTATCTTGCCAGACGCAAACCTACCTTCCACCACCCCCTGCCCAGGGCTGTACTTCTCCTCCTACTTTTATCAGGGAATATACACCCCAACCCAGGCCCGGCCCTCAATAGGGTGACGTCTGATTCTTCTGGGCTTCATATTGTGTCAATGAATATCTGTAGCCTCCTGAAAAAAATTTGATGCATTCCCAATGCTGGGTCACAGTCCATAAACCCGACATAATTGCTCTAGTGGAGACCTGGCTGTCAGTTTCTACCCCTGACTCCCTTGTCTCACTCCCTGGTTACTCCCTTTATAGAGAGGACCATATTGGCAGACGGGGTGGGGGCTATGCTATCTACATCAAAGATTCTCTTATAGGGATAGCCCTCCCAACCCCTGTCCTTGGGTTCAGTGCTCAGGCTCTAACCCTAAAACTGACCCCAGATCCGTCCAGGGGCCCCCCTCTATCTAACCGCTGCCTACATACCTCCCAAAAAATCAGGCGTTGGCCCTGGTCCCGCTAATTGAGTACCTTACCTCTCTACCCCATTCCTCTGATCAAATCCTTGTGGGTGATCTAAATATTAACTGGCTAAGTCCCTCATCCTCACATACCCGTGACTCCTTTGCATCGATTGACTTAACTCAACTCGTTGCCCAACCGACAAGAGTGAATCCTAGAATGGGCTCATGCACTCTTCTTGATGTGGTCCTTACCAATCATCCTAACCTAACTGGTACTATCCAAGTCCTCCCCTGACGGACTCAGTGATCACTCCCCTATACTTTTCCGCTGGTCTACCTCCTTACCTAAACCCACTGCTCAGTCCACCCTTCGACGGCAGCTAAGACCAGGTGGACTGAAAGGCCTTAAGCAATTCCTGGCCCAAGTTGACTGGTCCCCCATTCAGTACGCCTCCGTAATTGACATAGCTCTAACCTTCTTCACCCAAACGTTTAACAAAGCCTGTGACATTTTTGCACCTCTCACTGTTCGCCATTCCAAAGCTCGGCATGCCCCCTGGGTTACACCTCCCTGGTTCAACTTCTTAAGCAGAGGATAATCTTTGGCACCTTGCCACAGAAACTGGCCGCCCCGCTGACAGGCAGGCGTATATAGCTGCCCGAAATAAATGTACCTGGGCCATCCGCAAGGCCAAGGCTGATCACTATAAGGCCTCACTCACCTCGTCCTGGGGTAATGCGAGAACCTTCTGGGACACCATAAAACAACTGAATGGGGGCTCACGTCCTCCCCCACCCTCCCAACTCAACACTGATGGCACCATCTCTACTGACCTAGCCCATATTGCCAACTACCTCAATAAATTTTTCACTGACCTTCGCCATGCCCCCCCTCCCTACCTGACCCTATCCACACGTGCCCTTGGCTCCACTTTTACCGGGTTAGTGCCCATGAAGTCAGGCCGCTCCTTATCAAGGCCTTAAAATGCAATACCATTGGGAGCGACTCCCTGGACCCCTGTCTCCTTCGTCAGGTTCTGGATCAGGTGATCGCCCCTATCACCAGCCTCTTCAATAAATCTCTCTGCTTGGGGCAGTTTCCCTCCATCTGGAAAACTGCCACTGTCACCCCCATTCACAAGGGTGGTGAAAGGTCCCTACCTGGTAATTATCGACTGATCTCCATCCTCTCCCCTCTCTCAAAAGCCTTAGAAAAAATAGTGTCTACCCAAATCTCTGAGTACCTAACTAAATATAGCATCCTCTGCCCGGAACAGCATGGTTTCCGTGCTGGTCACAGTACTAATACCGCCCTCCTTGAGTTTTCTAACTTTCTTCACTCCTCTCTGGACTCTGGCTCTATAGATGGTGCAGTTTTCGTTGACTTATCCAAAGCCTTCGATACTGTTTCCCGTCCCCTCCTGCTGGCCGCCCTCAGCCACATTGGCTTTGCCACTGGGCCTGTCTCCTGGTGCTCCAGCTACTTGTCTGCCCGCTCCCAGTGTGTTAAACTCAATGGGACACTCTCCAGCTCCTGCCCTATCCGCTCTGGTGTACCCCAGGGCTCCATTCTTGGGCACCTGCTCTTTTCCCTATATCTCAATTCCCTGCCTGCTGCATGTAAGGGTAAACTCTTACTTTATGCTGACAATGCAGTTATATTTGCTTCCGACCGCAGCCCTATCACCCTCCAGGACTCCTTGCAATCTTCTTATAATACCGCTGAAGCCTGGTTTAAAGAGCACCGACTTGTAATAAATCTTAAAAAAAACAAAACCATGCTCTTTGCCCACCCCCAAAACAAAGCTAGTAAATTCCCTCTTCAGGTCCTCGCCAGTTCCAAGGTACCACTCGAGCAAGTCTACTTGTACAAGTACCTTGGGATATCCTTCGACCCCGCCCTTACATTCCATGCCCATATTTCGGCCCTAGCCTCTGCCTCTAACATGCGGCTGGGTATGCTCTACCGTCACAAAAACTGTCTCCCCACTGAAACCCTTAGACTCGCAGTCACATCCTCCATACTATCCTTAGTAGACTATGGTTTGCCAGCTTATGGGGCTGCTGACCACACTTCCCTAAACAAAATCCGCCTCACCTTAAATAAAGCTTGCAGGTTAATCACTGGGGCTCCCAGACTAACCCATACTTGCCCTTATATGCCCAAGCTAATCTACTCAACCTAGATGAGACGTCTCAGGTCCAAACCAGCCTCCTTACTAAAAAACTCTCCTTGGTATGTCCCCACCTGGGTTGACTGCCTCTATCCACCCAGCAAACCCACTAGTACTTACTCGATCCTCCAGTAAAGCCACACTGTCAGTACCGAGGGCTAGAACCTCACGGGGACAAAGAGCCTTCAGTTACAGAGCCCCATCCTGGTATAACTCCCTCCCTACTAGTATCGCTAACGCTCCCACAATCTCCAGCTTTAAAACCTCTCTCCGTAATCATCTACTCACCTCCTGCCACTGTGGCTGTATATAAGTCTGTTCCTGCCCAAGTGCTCTGACAAAACTCCCTGAGTGGCTACTCCCTACCTTTTCCTAGAGCTATCTAGGGTCTTCCACCTCGCTGTATGTACCTATTATGGGTAGTAATGTACAGTCCACGACTGCTTGCCTGATGTATAAATTTATGCTAAACCTACCTGGGTCTTGTTTCGACCTTGTATCCGCAAATTGTAACCACTATATGTTTACATGTCTCTCCGTATTTTGTAAACGACCGTATTGTATAAGCATGTCTGTACTGTCTGTCCTCACTGTGATAAGGTACCTTTGTAAATGAGCCTCTGGCTCAAAGGTTTTAAACTGATGTTTCAATAAATAAATAAAATAAAGCAGCGCACAAGCGCAGCGCCGTGAGACTGGCATGCACCACGTGGCTAACCCTGGTACCAGCCCTCAACTGATTCAGCCAATACAAAGCAAAAAATCCAGTGCACACCCTCCCCCCCATGACAAATCATTAAATGTGCTTTCTGTCTCAAATGGCTACTTAATTATTTTATCCCAAATGGGAAGTGGGGGGGTCTCTTGGTCTTTCACATCAGAGCTCTGGTGTGAAATTAAGCTCAGCCAAAAGTCAGCAAGGTGGATCTCCCATTGGCTAAGACTCAGTTCTAAAATGCTAACTGCCACAGTTGGCTGCCTTTTAAAATAGTGTGTATTGCCTGATTGGCTCACTTTGAATAAGGTGCGGTCCCCAGTCAACGTACTGGGAATTGATGCACTACCTAACTGGTTCACTTTGAATAAGGTACAGAACCCAGCCAATATACTGGTGGTCAACGAGGAGCCAACTAATGGAGACAACCATAAATCTCCTATAAAAACAAATCCACAATTAGCTGCTCAACCCTCTTTTGGATCTTTTGCTTTGTGTTGACTATATGCCATAACTAGTAGCACTCCAATGAGAAAAGCAATTTAATGTGTGTGATACTGCATGGGTTGTGCAGTTAATTTTGGATTTGCTTGTATATGAGATGTCACCGGTAAGAAGCAAAGGGCTGTTGCTGGAGCAAAACACTTTACCTAGCTTGACTCTCGTGGCTCCACTTCAACCGGCCCCAAAGGGCCAGGGACTGGCTCCAATGGTAAAGACACACAAGCCTGATGCTGCATATATTGCTCCAAAGAGCTGCTCAAGGGTGGAATTGCCCAATGGGGTCCACACTTACAGAGTGTGACTCTGGCCCCAGGCCCTGACAGCCTAGTACCAGAAGCCCCTGGTAATGTCAACAATGTGACAGGGTTGAATAGGACCCTGTCCCAGTTGTTATGGACTGTTTAAATGCAGGCAACTGTTCTGTTATTTCCTTTCCTGTCTCTTGTCTGCCTGGCTGTGCAACCAAATTTTCTCGTGAGACCTAGGATTTGATCACCCAGACAATCTCGCAATTCTTTGCCTCTCACTGTCTCTCAGTCTTCCCTTGCTGTTTGTCTTTTCCTCCCTCACATATCTGCTGGTATAAAAATAAATGCAAATCATTACGTGGAAATATAACTGATACTGGAATCCCTTTGTTTAGAAATGACATAGTGTTACTGTTGAAATGTATATAATTATAGTTTGAGATGATTGCAAAAAGCTATTGGGAATTCAAGGGGTTAACCTGAGAGCAGTTTTTAAGCACTTTTTCAGAAGCTGTGGAGAAGGGGCCTCAGTCCTGGGACATTGTGTTCATGCTGCACCTGCCCGAAACATACAAGAACATTTTAGAAAAAAAAATGATGCTTGTTAAGGAAGGGGGTTGCAAAGACTTATAAGAGCGAGAGCTGCAATATTTTGAGAGACACCGAGATCGAAGGAAAACTCAGATGGATCTTCTCTGTTTATTCTGCCTTTGTTAAATCGTGATTCTGAACAACTTTATTAATACTAGCAGTAACATAAAAAAATAAACACTTTTTGCGACTTCTACAACTGCTCCTGGTTTTTCCTATGCTTCCTGGCCTGTGCCTCAATGACAAACAATACTGGTGAGGGCCTCTGGCAGACCAAAAGTCTCATGGTAGATCTCCCAGATAGCAACCTCGAGTGGTACCATTTCTTCCCCATCCTAAGGAAAGAGGAAGAAGGAAGAACTTGAGGACAAGTGGCCCAGAGAACCTGACCAGCAATCGGTAACAAGCCTGCTCTTTTGTGCTTCGGTAGAGTTGTCCATCCTCCTGAGCACTGGAACACCTGTTGTCAAAACCCTTCCCCGGTGTGCAAAGTGGACTGGACATGGCCCCAGTGCTGGAGCCGCCTGCCTGCCTGAGAAAGCTCCCTACCAACACCTTCCATGGTCGTTGAGCATAGACTCAGTAGTGCTGAGAGAAAATTAACAGGAATATTTTTTATAAAATCACTAAACTGACACAAAAATAAACTCTAGCTTTAAACACTACAACTGAGAAGAACTGAATGCTGTTCTTGTACAAATGTGAAGTTCTGAATCCCTGCAGGTGAGGGATGTTATCACTGATGTGTACTGAATGGTGGGAGAAAAGGAACTGAAGCGGTTGGGGGTGGTGCTGAGGTAAGCCATGTGGTGTGAGACAGTCTCACAGTGCCACACTCCTGTGTGCAGTTTGCCTCAGCGCCAGCCCTTCTGAAAAGTTTTGGCTCCAGTAGGGTCCTAGCACCGCTGGCTAAGACTCTTTAGTGTGAATCAATGGTGAAGATTGATTCCTGCATTGGGTGGTGTTAAAATTTATAAAGATGGCCACTCCATTTGTATTCGTTGCCTCGGTACTGACCACAATGTTACAACCTGTTGCAGTTTGCCAGTTCTTTAACCAGGCAATCAGGAGACATCGCAAGAAAGCTTTGGAAGTACATCTAAAGCTTCATGAAATAGAGAAACATGTAAAGATCTGTAAGTCACACAGAAAATACCTGCATTTCATGTTTCAGGACTCGCACTACCAGTTTTGTGTCTTGCCCTTCGGTTTACGCTCTGCACCACATGTCCTTACCAAAGTTTTTGCAGTGGTGGCAGGTGCACTCCACAAGGAGGGCCTCTATGTCTTCCCCTATATAGACGACTGGCTGTTGAAAGCCCACTCCTGGAAAACCACTATCTAAACACTATTTCAGACCAGACAGTTGGTCAACCAACTGGGTATAGTGATCAATGAACCACAGTTGCTCCTTACCCCTTGCCAGAGGCTCGAACATATAGCGGCAGTTCTGGACAAAAGTTTGGGGTGGGCATTTCTGCCCTCTGACCATGCTAAGGCACTGCTGGACCAAGCACAGGTGGTACCATCCAGTGACTGTCTCGGCCAGATGCCATCTAAGGCTAATATGCCTGATGGCTGCTGCAATACAGACTGTACCACTAATCCACATAAGGATCCCGCAATGGTTCCTCAGGGTGCAGTGGGCACAGCATTCCAACAATCTGGAGTGTCTAATACAAGTGACTCCTCCACTCTGTTGCTCCCTGCTCTGGTGATTGGACTGCTCCAACCTAGACGGGGTCCCTGTTCCTTCAGCCATTCCCCCCTCCCATCGGTGATGACCATGGAACCCTCAGGTTCGGAATGGGGTGCCCATTTGGGACTTTTCAGAACTATGGGTTAATGGATCCCTCCGGATACAGTTCTGCACAGCAACACACTGGAGATGAGGGGTGCTCTGCATGGCCTGCAGGCCTTCACCACCCTCCTACCAGGCAGCCAGCTGCTGATCTGCACAAACAACATTCTGGTGTTATATTACATCAAACAGCAGGGCAGAGTACATCTGTACACTCTCTACAGAGAGGAGATGAGAGTTTGGCACTGGGTGGTGGACCACTACATATCTCTGTCCTTGGTGTTCCTACCTGGTACTCTAAATGTATTGGCAAATAGCCTCAGTTGGTCTCTTGCACTGTGCCATGAATGGGAGTGCCCAGACTCTGTCATGGACGACCTTTTCAATAAATGTGGTTGTCCGGAAACAGACCTGTTTGTGTCTCCACACAATGCAAAACAGCTGCATTTCTGCTCATGTGCTCCATGGCCTGGAGTTTTCAAGTGAGATGCATTGTCCCTAACATAGAAACATAGAATCTGTAGGCATACAAGGACCATATGGCCCACCTAGTCTGCCCATTTCCCTATTCACTGCTGCAGCACCAGATCCTATTTGATCCGTGGCTTTCCCACTCTGCACATCTCCAGGGTACCCTTATGCCTATCCCCTGTACTCCTGAACCCCAGTATTGTTTTCACCCCCACCACTTCTGCTGGAACGCTGCTCCACAGTGCCACCACCCTTTCAGTGAAAAAGTACTTCTTAACATTACCCCTGATCCTTGCACCCTTCAGCCTCACATCATGCCCCCTTGTTCTTGTGCAGAGTTTTCTCTGAAAAATGCATTCCACCTGTACCCTGTTTATTCCCCGAAGATACCTGAATGTCTATCATCTCTCTCCACTCCCTTCTTTCCTCCCGTGAATAGATATTAAGGTCCTTAAGTCTTTTCTCGTAGGGCTTTTGGTGCAGTTCATGTACCACTTTGTTGCCCTTCTCTGGACTGCCTTTATTTTGTCAATGTCCTACCAGAGATGTGGTCTCCAGAACTGGACACAGTACTCCAGTTGAGGCCTCACCAGTGATCTGTACAGTGGCATCACCATCTCTTTCCTGCTGCTTATTATGCCCCTCCCTACACACCCCAACATTGTTTGCTCTCCCCACCGCCTTTTCACACTGTTTGGTCACCTGCAGGTTGTCAGATATGATAACCTCCAGGTCTCTTCTCCTGACTTGTGGTGGCCAGAATTTCCCCACCCACTCTGTACTCCTCCCATGGACTCCTGTGACTCAGGTGCATGATCTTGCACATTTTAGTACTGAATCTCAACTGCCAGACACCCGACCACTCCTCTAACAGGCTCAGGTCCTTTCTAATTTTTTCCACCCCCTCCGGTGTGTCCACTCTGTTGCAGATCTTGGTGCTATCTGCGAAGAGGCACACCTTTCCTTCCAGACACACTGCAATGTCGCTAATGAAGACACTGAATAGGACTGGCCCCAGCATCTACCCCTGTGGCACCCCTCTGGTCACCTCTCTCTCCCCTCAGATTTCATGCCATTTACCACCACCACCCTCCGAGTCCTGTATCTTAGCCAGTCCCAAACCCACTTTACCACCATAGAACCCACTCCCAGGCTCCCCAGTTTTAGTTAGCAATCTCCTGTGTGAGACGGTGTCGAAGGCCTTGTTGAAATCCAGGTAGGCCACATCCACCGCTCTTCCCTGATCTACCACCCTGGCTGCCAAGTCAAAAAAATCTATAAGAGTCGTCTGACAGGACCTTCCCGCTGAGAATCCATGCCGCCTTGCATCCTGTGCCCCGCTATCCTCCAGAAACTTCACAGTCCTCTCCTTAAGTAAGGACTCCATTTGTTTCCCCACTACTGAGGTCGGGCTTATAGGCCTGTAATTACCTGCCTCTTCTCTGCTAACACTCTTGTGGAGAGGGACCACATCTGTCCTCCTCCAGTCCTCAGGCACCTAACCTGTCTCTAGTGATGCAAACAGTGGTTCCACCAGCACTTCCCTGAGTTCCTTTAATACTCTGGGGTGGATCTCATCTGGCCCCATTGACTTATCTGCTTTTATTTTCACAGAGTTCTTCTAGGACTCTTTGCACTGTGAATTGGCTGGTGTCTACCTCCTTCCCCTGAATACCCCTTCTTAATGAGTCTCAGTCCCTCCCCCTTCCCTTCCCTGGTGAATACTGAGCAAAAGTACTTGTTCAGTATCTTAGCCTTTTCTAGGTCATCCTCCACCCTTTCTCCTCCTTCCTTCTTCAGCCTAATGATCCCATAAATAGTCTTTTTCTTCTCACCAGTGTATCTGAGGAAGGTCTTGTCACCTTTCATAGAAACACAGAATTTGACGGCAGATAAGGACCGCTTGCCCCCCCCCCAATCTGCCCATTTCCCTACCTAATGGATAAGCTGCAGATCCTAGTTAATCAACAGCCTACTTCCTCCTACCCCTCACTAGAATTGCCTTATTCCTGTCCCATGCATGCTTGAATTCCTCCACTGTTTTTGACTCCACTACCTCCTCAGGAAGGTTGTTCCATGTATCCACAATCCTCTCTGTGAAAAAATACTTCCTCACATTACCTCTGAGCCGTCCTCCCTCTATCTTCAAATTGTGCCCCCTTGTTCTTGCACATCTCTTTTTCTGAAAGATGCTACCCTCTTGGTCTTTGTTGATTCCCTTGAGGTACTTGAAAGTTTCTATCATGTCCCCTCTCCCTCCTTTCCTCAAGGGTATACATATTAAGCTCCTTTAGTCTCTCTTCGTATGTCTTCTGGTGCAGACCCTGCAACATTTTGGTTGCCCTCCTCTGGACAGTCTCCACCTTGTCTATGTCTTTGGGGAGATGTGGTCTCCAGAACTGCATGCAGTACTCCAAATGGGGTCTCACCAACTGTCTGTACAGAGGGATCACAACTTCCTGTTTTCTACTGGTGATGCCTCTCCCTATGCATCCCAGTATCCCCCCAGCCCTCCTTACTGCCTTCTCACATTGCTTGCCCACCTTTAGGTCATTTGATATAACTATCCCCAGGTCCCTTTCCATTTCTGTTGTCAGTATCTCACCCCCCATTGTGTACTCTTCCCCTGGGGTTTTGTTTCCCAGGTGCATTACTTTGTACTTCTTTGCATTGAATCTAAGCTGCCATACATTTGATCATTCCTCCAACCTTGCCAAGTCCCTTCTCATCCTTTCCATCCCACCTTGTGTATCAACCCTGTTGCAGATCTTTGTGTCATCTGCAAAGAGGCATACTTTTCCTTCCAGTCCCTCTGCAATGTCACTTATAAAGACATTAAAAAGGAGTGGACCCAGTACTGAACCCTGCGGTATCCCAGTAGCCTGGGCTATACCTTCCTCTTTCTGTGCTTTAGCCCTTTCAATTATTTTCCCAGAATTCCTCTGCTTCTCCAGATATTTTTCTCTGTCCTCATCCTTTTGTGTTTTCCTCTCCTGGAAAAGAAGGTTTCTATATGCCTTTCTGTCATTCCTCCTGCTACAGAGGGTTCTGGTCAAGCTACGGGCCGAACTGGCCTCCTTAAGTCTGGTGGTCCCTGACTGGCCCGGAGACATTTGGTTTCCTCTGTTCCAGTAACTGGCAGTGGAACCCCCATCCCACTTTCCCATGAGTGGGCCTTCTGACACACAGCAAGGTGCTCTAGTGCAGCCAGATCTGCAATTCCTGCACCTCCACGCATGGCTCCTGAGAGTGCAGAACTCTCCTGCTTCTGGGTCACCACAATGGTCGCTCATGTTCTGGGCAGCTAGAAAAATTAAAATTACGTACCTACCGTAATTCCTGATCTTTCTGTGCATCTTCACCATTCATCACCTTTGGGTAATGTGGCCGGAGGTTGCAACCCCATGGGAGATTATTTTTTTTTGGATAGGCGGAGTCGACGCACCATCGGCGTCGCCCTCAAGGCCGATGCACTGCGTGGCGCTCACAGGTAGGCCATTAGGTGTCGTCGACCCTGCCCTCCCATCAGTTCTGAGTCACCGTAGAGTAAGAAAAGGTTGGAAAGGAGTCCAAGGGACAGATAAAGGAAAAGATGTACAAACTAAAAGGAGAAATAATCAACTGAGAGGACAGAAAGAGAGTTGGAATCTAAGGGGATTGGGAAGGGGCCCCAATCTCTGGAAGTAGAGAGTAGGGAGGGAGGAGGGAAGAATTAGAAGTAAGGATGTGGGGGGGGGGACATACCCTGAAGCCTTGACCTGTCTCCAGATTGTATAGGAACTGCAAAGGAGTAGCCAGAAGGCTACACTGCCAGAATTCAAGGCACAGAATCACTGGCAATAAACTCCAACATAAGCAGAAGCGGCTATTCTGGAAGAAAAGACAGGATACAGGGCTGTACCCCTGTGGAAACAAAATCTGGAGGTAAGAAACAAGTTTCTTAAATTAATTTGAGGGTTGAGTACCTATGGACAAGAACGAGAGAGAATAACGGAAAGGGAGGGAGGGAGAGAGAGACAGAGCGAGAAAAGAAGAGAGAGCAACCACCAACCCCGACCCCACAGGGGTGGAGCCAAGGCACTGAGGAAAGAAGTGCCCTCTCCCCTGATCACTCCCCCTCCTGAAAGAATGTAAAAAATCCCACCGTGTGCCCACGGTCACCCCACTCCTGACCAGTGGAAAGGAAGCGGGGGGAGGGCACATAGAGAGAGGGGGATCCAGAGACTGAGGCCCCAGGGGGATGGAGGGTGGGATTGTGATGAATGGTGAAGATACACAGAAAGATCAGGAATTATAGTAGAGTCGTCATTTCATATCTTATCTGTGTCCAATCTACCACTCATCACCTTTAATTAGTCCGAGCCCCGAAGGGGCCCTGGACCCTAAGGACTAAGTCCCTAGCTCACAGTGGGTGACATATTGGAGAGAGAACCTTCACGGGTCTGGAGAGGCCCGAGACTGGGGAGAGTGAGACGGGGACCCCCCGGAGGGGGCAAAAGGTTGCCTCGTCAGACGCCGCCTCACCCTATGGGAGAAAAGATGTGTTCTCTGGTATGCGGAGGAAATCACCCTATGCCGGGCCAAGGGTGAGAACCAGGAGAGACGCAGCCATGCCATCCACCTAGTGCAGTTTTCTGTTCCTACGACCCTGGAAGCTACCTCGTTGGCATCGTAAGATGCCCTTGCTTGGTGCCTTGCTAGCTCCAGGCCATGTGCAGAGAGTGCAATGGCTTGTCTGGTTACCTCTGAATCAGGCATAGAGGCTAGGAGTTGACCTAGCCTGGAACACAGGAATCTATCAAAGGTAGCATAGAGGGCCTGATGCAACTGTGCTGAGTAGAAAGTCCTCCTCCCCCAGAAGTCAAACTCCAAGGAATCTGCATCTGGGGGCTGGTCACAGTGGAGGGCACGGAGCCCATCGGTAATGTCCAGTTGTGCCAGTTCTGACTGAGGATGAGGCAAACTACCTGGAGACTCCGGGGGGGGGGGCACAATACCTCTGGCACAGATCCCATGGGGCTGGGACTCCAGAAAAGGGTCTTTGCCAGAAACACAACGACGCCTCCTGGAAGGGAGCAGGCCAGGGGGGCACCACAATGGTGTCCGCACTAAAATCGCCTAGGAAGGTGCGCGTCGAATGCTCTGGATTGTGCTGAGTAGGTGGGGTGATATCAGTCCTCCAACATCCTCACGAGAAAACGCTGACACTCGGCAAGATCAGCAGCTGGAGAGATGTGAACAGACGGCTCCTCTCTTCCCAAAGAGGAGGATAAGGAAGTGGTGGACCTCATAGATTCAGTAGCTGGTTGCTCAGTGGGAAGTTGGAACACATGCCTGTCCATGGCCCTGACATGTGAAGGGAAATGAGCAGCCACAGCCCTGAATTGCTCCCAGGACAGAGGTCCGCTAGGGCCAAGAATGCATGGGAGAGCAGGAGAAGGTGACAGAGGAGTGGGGGCAGAGCCGACAACAGGAATCAGCTGTCCTCTGGGCAAAAGGGTGGACCTGGAGCCCCAAGGGAAGAGGGAGGTCCAGAAAACTCAACAGCCGACAGCTGATCAACCATACTGGAACTGCCAAGGCTGCGCCCTGAAGATTCCCCCCTGTGAGGTGACCGGAGCCGTGGCACTCCAAAAGGACGGTCCCCTACCTCCAAAGAACAGGGCCCTCTTGAGGAGACCGAGAAGGAAAGGCAGAGGTCCGCACTACGACTCCTTCCCGAACCCGGGTGGATCCCAGAAAAGGGTTGCCGTGTCGAACCCCTACTCCTCGACTTCTCCGAGTCCGGAAGAGACCTCCTTCTCACAAACTCCAGCCTAGGCAGCTGACAACTCTGGTCAGTCCCCAAAGGGACTACCCCGGGAGTAGCACCCTCCCCTCCTGTAGGTGCTCTGATAGGCCCTAAAGTTGGGCAATCCAGGCACTCCACCTGAGGGGGTACCACCACTGAGGGGTCAGAAAACTCTCTGAGGCCAGACTGCAGGGCAATAGTGGCCTGCACCACTGCCTGCTGGTCAGCAACCCTGACCTTGGACCCTAGGGCAACTGTCCACTCCTCAGAGGGGGGGCTGGTTCCGGTCAGTCGAGGAAACTACCAGGTTATCCATGTGAGCGGCCAACTCCAAAGACTCAGACAGCTTGTCCGACTCGGAGTCCGACTCCGCCTCTGAGGAGGTGGAGACCGAAGTCCGATGCCAGACAGTACGCGGATGCCCGCTGCCATCCCAACCGAAAGAGGTACCAGTCTGGGTGACTGCACCAGAGTCGGCGCCGAAGCCCGCAACTGCACTGTGAATGGTGTGCGAAGAAGACACGGCGCCGAGCGCGGCAGCAACATCGGAGCCGGTGCCTGCCACAGTGTCATCCCGACCCATGGTGCCGCAAGCAGCCGAGGTCAGCGACGGCGCCAACGATGGCACAGACAGCTCCCTCGATGCCGTGAACTGTGCTGAGAGGGATACCCTCCTCTGCGCCATGTCCTCGATCGGTGCCACAAGTGGCACCAGAGCTAGACTCGGCGCTGTGCTCAGCCTCGGCATCGCAAACGGCACCAAGGCGAGAAACAGTCAAGGATGGTGCTGTAGAACCTTCCATGGTGCCATCAGCACCATTGGTGCTGCAAACGCTGCCGAGCGATGGACCAACGCCGGTCATGGCGCCATTAGGGCCAACAGCGCCACAAACAGCGCCGAGGCCCAAGACGGCACTGACAGACGGCGTCGAGGACGGTGCCAACTCAGGCTTCCCAGCCCAAGGAGACGACACCGGGGGAGCCTTCACACCCCTGAAGGGGCAATTGCCAATGCGGTGCCTCCCGCCCCCAGAGGGGACGGACTGGGCCTCCTGCACCGCAGAAGGGGCTTCTGCAATGGCGAGGCTACTAGAAGCAGAACCCTCCTCCACAATCCGTATAGAACAAGAGGGGACCCGGAGAAAAGGCCGAGAACCATGGCTTGGCCCACTGAGTGCCTTACATCCCTAAAGTGTGGAGCTCAGTCCAACTTTCCATGTGCATTGTTCGATAACAGTGGTCCATGGAAGCAGGCATCACATGAATCCATGTCATGAAGCGGGCCAAGACAAGCGAAGCAACGGTGATGTTGGTCAGTGACAGAGTACTTGCGGCCGCACGGGCACCATCGCATAGGGGGCCCCCCCATCTTTAACGATTTCTTGCCCCCCAACCAAGACATGACCTACAGTAAAACAAGCTAAACAAAAGACTCGACGTCGCTAACAATAAAGAAAAGGAACAGTCTTACCAGCAGCGTCGAGTGGTGGCGAGAACCTAACTGGCAGGATACAAAAGTGGTGTCGAAGGAATTTCAGTGAAGGGTTTCAGCGTCGAGGTGTAAGCGGAGGCTTTTGAAATGAAGTAGGGCCTCTTGTGCAGCAGCTTCCCACAAGGTGCAACCTCTACAGTGGGAGGCAGCGAAGAACTGGGTGGGAGGGTGGGGTTGATGACATAGCAGCCAGCCCACGGCGGCAAGCAGTGCGTCGGCCTCGAGGTGGTGTTGATGTGCACTCCACTCCGCCCATCAAAAAAAAAAGCTCTCAAGTGGTCGTGACCAAGGTGATGAATGATGAAGATTGACACAGATAAGATCCATCTATGTGGTACACATTCTCACAAAAATGGACATGTTTATTTATTCATTTATTTGTACAAGTCGGATTTACAACCTTTGAGTCAGGGTCTCATTTACAAAGGCACCTCGTCGTGGGGGAGCAAGACAATAGAACATTGTGCAGATACAGCATTGGACAACATTTCAGGTGTAGACATTGAACACAGATTACACATAGTTACATGCTGGTATAAAATACAGGTTTACAATTAAAGATGTACAATTTCTCTGGAGTTGCAGTGGAATACATCCTTGTATAAACCTAAGGGGGTAGGTAAAAAGGGTAAGGGGGAAAGCTGGATTGGCAGTCCAGGGGATATTGTCGAGATTAGGGAGCCAGGCAGGAAAGGACCTGCAGTAGGACTTGGGGGGGCAGGGTTAGTTGCACCTACAGCAGTGGACATTAAAGAGATGGTTTCGGAGAGCGGTTTTGAAGGGACCAAGTTTGGCAGCGTTGGTGATGCAGGTAGGGAGGGAAGGAGTTGAACCAGGCGGGGGCTCGATAAAAGAAGGACCTCTGGGCGAGGGAGGTCTTGGTTCTGAGCATTTTGAAGGTGGCTTTAACAGAGCTGTGGTTGGAAACAGATGAGGATGACCATGGTAGGGAGGCAGAGACTCCAGGGCAGGGGGGAAGAGTCTGAGCAGGGATTTCTTAGCAAGAAGGCAGGTCTGATATTGCAGACATTCCTCGACGTCGAGCAGGTTGGCAGAGGAATAGAGCAGGCAGGTGTAGGTGCGGCTGGAGGCTTCGGTCAGAAGCCTACAGGCCTTATTGATGGAGAGCTGGATTTTAGAGAGGGTGGTGTTATCAGCTGCAGCATAGATGGGCAAGTCGTAGTCCACTAGGGACAGGACGGAGGAGGTGATGGCCATCCGGAGGGCAGCTAGGGGCAGGCAATCCCTATGGTGGTAAAGTAGGCCAATCCGAGAGTTTACGGCAGAGGAAACAGTGTTGGTGTGGAAGGTGAGGGCCGTATCGAAAGTGAAGCCTAGGTATTTGTATATGGGCACTTGCTCTAATGGGAGCTGAGAGCTGGGGGTAATCAGGAGGGGGGCACTTCTAGCTTTATTTTGGTGGTGAGAGAAGAGCACCGATTTGGTTTTCTTAAGATTTATGACTAGTCTGTGATCAAGAAACCCCCTTTCTGTTTGGCTGTAGGCAAGTTGAAGGGATGATTGGACAGTGGAGGGATCTGGGTGTGAGGAAAGAGAACTGCATCGTCTGCTTAGAGGAGCATCTTGCTAATGCAGGACCTGGGGAGAGTGTTGAGGTAGAGACTGAAGAGAATGGGACCCAGGATTGAGCCCTGTGGGACCCTGGAGCTAACGGGTCAAACGTTGGAGAGGGAGCCATTGATTTTTACACACTGGGATCTAGCAGAGAGGTAACTGGAAAACCAGGCAAGGGGACCAGCAGAGACACCGAGTTCATAGAGAAAGTCGAGTAGGATGGGGTGACAGACAGTGTCAAAGGCCTTGGAGAGGTCAATGAACACTGCACCGGCCAGGTTGCCGGAGTCGAGAGCAGAGTGCAGGTATTGGGAGAAATCCAGGAGAGCAGTGGTTGTACTGTGTCCTGGGCGGAAGACGTGCTGCTCCGGGCACATAATGTCATACTTAGCCAAGTACTCAGCTAGTTGGATAGACACTACTTTTTCGAGGGCTTTGGAGAGTCGGGGTAGGATGGAGATTGGCCGATAGTTGCTGGGGGCGGATTGATTGCCACTCTTGTGTACTGGAGTGATTTCAGCAGTTTTCCGTGCACTGGGGAACTGTCCAAGGCATAGGGACCGGTTAAGTAGGTCCATCAGGAGGACTAGGGCAACGTCCAGGACCAGGCAGAGGATCCTGGAGTTGAGGGGGTCGCTGCTGGGGTTATTACTACCAAGGGCTTTTAGCAAGTGTGGTCTGGCTTCATGTGGGGGATAGGGTGTGCAGGTAGAAAGGTGGGCAATACAGGGCAGGGGGGAGTGAGGAGGGGATTGGATTAAAAAAGCTGCTGGGGAGGACAGAGCTTAGATCAGAGAAAGTGGTGTTGAGGCAGTCAGCAATAGGTAGTGGATCAGAGGCGGTAGCGCCATCGATGGTGAGTTGAGATGGTGGAGGGGAGCGGGTCTTCCCATTTAGTTCTTTCATGCTACCCCAGAAGGTCCGGGCCGAGCCCCAGGTGGAGGTGAGGGTGGCCTGGCAGTGCTCCACCTTGGCCTGTCTGATGGCCCAAGTGCACTTATTGCACTCTGCATGGTAGCTTGTCCATCAGATGGATTGCCTGAATCTACAGCGATTCGCCAGAGATTATCCCTATTCTTAAGTTTCTGGATGAGGGAAGGGGTGATCCAGGGGGTGTTGCGTTTCTTTTTCTATGGATCCTGGTTGGGGGGGGGGGGCAAGAGGTCACAGGCCTTGCAGAAGGCACCTGTGAAGAAGTCAAGAGCTGAGTCGATATCTGGGGCATGTCTGATAGAGCAGTGTAGCCTGGGACACTGGTTTTGGAGAGGAGGATGACCAGATACAGATGACTGGGGAGTGATCACTTAGTGAGTCGGGGGAGGACAGTGATGTCTCGGATTTTAAAGGGGTGGTTTGATAAGATAATGTCTAGAAGGGTGTTGGTTCCACTGGATCGGTTGAACCTGGTGGGCTGTGAGACTAGTTGGGACATATCCAGGGCAGCAAAGGAGTCCCTGGTCTGGGAGGTGGCGGAAGCAAACCAATTA
Organism: Neoceratodus forsteri; assembly: GCA_016271365.2. Classification (NCBI taxonomy): domain Eukaryota; kingdom Metazoa; phylum Chordata; order Ceratodontiformes; family Ceratodontidae; genus Neoceratodus; species Neoceratodus forsteri. The sequence goes on along the minus strand of CM057454.1, from coordinate 684,938,813 downwards.
ACATTAAAACCACCAAGGATGACTTGCTCGACTTTGTGCGGGAGGGATGTGAGGTTGTCGATGAGAGACTGGACTGCTGAGTTCTAGTTCCTTGGTGATATGTAGGAGACAGTGAGGAAAAGAGGGCCTCTGGTGGGGTCACGGATAACTTAGCGTGAGAGCTTGGGCACCACAGTCAAGTTTGGGAGCAGGGAGTGCATGACCTGTTAGGGTGTCCCACATGAATATAGCGCACCCACCACCGCGTTTGCCTACGTGGTCTTCCCTGAATAAGGTGTATCCAGGGAGAGAGATAGCAGAGTCAGGGGTGGACTTAGAGAGCCATCTTTACCAGAGCAAGAATATCGGGTGGATGCTGGGAGACCCAGCACTGGAGAGCAGCAGTTTTCTTTAAGAGGCTACATATGTTAAGGGATGCAAAGCGGGAGACCGGTAGTGGTACAGGATTTGGGCGGGCTGGCAGATAAAGGTCCAGGATTGGGGTGTACGTTCCCAGAAAGTAAGAGTAGCAATGTGATTATTCTGATTAGGGGACGGTGGAGGTAGGGACCCATGGTTCGGCTCCCTGGCAAAGACCTGGTGATAAGGGTGCAGGGGATAGGTAGAGCATGAAGGGTGGGTATGGCAGGGAACAGGTGGGTCCAGGGTGGGCCCGGGAGGGCAGGGGGAGTGGGGCTGTAGGCAGGGGGTGGGTGCTGGGGAGTTAGGGGTGCGTTCAAGGTGGGGGGGCTATGTCATACTGGGGTAACATGGGGGTAAGGTGCCTGATGTAGTGGGCAGGAGCTCAGGTTAGGGGGAGGTTTGAACCAGGAGGGTAAAGGTGAGAAGACCTAGCAAGGGAGTGCGAGTGCCCATAGTTCTGTGCTTATGGTGAAAGATAAGGGTGATAGCTGAACTTCAGTGAGGGTGACGGTCACTGTGGAGTAGTGATAGTGCTACTGACTTTTGTGCAAAAGGTCCCAGGTTCAAGTACATCGAGGGGAGGGCATGTAAGAGCCTTGTGGAGGAGATGTCGGAGGTTACCCAGGGGCTAGATAGGGCTGGGGTTGGAGAGGAAAAGAGGGGAGAAATAGTGGTTTAGGTTTGAACTCCTTAGGAAGGGAGGTGTGGTTTCAGGGGATAGAAAACCAGCTGACTGTGGGATTCTAGTGGGAAGAGTTCTTGTGAGAGGAGTTCCTGAACAGACTATATAATAAACTGTCACAGAAGAGGAAGGGTAGGGTGGGCGAAAAATCGAGTGAGAGCTGGCTCTAGCACAAAGGTCCCTCAGTGCACAACTAGCTTGATTTAGAAAGCTGCTTAAGGAGGGGGAATAAAAACAAATTCTTAAATACTGAGTTGCTAAGTTAGGGATTGCAGGTGACCTCACAGCTCCTAGGTTCAGGGATGGAGTCAATGCTCAGGCTCACACAAAGATCCGAGAAATGGTGCCAAATTTAAAATTTACAGCTGGGGGGGGGTACTCTATCAGTTGAGCAGGCGTACCTGTTTTCGGCCTTTGAGAGGGCAGGGAGCAGCTCCTGTGGCTACGGCCACGGTGGAGGAATGCCCAGGGACTTTGGCACAGTCTGTAAATAAAGGGAGAAGAGATTAGCAGGAGGAAGTGGAAAGACTGTCTGAGTAGGAAGGGCAGGGGCGGGAGGGGAGGGATAGGATGGCTAGGTAGAATTCCTTGAGAAGGAGGGGGTGGGTTGAAGAGAAGAGGAGAAGGTTAGTTAAAAATGCAGAAAAGAAAAGGCTGAAGTTCAAGGCAAGGTAGATGCACATTTTTGAGTTAACAGGAGTAAGAAAGGTGAAATAAGGGGCTCAAGCAGAAGATTTTAAGCATTAATGTTCCATTTCAATATATGCAGACTTTGGTTAACTCATTAGTTGAGGAAACTTTGTTCAGTAAGACCTTGCTAATTCGCTAGCTAAGGAGATGCAGTGCATAGAGGAATAAATGCAGACTTTGGAAACCCCGCTTGCTGTAACAGAACTACGCAGGGAGGCCTTGCTACACAAATTACAAGTATAGTGTAATAAAACTACACAAAGCTGCCTAGCAGGAACAGTCCAAGAAAAACATACAGGTCTGCCAGTGTAGTGTACTGTCTGTGCCCTGGATGGATCCTTTTACATGTCCAGTGACTACTGTGCTAGACAACCTCTTGTCACTCAAGCACTCGAGACTGGGATATTCCTCTATTAAGGTCCATTTGGCCCCAGTGTCAGCTTTTCTTGCCTCCATAGATTCCTGAGATGTACTTTATTGCTACCCCTCCCCGGTCTTCGATCCGGGACTTTTAATTTGGTCCTAGAGATCCTAAGTGCTGAGCATGCCGCTCACTGTGAGCTATGCTTCCTCTCTTGAAGACACTGTTCCTAGTGGCTATGATGTGAGTTACAAGATAAGGTTACTTCACTTAGTCTGATTTTCTTCTGAAGGTTGTGTCTGAGAGAACACTAATCAGATTAGAGACCTTCCTGTTTATTTTTCACCTCCCATGGAGAGTGGGGACTGTTGTTTGCATATTCTGGACATCTGCAGGATGCTGCATTGGTACCTGGAGCATAACAAGTATTGTATAAAATCCTCACAACTGTTTATGACATTTGCCTCCAGGATAATGGGTTCTCCAATTACAAAACATGGTCTGTCCTCTGTCCAAATGGCTGGCCAGTTGTATTAAGTTTTGCTACCAGAAGCAGCAACCTGGTCCCATTCAAGCTCATTCTATCCAGGAGGTGGCTACCTCAGTGTCTTAATTTTTTATTTTTGGGTGTTATTTTCTCTCTCTCAGACTCCGGCTACAACCGCCCCCCGCCTCCGTGTCCTCGGCGCCATCCCGGACCATAAGACCCCCTCCCTTCTGCACCGCGACTTACCCTTGGCGGCAGGGTGGTGGGGAGCGATTCAACCCACCCAAACGGATCCATGCCAGGGGCGCCTCCAGGATGGCGCCGGGGAATGGCGCCATGCTGCCGGGCTCCCATTTTCTGATTTTCCTCCCGGCGATCATAGCGTGCAATAACGCCAGCGACTGAGTGCACGCTGCGCTCGTCTTGCGCTAGTCAAGCGTCTGCCACCGCCCCCTTGGCTTGAGGCTGCATGCTGTCGATCTCCAGCCTCCGCTATAGGGGTCAGAGCACCGCCGCCCGAAACCCCACCCGGAGATGGAGAGCAATCCTCCGGACGCTCAATCCATCTCCTCCCTGCTGACCCCCGACAACCCATGCCCGTTTCCCGAACACGGGTCGCCGGCATGGCGCAAGGTGTAGCGACCAGCGCCTCAACCCTCAGCACCACCGGGCCGGCCTCAGTGACTTAATTTCCAAAACATGTCCAATGCTGACATTTGTGCTGCTGCTACTGTTCATGCATTTACTAAACACTACAATCTGGACATTGTCTCTCGCGGACATCCCAGCTTTGGCCTCAATGTTTGGCAAGGCCTCCTTACTCAGGATCATTAGGTCCTACCGTCCTCCTCCTTCTATGCTTGGTATTGCTTGGGAATCTTCCATGATGTTGCTCAGTGGAAGGAGATATCCTCAAAGATTATAGAATAGTTACATACCGCAACAAGAGATCTTCGAGAGACAGTCCTCCACTGAGCCACAGCTCTCCCTCCTTTCCCACTTTGTCAGGGTGACAAGCAACAATACTGCCTGCCCTCGTAAGCTACTTCTGCTGTAATGCCTCAGACAGCATCTGTACTCAGTCTGCCATATCCTCTCCTGTGCGGTTCTGGTTGTTTTAGTCCCTGCTAGTTCGATGATCCTCTAAGCTTGTCTCCGGGGGGGGTGGGGCCTGAGGCATGCCGGGGATGCCCTCGTTATGTAGGTGCCAATGAGATGCGTCAATGTGGGCGGCCAAGCCACCAAAAAATGCCTGGATGGTCCTTACAACAACAGCCTACCAATTCTATCCACCTCAATAGAGCACAGTCTCTCGAAGATCTACTGTTATGGTAGGTAACTATTCTATGCACTGACTGGAGCTAGTATAATGTCAGCTTCGGCCACATTTTACTAACTGGGACATTAGAGTATCGGTTTTAGCCATCACACACTCAAGCCTTCCTGTTTTCTGGCAAGCCACAGGAAAAAATGCAGAAAGTACACCTGCATTTCACTAGTGCAGAATACTGCAGAAATATTCAAAAAATGAGCTTTTAAGGTGTTAACACAGTGAAAAGGCAGTACTGAAGTCAAAAAAGGAAAAGCAGACAAATGCATCGTACACTAGGGAGGGAGCTCTTATGTTATTTAAAGCTACTCCTATACTTTTTCACATCATACATTTTTGTTCCATGAACATCCAACATACTATAGCAACAAAAGATCTTTTGAGAAAAGAATATTTATATTAAAAAACTTATGTTACAAGGCCGTCCCAGTGGCGTGGACTGGAGCCCGGACAAGGATGCACTGCCGTGAAACCAGGTGCACTTAAAAAGGGGGAGATAATACCAGCATACACAGAAAAAAAAGACAGTCCATAACAGGTGGATAGTTAAACAGCTTTGCCAGAATTGATTTAATAAAGAAAAAACAATAAAAACAGCAATAGGAGTACAAGAGGCTTACAAGCAGTTTGAAAGCCAAGAGATCTTGCTAGGTGGTGCTGAAGTGAACAAGCTGTGTTCAACTTCGCTAAGGGGCTGTAAAAACAGGTGTACAACTCAACGGTACTGTACCTTTCTAATGCTACCCATAGCCACTCCACACCACAGACCCCAGCACTTCATGAATCACTTCTCTTCCTCAGGGGGTGTGGAAGGCTGAGGCACTGGTGCCTCATCTCCTGTCACACCAGTGCCTTCGATTCAGGAACAGACTCAGGTCATCCACGGAGGGAGAGGAACCAGTGTCTGTGGGACTTTTCTCCTCTCCTGTGGTGGGGAGGCAAGTCAGCCCGGCCTATGACTGCCACCAGGTGGAGGACTGGTGGGAATGCAACATGGTGGGCAAGAACGAGAGGGTGCTGAGGCAACGTTGAGCATGTGCACCTTCAAGGGCATGCATGACGTCTATGGCACGGGGTGAGAGAAATAAGGAAAAAGGATGTCAGGGCATTGTGAAGCCTTGCCTGCTCATCCTGAGACCACACTGCCACCTGAGAGCTCATCTGTGGTCCGCACTGGATTTTAGCTACTGATGGGGAGGGGGGACAGTCCTCTTCCCTCTGGCCACGCCACGAGGAGAAGAACTGGAGTAACTATGATTGCAGGTGAGTCCTGGGGAGGCAGCGACAGACTCAAGTAATGCAGGGACAAGGTTGATAAGCTGCCCTTGGATGTGGAGCATAAAATCCTTTATGGCAAAAAACATGAAAATTATGCTGCAGAAATATAGAATACATTGTAAAAATTTCAAAAAAATTACAGCGACAACTGACTTGTACACTTACATTCTGTATATTACATTGTTGATCGTTACCCACCAATTTTCCACAGCTGAGAAATTTTTTTATTTGCTGCTAGCAGAGAATAATGGGAGTATAAATAGAACAGTGTGAATAACATCTCAAAATGTTAACAAAGACTCCATTAACCAGTGCCTAAAGCAGATAAAAATACTTGCAGAAAGAATACCTACTGTAACAGGAGATCTTCAAGAGAATCGACTCATTGAGCCACATTGTAACCTGCTGTGTCAGAACCACCCAGAAAACCTTTTGCTAGCTGCGGCTGTGATGTGCCTGGTCAGCGTCCATGTAACATTGGTGTCCCCAGCATGCCTGTTACCCATTACAGACAGGCTCGGAGGATCATCAGACTAGCAGAGACCGAAATAACCAGAATCATACCAGGCACACAGGAGAGGATATGGAAACCTGAATATGGATGCAATAGGTGACATGAGAGGAGAAACAGTTTTTGACAGTAGGCAGTATAGTCACCAATCACCTGCCAAGGAGGGAAGGCGGGAGGGAGAGCTGTGGCCCAATGGAGGAGATTCTCTTGAAAATCTACTGTTACGGTAGGTAACTATTCTGTCTTCTTCTTCAAGGATATCCCTCCCATTGAGCTACATCAAGGAACGACTCCCATGCATCACCATGCACTGACAGCGGACAGCAGGACCTAATGATCCTGAGTAAGGAGGCCTTGCAGAACACAGAGGCCAAAACTGGCACGTCTACAAGAGACGATGTCCCTACTGTAGTGTTTAGTGAATGTATGAACAGTATTCCAAGTGGTAGCAGCACACATTTCAGTAGCGGACACATTCTGAAAACAAGCCCTATAGGTAGCCACCACGAGGGTGAAATGTACACGAACAGGACCAGGAAGCTGCTTACTGCACTTCTGGTAACAAAACATAATACAACTGGCCAGTCATATGGACAGGCCTTGTTTTGAAACTGGTGAGCCTACTTTTCAAGGGGCAAAAGCAATAAACAGCTGAGAGGATTGTCTACGATCCAGGTACCAACGCAAGCAACAGCCTATGTAAACGACACTCCCCAAGATCCGTGGGAGAGGAAAAGAAAGTAGGAAAGTCTATGGTCTGATTTAGTGTTCATTCAGATTCAACCTTCGGAAGAAAATGGGGACTGGTACGTAACACGATCATATCTTTGTGAAAAATAATAAACAGAGGATCTACGACCAAAGCCTGTAATGCTGAGATGTGTCTAACAGAAGTCACAGCCACTAGAAACAGTGTCTTCCAAGAAAGGAAGCGCATCTCACAAGTAGCCACAGGCTCAAAGGGAGGCGCAGTGAGGGTCACTAAGACCAAATTAAAATCCCACACTTGTAGCGGATCTCAGACCAGGGGTTGCAAAAGGAGGATGCTCTATAGGAATTTACAGAAACCTCTAACCGGGCTACTGTCTTACCCTCTGGTAAAGCATGAAAGGCTGGCAGAGCGGCCATGTGGACCTTTACTGAAGAAAACCCAAGTTGTGAGTCCTTAAGGGACAACTAGTAGTCCAGTATTTTAGGAACTTGACATGTAAAGGGATTCAATGCATGTTCAGTCCACCAAACATTAAAACATTCCCATTTTTGTGAATAAGTGTACAGAGTAGATGACTTTCTAGCTGCTGACAGAAAATCTACCACTGCCAGGGAAATCCCAAAGGGGGAGAGCTCTACGTCCCCAGGAGCCATGCGTGAAGGTGCAGGGACTGAACACTCTGGTGCACCAAAACACCCTGATCCTGTGTCAGAAGTCCATAGGGAAAAGCATACAGAAACCTCCCTGTCCAAGAGAGGGACAACGCATCTTGCCAAAACACTCCAGGCCCTGGAGCCGGTGAGCAAGCAGAAACATGGAAGTTTTGCACTGTATGGAGATGCAAAGAGGTCTGTGTCCAGAAACCCCAGTTTTCGAAAGGACATCCACCACAGAGTCTGAGAGTTCCCATTCATTGCAGAGCACAATGGATCAACTGAGGTGATCGGCAAGTGCATTTAGAGTCCCAGAGAGGAACACTGCTGATAGAAATATGTACTGTACCACTGCCCAGTGCCAAATTCTTATTGTTTTTCAGCAGAGAGTGTATGAATGAACTCCACTCTGTCGACTGCTGTAATACATCACAGACATACTGTCTGTGCAGATCAACAGCCAATTTCCCTGAAGGAAGATGGCAAAGAGCTGTAGAGCCTGTACAACAGCTCTTATCTCCAGAGTGTTGCTGTGAAGCACTGTATGCAGAGGGCCCCACTGATCCTGGGTTCTGAAGGAGCCCAAATAAGCCCCCTAACCCATCCCTGAGACATCTGTGTTCATAACCAGCAGAGGGAATGGCCTAAGGTATGGTGACCCATTCTCTAAGTTGCAGTGGTCCAAGCTACCAGAGGAGGGATTGACGGAGGAGGAGGAGGAGTGACCGGTATGAGGCACTCCAACTCATTAGAGTGCTGAGCCTACTGCACGCTGAGGAACTGCTGTGGAATGCAAATATGGAGGTGGGCCAGTGGAACTGTTATAACAGCAGCCGCTATCAGGCCAATCAGTCTTAAGAGACAGCGGGCTGGAGGTAATCAGTTGTGCTTCTGCCACTAGTGCCATGGCATGGTCAGAGGGCAGAAATGTCTGACTGTGACCCGTGTCCAGTACAGCTCCAATGTAGTGAAGTCCTTCATAGGTGGTAACGACCAACTTCAGCTTGCTGACCAATACACCCAGTTGTCTGAACAATTGCCAGATCTGAAACAGTGTATATACAATCACTTCCTGAGTCAGAGTCTTTAACAGCCAATCATCTATTGAAGGAAATACATACACACCATCCCTGCAGAGGCCCACTACCACCACTGCAAATACCGTACTTTAGTAAAGACACGCAGCACAGAGCATAAGCCAAATAGTAAAACATGAAACTGGTAGCGAGACCCTAAAGCCTGACTCACATACATTCTGTGAGATACCCTGATCCTGACTAAAAAGTAAGCAACCTTTGTGTCTCATGCAACCACCATTCCCTTTTTAACAGTAGGGGCAACCGGGATTGCAGGGACACCTGTCTGCACTTCTTGTGTTCTATGTACAAGTTCAGGCCACTGATGCCTAGTATAGAATTTAAATCCCTGGTCCACTTTGGAACCAGAAAGTACCAGAAGTATATTCTTGATTTATTACTGCAGCCAGGACTAATTCCACAGCCCTTTTCCAGAGGAGGGACTGAAACTCCTCCAGCAGAAGGGCAAGTTGTCTCAGAGGATATCTGTTTGGCAACAGGTAAGTAACTGGAAGAACATTTAGCAGCTGTAGGGAAAGTCTGCTGAACCATCTCAAGAACACCCAAGCATGTGTAGTGATCTCCTTCCACTTTGATACAAACAGGCAGATACAGCATCCTACTAAAATCTCCTGAGGCAGTGAGGCTGCAGGCAAGGGAGGGGAGTCAGAAGGCACCAGGGTGGCAGGGGTACCGGTAACAGTCTGACCTTTTGTAAGTCTGGCATGGGCACTAGGGGGAAGGTTTGTTGCCTGGGAATTGGAGGGCTGAGGCCTCTGTGATCCACATCTGGGGCCTCTGAAGTAACCTTGGCCAGGACAGGCAAAGGGTCTACAAAAAGAACCACAACCTCTTCCTCTGTGTTTGGGGTTCAAAGTATGCAGGGACTGGAGAATCACTTGACATTTGCAGATCTCTCAAAGCATTATTTTTTAATATAGGAGTTTATCCTCCTATGTCCAGGAGGAGGCTGCATCAGCCCACTTCCCAGTCTCCCCAGGCCAGATCGTCACCTCTCCCAGCAAATGCCTGGTCTCAAGTCTCTCCAAGAGGGCTGGCCCGGTGGCGCTGAGGGTTGAGGTGCTGGACGCCACACCTCACACTACGCCGGTGACCCGAGTTCAGGAGCGGACTCGGGCGCTGAGTCAGAGTTAGCAGGGGCGGGTTGGGGCGGAGCGCCCTAGTGGTGCTCTCCTCCCCAGGAGTGCGGGTTGGGTTGGCTCGGCATGCCGATGACCCCTGGTGGAGACCAGGGGATGTTGCAGCAAGCCAGGCAGCACATAATCAGTGTGGCCAATGTTGGCAGGGTTGCTGTGCACCAGAGCATCGGGGCGTGCCCACGCATGGATAGGAAAGCAGCTCAGAACAAAGGAAAAAAACGACTCGTGGAGCAGGCGACGGCACCTGTCCCCCATGCCCTCCGCCGGGTTCTCCTCGGTTGGCCTTCTAGTTCCTCCCCCCGGCCCACCTGCAGCCAGAATCTGTCTAGTAAGAGAGACCAAAGAGGCGAAGGGCCACCCTCCCTGGGCAGGTGAAACCGGGGTGGGGGGTGAGAGGAGGATCAGTCCGCGGATCCACAGGCGGCCAGGATAAAGGACCGGATGCCTAAGAGATGGCCCCACGAGCCGTGACTGGAGCGAAATCAATTAAAATAAACAAACAAAAAAAAAAGTCTCTCCAAGAGTTCCCAGGTGGACCAGGTCACTCACTGAGCAGTGGCGCAGGCACAGAGATGGCTGGGCTTCATGAAGCCCCCTCGACATCCATTTTCCATTTTTCTGTCCCATCCCTCCTGCAAAGCATGGGACTCATGCATGGAAGCACACTCATCCTATGTTCCCCTGCAGTTCCTTCCCATACTTTGCCTCCCTGACCTGCCCCACTCACAGGCCTCCACCTGGGAGCAGCCAAGGCCAAGACAATAAGCCACTCCTCCCCAGGAGAGGAGAGCAGTCCCTCAGACACTAAATCCTCTCCCTCTCCAGCTGACCCAAGTCCGTTCCCGAACCCAGGTCACTGGCATGGCAGGAGGTAAGAGGCTTTACAGTGCCTCAGTCCTCTACGCGCCACTACGTTAGCATTTGCAAAATATTTTCAATGTCACTACCAAACAGTTGCTTTCCTCTGAAAGGAGCATTCATTACAGACTGTTGTACATTTGAGGAGAAACCAGCCACCCAAAGCCTGGAGTGGTGACAAACACAAATCCTAGAGGAAACAGCCCTAGCAGCAGCATCAGGGGCATCACAGGCCGACCTGAGTAGGTGTTTGATGAGACAATATTCTGTCTTGGCCCTCAGGCAATTTTTCTGCCAAAGTGGCCACTGTCTTCCAAAGGCAATTCTGATATTTAATGGTATATGCCCAACAGTTTGCAGCTATTCTTAGGCCTATGGTGGCTGAGCTAAAAGCTCTTTTACCAATCACATCCAGCTTCCTACACTCGTCAGAAGGAAGAGAGTTCAAGTGTTTTGGAGCGTTAGATCTGTTATGAGCTGCCATAATTACCACAGAGTCTGTTTCATGTTGTGAAGAATATAGTTTTGCAGTAGGGGCAGAATATTATTTATCTGCTTTGCTGAGAACAGCAGGCAAATGTGCAGGCCTACGTCAGGCAACCAAAGTAGCATCCTCTAGTGAGGAATGCAATGGAGGAATAATCACAGTAGGAAAGGCTGAAACTTCCAAGAACTCAAAAGATTTTTCTCAGAAGAATACTATTCCTCAGCCTGAAACCCCAGTTTGGCCTGAATCTTTTTTAAGGAAAGCCAGGAATAAGGCATCTTCAGGGGAACAGCTAGCTGTATATACCACATTCCCCATAGAGCAAGGATAGAGTGGAGCTTGAGCCAACTGCATGTTATTATCTCTTCATGGCCTCATCCTCCTCTATGTATTCTGGATTATATTCCAATTCGTCAACATCCACCAGTATACGCAGAGGGTAGAGTGGATGGGGAAAAACATGAGGAGGAGCTGACAGCAGGTGTCCCATCGATGGAGGCCTTTCAGGGTCCAGCACTAGAGCAGGGGCAGAATATGGAAATGTCCACTGTAAAGCCATCAATGGACCAGATGAAGGCGACAACAGTGTAGGTGTCAATGGCAAATGCAATAGGCGCTGAAACAGCTCAGACATTGTCTGATACAATGCCTGTGCATTGACTAGGTCATGGACGACTGAGACACTGACAGTAGAATAGGGTGCGAGTCCCCGACTGGGGAGGACGAACCAGTGCCGGACCCCGACCTTGGTGTCTGCAAGACAGGCAGTGGGGTGGTAGGACCCAAAAACCTAAGCCTGGGTCCTATCATTTTCTGTGGACTTACCCTGTCTAAGTGGTGAATAGGAATGGTCCAGAGAAGCATCTTTTTCCTTTCTGCATTCCTCCTTGTCTGCAGTGTTGTTCATCTGCCAACTGCAATAGCTTATCTTCCTTCTTTGATGATTCAACTGACCACGGAGATCGACAGGCTGAAGGTGAGCCGGAAACAAGAGAGTGGGTGACGACGCCTTTGCCACAGCCTGTTTCTCCATTTCTTGGATCAAAAGAAAGTCTTCTAAAGTTTTCTTATCATGTCTGCTGGTTGCTTGGTTAACGCCCTTGCATATTGGCATGCTTTAATGTCATGGTTTGTATCAAGGCAACTGACACAAATGGAGTGTTCACCTTTATAAATGTTAACATTGGAACAGCAGTTCTTTGTCCATTCACAGCATAAAATAATAAATGAAAACGGAAGTATACAGTGACACTGAAATACTTGCAAAAGTTCAACAGCTTTCTTTAGCAGAAGTGGACCAATAAGCAGTTTATGGCAGGGGAAAGAACTGAGGCATGCTGCGGGATGCCGGTGAGGCATGATGACTTGGGTGGTGCAAGTTTGCAAAATGTTTCTGGTTGATTCGGACACTGACGCCTTACAGTTCCATAATGCGACTCAATAGGGCAAGACATCCTTGAAGAACACCAGGCATACCATGATACACATTTACAACTAGGGGAAAACCTCAATTTATAAGTCTTGGACATCTGACCACTAATATAATCAGTTGATTTTTGAGACAAGTACAGCCTATGGACCTATATGTTGAGCTGGCACGTGTGGTGCTATCCATCTTTGTATCTCGTCAGAATCACTACCGCAGTGACTGTGACACCAAACGGAGCCAAAAAGACTGGATAAGCCAGTTGTGATATTAGTCGGTGAGATCGTAATGCTCATTAAGTTGTAAAGGTAGCAACACCAGACATCTAACAATGCAAAGTGCTATTCTTCACATCACACCTTGCATGGTCAAGCAAGAAAAAAGCAATTTGAGCCAGCCAGAAGTCACTTGACCAAAAACTGAAAATTTATTTTAGCCCGTGGGGGAAAGATAAAGGGAGTAAAGGAGTATTTCACTACCATTTTTGACTGAGGTACTCCCACTTTCTGATTTTAGTAATTTGTTTCCCACCCTGCAAATTTACAATATGGTACAAAGCTGGCAGTACCATGAGATGCCAGCAACCACGGCACCACACTGGAACCTGTAGGAGTGGAGACAGGAGTTGCTCATTGACTGGCCAGGACTGTTGCAATGTGACAGTGTTAAAAAAAGGCCGCATTATGACTCCACAGCAGTATTAGACAGTCAGTGGCTACAGGCATCCAGTGGGATTGACACTTGGTTTAGATGTGGGCGGTACAAGATGGGCCACAGGATGATATTACTATCATTTGGATGAAAATACTAACAGGTAGGAGAAGGTGGCAGTAAATACTTCTGAGTCCTAAAAATTATCAGGACCACTATGTAGATTTAAAGCAGAACTGCATGCTATGCTTAAAATTAATTACCCATACTTTTTTATTACATTTTTGTCATTTTTGCCTTCTCTTGTATCTTTTTTCCATTTTGATTCTGTTTTAATTAGTTTTTTTAACAATTAAAAGGAACACTTTTTCAATATAGTTATCCCTAGATTTTCATTTGAACCCTCCATTGTCACAGAATGGTCATTATTTGACATAATCATTTCAGTTATGGGCTAGACCAACACACAACAGACATACAGTAGCTATCTGACCTCAAAGGCCACTGGGTCCCTTTGGTTGATTCCAGCCTATAAAAACCAACATGCCAACATGGCAATATTTTTAAGGAAAAACTATTTAAAAAATGATACCCTATAAACAGATCTGGAAATCAAAATAAGAAATAGAAACATAGAACCTGACTGCAGATAAGGGCCACTTGACCCACCCAGTCTGCCATTTTTCCATACCTTTATATTCACCACTGGATTAACATTTTTGGGTGTTAGGAGCACATTATTAAAGGGAGATTCTTATCAATACAGTACCACAACTAATCTGAGGGGCAACTGATTTACACTTTACCTGGGGCTAGCTGAGCAAGATTATCTTCTTTAATTAATTATTTGAATTTGTAACTGGAGATGCTGTGATCCTCTTCCTGCCAGACTGTACACCAATGCTACTCTTGTGGCATCTAGCAACCCTCCCTCCACTGCAATATCACAGGCAGACTCAGCTCTTGTGAATTAAATGATTTCTATGCACATCAGAGCTTTGTAGTTCTCCAACACACTGGACCCCAGTTTTTCTTGAACCAGAATACCCTCGGGATTTGAATGGGGAGGCACCGAAATAGGAAGAGAATGAGGGGCAGGACATTCATTTTTATTACTTCTACATGACTCACCAACGACAGTGGTAGGAGGTGCCATCGCGCCAAATCCTGTGCAATCGAGTTCCACAACCTCTCATAATTAACTGAAAAGAGTCAGGTCATATCCACCGACACCCAAATATCTGGTCTGATTACGTGGGGCCCATTTAAATGGAAAGTTGCGTAGGAAGGATCTCGGCGGACAGCCACTCACCTTAAGAGTTTCTGACTTGGAAAAATTAATTTTGTACCCTGAGATCGTACTAAGCTCCCGCAACAGGGCCATTAGAGGGGGGAAGGAGGTCTCCAGAGAGGGTAAAAAAAAATATTGAATCATCTGCATACATAGATCATTTTTGTTCCGAGTCCCCCCACCATGATGCCTTTAATCCTCAAATTCTGGTGTACTCTAGCCGCCAGTGGTTCCAGACCAACTGCAAACAGTAGCGGCCAGAGGGGGCATCCCTGTCTGGTTCCTCTGGAGACAGCAAATGCTGCAGAGGTGATACCATTTCCCCTACTTGGGCTTTAGGGTGTGAATATAACTGCAAAACAATGTGTAAAATGTAGGGCCGAAATGTAACTTCTCCATGGACATTTTTAAAAACAGCCAATTTACCCTATCAAAAGCTTTTCGGCGTCCATGGATATGGCTAGTTAAAATTCTGGATTAGCCACCTGGGATGAAATAATATTCAAGAGTCTCCGGATATTATCCGTAAGATATCTTTGGGAGATAAAACCTGTTTGATCTTCATGTATAACAAGGGAGATCTCCTTCTGCAAGCGGCGGGCCAGAAGGCCTGTAAAGAGTTGGAGATCAACATTAAGTAGAGAGATGGGTCTGTATGACCCACATTTTAGAGGATCCCTTCCTTCCTTAAGCAATACTGATATCAGTGCCGTATCCCATGTCCCTGGAGGACCCCCCGGCCCGTCTGCCACCTCTTGGAAAACCTCCAAAAGCAGGGGGAGCAAAAGCTCATCCGACTCTCTGTAAAATTCTGGGGAATAACCGTCCAGACCAGGGGATTTGCCATTCTTCAATGATTTAATTTGTTCTCTAATCTCAGCAGAGGTAATGTCTGCCTCCAGGTTTGCCCTAGAAAAGGCAGGTAGTGCTTGCAGATTTGTTTGGTCAAGAAAGTCCCCCATAAGGCCCTCAATACCCAGAACACAGTCCTGGGTATATAGCTCTCGATAGTAATCTGCAAAAACTGAGGTAATCTGTTCAGGCCCATGGTGAACTCTATTATTGTCCTTGGAGTTCTCAATTCCAAGAATAAGTCTACTGGCTAACTGGGTACGCAGATTTGCAGCCAGCAATTTTCCAGCTCGATTACCCCTTCATAGTACTGCTGCTTAACTCTCCTGTATGCCCCTTCTAGTTTGAGTGCTAGAATCTTATCAAGCTGTTGCCTACGAGACTCCAACTGTTTTTTAATTTCCAGGTGTAGGGAAATTTTATGCTGAAATTCCAGCTCTGCGATGTCACTCCAAAGTTGTTCCAGTTCCCGTGAAAATTTCTTCTTCGCCCATGATGCATGATGATATTGCCTCTTAGAACTGCCTTAAGGGCATCCCATTGGACCGCATGAGTGGTTTGTCCAACTGGGTTGTTCTCTAGATACTCCCTAATGAAGTTCCTGATATATCTTTCGAATTCCATATTATTAAGCAGGCCTGGATTGAACCTCCAGTGTGAGTTACGCAGAGCTGGAATCAAAGTTAAACCCAGCCTCGTAGGTGCATGGTCAGACAGAGTTAGTGGAAAAATCTGACATTTCTCTATTAGATGAGCCCATTCACCTGGGACGTATATCATATCTATACGTGGATAACAGTCATGTCTGTCCGAGTAATAAGAAAAGTCTTTCTGTTGACCATTCACCCAGCGCCAGGCATCCACTAAGCCACAGATCTGAGTCACCCTGTTACGAATTTTACTTACCTGCCCCAATTTTGTCCCTCTGGCCCTCCCTCTCCTCATCTATCCAGGTTGGGTGAAACCACGGTATTGAAATCTCCCCCCAGAATCAAAAGGTCCCCATCCACCTTTACCAGCCTTGAAAGGGTGGTTTTAAAGAAAGCAGCCACCTCCCGATCCTCATTAGGTGAAGAGATGTTAATGAGACAATTCACTTCTCCCAGAGTCACAGATACCTTTACAAATCTGCCCCCCAGGTCCGTCTGTACCCCCCGTACCACCAAAGGGCATGTTTTATGTACTAATATTGCAACCCCCCTTCTATGCGGATGCTCCAAGTATGAGGAGGCATATACTGTACCCACCCATCTCCTCACCAACTTTTCATGTTCGGCTGCAGTGAGATGAGTTTCCTGCAGGAACGCGATCTGTGAATCCAATCTTGCTAGGTCTTGTAATATCTTAGACCTCTTAGCTGGGTGGTTCATACCCCGCACATTATAGGTTACTACATTAAGTCCGCCCATGATAAAAGGGCCCAGACAGAACCCGCAGGACAGTGAGGATCGGGATAGGCGGCAGCCAGCCCAGGAGGAAAGATGCAGCTCTGAACATGTGAACCAAGAAAAAAGTAGAAATAACTGAGTCAGCCCCAATATGAAAAAGGAAGAGGCAGAATATTAAATTCTCAACCGGGGAAAACAAACTGTAACCCTGCCCCCTCAAACGTCACTTCCAAGGTGCCACAGATGCGCCATCACTCGTCAAGGTCTCCGTGGTGATGGAAAATGTTGGATAAAATCCAACACCTGGCTGCTTTGCCCACAAACTCTGGGGCAAAAGCTGCCACAGTGGGGTCATCTAACCCAATACAGACCATCCCTTTCCCGCCCCCCCCCCAATTTGCATATGATGAAAAGTGATCTCCCCACATAAATCGTGAGTGTGCGTGAGAATCTCACATGCCCCTCTCCATCCTTAAATTCAATGTCTCCCGATTATATGCAACAATTCAAAGCTCAATCCCCCCCCTTTTCATTGCTGTACTCCCAATAGAGCAACCATACTGTTGTTAGACAGGTCCTCCATCCCTCCACTCCAAATAAACCAGGAGGGAGGAAATATCATGGAGGGGTCAGGGAAAGTAGAGGTCCCAATCAAACCCAAAACAGTCCCTTGGTCCAGGCAAAGAGTCTGCAAGTAATCTCCAGTTCATTCAGGTTGTGGTGTGATGACTAGGGGATTCTTCTCCCAATACCCTTCTGGACTTCCCTCAATCCTGTAGTTTGTGCCAGTAACTAGAACTCTCTTGAGTAGCCGCATCCATCTTTTTCCCTGGTCTGCCCATTACTGACCACTGCCACCTCTCAATCTCCCTCATATGGCCAGGCTTAATCAAATCATCTAGCTGGATTCCCAAAGAAAAGAAACTTCTTGGCCCCCGAGGGTGATTCAAAAGTACTTGTGCCAGAGTCCAAGGTAACTCTCAGGGATGCTGTAAAATCAACCCTCACCTTCAAGCCCTTGCCACGAAGGGCCTTGACTATTGGAAACCACGCCTTACGTCATTGCATTGTTGCAGGGGCATAATCCGATTCAAAATAAAGCCTTGTATCACCGAACACAGTCTCATTTCTTTCCCACGCCTTTCTTAGAACCCTCTCCCTGGTTCTAAAATCTAGAAAGGCGACAATTACAGATCGAGGTCTCGATTTCAAGTCCTTCAGAGGAGCAGAGAGTGCCCTATGAGCCTGGATTATGTTAAAAGGACCGTCTTTCTCCAAATCTAGCAGTTCTTTAATAAGGCCCTCTATATACTCTGGTACATTACTTGATTCTGATCTCTCTGGAAGGCCATGGATTCTCAAGTTCACCCTGCGTGAACGATTTTCAAGATCCTCTATTTTTGCAGCAGCAGTAGCTGGGAACGATCATGAAGCTGCAAGATGGCTCCATTATGCAGATCCGTAGTTTCAGCATATTTAGACAGGTGGTCTTCTATTGACTGAAATTTTTTATTATGTTGTGCAATTTTCTCTCTGTTCTCCTTTATGTCAGCTTTAATGGTATCCAGTGCGTTGTTCATGCGTTTTAGTTCATGACAGAGCTGCTGGGAGGTGATAGTATAGTCCTCCGCTTCCTCCTCTGAGTCACTCTCCCATCCTGGATCAGCCACCTCAGCTAGTTTTGCAGCCTCCTGATGTGAGATTTGAGCTCTCGAGGGAAGTTGGAGTTTCTGCTGCTTTAAACCGCCGCCTAGAGTCGGTCGCAGTCGATTTCTAGTCGCCATTCCGTTTCAGAGCCTTGTGTTGGGGTGAAAAGTAAGTTACCGAGAGAGAAACTTGATTTAGAGTAAACTTATTCGGGAGGGTTAGCAGATCCCGTTATCAGAGTGTCTGCATGGGATGATGACATGACAGGAAGTCCACCCTCCTCTCGTTTTAAACATACTTCAGTCCAGTACCCCCACTACACTTTAAATATACTGTACATTTGTAGTGCCCCTGAGTTCCTGGTGCTCTCCAATAATGGGCATCAAAGTGCGCCAGGCCTGGCTAGGGGGTTAGTTGTGCCCTGGGTAGGAAGGTTCTCCTGTTTTGTGCCCCAGCATTAGATGCCACAGTCATAGATGCACTTAGGTTAGGTACCCCCAAAAGAAATGCAACGCTCAGCTTGGCTGTGTTTTAAAATGTTTAATTCCTGCTTGTTTTCCCTGCCTGCAGATTTGTACAACCCCCAAGTTGCCTCGTGCTGGGAACTTGCTTTCGTGAGTTCGGTCATGAGGGCAGGCAGGCAGGAGAAGGCTTGTGAGGATTCCAGGACAGAATCTTCAACCAGTTTATATGGCTACAACCATTCAATTCATCATTGGAGTGAAAGGCAGCAGCAGCATCGAGTAAGGGGAGCGATCAGCAGGCCAGGACAGAGCCTCGAAGAGGAGACTTACCTCAAGTTCCTGCATCCCTCCTGAGTCCTGAACAGTCCAGCAGCTCCTCCTCCTTGCTCCCCAGCAGTGGACCCAGGTCCGTGGCAATGATGTAGTCCTGTCGAGAGGGGTGGTGGCAGCAGCAAAAGGCCGGCCCCACCATCATCAACAGCAGCCAGCAAAAGTCAGAGGAGATGAATGGGAAGAGATGGGTCCAGGCCTCCTACGTTGCCCTTCCAGCAATTCCAGCCCAGAGGGAAGTGGGTGCACGGTGAGTGGAAGCAGCACTGCAGTCGTGTGCTGGTAGCCGTCCATTAAACCAAAGACTTTTTAAAAAAAAAAAATAAACTCTGGGCACTGTTAGGTGCCGACAGCAATAGCAATGCCTGGGCCGAGTAAGGCCCCAGAAATGGACCGCCCACGGGGCCGATTTGGGCAGAAGGCCCCATTCAGCCAATGAACAGTGAGGGCGGGAAAGGCCCCAGGAATGGACCACTCACAGGGTGAAGTTGAAGGAAGGCTCTCTTGAGCCAGGGACTGTGAGGGCAGGCAAGGCCCCTGTCATGGAACCCCTCCACGGGGCAAAGATAAAAGGGAAGCCCCTATATACAGTAACAGAAAGGGGAAGAATTATTTAAATGATATGCTGAATGTAGATGATTGCCCTGAAAGCCAAAGTTAAAGGGGAAATGCAAAAGAGACAGAATTTAAAGTGGCAATGCACCCCACTAATGAACTGCGGGACCGAACTGTACAGAAATGACTAATTTTGATGTTCTGGAGCACCTGTAATAGTACTATCCACTGTCCCAGTGTCTGGGTGCGATCAGGAGATGGCCACCAAGAAATAGTGCCTCGGTGTTGAACTGTCTAAACCAAAAATGCATCTAAGAGACTGTGTGAAGCTTTGGGCCCCTACAGTGAACTGTGGTTGGCCAATACGCATGGGCCCCCTAGAGACTGCCTAAATGCCCCTGAACTGTGTTATGTAACCTATAGTTGCCTGAACTGGATTCAGTTAGTGCACAGAAGCTATGCCAGAAAGAATGACCACCGCAAGGTTTTCATCAAATGTTTTTATTGTGCTGCCACCCCTGCCCGTGTCTGGCCCCAGTGTGTCCTAGCCTTGTTCTGTTACGCAGTTCATGTGTGAGGTGCATTGCCTATTTAAATCGTGTCTCTGTTGCATTTCCCCTTTATATTTGGCTTTCAGTACAACTGTCCACATTAGGCACATCATTTAAATGATTCTTGACCCTTCTCTTACTCTCCATGGGGCTTCCCTTTTATCTTTGCCCCGTGGAGGGGTTCCAGACAGGGGCCTCCTGCCCACTCCCCCACAGTCCTCTCCACCGCCTGCATGATCCATCTCTGGGGCCTTGTCCGCCCTACTGTTCAATGGCTCAGTGGAGCCTTCTGCTCAACTCGGTCCCATGGTTGATCCATTTCTGGGGCCTTACTCGGCCCAGACACTGCTGTTGCTGCCAGTGCCTGAAAGCACCCAGAGTTTATTTTTTTTTTTTAATTAAAAAAAGAAAGTCTTTGGTTTAATGGATGGTGGCCAGCACCCAACTGCAGTGCTGCTGCCTCTCACCCTGCCACCCACTTTCTTCAGGGCTGGGACTGCTGGAAGGGCAACATAGGAGGCCTAGATCCACCTCCTCCCACCCATCTCTTCTGACTTTTGCTGGCTGCTGCTGATGATGGAGGGGCCAGCATTTTGCTGCTGCCACCACCCCTCTTGAAGTAACTACATCACTGCCATGTACCGGGGTCAACTGCTGGGGAGCAAGGAGGAGGAGCTGTTGACCTGCTTGACTGGCTGGGACTCAGGAGGGACACAGGAACTTAAGGTAAGTTCCCCCACTTAAGGCTCTGCCCTGGCCGGCTGATTGCTCCCCTTACTCGATGCTGCTTCTCCCTTTCACTCCAATGATGAACGGAACCATTTTACCCATTCAATTGGGTTGAGGATTCCGTCCTGGAATCCTCATGAGCCCTTTTTGCCTGCCCTCGTGATCGAAACTCACGAGAACAGGTTCCCAGCATGAGGCAGCGGGGGTTATGTACAAATCTGCAGGCAGGAAGACGAAGAAATTGAACATTTTAAAACACAGCCAAGCAGAGGCTTTGCATTTCTTGGGGGCGTACCTAAGGAGGCAGTATAGTGCAGTAGGTTAAGGCTCTGAGCTGCAGATCTGGAGACCTGGGTTTGAATCCCGAGCCGCCTAGGTGCATACTGTGTGATTCTGAGCACATCACTTAACTTCCTTGTGCTCCCAGGTTGCATCTGGAAACAAACTTCGGCTTAGTGTGCTACTCCTGGTTAAACAATGTTCCCTTTCCCTTCCCTAACCTAGGTGCACCTATGACTGTGGCACCTAAAGCTGGGGCACAAAACAGGGGCACCTTCCTACCCAGGGCACAACTAACTCCCTAGCCAGCCCTGGAGCACCTGGATGCCCACTATCGGAGGGCACCAGGAACTCTGGGGCACCACAAATGTACAGTATATTTAAATGTAGTGGAGGGAATGGAGTGAAGTATTTTTAAAATGAAAGAAGGGAGTGGACTTTAAAATGGGGGTGGCGCAATGCAAAATACTTAATGTGTGGAGGACGTACTCCATAAACTTTCTTCACTCAAAATGTGGGACACCCTTGAAATGTACTTGAATGCAGTGCATGCCCCCCCAATGCAGGCAAGCATATCACATCATCTCTTGCTTTCACAGCTGCTTGTCTGCTCCCTTTCTAGCTACCAGGAAATGAGAACTTAGAAGTGACATCAGCCATCAGCATGGTCAATCAACATAATCATCATTTAATAACATTCTGTGATGACCATTGTGGACCATGCCATTACAAAGCTTGGCTGACAATTGTTTACTACGATGATCAGCAATCACAGTCAACGTATGTTCTACCATCTCTAACTGGAGTTGAGTGCAGTACTACATACTTGCCTGGGCTATTACTGAGAGTAGGAAAGTGAGGGAGTGAGTGAGTCGGTCAGTGAATGGATCGGTCTGTGACTGAGTGTGTAAGTGGTCAGTCTGTGACTGCACATATGAGTGGGTCAGTCTGTGACTAAGTGAGTGGGATATCAGCGCCTGAGTGAGTGTATCGGTCAGAGATTGAGTGTGTGAGTGGGTGAGCTGGTTATTGAGTGAGTGGGTCAGTCAATAATTTATTGGGTCGACAGTGAGTGTGTGTGTTGGGTCAGTCAGTCACTGAGTGCAGACTTCACTAATACTTTATGCACTGCAAGAAAAAGCACTAGTGGCTGGCACTTCTGGTCTATGCGAGAACAAAGTTCAAATCTTTGCAATGTATTTTTGTTTGGTCTTTTTTTGTATGACTGATTGTTATGACATGTTTGATAGCTGTCCTGCATGTCAGAGGTTCATGTGTAAGACAGAACCATATGGTAACAGTGTTGGAATATAGAAACATAGAAGATGATGGCAGAAGGGGACCTGTGGTCTGTCAAGTTTGTCCAAGAGAGGAATATCATGTGTGAAAAGAGTTCTTTGGCTGTGCCAACATATTGGCTGTGATTCACCAATGCCTATGTGGTGTGCAAGGGCAATGCGGAGACATTTCAACACCAAATGCCACACAGTGGTGCCCTGTGCACCCCCATGTCATTCACTAATTGATGCGTTAGTACCTTGTGCAAGTGATCCCCATCCAGCTGCGGGGCGCCACAGTGGGATAGGGGTGTGCCAGGGGGCACCCCCCCATGGTGCCCGGTCACAATCGCACTATGCGGCATTCTGGGCTGCATCCTCAATGCCTGAGGGACACAGGTATAGCCACTGCACTCCCCCTCACAGTGCCACCATTGGCAGTGGCAAAGCATTGCTGGTCCCCTCACAATGCCACCAGCCCCATGGAACAGAAGGGGGACTGAGGTTGCTGCCCGGACACTCACCCCGTGTCCCTGCATGGACCAAGTACATTGCACTAGAGACCCCCACACCGCGGGGATCCACTAGCAGACCGGTACAGCGTCCCCACTGGCAGCCCACCTGTAAACCAATACGTCTTCCCCCATGCACTCGCATGCTAGGGGAAGGGTCTGTGGACAGGAGGTGTGCAGTGGCCGGTGATAGAAAATGCTGGCCACTGCACACCTGTTCTCAGGTGTGGAACCACGTAGGCAGGTTACATACGTTTCATGTGGGAAACCTACTTGTTCGTGAATCGCAGCCATTGTGTGTAAGATGGAGGGAGCCACTAGACACCACATAGTGCTTACCATACAATATGGTGAGGGGTACTGGATATGCTGGGGTGATGGAATGACATTCTGCAGACAAGGGTGTCCTTGGCACAGGATGCAGTGAGGGAGGGGTGCCACTGGACATTAGAGACCACTTGGCATGGCACAGGGTGAGCATGAGTGTGCAACTGGATACCTGGGAGCACTTGGCATGGGTCTGAGTAAGGGAGTGGCCACTGGATACCAGAAAGGGTTTGACATGGGATGGGGAAAGGTAAGAGGTATTACTAGACAGCAGGGAATGTTTTGAATGGAATGGAATGGGATGAGGGATGGAGGAGTGCCAATGGACACCAGGGC
Source organism: Neoceratodus forsteri (assembly GCA_016271365.2). NCBI lineage: Eukaryota > Metazoa > Chordata > Ceratodontiformes > Ceratodontidae > Neoceratodus > Neoceratodus forsteri. The sequence goes on along the minus strand of CM057454.1, from coordinate 684,915,511 downwards.
CAGGGAATGTTTGGCATGAAAGGGGGTGCCACTGGATACTAAGGAGTGCTTAACACTGAATGGGGGGGGGGGTGCCACCAGGTACCTTGGAGTTCATAGCATGGGGAAAGGAAAGGGTGCCAGTAAACACCAGGGAGTTCTTGGTGCAGGATGGGGGAGGGAGGGGGTGCCATTGAAAACCATGAAATGCTTCACATGGCATAGGGTACGTGATGGTAGTGCCACTGGACATCAGGGACTGCTTGGCCCTGGTTGAGGTTAGGAGGGACTGATACCATACACCAGGGTGTGCTTGGCATGGAACTGGGTGAGGGAGTAGCCCTAAGACACTAGTGAATGCTTGGCAGATGATAGAAAGAGGGAGGTGGTGCTACTGGGCATGCACTAAATGATTGATACAGATTGGACATGTGGTAAGAGGATGCCACTGGGCACTAGGAACTGCTTGGTATGGAGATGGGGTGGAAGAGGGTGTGTGCCACTGGGCAGCAGAAAATAACTGGCCTTGGACAGGAACAGACTGCCTCTGCATACTAGTGACTCCTTGGCAAATAATGTGTCCTTGGCAAGTGATGGGGTAAGTGTGGAGGGTGCCAGTGGACACTAAGGAATATCTGGCACAGGATGCATACATTTGCAATTACTCTTTTGGACAAGCTATTTGAGGTACCAGCCGACTCTTAGATTCCTAATTCACATTTTGCTCGCATTCATCTTCTTTTGTGCAATGCTTTTTTGTTTGCATTCATTTTGTAGTTGTGTTATGCTTTTTTGTTTGCATTCATTTTTTAGTTGTGCTATACATTTTTGTTTGCATTCATTTTTTAGTTGTGCTATGCTTTTTTGTTTGCATTCATTTTTTTTAGTTGTGCTATGCTTTTTTGCTTGCATTCTTTTTAATTGTGCTATGCTTTTTTGTTTGGATTCATTTTTATGTTGCTTGCACGCATGTGCAAGAAACATAGTGCCATCATCGGAGATTTCGGAGGTGTGTTACCTCCTCCTCCTCCAATTCAGTCAGTGAGCTGGCAGGCGCAGTCTCCCAGCGAATGCATTTTGGAGCTGTCTATGACACACTCCAAAATGCAGTGGCATACAGTTGAAAGGGGAGCTACGCCCAGTGAGCAGTGATAAAAGCGTGAGCCCCCCACACGCAGGCATCGCGCGCCCGCATGCACTGTATAGCCGACGGGTGCCCAATCCCCGCCAGCTGAGCTCGCCCCCCAGTAGGTACCACGCTGGGAGCCCACCCCAGCGAGCAAGCAGTACTTTGGCCAACGGGGGTGCCCACTCGCCGGGCTGAACGCCTCTGCAGCTCACGGCCAGAGCCCACCCCAGCGTGGCAAACATCCCACAACGCTTTTTTTTTTAAACCTGTAAAACAAAAATGTCCCGCGGCACGCCTCCCACCCACCTCCCACAACCCGCACCCACTCACTGCGCACTCCAGTCTCCCAACCCCCACCCCATACTTACCTCTGACCGCGCGACGATCTTGGTGGACCGGGAACAAGTCTGCACTCTTCAAAGCCGACCGCAAACTGAGGAAATGCCGGTAAGCTGTATAATGGGCTAGATAGGGGTTTCAACTTTGTTGCATATCTCAGGCATTTTTGGAATTTTGGCACAAATTTCAACATGGGGTTTTGGGACCCCTTCTCATGAATGATGTCACTGTCTATGGCGTTCTCGGGCGGGTGATTTCGCAGTGACCGCTAAATCACCCTTTGGGCCCGGACACCGCCATGACAGTGACATCATTCATGAGAAGGGGTCCCAAAAACCCCATGTTGAAAATTTGGTGCCACAATTCCAAAAAATGACTGTTTTATGAGCGTGCGTTGCGCAGTTCCTACGCAGGCTCATAAGTTCGCAAAATTTCAATATTTTCACTCCAGATTTTCAACATTGCCATTTTACCACACCTTCTTATGAGTAGTACAGCTGTCATTTTTCACATCTCACCCAAAATGTGTTTCTGCCCATGTAGCGCAGAATGGCGCAGTCGGTGTGCGAAATCAATGTACTGGACAAATTAAGAAAATCACAGTGACACTATTCATGAGCAGAGGTCTCAAAATGGCTATGTTTAAAATTTGGTGAAAAAAATTTCTAAAAATGACTGTTTTACGAGCATGCGTTGCGCAGTTCCTACGCACACTAGTAAGGTCGGTATTTCAATATTTTCACTCCAGATTTCCAACATTGCCATTTTATCACACCTTCTTATGAGCAGTACAGCTGCCATTTTTCACATCTCACCCGAAGCATTGTTTTGCCATATGGCACACAATGGGCGCAGTCGGTTGTCAGATCAATGTACGGGACAAATTAAGAAAATCACAGTGACACTGTTCATGAGCTCAGGTGTTAAAATGGCTATGTTGAAAATTTGGTGAAAAATTCCAAAAATGACTTTACGAGCGCATGCTGTACAGTTCCTATGCACGCCCGTAGTTCGCGAATTTCAACATTTTCACTCCAGATTTCCAACATTGCCATTTTGCCACACCTTCTATAAACAGTACAGCTGTCATTTTTCACATCTCACCCAAACGGTTTCCACCCATGTAGCACACAATGGCGCAGTCGGTGTGCGAAATCAATGTACGGGACAAATTAAGAAAATCACAGTGACAGTGTTCATGAGCAGAGGTCTTAAAATGGCTATGTTGAAAATTTGGTGAAAAAATTCCCTTCAGATGTATAGCAATATTACTAATGAAGACATGGAACAGAACTGGCCCCAGGACCGATCCCTGCAGCACCCCACTGGTCGCCTCCTCTCTAGACTGCATACCATTTACCACCACCTCTGCCTCCTGTCTGTTAGCCAGTTTCTAACCCAGTTTACCACCCTTTCCCCATGTCCAGCCTACCCAGCTAGTTTATCAGCCTCCTATATGGGATGGTGTCACAAGGCTTTGGCTGAAATCAAGGTAAGTGTTGTCCGCTGCCCCACCCTGATTCACTTCCTATGTCACCCAGTCAAATAAATCAACCAGATTTATCTGACATGATGTCCCCACTGTGAATCCATGCTGTCTATGGTCCTGGTTCCATGGCATCTAGATGCCCTACTATCCTTTCTTTAAGCAATGTCTCCATGATCTTCCCCACTACTGAGGTGAGGCTGAATGGCCTATTGTTCCCTGCCTCCTCCCTGCTGCCGGACTGTGTAGAGAGACCACATGTGCCCGCCTCCAATTCTCATGTTTGAATGACTCAGTGAACATGGCTGCCAGAGGTACTGCTATCTCCCTTCAGTTCTGTTAATATCCTTGGGCGTATGTCATCTGGTTTCTATTGCTTTGTCTACCTTCAATTTAGTGAGCTCCCTGCAGGACTCTTTTGTCCACCTCTTCACCCCCTTGGCAACTGCTGCGGCCCTTGCTCCTCCCACTCTTCTATGAATACTGAGCGGAAAGACACAGTGGATGTCTTGGGAGGAAGGCATGAAACTGTCACTTCCAAATACCTAAACAGAACATACAAGCAAGCAACATTCGGCATTGACAAATGCTTGTTTAGTTGTCCTATGCTTTTTTGTTTGCATTGCTCTTTTAGTTGTGCTATACTTTTTTATTTGTATTCACTTTTTGTTGTGCTATATTAAATTTGTCTGCATTCATGTTTTAGTTGTGTTAATATATTTTTATAACTTCATGATTTTTAGATGGACTTCACTGTTTTGTGTTGCATTTGTCATTTCTTTTGGTTGGACGTTACATTTGGTTTTGCTGTGTTACATTATTTTTGTAGCAACACACTTTACATTTGGTGTTATTGCTTTACATTTTTTGTTTGCATTTTATTTTCTGGTTGTTGCTTTACTTGTTTCATTGCCTTTCACTTTTTTGTTTGTGTTTTGCACTTCAGGGCCACCATACTGTATAGCTGGAACAATAACAGCATTTTAGACAGTACTTAAACAGCTTTTATTGGAAACATGACCTACTGTATACGTTCAGTGCAGTTCTCCTTTAAAGATTTTTTAATCACTAATCCTATCCCTTTATTTCTTCATTTCAGATACAGTATGCAGCAACACCTGGTATTTGAAGCCTAGAGGCCCGAGTAAAGCAGCAGTGCATGTTAATGTGAAAATGCTGACCTCTACTTTTTTGTCCTATTTATAATATACGGTTAGGGATTTCCCATTGGGAAACTGAAAGTTTACCACCCTGTAAACTACAAAAATGAAACAATTCTGACATCACCCAGTGAAATCATCTGAAGCATATGTTTATCAAAAATCCAGTCCTACAATTATCAAAATACCAATCAAGTATTATTAAACCCTACAAATAAACAGGTTACTCACCTATAACAGTAGTTCTAGGAGTGGTATATGTTGTTCATCCACACTGTTGGCATGTCCTTTCCCTTTAAGAATCTTGCCAGAAGGTCTTTAAGCTGGCTCCTCCCACTCACCCAGGTGGTATAACCCTCGGCTCTGCCCCATGACGCCAGATCTTAGCCTGCTGGAAGCTCAGGTTGTGTGTCGAAGGCGGGGAGGTTGGGTGGGTTCATGTGGATGAAATGGAAATTACGTACCTACCGCAATTCTTGATCTTCTTGGACGGAGTCTCTACCACTCATTCACACTAATGGTAGTCTGTCGGAGGCGCTAGGAGCCAGTGGGAAACATAGAAACATACAATTTGACGGCAGATAAGGACCGCTTGGCCCACTTAGTCTGCCCATATTCCTACCTAACAGATAAGCTGCAGATCCTAGTTAACCAACAGCATACTTCCTCCTACCCCCCACTAGGACTGCCTTATGTCTGTCCCATGCATTCTTGAATTCCCGCACTGTTCTTGACTCCACGACCTCCTCAGGGAGGCTGTTCCATGCATCCACAACCCTCTCTGTGAAAAAATACTTCCTCACATTACCTCTGAGCCGTCCCCCCTCCATCTTCAAATTGTGCCCCCTTGTTCTTGCACATCTCTTTTTCTGAAAGATGCTAACCTCTCTGACTTTGTTGATTCCCTTGAGGTATTTGAAAGTTTCTATCATGTCCCCTCTCTCCCTTCTTTCCTCAAGGGTATACACATTAAGCTCCTTTAGTCTTTCTTCGTATGTGTGTCTGGAGGTCGGGTAGCCACCCACTGCTGGCGGCTGCCGTGTTGCGCCCTGCAATATGGCAGCTCACTTGTGGGTGGCCAGGCCTTGCTCCTGCCTTTTACAGGCAGATCTTTGCGCCCCCCTATGCGATGCAAGGTGGGTTTGTGCCTGCATATGCACGGCACATCCCGGGCTGAATATCAGGATGTGCCGCGCACTGCATGGCACGCCCCCACTTGTGCTGACACATTACTGGTGCGCCTAGCGCATCAGGAACCGTACAGCGTAACATCCCCTTTTGAATATCGCGCCGGGGCGCATCCGTGGGTTGCGCCATGCGCAAACCCTTTGAATATCCCACCCTAAGACTTTATTCGGTGGGCAGGAAAAAGGGTTCCAAGAGGATTTTGCACGCCAGACAGAGAAACACTTCCATTTGGCTGTGTAGGTTTTTCTAGTGGCCGGCTTACACGCAGCCAAAAGAATATCTGAAACTCTATGAGAAACATTGAACCTATTCACCTCTATCTCTTCAGGAGCCAAGCATGAAGGTGAAGTGACCTCAGGCTGGGATGGACCACAGGACCCTGCGTCAGAAGGTTCATCTGAAGGGGAAGCATCTTCGTGGGGGAAGGGGGTTTCTGATAGACTGTTGAACAGTGGAAACCATATTTGCCGAGGCCAGAAGGGGCAATGAGAATCATTCTGCCTCCTTGAGACTCCAATTCGAGAAGTACCCTCTGAATTACAGGGAGGGGTGAAAAGATGTATATAAAGCGTCTTGTCCACCGCAGCCTGAACGGATCCTGACAAAAAATACCAGGTCCTGGATTTCTAGAGCAGAAGAGAGGCAGTTTTGCGTTGAGTGGGGACACAAAAAGGTCCAGGTCTGGAGTTCCCCACACTTTGAAAAGTGACTGAACGACGGTTGAATCGAGAGACCACTCATGAGGATCATTCTCCGTTCTGCTGAGATGGTCTGCCAGCTCGTTTTGCACTCCTGGCAGGTAAACCGCCTGAATAAAAACCCTGTGTTCCAGGAACCACTCCCACACTCTCACTGCTTCCCTGCATGATGGGTAAGAGTGTGGACATGTAGTACATCACTGCTTTGTTGTCCCGTTTGAAGGAGAATGTTCTTGTGACAAAGTATGTCCTTCAAGGCTCGGACTGCATAGAGCATGGCTCTCATTTCCAGGACGTTTATGCGGAGTTGGGACTTGTCCTGAGTCCACGTACCCTGGGTGTGGAGATCCTGGCAATGGGCTCTCCAACCCATTAGAGACGCATCCGTGGTAATTGAGATGTGATGATTCAGAGGGGCAAAGGGATATCCTTCCAGAAGATTGTCCTCCTGAGACCACCAGGCAAGCAACCTCTTCAGAAGGTCCGTCACCTTTATTTATTTTATTTAGATTTTGTTGGCCGGGTAAGTGCACTAGACAAATACTACCTATTTTCAGGCACGACCCGGGGGAAGGGGATGCAAATGAATGCCAACTGACCTTGAACCAGATTAAACCTTGATGAGAAAGGACTGAGGGTGAGTGGTTGGGGACCACTGAGTATCCACTGGCAGGTTCTCATGTAGAGACGAGCTAAGAGTACAGTGAACACCGAGGATGCCATGAGGCCCAGCATCTGTTGCATCGAAATACCCCCAACCGAGCTGCGTTCTTTGGCGTATCGAGCCATCTGTAAGATATCGCTCCTTCTGTCCTCTGGAAGAAAAGACTTTTCACAGGAGGAGTCCAGAAGAGTTCCTATGAAGAGGAGCTTCTGGGAGGGCCGCAACTGTGACTTGTTGAGATTCAGCAGGACTCCCATGGATGTGAGGAAGCCTGAGGCCATGGCCACGGCCTCCAGAGTCTCTTGCCTGGAAGGACTTGCTAGGAGCCAGTCGTCCAGATATGGAAACACTTGTATTCCGGTTTTCCTGAGGTGCGCCGCAAGAACTGCATAACACTTTGTAAAAACTGGAGGCACCGAGGATAGCCCAAAGGGCAGGACTCTGAACTGATAGTGTTGACCCAATGCAACAAACCTTAGGTATTTGTGGTGCTTTGGGTGTATGAGAATATGTTGGTAGGCATCCTGCATGTCCAGGGAGGCTAGCCAATCGTGTCGATGAAGAAAATGTAGCAGGGTACCTAGTGATATCATCTTGAACTTCTCCTTGTGAAGGAACTTGTTTAGTTTTCTGAGATCCAGAATGGGGCGCAAGCCGCCAGTTTTCTTAGGAACCAGAAAGTAATGGGAGTAGAAACCTGTGCTTCATTGATCCAGCAGAACTATTTCTACTGCCCTGTTTTTCAGAAGGCCTTGTACCTCGGAAGCAAGAAGGTCTTTGGGAGGATGATCCGGAGGGGTTTCCGAAAAATTAAGAGAGTAACCCTCACGGATTATCCGGAGGACCCATTTGTCTGATGTTATAGATTTCCATTGATTGTAGAACTCAGTCAGACATCCTCCCACGGCTGAGGAGGAGTCTCCCTCGAACAGCTGAAGTAGGACCCTGGCCAAAAACTCAGAAGGTGGCACTGGGTGCTTTGGCGCCTTGAGCCTTCTGCTGCACTTTCTTTTGTGGCTAAGGGTTGTGGTTTTTGTTAAAACCTCCCCTGCCTCTGCCCCGAAAGGACTGACGGTTGTGAAACTGACGCTTGTTCACACCTCCTCTGGAGGGAGCGGGTGTAGGTCTAGCCGTCTTAATGGCAGACCTAGTCTTCTGCGTGGCCTCCAGAACTTGCTCCACCTGAGGCCCAAACAGATACACACCATCAAAGGGTAAGGCCATAACTTGCTGCTGAGCGTCGTTAGTGAAGCCCAAAGTACATAGCCAAGAGTGGCGGCGGGTGCAGTTGCCAGCCGCCGCCCGGGAGGCAGTATCGAAGGCATCCATTGTAGCTTTAACCTGTTGGTTATTGGATTCGATACCCCTAGTTATGGCGTGAAGCAACTCTGAGCTAGCTTCCGATTTGGACAGAGCTTCCACCATTTCTTTGTGGGAATGCCAAAGTACATACTCATATTGAGAAAAAAAGCCCTGGTAGCTGGCAATGTGCATCCCCAGGGTTGAGGCAGCTAAGACTCTCTTACCTAAGGTGTCTATCTCACGAGATTCTTTGTTTATTGGTTGGGCCGTAGATCCTTGAGGAAGGACAGCCTTATCATTCTCTGCCAAGATCACAATGGCATCAGCAAAGGCTTGTGAGGTCAAAATAGGACGATCCTTGGGAGGAGCATACTTCCTATTGATGGACTTAGCCACGGAAGGAATGACAGCCAGATTCTTCCATACCATCTATGAGAGGGTCTCGAAAGAGGGCTGTACCAGAGGGGTTAAATCCATAGGGATCTCCAGGACATGAAGACACTAGAGTCGCAAAAGCTTCTCAGGATCAATTTCTGAAGCCTGGACAGAAAGAGTAGTGTTTAAATTTCTGAGCAGAGACTTAAAGGAGAGGTCTTCCACCACAGGCTCTGCAGAAGGATTGATCCCTGCTCAGAGGGCAGTATCATCAACTTCATCACCCAGGCGAAGATCTGGGTCAGGCTCAAAATCATCTCCTGACAGTCCGGGAGGGCTGCATAGACAGGAAAGGAGTGAAAATCAGGAGGATGAACAGAAGAAGAAAGAATCGGAGTCGAAAACCCTCGAAGACCGGTTGGCGCTGCACCAGCTCCCGGCGCCGAAGAAAACGGCGCGAAGAACAAGGAGGGAGGCGCCTGCCGAAGTGGCACTGCACACAGCGCCAACAGCGCCCCTGGTGCAGACAGCACCCCCTGGTGCCGCAGGCAGCACTGACAGGGCCTGCAGCACCACACACAGTGCCGGACAAGCCCACAGCACCCCGGAGGGCGCCGAGAATGTCCCAGACGTCAGAAAACTGCGATCTGAGGTAAAAGAGGGAAAAATTTCAGGAGACAGAGGCATCGGTGTGGACCCCTGCGCCGCGGCCATGTGAGGGGGATAAACACCGGGGTGCGGTGTCGATGGCATTGAAGAAGGCCCCGGGTGACTAGGAAGGCCCAACTGCCCTACCCGTCCCTCCGGAGCCGAATGGCCCGAAGGCCCTGGTGTTGGAGTGACCGGCTTGGGCAACTGGACCAACCTCCGAGCCCACTGCTCCATAAGAGCAGCCCACTGGTGAAACTGCTCATCAGAAGCTCCTCGGAAAGGCGGAGAGGGGCTCTGATGTCGAAGAGGTTGGTCATCATAGACAGAAACCGGTGACTCCAATAGAGGTGGAGACTGGTGCCTGGCCCCAACAACTGACCATCTATGCACAGACATACCAGAGGGTGACCTCGAGTGATGCCTTTTCCTCTTTGACCTATGTGTCGAAGAGAACTCGAGGCAGAACGGCGCCGAGATTGTCACCATTTCCTTTTATGCTTTCGGGGGGGGGGAGACACCCATCCCCGAGCACTGGATCATCCGTTGTTGGACTCCCCCTCCAGGGAGGGCGGCGGACAGGACCCAACCCGGCTGACTGAACAGCTTTCTTACGAAGTCTCCCTACCGTCACCTGACTTGCTCATGGTCGACTCCATCAATGGAGGGCTGAAGACTTCTTGATGTACAATTTAAAGATATAATATATAATTGGTACTGATTCAAAATAAAACTACAAAACAATAAACTGAACTATTGCTGCTAGTGAAGTTTAACTCCCGGTGGATGAGTGACATTGTCACTAAAATGCACTCGACGGCGGCAAAAAAGGAACTGAGGCGATTGGAGGGTTGACGTTGAGATAGTCATTACCGCACGAGCTGAGGCTCGCTGTGCCGCTCCTCGTGGCTCCATCTCGGGCGCAGGTCCTCTTGACAAGTCTGCTCCCACTGGGTCCTAGCACCTCCAGTGGACTCCTATTAGTGTGACTTGAGTGGTGGAGACTTTATGTCCAGGAAGAGCAACATATACCACTCCTAGAAAGTGCAGTTACGTAAGAACTTACTGTAACAGTAGGTCTTCGAGGAATGTTTCTTGCAGTAAGTAGTTACTTCTGGGAGGTTCCAGCAGAGGGCGCTGTCACACGGCAGCTTCTTCTAGCAGTCTTCACCAGGGGCCACCCACCAATGACATCACCTTTCTGCTTCCTATATAAGACTGGGCGGCCTCAGTATCCTCTGTTCCCAGCCGGATTCAGCTCGCAAAGCGAGGGCCAAGGGAAACCGAGGTACCAGTGAGTCCCAACCCTAAGTCCTTGGATCAGACTTTGCTCTGTTAGAGAAGGAGGGGGAGGGAGGGTGGGATAAGAACTATTGCAGGAGACATTCCTCGAAGATCTACTGTTATGGAAAGTTCTTACGTAACTGCACTATCTTCTATGGAATGGTCTCTTGCAGTAGGTAATTACTTTTGGGAGAGTTCCCAGGAGTTACGTCCAAATGGGAGGACAAGTATGATATTAGACCTTGCAGGATTGTACGGCCAAAGGCCCTCCTACGGCATGAGGCAAAGCCCCGAATGCAGTGCTTGGTAAATTATGGATCATGGATCCGATAGTGGCATTGCAGATATCTGAAATGGAGGCTCCTGTAAAGCAAGCCGCATTAGTGGCCATGGCTGTAGTTAGAGTGATCCTGGACAGGGCCAGGTACAGTCCTTTTCGTACCAAAACGTAATACAATTCGCCAACCAAGATAAAAAGGGTTCGTGTAGTAACAGGAAGCCCCACTGTGCCAGAGGGAAAGGTAACAAATAACTGAGACATCGTCCTAATCCACTGAGTACGATTAGTGTAATAGCAAGGTATATGATGGACATCTAGAATATGTAATAGATGTGCACCCTGACTGGAGCAGTCAGACTGGTAGACCAGATGCTCCATGGAGTGATATAAAGTATGTTTCGGACAGCCCCATCAGGAAGGAAAACAGGGCCAGGACAAAGGACCACCCAGGCCTTGAGAAAAATCATGTAAGATTTCTCATATATGAGGGTCGGAAGCACGGAAATACCTCGCACAGAAGAGATGGCCACAAGGAACAGCATATCCCAGAAAGGAAAATGGTGGTCACAAGTGGTTGCTGGCTCGAGAGCCAAAATGGAGAGCCCACGGTTTAGAAGTGGTTCATTTAATAGGAAGTTTGATGTGTACCAACTGGACAAAACAGCATAGCGAGATGATGTTGGTATAGTAACGTGCCATGTAGGTTGAGTCATGGAAGGCTGAGATGGCAGCCAAGAGGCTTAGTGCTAGGAATAATAACATAAACCGGATGCAGACAGTGAGGCCAGGTAGGCCAGAATCTTCTGCAGTGGACGTGAGTAATGGGTCACAGACTGAAAGGTATACCATAGGAAAAGCGTTTCCATTTGGAATGATGTGTTGCACAGGATGCTGGCTTACGGGAGGCAAGGAGAGACAGGCAACTGGTGAGAACAGGTAGACTACCTAGGAAAGTGACCAGCAGGGGCCCAGCATGAAGGTATAGAACTGTCAGGTTGGGAAGCAACAGGGTTCCTTAATGGGCTGTCAAGAGGTTGAAGAGTGGAGCAGCTCCTTGTATGTTGAGGCAGAACACCACTGCAGTGTTGTCTGATTCGGTCAGCAATGGTTCAGTGTCATAAAATCCGGACTGGCTAAACGGCATGGCCTCAGATCTAGGAAACTGAGGTGAGGCCGAGGGAGAGACGTGGTCCACTTGTCCTGCGGCCGTCAAGGACCCAGGTATGCGTTCCATCCCATCAGAGAAGCAGCCGTGGAGGACTGTGAGGGAGGAAGGCACTAAACAGCCATTCCTGACATAAATTGGGTTCGAGTGACCCTCACGTAAGAGGTGACAGTAGAGGGAGTGACACTGAACTTGTCTTCCTATGTTTCCTGGTTCGTGAGATGACTGAGTCTGGAGGATTCACTGAAAAGGCATCATATGAAGACATGCGAGAGCCACCATAGTGACGGCAGCAACCCCAGGACACAGGAGGCAGAGCAGATGCCTAGCTTCCACTACATTCTAAGTCTGTAACTGTGATGCAAGAGACGAGGGTGTGGCAGGCCAGGTGGTGGGCCAGAGAGGTCTGGCTGAGACTGTATCTAGGATGGCTCCAATGTACTGGAGACAGAGGCAGTCAGGGTGGACTATGGCCAATGGACTGTGCCTCTTACAGCTGGCATAACTACCTCCAAGTATGTGGTGAGCACACTCAGTGCCAAGGAAAGGCCAAACCAGAGTGACTGAAACTGATAGCAGTAGCCTAGCAGACAGAGAGGAAAAAACCTGCAATGAGCAGGAAGGAAGCAGGTAGACACCCTTCATATCTAGGGTTGAAAGTTAATCTTACCATATCTGGTATAGACATGAGGGACCTCAAGGGCATCATGCTACATCATCTGTACTGGATAGAAAAGGCTCAGAGTGGTGAGGTCCCGTACCGGACCAAGATCTCCAAGTTGGTTGGGTACCCGAAAGAAGTGGGACTAGAACCCCACGAGAGGGAGTACTGGGGAAATGGCGTGCAGCACCAGTAGACCCCTGAAACCCTCTGGATGGCTAGGTATATGATCTGAGGGATAAAAAATATGATGGGGAGGGCGAAAGTGGTCTGGGAAGAAAATCCAGAGTATAACCCCTCTGTATAACCCGGAGTATCCATTCAATGAGATGAGCGCGAGCCCCGCCCATAAATGGGGTGCAAACAGACACCCACAACCTCTGAAGCAGGGTCGAGGAGGGTGGGAGAAAGAAAACCCTAGTGTGTGACTAGGTGTGGTGCTGTCCAGTTCTCCCCGGGAAGGTGGTGCGGGAGCCACGGGTGGCAGAGGTGTTGCCTCATGTGGGTTGAGTATGACCTCCAGAGCCGCCAGTAATGGCTACCTAGTAGGAAGAGAATAGAGTATGGTAGGTGAAATGCAGAGTATGGTACATGCCTTGAACCATACTTAAAGTGCTGCCTGATGCCTGTAAATCATCTAGTAAAATTTGAGTACCTGGCCCGAGGAACCTGGACCCGTGACAAGGGGGCCTAGGGTAGTTTCTGTAAAGTGGAGCCAGGTATGGCGTCATAAAGAAATGTCAATAGCTGACAGTCAGGCCTAGGTATTGCTGGCATCAGATCCCATCCCGGTAGGCGACGGGACGTAGCAGGACTAGTTTAATATAGTAGCCAATAAGCACTCCCAATTCAGGTGAAGGAGGGAAGTGAGTGATAAGGTCAATGGCAGATGACCCAAGAGTATGGAGATATGTGAATCATATAGCCCATATGGATTAGAATTCTGGTATTCATGAAACTGCCGAAGAAAACACCAGTGTCTCCAGAAAGCCAAGTCTTCAGGATTCTTTATGAGGTGGTAGGAAGCTCATGTGATAATGAGTGGCAGAACAGAGTCTACTTCCAGAAAAGCTGGAAAGGAAGGGAGGAACCAGAGGAGCAGATAAATATGATCCACCCTATGTGGAACAGCTGAGATAGTAGAAGGCTGACTCGCATCCAGGCAGCCAGCAAGGCCTGCCGCTAAGGTTGTAATTAGTAGAGAAACCACCACCAAGAGGCTCCTCTGGCAGATCAAGGTATTCTGCCATATCCCTACTTTGTCATGTTTTTGTGATGGATAATCCCATGATTTTCTATATTGGTATTATCATTTGATAGAATGAAGGGTCATCAGGAGGGTGCTGTGGAGTCCAGCCAGGCCCTCAGCCAGGGATGAGAGGTCCGAAAAGGGAGACTGGGGAAGGAGATCCAGCCCCAGGAAATCGCCACGGTCAAGGCCAACGGTGAGGGTAACTGGGAGCTAATGCCGAGCTGAATAGTTTTTTCTTTTCTTCATGATGTACTGAGAATGGATCCCGGTACATCATGAAAATATTTGAGGCAGGAGAAAAGGAGATCATGGAGGGTTGCCCAACCCCCTAGGAATGGAGGGCAGGGAGTGCTGTAAGGCATGCAAAATGTGCCGTGCTACAGTGGAGACATCCAGTTCCTTCTGAGAAGGAGGAGTGTGTAAAATACAAGGGGGGGGGTGAGGACACATATCCTGAGCAGGTCTTGCCCCTTGGGAATGAAAACCAGGGCCCCAATTTCTGTCCGCCTGATCCCTGTGAGTGACCACCAAAGAGGGTGGAGGGGTAAACACATGGCATGAGCTATCGGTGCGTCATGAAGCCCCATTAACTAGGGATGAATATGTGGGCATGCTGGCGATGGAGGGACACTGGAAGCAGTGGGCGCCGACAAGGCACAAAGTACAGAGGTGCTGGAAGCATAGTTTATGCACCTTTGATGTAATAGAGAAGCATTGCTGATGATGGTAGCAGTCACGGAGGCCGGCAATAAGCTGGCAATGAGAAGAGAGATGCATCATCGACGGTGACAGATGTCGAGGGAAGCTCAGAGACATCAGTAATGGTGAAAGCCGGTGATGAGAGAATGGATGCATTGTCGACTGTGGAAGCCGCTGATGAGAGAAGGAATGCATCGTCAACGGTGAAAGCCATCAAGGGAAGCATAAATGCATCAGCGGAAGCCGCTGATAAAAGAATGGATGCATCATCGACGGTGGAAGCTGTCAATGTGAGGATGGATGCATCATCGATGGTGGAAGCCATCGATGGAAGTATAGATGCATCGTCGACAGTGGAAGCCGTCGATGACAGAATGGATGCATCGTTGATGGTGGAAGCCATCGATGATAGAATGGATTCATCATCGACAGTGGAAGCCATCAATGGAAGTACAGATGCATCATTGACAGTGGAAGCCATTGATGAGGGAATGGATGCATCGTTGACGGTGGAAGCAGTCGACGAGGAAGGTGATGGTTACAAGCCATCAATAGAAAGATGCATCATGGATGGTATGGGGCCATCAATGAGGAAGAAAAACATAGAGAGTGAGGAGGGGTACACCTGCTCTATATGCCAGAAATGTAGATCAGCAGATGGGGAGCTATTGTTGGATGAGCCCCCATGTAGTGGTAGAATCTTCGATGTTTGTTTCTCATCGATAAGTGCTGCTTTCAGAAATAGTTCTAGCTGCTGTGCGAGCTGAAGATGGCTGGAAAATGAACAGTGGATACTGGGGCCGCCCACTCTTATATAGGAAGCAGGAAGGTGATGTTATCGGTGAGCGGCCCCTGGTGAACACTGCTAGAAGAAGCTGCTGTGTGACAGTGCCCTCTGCTGGAACCTCCCAAAAGTAATTACCTACTGCAAGAGACCATTCCGTAGAAGATCTACTTTTACAGGTGAGTAACCTGTTTTTCTAGGATCGTGGATAAGTTATTCTATCCACACTGTTTGGCAGACTCCAAGCAGTTCTCCAGGAGGAGGGAGGCAAGGCGCACACCCCCTCTGAAATACTTACTTGGGGAACAAAGATTGGAGAACTGAGGCCCCAAAACCATCATCCCAGCGTGACTCTAGGTCGATGTGGTAGTGGGTAATGAAGGAGTTTTCTGTCTTCCAGGTGGCAGCCCTGCAGATTTCCTGGATAGGGATGTCCCTGGAAGCAACCACTGATGCAGTGGTATGGTGGGAGGCTTCTCGCCCGCCAACCTATAGCAGAGATCAATGCAGGATGTAATCCATCTGCCAATCGTCCACTTTGCTGCAGGTCTGACAGGTGCGGCTTCAGCGTAGGTGACAAACAGCTGGAGAACCTCTCCCTGAACTTCTGCCATCCACTCCTTATAAATAAGAGAGCGCTCGTCTCAGGTCCAGAGTATGGAGGTTGTACTCGGCCTCCGAGGTGTAGTTCGGATGGAACCCAGGCAGAGTCGTCACCTGGTTAAAATGGAACTCCGACACCACCTTCGGAATGAATTTCGGGTTGGGGTGCAGGAAAATCTTGTCCCTATGGAAGACCAGGTAAGAAGACTCCAACAAGAGTGCCTGGAGCGCCTCCGTCCTTCTGGCTGATGTGATAGCCACCAGGAAGGCGTTCTTCCACGACAAATATGTCATCTCACACTTGTGCATCTGTCGAATGGCTTGCCCATAAGCTATGCCAGTACCAGCAGTAGATCCCACAGAGGTGGAGGTTCACGCACCGGAAGGGATATGTGATCAAGGCCTTTGAAGAAACACCAGACCACCTTCTCCTGCGCCACCGTCTGCTGACTAGCCCATGCCCGGTAAACAGAGATGGCTGCTAGGTGCACCTTAAGACCCCCTTTGGACAGAGACCACAGATAGTCTAGGATGCTAGCCACCGGACAGGACAAAGGGTCCAGGCC
This sequence comes from Neoceratodus forsteri, assembly GCA_016271365.2. Classification (NCBI taxonomy): domain Eukaryota; kingdom Metazoa; phylum Chordata; order Ceratodontiformes; family Ceratodontidae; genus Neoceratodus; species Neoceratodus forsteri. Next base: position 684,899,249 of record CM057454.1, on the reverse strand, counting down.
CTTATCCTGACACCAAATGGAAAACCTTTTCCATTTGAATGCATAGCACCTCCTGGTCGACTCCATCCTGGATGCTTTCACTACAATGAGTACATCCTGAGAGAGACCCAAAGCCAAGAACTCCAGCCGCTCAGGAACCACGCTGTCAGGTGCAGGGATTGAAGGTCTGGATGGAATACCTTCCTCTGATTGACATCTAACAGGTCCGAGCATACTGGAAGACATCTCGGATGCCTGGAGCTGAGGCTGAGGAGATCTGGATACCAGAACTGGTGTGACCAATCTTGGGCTACCAGGATCACCTGTGTCTTGTCCCTCCTGACCTTGAGGATCACCTTGTGAATCAAGGGAAGTGGAGGGAAGGCACAGAAGAGGCCTTGGGGTCCACGGCCTAGAGAAGGCATCCCCCTGCAGCGAGCCCTGCTGAGGGGGGGGACGGGCATGAAACAGCCTCAGCTTGGTGTTCTCCCTTGAGGTGAACAGATCCACCTGAGGTTTGCCCCAGTGGGAGAACAGGCTGTGAACTACCTCTGGATGGAGACCACTCGTGGGACGTCTTGCCCACAAGGCTGAGAGTGTCCGCCAGTTTATTTGAGGCTCCTGCCACATAAATGGCTAGGAGATCCACCTCCAGTCAGCTCACAAGGGTCCAGATGCAGAGCGCTTCCCTGCACAGCAGCCTGGCGTGCATGCCGCCCTGTTTGTTGAGGTAATACATGGTTGTGGTATTGTTCGTCTGGACTTGCACCACTTGACCTCGAAGGAGCGGAGCGAAGGCTAACAGTGCCAGTCTAACTGCTCGGAGTTCCAGCAGGTTGATATATCATCGGGATTCCTCGGGGGTCCAGAACCCATGGGCTCTCTTGTTCCCCATGTGGGCTCCCCAGCCTGCGAGAGAGGCATCGGTCGTAAGGACGACTGTCGGCTCGGGATGGACAAATGAGATCCCTTCCTGCAAGTGATCCAGGATGGTCTACCACTAGTCGAAATGACCAGGACACCGAGTCCACTGGCTGGCCGCTCCCACTGGAGGGGGCGCATATGCCACTGGGCCCGTCGGACCACGGTGGTGAAGGCTGCCATGTAACCCAGAAGGCACAGACAGTCCCAGGTGGGGCGCAAGTGCCCAACAAGAAATAATTGGGCAAAGGAGGAGAGAACCTCCGCCTGTCCATCTGGAGCCGGGCTCTGGCTCGGCAGGAGTCGAGCTCTGCCTCGATAAAACATATCACCTGAGAAGGTACGAGTTCAGACTTGGCCTCGTTGATCAGGAGACCAAGGTCATTGCAGGTCTGGAGGGCTTGATCCCTGGACCTCTCCACCTCTTGCTTGGTGAAACCCAAGAGCCAGTCGTCGAGATATGGGTAAACTCTGACCCCTCAACACCGAAGATGGGCCGCCACCATTGCAATGCATCTGGTGAAGACCCGTAGGGCTGATGACAGGCCGAATGGCATGGCTCGGAACTCGAATAGGGCTCCTTCTGCTCAGAAGCGAAGGAAACTCTGGTGAGACGGACGGATTGGGACGTGAAAGAATGTGTCCTGGAGATCCAGAGAGCAAAACCACATGTTCTGCTCAAGATATGGTATGATCTGGGACAGAGTTACCATCCTGAAGGTGCTTGACCTGAGGAACTGGTTCAGGTCATGCATACCTAGAATGGGGCACTAGCCCCCCCCGTCTGCTTCAGAACCAGGAAGTACCTGGAAACAAACCCTGGGTTGACCGGGGCGTGGCTCTGGCCACCACCTCCCTGCGGAGGAGTTGGGCAATGTCGTCTCTGAGAGCCAACCGAGTGTGTACGAACACCATTTCCTCCCGTGGGGTGCGGGCTCGGCTTGGAGGGTACTGCTCGAATTCCAGAGGCAGACCCTGGCCGACCACTTCTAGAACCCACCCGTCCGTGGTAACAGCGGACCAGGTGGAAAGGAAGTGGTGGAGCCGACCCCCCAAGGGAGGACCCAGAGCTTGCGTGACAGGAATAGGGGTGGCCACCCCTATCCCACCACTGGGCAGGCTTGGAGGAAGAGGGTCTGGAATGGGGACCACCGGAGCCCCATCCTCCAAGCATACGGGGTGCCGGAGGCCCGGACTTGGGCCGAGGGTACCAAAGTTGTGTCTGCTGTTGCTGCCCCACTTGGAAGTGGGGCTGGTTGGCCACAGGAGCAGAGTGCTGAAATTGCTTCTTCTTCTGCTTTTTGGAACCCTGAGACTCCTGTGGTGTAGAAGTTACTGAGTCCAAGGTAGCATTGGACTTCTCAATGCATTGGAGGTGACCATCCACACCTGGGCCGAAGAGTTTGGTACCCAGGAAAGGGACATCCATTAGCTTGTATTGGGTGTTCGCCATGAAGGTGGAGACCCTTGACCAAGCCCTGCGGCGCATGGCAACCGTGGCTGCCACCGAACGGGCGCATGAATCCCCGCAGTCCAGAGCCGTCTGGAGTTGCTGCTTCGCAACTGCCTGACCCTGGTCCCGGACCAGCTTGTCCGTGGTCTGGAGGTCTGCAGGGAGGTGAGGGAGAACCTCAACTAGAGAGCCCAGAAGTGCGCGAGAGAAATGCGCCATGATGACGGCCATGCTTGCCTGACAGAGGCCCAGCGAAGAGGTGGCATAGATTTTGCGGGCAGAACAGTCCAGTTTTTTGAACTCCTTGTCCAGGGGTCTATCTATATTTGTCGAACTACCCGAGCGTCTGAACACAGATTCGGTCACCAAGCCCTCTGCAGAGGGGTGCTCTGAGAACCCCGGAAGGGACCCAATGGGCACCGCGTATTTGCGGGACATCCAGGCAGAAGGCAGGATGCTGCCAAAGCTCCAAAGCCGGATCGACAATGGCCTTGGCCACCGGAAAGGCTTCTATCGGTGAATCCCCCCATTTAAGGATATCCGTGAGGGGATATTCAGAATGTTTTTGGACATGTTCGAAAGGCATCCCTCTGGATTCGGAGATCAGATGGAGGATGCCCATAAAGGAATAGGGGCCTTTCTCCATCGAGAGACTACTGACCGACTCGTCGTCCGAGGGATGGGAATGTAGGTCCAAGTCGCTGGACTCCGAAGAGTCTGGATAAATTGGCCAGCCACCTATGTCTCCCCCTTCCCGCCAGGGTGGTCAGGAGTGAGGGTAACAGACAGCCTATGCGGGAGTCCCGGAAGGGGCCGGGGATTCTTTGGCAGGCACCCCCACAGGAGGCTGTTTAAGTGGCGGTCCCACCAAGATCGGTGGAGAGGTCGATTTTGGCCGAACCGGAATGGTTTTGATTGACTCCGAGGGAGGAGGAATGCTGCGGACTGGCTCCAGAGGAGTCGGCTTCGGCCTGGGAAGTGAAGGCCAAGTAATGGCCGGGGTGGAAGCCGGAATCTGCTTTTGACTGGACAAGATCAGCTGTTGCCACATCAAATCTTCGTAGCGTCGACGGAGTTCCGTCGAAGCCTCTCTTCATCCAAAGAGGATGAAGAAGAATGGCGGCGTCACCTTTTCTTAGAGTGCTTGTGCGCCTTCTTCTGCCTGTCGGTCAAAGGAGTCCGAAACCTCGACTTCAATTGTCAGGGTGACCGACGGGGTTGATCAGAAGGCACCGGGGAGACTGATGGTTCTTCCTGGTCTGGGACCGGTTCCTCGATGGGGTTCCCAGCGGGCTGGGTCTCCTCATTGGAGAGAGGCAGGACCGAGGTCCTGAATAAGGAGCTGTCGACCTCGTCAAGCAGCAATGGTTCGACTGGGTCGAGGATAATCTCATCCGGATCGTCGTCCAGTGTCTGAGCTGGCTGGCCTGACGGTGGGACTGTGAAACCAGCAGCCGGGACTGCAACCTTGACCGAAGTCGAGAGAAAGGTAAATCCTGGGACCAAGATCTCTCACAATCCCAGAAGTGCCGTCGCTGAGACAAAGATTCTCTCAGTTCCTTGTCCTTTTTATGGGACAGAGAGATATGCGCACCCGAAGGCCCCTCGCCCTTGGTGAGAAGGGACTGGCACATCTCCCGAAAGGAACCGGAGAAGGTGGAGCCCAAATTGAGCGGAAAGAAAAAGGACTTTGAGGACCGATCCATGGCCTGAGCCACCTCTTCCTTGAAAGCCTTCATTTGTTTGAGCTGCTCAGCGAACCCCACAGCCGTGGAGGCCACCCATCGGGCTTCCTGAGATCTGACCGGCAAGTTCCATTTCTCCAGTCTGCCCAATTTTAACTGTGCGAGAAGATCATCCAGGATGTTCTGGTGGAATGCGCAACACAAATCGCAGGCCTGGGTGTCATGGCTGACACCCAGGCAATATACGCACGTGGCATACGGGTCTGTATGAGACATCTTTTGCCCACACGGGCAGTGGCGGAAACCAGAAGAAGACTTATCTTCCATTGCGGTTGAGATCACAAAGTGATTATTAACTCTAACGAGTGTAAGCAAATCCGAGGATTTTGAAGCCAGGGCCTACTGAACGCAAGAGTGGTAAGGAGGGAACCTGTATCTTCCCAAAATATTGATATGAAAGGATGAACTCGACTCCAGAAATTCTTATTTCAGTAAACAGTCACTGCTTTATTATATTATTCTCCACACTAAACCAAAGGGGCGACAGTTTCATAGCTTATCGCCACTTCTTCAGGCCCTTGCAGTGCTGCATCTGTTGAACATTTTATATCCTCATAAGTTTATTGGCTTGACTCCTTTCCCTGGTTTAACAATATTCAGTAGCATAAACTGCTCATTACATACAGCTCTTTTAGTAGTCTAATATCACGGAGATGTTTATTCTCTCCAGACTCTTAAATATAGTAGCAAAGGTTCATGGCGTCTCTGTAGGGAAACTATCTTCCAGCGGAAAGGAATGTCTGGCATTATGGGGTGGAGCCGAGGGTTATAACACCCGGGCGGGTGGGAGGAGCCAGCTTCAAGACCTTCCGGCAAGATTCTTAAAGAGAAAGGACATGCCAAACAGTGTGGATAGAACAACATAGCCACGATCCTAGAACAAACAATATCACCAACTGCCAGCATTTTTAAATTGTATCGTGTGATGTTTTACAACTCACTTGACCTCCCAGTGCTTCAGTCAATCCAGCTGAGGAAATGGGTAAAAAGGACCCGATGAAAATAAAATGCTTCCAATCAGCTAGGATATTCTAGATTAAAAAAAATAAATAAATGGTACAGTGTATAAACATGTATTAATTATGAACAATTCGTATTCCAGCCCACCTTACAATTAAACTTCATACTGCATCTACTTATCATACTTTTCTCGAAAAACACAGAGAGAGAGAACTCATGAGGAAGGAGCTTGATCTCAGAGGCATCCTCATGTTGAGTCACCTAGATGGGCATGTCTCAGACAGATTGGAATGACCACGGCTCTTTTCTGCCTGCAAATTTCTATTATGTCTTAGAATTCTTTTGACTGACCACAAAAAAGGCAGTTTGATAAGAAAAAAAGACACTAGCCTGAAGATAGCTGCTTTAAAAGAAAACTAGCAAACAAGCTTGAAACAACTCAACCCAAATATTGTTCGTATTGTTGCTACTAATTAACCGTCACATAAAACACACACAGAACTTGCTACATTACACACCTGTGGCCTGTATGCACAGTCCAACTGGCTGCACCTCAAAGGGAGAATAAAATACCAGACCTGCCTCCTGCCCCCCAAAAATGTCTTGGCCTTACCCCTCCCGCCCACAGCCACTCCTCACCCCAATAACCAACCCTCAAGCATGTCCAATCAGCCCTTCCAGATCCCGTTCCATCGAACAACAAAAGGACAAAGGACTTTCAACTACTGTGCCCCCACAGGTTAAATGAGCTACCCTGCAAAACCTCCTCTGAGCCTAAGCTTGCCCCTTTTAAGCACAAGCTACGCTCACACCTTACAGCCCTTGGTGACTGCGATTGCAACCTACAGCACTAGCCACTCTATTTTCTCTGAACCTCTGAATTTCTATATAGCTTGTCCCGTCCTTTACTTCCCCATCTCCCCCTTCCCTTTCTCTCCTACCACACCCGTACACGCCCTCTCCCTGCCCAAACCCCCTCTATCCTGTCCCGATAAAGCCCTGGCTGTTCTATTTCCGTACTAATTACTCTCCTTTTGACACTCTTAATTTACCCTGCCCTGTGCCTATTGTCTCCCCCAAGTCTACTACCTTACCTTTTCCTGTTTCCCACCCTCTACTCCCTTCTGCACCACTATCCTTAGCACTCTCTGTAAGCTATAACAATAATGGAGTACTTTCCTGTACAGGGGCTTGTTTAACATTCCTCCAAATGTCACTTCAATTGGACTTTAGTGTACTGCATCACTGGTTTGAAGCAAACAAATTAGTTTTGAATTCGATCAAGACTAAGACTATGTTTTTTCCCCTTTCAGGAAGCCAGTTTCCACTGAGTTTAATAATTTGGATAATGCTGGTAAACCTACTGAACAATTTAAGAAGTTTAAGTATTTGGGGTTAATATTAGATTCACATCTGTCATTTGAGCAACATGTTTTGGATTTAAATAGTAGATTACACAAAAGATTGGGGTTTTTATATCGTATAAGAAAACATCTTATGGTTGATACCAGAAATTTGTTAACACAGAGTCTTCTTTTCTCCATAATTGATTATGGTTCAGTAGTTTATTCATATACATCTGAAAGATTATTAACTAAACTTTGGACAACCTACCACTCAGCTATACGTTTTGCTACAGGTCAGCCCAGAACCACTCAACACCGTCTTTTATACAAATCATTTAAATGTCCATCATTGGTTAAGCGGTTTAATTTTAGGTCTTTGATTTTTCTACATAAGATTAAGTTGAGCATACTTCCTAATAGTATATCAAGCTTGTTTCCAAGAATTTCTATAACTGCTTATACATGACTGCAATGTAAAAATTATTTTCAGATCCCATTTTATCGTACCGTGTTTGCCCAAAATTCTGTGACTTTCTCAACTCCTAAACTCTATAATGAAATACCGAGTACTATTACATGATGCTCAAAGATATCAATTTTTAAGACAGTGCTTAGAAGGAATATGTTCATGAATTCTGTATGTGTTTTACCTAGACCTAGCAACTTTGTAATCTTTAAAAGGTGTTTTATGACATTGTTAAAATGTTCTCTTATGTATTTGTATGTGTCTAAGCTGGACGTCTGTGAAAATGGGTTTTCAGCTCACAGACTTGTCAGTATAAAATAAAGAATGAATGAATGAATCATGCACTACTGAAAGTTGCACTGTGAACTATTGTAAATATTTTGTGACCTGCCTGCTATGTATTTTACTGTCTTTTGTAACTTACTGTCCATTGTTATTTACTGTCTTTTGTAATTTCATGATGTGGAACCTTTGTAAAAAAGCTTGTAGCTCAAAGGTGCTAATCTGAGATGCTAATAAATAAAATCAATAAATAATGCGATTCACCAAAAAAAAAGGACGCTAACTTAAATATAGATGCTTGAAAACCAAAACAGCAAACCCCAAAATCAGACAATCCATTTTGTTGTCCTGCTGCTTACATGCCCACTGAGGTACCTAATCTCGGGCTTAATGGGCAGAAATTTAAAGTAACACAACAAAAGCTCTTACTTAACTAGAACTAATTAACCATCTCACAAATATGAACCCCCAAGAATCAAGTCGTCTTTTGGTTATGAAGCCACTTGCTGGCTAACCAAATCTATGTATATATAACAAACCATAGGGATGGACTGTATACTTAGAAAATAATTCAAGCCTGGGGTTTAACAAGGTTGATAATGCTACTCACCATCTGGCTTCATGACTAGGCAAGGTAAAGTTAGTTTATAAAGTGCCCAATCCAATGGCTCAGAGGGCTGTACAAAATTCATTACATTTTTTTTGTGTGCTCCCCAACCCCTGGTCTGGCCACTCCTTTGGGCCACCTAGGACCCACGGCCACCCACCTCGTCCAGTTGACTTCTGCTGCCCCCCACATCCGTCAATGGATCCCCCCATGTGACACGGTGTAACTGTTCGTCAGATGGGTCTCCCTCCTCCCAGGAAGAAGTGCCCTTAAGCACAAACAATTAGCCTATGGGATGGGTGGTGGAGGGGTTAGCATGGGACTATCCTGGGCTACCGTGGCATGCTGGGGACCGGTGGCCATCATCCGGCCAGACCAGGGGCATTTTCCTGGTTTTCTGGGGAGCATGACATGCCACATGATGTCAAGGTGTATGCCGATGTCCGCCATGCTCCCACCCACAGTGTGGCCTGATGTGTTGCCATACTCCCAGCCTCCGCCAGGGGCAAGCAACTGCCAAGCCAAAAAAACCCTTCCCTCTCAGAAGAAGGCGAGCAGTCACTGGATGCTTGAACCATCTCCCCCTGGACAGTCCTCAGACACCAGAGTCTGTTCCCGAACCAGGGTCATCGGCGTCGCAGGTGGAAATCCAACCACTGTGCAGGTGGGCCAGACAAAATTCATTAAAAAAAAAAAAAAAAAAATCTTGGTAAACCCCTCGCTGGAATTATCCTCCTCATAAAGCAGGCCATCCCTATAATTTATTCCGTCTTTTGATTGCCTTTTTTCTTCTGTCCTGTAAGACACCATTTTCCCCCATTTTGAATCTACTTTAGCACTGCAGTGCAACGAAAAATTTTTTTTTTTTTTTTTTCCAAAAAAGCTAGTTTCAACTATAGTCAATAACAAATATTAGCAGACCTGCAAATTTACTTTTCTAGGTACCTCCTATGCAGAACAGCATGAGTTCCCCCCCAATCCTAACCCTTACCATGTTTGCAATTATATTTCTATGCCAAATGTGGCGCCCATCTTTTTCTTGAGAAAAAAAACTGAATTCAAACATTTATAAAATACGCAGATTTTGGAGGAACTAGAAAAGTTTACCACCAAATAAAACTGGAAAGATGCCTCTAATCTTTTATAATGAAAAACGGGAAGGGTCAACTTTTTTCTGCCCAATTTCACTGCAATGCTGCTTTAAAAGGAGCATTCATTTTAATGCGATCACCAGGTGTTCATCAGTATTCTCAGCTGTTTTGAACATCCATTGTACCATAAGGTGAGGTAGCTGTGTTTTTACATGCTTGTTCTCCTCGGGCACAAGAAAAGTGGTTTTAAGCTGGCCCAGTGGTGTGGAAAGGTGAGGCACTGGTGCCTTACCTACAGCCAGGTAGACAACCCAAGTTCAGAAATGGACACAAGTCGCTTTGGGGCCGGTTGGGGGAGGGAGGACTGAGTGCCTGTAGGCCTGCTCTCCTTTCTCGTGGGGGGAGGGGAAGGGAATGCGACTCACTGCTTGTGTGCCACCTGGAGGCATCTGGGTGGCAGTACAGTCTGGGCACACAGTAAGGGGGAAGGACCATGTACAGGACACCGGGGGTGTCTCCACGAAGGCAGAGCTCGCATGATGTGACCATTGCACATGTGTGGATCCAGGGAAAAAATAGGAAGAAAAACCACTCTGGCCACAAGATGACATCCAGTCCTTCGGAGGCACCGTACCAGCGACTAAGTACACCACCACAGTCCTGCAAGGAGAAGCATGGTGGCGGTAAGGTATGTCCTGAAGAACCCCTGTGACAGGACAGGGGGGACCAGATGGAAGAAAGCAGCTAGGGTGGATAAAATGTTATTAGAAGAAAAAAAAGGTGATTTTAAACAACCGGTGTTAACAAAACACACACACAATACTCATGAAAACCTGAGGATAGCCATTTAAAAAGGACTGTGCCTTTGAATCATTTCAAATCTAAAACATTTGCCAAAGCAGACTTAAAACGGGCATCTTACGAGCAAGGATGAAAAGGATGAGATATAAAATGGAATAAGATGGTATGAGTTTAAAATTTTCCCAAGAAAATCAGCCTTGTGACGTGGGGATAGTGCTACTGTCTATCACCCTGGGGATCAGTAGCAATCTCGGGATGCTGGTAGCTAGCTTGGGTGGAGAGGACAACGCATCCGATGGACTGCTCTCCTCTCGGGGGCAGGTTTGCTGCTCCCATCAAATGACTGCCACCAGGTGGAGTCCTGGTGGCAGTGCAGGTCTGCAAGCGACAACAATGCGTGGTGCTGCTGAAGACTGCAGCATGCTCATACCTCCACATTCGCATACTGACATGTGCGCCTCAGTCTCTGATAGGAGAAAACTTGTGGAAAAAGTGCAGCGAAGCACGCATCACTGACACGCTGCACACTGTGCCCCCATCTGCCTCACTACCATAGTGGCCTGCTGGTTGTCACTGGATCTGTACTATGGGTAGGAAGACGTCCCTCCTCCACCTGACCCGCCACATGGGAGGTGGGTTCCAGCCAACTAGGTGAGCTTAGGAAAGGTACTGGACGGTGGGGGGCCAGTGTGGCAGGGCAGATGGAAGCCCTAGCCTGCCTTGGGTAGGGGAGTATAAACAGATATAGGAAAAAAAAATGTCCTCATAACATGCACTGTTGCTTTAAGCCATGATTGCCAATAAACCCAGTACCTCCTGAGCACATTAACATTTGAAATGAAATTGCATCTTTTATTTGAATGCCATATGAACACACTATTGATATAAAATTACTGATTTACATATATTACAGGATAAAACATTAAATACAGGGTTTACAGCAGAGTTTAGCTGGCATACACTTTATTGCAGTACAGGTTTTAATGCTGCACTGAGCACTTTCTATAATGTTTGCATTTCTCCACTTGCACACCATTTTTGTAAGATCTGTAAGTGATCTCAAAAATTAATTGATGTTCTGCACGTTGAAATACAGAGTATTTACACAGGGCACCATTAGGGGCCATGCTCACCCTTGAAAAAGCACACTGCTAGTGGAGTGAAGCAGTCTGTGATCTCTGGGGGCACGTGCACACTTTTTCCTGCTGCTGTAAACTGTAAGTGCATGTGTGCACTGTTTTACTGCAATAAAGATTTAACTTTTTATCTGTGATCCAAACTTGCATTTTCAGCTGTGGGAGAAAGTGGTGGGTATTTTTGGGGCGAATAGTCTCAAAGCATTTTGAATCTGTTTTGCAAGTTTCTGCCAAGCCCAGTAAGCCTTTTGTGCATATTTAACAGGCATAGTGAGAATAATAATGAAATTAAAAAAAAAAAAAAAAAAACATTTAAATGTCAAAGACTGATGACTTGGCTCTAACGCAGGTCAAGGGCCATACATGTGTGCCCCCATAAGGCGCCTAAGGCCAGCTCTGCTGAGAATCAAAGTTGTGCCACAAAGGTATACACTCCAGAACTTAAAATGAACTCCGGGCCACAGCACAGACTTGCTCCCATTATTAACTATCCCTTAAAAAGTTTTGCAGACTTAAGAGATGTGAACTCCTACCTTATCCTTGAATGCCACAGCAGAACATTCTGCTCAATTTTATGAACCATACCTACTAAGCTTAACTGCAGATGCCTTCATTGGAACTTTGAAAAACACTGAATACAGTTCAGCGTATATTTCAAACCAGCTGTGTATTTCTACACCCCACATTTTATTGCTGAGGTCATACGCATGAAAACAGGTTCTTTGTTTCTTAAGAGTTTATCAACTCCACTTGCTTATTTTCCACCTGACTTTATAATATTTTGCTTGAGTCTTCACAGTTGCTCAAAAGGCAAATGACTGCGACTTCACAGCAGAGGATTATGACTTCAAGTGTGGGAAGAAGCTGCAATGGCAAAGGAACTCTAATGGATAAAGATCCTGCATTTATGGACATCTTCATGGAAATCTATAAAAGATACTTAACATACAAGCTAACCTGTCGAAATACTATGTTTTCCAAACTTTTCCTAAAGGTGTTTCCAGTTCATTAAAGGACGCATGGTAGCTGTGGGTAGGGCAAAGGGGAAAAATGACTGGCCTTTGTTGAGACTCTGAAATGAATCTTAAACTGCAAGACTCGACATTTTGCAACTAATCTAATTTATGACCGGTACTTGGAGCTTGGGAGTTATCTGAACTCTTGTCCCCCACCACTACTGCAAACCTCATAATCCCTCTCCAAGTCAATCATGTTTCAGGAAATTGGGCATGAAATCGCATAATTTTATTTATATATCCATCCTTGTATGCTAGATTAAACTCTTCAGATCCCCAAAATGAAGAACAACATCAGTAAGGTGGTAACTGTAACTGCAGAATGTCATTATTGTTAACGGTAGCATATTTGTTTAAAAATGGCCAATATGTTAACAATTAGAGAGGGGAACCTGAAAGGCTGCCTTGTTAATTAAGGATCTGGCTATCAAAGGACTCATTAAAAAGTACTCAAAATTGAAAGTCTGTTAAAATAAACAACCATTAATCTCAGCCATGTACTAGACAACACAGCAATCAGCAGTATACTAGCACTACCCACATCATGGCACGGGGATCTAAAACTACTGTGGACATATTTAAAATGTATCTATATAATATCAAATTAAATACACGATTATGAGAAAAAAAATATATATGTACACAAAAATGTATACATGCGCACCACTAGATAGGTGTATCTATGCCGTGTATAAGGTTGATTGCATTGGGTGTATAAATGAAAAACATGTGCTTCCAATAACTGTTGATCTCCAAGAATACCTTCACCACTGATTACCACTTATGGGTTTGGGCCGGAGACACTAGGACCCCATGGGAGCAAAGCTTTGGAAAGGGGGTTGGCAGCAGCTACTGGGCACGGCACTTGCACATCCCTCACATGGTGCTGCGCACAAGCCAATTACCATTGCCAGCTCCATCACTAACCTTATTTCTGTTCTCTAGGAGAGAAACAAAGGGAGGAGGGGAAAAATGAGTGGCCTTAAGGAATTCGCTAGCCCAAAGGGATAGGGAAAAGGATATAAGGAATAAACAATACAATAAAACCTGACTAAAAACCTCTAGGCAGAGAGTAGGGGAACGCTAGGTAGTACAGGGAGGTAGTTGGGCATGGAGCCAGAGTCTCAGCATCACTAGTGAGACAGCAGGTGGATAATGATATAAAGGCAGCAGCTCTGTGAAAATTGTTGCTCTGGCAAGCAAGTCAAGAGGGGTAGGTATGCCAAGAGCTGAGACCCGTGCAACTGAGATGGCAAAAATATATGAATTAACAAAAAAATTACAAATGACTTCTGATAGGCAAAACAGCATGACTCCAGAGGATTAACTCACTGTGAAAACAGTTAGGCAATACCACTTTTCCTCCCGGGGAAAATGGAGAAGTAGAAATCTGGTGCATGTCGAGCTGCAAGGTTAAACAGCCCAAGGTGTCGAGATGTGTCCATCTCTCCAGCTCTCCCTGGCAGTGTTGGGCTTAACAGCCAAGCTGGAATAGGGAGGAAAGCATGCCAACCAAGACAGAAGGAAAAATCCTAGCATGGCAAGAAGGAATAGGCTACACACCTGTAACCATAGTTCTAGGAGTAGTGCGTGGTTCACATCCACACTGTGGCAGTTTCACTGGAATGATGTTATTGGCTGGATTTCTTTCAGCTAAGCTCCTCCCACCACCTGGGCAGCATATCCTCCAACTCCACCCTGTGACATCAGATCTTATATGCTGGAAGCAGGATCCATATGCCACTTGCCAGGGGAGGGGCAGGTGGGTTGTGTGGATGTGAACCATATACAACGCCTAGAAAGTACAATTGTGTACTTACCTTAACGGTAGATCTTCAAGGGGTATCTCTTGCAGCAGGTAATATACTTGGGTCAGGTTCGAGTTGTAGTTTCAGTAGAGTCCACCAAAATGTCTTGCCAAAATGTTTCTAAGAGGCATGTTACATATCAAACCTCCCATTAGACGGCCCACCCCTCCATGGGATCTGAATTTCCTTTTGGAAAACTTGACCCTTGAGCCTTTTGAACCAGCGGCCACTTGTGACCTCCGCTTCCTTTCTTAGAAGGCAGTATTTATGGTGGTCGTCACCTCTGCTCGACGTATTTCTGAGCTTCATGCCCTGATGTATAAAGAGCCTTACCTAATCTTTCACAAAGACAGGGTGGTTCTCTGAACCAACCCTTCCTTTTTGCCTAAGGTGGTCTCAGAACACACCTTAAATCAGACCACTGAACTACCGGTCTACAACCCCGAGCGTTCTAATCGGGGTGAATGCCTTTTACCTACTTTAGATGTACATCATATATTGAGATACTATACCAATCGTACCAAATCTGTTAGAAAAACCTCTGAGCTTTTTGTTATCTTCGCCTCAACAAGGGAAGGACTCCCGGTCACTAAACAGACCATTTCCAATTGGCTGGCGCATTGTATAACTTTTTGTTATAAGAAATATAATAAGCCATTACCAGAACCTGTCCCAGCCGTGGCCGCCACCAATATCTGCAATGCATCTAAATGGTCCACAATACACACCTTCACGAAGAATTACAACTTAGATATTGCTTCACACCGTAGGATGGCCTTTGGCCGAGCTGTCCTACAAGGCCTGCTGCAAGAGACTAGGAAGATAGTACAGTTGCATACTTACCATAACGGTAGATCTTCGAGGGATATCTCTTGCAGAAGGTATGATCCTGCCCTCCACCCCCTTCTTCTCTAAGACAACAACTTCTGATCCAAACAAATATGGGATGGGATGGGATCCATATTGTACCTCAGATCTCCCTCAGTCCTCGCTTAGCGAGCTGAATCTGGAGGGGAACTTAGGATATCAGGGACCACCCACTCTTATATAGGAGCACAGTGATGATGTCATGTGGGGAGGCCCCTGGCAAAAGACTGCTAGAAGACAGCTGCCGTGCGCCACAGCACCCTCTGGTGATGATCCAAGTGTATTACCTGCTGCAAGAGATTATCCCCATGGGAGATCTACAGTTACAGGTGAGTAACCTATTTGTCTAGGGACGTGAATATGGTTCACTTATGCACACTTTGGAAAACTCCTAGCAGTTTCCAGGAGGAGGGGCAAGATGCACATCCCTACTTGGCAAATGAAGATTGGAGTACTGGTGTCCCAAAACCTGCATCCTGGTGTGACTCCAGATCGATGAGGTAGTAGGAAATAAAGGTGTGTACTGACTTCCAAGTAGCAGTCCTACAGATCTCCTGTATGAGGACATCCCCAGAAGCAGCGACTGAGGCAGCAGTATGTCTAGCGGAATGAGCCCTAAGCTCTGTGGGAGGCTCCCTACCAACCAACCTATAGCAGAGGTAAATGCAAGAAGCATTCCACCTCGCAATCATCCACTTTGCTGCCGGTCTGCCAGGTGCAGCTTCAGTGTAGTGACAAACAGTTGGTGAGCTTGTCCTCTAGTTCCAGTCAGGCACTCCACATAATATGAGAGCGCCCTCCGCAGATCCAGGGTATAGAGACTGCAGTCTGCCTCTGAAGGAGGACTGGTGAAATACACTGGCAAATTAATCACCTAGTTAAGATGAAACTCCAATACCACTTCTGGGAGGAACTTTGGGTTGAGGAGAAGGACAACTTCGTCCTTATGGAAGACCAGGTAGGCAGACTCCAACGATAGTGCCTGGAGCTCCCCAATCCTTTCGGCTGACATGGTGGCCACCAGGAAGGCCATCTGTCATGACAGGTATGACATCTCGCACCTGTGCATTGGCTCAAAACTCTTGCTCATGAGCACTGCAAAAAAACAGCAGCAAGTCCCATAGTGGAGGTGGTACATGTGCACTGGAAGGGCAGTCCAAGCCCTTGAAAAAGCAGCTGATGACCTTCTCCTGAGCCACCATCAGCTTACCAGCCCATGCCTGGTAAGCAGAGTTGGTTACCACATGTACGTAAAGGGCTGTTGTCCACAATCCCAGCTGGGAAAGGGATCAAAGGTAGTCCAGGATGCTAGCCACAGGATAAACAACAGGATCCAGCCCCTTGCCCAGACACCAAATGGAGAATCTCTTTCATTTGAAGGCATAGCATCTGCAAGTCATCTCTTTCCTGGAGGCCTCCACAATGTAGAGACCATTCTCTGAGAAACCTAAGGCCTGAAAGCTCTAGCCGTTTAGGAACCAGGCCGTGAAGTGCAGGACCGTCCCATGAAGTCTACTCAGCAGTTCTGGGAGAAAAGGCAGTCACTGCGGAGCCCTGCTGGGGAGATCCGGGTAACAGAACTTCCATGGCCAGTCTGGAGCTATCAGGATCTTCCACATCTTGTCCTTCTGGGCCTTGACCACCACCTTGTTGATCAGTGGAAATGGGGAAGAGGCATACATGAGGCCTGGGGTCCAGGGTCTTGTGAAGGCATCCCCCAGCAGTGTCCCAGACTGTGAGGGGTGGGCACAAAACAGCCTCAGTTTGGCTCTCTTCCAGGAGACAAACGGGTCCACAAAGGGTGTGCTCCACAGGGAAAACAGGTGGTTCACTATCTCCTGATGCAGGGACCACTCGTGCAATGTCTCTCCTACTTGGCTGAGAGCATCTACCAGCTAATTGTTCTCTCCTATGACATGGATTGCCAGGAGATTTGCACCCAAGCTGCGCACGAGGGACCAGGTGTGGAGTGCCTCCTGACAGAGGGGATGGGAGCGAGTTCTACCAGCCTGTTCAGGTAGAACAAGGCCGTGATGTTGTCCATCTGGCCCTGCACAACCTGACCCCTAATTAGTGGAGTGAATTCCATCAGTGCTAATTGCACTGCCCAGAGCTCTTGCAGGTTTTTGTGGTGACGGACTCCCCGGGTGACCAGAACCCATGGGCTCTGTGGTCTCCCAGATGTGCACCCCATCCTACCAGAGACACATCCATCGAGAGCATGACAGTTGGTTTTGGGCAGACAAACAGGACTCCCTCCTCCAGGTATTCTGGGAGTAGCCATCAATGGATGGCATCACACATTGGCTGGGTCTCTGTGACTGTCTGGTCCAAGTGGCCTAGGCTTGGGACCATTGATATCCCAGGTCCCACTGCAGGTGGTGCATCCGCCAGCAGGCCCAACAAACCACGCTGGTGCACAACACCATGTACCCCAGCAGCTGCAGGAAATCCTGGACAGAGTGTGAGAACCCAACCTGAAATAACCAGGTGAAGGAGGTTAAGATCTAGTGTCCGGTCCTGCAGGCAGATGGGCCTTGGCCTGTACAGAGTCCAGTTCCTCCCTGATGAACTTGATCACCTGTTTTGGCACCAGTTTGGATGATCAGTAGGCCCAGTCTTGACAAGTCTGGAGAGCCAGATCTGTGGATCTCTCCATGGCCTCTCTGGATGGACCAGCCAACAGTCAGTCATCCGGGTACGGGAACACTCTGACCCAAGGCACCACAAGTAGGCTGCCACTACCGACATGAGTTGGTGAAGACCCTGGGTGCTGAGGACAGGCTGAAAGGCATGACCTGGAAGTGGCACAGGATCCCTTTCTGCATGGAACAGGAGGTACTTGACGTGGGATCGACGGACGGGAATGTGGAAAAAGGCATCCTAGAGGTTCAAGCAGAATCACATGTTCTGCTTAAGGAATGGCATAATCTGGTTCGGAGAGAAAATCCTGAACTTCCGTTTCTGGATAAACTATTTGAGATTGTGCAAATCCAGCATGAGGCACCAGCCCCTCTATCTATTTCAGGACCAGGAAATATCTGGAAACGTAACCCTGTCTTGCTAAGGCATCTGGGATATGGGCTAGCGCACCTTTCGCAAGTAACTGAGTGCTGTCCACCCTTAAGGCAGACAGCATGACCTGAGACACCCCAGACTCTCAAAATGCAATGAGGCAGTATAGCAGAAGAGCCCTGACATCTAGAGATAATCCTCTGCCACTACATCCAACACCCACTTGTCCGTTGTGATAGCGGACCAATGTGGGTAAGAAATCATGTAGCCAGGCTCAGACAGGGACAGCAGTCAGAGACAGGACCGGTGGAGGGATGACACCCCCAAACCCATCATTAGGCAGCTTCTGCAGAGGCACTGGCAGCTGCTGCCGGAGGGGCACTATTACATCTGCCCCCCCGAACCTCGGCCCCAGGACTTCTGCTTGAGGCACCAGGCTTGGAACTGCCACTGCTGGTGCAAATTAATAAAGGGAACAGGGTGGTAGACATAAAGGGGGAAAGGAACAGCAGCATTAAAAAGAGAGAGGACAAAAAGGAAAAAGGGGGGCAACAAGAAGAGTGGAATCAAAATCTGGAAGGCCATGTGTGCGATTCTTATTTTAAGAAATAAGATTCCGGACCTAAAGGCCATTATGGCAGAGGCCGACCAGGATACTGTGCCCATTACGGGCAGATCGGGGATGGGGGAGGTCTGTTACACCACCAGGGAAAGTGATATTTTTTAATATGGCCAGATTGGGAGGGGATCCACGAGACCACCAGGGAAAATTATATTTATATTAATATTAACATGGGCAGGATCAGAGAAATGAGAGCTGCCCAACACACTAGGGCAGGGGTGGCCAACCTGTAGCTCGCGAGTCACATGTTGCTCGTGAAGCAGTTTGATATGACTCGTGAGGGGTTTGTCAATTACATGTCACGTGCATGTCACTGTCTCTTAAATTTGAGAAAAGTCAAAGTACAGGAGTTGAAAAGTGCCTTGAATGCTCAACCGGCTACTTTTACTAAGCCTGCAAGCAAATCTAAAGCTCCAGTGCTGCTATGAATAATTATTTTAAAATTATAACTATTTTTTTTAAATGCTGTAAATTAAAAAAACTTAATCAAATACGATTATTGGGACTTCCGGTGACGTCACTGGGATGGCTGCAAGCGAAACCTTGTAGCTCTTCTCCCGCTGAATCCAAAACTAAAACTCTCGCTAAAAATAAAACCCTGAAATCCCTGAATATCGACTCCCTGAACTACAGAAGATGGCAGGAAAACAACAACACAATAGAAACTCCAAGACGCTAAGCAGTTCAGCGAAATTTAAACAGTTAGTGCTCGACGAGGACATGGAGGGGTTTGCGGCCCAGACTACTCGTAGATGCATGGCATCAGAATCTTCAGGGGAAACGGACACGATGGAAAAAATAGACCCTGAAATCATGCACAAGACCCTACAGCAGATCCTCTCAACAGTTACAAGAATCGATTTGTCTTTGGCAGATCTTAGGTACAAACACTAAATAAAAAAGTGACACTCAATGCCGCGAATGTTGCCACGGTTTCAGAGGCCCAGGAAAGACTAGACAGATTGGTTCTACTGCTGCTCCAGAGAGATAGAGAGACCCAGCGCCAGATGGAGGATCTAGAGAATAGGTCCCGCAGAAACAATTTTAGAATCCATGGTGCAGCATGTACTGCAGTCGGTGTTGTCCCTACCCTCGGACATTAAGCTGGATATTGACCGAGCGCACAGATCACTCGTGGCAAAACCACAAGATCCAACAGCCAAGCCACGCTCTCTTATAGTCCGTATGGTCTTTTTTCAAAGCAAAGACTGGATCTTGCAAGAGGCATGGAGGCATAAAGACCTCAAATACAAAGAGGCGCCTATTTTCTTTGACCAAGATTTTTCGGCAGCCTTGCAGTCAGAGCGGCAAGTGGTTAAGGGGATTATCCAAGACCTTAAACAAAAAAAAGGGATCAAAGCAGAGCTGTTGTTTCCAGCCAGGATCAAAATTCACCTAGCTACGGGCACAAAAATCTTTCCCAGCCTGGTGGAAGCGGCGCAAGCTCTTCAAAATCTGGAAATACCCCTTCCCGATCTGGAGATGCAAAAGTTAGAAAATAGCCTTAAGTCAGAAATGTGGTCCAAAGTCCCCAACCCCAGAGGTAGGAAGAGGGCAGTCCCGGGATCGTACCCGCAGGAGACTTCCTCGGATATTCGAGATCTGATCACGAAAGCCGAAGTAAGATTGCAGGAAGATGGACGACCAAACCAGTTGACTGAGGGATGAAACTGTCGAAGGAGTGGTGGAAAGGCCTAAAGCATCGGTCACGGTGGATCCAACAACCGAAGGACTGAACAAGCTTGAAAGATCCTTATGTGGGGAATAAAGGGGATGTGAGGGATTGAGAAGGACTCATATGCGCGACAAACAGTTTGCCTTTTCAACTGACAAACATTTACAAGGCTGTCATTAAACTGTGATGGATGGATGTTACGGAAAAGAGATGGGGGGGGGGGGGATAAGGGAATGAATATGAGAAGCCGCTACACAAGACCATATATTTAAGGTCGGAGATGCATCCTTGGTCGGAATGTGAAGACTTCTTAAGGTAAAGTGGGCTATATAGCTGAAGGGGAAGGAAATGCACCTCAGGGGATACGCATACCAGTATGATGAAATTACACCTCAGTGCGTGGGTAGATATGAGAAATGAGTCAGAAGGCCTACAAAAGGAGAGGTTAAAGAGATGCAGTACCAGAGGCCATGGGCCCCCTCGACAGGTACCGAGTTAAATTCACAGAAGATGGATCCAGAGATGGGGAAACGTGTCAATACAGTAGCCTGAGAAAAGGGGGGGGGACGTAGAAGGGAACAAAGACAAAATAGGATAAAGAATCAGTTTGATATCTCCAAATATAGGGCAAAGGTTTTAAAGGATGGGGAAAAGAGGGATAAAGGTAGAGAATGCAAGGGGATGGTGCCCTTTCTAAGAGTAATCAACCGGACCAGCTTAAGAGAGGCTAGAAAGACCTGATCCCGATATCGGGGTGCGCCGCATTAGGCGCATTTGATGAAGACATATGGAGCAATTGGGTGAGGGCTCGGGGGGGGAGTGGGAGGAGATGTGGGGGCACAAGGAGGGGTAGATGAGTCAGAAGCGTACAGAGCCAAAATTGTCCCTTTGACCCTCCTGCTCCTTCCCCTTCGAGGGTCATATATAGAAAGGGTAGGCACATTACCACAGAAGTATCAGACACTGTGGACGAGAGCATGAGGTGTAAAGAACGCTCGGAAATATTAGACCATAGGAGATAGGGGGAAATCCTTTAATAGGGGTATAGTGCAACCCTTAGAGAGTGTTCTAGGTGAGGGATCTGTGAAGGGGGGAAAATAACAGGGCAGTATGAAAATACCCCCAGAGGCAGATAATTTGCAGTTCTAGCCCACTAATCTCTCTCGGCCTAGAGAGCCACTTTAAGGGCAACGCCACATAGAAAGGGTAACCATTATAATAGAGCCCAAAAGGGGTCAAAATAAAATATGGATTGTATCACAGCAAAATGACTAAGAAAAGATATAGTACAACTGAGAGATAAGGATATACTTAAATGAGTAAAAGGGGCGAGGGACAGAAAATTGAAGAGGAATATTTGGAATCGAATTCATAGCTTCGGTTACATCCTGAAGTGACGGGTTAAAAGGGGTGCGAGGGGTCTCCCAGAGGGGAGTCCATTTACACCTCTTGCCCCAATTAAAGGGGCACTGACAGGGTCAAGTTGACCCCCCACAGTATTTCTGTGGGCTTCGCATGGAAGTCAAGAAAAGTAAAACCAATACTGCTGTGTATATAGTTTTAAAGTTTGTTGTTAAAAAAGTACCGAAAGCAGGTACTAAGCTTACAGTTAAATTTTTAAATTGTAATGTTTTAGCAATTTTAAGTTTTAATTTGTGGGTCTTGTGGGCTGGACGGAAACTAATGGGGAAAGGTAAATGGGAACTAGGGTTTACAGCAGACATACTTTCTAATGAGACATGGCCTCACTGAAGGTTATTTCCTATAATGTGAAAGGGGTCAATTCCCCAATTAAACAGACTAAACTACTAACTGAACTCCAACACCTAAGATGTAATATAGCCTTTTTACAAGAGACACACCTCTCACAGCTAGAACACTCCAAACTCAGGAGGAGATGGGTGGATCAAGTAGTAGCGTCATCACATCCTACCAATAAAAAAGCAAGGGTAGCAATACTTTTTAAACATAATAGCCCCTTAAAGATACAATCTACGGAAGAGGGGTTCTAGGGTAGATTTATCAGGGCAACTTGCACGATGCATAATAAAACCCTGCATTTAGTAAATGTGTATGCCCCTAATGTGGGCACAGGAGGATTTCTGAGAGATGTTTTAATAAACTAGCTGACTTGCCCCAGGGCCAGATGTTAATCGGAGGGGATTTTAATACGGCACTCTCAGCGCAGTTAGACTGTTCATCTGGTAATTCAAACACTAACAAGGCAGCAAGTAAAAAACTCAGGGCTTTAGTATCGGAATTTGGTATGATAGATATATGGAGAGCGCAGCATGGGGGAGAAAGGGACTACACTTTTTTTTCTGGAGCACAAAGTTCTTACTCACGCATAGACTTTTTCCTCACACATAAAGCTGATCTGCACTTATTTGAGCATTCAAAAATACATCCTATCACCCTATCTGACCATGGCACAGTCAGGAAAATAAAACACCCTTGTGGAGACTTAATGTCTCCTTACTAAATGAGAAACCTTTCATAGCGCTTATAGACAAGACAATTAAAAATTTGGAGAAGGACTCCCCTAGGGATGGCTGCTCCCCGATGTTATGGTGGGACACTCTAAAAGCTGTGGTAAGGGGCAAATAATTAGCTATGCCTCAGCTAAGAAAAAACAGGCCAAAATCGCAGAAAAAACCCTTAGAGACAAGCTAGCAGACCTAGAGGCCAAACACAAGAAAGGTACAGGGTCTAAACAAACGCTTAAAGATCTAACTCAAGTCCGATCTGAACTGCAAGCGTTAGAGAACAAAAAAGCGGAGGGTCTCCTTAGATACACCAATCAAAAATACCATGAAACGGGGAAAAGCCCTGAGACTTCTCGCCATTCATCTCCGAAAAAGGCAAGCTGAAAGGAACATTTCAGTTATTAGAGATAGATCAAATCCTGAAAAATGCTGGGTTAAACCAGAAGAGATTGCCTCCCAGTTTAGGGCATTTTATAAGGAATTATACACAGAAAGCAGAACAGAAGGAGGAGTCAGATCGGAAACCCTACATTTTTTAAACTCTAAAAGTTGCCAACTCTCCCTATCAAGGCGCAGGAAGCGCTCTCTGCCCCAATTAAGGAACAGGAGGTCCTGAGAGCCATTAGAGACCTCCCGACAGGAAAAACACCAGGGACAGACGAGCTGCCAGCTGAATGGTACAAGAAGTTAAGTAAAATCCTAATCCCACGACTAGTGCACATTTATAATGTGAGCCTAGAAGAGGGTATGCTACCTAAGTCATGGCAGGAGGCACTGGTTACGGTTATCCCAAAGCCTGGAAAACCCAGATCTCAGTGCTCATCCTTTAGACCCATCTCACTACTCAATCAGGACCTAAAAATCTTAACCCGCATACTAGCAACGAGGTTACAACAATACATAGAGCTCCTAGTTCACCCTGATCAAACTGGCTTTATACCACACAGGCACCTTCAATATAATGTCAGGAAACTCCTGAACATTGTCACGCATAAACACCCCTCCAAGACAAACCCAATGGCAATATTCTTAGATGCTGAAAAGGCGTTTGACAGGGTGAACTGGGTGTATATGGGAGAAGAAATGTCCAAGATGGGGGTGGGGGGCAACTTCCTTAAATGGGTAAATCTATGCTACCAGAACCCAATAGCTCGAGTCAGAGTGAATGGAATAAATTCAGAATTCTTCACCATAAATAGAGGAACAAGACAGGGATGCCCACTGTCCCCAATACTGTTCGCCCTCACCATGGAACCGTTTGCACAGGCTATCTGGGAAAATCCAAACATAAAGGGGATAATAATAAATAATACTGAAAATAACATGTCGTTATACGCTGATGACACAGTACTATATATAAAAGAACCAGAAACCTCAGTCCCTGAACTGCTCCAATTACTGAGCAGGTTCGGTCATATTTCGGGCTTCAAAGTGAATATTGAAAAAACAGAAATCTTGAGTCTAGATGGACCCCCACATAAGAATCTACAAAGTCTCCTACCTTTCAGATAGGTCAAGGATAAAGTTAAATATTTAGAAGTATCAATACCAACAGACCTAACCAAGCTAAAATTTTATAATTACCAGGCACTAAAAGAAAAAGTTTATGAAGATTTACAGAGATGGCAAAACTTATCTATTAGTTTCATGAATAGAGTGGAGGCCATTAAGATGAACATCTTACCCAGGTTCCTATTTTTATTTTCAACTCTGCCTATACTTATAGATGGAGATGAGTGGCGAGAACTTAGAAGGAAATTATCCAAATTTAAATGGGCAGGGCGTCGTCCACGTAAGAAATGGGGCATTTTAACTGAGGCTAAGAGCAGGGGAGGATTGGGCATTCCCGACCTTTTAAGATACTATTTGGCAGTGCAAACACCACCAGTTTTAAAAATGCTAAAACCTGAGCAAAAGGGTGGTTGCTGCATGTTGGAGGAGAAGGCACATCCCTGGATCCCCCTACAGTTTTTACCCTGGACAATCAGGTCCTCAGACCTGAAAATCCTGAACAACACTTGGACAAGAAACACCCTCAAGATTTGGCTTAGAGTCAGACAGTGGTGAGAGATCTTTTCCCCCACATGGAAATACATGCCCCTGAAATATTTACCGCAGTTCCCAGCAACGCACAAAGATCTCAACTTGAACAGATGGTCAGACAAGGGGCTCAGATATCTACATCAGCTGGTTAACAGTGAGGGAGTCAAAACATTTGCACTTCTTCAAGAAGAATTTGGGCTTTCGCATAAAGAATTTTTTAGATATCTGCAGTGCAGACACTTCATAACTAGTACAGTTGGGATTGGTGCCATACAAAATGACCCAGCTCCGCCATTAAGATATATATACCAAAAAAGCTACATGGAAGACACCAGGAAACTTACCACATACATACAGCAAACCCTACAAGAAGGTTCAGGTGTTCTACACATCCAAGCGGTCGAAAATAAGTGGCAAGCTGAATATGAAAGCCAAATATCAGACAAGGAATGGTCTCTTATCTGGCAAGGAATACATAAAACAACCAGCTCTCCTGTATAGAGGGAGTTCAGGTGGAAAGTAGCAACAAGATACTTTATCACCCCAGATATTTCGTCAAAATATGGAGCCTCCCAAACTAATAGATGTTGGAGGGGCTGCTCAGATATAGGCTCTCAGTTCCATATATTTTGGAGCTGCTCCAAACTTAGGGACTTTTGGGAAGAGACCACTAACGCTATCAAAGAAATTCTGCAACTGGAAAACTCACCAGAGTTTCCACATGTGATATTAGGGCTTCCCCCTTGGAGTTAAAACAAAAGCCCAAAGATATTTATTTTATATATTAATAGCAGCAGCCTCCAAGACTATTACGCAAAAATGGCTCTCCCAGATAGGATCTCTTATTATGGGTGGTGGACAAATGTAATTAATATCAAAAATATGGAGCTCTCACAGCCACACTCAGACTTCGAACAGACCAGTTTAATTCAAGGTGGCTCCCTTTCTACGAATACGTAGAAGCTAAGAAAGGCACTCCAGTACTAGATCAATTTTTATTAAGATAGGCCCAATAGGTTGCTGGACCTAATGAGACAAAAGGAAAAACCTCTGAAGTGCCCACTGCCAGCCTACAGGACCCCATTTTATTTTATTTTATTTTTTTTTACTATTTTAACTGAATTTTTTTTGTCTACAGTTAGGCTGTTTTTTAGGAATATATTCTCTGAGCATCATCAAGTTTGTATTAATTCCCCAAATTCTGGACAAGGGGAAACTTATCACTTTTCTTCTCCCTCTTTCCCCTTCCCCCAATTTTTCTCTTCTGTTTGATTGTTAAAATGACTAGATCTGTTTATGTTTAGACTATGTTAATTATAAATATAGAAGGATAAGATTGAAAATAGGAAAGACACAGGACAATAGGCTTGGTGTTTTTAATCACATATTAGTTTATTAGAACAGACTGATTGAAAGATCGTCAAGAGTAGCTGGATAGGAGGAAAGAGATAAAGAATGAGAGTATTTCCCAGTGGAGTAAAGATAAGAAGATCATTGGATAAACACTCTATTGGAATAGTATCCACTAGCCAGTCCAACCTACAAAAACAAAATCAAAACAGTATAATAAGTTGGGAATTGTATGATTATGTACAGTAATAAGGATGGTATGGATAACAATATTGGATAACATGATGTCTGGTTACCATAGTATTAATTTTAACACAGATGTATGTCTTTCCTATATCTTGATGTAATGAAGTTTATTATAATTTGAAATGGAATATGGAAAAATAATAAAAATTAAGTTAAAAAAAATATGATTATTGACTACTGACGATGACTATGTTATTATTTTAACTCCTAAATATGGGTAATATGGGCATGATAAGGGCCGCACGTTGTTGTGGCTCACGTCTTATTCAGAAATTTAAATGTGGCTCACAACCCCGAAAAGGCTGGACACCCCTGCACTAGGGGCTTCTGTTGGGCAGGAAAAAACTTCAACAGACCGCCCCTCTGACTCTTACAACTCAAGCAAAAAACATCTTCCAACTGCCAACTCTGGCACTCTCCCGCCTCCAGGGGCCAAGGTACCCATCATTAGATCACCACTCTAAGCTAACTATGTCCCTGTGACCATCGGAGATTGGTCCACACATGTCTTGGTCAACACTGGAGCAGAAATCTCAGTTTTCAACACTAGGATTTTGCACAACAATGCAGTTTATCACTTACCTAACATCTCCCCAGCTGACCTAAAGTATAGTATCACAGCAAATATTGCTTATCTACCCATCACAGGCCTGGTTCATCTCGAGCTGCACTTTGGCCCGCAACAAGCTACTGTCAAATTCTACCTAGTACCCAAGCTACAACCATCGGTGATTCTTGGTATGGATTTCCTCAGATCTCACAAAGCCATCCTAGACTTTGTATCAAACAAACAGTCACTAGACCCTCAGAGGCAACTCGCAGCTACAGACTCAGTCACTGTGCCTCCTAAGACTGAGATGGTTCTGACTGCCAAGATCTGAAGTGAACCTCTTCAACAAGGTGTTGCTGGCATCGTCACGGGCTCCCCTGCTCTGCAGTCATCAGTTCTTCTCCCAGGGAACACCTTGTCTGCTGTGCATGGCAGAAGAGTCTTATAGAAATGCTGCAACTTCACAGATGACCAGTAGTCATTTCTAAGGGTGCCACTATCGGAATGTTTGTTTGCTTGTCTACAGGAGACCAGCTCCATCTTATGCAAGAACCTCAGTCTGGTTCCACCAACTGTAGTCCAGTCAGTACTATCACGACCACCCCATCATCACTGGAGTTACCCTCAGTACGCAACTACCCTCTTCTAAACTCCTGGCATCCCCAACAGAGAGAGAACAACTTTTAAAATTCTTGGGAGGGCTACCTGATGTCTTTGTTGGTCCAGATAACAAGCTCAGATGTTGTGATATCCTGCAACACACTATCGAGGTGCCACCCAGTCAGAAACCCATCCGTCAGTGAGCCTGCAAGGCGGGACACAGACAGAAACAAGTCCTAGAAAACATGATCAAAGACATGCTTGAACAGGACATCATTGAGGAGTCTACGAGTTCCTGGGGTGCACCATGTCTGCTAGTGGTAAAGAAGGACAAGGGGTATCCTTTTGTGGTAGACTACAGAAAGCTCAGTGCTTACACAGTGCAAGATATTAATCTATTACCCAAAACAGGGGATGCTTTAGAGAGTCTTGGTGCGGCTGACCCAGCTTTCTTCACCACTCTAGATCTATAGAGTGGGTTCTACCAAGTTTCCATTGATTCAGCTTCTCGTCCATACACAGCCTGGCACTGTCACTTGGGGCTCTTTCAATTTAAACTACTGCCTATGGGACTTTGGAACAGTCCAGCTACATTTCAGCGTGTTATGGAAGCCGTACTACATGGGTTGTCTTGGAAATCTTGCTTAGTTTACCTAGATGATGTTATCGTTTTCAGCAGAACATTTCCAAAACACCTTCAATACCTCAAGGAAGTGTCTGAATGTCTCTGACAAGCCAACCTCAAGCTTTGCCCAGAGAAGTGTTTTGCACAGCAGCAAATTCATTACCTGGGACATGCTGTCAATTCTCAAGGCATCTCTCCAGATCCAGACAAGCTCTCAGCAGTCAGAGACTATCCAAAACCTAACAATCTCAAGGATGTTAGAGTCTTCCTAGGCTTGTCCAGATACTACAGAAAGTTCATTTGTAACTATGCACAGATTGCAGCTCCACTTTAAGCACTCGCCAAAAAGGGGTGTAAATATTCCTGGACTTCTGAATGCCAAGAGGCCTCTGCAACCTTAAAACGCAAACTGATCTCCTCTCTAATACTGACCTACCTAGGGTTCGACCACCCTTCAAACTCTACTCAAATGCTAGTTCCTTTGCAGTAGGCGCTGTGCTGTCAGGTACAAGACAGAACAGAATGGGTTATCTCCTTTGCCAGGCGCTCCCTTACCTCAGCTGAGCAAAACACACACCAACATCTGTTCAGAGCTCTTAAAGGGGCAGCAGCAGGCCTTAAGCCCAATGCTAAAGTGTACTCCACAACTGCATTAAAGTACATCCCAACTCCCACATTCAGGATTCCATTTGGGGGGTATGGTGCACTATTGAATTATCTTTTGATTTTTGTTCAGAAAGTTTTACAGCACATACAGTACCTTTCAAATAATTTTATTTTTCAACAGAAGGATGCAAGGCATTGCTATACTCTGCAGCAGACAAGACTTCTCCAAATAAAGCTGGAAAATAATGACATATCATAACTGTCCTCTCATGGGGGGAAGGGGTTATCATTTAATACACCTAACAATTATTTTGCAATTAAGGATGCCCATATGTAAGATAGATAGATCCTGGTCATCCTTAGTTATGTGTATGTATACTACACATATATACAAAACACTAGATGCCACATCTGTCAATAAATAATAAAATACTGACTGAGGGCAAAAGACATACATTTAAAGAACAAAGCTGGGACCTGGCTCCTACTCTTCTTACTTATGTTGAAGAGAACAGTTTGTAGCCATATTGGTCTCTGTACAAAAAGATGAACAAAGTGGGTGATTTGATACCTTTTATTGGAGCAATAAGAGATTTACAAAACACAAGCTTTCGGAGCCTGTCTTCTGGTCAACCTTTTACATTAAAGAGAACCTGCTGAGAGAAGGTTGGATGGAGTCTGATTATAAACACAGGTTGAAGCCCTTACCCTTACCTAAAAGGACTCCGTGTGTCTGTTATTCCTCAGTTTGCTGTAGAATTTATGTAGCCATTAGACAAGCAAACTCACAATTGGATGCAGTTGCTCAGTAAATAATTCTGATTTGCAGTCTGGACTGATACAGCAGACGGGTTGGGAGGGGAAATCCTTGAACCACGAGCAAGTGAGGTAGGCTGGAAGAGAGAAAGAGAGATGCGGATACTCTCTCACTGCAAACTGACATGCAGCGAGGAGGCAGAGGTGATTAACTGCTTGCCGACCAATCACACAGCAGGGAGATTCTGGAACATTTTTTGTAAGGTAATAGCAAGAGAACAAATCTTAATAAGGTTATTAATTGCTGCAACTGAGTGAGAAATGCATGTGGGGTATTACTGGCTAAGGGACTAAAGAGTAACATGAAAAAAAATGGAGTGTTTTTTTCCAGTGCTTAAATGTTTGCTCTTACACAATGCACACCTGATGGGGCCACTCCCTAGCATGGGACTCTTGGAGGCTCTCTCAGTTCAACTCTGGCTCCAAGTCCAAGAGCAGGATCTTTCCACTCAATTAACTAAAGAAAGTGGTGGTGAACTGAGGAAAATGATGGGGTTTGAAACCTCCTGCCAGCTGAGTTACACAACACAAATTGGCAGGTTTGACAGCCTCTTTTCTTATGCAGCTAATGGTCGCATGATCCCATTACCAACTCAGCCACTACTGTTACTGGCATCTGGTTGTAGCTAATCAGATAGTGAGGTGGTGAAGAGTTCCAGATCGCTGGTACGAATCCATGCCTCCCTACAGCTGGCTGTTCCTTCCTATACTGCATGTGATTTTGCAACCATAAAGAATACGCTAGCAGACAAAGAAAGAACAGAAGGAACCATGCCACACCGCCAGCACTGCATGGATCATGGTGTGCTGCTGCCCTTCCTCCAAAGCTAAAGGTGGGGCCTTACTAAAGATTTATATAGAAACAACACCACCTCCCTTTTTCTGCTGGTGATACCCATTCCTAAGTACCCCAGCATCTCACTAGCCCGCCCAACTGCCTTATCACACTGTCTGGCCACCTTTAGGTCATCTAACATGACTAACCCCATGTCTCTTTCCTGCTTGATCACTGGCAGTACCAGTCCATCCATTTTGTACTCTGCCCCAGGATTTCTATGGTCTAAATACACATGTCACTCACCTGTAACAGTAGTTCTAGGAGTGGTATATGTTGTTTATCCACACTTTCTGGCATGTCCTTTCCATTTAAGAATCTTGTCGGAAGGTCTAAAAAGCTGGCTCCTCCCACCCAACCTGGTGGTATAACCCTTGGCTCCACCCCTTGATGCCAGATCTTGCCAGCTGGAAGCAGAGGTTGTGTGTCGAAGCCGGGAGGTCAGGTGGGTCAGTGTGGATGAACAACATATACCACTCCTAGAAAGTACAGTTACGTAAAAACTTACCATAACAACAGATCTTTGAGGAGTGTCACTTGCAGTAGGCAATACTTTTGGGTATCCAGCAGAGGTCACTGTGGTGCACGGCATCTCTTCTAACAGTTTTTCACCAGGGACCACCCACACAAGACATCAGCTTCCTGTTTCCGATACAACTGTGGGCGGTCCCTGGTCTCCTCAGTTCGCCCGCCGGATTCAATTACAAAGTGAGGATTGAGGGGAAGCTGAGGTACCAAAGGAGTCTCAACTCTAGTCACTGGACCAGAACTTGCTCTCTTAGAGAAGGAGGGGGGATGGAGGGTGGGAATAAACCTACTGCAAGAGGCACTCCTCAAAGATCTACTGTTACGGTAAGTTTTTACGCAACTGTACTAACTTCCACGCGGAGTGGTCTCTTGCAGCAGGTAATACTTTTGGGATGAATCCCAAGCAGTAATGCCCATTTGGGAGGACAGTTATGATAGGAGACCTTGTAGGACTGCACGGCCGAAGGCCATCCTATGTCGTGAGGCAATATCCAGATTGTAGTGCCTTGTGAATGTATGGATCGTGGACCAGGTAGCTGCATTGCAGATATCTGAAATGGAGGATCCCTTAAAGCAACCTGCAGTGGTGGCCATAGCTCTAGTGGAGTGGGCTTGGACAGGTCCAGGTAAAGGCTTGCTGTATTTTTTGTAACAAAATGTAATGCAATGTGCCAACCAGGATGAAAGAGTACGTGTTGCAACCAGGACGCCCGTGCGGCCTGGGGCAAAGGAGACGAACAGTTAAGACATCTTTCTAATCAATTGTGTCCAATTAGTATAGAAGCGTAACATACGGTGGACATCTAAAATATGTAGGAGATGTTCACCCCGACTGGAGTAGTCTGGATAGCAGACCAGAAGCTCCAAGGACTGATTTAAAGTATGTTCGGAGACTACTTTAGGAAGGAAGGAAGGATTGGTACGAAGGACCACCCGTTCCTTGTGGAATATCAAGTAAGGTTCCCTATACATGTTGGCATGGAGCTTGGAAATATGTCAAGCGGAATTGATAGCCACTAGAAATAGGGTTTTCCATGAAAGAACACGGAGATCACAGCTGGCAGCTGGCTCAAAAGGCTCAAGGGTCAATTTTTCAATCATAAAATTGAGATCCCACGGAGGAGTGGGTCTTCTAATAGGAGGTTTAATATGTAACATTCCTTTCAAAAAGATCTTAGCTAGATGATATTGGTACAGTAACCTGCCATCCAGAGGCTCATGGAAGGCAGAGGTGGCAGCTAAATGGACCTTTTTTTTTTTTTAAACTCTGTTTATTCTCTCTCTCTACCTGAACTGTCTCCGGAGGGTCTCTCTGTGCCCCATTATCCCACTCGCCTAAAGCTTCCTCTTGCTCCTCGTGGGCCCAGCTCTCCATCCACTACCTGGCCTTCCAGCCCCCGGCTCTCAGTCCCCCAAGGTGAGACTGCCAGAATAACTCCTCCTGGTGCTCTATCTAAAATCTAGATGAGTGACCAGGCAGGGTGGAGAGCAGAGGAATCGAGAGGAGAAGCCCGGCACTGGGTGTGGTTGGCCGGCCCCCCAGATCCTCCTTCACCTATCAGGAGGCAGAGGGTTTTTCCTTGTGTTTTTCTCCCCACCCTCCCACGGAACTCAGATGTGCAATGATGGCCAGCGTCCACTAAGCTCTGCCCCCAGTGCCATGCGGCAACGACGCAGGCTCCCGGCCACCTCCGACTGCTGCCAGAGGTTGCTCAGCAGAGATGCTGTGCCCTACACCCTCCCCAGGAAGGGAGAGCCATCCGCCAGATGCTTGATCCCTCCCCGCCCATGCCGAACCCCCGATGGCCTGGGCTCATTCCCGAACTCGGGTCGCCAGTGTGGAGCGAGGTGAGGCATCTAGCGCCTTAACCCTCAGCGCCACCGGGCTGGCAGCTAAGTGGACTTTAATGGAAGAATAACTTAGACTGGACTCAGATAGTGAGGCAAGGTAGTCCAGAACCTTCCTCACTGAACAAGAGTAAGGGTCCAAAGATCGAGAGGCTGACCATATAGAAAAGTGTTTCCATTTGGAATTGTACATTGCTCTTGTTTCTGGCTTACAGGAAGCCAAGAGGATACTGGCAACAGGAGAGGACACTTGTAAACCAGTTATGAAAGCATCCTCAGGAGCCAAGCGTGAAGGAGTAGAGCCTGCAGGCTGGGGTGTAGTAGAGACCTGTGACACTGAGTCAAGAGGTCTGGTGATCAACAACGGGATGGGATCCCGTACTAACATTTGCAGAAGTAGGGGAAACCATGAATGGTGAGGCCACAGTGGGGCTATGAGAATCATCGTGGCCAGTTCTAAAGTACAGTTACGTAAGAACTTACAGTAACAGTAGATCTTCGAGACAGGCTCTTGCAGTAGGTCATTACATATAGGACTGAAGCCGGCAGGCGTTAGGACCCCACGGAAACTTTTCTAGCTAGCAGTCTCTGGCAGGGGACCATCCCCACGTTAGGTGACCGACGTCAGTATAAAGGGGCGGTCCCCCACGCCTGCCTTCCAGTTCTTTCCCGCCAAAGGCCAAAAGGCAAGACAAGAGAGAGAAGTGGATATTTCCCATCCTGGAAAAGGAGCTGAAAAGCTTAGGGGGATGGAGGGTATGAAGGTATTACCTACTGCAAGAGCCTCTCTCGAAGATCTACTGTTACGGTAAGTTCTTATGTAACTGTACTATCTTACTTCAAGAGGGCTCCTGCAGTAGGTAATTACATATAGGACTGAGTCCCAAGCAGTCTGGAACAAGAAGAAGCAAACGGGAGAAGGAAAGCTACTCAAAGTAGATCCTCTAGCTGTGAAGGCCTTAGGAAAGGAGGCCTTGCAGAACAGTAAGCCCGAAGCCTGCTCTACGCCGAGAGGCAATATCCAAACTGTAATGTTTTGTAAAGGTATGGATGGAAGTCCAAGTGGCGGCAGCACAGATGTCTACCACTGACACATTCTTGAAACAAGCCGCTGATGCAGCAACTCCTCTGGTGGAGTGGCCTCTCACTTGACCCGGAAGGGTCTTGTTGAACTTGTCATAACAGAAAGTGATGCAATGAGCCAACCATTTGGACAAGCATTGCTTAGAAACAGCATTGCCTTCTCTTTTGTGGGCAAAAGAGACAAACAGTTGGTCAGTCTTTCTGAGCTCTTTTGTTCTGTTAGTGTAGTATCTCAGAATTCGGTGACTGTCCAGAGTGTGTAAGAGATACTCCCCTTGATTGGAGTGTTGCGTAAAGAAAGCAGGTAACTCTATGGACTTGTTCAATGTAGATTCCGCTACCACCTTGGGGAGAAACTTAGGGCTGGTGCGCAGAGTCACACGTTCCTTGTGAAAAATCAAATATGGGAGTTTACTCATCAGGGCCTGGAGCTCGTAAATCCTCCGAGCAGAAGCAATGGCCACTAGGAAGACAGTCTTCCATGAGAGGAATTTCATGTCTGCTGAGGCTGCTGGTTCGGAAAGGAGGTAGAGTAAGTTTCTCGAGGATGAAATTCAAATCCCAAGGAGGGGCAGGAACCCAGATAGGGGGTCTCAAGTGGAGAACCCCTCTAAGGAAAGTGTTAGAGACCTCCAGCTGAGCAAACGTCCTGTCTGCAAAAGGGACATGGTAGGCCGAAATGGATGAGTGACTGAGACCCAGATCAAAGAGGTGGCGCAGGTAATCCAGCAGCCGCCCAACAGAGCATAAGAAAGGCTCAAAATCTTTTGAAGCGGCCCAGACTGTGAACCGTTTCCATTTCATGGCATAGGTAGACCTAGTGGAGGGTTTTCTAGCCTCCACCAGAATCTTAGCCACACAGGGTGAAACCCCAAATTGGGCTTCAGCTACATCTGCAGGAGCAATGCGTGCAGTTGAAGGGACTTGAGACCTGGATGGACCAGGGTCCCCTGATTCTGGGTCAGTAAAATTCGTGACAGAGGAAGAGGAAGAGGAGGTTCCTCTGAGTATTGTTGCAGAAGAGAGAACCAAACTTGCCTGGGCCAGAAAGAAGTGATCAGTATCATTTGAGCTCCTTCTGAACAGAGTTTCTGTAAGACTCTCAGAATCAAAGGGATCGGGGGGGGAAGCAAAGATGAATCTGTCCTTCTAATCTAGAGACAGAGCGTCTCTCCAAGAAATGCAGCGCTCTGGAGTGAGCGAGCAGAAGTCGGGAAGCTTTGCGTTTAGAGGTGAGGCGAACAGGTCCACCTGTGGTGTTCCCCAACGTAGGAAGATATCGTCTAAGACCCCCTGATCCAGTTTCCACTCATCAGCTTGAGCAGATGAGCGACTGAGTTTGTCTACCAAGGTGTTCTCGACCTCTGGGATGTGAACTGCAGTGAGGTGGAGGTTGTGCTGAACTGCCCAATCCCAAACTCACATTGCTTCCCTGCAAACAGGGTAGGAATGAGTCTCTCCCTGTTTGTTGATGTACCATACCACACGCATGTTGTCCGTCTGTACGGCTAAGTGGCTGGGAAGGAGGTGCAGATGCAGAGCTTGAAGAGCATAAAACACTGCTCAAAGCTTGAGCACATTGATGTGAAGCATTTTCTCGAGCTT
Source organism: Neoceratodus forsteri (assembly GCA_016271365.2). Classification (NCBI taxonomy): domain Eukaryota; kingdom Metazoa; phylum Chordata; order Ceratodontiformes; family Ceratodontidae; genus Neoceratodus; species Neoceratodus forsteri. Next base: position 684,864,238 of record CM057454.1, on the reverse strand, counting down.
GGACCAGGAGCCCTGGGTCCTGTGAGGTCCAAGATGGGCTCCCCAACCTTCGTCCGAGGTGCCTGTGGTCAGAGTCTGGGACGGGGGAGACAGACAGAAGGGAACTCCCCAACAAAGGTTCTCTTGAACCATCCACCACTGCAAGTCCCAAACCATGGGAGAGGAGACTAGGACATGCTGGTCCAGGTTGTCCACCAACTGATCCCACTGAGACCGAAGCGGCCACCGAGAGATCCTCATGTGGAGCCGAGCGCGAAGGACTGTTAGGATTGCAGCTGCCATAAGCCCGAGGAGGCGAAGGACCGATCTGGCACTGACCCGCCTGCGGCTGGACAACAGGCTGACCTGAGCCTGGAGTGTGGCCACCCTCTCCAGTGGCAGGAAGGCCCTGCCAGAGGTCATGTCCAGGATCGCCCCGATAAACTGGAGCCTCTGGGATGGGATCAAGTGGGACTTGGACTGGTTGATGGTGATGCCCAGGGAGAAAAACACCCCCTGGGTAAGGGAAAGGAAGCGTAGGAGATCCTCCCTGAATGGGGCCCACCAGGAGCCAATCGTCCAGGTATGGGAAAACCTGCACCCCCCGGGTACGCAAGTAGGCCGCTACCACCGAAAGGCATTTGGTGAACACCCGCAGTGCCGAGGAAAGACCAAATGGGAGGACCTTGAACTGGTAGTGGTCCCCCTGGAAGGCAAAACGGAGGTATCTGTGGTGAGAAGGGCGGATAGGGATGTGCAAGTAAGCATCCTGCATATCCAGAGCGCACAGCCACTGTCCCTGCCAAAGGAGGGGCAGGAGGCCCTGTAGGGAGAGCATCCTGAACCTCTTGTACTCCACGAACAAGTTCAGGGAACTGAGGTCGAGAAGAAAAAATTGCTCACCTTAGTAATTATGTTTTTTCTATTGGAGTCTTGCTGTATTCTGACAAGCGCAGTTAGCCCCAGAGAACAAAGGGTTCACCTTTCTATGCAGAGCACAGAATGCTGAGCTCGAGCTCGGCTGATGTCTCTGTCTGTTTACCTTTGAATGCTAACCGTCAGATTCTTACGAGCAACACTCTAATAGTATTCTATGTGGAAATTGTAAAAAATGTTTAATAGCCAACTGGCAACAAAAAGTTTTGGATTACCAAAAGAAGACTCAAGTCAGGAAACCCAAAAACTCAAAAACCCAAACCAAACAGGAATATAATAAAATAAACACCAACACAAAAGAAGACAGTGTAAAAAGAGCACCCCTGAGGTGCAACACTGCACCTGCCCACCCACTTCCCAAAACCAGGTTCTGAGAGGGGAGGCAGGGAGGGAGGTCAGAATACAGCAAGACTCCAATAGAAGAAACATAATTACTAAGGTGAGTAATTTTTTCTTCAAACAACTTGAAGTCTTGCTGTATTCTGACAAGTGCAGACTACCAAGCAGTACCTCCATGGAGGAGGGACAGAACCTACACTTTGGGAATAGGCTCTGAAGTACTACTGTGCCAAACCGAGCATCGCTCCTAGCCTGGATATCCAGAGAGTAATAGATACATAGACAGTGTTGGCAGATAAGGGCCTATGGTCCACCCAGTCTGCCCATTTCAGCTTGTAAGTTCAGTTTATGTTTTCCTAGAAGTCTGTTGCCCCTTATCCCTGACCTCCAGAATTCCTTTATGTCTATCCCATGCATTCTTAAATCCTGTGATTGTTTCAGCCCCCACCACTTCCTCTGGCAGGGTGTTCCACTTGTCCACCACCTGTTCTGTGAAGAAATTCTTCCTCATGTTTCCTCTGAATCATCCTCCCTCCAACTTCATCCCATGCCCTCTAGTCCTGGAACATCTTTTTCGCTTAAAAATAGTGTATTCCTGCACCCTGTTCCTCCCTGTAAGATACTTGTATGTCTCTATCATATCCCCTCTCTCCCTCCTCTCCTCCAGGGAGTACATGTTCAGTTCCTTCAACCTGTCTTCATAGGACTTGTGATGCAATCCATGCACCATCTTTGTCCCTCCTCTGAACCTTCTCTACCCTGTCTATGTCCTCACGAGGGTATGGTCTCCAGAACTGTACACTGTACTCCAGGTGGGGCCTCACTAGTGTCTTGTATACTGGAATTATGACTTCCTTTTCCTGCTGGTGATGCCTCTGCCTATGCATCCCAGCATCCTATTTGCTCTACCTGCTGCCTTGTCACACTGTTTCCCTACCTTGAGGTCATCAGAGATGATAATCCCAAGATCCTTTCCTGCTTGGTGCATGCTATATCCTCACCCCTAACTGATATATTGTGCCAGGTTTTGTGCCTATATGCATTATCTTGCACTTCTTTTGCATTGAATTTCAACTGCCAAACCCCTGACCATTCTTCAAGTTTCTGCAGGTCCCTTCTCATTCTGTCTACACCCTCTGGTGTGTCTACTCTGTTACAAAGCTTTGTGTCATCAGCGAACAGTGAAATTCTGCCTTCTAGGTCCTGCACAATGTCACTGATGAAGATGTTGAATAGGACCGGTCCCAGCACTGAGCCCTGTGGTTCCCCACTGGTCATTCTTCGCTCTGTGGAGTGACAGCCATTTACCACCACCCTCTGTGTCCTGTTGCCCAGCCAGTTACCTACCCACCACACTACTGTCCTGCGCACACCCATATTCCCCAGTTTGTGTAATAGTCTTCTATGGCACAGTGTCAAAGGCCTTGCTGAAGTCCAGATAGGCCATGTCCACTGCCCTCCCTGATCCACCTCCCTAGTCACCCAGTCAAAATTCAATGAGGTTGGTCTGACATGACCTTCCCTGGTGAAACCATGCTGCCTTGGGTCCTGTAGTCCATTGACAACCAGATGTTCCACCAATCTCTCCTTCAGTAGTGCTTCATGATCTTCCCCACTACCGAGGTGAGGCTGACTGGTCTGTAGTTCCCTGCTTCCTCTTTGTTCCCACTTTGTATAAGGAGACTACATCTGCTGTCCTCCAGTCTTTGGGTATCTCCTGTTTCCAGTGATTGGCTAAACAGGATAGCCAGAGGTTCAGCCACCACCTCTCTTAGTTCTTTAATGACCCTGGGGTGCACCCCATTGCTTTATCAACTCTTATTACTTCCAGTTCCTTCAGGACCCTTTCTCGTGTAAAGGGACTTGTGTCCATTTCTGCACCATTCTCACCCCTTGTACTCCCTTCAGACCCATTACCCTCCTCTTCCTCAGTAAAGACTGAGCAGAAATACCTGTTCAATATGTCAGCTTAATGTTGTCATCCTCCACGCAGCCCCCATCCTCCCCCTTCAGTCTCACTATCCCTCTGTTTGCCTTTCTTTTTTCACTTATGTACCTGTAAAAGGTTTTGTCCCCTCCACCCACTGATTTTGCAATGTGTTCTTCTGTCTGAGCTTTGGCTTCCCTTACTGACCTCCCTGCCTCCCTTTGCTTCTTCTGGTACTTCTCCCTATCCCCTTCTGCCTGTGTCTTTTTGTATTGCCTGAATGCAATCTTTTTGGCTTTCACTTTCTTTGCTACCTCTTTGGAAAACCATAATGGTCTCCTCTTGCTAACCTGCTTAATGCATAATTCTATTGTTCTTGTAATCCCCATTTTAAATACTGCCCACTGTTCCTCAACCCCTGATTCCTGTCCCATTCCCCTTAATGCCTCTCAAGTATCACCCCATTTTCCCCAAAGTCTGCCCCCCTAAAATCCAGGATACATGTTTTTGAGTGGTTTGGTTAATGCTTGGTAAAGGGATGGACTGTTTTGCAGGTGGCTGCTTGACAAATTTCTAAGAGAGGGATATCCCTGGCAGCAGCCAGGGAAGCAGCTGTACCTCTTGTGGAATGAGCCCTCAGGCCTGAGGGTGGAAGTTTTCCCAGTTTTTCATAGCAGAACTGTATACAAGACACAGTCCACCTGGCAATAGATCTCTTGGTGGCAGGTTTGCCCTTTCCCACTTCTCCATAAATGAGGAACAACTGGAGGGAGTCAAACCTGTGACCCTTGGTACGCTCTATGTAGTAACTAAGGGCTCTTTTAACATCTAAACTGTGTAGCCTCCTCTCTCCTGAGGAAGAATGATCAGTGAAGAAAACAGGAAGACAGAGACTGATTTAAAAAGTAGTCTGAAACCACTTTGGGCAAGAACCTTCTATTGGTTCTAAGGACCACTTTATCCCTGTGAAAGGAGATAAAATCAGGTTCCACTGATAGGGCTTGCAGTTCACTGATACACCTGGCAGAGGTAATGGCTACCAAGAACACAGTTTTCCAAGTCAAGTACTTAAGCTCTGCTGAGGACACAGGCTCAAAAGAAGGTTGCATAAGTTGAGCAATGCAAACATTCAAATCCCAGGTAGGGGCAGGGTCTCTAAAAAGAGGATTGGTGTGAAGCAATCCTTTAAAAAATTTACAGAACACAGGATGAGAAGACAGTGAGGAAGACTTCCCCACAGACAGAAATGCAGTAACAGCTGACAAGTGTACCTTGACAGTAGCTGGTCTGACGCCTAGGCCATTAAGATGGACCATAAAATCCAGAACCGTAGGCAATTCAGCAGTATCTGGGGAAATATGCTCCTTAGAACACCAAATGCTGAATCTCTTCCATTTGGAGTTATAAGTCTTTCTGGTGGAGGGCTTTCGAGAAGCTTTGAGAATATCCAGAACCCTTGAGAAAGATGCAGATCTGCAAATTTAACTCTTCAAGAGCCATGCCTTGAGACTGAAGACTGAGTCCAAATCCTCCCTGAGAGGATGTTAACAGGTTGTAATTCCTGGGAAGACAGGGAAGATGGACTGCTAGGGACAACAACAGGGGGTACCAGGGCTGTCTGGCCCAATCTGGAGCAATCAGAATCACTTTGCAAGGTTGAGACCTTATCTTGACTAAAACTCTGAACAGGAGTGGGAAGGGAGGAAGGCATACAGACTTCCTCTAATTCAGAATCAGGGCATCCAGGGGGACTGAGCCCAAGACTGGGGGTCTGCAACAAAAAAGAAGAAGTTGGTGATTGTCTGGGGCTGCAAAGAGATCTATCTCTGGAGTGCCCCACCTTGAAAAAATCACTTTCAACACCTGAGAGTCCAGGGACCATTCGTGATGGCCCAGATAAATCCTGCTCAGTGTATCTGCTAGCACATTATCCTTCCCTGGAAGATGGACTGCTACCAGAGAGGTTTGCAGAGAATAAGCCAGGGACCACAATTTCATGGCTTCCGTGCACAAGGCCATGGACCGAGTGCCTCCTTGCTTGTTGATGTGCCACATGATGGTGGTGTTGTCCGTTCTGACCTGAACCACCTTGTTCTGCAATGACTGAGAGAAAACTTTCAGGGCCAGAAAAACTGCCCTGAGTTCTAGGAGATTGATATGGAGAAGGGATTCTTGGGGGGGACCACAGTCCCTGGGCAGTGAGGGCCCACAGAAGGGCTCCCCAGCCCAGAAGATAAGCGTCCGTGGTAAGGACCACTGAACAAGGCAGAGTGGCAAAAGGAACCCCTTGTCTTAAATTGCCCTGATCCTGCCACCATTGGAGGGCTTGGATCAAGGTCAGAGTCACTTGGATCAGTTTGGTAAGGGAATCCTTCCTCTAAGACCAAAAAGCTCTCAGATGGAACTGAATATCCCTCATCTGGAATCTTGCCCCTTGGACCACTGCTGTTGAAGCTGCCATGTGGCCCAAGAGTTGGAGGAAATGCCTTGCTAGTCGAGACACCCGAAGGCTGAAGAAAGAGGCTAGTTCTGTAAGAACCTTTGCCCTTTCCAGGGGAAGAAAGGCTCTTGCTCTGACTGTGTCCAGTTCTGCCCCTATAAAGGTAAGAAGCTAGACTGGTACGAGAACTGACTTGGGAAGGTTGAGAAGAAATCCAAAAGGAGTGAGAACTTGCTGGGTCACTTGCAGATGAGACCTGACTTGGTCTGGAAAGTGGCCCACTATTAGCCAATCGTCCAGATATGGAAAAATGGAAATCTTTTGCCTTCTTAGAAAGGCAACTACTACTGCCAGGCACTTTGTGAAAACCCTTGGGGCTGAGGTTAGGCCAAAGGGCATTGCTCTGAACTGATAGTGGCCTGAGGGCAACTCGAACCTGAGGTACTTTCTGTGGGAGCACCTGATGGGAATGTGAAAGTAGGCATCTCCGAGGTCCAGGGAGGCTAGCCAGTCCCCTGGCCTTAAGAGAGGGAAGGATAATTCCCAGAGTTGCCATCTTGAACTTTGGTTTTAAAAGATGTTTGTTTAGGTATCTTAGGTCTACGATGGGTCGCCACTCCCCTGTCTTTTTTGGGGTAAGGAAGTACCTGGAGTACAGCCCTTTGCCCCAGTGTAGGGTAGGTACTCTCTCTCTCTCTAGCTCTTAAGGCCAGAAGAGATGAAACCTCTGCCTTTAGGGCAAGGGTTTCTGAGAGATTTGCAGGTGGAAAAGATCTGGCTCTCATCTTTTGAAATTTTCTGAAGCTGAGAACCAGTCCCTGGCTTACTACTTCCAGGACCCACTTGTCTGATGTAATAGACATCCAGTCCTGGACAAAGTAAGCCAGCCTGCCCCCTACTGGAATAGGAGAGTCAACCCGGGCAGGCCCATCAGGGTGTCTGCTTGGCAGGGGCCTTAGGCTGAGGAGTGGATGCAGTCCTGCTCATCCCCCTTCTGCCCCTTCCTCTGAAGAACCCCCTCTGTGAAAAGGAAGAGGAGGCCTGTGCTTGGTAAAAAGGCCCATGAAAAGGCCCGCCCCTGCCCCTAGACTGCTGCCTTTGAGGAGTTGCCTGCCTCTCCTTGGCCTGAGCACTCCTGAAGGTGGTCCTGTACTCATCCATTTTCTTCATGTAATTATCTGTCTGCTCCCCAAACAAAGAATTACCCACTACTGGAAAATCCATGGCCTTAGCCTGGGTATCCTGCGAGAGGCTAGTACATCTGAGCCAAGCCATTCTCTGAAGAGTGACAGATGTAGCCATGACTCTTGAGACATCATTAGAGTCCACAGCAGCATGAAACTGAACTTTAGATGCCTCAATCCCATCTGCAGCCACCGCCTCCAGCTCCTTGGCTAGCTGGGGGGAGACCTGTTTAGCCAGTGCCAGTACAGTGTCCCACCTGGACTTCTGGTACCTAGCTGTATAGGCCATATAATTCGCCTGTCTGAGTCCCAAGGAAGATGCCATGTACAGCTTTTTTGCCATGGCATCAATCTTCCTAGAGTCTTTGTCTGGGGAGTGTGAAGCCAAGGGAATGCTTGCCTTATCACAGGCAGCGGCCTGCACAACCCCAACACGGCTGCATTGCTGATGTAAAAACTCAGTTTCTGAGCCTGAGAGTGTATACCTCTTGTCCATTCTTCTGTCCACAGGAGGTATAGAACTGGGAGACTTCAGAATTTTTTGTGTCTGTTTCCCAAATGATTTGTGGAGGGGAACAGACAGTCTCCTGGACTCTGGGATGTCCATCATTTCTACAAAATCAGGCTCCTCCTGATCCTCCATTGCCTCTTCCATAGGAAGCTGGAGGGTCTCAGCCACCTTTCTGTAGAACATAAAGTGGGAAGGGGACTCAGAAAGCCTAGGAGGGGATACACCTGAAGGTCTGTCTGGGGGGATGTCCGGTTCCACAGGCACATCTAGACTTTCACCATCACCATCATCATCTTCTTCAAACTCCCCTTCTTCCTCAAATTCCGGTTAATAAAATTCTTCCAAAGTATAATAGTGAACCGGGTGAACCGACCAAACAGAGCCCCTGCCAAAAGGTGCCGGATCGGTCGGAACTGGGCAAAGTGATTCTACAATCCGAATCGCTCTGGTTATTTCTTTGGCGGTTGGAACAAGGACTTCTGGATCCGTACTGGACGATTTTTCTTTGCGCTTTCTTTTAGTCGGAATCGACCCCCAGGATTGGCTCTCCTTTTGCCTGAAGAAGTATCGCCCTGGTCAGAGGGCACTCTTTCTGGTTCGGTCGGAACCGAACCAAGCTGGCCATCCAGGTCAGCGGATTTCTCGGCCTCCTTTTCCCCTCAGTCTACCTAATCTCTTTTCAAGGGTGGATTTGAGAAAATTTTTGCAAATTTGGCAGTCTGAATCAAGGTGTTCAAGCCCCAGACAATAAACACAGGTGGTGTGGGGATCGGCCTTAGCAAAGACCTCCCCATACTCACTGCAGTGTTGAAACCCAGTGGGCCCAGTTTTTTTCTTGGGTTTCTCAGACATAGCCAACCTAACCAAACTTACCCTTTTTTTGGCAACCGCCAGGCAAGACTCCTTATCGGTTCCTAACCGTGTCATAGGTCTTGAAAAACATTTCAAACTCGTTTTTTAGAACCGATAAGGACCGTAACACACACTAAAGTACAAGAATTAAATAAATGATCGGTTCAGCCGAACCGATCCACACTTTTTACAAGTTCCACACAGAAAACACAGTACAAAACCTATCTAGTACTCACGGTACCACAGACAGAGACTGAACCGACTATGCGGGAAACTTTTTTGGTTAGAAACCGACAAAAAAATGACACTTCAACCGACTTTCGAACCGAGCTGCAGGAGAAATCTCCGGAGCGACTGTTCAGTGAGGCGGAGTAAAGAATCTGACGGTTAGCTTTCAAAGGGAAACAGACAGAGACATCAACCGAGCTTGAGCTCAGCATTCTATGCTCTGCATAGAAAGGTTAACCCTTTGTTCTCCGGGGCAGTTTAAAGGCTGGGGCTAACTGCACTTGTCAGAATACAGCAAGACTTCAAGTTGTTTGAATCGGCCTTACATCTCCTGTTTTCTTCGGGACCAGGTAGAAGTGGGAATAGTAACCTGTTCCCTGAAGAGGAAGGGGGATGGGCTCTATCGCCTCCTTCAGCAAAACTGCTGAAATCTCTTCCTGGACCAGAAGAAGGTGTTCCCGAGAGTATGATGACCTTGGGGGAGGGTGACAAGGTGGTTTCTGGAGAAACTCTATTGAGTGTCCTTCTGCGATCAGCTGGAGCACCCAGAAATCTGAAGTTATCCTCTCCCAACCCGGGAGGTGGAGGGAAAACCTCCCTCCTACCGGTTCCTCCGGAAGGCCCAGAGGCTGTGGGAGAGGAAAGGAATCAGGTGGTGTGGGGCAGCGCCGTGGCTGAAGCACCCACTGCTTTTCTGGGCAGAGGGGGCTTGGCAGCCGGAGAGGCCCAGCGTTTAGCAGCCCGCTTTCCCTGGGGTTTCGCCTTTTGCCAATTCTGCCTGCGAAAGGAACAGCACTGCGTTTGATGGGGATGGTACATGGAGTCCACCGACTTCAGTGCAGTCCCCTTCTCCTGCAGATCGGTGATAATGTCCTTGACATCACCACTGAACAGCATCAAACACCGGAAGGGCACTTCCTGAATAGCGGACTGCACTTCCAGGACCAACCCTGACACACGGAGCCAAGCATGACACCTAAGCCTACAGCGAAAGCGGAGCTCCTACAAGCAGTGTCCACAATTTGGATTCCACCTCACTAAGAATCACCTTCTGGTAATCCCCCATGTAACTGACATAATTTAGGGCCCTGATACCCAGAGTGGAAGAAGCACAGATCTTATTCCCGTACTGGTCCAGAAGACGGGATTCTTTGTCAGGTGGAGACGAGCTCAGATGTTTCGGGTTAGCGGTTCAGCCATGAGCAGCGCTAATCATGACCGAATCAACTCGAGGGTGAGAATCTAAAAAGTCAACACACTCAGGAGCCTCATATAGCCTGTTTGACTTCCAAGGAAATGGGGCTAAAGCCGACGGTTGCTTCCAAATAGTGGAAACAAGATCGGTGTGAGGCTCAATCCAGGGTGGCACCAAGGTGGGAGCTGTCACGGGGAGATCCAGATGCTCAGCGAGTTTCTTATGCTGGGGATCCGGCTCCAAGGAATGCCACTTATGAACCTCCTGGATTTTGCGTAGCAACTCCGTAAAAGAAGGATCCTCCGGAGGGGACTTTGGAGGAGTCCTTGGTCTGGGCTAAGACGGAGAGCGTGGCTCATCATCCGGCTCGGAACAACCGTTGGGAGTCGTCCGAGGTGTCCGAGGAGGAAGAAGATGAGGAGGAAGACTCCCTCTCCCAGCGTGGGGGAGGAACGGATCCCTGGGGAAGCGTGTCCTGCCCCGCCCTGGAACCAGAGGGCTCGGCCCTGGTGTCCAGAGGTGGGGAGGGAGTCTGTCATCACGGACGTACGGGAACCGGAACCAGTACCATCATCGGGAGATGAATCTCCACCTCTCTGGTAAGCTGAGCCTTGGCCTCAGCCCACCAGGAGGCCAGAGTCTCCTTCAAGACCACCGGCGGCGGAGGAGGAGGAGGAGGGGGATACGGGTATGGATTATACCCATAAGGCGTGTATCCATAACTCAGCGTCGGGTATTGAGGCCCCGGGTACTGCAGCATCAGATAGGCCGGTGTCGGGTACTGCGAAGCTGGGTAAGACGGCGTCGGATATGACGGGGTCGGATACCCGGGAACCGAGGGGTCTGACGGAGCAGACGGCCCGGCCGGAGTGCCCACTGGCGGGTCTGGAGCAGAAGGCCTGGTGGGCCGAGGGCCTGGTGTTGGAGCGGCATCCAGAAGCAGGATGTCGCCAGGGGTCGGCAAGACCGGCGTCGGGGTCGGCGGATGGGTAGCCGGGACGTTGGGGCCGACGTCTGGGGAGCCAGTCAGGTCGGTAGACCCAGCGGGTGGACAGTTTGACGGGGGCACAGCGGGAACCTCAGCATCGCCCAGGGATGGAGGGGAAAAATCCCTGGGGTCAGGCTGAGGAGACCCAGGGTCCCCGGAGGGCAGTGAAGGCTGCGGGGAGCGGGAAGAAAAAATTACTCACCTTAGTAATTATGTTTCTTCTAGTGGAGTCTTGCTGTATTCTGACAATTGCAGTTAGGTCCAGCCTTTCAAGTGCCCCAGAGAACATAGGGTTAACTTTTCTATACATGGCATAGAATGTTCATCTTGAGCTCGGTTGAAGCCTCTGTCTGTTGTTATTCGAACTGCAACTGTCAGATCTTTTGAGCAAAAACTCACTAGGTGTTCTGTGTGGAAACTGTAAAATTTTTACTAGCCAACTGGCAAAAATATAATGTTTTTGGTTCTTAAAGGAAGACTCAAGTCAGGAAACCCAAAACAAAAACACATCAATAAAACAACATTCCACCCAAAGAAAAAAAAGGGGGTAAAAGGGGCACCCCTAGGGTGCCAACACTGCTCCTGCCCACCCACATCCCAAAAACAGGTTCTGAGAGGGGAGGCGGGGGAGTCAGAATACAGCAAGACTCCACTAGAGGAAACATAATTACTAAGGTGAGTAATTTTTTCTTCAAACAACATGAAGTCTTGCTGTATTCTGACAACTGCAGACTACCAAGCAGTACCTCCATGGAGCAGGGACAGAACCTACTTTGGAAACAGGCTCTGAAGTACTGCTGTGCCAAACCGAGCATCACTCCTAGCCTGGATATCCAGAGAGTAATGCTTGGTGAAAGTATGGACTGTTTTCCAGGTGGATGCTTGACAAATTTCTAAGAGAGGAATATCCCTAGCAGCAGCCGAGGAAGCAGCTGTACCTCTTGTGGAATGAGCCCTCAGGCCTGAGGGTGGAGTTCTACCAAGTTTTTCATAGCAGAATTGTATACGAGAAACAATCCACCTGGCAATAGATCTCTTAGTGGCAGGTTTGCCCTTCCCAACTTCTTCATAAGTAAGGAACAACAGGAGGGATTCAAACCTGTGACCCTCGGTACACTCTATGTAGTAGCTAAGGGCTCTTTTAACATCCAAACTGTGTAGCCTCCTCTCCCCTGAGGAAGAATGATCAGTGAAGAAAACAGGGAGAGATATAGACTGGTTGAGGTGGAAATCGGAAACCACTTTAGGCAAGAACATTCTATTAGTTCTAAGGACCACTTTATCTCTGTGAAAAGAGATGAAATCAGATTCCACTGACAGGGCTTGCAATTCACTGATACGTCTGGCAGTAGTAATGGCTACCAAAAACACAGTTTTCCAAGTCAAGTACTTAAGCTCTGCTGAGGACAAAGGCTCAAAAGGGGGTTGCATAAGTTGAGCAATGCAAACATTAAGATCCCAAGCAGGAGCAGGATCCTAAAGGGGGATTGGTGAAGCAATCCCTTAAAAACTTACAAAATACAGGATGGGATGACAGAGAGGAAGACTTGCCTACAGACAGGAAAGCAGAAACAGCTGCCAAGTGTACCTTAAGGGTAGCTGGTCTGAGACCTAGGCCATTAAGATGGACCATACAATACAGAACCGTAGGCAATTCAGCAGAGTCTGGAGAAATATTCTTCTTAGAACACCAAATGCTGAATCTTTTCCATTTGGAGTTGTAAGTCTTTCTGGTGGAAGGCTTTCAAGAAGGCTTAAGGATATCCAGAACCCCTTGGGAAAGATGCAGATCTGCGAACTCTAACTCTTCAAGAGCCAAGCCTTGAGATTGAGAGACTGAAGATTCGGGTACCAAATCCTCCCCTGAGAGGATGTTAACAGGTTGTAATTCCTGGGAAGAGACAGGGGAAGATGGACTGCTAGGGACAGCAACAAGGGATACCATGGCTGCCTGGTCCAGTCTGGAGCAATCAGAATCACTTTGCATGGTTGTGACCTTATCTTGACAAGCACTTTGAACAAGAGAGGGAAGGGGGGGAAAAGCATACAGAAATTTCCCTTCCCAGTTCAGAATCAGAGCATCCAGGGGGACTGAGCCCAAGACTGGGGGTCTGCAACAAAAGAGAGGAAGTTGGTGATTGTCTGGGGCTGCAAAAAGATCTATCTCTGGAGTGCCCCATCTTGAGAAAATCACTTCCAACACCAGGGGATCTAGGGCCCATTCGTGATGGCCCTGGGATATTCTGCTCAGTGCATCTGCTTAGGACATCGTCCTTCCCTGGGAGGTGGACTGCTATCAGAGAGGTTTGCAGGGAATAGGCCAGGAACCACAACTTCATTGCTTCTGTGCACAAGGCCGTAGACCGAGTGCCTCCTTGCTTGTTGATGTACCACACGGTGGTGGTGGTGTCTGTTCTGACCTGAACCACCTTGCTCTGTACAGATTTGGAAAAAGCTTGCAGTGCCAGAAACACTGCTCTGAGTTCCAAGAGATTGATGTGAAGCAGAGATTCCAGAGGTGACCACAATCCCTGGGTGGTAAGTTCCCCAAATGGGCTCCCCAGCCCAGCAGGGAAGCATCTGTGGTGAGGACCACTGAATGAGACTGAGTGACAAATGGAACCCCTTGCCTCAAACTGTCCTGATCCCGCCACCATTGCAAGGCTTGGATCAGTGCTCGAGTCACTGGAATTAGTTTGGTAAGGGAATCCTTTCTTTGGGACCAAAAAGCTCTTAAGTGGAACTGAATGTCCCTCATTTGGAATCTTGCACCCTGGACCACTGCTGTGGAAGCTGCCATGTGGCCCAGTAGCTGAAGGAAATGCCTTGCTGGTCGAGACACCTGAAGGCTGAATGAAGAGGCCAGTTCCATGAGGGTCCTCGCCCTTTCCAGGGAAGGAAGGCTCTTGCTTTTATCGTATCCAGTTCTGCACCTATGAAGGTGAGGAGCTGCACTGGTTCGAGAACTGACTTTGGTAGGTTGAGAAGGAATCCTAAAGAAGTGAGCACTTGTTGGGTCACTTGCAGGTGTGACTTGACTTGACTTGGTCTGGAGACTGACTTACTATGAGCCAGTCATCCAAGTATGGGAAAATGGAAATCTTTTTTGTCTTCTTAGGAAGGCAACAACTACTGTCAGGCACTTTGTGAAGACCCTTGGGGCTGATGTTAGGCCAAAGGACAATGCTCTGAACTGATAGTGGCCTGAGGGCAACTTGAACCTGAGGTACTTTCTGTGGGAGCACCTGATAAGAATGTGAAAGTAGGCATCTTTGAGGTCCAGGGAGGCTAGCCAGTCCCCTGGTCTTAGAGAGGGAAGGATAATTCCCAGAGTTACCATTTTGAACTTTGGCTTTAAAAGATGTTTGTTCAGATATCTTAGGTCTAGGATGGGTCAACACTCTCCTGTCTTTTTGGGGGTTAGGAAGTACCTGTAGTACAATCCTTTGCCCCAGTGTAGGGTAGGAACTCTCTCTATAGCTCTGAGAGCTAGGAGAGAAGAAACCTCTGCCACTAGGGCAAGGGTCTCTGAGAGATTTGCAGGTGGAAAAGATCTGGCTCTCATCTTGGGAAATTTTTTTGAAGCTGAGAACCAGTCCCTGGCTTACTACTTCCAGGACCCACTTGTCTGATGTAAGAGACATCCAGTCCTGGACAAAGTAAGCCAGCCTGCCCCCTACTGGTATAGGAGAATCGACCCGGGCAGACCCATCAGGGTGTCTGCTTGGCAGGGGCTTTAGGCTGAGGGGTGGATGCAGGCCTGCTCATCCCCCTTCTGCCTCTCCCTCTAAAGAACCCCCTCTGCGAAAAAGAAGAAGAAGAGGCCTGTGCTTGGCCCCTGCCCCTGGACTGCTGCCTTTGAGGAGTTGCTTGCCTTTCTTTGGCCTGAGCACTCCTGTAAGTGGTTCTGTATTCATCCATTTTCTTCATGTAATTCTCTGTCTGCTCCCCAAACAGAGAATTACCCACTACAGGAAAATCCATGGCCTTAGCCTGGGTATCCTGTGAGAGGCTAGTACATCTGAGCCAAGCCATTCTCCGAAGAGCCACAGATGTAGCTATGACTCTCGATGATACATCATTGGAGTCTACAGCAGCATGAAACTGAACTTTCGACGCCTCAGTCCCATCTGCAGCCTCCTGCTCCAGCTCCTTGGCAAGCTGGGTAGGAGCCTGTTTAGCCAGTGCCAGTACAGTGTCCCACCTGGACTTCTGGAACCTGGCTGCATAGGCCACATAATCAGCCTGCCTGAGTCCCAAAGATGCTGCCATGTACCGCTTCTCTGCCATGGCATCAATCTTCCTGGAGTCCTTGTCTGGGGGTGTGATGCCAAGGGAATGTTTGCCTTATCACAGGCAGCAGCCTGTACAACCCCAACATGGCTGCATTGCTGAAAAAGGAACTCCGTATCTGAGCCTGAAAGAGTATACCTCTTGTCCATTCTTCTGTCCACAGGAGGTATAGAATTGGAGACTTAAGAATTTTTGTGTCTGTTTCCAAAAGATTTGTGGAGGGAATAGACAGTCTCCTGGACTCTGAGATGTCCATCATCTCAACATAATCAGGCTCTTCCTGATCCTCTACTGCCTCCTCCACAGGAAGCTGGAGGGTATCAGCCACCTTTCTGTAAAACATGTAGTGCGAAAGGGACTCAGAAAGCCTAGGAGGAGAAACACCTGAAGGTCTGTCTGGGGAGATGTCCGGGTCAATAGGCACATCCAGACTTTCACCATCACGATAATCATCCACATACTTTCCCTCCTCCTCAAACTCCGGTTCATAAAATTCTTCCAAGGTATAATCTGGAACAGGGGGAACCGACCGAACCGAGCCCCTGCCAGATGGTGCCAGTTCAGTAGGAACCGATCGAAGCGATTCCATAATCCTAATCGCTCTGGCTATTTCATCGGCGGTCAGAGTATGAGATTCTGGATTTGAACCGGTCGACTTGTCTTTTCTTTTTGTCGGAACCAATTCCTTGGAATCGGCTCTTCTTTTGTCTGAAGAAGTATCGCCCTGGTCAGAGGGTACTCCTTCAGGTCAGCAGACTTCTCGGCCTCCCTTTCCCTCAGTCTACCTAATCTCTTTTCCAGGGTAGATTTGGGAACATTTTTTGCAAATTTGGCAGTCTGATTCGAGGTGGTCAAACCCCAGACAATAAACACAGGTGGTGTGGGGATCAGCCTTAGCAAAGACCTCCCCACACACACTGCAGTGTTGAAACCCAGTGGGCCCGTCTTTTTTCTTGGGTTTCTCAGACATGGCCAACCTAACCAAACTTACCCTTTTTTCGGCAATCCACCAGGCAAGACTCCCCTATCGGTTCCTGACCGTGTCATGGGTCTTGGAAAAAAACATACCAACACCTGTTTTTTTTAGAACTGATACGGACCAGTAACCACACAGTAAAGTAAAGTACAAATTTTACCTCAAAATGATCGGTTCAGCCGAACCGATCCACAGTTTACAAGTTCCACACAGAAAACAGAACAAAAACCTATCTAGCACTCATGGTACCACAGCCAGGGACTTGAACCGACTATGCGGAAACAACAATTCGGAAGAAAACCGACCAAAAACTGACACTTCAACCGACTTTGAACCGAGCAGCAGGAGAAATCTCCGGAGCGACTGTTCAGTGAGGCGGAGTAAAGAATCTGACGGTTGCAGTTCGAATAACAACAGGCAGAGGCTTCAACTGAGTTCGAGATGAACATTCTATGCCATGCATAGAAAAGTTAACCCTATGTTCTCCAGGGCAGTTGAAAGGCAGGGCCTAATTGCAATTGTCAGAATACAGCAAGTCTTCATGTTGTTTGAAATGGTGGATGTTGGAAGGTCCGGCGTCGGCTCAGCCGCCATGCGGACGTCAGGCAAGCCGAAGTCTGACTTATCAGCGGGGTCCGGGTGGACGCTGGAGGGGCCGGCGTCCGACTTAGTGGACCCGTCGCCTGAGGCAGGTTGCACAGGAGGGGTGGCTTGGTCGGGCGGAAGAGGGTCTGTGCGCCACCCCAAGGGGTCGGACCACTTATTGACCTTCTCCGTGCGGGCGTCAGAGGAGCCGACGTCCGGCTTACTAGAGCCGCTCGAATCAGTAGGCCGCACGGTGGCGGCTTTACCAGAAGCGGTGGCCTCCAATTGCCCGGAGGCACCGAAGGGGCACGAGTAAGCCAGGCGGGCGGGCGGACGCCGCTTGAAACCTCCAAGGTGGCTGTCTGGATCGGTCCCTCGGGGACGCTACTTGAGCACGGCGACTCCCAAGGAAGACGCGTTGGATGAGGAGCCCTTGTCCCAGTGCTTCTCCTTGTCTTTTTTCTTGCGATGGCCTTCGAGGGAAGTGGATGCCTGCCAGAGCTTTTTTAACTCCTTTTCCATGGAGGACATTTTCTTCTTTAAAATATGGGCCTCCAGGGACTGCTGCCGCCGTCTGCGGGTGGCCGCGTTGAATTTAAAGCAGTGCTGGCACTTCTCCACCTGATGATCTGGGCCTAGGCAGAAGAGGTGCTGGGAATGGCCGTCCTTGTGCGGGAGTTGGGCGCCGCACGAGTCGCACTTGTTCTTGTGCTCGGAGGGTGTAGGGGATGACATACACTGACGAATACATGACAAAATTTTGATAAATCGAAAATAACTCGGTAAAAACTACCGACGACTGAGGCTAACGAGCGTTGAACTTGTCCACGAGGCGCTGACATGAGCTAACGGCGGGAAAGAACTGGAAGGCGGGCATGGGGTCCCCCGCCAGAGACTGCTAGCTAGAAATTTTTCTGTGGGGTCCTGACGCCTGCTGGCATCAGTCCTATATATAACTACCTACTGCAAGAGCCCTCTCGAAGTAAGATCTGTAGTTTCAGTAGAGTTCATGGCAGGAGAGGGATTGGGGGAAGCATATAAGAAGAGACCTGTCCAGGGTTGGGATAGGGCATCTATAGATCATCCCTTTCTGTTCAGGATAATGGAAAAATACCTGGTAAGACTGTAATTCTCTGGGGGAGGCAAACAGATCCATCTGTGGAGCGCCACATAAGCTGAAGATTTCTTGGAGCACTTGCCCGTGAAGTGTCCATTCATGAGTTGTGGACTGGTGACTCAGCCAGTCGGCTAACTGGTTGCAATGTCCCGGTAGGTGGACAGCTGTTAGCGTCAAGTGTTGCTGTATGGCTTCCTGCCAAACAGCAAAGGTCTCTCCGCATAGAGCACGAGACTTCGTACCCTCTTGCTTGCTGAGATAGAACACTACTGCAGTGTTGTCTGATTGGATCAGTAACAATCCTGGTTTGAGGTAGGGCCGGAATGCCTGGCGGGCTAGACAGACCACTCGCATCTCTAGGAGACTGATATGAGACGGATGGGGAGAAGCGGGCCATTGACCTTGGGTCTGATGAGGACCAAAGTGTGCTCCCCAGCCGAGCAGGGAAGCATCCATGGTCAACTTTTGCATGGGAGGGAGGGATCAGAAAGGCATACCCTGATTCAGATTGATTCTGATTGTCCACCATGTCAGGGAAGACTTCAGAGAAGGAGTGATCTTTATTTTGTCTTTGAACTGTCCTGTTTTTTTGGACCATTGATTCTGGAATGTCCATTGGACAGATCTCATGTGGAAATGGGCAAAGGCTACCACAGGGATGGCAGCGGACATGTGACCCAGAAGGTGCAGCACTTGTCTGGCTGTGACTATCTTCTGAGTCTGTATATTGTAATGCCAGACCTATGAGCGTATCCTGGCGGGCAAGTGGGAGGTAAGCCCTGGCTGTAACTGTATCTAGAATGCCTCCAATGTACTGGAGAGACTGTGCTGGGTTTGGACTGGACTTTGGCTAATTTACTGCGATTCCCAGATCTGCAAACATTGTCAAGGTAGTATCTAGGGAAGCAAGCAGAGCTACTTCGGAGTCCGCCTTTATTAGCCAATCATCTAGATATGGAAAGATGAAGTACCCTTCTCTTCGCAAGGCTGCTCCCACCGCTAGGCACTTGGTAAACACTCTGGGGGCGGATGAAAGGCTGAAAGGGAGTGTTCAAAACTGGTAATTTTGACCCAGTAAGTGGAAGCATAAAAATTTGTGGTGGGCAGGGTGGATGGGAATATGAAGACAGGCATCCTTCATGTCCAGGGTGCAAAGCCAATTGCCCAGTTTCAGAATCAGCATGATGGCTAATAAGGTGACCATGTGGAATCGTTTGTACTGAATGTAAAGATTCAGTTGTCTGAGATCCAATATTGGTCTGAGGTCTCCCATATGTTTGGGAACCAGAAAGAAGTGGGAGTAAAATCCTGTTTGATGCTCCAGAAGGGGCACTGGTACAATGGCCTGTTTGGACAAATGGGCCATTAATTCCTCCTGTAGGATGGGTTATATGCTCTGGAGGATAATGAATCTTGCTTGGAGGGCAAAGGCGTGGGGTGGAGAGAAACTACAATGTACGACCCTTCTGTATAATCTGAAGTACCCAATTGTTGGAAGTGATTGTTTGCCGGGCCTCCAGATGGAGGGCAAAATGACCCCCCACAGCCTCCGAGGTCTGGTCGAGGAGGCGGGGAAAGCCCTAGTGGGTCACTGGGAGGCGGGCTGCGCAGCCTCACCTGAAGGGTGAGAGCGGGCACCCCAGGCGGTACAGGTGTTGCCTCTCTTGGATTGAGCATGACCTCTGAAGCCGCCTTTGTTATTACCTCTGTATCGGCCACCTCTTTAGGGAATAAGAGGTGTGTGGAGTATGGTAGGTTGTAGCTGGAGTATGATACATGCCATGAACCATATTGAGGGTTCTGCCTGATGCCTGTAAGTCATCCAGAAAAGTTTGAGTACTTGTCCTTAACAGCTTGGACCCGTTAAAGAGGGGCATTAGCTACTTTATGTTGTATATCAGGTGCAAAGCCTGAAACGCAAAGCCAAGCATGGCAACGCAGAGCAATATCAGTGGCTGATACTCGGGCTGAGATATCAACAGCATCATATCCCGACTTGAGAAAGTGACAAGAAATTGAATTATTAGTTGCCACTGTAGCCAATAATTTATCCCTTTCCTGTGAGGGAGGGAGTTTATTGATAAGCTCAATGGCAGAGGACCCCAGGGTACGCTGATATTTAATCATATGACCCATCCAGTTCAAAATTCTGATACTCATAGCACCTAAGGAAAAGACCTTTTTCCCCAGATAGTCAGTTCTTCAGGATTCCTTATCAGGAGGTAAGGAGCTCATGTGCTTGGGTTGTTAGTGCGGAATGAGGCGGCACCAATGACACAGAATCTGCCTATGGAATACTAGCCAAAAAGGGGGTGATCCAGAGCAGCCTGATATAGACGATCCGCTTTGAGAGGAACAGCTGTAATAGCTAAAGCAGCCAGCATAGCATTCTGGTAAGTTAGTATTAGTGGGGGAACCACTAAAACAAGCTCCTCAGGTTACTCAAGGTATTCTGCCATATCCTTACGTTGCTTGTCATGTTCTGTAGTGGAGAATCCCATGACTTTTTGAATTAAACCATCATTTCACTAAAGGAAGGTTCATCTAGGGGAGGGGCCGCCGCAGGCAAAGGCAGATCCTCATCCAGGGAAGAGATTTCTGAATAGGGGGATTCCGGATCAGGGAAATCCAAATCTTGAAACTTTTCATCCTCAAATCGTCCTTCGGATGAGACGTTAAACCGAGGTCCCATCTGCCTGGATTGGTGGTAGTTCAGGTGGATGTTAAAGATCCCACGGCACTTATCGAAAAGAGTAGGGGAATTTCCTCGGTGTCCTGGCCAAATTTCCCTCATTCACTAAAAATACCACCAACAGCTTAATCTGGTTCAAGGTCAGTTGGCATTCATCTGTATCCCCCTCCCACGGGTAGTGCCTGAAAATAGGCAGGATTTGTCTAGTGTACTTACCTGGTCAACAAAAACTAAATAATAAATAAATAATAAAGATCACCAGTGAAATCAGGTGGCAATTCTTGGTCATCTGACAAATAGTCCTCTATAAATGGAGGAGGAGACCAGGGTGGTATGGTATCCCGGTCACGGAGAATCTTTTAGGCGGAGGAGATCAGGTGAGATCACCCAGCCCTTCAGAGGGCTGAGAATGCCGTATGGCATGCAAGACATGTCAGACTACATTGGTGAGGTCCCTTTCCTGGGAAGGAGGGGGATAGAAGGGGGGCATGCTGGGAAACCAGAGGGGTGATAGAGGGAATGGGACAGGTAGTCTGAGCAGGTCTTGCCCCTGGGTAGTGAAGACCAGAGTCCCAAACTCTGTCCACCTGACCCCTATAAGAAGCCACTCAGTAGGTGGAGGGGCAGTCAATAAAGTGCAAGCCATGGGCTTTCCCTGAGGAATGCAGCATCTAGTCGATGAGCCCACAGGGGAAAAGTAATTATTTCCACTTAAACTGCCAGACGTTGTTGACAGGAGAAGAGCCCCCGTCAACGGAGCGGCAGTATATTTTGCTGCATGTAAAGCGCTGGAAAGAGTCATCGATGAGAGGGTATAAGCCTCCATCAACAGAGCAGTCACTAGTTGGGACTGCAGTCAAAGCATTGGAAAGTGCCGTCGACAAGAGGATATGAGCCCCCGTCGATGAAGAAGAGCTTAAAGGACATCCCGTCAACAGAGGAACATCAGAAACAGTGGCCGTTGACGGACGTCGAGGCAGGGAGTGTGAGGAGTGTTTCTTCTTCTCCTTTTTCTGCCTGGAATGGGAACTAGTAGAGTGGGAGCCCTTGGTACAGTATGAGCCCCCTTGTTCTCCAAGAGAGACATTTTCTACTCCGTCAAAAGTCATTGAATTTCAAGCAACTGTCGTTGATGAGTTGCCAGATTGAAGTCCTGACATAAGCTGCAGGAATTGGTATTATGTGTGGGTCCCAGACACCTTACACAAAGTGTGTGATTGTCAAAGCGGTATATCTTCCTACTGCAATGACAGGAATGAAATAAAGCTTGTTTAGTTGAAGAATCAGTAGACATTTGTCTTAGTTCAACGTTTCTCGTCGATGACTGCTACTCAGAAGTTGCACTAGCTACTGTGCGAGCTGAAGATGGCAGGAAAATGAACGGAGGATACCAGGGACCGCTCACACTTATATAGGAAACAAGAAGCTGATGTCATGTGTGGGTGGTCCCTAGTGAAAAACTGCTAGAAGAGCTGCCATGCACCACAGCGACCTCGGCTGGATACCCAGAAGTATTACCTACTGCAAGAGACCACTCTGTGGAAGATCTACTTTTACAAGTGAGTAACCTGTGTGTCTAGGGACGTGGATATGTTGTTCTAGCCACACTTTCTGGCAGACTCCTAGCAGTTCTCCGGGAGGAGGGAGGCAAGGCACACACACCCTATTTAGGAAACAGAGATTGGAGTACTGAGGCCCCAAAACCTGCATCCTGGTGTGATTTTAAGTCAATGTGGTAATGGGAAATTAAGATGTTTGTTGGCTTCCAGATGGCAGCCTTTCAGATATCCTGGATAGGGACATCCCTAGAAGCAGCCACCAATGCAGTGGTATAGCAGGTGGAATGAGCCCTTAGCCTTATGGGAGGCTCCCTACCCACCAACTTATAGCAGAGAGCAGGATGCAATTCATCTGCCAATTGTCCACTTGGCTACATGTCTGCCAGGTGTGGCTTCAGCGTAGGTGACAAACAGCTGGCGAACCTCTCCCCAAACTCCGACCATACACTCTTTATAATACCAGAGCGCTCGTCTCAGGTCCAAAGTATGGAGCCTGTACTCAGCCTCCGAGGTGTGACTGGGGTAATACACCGGCAGAGTCATCACCTGGTTTAGATGAAACTCTGACACAACCTTTGGAAGGAACTTCGGGTTGGGGCACTGGACAACCTTGTCCCTGTGGAAGACCAGATAGAGAGACCCAACAGAGTGTGCCTGGAGCTTTCCAATCCTTCTGGCTGACATGACAGCCACCAGGAAGGTGGTCTTCCATGACAGGTGTGACATCTCACTTCTGTGCATTGGTTTGAATGGATTGCCCATGAACTTTGTCAATACCAGCAGCAGATCCCACGGTGGTGGTGGTTCATGCACCAGAGGGGAAATATGATAAAGGCCTTTGAAGAAGCACCACACCACCTTCTCCTGTGCCATGGTCTGCTAACTGACCTGCGCACGGTAAGCAGAGATGGCTGCCAGGTACACCTTAAGGGTCGTAGACTGCAAACTCTCTTTGGAGAGAGAGACCAAAGGTAGTCTAGAATGCTAGCCACTGGACAGGACAAAGGGTCTAACCCTTGCCCTGACACCAGATGAAGAATCTCTTCCACTTGAAGGCATAGCACTTCCTAGTTGACTCCTTTCTATATGCCTCAACTACAGTGAGTACATCTTCAGAGAGACCCAAAGCCTGGAACTCTAGCCACTCAGGAACCAGGCCGTCAGGTGCAGGTATTGAAGATCTGGGTGGAGGACCTTCCCCTGATAACCGAGAGCTGGTCCGGGTGTGCTGGGAGATGCCTTGGGAGCCTGATGCTGAGGCTGAGGAGATCAGGGTACCAAAACTGGCGGGGCCACTCCAAAACACCAGGAACACCTGTGCCTTGTCCCTCCTCACCTTGAGGAGCATCTTGTGGATCAAGGGAAGTGGAGGGAAGGCATAAAAGAAGCCTGGGGTCCATGGCCTCAAGAAGGCATCCCACTGCAGCGAGCCCTGCTGAGGAGGTGGGCACAAAACAGCCTCAGCTTTGCATTCTCCCTGGAGGTGAACAGGCCGCAATTTTGACCGATGTCAAAACAGGAGATTCTTGGGACCGAGGTTTCTCTCAATCCCAAGAACGATGTCAAAGAGACATATCTCTGTCCTCCTTAGATTCCTTTTTATGGGAACGGGAGCTGTGCAAAGCCGATGGGACCTCCCCTTTAGTCAGGAGAGGCTGGCACAACTCCTTGAAGAAGCCTGTAAAGGTAGAGCCCAGTTTAAGCAGCACAAAGACCAATGCTGAAGAGGACTGATCAGCAGCCCAAGCCACCTCCTCCTCGAAGGCCTTCACTTGTTCAAGCTGCTCAACGGACCCCGCAGCAGCGGAGACCACCCAATGGGCCTCTTTAGATTTGATCAGTAGGTTCCATTTTTCTGGTCATCTGAGCCTTAAGCATGTGAAGAGACTGTCCAACATGTTCTGTTGGAACGAGTGACAAAAGTCGCAGGCCTGGGTATCATGGTCGTGGCCCAGGCAGCAGACAAACATGGCAGGCGGGTCGGTGCAAGACATCTTCTGCTCACAAGGGCACCGGTGGAACCTGGGTGAGGACTTGTCCTCCATCGCAGTCATGATCATGAAACGATGCGGAGAAACTCTAAGGAGTTTTAGCTTAGGTAAATAATCCGAAGATTTAAGCACCAGGGCCTACTCAGGGCGGGAGTGGTAAGGAAAGAACCTGAATCTTCCAGCAGAAAGGAAGATCTGGTGTCAAGGGGCGGAGCCGAGGGTTATACCACCCGGGTGGGTGGGAGGAGCCAGCTTTTAGATCTTCCTGCAAGATTCTTAAAGAGAAAGAACATGCCAGAAAGTGTGGATAGAACAACATATCCACATCCTTTAAAAGTATTATTTTGCACTTTTTTTTTGCATTAAAACCCAGGTGCCATACCCTTGACCACTCCTCCAGTTTTTTCAGATGTCTGACCCCCCCCCGAATGTCCACTCTGTTGCAGATCTTGGTGTTATCTGCAAAGAGACAGATCTTCCCTTCCAGCTCCTCTACTATGTCACTAATAAATATTAAAAAGGGCCAGTCCCAGCACTGAACCCTGAGGTACCCCACTGGTCACCTTCCCTTCCTTGGAGTGAACTCCATTTACCACTACCTTTTGTCTCCTATCCCCAACCGGTTTCTTACCCAGTTACAACCTTGTTGCCCACCTCCAAGCTACCCAGCTTGCTCACCAGTCTCCTGTGTGGAATGGTGCCGAAAGTCTTGCTGAAATCCAGGTAGGCCATGTCCACCACTCCACCCTGATCTAACTCCATGGTCATCCAATCAAAGAAATAAATCTATCAGATTTGTTTGGAATGACCTCCCCTTTGTGAATTCATGCTGCCTTGGATCCTGTAACCTGCTGGATTCCAGATATTCCACAATCCTTTCCTTTAGTAGTGTTTCCATTAACTTGCCCACCACCAATGTCAGGCTGACAGGGCTATAATTGCTCGCCTCTTCCCTGCTACTACTTTTATGAAGTAGGACTACATCTGCCCTTCTCCAGTCCTTCAGGACCAAGCCAGACTCCAGTGATCTAGTAAAGAGGTCTATCAGAAGTGCAGCTAGTACCTCCCTGAGCTTCCTCAGCACTCTTGGATGCACCCCGTGTGGCCCCACAGCTTTGTCCACCTTCAGGTTAGCGAGTACCTTCCAGACTCTCTCCTCAGAGAAACTACTAGTGTCCACGTCCCTCCCACTAATGTTCCTGATGCCTTTTTGCAGACACTCCCATTCCCCTGTGATCACTGAGCAGAAGTATTTGTTCAAGATGTCTGCCTTTTCTTGGTCCCCTTCTGTATAGCCCCCATCCCCCCCCGGTTAATCTTACAATCCCTCCCTCAGTTATCCTTTTTTGTTAACATACCTAAAAAATGTTTTGTCCTGTTTTGATACTGCCTGAGCTATTCTTTCTTCAGTTTGCACCTTTGCAGTCCTTACTGCTTTCCCTGCCTCCTTTTGTTTTTCCTGCTACACTTCCTTATCCTCCTCTTTCTGGGTCTCCTTATACCTTCCGAATGCTACTCCTTTGGCGTTAACCTTTCCTGCCACCTCTTTTGAGAACCATAGCAGTCTCCTCTTTCTCTTGCTTCTGCTTAATTGTTTGATGCAGTGGTTTGCTGCCTTCACTATGCCCTCTTTTAGTTTGGTCCACTGTTCCTCCACCTCCCTAGGTCATTTGCCCCTACCAGGTCATTCCTGAGGCATTCACCCATCTTCATAAAATCAGTCCTTCATAAGTCCAGGACTCTCACCCTCATGTGGTTGGATTCTGCAGATGTTCTTATGTTGAACTTCACTGTATGATGATCACTGGCCCCAGATGGCCTCCCACCTTGATGTCTGCTACACTGTCTCTGTTAGTAAGTAACAGGTCCAGTATTGCCCCATCATGAGTGGGTTCACTAACTAGTTGCCTGAAGAACGTCCCCTTTAGGGAGTCCAGGATGTCCCTGCTTTTAGCTGAAGCTGCAGCTGGGAGGCTCCAATCTACGTCTGGCAGACTGAAATCCCCCACCACCACCACCACCTCCCTCTTTTCAGCCATTTTGCCATCCTGGGTGGAAAGGTGAGTGGCTTGCTGGACACTCGCTTTATAACAATAAAGTTAAAACAGTGTTCAACTGCAACCACAGGCGACGGTTATAGGTTGCCATATGTGCCTGATGTACAGAGAGGCACATAAGAGCACATGCAGAGGTAAAAGCCTTCCTTCCTAGAGCATCCATGTGAGTGAAATCTTCCTTTGGAAGTCGGTTACACATGAGGCTCCATGGCCTCAACATGGTCTGCAGGACCTGAAGCACCAAGGTGCGGTGAACTAATTTGCCTGCAGACCATGAGAGAGTGCAATACAGCAAAAGGAGGTCCCTGACGATGGCTGGGTTGGAGAATGTACACCTCCACATTGCCCTAGATGCCCCCTCCACAGCTCAAGGTCAAGGAAGGACAACCACAGTGTCAACCTTGGAAACCCTGAGGGGTTCCAATGGCAGGGCTGCCAGGCTGCAGCTTATATAAGCCTGCAGGTCAAGTGCCTAAAGCATTTCCACCAAGAATCGATGGTACAATGAAAACTCACGAGCAGAAGGAAAGTGGATGAATGATTTATTATCCTCAGAGGGGGACTTAGATGGAGATATGCGCCGCCTCTGGGTATGGTCGATGCCGGAGAGAAGGGCATGTACTGGGCCCTATTAGACTACCAATGCCACTCCTCTAAGGCACCAAACAATGCCTAGTGTTGCTCCCATGTTTGCGGCCCCTCATGGCCTATTAACGAGGGCATCCTTTCTAGGAAGCGGCATGGTCCTTCTAGGAAGAAATCAACGGTGAAGACTGATTCTTGGAAAATCAGCTCCTAAGAGCATTTCTCTTGTTGCCATCCCAGATCACTCTTGTAAAAAATGTTTGTTACCTCTATGAGCTCCTTTCTGAGTAAATAAAGTTACCAAGAGGCAAGGAAAGGAATTTGGTTTTATACAGCACCTTTCAAACACGCCATACACCAAAGAGCTTTACAATCCAGAAGATGGAGGGGGAGACAATGTTGCTGCCATTAGGCACACAGAGAGATTCAAACAGCACAGAGATAGAGACTAGAAACACGGCGGTTACAGTGACTGACTCGCTCTGGGTCAACAGTCAGCAACTGGCAGCTATAGAACGGAGGTATAAATACACTGGGTAGGAAAAATGGGCAGACTAGATGAGCCTAGTGGTCCTTATCTGCCATCAAAATCTATGTTTCTATGTAACCTACATTCAAATGAGCCCCATCCTTGTAGCTTGTGCTGCAGTATTCAGTCATATTGTATACAAGCATGATTGCTGCTTATTTATGTCGCACCTGTATGCAGTTTATTATGATGATGACTTTAATGTAAACTAGCATTCTATTAATGGCACACACAGTCTTCTAGACTTTCATATCAGTTTAGACTTCACCCAACTGATAAATGATTCAACAAGAATTAACTCAAAATATCCTAATACTTCTACTTTATTGGATCTTATCTTTACAAATTGTCTCTTAAATTATGGACCGAGTGGCGTTCTTCCAGATTCTCTCTGGGACCACCAGGTGATTTTCTACTTACGGGATAAAATACAGACCCCAGGTCATGAAAATGTGTTAAATGGAGATGCTTTAAAAATATGATTACGTAAAATTTATGCTGGGAATGGAAAATGTACCATGGGAAAGAACAGACATATACCAACTGATAATGATGCATGGACTTTCTTCCATAATGAATTTATGAAGGTTTGTTAGAAACATGCACCCATGAAGTCAAAAAAGGTACAGTTTGGTATAAATTGGTTTTAAAAAAATACAAAGCAGCTACAGACATAGCATGGTCTAAGGAAAAAAAAACACACAGACAAAAGTTGACTGGAATAGACAGACAGGTATGAAATCAGTATACAAGGGGGGATTAAAGTAGCCAAACAAAACTTTTATAAGCAAAAGTTTGATAGTAGTCATAAACATAATACACAAGACTTTTGGAAACTAATGTCAAGTCTGCTGAATGCAAGGGATAACAAGAGAGCATGCGTTATTAATAGATGGCTAAACAGTACCCTTAAAGAAGAACGTAGTGCAAAACAATTTAATAACTACTTTGTAAGGATGGCCCTGAAGGCATTGGGAGAAATGTCAAATCAAAATACACAGGCTAACAGTTACGAAGAACAAATTTCCTCACAGATACAGTTTACCTTTTTAGAAGTGCGTGTGTGTGTGTGTGTCTGAAGAGCTACTGAAGAAGGATGTTACCAAGGCCATTGACTTGGATAACATTCCACCCAGGATATTAAAATACAGTACACAGCCCAGTGGTAGCCTCCCTTTTAACTCAGACTTTTAATCTCTCTCTCTCTCACAATAGGAGGATTCACAGAGACATGGAAATGTACCAAAGTTGACCCAATTTTTAAATCAGGACTGAGGTCAGAGATTAAAAACTTCCACCCTATATCCCTATTCTCTCAAGTTTCCAAAATTTTTGAGAAGCTGGTATGTCTGGAGTTGAAACAGTTTTTTGAAACTCATAATACATTACACAAATTTCAGTTGGGTTTTAGGTAAATCCACAGTACAACCTCTGCACTGATAAAGGCTGTATATGGCATCTACCTCACCTTGGACAGGAGACTATCAGTGGAAGATATTTTTGTATACCTGTCGAAAGGCTTTGACACTTCGGATTATGACATCCTCCTGACCAGGCTGACCTCAATGGGACTGGCTAGGGGGTGTACTGATTGGTTTGGCTTATATTGAAAAGGTCAACAGCAAATTGTGATCGTAAGTCAATATAATTCCAATCTGCCGCTAACACGTTTGGAGTGCCCCATGGCTCCATAAGAGGTCCTCTCTTTTTAACACCTATATGTGTGGATGATGCAATCATATACAAAGCGAGTACTTCAGTAAGTCAGATCCAGGACAACTTACAACTTGCTTTTGACCATACAGTATTCAAATTGTCTTTAGGAAACATAAGTTTGTACTCATTCAAAAAAAAAAATTAAAATTGAAGCAGTAAAATTTAGTAGAAGTTTTTTCCCCCCCATCCGTTATTTATCCTTCCAAGCGGGCAGTGGCTTGTCGGCCATCTGACACCGGGCATCTGCGGTGGTTCGGGCACCTCCCACTTACCCGGCAGAACCATTGGAGCCAGTGTGGGGGCTTCATCCAGCCATGGCCCCCTTTTTTCCATTTTCTCCCCTTATTCCCTGGAGTTGCCAGACAAGGATGTCACGTGTGTGTAGAGGCATGCACGTGTGCCTTGGCCTAAGCAAACTCTGCTCCACCCACCCCTGGCCTAATGCCCATCTCCATCCCTGCCTGCACCACCATCACGCCTCCACGTGGTGGCGGTCAAAGGCTGGAAAAGACTACCTCCCTTATCCGGACAAGAAGAGCCGCCAGCAGCTGCTCAATCCTCGTCCGCCCCGCAACCTGTGCTCATTCCCGAACATGGGTTGCTGACATACAGAGAGGCAAGGTGTCCAGCGCCTCAACCCTCTACACCACCGAGCTAACTTTAGTAGAGGTTTTTTAAAAATTGTTGATGAAGATTTGCTAATTAAAACTGATGACAGTATCACACTGCAGCTGGTTAATTCTGATAGATACCTCGCGATGTGGCTCAATGACGGACGGAAGTGGGATGTACACATAGATAAGCTATTAAGTAATCTGGGTAGACAGTTAGGGATGTTACATCATGTGAAGTTGTGTATGATTAGAGCAGTCCATTGACATACTGTGAATTCAGTGGTCCTTCCTGTGCTGACCTATGTGAATATTTTACACACTGGAGCGTCAGAGAGGGAGCTGGCAAGACTGAATATATATACCAACAGGCTTGCCTGTTTCATCCTTGACACCTTCCGTATGATCAATCATTGTTAACTATATACTGACCTTGGGTGGCTGAGGTTAAACAACCACAAAAGAGATCATATACTGACCATTACGTACAAATGTATCAGGAGTCAATTACCAGATTATATACCGGAAACTATTAATTTATGACAAAAGAAACCTTGATTAAGATCTACATTGGGGCTGGAAATTGTAGTCCCTTTTAATAACTTGGAAGCTGGCAGGTCCTCTTTCTACTATTTAGGGCCAGCTGTGTGGAATGCAATCCCATGCACACTAAGGCCTGTCAGTAACAATACCAGCCCAGGAAATACAGTATAAAAACATGGATGCACCTTAAAGCCAATTAACCTTCGCTATGCTTCCATGGGTTAAAGATGACTTGACCAGAATATTTATATGAATTAAGAGTACTGATGGAGAGACTTTCGATTTCTTATTCTAGCATGCTAGAATTAAGTAGATATGGTTAATTTTTTTTTTTTTTTACTGTAAACTGTCGATGCTATGTATAACGTATACTCCCTACCATGATTGATGTAATGTATTTGTTTTGTATTTTCTTGTGAAACTTCAATAAACATGTTTTTTAAACAAAAAGTCTAATCTGTATGTATTTTGTTGATCTTACTGAAATACTTTAAACCTATTGTTTTTACTACAATTTTTTCTAAATAAATCAACTCGGGACCTTCACTGTAAATTAGTTTCAGCTCAACTGAGTTGTATCCCTTTTCATATTTTCATAGGGATTTTGATGCTCAGTGTGTCTTCTTGGCTAATTTTTTTTAATACATAAATGGATAAACCTGGGACTCCAGATTTACAGCTCTGTGTTGCATCACTAGGCATACTACCTCCCATAAATACACAAAAAGAATGAAAGGCAGCTTTTGGTGTTCTAAATATTTCAGTTTCCAGATTCTTGTCTTCACAACTTGTTTAGGACTGGCTTCCAGCACGTTTCCAGCTGTATACTCAAATCCTTCCTCAGCTGCTCTACCAGAACCAAAACCCCAAAATACCCAGATGATTACCATGCAGAATAGTATAAGTCCTTTTCGCAGTTGTTAATTCCCAACCTTCAACACACTGTAGTGGTTAGTAGTGGAGACAAGCCCTTCCTTCCTGGAAATCTGCCACCCTGTATACCATTTTTATGTTTGCTTGCACGCATGTGCAAGAAACATAGTGCCATCATCCAAGTTTTCGGAGGTGTGGCAGCCCTCTTCCAATTTAGTCAGTGTGTTTGCAGGCACGGCTGCAGTTCTCCAATGCCTGCTGGAGCTGTCTATGACAGCAGTCGAAAATGCAGTGGAGTACAGTTGAAAGGGGGAGCTACGCTTCAGTGAGCAGCGATAAGATATCACCTGCTCATGCACGCTCCCCCTACACACACACACGCGCACGCATACTGCGTGCTCG
Source organism: Neoceratodus forsteri (assembly GCA_016271365.2). Taxonomy (NCBI): domain Eukaryota; kingdom Metazoa; phylum Chordata; order Ceratodontiformes; family Ceratodontidae; genus Neoceratodus; species Neoceratodus forsteri. The sequence goes on along the minus strand of CM057454.1, from coordinate 684,833,130 downwards.
CTCCCCCCCCCACCCACACACTTATAGCTGACGGGGAATTGCTGCGCTTCCCCCCTCCCAAACAGAGTTCCACATTACACTGGGTGCCCACCCCAGCGTGGTTACACATGTATAGCCGACGGGGACCACTGCCCCCGAGTACAGGATGCCATGCTGGCAGCCCACCCAGCGTGGCAGCTGATGCTGTCAGCGGCGGGTGCCTAACTCTGCCGCCCCACGCCCTCTAACAGTTGCCCCAGCACGCTGGGAGCCCACCCCAGCGTGGGTAAACGCCCCGCTTCGCTCCTCGCCCTTGTTTAAAACAAAAACAAAAACCCTGAAATAGAAACGTTCCTCGCTGTCTCTGCCACCACCATCGCGCTCACCCACTGCGCACCTCACTCTCCCCACACCCCTCACCCCCATACTTACTTCCGACTCCGTGCGACAATCTTTGGTGGACCGGAACATATCCAGACTCTTCAAAGCTGACCGCAAACTGAGGAAATGCCGGTAAGCTGTATAATGGGATAGATAGGGTTTTTTCAACTTTGCTGCATATCTCAGGCATTTTTTGGAATTTTTGCACCAAATTTTCAACATGAAATTTTTGGGACCCCTTCTCATGAATGCTCTCACTGTCATGGCGTTAATTGGGCCAGAAGGGTGATTTCGCAGTCACTTCGCGAAATCACCTTTCGGGACCAAGTAACGAAACGATGCTGCCACTGTTCATAAGGTGGGCTCCAAAAGCCGATGTTGAAAATTTGGTGGAAAATTCCTAAAATGATTGTTTTTATGAGCGTATGTTACATTTCTACGCACGTCAGAAGTTTGCGAATTTTCAATATTCACTCCAGATTTTCAACATTGCCATTTATTACACTTCCTTATGAACAGTACAGCTGCCATTTTCACATGTTGCCCAAAATGTGTTTCCGCACATGTAAGCACAATGGTGCAGTCGTGCAAAAGCAATGTTTGGGACAGATTAAGAAAATTACAGTTACACTGTTCATGAGCAGAGGTCTTAAATGGCTATGATGAAAATCTGGTGACAAAAGTCCATAAATGACTGTGTTAAGAGAGCATTGCGCAGTTTCCACGCACCGTGAAGTTCATGACTTTGTAATATTTTCAGTCCAGATTTTCACCAGTGGCATTTTTCCACACCTCCTATGAACAGTACAGCTGTCATTTTTCACAACATGGCGAAATGTGTTTTCACACTTTCAGTGCAGAGCCGCGTGGTCGCTGGGGAAATCACTGTTCGGGACAGATAAAGAAAATCACAGTGACACTGTTCATGATCGGAGGTCCCAAAATGCCTGTGTTGACAATCTGCTGTAAAAAATCCCCAAACTAATTACATTACAGGTGTGCGTTGCACAGTTTCTATGCACGCTGGTGACTTCACCAGTTTTTTTAATATTTTTACTACAGATTTGCAACATTGCCATTTTTTTTACACCTCCCCATGAACAGTACAGCTGTCATTTTTCACATCCTGTTCGGAATGTGTTTTTGCACCTGTGGTGCTAAATGCCATAGTCGCTGTGCATAAACAGCTTTCGGCTAACAAACTGATATTGCCACTGTTCATGAGGTGGGGGTCACAAAAAAACCAAGTTGAAAATTTGGAGTGAAAATACCAACGAATGCCTGAGGTGTTAGGATTTTCAACCATAACGCCCCATCCTGTAGAGAATGACAGGCATCAGGGTGTGACTTGGGATTTTGCCTGTAATGCTCATACCATTCCACACCCTGCAGCCAGTGAGAGGCACAAGGTATGCCTTGGACTCTTCTTTCAAAGTTCACCACATTCTCCTATACCGCACCCATCTCACTGTATTTCCTGATGGAATGGGGTGCGCATAAGGGCCAAAGCCCCAAGGAACACCGTGACACTTGTCAGTGTCTGCAAGGTAGGGTGTGGCGAAATGGCGTGGTCGTTATGCCTGGCGACCCAAAGGCACACCCCAATGCCTGTCACTCTCTGCAGGGTGGTGGTGGGGTTGGCTTCAGTTCAATACTTCACTGCCATTCCTATTATGCAGCTCTGTAACTTCTACACTACTAATGCCAGTGCCAGCAAGCAAACATTCGGCATTGACAAATGCTTGTTAAATGAGGCAATGACACCTCATGCCCCAAGTCCTATTGACCAATCTCCACTTTAAAAGCAGACTGCAAACTTTATATGGTGGTCTGGGCATGTAGATTAGGTCAAATACTCCCTTCCGTTATCCATCCTGATCAGGATGGTTTTATTAGGCAGCGACAGACTGTGGATAATATCTGCCACATCCTCCTCTTGCTGGAATACACCATCCAGTGATCTGTCCCTAAAGCACTTATTAGTCTGGGCACTGAAAAGGCATTCAACAGCATGTTCTGCAACTTTATCTGCAGCACCCTGACCTTAATAATAAGTTATAGCACAGTACAATAATTAAGAAAAGGTGCCCTTAGCAAGGGGATAATAATTGGCAAGTTGGATTCACAAATCAAACAAGACAATGCAAATACTTTTTTGTATCTAAAGAGGATGAAAACAATTCATTTATTTACTCTATGCCAACAAATATCAAGCTCATCACTGGAAGCAGTACAACAATGGGACAGCTGTTAGTGAAAATGCACAGTATATGAGCACTGTACCTGATAATTACTACAGAAAAAATGGTTTATTTTTATTTATTTAAAATTTGAAGACCAGCAGAGGTGCACTGAGCCTGAGCTCATTTCCAGGGCCCGACATGGGGGAGGGGCTACAATGGGAAAATACAACGACAATACTGTCAAAAGCGGAGTGTAATGTACAAAAACAGCAGAGGAGTAAAAATACAGAGTTTGAATTTACAGAGAAATGTAGTACTGGCATGGTTTTATGGAAAATGTGTACTGCTTGCTACAATATTATCACCTTTTTGGCTCACACAGGACATGCATAATCCATGATCATGGTAGCAGCTAGGGGTAAGAAGCACTGTCCTATTGGTTGGCAGGAGCATCAGGCAGATCAGAATCAGCCCCATTAAAAGTAGTGGTGAGGCCTTCTCACTCTGTTACTTCTAATTAAGACAAATGTCATGCACGGCAACACATTCACCCCTCAGAAAACAGGGTACTATTTCCGTAAAGCTCACTCATATTGGGGAATGAGAGTCTGAAGCTAGTCCATTGTGAATGATCATCTTTAACCAACTTCAAGTCAAACAACTTTCTGTGAAGACTGCAGCCTGAGACAGTTGCATTAGCACCGCTATTTACTAGCAAGACAATGCAACACAAAAAAATAGATTTTTGGAAAAATAAAACAACAACAAAATGAGCTGGAGAATGAAAGAAAAAGCTACCACTTATGGGAAACTGATGATATCTAGAGGCAGCTATGTGAGAACAATTATTTTTAATAAGTGAGGTGATTATGTCTGGCACTGTACATGTCTTCTGCACATGCCATGGCTTGTGAGGATTCGAACATGATGGACAAGACATCTAAAAATTAATTTCTATAATTCTTCAATTTGTATGTCCTACTTGTCTGTTTTAGAAATGAAAAAAAGCATTAAGATGCATTTATTAGAGGACGTCAGTGAACCAGAGGTTAGAACTGAAACCCTCAAATTCTGTGTATTTGGAAAGCTCAGAGCTCAGATTTCAGTCTGTTTTTACTGTGGGTAGCTTTGTTTTTCAGTTTAGTTTTGTAGCGCTCCTCTCCATGGTAGTTTCCATCGAGCCACAAAATTAGGGGTTCTCATTGCTGTATTAGCTATCACAAATGTTACTACACTTCATGCCTACCCTCCCACCACCAAAAAAGAAAACTGTTACAGTAGTATTTATCTGCAAATGTGGTGTTACATATGAACAGTGTTACTGATCAACTTTCAATGACAGATTGATATTAGGCAGTCTGACCACTGAAATTCCAAGTTTAAAGCTGAAATATTAGGCACATTAGTACTATTAGGATTTTGTGACCCAAGATGGATGCAAAGTTGAGATATGATGCAAAAATGAGGCTTAAAACCATGTTTTGCATCACAAATAACACCTAAAGCTGAACAGTACAGCCAGAGAAGGGCAAAAATCAGGTTCATCTTCCCTAACTGGACATAAAATCAAGTGCCCCACTGGACAGATTCACCACATATACAACTCAAGTTTCCCTTCCTAAGTGCCTATTTTTTGCATCCGAAACCTGACTTTTCATCAGTATATTGCGACCCCAGGTGTTTACAAAGGATGGAACATAAGGAAGAGCAGAATATGTGATCTAAAGGTCAACCAAATGAAGGGCAGATCACTTAACCGGTAACCGGCAAATACCTGCAGAGTGAAAGAGGTTGATGCAGAGAGCGGCTCTGCTATCTTCTTTTAAGATAATTTTATTTTACTTATTTCATTTTTGTTTACCCGGAAAAAGAGGGCTAGACAATACTGTGTATTTTCAGCCTCATCTTGGTGTGAATAAAGATACAAACCAACTGAACATGAACCACATTAAGTGAAGTGGTATTTTAGTAAATGGGGGAAATTTGGCCAGGACATCGTGGAAATTCTCCCTGTCTTCTCAAGAAGTGCCATAGGATCTTTAGTATCCACCTGAACTACTACCAGAAGAGGAAGACGGAACCTTGGTTTAATGTCCGATCTGAAGGATGGCACACCCAGACAGTACAGTACCCCCTTACTACTGCACTTGGATACCAGTAGTTATGGAATGAGCTCAATCCCAGTGTGGGACTAGACCCCATGACTTTCTGACTAAGAGGTGGATGTGCCTGCCACCTATTGAGCCACGCTGACACTCAGAAATATTATTAGGAAAAAAACAAGCATCTTACTTGTGATCAGTTCACTCAAGAGTGGCGTCCTATTGCTGCTACCTAGCTAATCTGCAATTCTGCATGGATGCATGTGTACCTACTGCAGATACTGATGTCGTCTTTTTTTGTCACCTATTATGTTCATCAGGTTCTTTCTTTCCCTAATTAAACTAGTTCCTTTACCTACAGCCAAATTATAAAAATGCACCATGTCTGCCTGGCATCCCACAGGGATGTTTTTATTCTGAACTGAAACTTAATTTTGAAGCTGTATAGCTGTCCTTTCAATCAAGCAGGAGGATTGTGACAATAGCACAGATTCTGAACAAGAAAAAATCCAGTAGCAATTTTGTCCCCCCCCCAAACTATAATAGTATTATATTGTTAACTACTAAGGAATAAATTAATTAATCCTTCTTGAGTGAAAGGACAGGAATACAGTTTCCACTCAACTAATAGGGCCCATACCAGTTAAGTGGTAGCTTTGTTTTCCTCCAAGGTTGCTTAAACATATAAAATGTACTGAAAACTTTCCCATAGAATTTATAGTGCCCCACCACCCATGCTTAGACATACAAAACATCTGAGTGTGGGTAAATGACATACCGGGACTGGAAAGGATGGACTGGTTGCAGGTTCAGTTCCAGTTATAGTTCCTTCCCTACCAAACAGGAGCTGATAAAAAATTCTAATTTTGGCTGCACTGCCTTAAGGTAATGAGCTATAAAACCCAACAACCTAAAACAAAATGTTAGAAATTTACTTTAACATAATTTAATGGAAACTGGAAAATGAAAATTCTTTCCTCTTGCTTACTTTTCAATTTTTCTTTATCATTTTGCTTTCTCTGTATACTTCTTCCCTTTCTCTGTTTTTAATCTCTCTTTCTGGTGGTCTCGCTTGAACCCCACAGGAACCAGAACTTTTGGGGCCAGCCCCACTAATGCAAAGCACCATGCACAAACTGCTACTCTATGTAACGTCACTGGACCCAACCGCCTCAGTACCTTTCTTACTGAGGAGCAGAGAGGAAAAACTACCAGGTAATAAAACGTAGCATCAAGGAACAAATCTGATCGGGAAAAAAAATCCTGGATGGCAGTAATAACTAAAATGACATTAATTTCTTCCTCTAAGTAACACTGACCCATCCCCCACTTTTTTTTTTTTTTTTAATAAAGACCAGAAGAGGGCATTAGATGGCCACAAGAAGATCCTAGCAAGAGGGACAGCAATGATAAAAAAAAAATCTTCCTAACTTGCTGGAGGGGGGACAATGCAAGCACACCCAATATGTATACAATTTGCAGTAAACACTTCTAAACTGGTAAGGGATCAGGCAGGTAGGTAGACTAGATGGACCTCAAGTCTGTTTCTGTCTGTAAACATCTGTGTACCTATTGTATGTATATAGTTTTGAATCACTGAAACAATCCAAATTCTCAGTTCCATACTCTGATGCAGAAAAGCACCTAGACAAGATACTCATGAGTCAAGCTGATTCGGGAGAGATGTTCTATGGAGGAGATGCTTAAGATTGTTACTTACTGGTAATACCTTTCCTATCTTCTTAGAGCTCATCTCCACCATAGGGCCAACTCTGTGAGGAATCAGAAGTTATAAGTCTCAAGAGGGCGGCAGGATTCATACATGGTTCACCAGGGCCACACAACCTGTATCTTTCCTAGAGATTACAGCCAATGTGTACTGCTTAATGAACAGTCATTTTGTGATCAAGGATGAGTAAAGGGATTCTGAATTGTTTTTAACTATCTGTTTAACACATAAACAGAATATGATGGTAGATAAGGACCACTTGCCCCACCCAGTCTGCCCATTTCTCCCTACCTACAGTATTACAGCATACTGTACTTGACCTACAGCTCTTTCTTCTTCCCCCTTCCTTTTCACTATGATTCCCTTGTACTTATCCTATGCATTCTTGAACCTCTTCACTGTTTTGCCCCTACCACCTCCACAGGAAGCCTGTTCTACGAATCCTCCTCTCTTTCTGTGAAGAAGTACTTCCTCACATCTCTCCTGAAGCTACCCTCCTCCAGCTTCATAGCACATCCCCTTGTTCTTGAGCACTATATTTTCTGAAAAATACTTCCCACCTGTACATTATTTACCCCGGTGAGATATTTAAAGGTCTTTATCATATCCCCCCTCCTCTTTTACAGGGCGTAAAAACTGAGGCCCTTTAGTCTATCCTCGTAGAGCTCTTAATGCAGACTCTGGAATATTTTAGTCACCTCCTCTGGACCACCTCCACTCTGTCTGTCTCCTTCCAGTTTAAGCCTCCTTCACATCTCTAGCTTCTGATTCCCTCCAGAGTTCCCATGTCCTACTGGACCTCCCTGCAGCACCTTACCTGGATACCGGTCCTCCACTGAGTTACAGTTCTTCCCTCACCCTCGAGCTTCTTGTAGCATCAAGCAGTATGCCAAGGCAGGTGTGCAGGGCCAGAAATACTAGGCTCCTTCATCTCTGTGTCTGGAGTTATTTTCCGTTTTCTCCTGTGCCGATGTTGTATGTCATGTTCTCACTGCCCCAGCAGGCAAGGTGCGCCTTTCGCACATCTCCTTGACATTCGCACTCTCCTTTAGCAATCCAGTTGCACTACCACCCATCACCCAGGTGGCAGTACTGCAGTGGAGTATGGTGCACTCTCTCCCCAGAGGAGGAAAGCGTCATCCTCTGGATGTTTATTCCTCCTCCTCCCGCTGGCCCAAATGATTCAGGCTTGCTTCCGAATCCAGGTTGCTGGCAACGTATGCAACAGTCCTACCATTGCACCCACAAGCTGGCTGGATTAAGAATTTTGTCATCTGTAACAGAACCCCCTCCCCAAAAAAAAAAAAACATACTGTAGGTTTTATGGATGACAGCTTTCTGACTCTGATAGGAAGTGGGGAATCAAATGGATTCCTCAATCCTACTGACCATCACAGTCTCAGGGGCCAAGCCTGTAAGTACAGAAACAGGTGGTCCTGACCCTGGTATTGGAACAGGAGGCACCACTGCAAGGCAGGCCTACAGGATCCGGCACTGACACCTACTGTAACAGTGGGTACACTAATCATCTTGACTACAAAGAGGTTATCAAATTCACCTGTCCCAAGTGGCTACCAATTTGGGTAAAGCTAAAGGGGTGCAGTGCAAAGGCATGGAGAAAAATAACCTACCCATTGCAGGCTGAAATCATCTTGCCGAAAAGCTTAAAGTTTGTGATTTTGTGAACCAATAAAGCAACAGCTCTGCACTGTGGTGTGATGGAAAAAAGTCTACCTCTGGAGTTTCCTTCTCCTGAAAAAGAGACTACCACTGTGCCTACCCGTGACTACTTGAATCCATCACTGTGGGGCTTAGGACAAAAGCTAGCATATTTCCCATACCTGGGAGGCAAGTGTCCTGGATATACAAAATGACATAGTTGTCCATTTGTAGATGAATTAGTATCCTGTCCAAGGGCTTGGACTCTGCACAACCCACCTCTCATTTCTGCACAGTTTGGTGGAAATAGTGGCCAAACTTACTGAGTCAGAAAGTCCTGGCCATGTACTGACCAAACAGAACGCATCGGTCATATTGTTAACTGGCGGCATGGTGAAGAGAACAGGAGCCCCTAGAGAAGGTTTCTCTTGTCAGTTCACAATAGAAGTGAGAGTTTGAGGAAGCCAGTGATGTGGGGGTTCTCCAGAGCAGAGACCTCAAGGAGGGAGGAAGAGGACCCCAGAGCAGGAGGAAGCAACTTCTGGTTGGGGCCACGACTGGGAGGGGGATAGATCTGGAAATAGGAAAGGGGGGGGGGAAGAGGGAGGATAGGTGCCTATGCAGCACCACTGCCCAAAGGGATGGGAGCGGATCCAGGGGATCACTAAAGCAGCAAGACAGGATGCAGAGCTGGATATCATTGTCCTCCTGTGGACTAATGACCTGGCTAGGGTCCTGGCTGGGATAGTGCAGGGGGAGTTTAATGAGCTGGTGAAGGGTCTTAGACAGGTAATGTGCTCAGTGGCTTTCACTGAGCAGTAGCGTAGCAAATTCCTAGAGGGCCTGGGTGCAAGGCGATGTTACAGGGCCCCTCCCCAGTTTTGAATAAACATCAAAATTATGATTTGGGCCCCTCAAACTTTATGGGCCTGGGTGCCACTGCACCCCCTGCACCCTTGTAGCTACACCCCTGTCACGGAGGTGCTGCCTGTCTACAACAGTGGGGAGGAAAGGGACCTCCCCAGCAAGACCTTCAACTCATGGTTGAAAGGATGGTACAAGGAGGAAGGGTTTTGGTACACTGGGGATGGAAGATCCACCTAGAGAGATAAGGGCTTTTACAGGGGTGATGGCCTGCATCCATCCAGGAGAGGAACCACAGTCTTCAGTTGATGGTTTAGATGTTACTTTCATGAACATTTAACTAGCCGCAGGGGATGGCAGAAGAAATCAGGGCGGGAGTAACTGTCTCCCCAAAAGCTGAAGTAGAAAGTGGGGAGAACCTGAGGGGAGAGGAATCCACCAGGGTGGTAACTAATAAAGGAAGCAGGGTGATAGAAATGAAGGGGGAAGGGAACGGAAGCATTAATAAGAGAGGGGGGAAGGAGAGAGGGCAAAAGGAAAAAGGGGGAATACCTAGCAGACTGGTAACAAAATCTGGAAGGTCATGCCTGCAAATGGTAGAGGTCTAGGAAATAGATTCCAGACCCAGAGGCCATAATGACAGAGTTTGACCTGGATATTGTGACAAATACAGAGTTATGGTGCACTGAAAGCCAGGCTATACGCTCTTCAGGAGGGACAGGGTGGGAAAGAAAGGAGGGTGTGTGGTGCATTATGTGAAGAAAGACAAAAAAGCAATGAAGATACAGGGAATATGGGGGGGGGCCAAGGTACTATGGGTCACACTAGAGATGGGAAATGGATCATCTGTTCTCACTGATGTGATCTATAGACCTCCAGCACAAGAGGATGAGTTAGACAAGTTACTGATGGAAGCTACTGGTAAGATCACAGAAAAAGAGTGGATGCTTTGGTGCGGGGGACTTCAATCTGCCAGATGTAGACTGGAACCTCCAAGATGTGGTTTTACCTAGAAGCAGGGACATCGTGGACTCCCTGCAGGTTGTGCTCATCAAGCAACTAGTCAGTGAACCTACTCATGAAAGGGCAATACTAGACTTGGTACTCACTAACAGGAGTTCCCAAAATCTGCTGCGCAGCTACAGAGGAGGTCGGTGCTGTCAGTGGGTGGCCAGCCCAACAAATACAATACAACAAAACAGAGAGACAGCACTCAAACAGAAATAAAAATAAAAAGCTGCATGGCATTAATTCTCTTCAAGTGTTTTGTCTCTGGTTTGTCGTACTCAATAACAGGGACAGTGTTGCAGACGTCAAGGTAGGCCACCTGGGGAACAACAATCACCATACAGTATGTCTCAGTATAAGGACAGCTGCAGAACTGAACCACACTAGGGTGAGGGTCGTGGACTTCAGAAGGGTAGATTTCAAAAAGATGGGTGAATGCCTCAGGGATGACCTGGTGTGTGTGTGTGTGGGGGAGAATGATCTGGGTGGGGTGGAGGAACAGTGGGAGAAGCTAAAAAGGGCCATAGGGAAGGAAACAAATCTCCATGTCAAGCAAGTGAGCAAAAACAAGTGTAAAAGAGACAGCTATGATTCTGGAAAGAAGTGGCAGAAAAGGTAAAGGCCAAGAGGGTAGTATTTAAAAGGTATAAAAAGATGCAGAGTGAGGAGGATAGGAAGGTGTATCAGGGGAAACTGTGGGAAGGAGGGAGAACAGTAAGGAGTGCTAACATGCAAACTGAAGACAGAATAGCCCAGGTGGTGATGAAGGGGGTAAGACATTTTTTAAGTATGTAAGAGAATGACGAAGACCAGGGATGGGATCATAAGGTTAAAAAGGGATGGGGGGAATGTGCAGAGGGGGACCAGAAAAAGGCAGGCATTCTGAACAAATACTTTTGTTCAGTGTCACAGAGGAAGGAGAAGGGGAAGGGCCATGAAAAAGTAAAGAGAAGGAGGCAAGGAGGGAGGGACTCAGGTGGACACTAGCCTGTTTTCAGAGAACAGTGTCCTGAAGGGACTCACTCATCTGAATATGGACAAGACAATGGGGCCAGATGGGGTGCATCAAAGGGTACTGAGGGAGCTCAGGGAGTACTGGTTGCATGTCTGACAGTCTTGTTTAACAGCTCATGAGGAAACAGAAGTGGTTCTGGAAGACTGGGGGAGGGCAGATGTAGCCCCAATTCACAAAAGTGGTAACAGAGAAGAGGCCGGCAATTATAGTCCAGTCAGCCTGCTATTAGTGGTGGGAAAATTAATGGAGTCACTGCTGAAGGAAAGGATTGTGAAATACTATGAATCCAATGCATTACAAGACCCGAGGCAGCATGGATTCATGGGTTTTGAGGGGTTCATGTAAAATGAATCGGTTACATTTCTTTGACCGGGTGACCAAAGAATTAGATCAGGGTGGAGCGGTGGATGTGGCCTACCTAGATTTCAGTAAGGCTTTTGACACCATTACTTATAATTAGAATTTATGCTTAAATATGTTATAGTAAGGCTGTTCATGACATTTAAACTTTTTTAACCTTTTGCACCTTCCAACATAATTTTATATGTATGGTCTTTTGGGAGCACTGTCACTTTAAATGCTTTTTGCACTAGTATGTTAAGCACTGTCACTTTAATTGCTCTCCTTATTTAAACATGACTAGTAGGATGCATCAGGTTATCCCTGAGGAAGCGTGCATGCACGAAACCGGTCAGATTTGAGTCGTCTTGTGTGAGTACCCCTTTCTTTTGGCACAGTATGTAACTGCAATAAAGCTTTTCCATTTTTGCAAATTTGCTGGCGAACTGTGCCTTTTTTTACTTGTGGACCTCAAGGACAAGGGGGGGGCATGATAAGTAGCTCGAGGGGGAAAGCCATTGTCTCAGGACCTAATTTTGTGTAACAATTGTCCTTGTGTATCACACTTTGTATTATGCCATCTTTAAACGGTGTATTGTGTACCCCTGCGTTCCCCCAGGATGCATCTGGAATTGAGCAGTAGCCTGCTAAGTATGCCTGCCTGGTTAAACACTTAAATAAATAAATAAGATTCAGGACAGATGCGAGAAAATACTTCTTTACAGAAAGAGTGGTGGATTCCTGGAACAATCTTCCAGTGGAGGTGGTGGGGCTTAAACAGTGGTGGGGTTCAAGAATGCATGGTATTGGCAAAAAAGGAACCTTAGGGAAAGGGAAGAGGGGGGTGGGTGAATGGACCGAAGATCAAGTAGGATCTATGGTAATACTACAGACGTGGAAAAATGGGCCGACTAGGTGGGCCAAGCAGTTATTATCTGCCAGAAAATTCTGTTTGCACGAGCCCAGTGCTGGCATGTCTGAAATCATCGGTGAGAAGAATCTACTTCAAGGTCCACATGTTCAAGCTCACCAGAACTACTAAAAAGGGCCATTACCAACTTGAGGCCCTACACAGAGTACAAAGCATGGCGTGTGTCATGACACGATCCACTGCTGAGACATAACGGACCTTCTGGAAATGTTTGGCCTAGGACAGCTTTATTAAAATGATCACTTTCCTAAACTCTGGTCTACCCTTCCCCTATTAATCTTCTCCCTTGTCTCTTACCACTCTTCTTCTTGCCTTTCTACTCCCCTGCAACTGTCCATGACCCCTACCTTATCTGATCTCCTCCTGCTACTCATTTTCCCCTACCCACATTGACCCCCTGCCCTTCTGTGCCTGTTGGGGTAATTTCCCCTTGCCTATCCAAACTAAATTTTTATCTACCACTGCAGTTTAGACTTGCAGTATTTAAAGATTATGCTCTTTATGACCGTACTGAATTGCTTGTACAAGACTTATTTCTGTCATGCTGTTAATTACTATTTATTTTTCTCTTCTTGTACTATCTTTAATACCCCTGCTCCCCATGAGGCATCTGGAAATGAGCTGATATCAGCGCAGTATGCCTTCTGTGGTAAAACCTTTGAAATAAATAAATAAATGAACCCTATTGTGTAGTCCTCTAATTGCCTTCTGGGAGTTTAATAACACTCCTATGAACTCAAACTTCTTTGCCAGGACCCACTGTGGTTTCTGAATGCTGTGGAGAATCCCAACTGATTGGAGGAGAGGGCAGGTCATCTGGATCGCTTACAGTGTTCGTCTCCCAGACAGGTCCTTAGAGTCAATCGTCTGGGTAAGGGAAGGCCTGCAATTCTTGTTTTCTGAGAGAAGATCCTTCACGTGAATACATTCTGTACAGCATTGCAAAAGCCAAATAGTAAAGTTCCTTACTATAACGCTAGCTCTTCAAGAATATCTTCACACTCTTTGGCCTAAGGGCCAGAGGCACTAGAACTCCATGAAAAAAATGTTTCTCAGGGCTGCTGACAACTGTCTAGGCACCAGTGCATGCATATCATTGTGCTCCAGAGCCAATAACTGTTGCTGTCACAGCCCCATTTGCCTCAGTTCTGTTAGCATGAAGAGAGCGAGAGACAGAAGAAAAAGCACCGGGGAGAAAGAAAAGTAAAATGACAGAACAGGACGAAATAAAAGACATAATAAAAATGAACAACAAACAGAAAGGGTTGAAGAAAAAACTTTCTGTCCCATGTGCAAAGAATGAGCCCTGGATAGAATTAGTGAAAAGTGAAAAGAAAAAGTCCCTCTCCCCAAAACTAGGGACTACCCTGTCGTCCAACCCAGAGTTTTACTAAAAAAACAAACAAACAAAAAAAAAAAACCTACAGACTAACCCCCCCATTTTATTCATTTTTTTTCCTCACCAGTGCTGAGCTGACATGAGCTCTAAGGTACAGCCAAATTCCCCACCGGTTTGATACTTATTAGAGTGGGCCCAGTGTTCCCATTTTCCTTCCACTTGCTTACCTTTCTTATTAGAACGAAAAAGATGTGGAGAAGAAAAGGAATGTAAGTCTGAAGAATCCAGGATTCTCAGATTCAAGGCAGTGGCTAGGTAGAAGAGGATTTTATTTAACTAGAGGGCTAGTGTTAACTGATAGACCAAGCAGCCCTCTGCAGAAAGCTGCATACATCTCAGTCTTTTGTTCCCCCCAAATGTGGAATATTGATGCTAAAAATGTGGGGAAGACCTCAATAAAGCTTCAAGACAGAACCTCAGAAGACCGTGGAAATGTGTGCTTTATAATCATGGGAGACAGTACAGTGCATTGGTTAAGAGCACTGTGCTAAAAACCTTGAGAACTGGGTTTGAATCCCACAGGCACCACTATCTATAAATGCTTTAAATGAATTGCCTTGTAACCTGACAAAATAAATGTTGTTTATTGCACCCTTCATAATGGTTTGTTTCAATATAAATGTAATTGTGAAATCCTTGTACATTATTGCTGGAATTGTATGTCTATTGCTGTAAAGTTTATCAGTGATTGTACAGTATGTATTAATGTTGTCCCAGACTCTGAACCATTTGAAAATAGGCACCTGCCTAAAGGATTCTTTGTGAAATAAAACAAAAAATAATGACAATGTCACTTAACTTCTCTGTACTCTTGGGACACACCTGGAAATAAGCCTCTGCTTAGTGTGTCTTTCTGGCAAAAACCATAAAATAAAAGTAAATAAAAGATCCCTGGCCTGGTGGTGTAGAGGGCTGAGGCACTGGCACCTTACCTTGACCACGCTGGCGACCCAGGTTCGGGAACAGACTCAGGATGCTGGGAGCTGGCAGGGGAGGATCGAGTATACGCAGGACTGCTCTCCTCTCCTGGGATGGGTTAGGGAAGACGTTGGTCGGCAGCTGCCTCTGGTGGAGACCAGGAGCACTGCATGACGGCATAGGAGGGAAGCGTAACAGGAAAAATGGAAAATGGCTCTGTGTTACGCTGGATGATGGCCACCCAGATCTCCGAAGTCGTCAAATGCCCCTGTAGTCATCCACCTCAGGGCCAAGATGTTGTGCTGGTCTGCCTGCCCTGCCCAGGCTGGTGCCTTTCCGCTAGGAGGAGGGGCCCACCCGGCGAAGGGTTACGCCAGGTTACCCCAGGGTGGCTGCCATCTGAGAGCAGAGGCTTGGGGGACAGGACGAATCAGAAGCATCCTTGGCACGCCTGAAGGAGTGGCTAACACAGTAGCACGGGTGAGAAAAGAAATAACACACAAAAAAAATGATCAATTCAAATGGCACAGAGTACATCTGAGACAACAGGTGACATATGTCATGTGTGCAGTATCTAGTGAGAAGGACCATCAGTGCACAGGAAGTGGTGTATGAGTACCTCTACCCTGCCAACACTGCCTACTCCAGGGCTGTAAGCCTGGGGAATCACCACTGTGTCCTGACCAAGCAATGTCAGAAATCCCAACAGCAAAGCACAGCACTGGGGTTATGCCCACTAGAGAAGGTCAGTCCAATGCCTCATGCATGTTCCTTACAAATTGCTGGAAGTACTGTAGATGTCTTCCACAGCAGTGAAGAGGTGGAGCGATGACCCATCTTCAGAGGAGGCCACCGAGGGGGAAGAGACTTGACTGCCATGTGTGGATGGAGGAGAAGGAGACGCTGAGAAAAGCGTTAGGTTGTTCTCCCTCAAGTTCTCCACATACACATGGCATTGCTGCAGAGACAGCAGCCCAAGGGGCCTGAGTATCTTAGCTATACTACTGAAGCCAGATTGTGGCAATTCAGATGGCAGCCAAAGCAGGCGGCAGTGGTATGGATCCCCACCTGAGCCATGCCCAGTTGGGGACACCAAAGCACACCTGGCATCCTCGACTGAAAGGAGGAAAAGGTGAAGCCCCACAGCATAGTAATGCCAATCCTGGTGGCCCCTAGCAGCTGACTGTCTAAAGGAGATGCCCCTGTCCAGATGATGACAGGCTGGTACCAAGTGGACACTGCTACAGGGCCTGCCCCATGCCAGTACTGATAACAGGGTCGGCAGCATCCGCACTGCAGCCCAATATGAAAGTCCGCACTTAACTAGACACCAGTAGTAGGCATGGACATCGCTGACAATGTGACAGGCACAGAGGATGTGCTGGTCTCCGAGTCAAGGTGGTCTGGCACCAAGAGCTGCTAGCCTGTGTTGGGTGCTCTTGTGGCCACCCAAAAGGGGTAAAAAATACTCCTGACTCCACCACATGAGACTCTGTTACAACCACAATGCAGCTGGGGAAGGGAAAGCTCACTACATACTGTATATCAGCTCTGAAGAGTGGTGGGGGGAATGGTCTAGTAACCTACCTGCCAGTTGCCTTTGCTGAGATTTATCCCTGAAATCTGGAGCAGGTCATTCCATTTTAAGGGCTTGGTACTCATACATCCAAGGATTAGGGAGTAGCAGACATCCATGTCGTGGTCATGGTCCATTCAGGAAAAAAACATAATGGAACTGGTGCAGGAGAGGGCTTTCCTGCACATACATAACAGCTACAAAGGTTTTAGGGACCTCTTCTTAGAACTCACCATACTATCAGGGTGGGGGAAGGAAAGATGAATTTGAGGCATGATGCTCATTCCCACAGCTTAGGATGATTATTATTCATGTCCTAGTACATACAGTATGTATGTTCGTTAGAACTAGTATTTTCTTTTGTTGTGAAATTGTGTTTTTATGTAATGTTATATCTATTGTAATTGTCCTTAGTCATGTTATAATTTTGTTTTATGTAATGCCATGGGTCACCATTTTAAATGAGTTTATTCTCAATGGTCTAACCCTTCAATAAAATGAAATGAAAAATGAACAGTTGCACACTCAATGGCAGGAAAAACAGGCATTTGGGACTAATGGTGACAGTTATTAGCTTCAGCCTACGATGAACACAAGCATAGGTGTGTGCACTGTTGTTGGCAGTCCCAACAAAAGTTTTCTGCTGAGGCATATTAGCATATCCAGCTCCAAGACCAAAGACTGGCACTTAATGGAGGACTGATTCTTTGATGATTATTCTGGCTCTTTAAGTACGGAAGGAGGGATCCCAATGCTATCATTCTAAGTCTGCTATCCATCCACTCTGGAGGCAAAACAATCTTCCTGTTGGCTAGATCCTGCTTCTGCATGCAAGATTAGTCCTGAAATTATGGATAAATCCTTACTGGGTATTTCTGCTCCACAAGGATTATCTCCAATCCCACAGGGAGAACCCACTGCATGGAAGCCCATATTCACAGCATATGCAACCGTGAGATAGAAGCCACAAATGCCAGCAAGTGCTCTTTCAGTGATGCTGACTGGACTAGGTCCCTTGAGTACCCCTAGCCCACAACTCGGCTGTCCAGGGAAGGCTTGTGAGTGGCTTTACCATAGCCCAGAGACTTGTTGCATAACACATATTTGTAGCTTTAGCGAGTTCTCATGATGGACAATTTCTACAGGTGTCTGTGGTGAAGCTTCTCTCTGCTGGTGAAAAGTCAAGACTGCCCTGGTTCAGTAACAGATGGGTATGTCCCAGACAGCTGAGCTGGATACAAGACTAACAGCAAGCCTGGCCAAGATGACAAGATGGTATTCATAGGCTACCCTTCGCACTGCTCCCCTCAACCTCATTGGCACTGAAGGGGAGGGCATTGTAACGTAGTTAACGTGACCACCTCAAGGGCATGGTACAGTGTTACTGCATAAAAATATCACTTGACACTACTGCCCAAACAGTGAAATTCCCAGGACAATTCTGCAAAAACCTCATAAAAATTCAAAGAAAATCTCAGAAAAAATCACAGCATTGCACAGAAATTGGCACTCTGCACCATAACTAACACCAACCTTAGCACTGCTTGGCACCAATGTTGCAACTATCTGACATCAGTGTCATATTGTGGTGTGGACGTGGATGACAGATGCTGAAGGGTCTTTTTACTTGATGGGCCTAGGAGCGAGTCCTCTGTCATGCTGTCCTCTTCTTTTAAGGATAATTCCAAAAGACAACATCCTAGACCCTTTGTGTCACCTAAATGACTGTGTGGTAACCAGATCATGATGTTCTTTGAGATGAGCCCCAAATAATCAAGACGGTTGAGTGAGGGTCAGAGAGGATAAAGTCAGCACTGATGAAGCAACACGCAAACTAGGTCCGAATTGCAATAGTACCTCTATAAATAGCAAAGACAATGTGAAGTAAGAGAAAAAAGATAACTACAAAAACAAAGTAAAGAAATCAACAAACTAGACAGAAGAGCTATTCTTAGATATAATGTTCTGGTTGCCATACTCTATGACAGCAAGAAAAAAGGAACAGAAGTGAATGGGGCCAAAAGTTTGGGTTTCTGTGGGGTCCTGTTAACTACGTCTATGATCAAACAGTGGGGCTTTATGGAGGAGATAACATTTGCGCTATATACTTTAATATTTTTCCTCCCCAACACCTGTCAGTCTCTCTCTCTCTCTCCTCCAGCGTGCTCTGTTGTGCTCACTATTTCCCCTTCTGAAGATCTACTGGCATCTCTACGTGTTCTTCTCTCATAATTCTTCAAACTGTAATATTTATCTGCATAGTCATTTTATCATACATTTATGATGATGTTGATTACTGTTTTATTCTATGTACAGCTCCCTGAGCCTTTGGGAAATGGTGCTTTAGAGTTAAAGCTTGCCTTGCCTATTTTTGGGTAATTAGCCCCAGACTGAATTGCTGTAGAGGAACTATGGGAAGCATTAAAGTAACAGATAATCTGAAGTGGGTCATGTACTTCTGAACAAACTATCAGTCAGATCTTCTTCAATGTTGACACCTCCTACAGTACCGTTAATGAAGTGCAATCTGGAAGCCATTTATTAAAATTGTCAATTTCACACATTTAAAAAATGACAATTAACTGACAAAATGTCTTTTTTCACTGGCATTTTAGGAGCTAACTAGTAAAAGTTACTGAAAGGTCACAAGAATTACTAAAAGATCAGAAGAATTGAAGAAGGAGGCAGAGTGTTGTGCTGCTGTGCTCGTGATCCAGGCTTAGCAGCAAGTCCTGGACGCTGCAGACGGCAGCAGGCAAAATAAAGCACAGCGCTTCCCAGCCTGAGGAGGGCTGCTGCCGTGATTCATATCCACAGTGACCCTCGGTGAAACGATGAAGGACCATGCTGCCCCCACTGAGGAGCACGCTGTGTAAACTCAAAGCTCCCGTCAGGGGTACTGTGTGGTGCCTGTGAAGCGTGATAGGTCAATGTGAAGAAAATGCAGTAAAATGGTAGCCACATTTTTGACAGCCCAGGACACACACGGGTCCCACCTCTGGCACCATTACCATGTCAGATTGTGGTTTGTCGGGGAGGGAATCATCTTTGGTGACCACTCCACTGGGGAGGGTAAACTGTGGGGACCCTGAAGCAGTAGTTGTAAATCGACAGGGCTGCGGGAAATATCTCAGGGATCTAATCTTACAGTGGTTGACCTAGAGCATAAATGTATATGGAAACAAGAATGGCAGAAGGATGCCACATCAGAACTGCTGGGTATATAACTCAGAATGAAGCTGCGCAATGCCTTGCTTTTTTATTAGCTTATATTAAGCAGATTAGTGTCATCTAAAAACTAAAGAAAAACAAAGCAATAACCTGTTCTGGTTCAGAGCATCCCCTAATGTCTGAGCCTCTAGCAGAGCCTTAAAATGCCATAGCACACTACATGCACACAAACACACGTTAACACATACTTACCGACATGGTGGCATGGTCATCTACATCCCCCTATGAATGACAATGCAGCTGCATCAACTCAAGTATACAAATAGTTGTAAAAAGAGAGAGGGTGGAACAGAAATAACCAAATAAAGACCTAGACAGGACTCTCAGAAATAAGAGACTTTAAATGATTTCATATGTACTCTAGATTTTTTTTGTGATGTTTAATTCCATAAAATGCAACTAGCGTGAAATTGCATTGCTGCAGAGAATTCTGAAGACTTAAAAGATACAGCCTCAAATGTTTCATGGTAAAATTGCTTACTACAGGTATGAAAGGGCTACCAGGATCATATGGTTTGGTTTCTTTATTAGTATATTTTGACAGCTATGTGACCTGTGTTCGTAGTATTTCAAAACACTACTGTGGAAGAAAAGCACTACATGTTCCAGTAACACCGTACACGTGTTTCCAACCATGAATAAACCACCTTTAGCATGAACTACAAACCGCATTTTGCCAGTTTCTGATGCTGAAACTGTAACACATTGTTTAAAGAGCCTCTGATGCAGTCAGTAAAGCAATTCTCACACCTTGCGCAAGCTGAGTGCCACTCCAAGCATGATTTCACTAAAACAAGACCAGATCAGTGTCTTACCTATCTGAATTTATTCAACGAACTGGCAATCTACATCAAAGGGAACTAGTGTTAGAGCATTTAGGAGGCATTAAATGAAAGTTATGTACTTACCGTAACTGTTGATCTTCCAGAATATCTTCCCCACTTATGGTTCTGGGTGGGGACCACTAGGACCCCATGGGAGCAAGAGTTTTGCCGGGGTAATCACGACTACTGGGCATGGTGCCTACACACACCCCAGGTGGTGCCACGTGCCAGCTAATAACCACTGCCCACTCCCTCACTAACCTTAGTTCTGTTCGCCAGCAGAGAAAAAGGTGGGGGGAAAAAAATAAGAGAAGGCTAAGTATTTTCCTGGCCTAAAGAGATAGGGAAAGGATATAGGAAATATAAATAAACAAAAGCAAAGCCAACCACCAACCTTTGAATAAAGGAAAAAAGAGCACACTAGGTGGCCTAAAGGGATGGTTTGGTATGAAACCAGAGCCCCACACCTAGCCAGACAGCAGATGGATAATAATCTCAAAGGGCAGCAGCCCTGAAGCAAGTGACTCTGGCAGAAAAGCAATAGAGTCTGCCCAGAATTGGGACCCAAGGTAAGCTAGGGTAAGCGACCCAAAATGAACTGCTGAAGAATTTAATAATTTCTTCTCAAACCTGTATGCCTACAAGCACCCTTTCTTCTAATCTCCCTCCGCCTTCCACTGCTACACAGGCCATGCACCCAAATTTCCACGTTATACTGATCACAAAAAAGGAAAGCCTGCAGCAGCTACTAAAATAAAACTGAATAAATCAGCTAGCCATGACGGCCTAGAACCAAAGCTTCTAAAACTTTCTGCCCCAATACTGGCCCACACTCTGGCCAAACTATTTAACCTATCCCTTCTAAAAGAGGAAGTGCCCCATACAAGGAAAGTGGCCCATGTCATCCCTGTCCACAGAGGAAGATGCAAAGAGAAAATTGAGTCCTATCGTCTCATTTCAATACTTAGCGCGCTCTCAAAAATTCATGAGGCTAATCTACAACTGACAGCCTCCACAAAATCTAATTCCTTGCTCACTGACACTCAGCATGGCTTCCTAAAACACCACGGCACTGACACAGCACTAGTTCATTTCACTACAGAGGCCTACAGGGCCAGTGATAACAGAAAGGCCACAAGAGCCACTTTTATAGATTTAACCAAGGCCTTCGACTTGGTTATTATGAACTCCTACTAACCAAAATGAAGAATCTGGGGCTTGACAATCTATCCTCCACATGGTTCAGGAGCCATCTTACGGACTGCAGTCAATCCATACAATGGGGGAAAACAGCCTATCCTCGAGACATGGTATACATGATGGAGTACCACAAGGTTCCATCCTAAGGTCTCTTCTCTTTATTTATCAATGAACTGCCTTCAAATTGCAGCCAGGCCCAAGTACTACTATGTGCGGATGATGCTGTACTCTACAGAGGTGACTCAGATGTAAAATCAATCAAAGCTGGCCTATGTGAAGACTTTGCTCTACTGGAAAAGTGGTTTGTGGCAAATCACTTAGTCCTAAACACCAATAATATTAAAGAAATGCTTCTCTGATATAGAAAATCGGGTGCAGATAGGGCTGAGGCCCTATGCATTGTCATTACCAGGGGAGCTGAGTTGGAAGTAGTAAACAATATAAAGTATCTAGGTGTACTTATAGACCAAGAGCTTTCCCTCAGATCCCAAGTAAACCACACAACAGACTAGTCTCCCAAAAAAGTACAGTTACGTAAGACCTTACCGTAACACTAGATCTTCGAGAGAGGCTCTTGCAGTAGGTAATTACTTGTAGGAATGAGCCCCTTGGCATCAGGACCATAAGGAAACTTTTGCTAGCACTGCAGTGTCTGACAGGGGACCACCCACCCAATGTCACCTGACCGACATCAGCGTGACACTATATAGTGGGGCGGTCCTCATGTATGCCCTCCAGTTCTCCTGCCGGAGACCTCCAAGAGGCGCTACAGGAGAATAGGAAAGTGGCTCCTGGAGCTAAGAAAAGGCTCAAGGAAAAGGAGCTACAGACTAAAGGGGGAAGAAGGTTACCTACTGCAAAAGCCTCTCTCAAAGATCTACTGATATGGTAAGTTCTTATGTAACTGTACTATCTTACTTCGAAAGGGCTCTTGCAGTAGGCAATTACTTGTAGGACTGAGTCCCAAGTAGTAAGAGTCCGAGGGACAGAAAAACATGGGAGGCTGGAACTGAAAGGCTAATAATCAGCCAAAAACGTAAGACAGGTGTCCCTGGAGGACCGCCAGTCCAAAACCAGACCTGCGCCTAAAAACAACGTCCAAACCGTAATGCTTAGTGAAAAGTGTGGATAGAACTCCAAGTGGCAGCCACAAAAATCTCAGTAGCTGACACACTTCTGAAACAGGCTGTGGAGGCAGCCATATCCCTGGTAAAATGTCCTTTAACCTGCCCCGGAAGGACTTTACCATACTTCTGGTAACAAAAACCACTGCAGTAAGCCAACCATTTGGAAAGGCATTGCTTGGAAATTGCCACATCTTCCCTCTTTGGTGTGAAAGAAACAAAAAGTTGATCCGTTTTGCGGATATCTGTTGTCCTATTAGTGCAGTAATGTAAAATTCTGTAAACATCTAACGTGTGCAGAATTGCCTCCCCCTGATTAGTATGCTCAGGGTAATATACCGGCAGCTGAAGAGACTGATTCAAAGTAGTCTCTGAGACAACTTTTGGAAGAAACTTAGGATTAGTGCGCAGAGCCACCCGGTCTCTGAAAAATCAAATAAGGCTCCTTACACATCAGGGCCTGAAGCTTGGAAATCCTTCGCGCAGAAGTAACAGCAACTAAAAAGAGCACTTTCAAGGACAAAAAACGCATGTCACTTGTACTTGCTAGTTAAAAAGGAGGCAAGGTTAATTTCTCCAAAATAAGGTTAAGGTCCCACAGTGCAGTGGGGTTACGCACTTGGGGTTTTAAATGCCAAATTGCTTTTAGAAAGGTTTTTGAAACCTTCAATTGAGCCAGAGTTTTACCCTCCAATAAAACATGGTCGGCAGAAATGTCCGCCAGATGCACCTTCAGTGATGAATAGCTCAAGCTCAGGTCAGAAAGGTGAAGAAGATACTCCATGACCTGAGGAACGGGACACAAAAAAGGATCCCAACCCTTCGATGTGGCCCAGATGGAGAAGCGTGTCCATTTCATGGTGTATGTAGTTCTAGTAGAAGGCTTTCTGGCCTCCACCAAAACCTGAGCTACCCTAGAGGAAACTCCGAATCTAGAAGCAACTATGTTTTGAGGAGTAACGCATGAAGATGAAGGGACTTCAGATCTGGACGAACTAGAGTGCCCTCTTCCTGAGTCAGGAGAGCATGACAAAACGGTAGAGGAACCAGAGGCTCCACTGCCAGCTGTTGAAGCACTGGAAACCATATTTGTCGAGGCCAAAAGGGAGTGATCAGAATCATTTGGGCTCCTTCTGTTTGAAGCTTGATCAGCACATTCTCTAAAACTGGAAAGAGAGGGAAGGCATACAGAAACCTCCCTGTCCAACAAAGCGACAGCACGTCTTGCCAGAAAGCACCATGCACGGGATCGAGACAGCAAAACTTGGAAAGTTTTGCGTTTGATGGGGTTGCGTACAGATCTACATCTGGATGACCCAGAGATCGAAGATATATGATCGACCTCCAGCTTTGCTCCCGCTGCTCTTGGCGCTGCTACTTGCGCGAGTGAGACTGCGACAACATTCTGCATGCCTGGAATGTGAACTGCCAGGAGGTGAACCTTGTGCAGGACAGCCCAATTCCAGACCAGCATCGCTTCCCTGCGTAGAGGATATGAGCAGGTGCCCACCTGCTTGTTGATGCACCACACTACGCACATGTTGTCTGACTGGACCAACAGTGTATCCTGTTGAAGCATGTGCTGAAAAGCCTGAAGAGCAAACAGAACTGCTCTCATTTTGAGCACATTTATGTGCAAGTGTAGTTCCGCAGGTGACCACAGGCCCTGGGTCCTGTGATTCCTGAGATGGGCACCCCATCCCGTCCCCGATATTTCCGTGGTCAGAATTTGGGAGTAAGGAGGGGCCTGGAAAGGAACTCCTCGGGTAAGATTGTCGGACTTCTGCCACAACTGCAGATCTTTCTGCATCGGGCCGGAAAATAGGACACAACTGTCTAAGTCATCTGTCCTCTGGTCCCATTGAGACCTGAGAGTCCACTGTGAGACACGTATGTGGAGTCTGGTCAAGGGAACTGTGGGAATGGCCGCTGCCATGAAGCCAAGAAGGCGGAGGACCACCCTGGCCGAAGTGTGTCTGCTGGAAGCTACCAGCTGGGCCTGCCTCTGCAGAGTCTTTGCTCTGTCCAGGGGGAAGAAGGCCATACTGTGGATCGTGTCCAGAACCACCCCAATAAATTCCAGGCACTGCGAAGGAGCGAGCTGTGATTTGGGGTAAATGACAGTAATACTCAGCTGCTCGAAAAAGTGCAGGGTAGCTGACAGCGATGCCTCTGGCCCCTCTCTTGACAGGGCTGCAAAAAGCTAATTGTCGAGGTAGGGGAAGATGTAGTGCCCCTGACTCCTCAGGGCCCCTGCCACAACCGTGAGACACTTGGTAAAAACTTGTGGTGCTGAAGACAGGCCAAAGCATAGGGCTTTGAATTGGTAATGCTCCCCTTGGAAAGAGAACCTGAGGAATCTGCAGTGAGGTCGAAACACTGATGTGCAGGTGGTACACATCCTGGGCTCTACCACACCAGTTCAACATCTCTAATGTCGACCAGCATTACAGCGACAGGAATCATGTCGACCGCAAAAGGTGGTCGACATGAGTCCTTGCAGACTCCCGGTCCTGTTTTTCTATCTGGGAGCTTCACCCCCCATGTGGAGGACAGAGCCTCTGAAGGGGGCATCCTGAATGGCTGTCTGGACATCAGGAGCCAGACCTGACACTCTTAGCCAAAAGAATCTGTGAAGGCTCACTGCCGTGCCTCTAGTGGAAGCGTCCACCTCATCATAGGTGGCTCTAAGTGAATGATGTCCGGCCACCTTGGCAGACCAAAGGGTACCCGACAAGGTAATTTTTGATTCAGAATCTGGAAAGGCCTCAACTATGGGCTCGAGCTGGTGGAACAGAGATTTTTGGATTCACTAGCATGTGTGCCACATAATTAAGGACATGAATGGCTAGCATTGAAGAGGAGTAAAACTTTCTCCTGAACTGATCCAGTTGTCTGGACTCCTTGTCAGGAGGGAAAGTACTGAGGTGCTAAGGCTTGGCGGATCTATTGTGGGCCACAGTTATGACCACCAAGTCAACTTTTGTGTGTATGCTGAAGTGGTCTTTGCCCTCTGGCGTTCTACAAACCCGGTCAGCCTTTTTGGCCATAGAGGAGATAGAGGGATAGAGGAGGGTAGAAGATAGATCCTCATGAGGTTACAGCCAAGGAGGGGTGAGCACCAGACTCGTTTCAGGGAAATCTAGATGCTCAGCCAATCTCTGATGT